>LR990531.1:13040000-15440000 GCA_905147745.2 Phlogophora meticulosa | reverse complement strand
CATACAAATATTCGTTCCGTGCGGGGATCGAACCCACAACACGCGGCGCAGCAGCCGATGGCTCAACAACTGCGCCAACCGTGTCGTCAAAACAACATCTGTCGTCTTTAAAACAACAACGAATGTAAATTAATATGACCAAGTATGTGACTAAGTGTGAATTAATATTACTTAATTATTTATCCTGTTGTGTTCGTTATTGTATACACGTGTCAGTAATTTTGAAATGTGTTAATTAAACAATTGATAACATCCCTCAAAGGTAAGTATGAAGATGCATTAATAGGCTATATAATGGTTCAACTTTGATATTTGTATTGTATTGTATTGTTAGACGGGCCGATTTCCGCAACTCCACGACGTAGCGCGTACTTTGCGTAAAGGGTGGGACAATACCTTATTCGATCCACCCCAGTTCCCCGAGAAAGGCCAGCAGCGCCCTGACGTTCAACTTTGATAACTTAATTACGTAGTAATATGTTGGGACGCATTATGCGAAGAAAAGTATCTATAATTCCACCTATAAAGAGGTAAGATATGTTCGTTGGTATAATTTAATGTAAAATTGTATAAGGGCAAACCCTCCATATTGGTACCCAAGATACAGGCTTCCCTAGTTTGGGACCAATGTTCAAAAATGTGTGAAACATTTTATTGCAATTTTTTCATCCATCGTTTTTTGGCAGACATAAGGCATTTGGGTCACTCCATGTAAAATACTCATTTTCAGCTGCATCCGATTGAACTAGAAGCCGTCCCCAATATAGCTGGGAAAAGGTTAGGCAGATGATGTGGAGGATGATGCCGATGTACGCTGTGCAAGTACCAAATTATAAAAACGTGTATTTTACCATTGTCCTTAGTGCTGGATGCGGGCTATGACATCATTCTGAGAAGGACGGATCCACTTATCCTGTTTACCTCAATCAGGTGCCTTTTAAACCGATTAACACCTATCATCATCCTCCTGCCCTTATCCCAATTTATTTGGGGTCAGCGCAGCATGTCTTCTATTTCACACATCTACATATATTAACAGTCATCTCAAAGGTCAGCTCCTTATTAGCCATATCATCTTTTACATAAACCATACAACGTTTCTTTAGTACCGTATTCCTCCACTCTTCTCATACCTACTCAAAACATGCCTCACTACATGTTCCTCATTCCTGTGCATCACATGCCGATATCCACACAACTTCTCGATCACAAGCGCCATTTTCAAACTTCCTTTACATACTCATTTCTTATTCTATCCATTCGCGTAACATCACAAATCCCGTTTATCATTCTAGACAAACCACTATCTACTAGATTACTTTATTTATCGCTACTTATCTGAATCAAAGTAAAGATTACTTTTTTTCGTGTCATTTAAATTCAATTTTACTAACTGCTTTATATGGGTATAGTAATGACGGCAGACCAGTGACCGATCTATGTAGATTGCTCAGTGTGGTTGGGAAGGAAATCCTAAGGCCTGTACACATGTTTTTTCGCCATAAATATAGACGTTTTATCGGTGTTGTGTGGTGTTAATCTAACTTTTTATAGTTAGCCCGCTTCTTCATTGTAAGGTCACCACAGGATCTTCCGGCTAAGCAGTAAACAGCCGTCTAGTGCTGAACTGCGAGTGGCCCTACCTAGAAGAATACTTTATATGAAAACAAAAAAAGGTGTATGGATCGCCATGGAAGCTTGTTGACACACACGTTGCAAACGGCGCCGGCGCAGTCACCGTACCGTTGATATTGACGGCAATGTTAACAACAGGCCTAAATTTGTACGAGTCGGGCTCGCACTTGGCCAGTTTTACTTCGTAATAACTTACATGCGGACAGCTGTCTGTTTGTATGACAAACTCATGTTTGGAACCAGTAAAGTCTTCTTATCATATCTTAGTATGTTGACTCTAACAGTCACAAGTAAAAGAAGACCTACCTAAACATATTGTAATCCTACTGATATTATAAACTAGCTGAGCTACGCTGTGTTGCCCGCGATAAAAAGTCTTCACGAGACGATTCAAAATTCCCACGGCAATACTTCACTTTTACATAATAAATATAATAATAATTAGTTTTCAATATACAGCCTATGTGTTAATCCAGGGTATGAGCTACCTTCTTAACAAATTTTATCCAAATCCGTTCAGCCATTCCAGGGTGAAAGAGTAACAAACCCACACACACACACACACATATCGACAAAGTTACGCATTTATAACTTACATGCGGACAGCTGTCTGTTTGTATGACAAACTCATGTTTGGAACCAGTAAAGTCTTCTTATCTTATCTTAGTATGTTGACTCTAACAGTCACAAGTAAAAGAAGACCTAACTAAACATATTGTAATCCTACTGATATTATAAACTAGCTGAGCTACGCTGTGTTGCCCGCGATAAAAAGTCATCACGAGACGATTCAAAATTCCCACGGCAATACTTCACTTTTACATAATAATACATTTTAATAATAATTAGTTTTCAATATACATCCTATGTGTTAATCCAGGGTATGAGCTACCTTCTTAACAAATTTTATCCAAATCCGTTCAGCCATTCCAGCGTGAAAGAGTAACAAACCCACACACACACACACACACATATCGACAAAGTTACGCATTTATAATGTTAGTGCGATTCTGATTAAAGAAGCATTAAGTATTCTGTTTTAGTACAACAAACAAATGATTTCGAGGAATGCCGCTTAAAAATGACATCTATTTTGTAGTATAACATTACGCCTGTTTTCCCCCAAGGGTTGGGCAGAAGTGAACATACAGTAACACCCACATTTCGCCAGTTATGTTGCACTATACATTAATTCTCTTCTCATTTATGTTTTATTATTCTGTTTTGTCAATTTCACTGGTATTAAATTATTCATTATTATTAAATATAACCACGTATCAAATGATCGGATGCATATTATTCAAAATTGTGATGTTGGCTTAGTATGGATTCGTTGCGTAGGTGTGAGATAGAACACCGGGGTAGTTTTAAGTCAGTATGAGTCAAATCAAAATGACAGTAACCAAGATAAAAACAAAAGAAACTTTATAACACATTGGTACCAAAACCGATTACCTGTTCGCACTTTCTTGGTGAGGTCACACTAATACAGGAAATAGTGAGGTTTTTCCTGCAAGTTGTCATCGATTGCCTGACTAGTGTCAAATTTTAAAGGAAACCTACTACTAAAAATAATATTATGGTGGATTTTTGGTAAAATATCGCTGTCATGGTATGGACATGTGATGCGGAGGAATGAGGATTTGTGAATAAAGTTTTGAGTATGAATGTAGAGGGTTACAAGAGTATACGGAGACCTAGGAAACGATGGATGGATTGTGTGAAAGATGATATGGCTAGGAAGGAGATGACGGTAAATATAGATCTATAGAAGAAAAAAACATGCTGCACTGACCCCAAATAAATTGGGATAATGGCAAGAGGATGATGATGATGTTGATAATAGATCATTTTTAGCGATAAGGCCACCCATTGTATTGTAACATTTATGGTGTACAATTAAGAGTACGAGACAACGCTCTGTTGTCTAAATTGGACTGGTTAAGCTTTCTGTACGTCGTCGTCTCTCCTTAGCGTGTCGATGA
Organism: Phlogophora meticulosa; assembly: GCA_905147745.2. NCBI lineage: Eukaryota > Metazoa > Arthropoda > Insecta > Lepidoptera > Noctuidae > Phlogophora > Phlogophora meticulosa. Next base: position 15,436,380 of record LR990531.1, on the reverse strand, counting down.
CAATATAAATTGACTCAGCCGAAAATTTGGCGACGTGTTTGGCGCTTTCAGTAGCGTCCATCAGCTCCTGTGACGTGCAAGCAACAGGACAGGCAGGGCATGATAACAGCTGTCCCATCGTTTGAGAGGCAACACCCCATTTACACTGCAGGCCGGAGTTATCTTTGAAATCATTCCACCTTAAGACACCTTAACCTTGGTTTGGCCAACCTGTATCCGGAGTCTATTTAAAGACTTCTAGGTCAGCCATGGCATCTCGTGTCCAGGTGGGATATTTTCTGCAGGTAGGACAAAATACAAACAAACTTCTTCTCTAAACTTTAACTATGTCAAATCGTCGTTCGTGAAACGTCCGTGAACGAAGTTTTGTTAAAAAACCGGCCAAGGGTGAGTAGGACTCGCGCAAGTGTATTTCCGTACCATTATCTATAAAAACGACACAAATATCATGTCTGTTGTATGCAATTTAAGATTTGAAGTATTCTGTTTTTTAGTATTTGTTGTTATAGCGGCACCAGAAATACATCATCTGTGAAAATTTCAACTGTTGTTCAGACGGGCGGACAGCGGAGTCTTAGCAATAGGGTTTCGTTTTACCCATTGGGAACGGAACCCTAAAAAGGGTCCTAAATTTTCGTTTCACATATAAATCTTTGACGACACGGTTGGCGCGGTGGTTGAGCCATCGGCTGCCGCGCCGCGTGTTGTGGGTTCGATCCCCACACGGAACAAATATTTGTATGGCCTACAGGTAGTTGTTCCGGGTCTGGCTGTTTGTGTATGTGAGTTTAAATGTTTGTAAACGCACCCACGATACAGGAGAAATTCCTAGTGTGGGGCAACGTTTTTTAAAAGAAAAAAAAAAAAAAAAAAAAAAAAACCAAAACAAGTTCACACATAATACAAATAAATCAAATTGAAATGTTTGTTTGTTAAAATAACAGCGTTAAACTGAATGCATATGATAGTAAAAACGGTATTTACATATATCAAATAACCATTTCTTTTTTTTAATTTTGCTGTCTGTCTACTTGTTTAAGGTAAAAACTGTGAAACAGCTGGACAGATTTCGACGGGACTTTCACGGGCAGATAGCTGATGTGCTAAGGAGGGACTAAGGTTTCATTTATATTAGGAAAACAAATAGGGTTGCGCACATTTAAAAAAATAATTTTTGTTGGTATGTCTACCATATAAACTTTGATACGCATTTAGTAAAAAGCTGTTAATGAGAAATTACAAACAGACACTTCAATTTTATTTATTAGTAAAGCGTATAACGCGTACAAAGAACGAAGTAGCCAAGAGAGACCGCGCAATGTTATTTACAAACAAGCAGTGTGGATTCTGATTGGTCTAATTGATATAGCCTTCAGACCGCTCGACTATATTAGAATCTCCAATAATATTAGTATATTAATCTATCTGGGCTCTCAATCCAGACGCACGCTTTTATAGACATAGCATAAATCGAGGACGGAATGACGGCGGTCTGTGTTTGCGAACAGTACTGGTGGCCCTATTGCTCTCCTGGAGGAGAGTGATAGGGTCATTAGGCTCTGTTAGTACTTATACTCAATATCTACTTTTTCTACATTTTGAATCATCATCCTCCTGCCCTTATCCCAATTTATTTTGGGTCGGCGCAACATGTTTTCTTCTTCCATACATCTCTATTTGCCGTAATCTCAAGGGTCACCTCTTTTCTAGCCATATCATCTTTCACACAATCCGTCTTTTCTTTGGTCTTCCTCTACTCATGTAACCCTGCACATTCATACTCAAAACTTTCCTCACAACATGGTCCACATTCCTTCGCATCACATGCCCATACAACCGATTTCCACATTTTGAATAATCATCAATATCTTCAGTAAGCTTTAAAACAAGATGTTTTAACATGATGTTTTCGTAAAGGTTCAAGTGTAATTTGTTTTGTATGATCGAGCACGCAAATGTATAGTTAGAAAATTGCTAATAAATCACAAAAACCAATATCATTTCTTTATGTTCAATCACCGCTGTAATAATAGTAGAATTTCGGCTGAAATTCAGCTTGGTAATTTCATTTAAAATACAATTTCATATCGGTAATTTCCAATGCGTAGCAAAAAAGGCCAATTCAATGCATTGTAAAGTAGTTGTTTACCAATTTGGAATTGTTTATCATTCATCTTCTTATTTTACAAGTTACACTCGCACACATCTATGCTACACTAGCACTTTGCCGCGAGTTCGTCCGCGTAGATCTCGTACTTTTTCCCTTCGAACTTTAACATTCTTCCCATTCACCTTGAAAGCATAGTTTTGAAAATAAAATATGTATAACCATGTTACTCACTGTATGGATCAGAATGTTGGGCCACAAAAGGACTGAATGAAAGGCAGTTGCATGCAGCTGAGATGAGAATGCTAAGGGGGATGTGTGGTGTTACGCGAATGGATAGAATAAGAAATGAGTATATAAGAGGAAGTCTGAAAGTGGCGCCTGTGACAGAGAAGTTGTGTGGAAATCGGCTGTCATGGTATGGACACGTGATGCGAAGAAATGAGGATCATGTTGTGAGGAAAGTTTTGAGTATGAATGTAGAGGGTTACAAGAGTAGAGGGAGACCCAGGAAACGATGGATGGATTGTGTGAAAGTTGATATGGCTAAGAAGGAGGTGACTTCTGAGATGACGGGAAATAGAGATGTATGGAAGAAGAAGACATGCTGCGCCGACCCCAAATGAAAAATTGGGATAAGGGCAAGAGGATGATGAACCATGTTACTCACTGGTAATGTAGCTTTCTATAAGTAAAATAATTATTAAATCGTTTCTAAATGTAGTTTTTGAGTTTATCCTTATCAAACAAACAATCATATCTTTCTTCTTTATTATATTGAAACCGAATGAATTTAAACGAATTTTTTAAGTAATGTAGTAAGACACAACAGGCTTAAGAGAATATTTGGTATTTTGCTTTGTTTATTCTATTATAAATTACTTTAAAACAACTTGACTTTTATTGCAACTTCAGTATGCTCGAGATAATTTAAAATCAGCGATACGTACAACAGACAAAATTACGTATTTACGAAGAAGAGGAGAGCAAAGTTTTGACAACTGATTGAATTGAACGACTCATCTGCCTGGCCTTGCCCAGTTGGGGTCGGCTTCCAGTCTAATTGGATGGACCTGAATACCATTTTTTAGGAGCGATCGCCTATCTGACTACCACAACTCAGTTACTGGGCAACATGATTCCCCTTGGCAAGACTGATTGTCAGACTTTCGGGCTCCTGACTACTCGTAACTACTATCAAAGATCTACAAAAGACAGCCGAAACCAAATGTTTAAACTGCTTTCCGAGGCACGGAGGAGTCTCAATATGTTATGGACAGTCACCCATCCACAGACTGAACTCGCCAAGCATAGCTGACCTTCAATCTAACCGTGCGCCAATAACCACGCATGGACGCATGAACTCCTCACTATTGAAATAAAAAGGCTGATAGTCTGATAACTCTTAACCGTAAAAAAAAAATATAAGAACAAACCAATCCGCGGAAATTCGTAACAACGCGATTTAGAAAATTATGTATTAGCACAACGCCATCTACGGGTAAATAGATAGAACGTCCGCACTGCATGGCCTATGCGCGAGTGGTATGAAAGTTTTTTTTTTTTTTAATTTATTTATTACCATTTGGCTGAACCTATCTCTTAAGATACAGGCTAGACCTAGTTTAAGGGATAGAGTGTATATAATTGTGCTTACAGTATGAACAATGTTAAATGTTTAATCTATAATGTATATGTACAGTGCATAGTGTTCTTGAGCTTATGAAATAAATACCTTTATTATTATTTATTATTATTATCTCCGAAACTGTATGACCAATTGACATACTGTAACGGGCAAATCTTATCTCCATTATAAAATAAATGATTTCACTATCACAAGGACGTAATAGTGGCAATAGTGAAATCGTTTATTTTGATAATCATCGTTACTGTGCTGTTTAAATAATCTTAAAATATAATCTTACTTTTTAAAATATAAAAAAGCAATGTAAAAGATAAAGACACATAAGACATCTATATGGTGTCGCAGACTTTTTTGTAGAACTATTTAAGACGGACCAGGTTGCCATACTTTTTATCCCATTTTAAACAAATGAAAAGGCAGCACATGCAAATAATTCGGTAGTCGGAAAGAATTACTTTTTACAGGTATTTCTTTCCGACATTTCCAACATCCTTGAAGGAGATACTCAGGTATATATTACAACGAATTAAAAAGTGTATACAATCCAAAAATAATGTTCACGACACAAATACATCCACTTACCTAATTCAATATTATGGTTCGAGAACTCGAACATTAAAATCGTATATTGAATGGAGCACAACACTATACAGAAGAATCCGATTCGTGGATTCGAAATTCGATTCGACACGCGTGCGCCTGAGTGCGTCGGCGCTCATCAACTGAGTAAAAAACGTAATGGGTCTACCCATGGAACTTGTCCAGTATATAATAGGCCTGAATCTGACGAAAATAACATATAATTTGCAAAGCAATGACTATGGTGTTTTTGATTGCACCTGTGCCTACTAATATATCGTTCTGTCACATGATTAATTGCACAAGAGTTGCATCATTATTGCACCCTAATTTGGTTGTCTAGAATAATATAATATGATCTACAAATATTTGTTCCGGGTGCTCTGGGTATTTGCTATGGATAATAAAAAATATCCATCTATGTAATGTATTGTATTAAGCATATCAGTCATCTAGTACACATAACACAAGCTCTGCTTAGCTTGGGGCTAGATGATGCTGTGTGGATTGTCCAGCTTTATTTATTTATTTAGGCCAGTCGCTCTCCTGGTTCTTGCTCGGTCTGTAATAATTGTGTACCATTCCAATGTTCAATATAATATATTCATAATATCGTAAAGCATCCAACCAGAGTTTCAATCAGTTCTTATCTCAGTGACCCTACTACACAACACACCAGACCCAGCACACACAGCCAGCACTAGCAAACACCTATTTTAACATTACGCCTTTATTTCAGGTTTACTCAGAGGTGTACTTATTGTTCATACACCTACACTTCGCCAGGTTTTTTTAACGCATTAGGAATTTCTCCTGTATGCGAGGAACATACACAAACAGCCAGACCCAGAGAAACTACCTGTAGGCCATACACATATTTGCTCCGTCCGGGAATCAAACCCATGCAGCGCAGCAGCCAATGCGTAACGAACTCCGAGCTGCTAATGAAAAAAATGTATTGGAAAATCTCCCGATCTGAGAATCGAACCGAGGACGTCACGCTCAGTAGTCGCGCTTGCGACCACTAGACCAACGAGACAGTAATTTAGCGTTTGTCTGTCATTGGTAAATAGCCGAAAGAAATGAAACTCGGTTAATGATGTCTATCGGTGGCTACTACCTTACAACAAGCTGTGTAATGTCATCATCAACATCATCATCATCCTCTTGCTGCTCTTGTTGCTCTTGCATGCTGCGACCCCAGATAGATTGGGATGAGGGCATCCCAATCTATCTGGGGTCGCAGCATGCCTTCTTCTTCCATACATTTCTATTTGCCGCCATCTCAGAGGTCACCTCCTTCCTAGCCATGTCATGTTTCGCATAATCCATCCATCGTGTCTATGATATCCTGATATACCTATGATTTCCATCTGATCTTGTAATTGTGCAATATTTCAGTAATTTTTTTATAGTATTTTATTTCTTGATGTGAAATGTCATGAGCCATTATGACATTTTACATCAAGAAATGACACCAGGAATGTCATGATGGCCCAGTGGTTTAGGCCTCGCCTCTTGTGGCAAGTACCAATGTGACTTTTTCAATTCATATGTACGTTCTAAATTTGTCTTGGACATCACTGACATCGGTGAAGGAATCATCGTGAGGAAACCAGGACTTATAAATTAATATAAGTCTGAAATCGCCAACGCTTCTTGAGCAAGTGTGGTGATTAATGCCCGTACCTTGTCTATGTAAAGAGGTCCCTGCAGTGTGACAGTGACAGGTTGGTTTTATTCATTTATTTTTATTTTATTTTGTTTCTTTACCTTTAAATAACGAGTGCTTAGGCTGTTTAGTTTTGATATCATTTCAAGTTTAAGATGTTGCTTTTACACGTGATTCTCGTAAACATCGCGTACACCTTAAATTGGCTTTTATACATGAGGCCTGTGACTTTAGTTCTCTCAGAAATGAATATACTAAGTATAAGCTGTTAGTGTTCAGACACCAGCACATTAAGCTATCCTAAACTGTCAACATTTCTAAATTGAACATGCACCTTATTCCTTAGTAATAAAGTTGAAATACTATCAAAGAAACTGGACTGGATGTGCTGGCCTCTGCACTTATTTTTTCAAACAAAATAAAATAAATAAACAAGTGCAAAGCCCTCTACTTGTTTGCTAACCAATAACATCAAAAACATTGGTAATGTATTGCCAATCTACTTAATTTTGTGGTCTCTAACTCATTTCGCAAAACGCATTATTTATTATTAAAGAGACTGCAGACATTTACTAATCATCTTATTGAATAAAAAGACCAGTATAAATTGTCATTGGAATACACGTCTCTATATATATAATAAAATAAAAATAAAAATAAATAATGCTGGACAATCCACACAGCATCATCAAGCCCCAAGCTAAGCAGAGCTTGTGTTATGGGTACTAGATGACTGATATACTTAATACAATACATTACATATATAGATATTTTTATTATACATAGGAAATACCCAGAACACCCGGAACAAATATTTGTAGATCGTACAAACATTTGTCCCAAGGCGGGAATCGAACCCGCAACCTCTTGCGTCGCAGGCGGACCTTCGCCCGCCGCGCCACATCGGTCGTCAAATATATAATATATATCAACGTCAAATATATAAATATATATATATAGAGACGTGTATGTGTTGTGTGTGTGTGTATATATATATATATATGTATATTTATATAAATGAATCCCTATTTCCTTTTGTCACTGCATCACGCATGAACGGCTGAATCGCTAATTTAATTTAATCTAATTTCGCTAATTCTTTTTTTGTTGTGTTTGTTGTTGTAAGAAGGTTCTTATGAAAGAAAAAACTAAGATAGTAGCGCGGGAAATGAGACAATTTATGAAAACTTACGACTATTATAACTTGGCGCGTTTGACAGAGAATTTGAACCACGTGTAACGACGCAAGGCACAGCTAGTTTTATAAATATATAGGATAACAAAAGCTTTTTATCACAAGGTACTTTTAATAATTACAGCTTACACAAAAAAGTATTTACTAAACAACTACATTGAGCAGGCGAACCAACTCTTGACCTTGAGATCAAGGCTGCCAGCTGTACTCTAGTATTGAATGATGTTCTCTATGATTTGTTCTTTATATGTATTATTGTTTGTTTATTGTACTATTCTTGTTGTTCTTGTTTTGAGTGTTGTATTGTTCTCTATCGTATTATCTCTATTTTTTTCTTTAATTTGGCTCTGGAAAAGATTTTGGAACGAAGTTCGTTATCGCACGTTGCGAAAGGGGGCTAGACGTAAAAAATTAAGACAAAAAGTTGTAACGACACTTTTTGCTATAGTTGTAAGCCGTGCGGCGTGTGCGTGTTTGTCTCTCTCTCTCTCTCTCTCTTTCTCTCTATCTCTCTCTCTCTCTCTCATAGAAAGCAAGCTAGTTATTTTCATTTCGTCTTTCTATTTCGCATTAAACAGTGTGGTGTCGCGACGATTATTTTTGTTGAGTGTATACAGTGTATATAATAAATAATAAAAAATAATAACAAAAGGAACTTCGATCCATCCGGGTGTCCCTTGACACCTCTCAAGTTTTTTTGTTATTTTTAATTTCAACAATGAGTCTAATAATAAGCAAAAAACTGACTGCAAATGTTACCCGCCCTGAAATTAGAAGTCATCTCTTCAATAAAAAGTTGGCAACCCTACCTCAGATTCACGCTATTTATAACGCTGACATAACGTGTATGGAATCATGTCTCAATCAAAAGTAGGTATTGTGTCCTTCGGCCTCATTCGGGGTCTTTTAAATTTGAGTCTAGCATCTCCCGTTTGTTTGTCACATTAATATGGGTATGTGCAACAAGCTCCTTCTTGACAACACTATGATGACGTATTTCCTCTCTCGTTCACCAGGTGGCTGCAGCGCGCCAAATCATTCATTGGCGTCCTGTTTTCGGACCGTTCACATCTAAGTTTCGGTTAAACTCGTAGTGTACTGTATATGTTTGTAGTTATGAAGTTAGTAAAAGTTTAAAAGTGAAAATTGATATTAGTAAAGAATAAATAGTTTATTTTTATCTAGTTTTGGTTAGGGGCTTTTATGAAAGATATGTCAGCCACATCGTACCCTTTTACATGAATTAGCTTTCTTAAACAATAATAGTTTATAATATTACTTAATATTTAATGATTTACAGATTATTCGTGGAGGACCATAATTAAATGACAACTTTTTAATAATCTGTGAAGATGTACAGAAAAGATATATTGGATTATGCCTACATCAAATTTATTTATTTTAAAATCCTTCACGAATAACTCCCGTTTTAGTCCGTTCCGAGCACACTCCATCAGCAAATGCTGTACGTATTTCATGTGGTCATCACGTGTCGATTTGATTGCAAACTGTGCAATTAGGAGAATCAGCCTATTTCATAAGGAATGCAAACTGTGCCGTCTTAATATCAATTTCACATAATTTCTATCTAATTTAGTATCCTCGAACCAGGGAACACGAGTTGGCTGACCTTGAATGCTTTTGTACCAAATGCGATCCAGAGAAATTTTGAAAAAATGTTTTTTCCAGGAATTAAAGCATGCAGATTTAAATTTCGTTGTATATTCCCAATAATCATCATCTATTTAGTCCGTCAGTAAGATTACCAAAAAATATTGGACACTTATTTTTTTGCTTACTCAAATCAATAAAAAGTAAATAAATAAATAAATAATGCTGGACAATCCACACAGCATCATCTAGCCCCAAGCTAAGCAGAGCTTGTGTTATGGGTACTAGATGACTGATATACTTAATACAATACATTACATAGATAGATACTTTTTATTATACATAGCAAATACCCAGAACACCCGAAACAAATATTTGTAGATCGTACAAACATTTGTCCCAAGGCGGGAATCGAACCCGCAACCTCCTGCGTCGCAGGCGGACCTTCACCCGCTGCGCCACATAGGTCGTCCAAAAAGTGACAATGATATAGCACATCAAAGTTCAGGAGAAGGGGCTTGTGACGTCACTGCTACATTAAAAGTGTAGCACGGCGTGACGCAATTTCATCGCACTATATGGTCGTCATTTCTGGTTTACGTGACAAAAGAAGAAATACGTGTTGTCATCATCTGCATGGTCTTTTCCCAACTATGTTGGGGTCGGCTTCCAGTCTAACCGGATGCAGCTGAATACCAGTGTTTTACATGGAGCGACTGCCTATCTGACCTCCACAGCCCAGTTACTGGGTAATACGATACCCCTTGGTAAGACTGGTTGTCAGACTTCGTCTTGTCTGACTTGACTACCCGTAACGACTGTCAAAGATCTACAAATGACAACCAGGACCAACAGCTTCACGTGCTTTCCGAGGCACGGAGGAGTCTCCATATGTTATGAATGGTCACCCATCCGCAGACTGACCTCGACAAGCGTAGCTTAACCTTCGATCAACCCGTGCGGCTGTTTTTTATTTAGCCACGAGCTCCTCAAATACGTGTCTAGTATTTTTGAGTAATCCAACTTTCGGACCAATCAGAATTTTTAAGGACTCTACCCTATTGGCGCCAAACCTTATAATACGCCACTAGTTTAATGTTGATATTGAACCAGGCTACGATTTCATTAGTACCGTTTTACCTGACTGAGTGACTTTAAATGTTTGTAAACGCACCCACGACACAGGAGAAATTCCTAGTGTGGGGCAACGTTTTTTAAAGAAAAAACAAAAAACAAAACAAACCTTTTAACAAAACGATTGTGGTGTCCGGAGACACATTCGGGGTCATTTAAACATAATTTGAGTCTAGCATCCTCCGTTTCCATGACACATTAATATGGGTATATGCAACAAGCTCCTTGACAACACGATGATGACGTATTTCCGCTCTCGTTCACCAGGTGGCTGCAGCGCGCCAAAATTCAAAAACTTATGAAACGAATTGCAGCAGGCAGTCTTTAAAATTATGACACCGAATGAGTCTCCGGACATAACAGGCGTTTTTTTAAAGGTTAAACGCTGCTATTGTGTCCGTCGGCCTCATAAGAGGTCATGTAAACATTTTGAGGCTTTGTTTGTTATAGCCTGGTGAACGGGACGCCAATGTGGTGTAAAATAAATAAGTTAAATCAGACTAAAAACCAGACCAAATACAAAAATAATCAAAGTTATGTACTGTAATACATAAATACAATTTTAATGTCAAAAAATTTTGATATTATTAATTCGTTACAAAGTAAACAAAACATTTATACGTACCACCAATACATCATCATATGTGGTATTATGTAGGTAAACCTTATTGTTTATCCATACCTCTCTCTCTCTCCAAGTTTTGCCTATTTACACTTAATTCTATCTATTCAGAGGTACTTAAACTAATTGACTGAAAAAGATGAATTAAGGAGCTTCCTTGCGCTGGAATGACCTCCTTCCTGTAATGTTTTTTAAAAGTATTACCGGATCTCCAATTTGCTCCTGCCATTATCTCGTCAAGAAGTTCGTTATCCAGCCAACTTCGTGAAGAAACTGTAGAACGAAAACTACCTGGAGTGGCCTCAATTCCGGATTCCTTCAAAATCCACTGAACCCAACCTGTCTAAATAGTTCTAGTAGCTGGCCTAGCTTTTCCACATACAGTGATAAATAATCTATCTCTGGAACAAAACAATCAAAGCAGTTTTCCAATTCCAAAAAAACTTAAATTTGAACTTCAAAAAACTAAAAAACACGCTTTTACAGAAAATCCAACTAAAAAATAGAAAATAAAATTTAATAAATTTGGATTAAGAAAAGTGTAAATTAGAAAAAAATGTTTATTAATGGAAAAAAGCGTGGGGTGCATAGTGTCAATAGTTATAAACATTTTCTATTTTTCCATGGTTAGCGGGCTCCATGTATCGGCGTGTATTCTTCAATATTAACACTATGCACCCCACGCTTTTTTTCCATTAATAAATATTTTTTTCTAATTTACACTTTTCTTAATCCAAATTTATTAAATTTTATTTTCTAATTTTTAGTTGGATTTTCTGTAAAAGCGTGTTTTTTTAGTTTTTTTAAACTATAATTTATTTTTCATTTTTTAGTTATTTTTTTTATAAAAGTGTGGTTTTTAGTTTTTTTTTCGAATTATTGCATTGTCATCGGTCTTTGACAGGTGTGCAAAATTGGAATGAAATCTGGCCGTTTAAAGTTGGTCAAAATAGCGTTCAAAGGAGTCGGTTACAAACATACATACATACATACATACATACAGGTGAAACTAATAAAAGCGTATTAAAAAAAAGGTAACATTTTCACAAAGTTTATGATATTTCTTTTGATATATTGCTAAATCAAAAGAAATGGCAAAAACTGATAATTTATAGCCAACTATTGTTATCTAATCATGAATCCGTTTACGAAAAAGATATTGTAGTGACTCCCGGTCAGATTCAGAATAATATAATGTTCAATTTTGCATGTTTCACTTATTTTATGTCGTGACAGCCCAGTGGTTTATGCCTCGCCTCTTGTACACGAGGATGTGAGTTCAAACCTGGGCAAGTAACAATGTGGCCTTTCCAATTCATACGTATTTTCTAAGTTTATCTTGGACATCACTGACATCGGTGGTGGAAAATATCGTGAGGAAACCTTGACTTATAATTAACTAACTTAGACAGAAGTCAACAACCCGTCTTGAACAAGTTTGGTGATTATTGTGATTATTGCTCGTACCTTCTCTGTATGAGAAGAGGCCTTTGCCTTGCAAAGGGGAAGTAACAGGCTGATTCTTAATATATATAAATTACGTGTCACGTTGTTTGTCCGCTATAGACTCCTAAACTACTGAACCGATTTTAATAGAATGTTGCACGTAGTGTGTGTTTTGGTCCAACTAAAAGATAGGACAGTTTTTATTTCGATTATTGATCTCAATATTTTTTTTATTGCATTTTATATTTTTACTATAATAAGTTCCATATATTTCTAACAGATGGCAGTGTACTTAACTTTTGAGGCGGTACGAAGTTCGCCGGGACAGCTAGTTTTATATAATTATATATATTTACGTGTTTTTTTTTCATTGTAAAGCTAGTTTCTTCGGACTTGATTCGGTTCATGTTGTTTTTTTCCTCATGGCCATGAGGAAATCTCATCTACCTAACCTAATGAGATTTTTAATGAGAGACTTAAAGCATTGACCTTTTAATTTAAATTATGATTGGATTAGCCAGAGATGAAGTTTTAAGTAAAACCATCAGGAAAAAAACTAAAAAAAAAAAATGAGGAAAAAGCCAACGAAAAATTCCTAGGATAGGGGTCCAGAACCATTTGTGGGCATCCAAGCAAAAAGTGTTCAGTTCTCGACATTTAATTTCCGATATATACGTTAAGAAGTTTTGTAAAGTTGGGTCAAAATATTGCATGTCGTGGTTTTATTGATATTAATAAATCCGCAACTATCAACAATTTAATATATCCTATGTTCTTATTACATTTTTCAGGATTTCAACTTCAAATGTCTGATAAAAAAATATGTACCAGTTAAATAAATAAATAAATAATGCTAGGCAATCCACACAGGATCATAGCCCCAAGCTAAGCAGAGCTTGTGTTATGGATACTAGATGACTGATATACTTAATACAATACATTACATAGATAGATATTTTTTATTATACATATTGCAAATACCCAGAACACCCGGAACAAATCTTTGTATATCGTATAAACATTTGTCCCCAATCGAACCCGCAACCTGCTGCGACGCAGGCGGACTTTTGCCCACTGCGCCACATAGGTCGTCGTAGTTTTTGAATTTTTTACAATACTTACTATCAATTGACTATTCTAGATACTGAATCTAGTCTTGACTCAATACCCCACTACTGGACCCTTTTGGACGCCCACAACTCAAGGTACCTATTAGGTTGTACGACAATGTCTCTACCACCCTGTATAAAGAGAACCCCCCAGCATTGCAATCATAACGCGTGTAACTGGGGGTCCCAAGTCTTCGCACCTAATGAATTCCACTCTGTATTAAACAATTGGACGCGGCATACATTGTCCTGCTCGAACAAGGCCACGTACCGGGTCCAATTGTAAATCTGAACCATTATGAAATCGGTCGAGCCGTTTAGGAAGGGTTCAGGGACATACACACGTACAGAAGAATTATAAATACACAAAAGGAGAGGCCGCTTCTTTATTTAAGTATAACACTTAGCACCAAAAGTTGAAAATTCAACCGTGTAATTTTAAACGGGCATATAGTTGATAAGTTTAATTCATGGATCCGGCGGCGCGTACGCAAGGCCGATGTTTCGAAGCTCGCAATCTTCCTGCATGAAGTCCTTGAGCAGAAGTTTCTTGAGCGCCGTACGACGTACCTGTTCATTAAATTTTAATATATTCGCTTAGTTTACGAAGTATTCAGCAAAGGGAAATCAAGTGTGAGGGCTAACTTGCACGTAACTAGTATTTGAAACTACATAGGATAACAAGCCAAAATTAATAAGACAGTCTCTGCCTTCAACACTTCCTAATATTTTTGCTGGTAGGAAGAAGTGGCGCAACAAACTCCCGAGCAACTCATCCGTATGATAAGTTAGAACAACTTGAATCAATACGTATACAATACTAGTGAGCGGTGTTGTCCGCGATCCAAATTCATATTCATCAAACGAGCGAACTGTCAAACGAGCGCAGTTAAAATAGTTGTCAACATACATAGATACATAAACTCACACCTGTTTCCCATGGGGGTAGGCAGATACCACAAACGGCACCGCTACGATCCATACACACGCCTTTTGATTCGTTTAAGTTCATACATCTGGTCATACACGCACGCCGGTTGCGAGTACTACGCACCTGACCTTTTCGAAGAACATCACCTATAAGGTCAGTGTTACATAGTCGTTAAGTTATCTTAAATCTTCAAATTTTCTTAATAACACTTTGTAGAAGGTTTTTACGGAAAGGAAACTTTCCGGAAAAACCTTCTACAAAGTGTTACAAAACTTAAAATAAAAGGTAAAATTGGTAAAGTCCTTCAAGTCAAGACGTTACGCTAAGTGAAACAGAGATTATTTTTTATATAATTTTGATAAGTTTAAGTAACTAAATGAACTTAACAATTATTAACTTCAGTAATTTGCCACGTGTTAGCTAGCACACTCCGGTACACCAAGAAATAATAATATCCTTATAATAAATTGTATGAACTAACTTATTACTCTGGCTAAATAAAAGCAGCCGCACGGGTTGATCGAAGGTTAAGCTACGCTTGCCGAGGTCAGTTTGCGGATGGGTAACCGTTCGTAACGTATCGAAAAGCACGTTGCCTCGGAAAGCACGTTAAGCCGTTGGTCCCGGCTGTCATTTGTAGATATTTGACAGTCGTTACGGGTATTCAGAAGCCCGAAAGTCTGACAACCAGTCTTACCAAGGGGTATCGTGTTGCGTAACTAGGTTGTGGCGGTCAGATAGGCAGTTGCTCCATGTAAAATAATGGTATTCAGCTGCATTCGTTCAGACTGGAAGCGGACCCCATATAGTAGGGAAAAGGCTATGCAGCCGATGATAAAGCTTACAGTGCCTACCCTATGTTAAAATAGCAAAGAAAGAAGCCAAGATACCTTTTATAAATATAGGATGAACTGATAAAACGAGTTTAGTACATGATTCTGGACCACCTAACGTTAAAATTGTCTTTAAACTGTATTAAAAAAAAAATATTTAAAAAAAATATTTCATCGAAAAAAACATTATTTTACTTAGAT
The DNA here is from genome assembly GCA_905147745.2 of Phlogophora meticulosa. NCBI lineage: Eukaryota > Metazoa > Arthropoda > Insecta > Lepidoptera > Noctuidae > Phlogophora > Phlogophora meticulosa. The sequence goes on along the minus strand of LR990531.1, from coordinate 15,421,292 downwards.
GCGTTAATCGCGCTGATAAGCCAATTCAGCTGCAACCGGTTAGACTGGTAGTCGACCCTAACATAGTTAGGAAAAGGCTAGACAGAAGTTGATGAACTTATTACTCTGGCTTAAGAGGAAGTCTGAAAGCGGCGCCGGTGGCTGAGAAGTTGTAAGGAAATCGGTTGTCATGTGATGCGGACGAATGAGGATCATGGTCTGAGAAAGATTTTGAGTTTGAATATGGAGGATTACAATGAGTGGGGGAAGACCAAAGAAACGATGGATGGATTATGTAAAAGATGACATGGCTAGAAAGAACCTGGCTGTTTAGATAAATGGAGATGTTTGGAAGAAGAAGACATGATGGCCCTAAATAAATTGGAATAAGGGCAACAGGATGATGAAAACTGAGTATTCTGGCTTGCCAAAAACCACCCTTATGTAACCCATTCAGAACGTTTAGAACTATTTAATGGATATTTCATAGTATTTCAGAATAATTCAAATAACATCACGCCTCCATTCCCCGGAGGGGTTGGGCAGAGGTGCAGAGGCAGTCAAATTACTAGAGCATACATTTTTCACTCCTTAAAAAATAAGAATAGAAGCGATGATACGAGTGGTATAGAACTAACATAGGATCATAGTTAGAATACATTGAGCCGCACATCAGTGCTAACAAAACCAGTCTAAGGGCGCGTTCCCACTATGTCGTAACGGTAAACGTATCGTCGGACGACGTCTAGATGTTCCCATTTTAACGACTGCTTGTCGTTAAAATTTTGTACCGTTTACCGATGATCGTATCTAGCTGTTCCATTGGACCGTGACGACATTTTACCACACATGATATGCCGTCACGATTTAGTTGTGGCGATTTTTTTATCGTTTTACGACTGTCGTGCTAGCCGTTCCCACAGTCATGAAAATCTGTCGTCACCGCAAAAAATGTCGTAGACGACAAACAGAAAAGTAGTTTGATGTGTTCTTTGAGACAATGGGTGGATCTCTAAGAGTAATCATCGTAATCTACGAGACTAATTTCTCCATTATCACCTTAATTGGATCTTAGATCAGTCTACCTCGATAACAATGGTACTTACGTGAAAAGTCTCTGTTATAGACTGTTTGGGATCTAGACTAATTTGATACTAGGCCTTGGGTCTATGCTGAATCTCAGATTCTTATACTTTTGTGGTATATGAATTTATTTCTAAAAGAAAATAAAATGAGATTCACAAAATATCTCATTACCTCCGCAATATAAACGAATCTTAGGTCGACAATATTCATAATTATAGCTAATAAGTGTTATTTTTTATAAATATTTAATATAATAAGTATTTTACTATTCAAGAGCTCGTGGCTAAATAAAAACAGCAACAGGGTAGATCGAAGGTTAAGCTACGCTTGCTGAGGCCAGTCTGTGGATGGGTGACCGTTCGTAACATATCGAGACTCCTCCGTGCCTCGGAAAGCACGTTAAGCCGTTGGTCCCGGCTGTCATTTGTAGATATTTGACAGTCGTTACGGGTAGTCAGAAGCCCAAAAGTCAGACTTATATTTTTCTTTTTATTTTCGCATTTGTCATTTTGACACCCTTTGCTACCTGGCGCCTCGAGCGAATGCACCTCTCGCGTTACCCTAGGGCCGCCGCTGCACGTGCTGGTAACTCTTCGTCCCTGAGCTGACCTAGCGTAACATAGAGTTTTAGTAGAATAAGAGGTGAACTTTTACTGGCTTTGTCGCCACTGACTTGTGGCCTACCGTATGTGGGAATAGAAACTGTTTTGGAGAGTAAATGGAAATCCAAAAAACACCATTTTACACAACCAAATCTCGCCAGTTATGTTTTAGTCCAACGTATTAGGGGGCAAGCTTACTAATCGGATACAGATCCAAACTCGGGGCTGCCACTTAGCGGTTTAAGAAGGAAAAATCCAATAACATCCCTTCTATAATATAAAAATATATTTTAATTTAATTAATAATGTAATTGTATCTAACTATGACAAAAATTTGCATGTCATTATGTTATGATAAAATATGTTAAGCTACTAATATTACCTACCATTTTATGATCTTTTGTAACCATATTTTACTGCAAATAAATCTTTGACTTTGAGACTTTGAACACTGCCTAACCCGGGAATCGAGCCCAGGACCCAACAGATCTCAGCAGTAGCGATCACTAAACCAACGATGCAAATAGGCTAATTAGATTACACCATTTGTGTACCTATGTACTTAAACTGTACTTCAGGCGTGTTAAAAATATCCGTTGGCAAAGCAGAATGCCTACGCCTAAGCCTACGCAAGGAATATTTTTAATTTTTAAGAGAACCTTTGTTCTGTACAAAAATACAGTTAGGCTAAAAACAATGTTAGATGAAAAATCCAAAACCAGTGTACCTTAGAAAAATATTCCACAAAAATATAAACGGACGTTAAGTATTTCCCGACCTTGTGGCAGGGACAAGTGTCAGAGGTCCCTTGTGCCGTTAACTAAATCGAGGGTCGAGTGACATGACTTTAAGCTAACTTATTTTTTAGATTCCGTACCAAAATGGTAAAAAATAAACCCTTATGCTGCGACTTCATCATTCTGCTTATTTTGGAACTACTAATGTAACTTCGTAACTTCGAGTAACTTCGAAATTTGGAATAGTTACAAATGATGCTTGTCCACACTTGACATACAAACCAAATGAAAAAATATATATGAACGTTGTTAATAAAAGCCGAAATGGGTATTATACGAAAGGATTTCATTTGCACAATGTTAAACATATTTTTATTTTCATATATGTCTGTAAGTTTTTGAGTTATGATATGAATAATATCTGTAACAATGCCATTCATCTTCCATTACACCGAAGTTTGCAAAGCGATCAATCTGGCATAAATTTACTTGATGGAGAATTATGTAAATACAGGAAAATGAAACGATGTCTCTAAGTATCACAGTTTTTTTTTGTAATCAGCAGACACCTTTTACATAAAAACTAAATATTTCGCAATACTTAGAAACTGTAAAAATATTTATCTTACGGAACGCTCAGCAGCTGAGTCCGACTCGCTCATTTCCGGTTGAATAAATAAATGAAATAATGTCAGCGGCGACATTTCCACTCAAAGTAAAATAGATGCTTAGTTTTATTAGAAATGTTTTAGTTAATATAAACTTTGTAACCTAATAATAAAAAAATAACATGGACGAGGAAAAAGGAAATGTGAGGGAAGATTTTTATAAGATGCGGCGGTTCCAGCAAATTAGAAACTACATATGTCTCTGAAGCGAGATCCGTGAGGTATGGTGTGCCTCAAGGCACTGTACTCGGGCCCCCACTTTTCTTAATATATATTAATGATCTCCCAAGAAATTTGAGAAATAAAATGGTACTTTTTGCAGATGACAGTACGGCTATCATAGAATGCACTGATCCAAACGAATATCGAAATGAGATCAATAATTCGCTAAATAACATTATTAATTGGCTAAATAATAATAATCTTGTGATCAATTTGAATAAAACTAAAATTATACAGTTTCATCAACGACGTGAGAATCCACCCCTTAATAATATTACCTACGATGAGTGTAAAATAGAAGAAGTTACGAGTGCAAAATTCTTAGGCATAACTGTAGACCATAAGTTAACTTGGAAACCTCACCTGGAAGTGGTTTGTAAACGCCTGAGTAAATCTGCGTATCTATTGTTTCAATTATCTAAGAGAGTAAATTCTGAGACACTGTTAACAGCCTATCATGGACTTGTAGTCTCTATTCTCCGTTATGCTGTTGTTTTCTGGGGACAATCAACAAATAGAGAACTGGTATTTAGGATGCAAAGAAGGTGTGTAAGATCCATGTGTAATTTAAAGTCAACAGATAGTTGCGTTCCCTACTTCAAGAAATTAAAAATATTAACGTTACCAGCTATATATATATTAGAAACTGCATTATTTATAAAATCAAATTCACATTTATTTGCAAAATTTTCAACAGTTAAGAAGACCCCCATTCGGAGTCAATATGAAAATCAACTATGTACGTTGAAATGTAATACTGCGTTAATGAAAAAGAGCTTCTTTGGTGTTGCACCAAAGATTTTTAATAAAATACCTGATGCTATAAAATGTATGCCATTAAAGAAATTCAAAAAGTGTCTTCACAAGTTACTAGTTGAGAAATGTTATTATACCTTGAATGACTATTTTAATGATAATACTATTTGATTAAATTATGATATGATGAATTATGAGATTATGTAATTTTATAAATCTATATTATTAATGTTGACTATTTTAATTTTGGATGACTATTTGATTAAATTCTGTAATTTTATTAATTCATATTATTAATGTAACGGACGAATAATTTCTCGCATGTTCTTTTGTTATGATCTTCTTGTGTGTTTTTTTTTTCGTGTAGTGGACATTATTAAATTGATTATGTTAATGTATTTGTATAAAATTGTTAGAAATATTAAGACATGTAACCTAATATATTTGACATTTATTGAAATCGATTATATTCTCTATTTATACTGATTAATCTATTTGACATCTTTATTGAAATTGATATGCATGTACCTATCTATTAATTGATTTTATTACCAATGTGACATAATTTTATATTATTCTACCACTTTATGATAATTATTTTAAAAGTTAAATTGTTGCTAGAAATAAAGACAATGTAATTAAATATATTTGTACGCCTCTGGGCAAAACATAGAGGACCTACCTATCTGTAACACCACTATTATAAGTTGACCTATGTTTACAAATAAAGCATTCTGATTCTGATTCTGATTCTGATTCCATTTTTTCCTCTTGACAAAAAGCGTTAGTTAATGTGGGTAAGCAAAAACACTAGGAAGTGGTGAAGGATGGGCGATTTATAGGGACTGTCTTAAAGTAAATTTTGACGTTCAAAAATTGCTGATTCACAGCCTAATTTGAATAAATGAATTTCGAATTTGATTTTGAACAGTAATAATACCTGAGCGAGAGAGAGAGAGTGTGATAAATAGAGAAAGAGAAAGTAAGAAGACGACGGAGTGCACGTGCCTCTTTGAAGCCGTTGGGAGATTATATTATGACACCATCATCTACCAGCCTATTCCCAACTTTGTTTCGGTCAGCTTCCAGTCTAACCGGATGCAGCTGAATACCAGTATTTTACATGGAGCGACTTTTTTTTTAATGGGTCAAGCCCGCCACGTTATTCCCAAACCACTGCAACTCCTGAAAACTAGAATCAACAGTGGAGACCACCAGAAAAGCGTCGAGGTAATGAAGCTCGACGAGACCCGATGAAACGATTCAACTGTCTTGGATCCCGAACGAAATTAATCAGAAAAGAACAGCGGAAGAGTTAGAAAAATACATAATTTTCACTTCACTCCATATCAAGCAGGAGACAGAACAGAGCTAGGCCAATACATGGAGCGAATGCCTGTCTGACCTCCAACATCCTAGTGAGTGGTTTCACGAACCCCTTGGTAAGGCTGGTTGTCAGACTTTCTGGCTTTTGACTTTCCGTAACGACTGTCAAAGATCTACGAATGACAGCCGGGAACAATGGCTTAACTAGCTCACCGAGGCATGGAGGGCTCTCGGTATTTAATGGGTCGTCACCTATCTACGGACCGACCTGGGTAACTGTTACTTCATATTGAAGCCGACTGATATAACTAAAGCATCCTGGTTTTAAATTTCCTCATTTATGCGAGTAACTGACAGCGGTGCATTTGCAAAAAAATGTGTCTATTTTATGCGCAAATCCAGCAGACGAGCCAAGCAATTATGTGTGAACGACCTTTCCTTACATTTTGCGTATTATAACTGTACAAAACTAAGTCATTATTTTCATATTAGCTTCAAAAAACGTCGAGTGGAGCGACACAATAAAAAAAGATGCTCACGTTGCTCACAGTCAAAAATATCACACAGTTATTTAAATTTCAGCATGGATGGATTGAGAGCCTATTGAGAACTAGCATTTATTACCAGGATAAAAAGTATTATTTGTCCTAAACCAGGTCATGATATTTTCTAGTGCCAAATTTCATCCAAATCCGTTAAGCCGTAAGGCGTGAAAGCGTAACAAACTCAGATTCGCATTTGTAATATTAAGTTAAGATTTCAAGTTTGATTAACTAGATTGGAGATCAATGTGGAATTGGTGATTCCAGTTTATTTAAAATATATTATCACGCCTATCTTCCACTAAGGGTAAGTCAGAGCTGCGCTTAAAGTACCCCAACAAAGATGTGTAGTGAACAGTCGCCCATCCACAGACTGACTTCGATCGTCTTTTTTTATTTAGCGACGAGCTCTAAGCCACACTTCACATAAACATCAGCAGCTAAAGTAGGTAACTTCAGGGTACTTAATATTTAAGAGCGCTGGCTCAATAAGTACAAAGCACTTGAAATCTTGATTCTGTGAACTTGCTGACTAAATACCGCATCACAATGTAATAATCTGCATGGTCCTCTCATGATCTGACCAAGATAATGTCTGGACTTTGTAAGAGACTGTGACCTCTGAGTTTGTTTTGGTGTTACTTCTCAGAGTAGTCAGATATGGAAATACAGACCTTATTAAAAAAAAAAACTTGCTGACGTAGCGTGAAAAAGTGTTTGTAAAAACTCCTTTACAGAAATAAATATAACTATAATCGTATCTTACATATTTCATGGTAGCACTTAAGTTCTTTGCGATGATGTTGTGTATGATGACTTAAAGTTATTTGCGAAATACCTACCAATTATAACTTGTTAACCACTTAAACGTTTTCTAGCGTCGTATTCGAACCTACAGAGATTTTCATATTTATATTTTATGGATTATAATATTATGTATGTACATACTTCATCATCATTCATCATTTCAGCCGAAAGACGTCCACTGCTAGACAAAGGCCTCCCCCAAGGATTTCCACAATGACCGGTCCTGCGCCTTCCGCATACATACATACACATGTACATACTTATAAAAATATTTAAGTTATGTACTGTATCTATATAATATCTTATACCTTTACACGGGCAATTCTTGTATATCTTAATATATATAAATTACGTGTAGTATGTATATATAATCTTAATCTCGGAAAAGGCTCCAACGGTTTTTATGAAATTTAATATGCCGGGGGTTGTGTGGTGTTACGCGAATGGATAGAATAAGAAATGAGTATGTAAGAGGAAGTCTGAAAGTGGCGCCTGTGACCGAGAAGTTGTGTGGAAATCGGTTGTCATGGTATGGGCATGTGATGCGAAGGAATGAGGAACATGTTGTGAGGAAAGTTTTGAGTATGAATGTGCAGGGTTACATGAGTAGAGGAAGACCAAAGAAAAGATGGATGGATTGTGTGAAAGATGATATGGCAAGAAAAGAGGTTACCCATGAGATGACGGCAAATAGAGATGTATGGAAGAAGAAAACATGCTGCGCCGACCCCAAATAAATTGGGATAAGGGCAGGAGGATGATGATGATATAAATTACGTGTAGTATTTATATATAAAGGTCAAAGCAAAGGTTGTCTGTAAAAGGTTGCTTTTAGCGATTAGGCCGCCCATTGTAACAACTTTTTTGTAAGTTTTTACGGTGTACTAGTAATAAAGAGTATTGTAAACAATTATATTCATACATGCATACATCGTGTCGATTTTTAGTGAACACGTATGCTGATCGTACATTACGTAGCTATAGATAGGTTATTTAAGCATGTCAAGGAACCGCCAGTAACCGACATGACATTGAGGAGCAACCGCAATCCGCAAGACACGTCTCGTGCAGATGTGTAGGACAAATCCGGCATTATACTCGTATCTAATTAGGTATCTCCTTTATTCATATTCATTTATTTTTGTTCCACAAGGTAAAATAAGATGTCAATAAAAGGCTTAAAGCTAAGAGCCGTTGTAGACCCTGACAGGGCACAGCATAGATTTAGTAGGAGAGAGGAGGAAGAACACTGTGTGTTTAATGCAATATTTTACTATAAGATAAGTACGAGTAGTTAGTAATTATACTGCTTTATTATAACAGCGTTTAATTATAATAATTTATATGATATATACATGTTTTATTTATGATGTGGGTATAGAGGTATACCCACATCTGCCAATTAAAAAATAAACACGTACATATCATCAGGCTTGTATTCCCCAAAGTTTTGGGCAGACGTGTAGGTACCTATAATACCTACATACACCTACATGCCGCCAGTTGTTTTTAAGTCCCATGTATAGGGAGAATATATTGTCATCTGGACTCAAATCCAGACTCCGAGCTGCTACTAAGAATCTAAACTATGGCTGACCCTCCATTAGGTACGTACCGAGACCCCGTCCGGCCTCCGTGCTTCAGGAAAGTGCTAATACGTTGGCCCCGGTTATCATTTATAGACTTTTAACAGTCTTTACGGGTACCCGACGAAGCCCGAAGGTACCACAACCAGTCTCACCAAGGGGGTACCGCCCGCGCAATGTAAAATACTGGTATTCAGCTGCATCCGGCTAGACTGGTAGCAGACCCCGACATAGTTGGGAAATCTAAATATATATAAACTTACATAAGGTTTTTTGTTTGAAAGTGCTCTGGAAACGCCCCACGAATTTGTAAAATTTTAGCTTCTTAATCTTATCGTAGCATTTGATAGCCCAAATCTTGAGAAAGGTTTTAAGATATTTAACATCACGCTAAGACCGTTAGGAGCAGGTGAAACCGTGAGCACAGTTAATAGAGTATAACTACGAAGAGGATGTAAGACAAAAATCATTCATTATTTATTGCCACATCTTAAAATTTCTTATTCCTAGAACCCGCAAATCTTGAAAGCTCTCAGTTAAACTTAAGTTAACAATATTAAAGATGTTTGGAAACTTAAGACAATTACACTGCTACTTCCAGTAACCTCACACCACAGGATAAACATCCAATAATACTCCAAGCCAACACGTACTGAGTCAACGGGCCACCTCTCCATGAGAGAACTTACAGTAGCTACTGTTAAGTTAGTAAGAACTGAGTAGAGGAGTTTGCTAAGGTACTAATTAAATGCCTAAATTAAAGCACGCTGTTGGACTACCAACTCTCAGCGCTAAACCGAGCCTCGAGGCCACTGGAGCCACGTCACGTCAAGGGCTTTTAGTAAGCGCAAATGATTTGAGATTTATTTTATGATGCTTAGCGTTCACATTTCGGTATGCCACGACTTGCCAGAACGTGCTGAAAATTGCCAAAGCAGGCTGTGACGTACCAATAAAATGTGAGCGTAAAGATTCGTAATCATCTGCATTACAAAAATCCCTTGACGTCCCGTGACGTACCACTTCAGCATGAAAGCACAAGTTTGGTTTACTAAAGAGCGGTGATGACATTCCTCTCCTCTTCCCCTCCCACCCCTTGTCCTATATCCATGAATCACATAGGTAATGAGGAACTGAATATTCACCTTCACCCATGAAATAAATCCAAAAACTTGTGCTGGTTTTTGTAGAACAATTACTAGAATGCAAATGTAAAAAAATAGCACAGAAGATGTGTGGCAGGGTTTTGTCTTCCTCTTTGGACCAGAGCCTTATGGCACCTACCTACCTAAGTAGTAAAGTTACGCCACTGCTGAGCATTAAACAATATTTTGAAATAAAAACCTGTTTTTTTTTCCTAAGTTATAATGTCCCTCCCACAGCAGGACAAAAGACTCCCCCATAGCCTTCAAATACATACGCTGCCAAATGTTGTTTCATGGGTTGTCATATATCAAAAATAACTGGCTAAGTTTAAACTGAATAAGTTTTAAGTAGATAGGTAATAAATAGCTCGACACGTGACTCTCCCTCTCTCCAAAATTTTTAATTTGACAGCTGTCAGTTGCGGTAGCCAAGTTAAATTTAATGGCGGGAATGTAGACGAAATCTACAAGAAACAAGTATAACTAAAATAACTAAATAATAACCAATTAGTTACTAACAGCCAACGTTTGCAACTTCGCTTGCCGCAACTCCTCACGGATGAACATCATTTCGGGACGAAGATCACGGTGAGAATTGGGATCCATGATGATTTGCAACCTGGGGTCGATGCCCGCAAGCTGTTGGTCACTGAGAAATAAAAGATTTGACATTGATACCTTTTATATCCACATTTCGGATGCATTGCGTACATTTCATGCTGGTTTATAAGTATGCTATTGACTACTACCGACATCTATCTTCCTAAACAGAAACTAGATGTTTCTATTTTACGCTACTTACACACCGATGGCGTAGAGCTATCAAGTTCCATGATAGTGTTTACCAATGCTTCGTTATTTTTATTCCAGTATCCTTTATTTTCTATAGAAACTAACTAGTCTTTGTAAAATGACTCTTTGTCCGTTTTTCACAGACAAATTAACCAAAAACAAAGCGATAAAGATACTTTACCAACTTCTTATTGCATTGCTAAGTATAAAAACTATTCAAATCTCGTATTTCCACAACAGCTGATAATTTTTCATTTACACGCTAGATGTCACTACTGGTCTATCATAAACCTTTCAGATTCAGGAGTTAAGATGGGCTAGTATCAATATTTCTCAGTATTAGCTAATATGAAAAAATGCGTCTGGAAATATTTAATACCTTACCTAATATTTGAGTATCAGTGATATTTAACCAAAACCTAATAATACGTATCACTGCCGTATTAAAATAGTTCAATAAACTGTATTTCGGTACTGTACATTGGGTGGCCAAACTATTAGGGAAAGTGACCGTATTTATGTAATATATAGTTTGAATATTATTTGAGCAATTCATTGTTTTTTCTCAGGGATTTTTATGTGGTATTACTGCTGGTATCATTATTATTGATTTTAATAAGTGGCAGCACTGAAATCCCGCGCCATTTACGAAACGTGATGTTTCATCTCATTTGATCGTGGCGGTAAATGTGACCGGAAAGTATTACCTTATTCCTCTTAGGTGTTGTAAGATCAGGGATCTACCTGAAGATCGTAAAAAGTTAACTACCCGGTTGCCTACGATCATAAACGACGTGTGGATTAAGATTTCCCAAATGAAAGTTCGGATACAGTCGGTTGAGGAAACCTGATCGATCGTCGGCCCATCAAAAAACCACGCCTCGTCCAGGCCGTGAAGATGAAGCGACTGCATTGGGCCAGACAACAACGATATTGAATGTTGCAGACATTTTTGAGCAGTGCAGTTCATCAATAAAAATTATCATTTATAATTAGGTACTATTATTTTTTAAAGGCATGCTTGAGTGATGAATAAATATTTAGTCCAGAAATGTTTTTCGGCGACCCTCTGAAAAACAGGTTTAACGAGACTGCCTTGTTAGGAAGGGTTGAACAAAAACATCCGATTAGTGTCATGGTGAGGTCTACGAAATCAACAAAGGGCATATGGCGCCTAATTATTGTAACCGGTACTATGCGGCATGACCAGTACAAGCGAGTAGGTACTAGAAATTCGGCTATTGCCACGGGTCAAAGAATGGTTCCCTGTTGATGAAGCGTACATTTTGATGCACGATTTGGCACGATGTTATAAAGCCTATTACTACATCAATGGCTGAATAAAACGTTACTGTTTTGCCCTGGCCGGTTCTCACCAGACATAAACCCCAAAACAAAGTCGTGGGAGCTCACCAAATGAGCGATAGCGAAGCAAGTCATCACCACCAAGCTCCAGTTGATAGAAACTCCGATTAAAGAAAGGCACCACAATACTGAACTCCAACAAAATGCAAAATTCTGTACCTATTGAGACCATGGCGCGACGCATAGCTTTAATTGAAGCAAAGGGTGGAATCACTAAAAATTAAAATTATTTTTATTAGATTTCCACTAAAACATATATTTTTTTCGAAGAAAAATAAATGGATTCACTTAAGTAACTTGTTGTTTTTATGATGTTAATAAAACACTCTTGTAAATAAAAAATACCCGTGATGCTTTAAACCAACTTCGTTCAAAAATGCGAAATAGAAACAAAAAAATCTGAGTAATGTCCCTAATAATTTGGCCACCCATGGTATACTTGTAAAATGTATTGTTAATACTGTACTTTTAAAAATTATACATCTCATTCACACACATCAGTACAAAAATCTGAGAAGTTATTGCCATAATAATTTGGTTGCCATTCTGCATCTTCACGAACAGCAGAGTGACTGCTTTCTTACTTGCTAATACTAATATAGTAATTTGTGGGAGCCCTGGATCTAGGGGGGCACATCGGGGTGCCTGTCCCGGGCGGCAGTTTCAAGGCGCGCCAAAATCATAGTATACTTATGTATTTAAATGTTTTTATTTTAATATAGGGGAGTCTTGGCAAATATCACGTAATTATATATCGACGTGCGGAACATCATGCACGTACTGTGCAAACGCGCAAATTGCGACCCTCGCGGATTGTCACAAGACGAGCCAGGGGCGTAGCTACCGCCGTATCTGCTGTATCAATTATACGGGGCCCCTGGGCCACGGGGGCCCCCGACGTGCGTAAGCAAAAATTAATAAAATTTCCCAAATTATGAAAATAAAGCAAAAAAATATTAATAATTTGAAATGTTTGTAATTTTTTTGGAAAAAGTGACGGATAATAATGATGATTAAAAATTTCTTTTAACTTTATGCAAACATGTTTTTTTCTTTTGTGAGAAATCTTTATCTTTCATAAGGGCCCCCAAACAAATTTTTATACGGGGCCCCGCCAAGGCACGCTACGCCACTGAGACGAGCTACTGAATTTCTGTGTGCGAGCGAAATTGGCTTAGAGTGGCTAATTCAAAGCGAAGTTGAAGAAGCAGATGATTTTATTGAAAAACACTTGGATATGTTGGTTCCAGTAGTCACTCTTGAGGCCGTGCACGAGTCTCCATGGACTGAATTAGAATAAATCTTTTCTTAATTTTTGTTTGATATTCATTATTTAATTTTATGATTGTGATTTTAAATGACGTTAATATTTACAAATACTAGTCTTTGCTAGTCTTCAATAAAAGTAACAGAACAAGATTTTTTTTTTCTCAATAATCCAACACGTTTACAGTCCAAAATGAAATAGAAGTTTCGAAGAATCTCGCGTGAGATTATAGGAGGGGGACGGAGTAGAGGAAAATCTTACGATATCTCACCAAGGGAAAAAAATCTCTGAAAAAGCCTCACGTAATTAATGGATGACCCCTTGCGGGATGTTAGAAAGTGTTACCGTGACCCCGGAACGTAAAGGGAAAGGATGGAACACAGATAGGTTTTAGTCAGTAAAAGTCTGACACGTTCCGACAAGAACGGGAGAAGTCTGTGCATTAAGTGACGAATTCTCTAAACCTAAAACTGTTTGTGATTTCTGTTTATGTATGTTTTAGTGAGTAAGTTGCTGTAGTGCCATTAAAATAAATAAATAAATAAATTTATGTTTGTAATAATATAACTTGCTTCGCAAAGCTCCTAGCATCAAACGCACACTGTACTATCGATTTTTCATTCCAGTTTAAAACGTCCAGTCGGTTTTTGAACACACCCTAAGTCGATTTTTGAGCGCGTGCATAAGTGTAGGTACGGAGTGTTTCTGCCAGTCTATCTCTGTCGAAATTGTAAGTCAAAGCAAAGAACCTTAAAGCTAATATGTTTTTATTAGCTGGAAGATAATAAAAAAGAGCGAAAATTTAGAAAAGTGACATTTTCTCTCATTCACAAAAAATGCCATCCGTTATACAGGGTGGAAGGAACATCGACGCACAATGATTCTGTACCCCACAACGTCTAAATTTTTCGTCCGCTTTTTCTTAATGTTAAGTCACGCTTTTCTCTAGTTTTCTTTAAACTAATTGAGAGTCATGAGAAAATCATCTTTTCTATAAAAGACAATGAGATTTTGAATTAAAAAGCAAATATTTCACTTGTTTCATTAAAAATCGCATTGATAGATAGAAATTACAGTTTAATTGCTAGACGATAAACGATAGAAAATGTATTCCGTGTCGGTCACCTGGCGTTTAAGGTGCTAAGGTTATAAAAATATGAAGAAAAAAAACGTAACAAACGTAAAAAGCCGATTCAAATTTAAATGCTGGATAGTCCAGTCCAGAATCATGTAGGTACCTATTGAATTCATGGTATAAGGTTGTGCGTCGATGCCCCTTTCAAACTGTAAAGTGAGTTTTTTCTTTAACAATTTATCTCAAACGCTGGGGTCGCCATTATCAAGTTTCTGTCCCTATTCCAAGACATCGTAGATCCGGGACTTCATTTACTTCACAAATTTTGTGGAGTAAATCCGTTCCGTGCTAAGCAATGATTTCAAAATAAAGTCAATGGTGTCAAGTGCAATGAATCCCAGGCTTAGTGAATATTAAATATTAGTAGGTCGGTCTAATATATTACGTGAATCCATAGAATATTACTAATCTCTTAACTAATACTAATATATTAGTAACAATAGTGAGTTTAAAAATACAAGCTACAGGTATAACGGGAGGACGTGGCTTTATCATGTAGGTATTTTATATTTTAGCCCAAGCACGTAAAGATACTTTGAGCGTATTTCAGCCCTGATATTAAAAATTATCTCAATAGGAATGAAATACTAATTATTACAAATTAGCTCCAACATCTGCTTCTAATGCTCCTGCTTCTTCTAGAGTCTCTCCTGCACCATCTTCGTCGCCGTTCTTATCACCAGACATTCTACGACTCAAAGTTATTCAATTGGTATAATAAAATAATTAATTAAAGCAAATCGTCGGTAAGCCTCACGTGTAAATTTATTTAGTAGATGTCAACCATGTCAACTCGACAACTCAAAAAAATACTTTTAAATTTATATTTTATTCTGGTGTTAAATTGATAAGAAACTCAACCAGCCTGAGAAGCCGGTACCACTTCCCACATCATTGTTTTCAACCTTAAGTTAAATTTTGATGATATAATTAATCGTGTGTATTTATTAATACCTATTAATTGTTTGGGCAGCACTGTAAAAAAATCTGGAAAAAGAAATACAGCAACGCCATCTATGGATAATGGTCGAAATTAATATAAGCTAATAATGATGAAGGCGTGCGTTCCGAAGTAATTTCATTTCAGTCTCGAATACGATCTACTTTCATTAATAACATTAACTAACATTCAGATAGTACGAAAGTATTAGTAATGATTTTTTTAAGTTAAATAACTGTTAGTTGCTTTGAAATAAAAAATAAAATAATAATTTATTTTACCTCGACACAGCGATGACTCATCAACACACAACATTTTCGAACGCACTCCCACTCCGGTAAAAGGGTGAGTGAACCGCCTCATTGTTATTTATTGCATTTGCCTCTAATAATACATTAATTAGCCGTTTTACGGACACAGCGAGTGCAATAACATAGGTCGCGACAGCCATGCCGATGTGAGTAATTTAAAAGGTGTGGCACGACAAGGGGCGTAGTTTCTCATCTAGTGACATTAGTGGTGTGAAAAAATATTCTTCCTAACTCGTCGCAAGATGACCGAGTACAAATTGGTGGTGGTAGGCGCCGGAGGTGTCGGTAAATCCGCATTGACTATACAGCTGATACAGAATCATTTTGTGGACGAGTACGATCCTACGATCGAGGATTCGTATCGGAAACAAGTAGTTATCGATGGTGAGACGTGTTTGTTGGACATCCTCGACACGGCAGGGCAGGAGGAGTACTCCGCGATGCGGGACCAGTACATGCGGACGGGGGAGGGCTTCCTTCTGGTGTTCGCAGTGAACAGTGCTAAAAGTTTCGAAGACATTGGCTCCTATCGGGAGCAGATAAAGCGGGTGAAGGACGCGGAGGAGGTGCCCATGGTGCTGGTGGGGAACAAGTGCGACCTGCAGGCGTGGGCCGTGGACATGGCACAGGCGCGCGAGGTGAGCTTGTTTACATAATAAACCTGCAACACATTATATTCACATGTCTTTTGTTTGTGTACACTGCATGACTGAAGAACAGCACCAAGGAACTGTTAATTCATCAATTAAGTATCTAATCAGAGCTGCACTTATGATCAATTAACTGCAATTTGTCTTATAATAGCTTATGTGAGGCAGCTGCAATCATCTTATGTAAGATCTTAGTTGTACAATGTACGTCCAAACTTTTAGCCATGAAAACAAATTATATTAAAAAGTGCAGGCAAGAAAAAGGCTGGATTACCGTTGTATTTACAGTAAAAGATAACTATTGAAGAGAAAAGATATGATGTCACAATCATCATCCTTCTGCCCTTATCCCTATTAATTTGAGGTCAGCACAGCATGTTTTCTTCTTTCATACATGTAATGATGATGTCACAATATGTTTATTAAACATATGATCATTGTCTAGAAATTTTGATCTAAATGACAGATAGCTACATAACATATTATGAGCTGTTCACATTTACCTACTTTGGATTATTCTAAAAGCTGTGTCATGACGTATAATAAGGCTAGATGATGTAATCAACGAAAGCGATCTGTGATGGACGTAAACTCACTTTATTTGACTACCTGTTGTATGATACTTTTGACCATTAATGTAAATAGTACTTTCTCAATTAGTATTTTTCTCAGAAATCCTTGATAGTACTATTTCAACCTATGGAATGAAAAATTTCATTAATTGTTACGCCACTGCCTGCTGGCTGTAATTTCATCAACCTTTCTGTGTTTCCAAACCAGAAAATACCACATATAAAATGTCAAAGAGGATAATCTCGCCTCGACCTCCTTCCCTTACTTCTATTTACAATTTCTGGTTGAAACAGCATGACTCTTTCAATACCACCATCTCAATACTTAATATCTCCCAAAAATGATTACTAGCGTGAATTAAAGCCGCTGCTAGGCTACAGTAAACATATGTAACAACTATGTTTGAACAATTTAACACATATTTAGTAACACCATCTAATACTTGCGCAAACAGAGCTTATTACCGTATCACATTAACCTCATATTTAGATTTAATTTCAAAATTCATGTGTGTAATAAAATTATATACCTATTATCATAGAATGTTTTTCAGACCACAACTTCTTTTTTCCTTAGAAGTAGAAACTGTCAACATTTAAAATTGATAAACAACCTGTTGATATGCAAGTAGTGATAGTTTTGATGCAAACAATAACACATACTTAAACATTCCAAAGCAAACAATATTATCAATCAATTCAATTTATAAGCCTAGGGGCCAATAATCAGAAGTGATTTATTGGTTATCTTATCTTGAATTTCCTCACTTTTCTTTCTGAAGTTGAACAGGCAAATGACTTTTAACTCACAACAGCAACTAAACAAAAAAAATAACTAGCCTATTATTGTCCCGATGCAGGTCAAAGGCCCCTTCTCACGCTAAGAAGGCATGAGCATTAATCTCTATGCTTGTTCAAAGTAGGTTGGCGATAGAATAGAATACTCTTTATTGTACACCATGAAAAGAGACAGACGGCGGCCTTATAGTTAAAAGTGATCTGTTAGATTTAAATCTTATGTTAATTATCAAGTCCAAGTTTCCACACAGTGTTTTACTTCACCAATGTCAGTGGTGTTGCCTCATTCATATAAGGCGAGACCTAAACCACTGGACTATCATGACATAATTTTAACCTATTTTTTTACAAATAAATACTCTGATTCGGATCCTAAAAGCATGTCTCCTTTATGTAAAATTTGTCACATCAATGATGCTTTCCCTTCACTATCTGTTATCAGAGAACAAGCCACAGACATTGATGCTTCATCATCCATTTAGTAAAATTATACAGTCTTTAATCCCAGCCATTTACAAAATCTGATAGACTTATTCTGCGACAGATCCAGGTTGTATATGGTATGTTGTGTATGGATCCATACACTTTGTAAACTAAATGTAGCATTGGTCTTAAATTTATACTACAAAGACTTGAGAAGCAGTTTTAAAACCACTTCAGGCTTTAAAAGATGATAAACTTGGGTTGATGCAAAAATCCGCAGCATGTCTTCTTTGTCCATTTGCTGCCATCACAATAGTCACCTCCTTTCTAGCCATGGCATCTTTCACACAATCCATCCATCAATTCTTGCAACATGTGTCTCATTCCTCCGCATTATATACCCATCCCTCTTAGCATTCTCATTTCGGCTGCATGCAACTGCCTTGATGCAAAACAAAACATAAAATGACATTGGAATACTTATTTCTGACTGCATGACCTGTGTTTCAGTATTCTCAAACACAGCAAGAGAAAATAATACAAGACGTCAATTAAAAGTAATTAAGTGTTCTTCTCATAAAGTGAGTCATGTGGCATCTGTACATTGTTCTAAGTGCCACTTCAGTTCATTGAAAGCACTTTTAAATAATGTTACACTTTCAGACACTTGCTTTAATCATTTTCAGTCTGGTAATTAAGGAGAAACTTGATTGTTGTCTCTGTGAATGTTTACATTAGTAATGTAACAGTAAATGTGTATCGTAATCACCAATGCACCATTTTCCAAGGCTCAATATGGGCCTCTCAACAAACTACCAGTCTACTTCAGTAAGGCATAGACAAAAAAACATGCAAAATGCCAGTAGCCTTCTAAAAAATACTCTTTGTAAATTTTTGCTTACACAAAAAGTACTCAAACGAAATACATTTAAATCAAACAGTCATGTTTGTATCCATCATGTCCTTGCACAAACACTAACAATTCATGTTATGAAATACAAAATGTCTTCATTTTATGCATTCCATAAACATGAACAGTATTTTCATTGCTTGCTTTATAAATAAACCTAATAAGGTAGAAAACAAAGTCTCTTTTAATAATAAAACACTCATTTAATTATATTTTAGCTAAATTAATGTTAATAAATAAATAAATAAATATTGCTGGACAATCCACACAGCATCATCTAGCCCCAAGCTAAGCAGAGCTTGTGTTATGGGTACTAGATGACTGATATACTTAATACAATACATTACATAGATAGATATATTTTTATTATATATTAGCAAATACCCAGAACACCCGGAACAAATATTTGTAGATCGTACAAACATTTGTCCCAAGGCGGGAATCGAACCCGCAACCTCTTGCGTCGCAGGCGGACCTTCGCCCGCCGCGCCACATCGGTCGTCAAATCTAATCTTTTCATGTTCCGCAATAGGTATTCATTTATTTATAAATGAATACCTATTGCGTCTAAGATCAGAAGTCTGGCCTTCTAAGATCAGAAGTCTACATATCTAGTATATGGTTTTAGCTACTTGGTGAATTACTGAGAATCTGAGATAAATGTAAATAGTTATGTGAATATACTAGGGGAACCCCCTTCAGATCTGGAACAAAATGAATGCACTATCTATGTTATTTACATTATAATGCTACAATACATTACATCTAGGAATCCCAGTCAAGTATGGATACTAATTAGAGTTCCATAGCCAATGCTGAAACAAACCCTTAAAATTTACATCCTGTTTCTTCTGTTTGTCCAGAGGTTACACAGCTATTGGCACTATATGGACGAAATTCAGAGGAAAGGTGTATTTTATGTACTGCTAAGCAATGATGTGAATAAATAATCAGGAGTGGCACTTCCCATACATCATCATCATCATCTGCCTAGCCATTTCCCAACTCTGTTGGGGTTGGCTTCCAGTCTGACCGGATACAACTGAATACCAGTATTTTGAATGGATTGATTGCCTATCTAATCTTCACAACCCAGCAACTGAGCATAACGATACCCCTTGGGTAGACTGCTTGTCAAATTTTTGGGCTTCTGACTACCCGTAACGACTGTCACAGATCTACTAATGACAGCCGGGACCAACGCTTTAACGTGCTTTCCTAGGCACGGAGGAGCTTCGACATAATGAACGATCACCTATCTACAGACTGACCTCGGCAAGCGTAGCTTAACCTTCGATCGTCCCGTACGGCTGTTTTTATTTAGCCACGACTCCCCATATATATAACGGAAAAAATATGATGTTTCCAAGTGACTTTTTGCTAACGTCAATAGTTGCTGAGATTTGCGCTTCTACCTCTAGAAGCGCAAATCTCAGCAAGCGTATCTTTGTTTTGTATTATTCAGAAAAACTATGTAATGCCCAACCAGTCTTACCAAGGGGTCTCGTGTTGCCCAGTAACTGGGTTGTGGAGGTCAGATAGGCAGTCGCTCCATGTAAAATACTGGTATTCAGCTGCATCTGGTTAGACTGGAAGCCGATCCCAACACAGTTGGGAAAAGGCTAGGCAGATGACGATGATGACAAACTTATTTTTGTAGTACGTAAATGTGCATACGTAAACATTCATTCCGTCTTTGGAACACTTCACTGTGGGGGTCCAACACGCCCTAGGCGGGTTAAAATAAATTAATACCCATAAATGCTTTTAGGCAGAAACGTATTCAGTTTCCATGGACGTAAAAGCCTATCCAAATGAGAATCAGCCCCTTGATTAGTTACATGAGGCCGCCATTTTCGATTAAAACTGCCAGTGGTTTTATTCGTTAAGATTCCAGCTTCACCTTCCCTGGCATCACTTTCACAGGGTGCCCAAAAGTGTATCCCAGCCAAAATGAGAATAGTTACTGTGGCAAGGTTCGGATGACTTTCGAGACGTGGTATTTATTAAAGAAGTCTCACTCGACCACTGTGATGACAGCGACAACACATATTAACAAGTTGCCGAGTCCCAAGAACATGTCGTGCGTTTTCAGGATGTCAATCCAGACAAATCGTCTGAAATCCAATGGGTGGTCCTATTTGTAACTGAGAAGCACACCACATTCTGAATATTTACTTAACCACAAACATGTAGTTGTTTTCACGTTTAGAAGCCATCTATATTTGTTTATCCTGTTCTTTAATAGCAACAAATGTGTATGGTAGACAGTCGCTCGCTCAACCAAACACTTCCCAAACAAATAACAATGCCTGGTGGATCTGAAAGTTTGTTTAAATTAATAATGTTTCTTTTTAACCGCAAACCGCTGTAAGAACACAATGATGCATCTTGATGGAGCGATATAGACAGACGGCTTGCGCGTGCGCACATCTACTATGTATCTTTTTGACGGTGTGAGTGGCTTGCCATGTTGACCATGAAAACCTGCACTCCTAGGTTTAGATTTGATGATCTTTTTGTTATTGAACTTGGATGTTGTTTTTTCTTCAAAATCTGTTAGAGGATACATTATTGTCGTAATGTTGCAGTTAAGTTACGACTAGCTTACAAGCCATATGCAAATTGGAGGTATGCCACGCGACACCTAAATGAATGCTTAAATATTATTTCACTGTTGGATTTTCAACTGTCGACACTGAGCAGATCGTTGAAAATCCAACAGTGCGCTTGTATTAAGGCATTACTTTAGAACTTCGCCAAATGTTAGTGAAAACAGGCAAAAGTCTGTTTGTGATAGAATTAGTTTTAAAATCGGTTATAGGAAACAAAACAGTTCACGTAATGTTGGGTGAGAAGAGTAGTTTTATTGAGTCTTGTGATGAGGTTTTTATCCAGGCGGTGTGGTTCCATTCTCTAAACATAGATTTAGGGCTCTCATAAGATTATTTTACTTTACTGCTGCAGTCAGTAGCCGAGCTATCAATTCGTCAAATTTGTAAAATGGCTGGATGTACCTACTGATCACTCAACTTAGCCTAGCGCTGGAAAAGTTTGTGCCAATGAAGGACACAGGACCCAAAACCCATTTCATCCACCCCTTCCACATTACCTAGTCTCACCACTGACCTATCTCTCCTCAAATCTTCGCTTCTCCTCGAATCCCATCTTGACAAAGGGCGTCAGTACGTTCTCCGATACGTGAACCTCATGCAGGGTAGCCCTTGCTTGGGGTTTGCGTATCGGATCGATGTTGGAGTAGACTAACGGCGTTGGAACAGCCACCAGGCCATGAAGTTATCGGTCTTTCATCAGACGCGGACAGCCTTCTGCAGTTATGCACACTACCTGATACTCAGAAAGTTACGTCAGTATGTTTTCAAACTGCTGCTGGCCTTCATTTTGAATACAAAACTGTGGGGATCTGGTAAACCTATTTTATCTCATCGGTTGGCCGGTCTCCACCTCCTCGGAAATTACCTTTTTACGTTGTGGTTATTACTAATAAAATAAATTAATATTTAATCGTAACAACAAATTTTACCTCCTAATTCATCATTATCCTGTTCACGTAGGAAATATTTAAACTTCCAGATCAGAGCTATATATAAATGAATAATAAACGCCTGAGTAATGTTGTTCCTGGTGATACACACATAATATGCAATAAATAGATAACTGCTAGACACATTACTCATTGCGACAATATTTTGATGAGCTTAAAATGTACCTACTATGTACTCAGAAGCACTAGAATCTGTAGGTATTGTCGTTTAAATCATTGTACATGAGTAACTTCTTGTGCAAACCGTGGTCCAGAAAATACTAATTATGTTATTTCGTGAGACCGTTTCTAGTCTAGCGAGAATTCTTGCGAGAAGACAGCATTATTGACAAGGATACGGTGAGATAATTTGTATTCTACTTCACTCGGGTGTTCTCGGCGTGTCTGCTGGAGGCCGCATTGAAATACTAGGACGGAACGTTCACTTTAGCCCAAATATTCGTCAATATTAAAACTTGGAAATATCACTGAACTTTGTTGCTAGGTCATCAGTGGTTCCAAATTGTTGGTTCTATCTACAAACTTACGTTTGACCTTTCAAGTACCAGTAAAAGCCTACTTTGAAGACAAAGTTTTAAATTTTGGGCTCAAACTGAAAGTTTGGACCCAAACTTTAGCCCAAATGTCTTTGTAAGCGTTGTTCTCTCTCGCCAAGACTTGAGATGAGAGATTACAAAATATATCCAATAAGTTTTTGTAATTAGAATGCCACCATAGTTAATTATTTAATTCATTACTGTTGTCTCCTCAAGAAAAGCAAGGTAAACATGTCATGTCATTACAGGCCTTTTGGCATGTAGATATTCCTTTATATGGACTGTTCTGGTAGCGATGACATTTTAATAGAATAACGTATAGTTGTCTTTTATGTTTAAGGTCTTAAAATGTTTTATTGGTTTGTCGTTCAGTCTTATCGCTTCTGTGTTTGCCTGGCTGACGATATTAAGTTACAAGTTTTAATAATGTTTATTGCCAGAGTTGAGAAAAGCCTTTCTTTGCCATGTTTGCCGCTACGTTTAACATCTAGGCTTACATCCATTAGGGCCGTCCTTAACCTACGAACTTTAAAATGTAACGATCGCTGTCTGACCTACTTAACAGAACTAGCCTTTGAAATAACATCGTCCTTCTTTAAAAATGTATGCCATTAGCATTTTTGCCTGCCGTCATAGACACTTTTTAGCTTTTCTAGATTGACGTCATTGTCGCTTCATTTACGTCATGTTATCACACACAATAGACATATTATTGTATATGTATTGTTGTGTCTCGGCTCCGTCCATTATATGTATAGGTTTTAAGAAAGTGTTTACCTTCCTTGTCTGCTATAGTCAATAAGGCTAGGCTAGGTAGTGAACTTAATACACAGGTATCTGTTATTATAGCCCCAAACTAAACCAATAATTAAAACTATTGCGTATATATAAAACAGGAAGATATTACTATGCTTTTTTTTGGAATGGGCATCTCTCAGTTTATTCTTCAGGGATATCTTCTGCTTAACCAAAGTTTCCTGTAGGGACTTAATAAGAAATTAAGGCCTCCAGCCAGGGCGTAAAAAACTTAAAAGCTAAGCGACCAATCGCTAAGGGCACCCCCTGCGAGGTACGAGCATCGGCTTAGGACGTCGCTGGCGGATGACAGCAAGGGACGGGCTGGCTCGAACGAAGCGTCGCGCGTCGGGGGGATTATTATTATGCGAAATTATCTTTGTCACGACTTGTGTTCTAAGGGAGATCTATCAATCTAGCCCGGGGCATTCCCCGGGCTAGATTGATAAAAACGCAAAAAACGTAAGAAATGCATTCATTTCTTACGTTTTTTGCAAATTGCAGTACTGTTTTACGTACAACAGGACTGCGATTTGCCGTCTGATTGGTCTTATGGTTTGTTTGAGATAATCTCCGAAACCGCTGCACCGATTTGAACGGGACTTTTACTGGCAGATAGCTGATGTGATAAACAGTAACTAGGCTACTTTTATTTTAGACAAAGAATTACGGTTCCGCGCAAAAAATGAAAACCATGCTTTTTTAACGAACCATTTGGAGCCACTTTTGACCTCTTCATAACTCAAAATCTATTTAATATTAAAAAATGAATTTTGGTTTGTTTAACAAGGTTTGTTTGCAAGCCTCTCAGATTACTTGGACTATAAAATTCATAAATGTATCTCAAATAGTTATTAAGATATTGACGTCTGAAAATCAGCATTTTCATCACTAACTTGACTGGGTTAGGTTTTTGATCTATATGTCAGACATGCAGATCAAAAACCTAACCCACGTTCAGATGACCTAAATTGATGAAATTTGGTGTCGAGCTAGGTAATTGTATGTAGACAAAAGAAAAAAAAATACGGTTTTAATTATTTTCCAAGCAATCAATTTTGTATAACACCTAGCGCCTTTCGAAATCGTTATAGCAAAAATGTTTTCTTTAGTAGGATAATAGATTTCATGTTCAAAGGACGCTTTAATCGTTTTGTATACCAGATTATTTATAAAACTTGGACTTGAATAATAACATGCGTCCTTGCGAACAATTGTAACAATAATTGTGTTTACGAAAGAAATACATTTTACACAATCTTGCTACTTATATTTGCAAATAGTAAAAGTCTGTGATTTACAAGAGCCCAGATTCGAATCCCGTTGTCTACACATTTAAAACAAGCATTACAATATGAATCACTGCGGGTGGGTGCAGGTCACGCGGCTTCTAATAATTTTAATCTTCTTATAACTATATAAAATTCTCGTGTCACAATGTTCGTTCCCATACTCCTTCGAAAAGGCTTGACCGATTGTCATGAAATTTTATATGCATATTCAGTGGGTCTGAGAAACGGCCAACATCTATTTTTCATACCCCTAAGTGATAAGGTCCGCCCCATACATTTTTTTTATATATGGCAAAACAACGTTTGCTGGGTCAGCTAGTAATAATGTAGTTACGAGTAAGTAGCAAATTATCCCGGTACGAAACTTGAGCGCTGACCTTGAGTTACACAGTTCTGCAACTACCAAAAATCATAAGAAATTTCGAATTATGCAGGCTAGGTACTTTGAAGGAATCACCATCAGTAAACTTTGACGAAACTCTGTAAGACCTTGGAGGGTTAACTACGTTCTTACCAAGTCCCATGTACCAGGTACTTATGTTTAACAAGACCTAAATTAACTCCTGGGTTATGCCGTCCTTACAACGGGAACAACTTAGTCGTCGAAAATTACCTCAAAACTCCTTGAAAGTACCACCGAACTTGCTAAAATTTGTTTGCTAGAATCAGTGTAACTCAGGGTGTCGAGAATAATCTTCTGATACCCCATTTGTTAATATCCCTCAAGCGGTTTAGGCTAAAGAGTACGCCAAAGAAATAGGCATAGAAAGAAAGAAAAAAAAACCTATATTCAGCACAGGCACACACCGACACAATACTAAACATAGAAAGAAAACATAACAAAACGAGTAACAAGAAATATATATGCATACGTACATACATACATACACACTCGAACAACATAACCCTCCTTCTGGGGTAGTTGGGTAATAATGTAATCCCCAGACGATCTGGCCGTACGGCTATCTCTAGTTCGACGGTACTGCGCTTCTTTAAACGTCGTATTAATAAAACTGCCATACTAGCAAAATCATCGTCAACATCCTCCTGCCCTTATCCCAATTTATTTGGGGTCGGCGCAGCATGTCTTCTTCTTCCATACATCTCTATTTGCCTTCATCTCAAAAGTCACCTCTTGTCTAGCCATATCATCTTTCACACAATCCATCTTTTCTTTGGTCTCCCTCTACTCTTGTAACCCTCCACATTCATACTCATATCTTTTTTACTGATCAAGTACAATATTCGATCTTTTGTAAATAACATTAAAAAGGCCAATTACAAGTTTCCAAGTGTCCTCACAACATGGTCCTCATTCCTTCGCATCACATGCCCATACCATGACAACCGATTTCCAAACAACTTCTCGGTCACAGGCGCCTCTTTCAGACTTCCTCTTTCATACTCATTTCTTATTCTATCCATTCGCGTAACACCACACATCCCCCTTAGCATTCTCAGGGCATACTAGCAAAATATCGTAATCTAATTGAGTTCAATATCTGCATTTCCAGGTTGCGCGGAGTTACGGTGTCCCCTTCGTAGAGACGTCAGCTAAAACCCGAATGGGCGTCGATGACGCTTTCTACACGCTCGTCCGGGAGATCCGCAAAGACAAGGCGAGTCGAGTCAAAAGAAGTAGGAGAGGCCGAACCATAGGACCCGGCCGCAAGTTCCGATGCACGTTTCTGTAAATCGGTATATACCTAATTTAGTGATAATATTTGTGGATATTATCTGATGGCGACGAGTCGGTAAGTCAATTTTATTGTCGACAAACACCGCTTGTTCCGTGTCTGCTGTAAACTTTTTACTCGAGTGCTTTTTTTTAGTGACACTGACACTTCTGACGTTCAAAAGTTAATCGATAAAATGGCAATCGATTTGTAACTTTGTTGAAATAGTTTTTCTATGATCTATTAGTTA
This sequence comes from Phlogophora meticulosa, assembly GCA_905147745.2. Taxonomy (NCBI): domain Eukaryota; kingdom Metazoa; phylum Arthropoda; class Insecta; order Lepidoptera; family Noctuidae; genus Phlogophora; species Phlogophora meticulosa. The sequence goes on along the minus strand of LR990531.1, from coordinate 15,394,559 downwards.
GACTACACTGAATAACTTTTTGTTAACAATAATATTGACTTCGTGCCAGTAGACTAGCTTAATGACTACACAGCTTACGGTCATGGACTTTGAATCTTATCATTATGCGTCTTAAGGTTCAATTTTCATGTTCATAGTGTAGCTAAGTTTAGGTAAAAACGCTAATGATATGGAATTAAATACTTTTAGCCGTAATATAAATTTATAATACGAATATTTGAAATACATTCAATTAAAATCGATTTTTGACACTATTCTTATACTATTGTTGGTGAAAACTGTTCAGCCATAATGTGTTATATGTTATATAGGTTTATAACTGAAGCACTACTTCTTCGATCTAGTGGTCGCAAACGCTACTGCTGAGCGTGAGGTCCTGGGTTCGATTCCCGGGTCGAGTAGTGATATTGGGTTATTCCATTACGAATTTCTCAGTAGCAGCCCGGAGTCTGGATGTGTGCCCGGAGGAAGGCTATAGACTCGCCCCTATTACATGGGACTTAAATATAACTGGCGTAATGTGGGTGTATTATGGGTACACCTCTGCCTAACGATTCGGAGAATAGACATGATATTTATAACTGAAATAATGATAGACAAGTGATATCGATAGTATGTATCGGTACAACATCGCATCAATATACAGAGGCCAGCACATCAAGCAACCCCAATCCGTTAAACTTCTTAGAAAGTTTTTCAACTTTCTTACAATACAATAAGGACCCAAGATCATTTAGGGCCCATTAATATCACTGTTAATTTTGAACCGTGGTGCTAGGCAACTGGGCCTAACCCAGTTGTAAACGTCCCTTTGTGCCTATTGGCCTAGCTCTGTTCTGTCTCCTCCTTGATATGGAGGGAAGTGGAAATGATGTATTTTTCTAACGCTTCCACCGTTCTTTTCTGATTAATTTCGTTGCGGGATCCAAGACAGTTGAATCGTTTCTCCGGGACTCGTCTAGCTTCATAGTCTCGACGCGTTTCTGATGGTCCCTACTATTGATTCTGGTTTTCAGGAGTTGCAGTGGTTTGGGAATAGAGTGGCGGGCTTGTCCCATTAAAAAAAATACAATAAGGTTAATGTTTAATTGGGAAAGTTTGACGGTTTGGGATAGTTTGATGTGGTGACTCCACTCTAGCCACTGATTCATAGGTGTGATGTTCCAATCTCCCCCAGCCACATCCTGCTTATGACTTATTTCTTACCATTTATATAAAACATTCTACATAGCATGTAATCCTTGTATAATATTAATTATAATTAGCTAATCTCTGTGAGAAATATCCATAAATATTATAAATGTAAAATGTAGTAATGAGGCAGTTATGAAATCTAAGGCATACTTTTATGGCTGAGTAAAAATAACTTTTTGTACAGTGAAATGTTTCTGAACTACTTTGTGCTTATTGATGTGTAAGATCTTTTCTCTCGCTTTCCCGCAATCTGTGGGAGTGGTTTCGTGAAAAGGGATGGAAGTGTGTAACAGGAAGCCTGGAAAGCGCGCGCTTTTTGATTTGACCAATGAGCGCGCGCGGTAACATAAAATCATTTCATATAATACTTGAGTATTTTTTTCAGGATATAATGTTAATGTTGCTTTTATTACCAAAGCGAGATGTCAGATGTTACACATCATATGCGACTACTGTTAGGCTCGCTCGTTTTTTTTTATGAGATACTTGAAGCTTGAATGTGTGGACATTGAGTTTGTCTTTTGTTAGGGTAACTGAAGCGACAATAGGGTAGTGTCCTTAAAAATTCTGATTGGTCCGAAAGTTGGATTACTCAATAATACTGAACACGTATTTTTTCTTTTATCACGTAATCCAAAAATGACGACGATATAGTGCGTTGAAAACACGCGTGATGTCACGCCGTGCTACACTTGCTAACTGTCACAAGCCCCTTCTCCTGAAGTTTCATGTGCTATATCATTGTCACATTTTATTGATTTGAGCAAGCAAAAAATACGTGTCCAATATTTGTTGGTAATCTAACTGACGGATTAAATAGACTTATTATATTTTTGCCAAGGACACATCCCTATTGTATTTATCAATTATAATACATCTCTCATTGAATATATCTACTAAGTTTAATGGGGTATATCACTGCTGCCCCCACATGTTAACACACACCTCAGTCTCAAGACTGATGATGGATAGACAAAAGATTCTAATTATTTATTTTTAAGTATTAAACCCAAATTAGATAATTAAGAATAATTTTTGTTACGAAAGAATGAGCTTTAACAAATAAGTTTCTGATCATGAGGGTAATCTGTGCTAAGCTCACGTATTTTGGACCCTAGTTTTTTTCTTAATGATACGCTATCGGGGATATTTTCTCACTATTAACAAGTATAATACTCAACTAATAGGCACTGGCGTCAAGTTCTCAAGGTGCTATTTCAAGCATAGTATACTTGCAGCGAAGGCCGTACGTTTATTAGAAAAAAAAAACTTGTAAGTGTGGACTAAAATTACATGCATTATACAAAAATTTACAAATACACTTGTACTTATGAATTGTAGATAAACATGATGTCAAATTACCCTAATTTCGCCATTACCCAATCTCCAACATATTTCTGTTTAACCTAAAAACTATTTATCCGATTTAAAGGGTAAATTCGAATCGTTTACGCGTATTAAAATGGTTGTGCATTATTCAAGTACAATTTCAGATTGGTTGTTAAAACTTTTTAGTACAAATAGTGCACAATTATTGGGTAGACACAACTGACTAGTATTACCCCATGTCTCTTTATACCTTGTAAATTAAGACTTACAAATCCTATCTAGAAATTCGTACTATTGTATAATACCATATTTTCAGTTCTAAAGATCTTTTTTTTGTACTATTTAATTCCTGTTTTACTAGTTTTATCTTTGATAAAAATGGCTGCCAAGAATATAGTGCAGCCGATATCATATACAATCGTTATTGTAGCATAATATTAGGAACATTGTTAAATGTTTTCTACTCTAGCTAGAAGCAAATTTGCAAGCTATAATGAAGTTTGTAACTACTTTATGACTTATGCTTGTATTTGTTTGGTGAAATACCAAATAAACGTGGTTAAAGGGTTTGTATAATTTCCCCTCATCAAATAAAAATGTCCCAATTATTTTGGCCATCATTGTAACTTGACGAAGGACAGATTCTACAAATTCTTTTTACGCTTACAATTGCTCACAATTCGCCCTCTAGGAATGATCTTAGGAAATGCAGTTTTATTTTTTTGATGAGAGACCGAAGTTTGTGTTTCCGATCCGCAAAACATTATTCAATTGCTATTATAATATTATTTTACTCAGCATGTACAATGAATTATTCAAACGAATTTTTTAAATCAACAACAATCATAAATTTTAATATTTTGACAGCGTTTTTTTTAGTATTTTAAGTTTATTATAATGATTAGTTGTTAGTTTAATTATAGTCTAAAAATACACCAGGTACTTGCAACATTTAGTTTTTGCAGTGTTTGTATGATTGTTCGTGTTACCCTCAGAACAGTGGTAAAAAACGGTCTTTTGTAATGGCTTGTTAAATTATATAGTCTAGCCATGCATTGGACGGTGGATACTAAAAAAAGTCGCTCAATTTATTGTTTCCTCTTTTTGTTTTTGTTTGGACTGTTAGTAGCAAGTCAGTGCGTCTGCTTATGTAATTCAGCTACGTATGCGTATACATTTATATACGTTGTTTAATAATTAGGTGCCAAACTTTAAGTACTTGGTATATTTTTAAGTATATTGTATAATTTTAATTACGAACGAAAATCCAAGCTGCCATGAAAATCGTCATCAGCCAGAATCATTTTTTGCCATGAATTATGTATACCTACCCCCATTTCGTAGCCATAATTTTTGTATTTACCTAACGAAAATATTTTTAAAGCTTTGCAATAAACAGTTACAGTATAAAAATCTCTGTAATGCTGTATATTAATAGCCTTGCTTGTAAATGTTCTTCAAACGGTTTCTTCTTTTTTCTTAAGTAGTTTTAATTTTTATGCCCTGAAAAATAATCTAATATTTGAAAACGTTTACGAGTGAGGGCTTTATGATGTAATATTTTTTATTATATTACTTAAATATAAATTTCAAAGCTAGTGCACAATTTTGTTGGAAATAGATGATATTTTATAACTAAATAATTCTGTAACAATATAGCACAAGACTGTGTGCTAATTGAAATAAATAAAATTGACGAGGCAAAGTGTTTTATTTATTAACTACTAGGTGATCTGACAGACGTTGTCCTGTCAATGGCGCGAACTGTCAATCATGTGAAGTTAAAATAGTCGTTAAGTATTCTGTAATATTCCAATTATCTGCACAATAATTGTGCAGATAATTGGAATGTTAAGATTAAGAAGAAAGTTAAGATAAATTATTTATCTTAACTTTCTTTCCGTAAGATCCTTCTGCAAAGTATTAGAAAACAAAAATGAATGAAATTGGTAAAGTCGTTCTCAAGTTATGTCGTGACCAAGGGTAATGGATTAATTTTATAGTAATTAACGACACATTTTTTTTAGTTAATTCTTTTGTTAAATGGTTTACCTACGTAAAGAAGTTATTATGTACAGAGATCAAACGAAATTTCCTGTGTCAAATCACGTGTAGGTATCTCAAAAACACTGACATGAATATAAGTCTAGTCTTCAAAATAGCGCTTCGAAAACGAGCCGAAACCAAAAAACGGCGTCAAAGTCGTTCGAAAATCAAAGTTATGCTAATGGTCTTCGATTTCCGCGGCATTTCATGTAGAGGGAATAACGATGAATAAGGAATATTATTTAGGCGTTATGAGGTGTTTGGGAGAGAATATCCGTCGAAAACTGTCTGATTTGTGGAACGACAATTTATGTAAAATCTAGGTATTGTCGTTCCACAAATCTTACCGTTGATGCATGAAATAAAAGAAAATTCGCTGAATGAGTTGAAGACTATACCTACCTCAATCAGCTTACAAAAAATATATGGAGGAGTGGATTAAGTGCTGGCGTAGCTGTATTGCATGCCAAGGGGGCCTACTTTGAAGGCGACAAAATAAATGGTGACGAATAAATTACTTTATTGGTTTAATTCAACAATCAACAGTGCTTTTTACACAGAATGCTAAAATTCCAAATTAGATTGTTATATTTTCGTCATTTGAGGTTTTCTGCATCTAACGCTGCCGCACCAGCACTGCCCGCCATATTAAGAAGATGGGATGGCGCAAGTGTGTCGACACATGTATCAGCCTACACCAAATGTTGCCCTTTTGGAGTACACTAGCTGAGCGTGGTTTGTATATTCACAATAAATTAACATAATAATCATAGAAACTTTGAAAACGACCACCGTGATATTTTCTTCTTGACGCACACAAACTAACAGATAATTATGCAGTTGCCTGGCAACCAAATTATAGTAGGTAGGTAGTGCCAATTTTAATAAACTCATGTTTCAACGCATTATGATCAGTCCGTCTAGTCTCTTCCTAACTTAGAGCACCAATTAAAGTTTAATTAAATGCTCTTAGCTTCCTTGAGGATTCCTTCGTGAAAGTTAGTGAAGTCTCGATATAGGTACCAATTTATGGATAGATAACTTTCTAGTTATCTATCTAGCCTGTAAATAGTCCGGTTGTCCCAGTGAGTAGGCAAAGAACTCTTATATACTGTGCTCAGGGATGGGCAGTATTTGAATTACTTGTAATTAAAATACGTATTTGTATTTCAATTAGTTGCTTAAAATGTAATTCGTATTTAAAATACCTGACACCGAGGTATTTTGTAGTTAGTATTTCAAATACTGATGGCTTCAAAATAAATTTAGCGATATTATTAATTGTAATCAGAGGTCGAAATTAGGTAGAGTTATTTATGTAAGTACCTACTTGCTTTGAAATGTTTATATAATATGGATTTCTAATACAATCCCGTGTGGCCAACAATATTACAAATAAATAATAATAAAAACCTCGGAGATAGATGAGACATTCGGACATCCGATGTCGGATGGTTTAAATTGTGTAAAAATAAATAACTTTTTTATTTAATAAATCACGGGATTTTTCTGGTCTTTATAATGAATCCCGGGATTTGAGGCATATCCACTTTATTCTTTCGCTGTATGAAATCAGTGTAAGTACATAAATACATAACTCTACCTAATTCCGACCTCTGATTATAATTTAGCAGGTTTTATTCATTCTCCAACAAGAGGCTGTTTGTCTAACAGTAGATACATTCAAAATTCTAATGTTCATTAAACGAAGCTCTGGTATTACTGACTAATCTTTATAGACCGGTCAATTTAGACATCCTAGGTTACAAAAATTCCCACCTGGCTGAATATTGGTAGGATTGTTCAATACACTATTATAAAGGAAATGTGAAAAGTCTTCATCGATCGGCACGTGCAAAAAAAAATACTCGGGGTCAAAGGTCACAAAACGGGTTTTTCGCGATTTTCAGCAAAATGGTAAGTTTTATCATGAAATTAGCTCAGACAAAAATTGTAGGTCAGATAATTATCTATAAAAAATGTAATCTAATTTTTTTTCTAAGAGCCACCGTTTTTGAGATATAACGATTCAAAAAGTTGAAAGAGTTGTAATCGTCATAATATGCACACGTTTCCACGCCACCTTTGAGGTAGTGTACTTAGCGCGTTTTTTTTAATGTGGTTTCCCCGGTAGACCTATACCACTGATCTTTTATGATTCTGTTCAATTTGAAACTATTGAATAACTGTAGATATTGACAAGGGTTGAAATTGATGAAAGGGGTGTAAATTAAAAAAAATAAGAAAATTTATCCATCTGAATCTAAATTATCATTCACTTCTGCTTTCTCTTGTTCTCATTCTTCTTGTTCTTCTTCTTCTTGTTTATCTTCTTGATTCTGGGTGTGAATAAATTTTCCCAATAATGACACATCGCATGTCTCATCGTCAACATCAAATGAATCTTCAATTGTTGGCAATTCAACATTGGAGCATGACTGGCCTTGACAGTTTGTACATGCTACAGAACAAAACAGTCCAACTTTTTTGCAACCACATTTAGCACTACATGCCCTTTTTACAGTTGCAAAAAATGGTGTTTAGTAGTTTTTCTGGTGCAGGTGGAAGTAAAGTTTGAACTGGCTCTAATGAATTGTCGACCAGTCTTTTGGGTCTAACTGATTACCAAGCCACACCTGAACTTGGTAATATACCCGAAAAAGATGTTGATGAGCAGCCGCTGAGGTTGGAGGAAGACATGCTAACTGCACTTGTTTTTTTATTTCGAGTATTTTTAAGGAAACATGCATATCTGAACTTATCTAAGCACGTAATTTTTTTAGGAGCTCCATACATAGCGAAAAGAAAGCGAATTCCGTTGGTGATAACTTCTTACGGAGTTGAATACTCTTTTTAAAAACTGTGTGTACTTATACACATTATGACGATTACAACTCTTTCAACTTTTTGAATCGTTATATCTCAAAAACGGTGGCTCTTAAGAAAAAAAGTACCTATTATGACATTTTTATAGATAATTTTATTATCTGACCTACAATTTCTGTCTGAGCTAATTTTATGATAAAACTTACCATTTTGCTGAAAATCGTGAAAAACCCGTTTTTGTGACCCCGAGTAAATTTTTTTGCACGATCGATGAGGACTTTTCACATTTCCTTTATAATAGTGTATTGAACAATCCTACCAATATTCAGCCAAGTGGGAATTTTTGTAACCTCACCCCTATTTTTTAGTCTAATTTGACCGGACTATTACTCTGATTTTTAGCCCATGCTGCGCTGGATAACTTTTTATTCTTAATAGTATTTTGTATTTCAAATAAAAATAGCTAAAATACTGTATGTTGTATTTCTTATTTTAAATACTTGAGGGATAGTAATTTGTACTTCAATTAAAGCAAAGCATTTTGCCCAGCCCTGACTGTGCTACCTATGGTCCTTACAATGATTAAAAGAAAAAAAAAATATTGCTTGGCTACCCCAGATTGACTGTCAAGTATAGATTACGGTTTTATGGTTAAAGATAGGGTTTGACAGGAATGACAGGTGTCATTGATGTCATCAAAAAACTTGTAAACACCCGGAATTGAACTTAATTTTATTTGCATTTTAAAAAAACATTAAAGATAAATACTTATTCAAACTATGGAAGCAAAAGACGTTTGTGTAGAAATAGAGAACGATGAGTTTTATAGCAAGTTCTTAGATGAGTCAATAAAGCCCGTAATCAATGAACAAATCTCAGTTACGGATCAAGTGAATAAACTCGCTCAGGGGATTGAAAAACTAAGCAAAAGCTTAGAGAAACAAGTTCTTGCCAAACACAATGATCTACTTACACAGGCAAGTCATATTTCAGATTTAGAAATGACTTTAGAATCGGTCCAATATCAAGTACAGAGTTTGCTACGCGGCGCCGAAAAAATGAAAGATCGTGTACAAACACCTTATTTTGCCCTCGAGAACCAAACTATGATGCTTGAAAGAGTTCAAACTACATGTAATTTACTAAGACACTCCTGTAAGATTTTAAACTTATGGAATAAACTGCAGAGCATCAAAGATAACCCATCCAAGGAGGCCATCATTCTATTCGAGCTAAATGAATTGATCAGTGACTATGATTTTGAAGGGATAGATCTGCTCGACGATGTTCTAAAAGCAGTACAACGTAGGAGAACTGAGTTGTTAACCAACTCTACTGAACTATTGCAATCAAGTCTACTGAGCGGAGACAAAGTGAAACTTTTACAGTGCTTCAAAGTGTTCCACAACTTACAATGTACAGAGGAACAGATCAAAAACTCAGTAAACAGCATACTGAGTGATTTGAAGAAAGAAATTACCACTGCATTGAATGTACAAATGGTGTCAATAGAGGTCAAGAAATCAAGCTCCGGAAGGATTGCACCAGGGAAAGCAAATATCATGAATGCTCAAGACTTCAAAATAAAACTATGGGACAACATCGAGAAGCTGTTCAAAGTCGACATTTACAACAGTTGCACTAAAGTCATAATGCTTCAGAATGTAGTCAATGAACTACATGCAATTGGAAATTTCAGGAATATCGCCAAAAACTTCTGGGCTGACTTTTCCCTGGTCTTCAGCACTGAACTTGAAAAGAGCCCTCTGACTGTCAACCAATCTGTGGAGATTGACTTCCCAAGATTACTGAAAAGCTTCAATGATTTACTCTCCAGACTGAAATGTAAGGATCTAGAGATGAACCGCACATGTCTAACTAAATGGGAAAACTCCTTTTTATCAAAATCTTTGGGCAAGTTGCTAGAGCCTGTCAGAAGTATGTGGCATCTGTCACAAGTTCCAAACATGGATCAAATTGACAATGCTATCAGAGTTATTGCTGAAGCTCTGAGCATATCACTTGGTGACAAACAGTTGAGCATCAGTTTGGCCAACAGCGTGGCAAAGTCCATCAAGCAAATGATTGTCGAGGCTGAGCAGAGGTTATCAATGGACAGCGATGTAGCACAGATCATAGAATCACCAACAAGCTCACAGCAAAAGAATGCTGACCTTTGCAACGCTTTGTACTACTTCTCATCACAAATCAAAAGAGTCCTTATAAACATGAACTCTATGTTGCCCCAAGAGAGTATACAGATTGTTCAAAACAGTTTGAAAGACATTTCCAGCATGCCAATACTTCAGTTATTTGCTGAATCAATAAAAAATTCCCTATACATCATTCTAATGACTATGCATGATGAACCTGACTTGATCAGGGCTGATGATCCGGCTGGCAAAACTTTATCATGTTCCCCATACATGAAGGAACTTCAGCAGTTTGTGTCTAGATGTAAGGACATTTACTTGTCAATGTTCAGTGAAAAGTCTGCTCTCAATGAGTGTTGTATAAACATAGCCAGAGCTTGCATTGAAAGATTCACACAGCACATCTGTAATGTTAGACCGTTGAGTAAGTTTGGGCGAGCAAAGTTGCAGATAGACTGTAAACATCTGGAGTTTGCTTTGTCTCCATTAGTAAGTGAAATGACAGAGTTAGGGGACCACTACAGACAGTTGAAGGCCTTGCATCTTCTGTTAGAGAAGACTCCGCAGGAAATAGCCAAGAGCCAAACTGAAGGTGCATGCTTACCATACTCTTTAGTTATGATGTTCCTGTTCTCTCATGCTGGGCATCAGCTGTTGGCTCCGCATACTTGTGCTGGTTGGAATGTACAGAAGTTGATGCAATGGTTGGACTCTCATAGGAATGAGAGGGACAGGCTGGAGTTTGTGGCAGGAGCGTTGCAAAGATATCAGAATCATGTGAGACAGAACCAAATTGCTACATATGACGAGGTGTACCCTGTGCTGGTACAGTTGCTGGAGGACGGAAGGAAGTCTTTGAAAAAGTAGAGGAGTATTATCACCAGCCTTGGGTCTATGTAGGACATTTGAACTGCCTAGCTAGTGTAATTACTATTGTTTACTTCATCAAATAAGCCATCAGATACTAGGTATATTATAAATATGTTATGTGTAATCACAAATGGCAGAATGGGCTTCTAGTTAGTCCAGTATTTCCTTAATTATAAAATAAAACTATTATTTAACAATTAAAAATATTTATAATAAAATTAAACATATTTATTGAAAATAAACTTCTTTGAAACATAAACAGTGTCTTCTTTGGCTGCCATCTTCTACAAGCAAGTGTTGTTTGTGATGTTGCCCACAGCGATCTGATCAGCAAGGAATTATTTATTTTAATTCCTGTTTTTCTTGAAGCATCTGCTAAAGAATGAGCAGTAGAATAATAATTGTAACATCTATCAAGCATTTCTTTTAATTTGACTCTTGTTTATCAATTTCATTTAGGGCTCGAGTATTTTGGAAGTAAGGCGGGTATCACACCAGAACGCACACTAGATTAGCGTTGCTTGTAACTACAAACGTTTTTGTACAAACATGTAATACACTGACAACAGATACCCATACGGATTCTGATGTAGACCCGGGCGTGATGCGTTCCAGTGTGATATCCGCGTAAGCGGTTACTTTGAATCTACGAATAATATTTTTGTATGTTAAGAAACGTAACTCAATACATATACAGCTTTGTGGGCCCACTAGCTTGTAAGACAACGGCTATAAAAGTACTAACAAAACTGATGGAGCGGCGATAAGAGACGAGTGGCTGATGAAGTGGTGACAGTATGCTGCTGGTCGGCGCGGCGCGCATCTGGCGAGGTGCAGCGCCGCAGCCGGTGTCACTGCCAAACAAATATCGACGTTGCGCTAATTAAAAACAAGTTGAAAATAAATAACTTCCCTGAGCCCGAGAGCGCATCAAAGCGGAAAAAAGCGCGCGTCTCAGGTAAGAGTAAGGATATTTATTTTCGACTTTATTTTAAGGCACGTAGGGTTGATATTTGTTTGACAGCGACCATCGCGCTGCGCTGCGCATCGCCTGATGTGCGCTGGGACTTACAGGTACACACTGACGTGGGACCGTGGGATATTTCTTTACATATTATTCGTATATTCAAATGTAAAAAAAAAGATAAGGCAAGTGGAAAAAGGTACAGAATAAGGCTTCGTTGCTGTACCAAGCACTTGCAACACGTTTACATCTGTACGGATAATCAATAAGGCATGTTCTTTTATAGCAGCACTGCTTTATTTTTATTTTTTTTTATAATTGGGCCTTCTTAACAGTAAACGTGCAACAAACTCTTATCACAAACTTCAAGTAACATCAAACAACATAAATAAAAAAGAAAATATTTATTTCAACAACATTCTTATACAACTATGTTTTCAACATACTCGCACTACTTATAGCACTATATATTTACTTATGATAAACAAATGCATAGACTTAGAATAAATTGGACAGGTGAACACATACTTTGTGATAGGCTTAGACCATAGACTATATATGAACTGAGCACCCTTATACCCCAATACCCTCGAAAAATTGACCTCTCGGGCAATATATGTCCCTTTGATTTGATAGAGAACTTTTCACACTTTCTTCCGTTTTTATTTCACAGCTGTATAGATACGCTCAGTCCATGTCTGTGGCTCAGACAAATACAATTTGGTCTGATGTAATAGGGAGTTCAATTGTTGGAAGATGTAAAGACGCCACGCCAAGCTATCCCAATGTGTCAAATTCTACCAATTGAACGTGAACCTTATACTTTTGTAATAAAGTTGAAAATCTATCAAAGAAGTTGGACACATTGGGGTAGCTTGATGGCTCTGTACCACAGTCTAACACATTGGGGTAGCTTGATGGCTCTGTACCACAGTCTATCTATGAAATTAACGCCATACAGTGGATCATCTTAAAACAAAATCAAGACAGTTCTTCAGGCCTTGAGCATTTTTCCCCCGCTTCCCTCTTTGTCGAGGATTACCTGTTTAGAGTTTGCGTTCCGTATCACAATAAAAGCTCAACAAAACAAATTGTAAAAAATAATTAATACTTAAAAAAATACCAAATTATTGCTTGACTCCTATAGACTGTATATTAAGTTAAATATTGAAAAAAGTATTCAATTACTTTTTATCAATAAATACACCTCAGGTCCCGAAAATATAGAACATTTATTGATTTAATTTTTTGGTGAGCCACTGTATGGAGTGTAGTTATACTGTGCTACAAATTGAAGAATTGATGGAAAATACTGGTAACAAAGTGGAGAATAATGTTCAGATAGGTTTAGTTAAATAATGTTATTGTAATATACTGCTGCCACTTTTACTATGACTTTCTTAATTAATTGACGCTTTATTTACTCTTATAAATAATTATGTAACATTTATACAGATAATATATTGTCTTCATAAGCCATTTTCACCAGATTCAATAAAAATATCATTATAAAATACCATAATTCCACCAATTCAATTTTCCAATATCTATTAAAGCCAAATATTATGTACTTTTACTACAAACTAAACTAGAAAAAGAAATAATACCTACTTCGTAATGAAGCGAGATGGTCCGAACGCGTTCAAAATAGACAGATTTATTGCACACCAAATTTAGGAAATAAATGTTGTTTTTTTAAAAAAAAAGGCTGATTTTATTCAAGAGTGGTTTTATCGCAATCAGAAATTAGGCCTGTTGCTTTACTTTGAAAACGTTTAATACTTTCTACAGGAAAGTTCAGGATACAGCCGCGTTTTTGACTGTTTGAATAGTTCTTTTTATATTTTCGATGTTTAAATGTCATCTTTGCTCATGACTGCATTTCGCTCTAATATTGTTGGTAGAATGATTCGATCAATAATGGAACGATTCAACGTGTTTGACAAGCTGTTATTGCTTTGTGATCCACAGGGCCTGTTTACGCGTTACTTTAGAAATTCTAATGTATTTGTAGACTTTACAAAACCATATTTTTTTAAACATAGCGAAGGGATTGAGCAGAGGTGCATTTTATTAAGTTTAAAATAAAACAAAATATAACTTTTTTATAAACCGACCATTTGCGTTGGTTTTCTCAAAACAGTCAAACACCCTATTATATTGTATGCCACGCTCTGAATGCGTCCAATTACCGCCTTCGGGCGTATCATACCGCCACTCTCGCTTCAACACGTAGTACTATACGACTAATCCTTAGGTCCATAGCACTACAGTCTACAATCGTTAAACCTGTGGTTGTTCGAAGGCGACTTTGAGCACTTCGTCAATCTCGCTGACAAAGTGCACGTCGACGTTCTCCCGGATGAAGGCGGGCAGGTCGTCGTAGTCGCGTCGGTTGTCTTCCGGCAGGATCACGCAGCACACGCCGGCGCGTTTGGCCTGCCAAGTAATGTTTTTCATTAATTCTTGCCATAAAAAATATAAATAAATATTGCTGGACAATCCACACAGCATCATCTAGCCCCAAGTTAAGCAGAGCTTGTGTTATAGGTACTAGATGACTGATATACTTAATACAATACATTACATAGATAGATATTTTTATTATATTAGGTCTTTACCTATGAAATTGCCGTTCTGCAGTACTGGCCATTTCAAATCAAAATATTTTTTGTTTGGCTAAGAATTCTAATTTCAAATTAATTTTATTTTAAAAACATGGATTTTTTTTTCCAAAAGTAGTCATTTGTTTATTGATTAGTGTTACATTTTCATCGCATTTAAATCTTTTTCGTCATCATGGATACGTTAAAAATTCGAGTAATTATGGAATATGAGTACCGTCGTGGCAGCAACGCGGCACAAGCGGCACGCAACATCAACGACGTTTACGGAGCTAACACTACAAACCAACGCACTACCTGTTATTGGTTTGCTCGCTTCCGTTCTGGAAATTTCGACCTGAAAAATGAACCTCGCGGTCGTCCGAAGACTTTGGTCGACAATGACGAATTAAAGGCGATTGTGGAAGCTGATGATACACAATCTACGGCTGAATTAGCAGCAGCTTTCGACGTTAGCGTCAAAACAATATTGGTCCATTTGCGTCAAATTGGCAAGGTAAAAAAGCTTGACAAATGGGTGCCCCACGAACTCAATGATCGCCAGCGCGAAGTACGCGTCGAGACGTGCCTTGCACTGCTCAACAGACACACAAATGAAGGAATTTTGAACCGCATTGTTACCTGCGATGAAAAATGGATTCTGTTTGATAACCGCAAGCGCTCAGCAAGTTGGTTGGATCCTGGTTCAGCACCTAAACAATGCCCTAAACGAAACCTTCCCCCAAGAAAAGTGATGGTCACTGTTTGGTGGTCTAGCGCCGGTGTGATTCAACACAGCTTCTTACCAAACGGGGTGAGCATTACTGCAGATGTGTACTGTGAAGAATTGAACACAATGATGGAGAAGCTGGCACATCTCCAACCAGCATTGGTCAATCGCTCGTCTCCGCTGCTCCTGCACGACAACGCGCGACCTCATACTGCACAGCAGACGGTCTCCAAGTTGCAAGAACTGGGGTTGGAAGCTCTCCGTCATCCGCCCTACTCACCAGACCTTGCGCCTACAGACTACTACTTTTTCCAGAATTTGGATAACTTCTTGGCGGGAAAAAAATTCAATACCCGAGAGGCAGTACAAAATGCCTTTGAAGAATTTGTTGCCTCCCGTCCAGCTGATTTCTTTAAGAAGGGCATCAATAAACTGCCACTGCGTTGGCAAAGATGCATTGATTGCATGGGTGATTACTTCGATTAATACAAATAAAAAATACATGAAAAAATTCATTTAAATTTTTTCATACAAAACGGCAATTTCATAGGTAAAGACCTATTATATAGCAAATACCCAGAACACCCGGAACAAATATTTATAGATCGTACAAACATTTGTCCCAAGGCGGGAATCGAACCCGCAACCTATTGCGTCGCAGGCGGACCTTCGCCCGCCGCGCCACATCGGTAATATATATATGTATATTTTAGTTAACACCTTAACTGCGTCAACGAAAGACAACGAGACACAATAGAAAATGTGTTGTTCGTCAGTCACCGTCAGGTGTGTCGAGATGTCGCACTAGATTTGTTTACCATAAGCATCGAATTATTAAATAAATATATGTGATAACTGCTTCTTAGACGACCACTTAGTTAGATTTTTTTTACAGTTACAGTAATTTATTAAACTTTTACACCATTCGTTTTTTTTATGGACTTGGAGCCATTTTTCATGTTAGATTCTAATGCAGCCCGCTGTATATTTATGTTTATACGTGGAAACTATTATTTTGCCACCCTCTACAAGACTACATATTGCTTGTTCAAATCTGCTAGATGCAATTATTTTTTTCTTTAAAGAAATAATAATAAATAGTAAAAACGATGTCACCAGGCAACTCGATCGGCTAAGCCATACGAAATTGGTAGCAAGTAACACTGGAAAGTGCAGAATACTGGTTTTCTAAATAACTAAAAAGACTAACAAGATAAAAGTTTCTAAGTCGATTCGAAAATATTTGTTCAAAATAAAAAATGTTTGTGAAAAAATCGTTTTTTATTTCGCGCTTTTCAGTGGGTCAGTATTCAATTTATCTAAGATACCTTACGGCAACTGCTCATCGCCTTTTACAAAATAATTATTTTCCCGATGAAGGGATATTCATTGTTAAGGATTTCTCCTGGTACTTCACCATATTCATTGTAACGAGCATAAATTGAAATCTGAAATACTTGTTATTAAGTAGTTCAGGTATTGACGATCTGCGAAAGACTGCAGGCAGATGCTGGATGCGGAAAGCTGAAGACAGGGCGCTATGGCGCTCATTAGGAGAGGGCTATGTCCAGCAGTGGACTAGTATAGCCTGATGATGTGATGTGATGTGAAGTAGTTCAGGTGGCCATTTGTGATCATCATCATTAGTTCCACTTCACCAAATAGCTTTCCGAAAGCAATTGTACAATTAAGCTACTAAAATTGATACCCAAACCGCTATAGGTGTGCCTATAATATTTGAACAGTTCCCTCGTTTTCTCCAGGATCCCACTATCAGATCCCAATTTGGTGGCTAACTCAAAAGTATGCACTATCTAACAAATCAAAAATTTTCAAAATCGTTTCTTCGATCGATTGACGGAGAAAAAGGGAAACATACAAAAAAGAAAAAAAAACCTTTTTTGAGGCCGGTAAAAAATTATTCATCACAATTTTTCCTATACTCATATATAGCGGAGCTTGTGGTGAAGTAATAACAATCGATTAGAACGATTTTATAGGTTAAGCAATGGTTGCCGATGTCGGAAGGTGGAAAGGTGACTATCCATTACATATCGAGTCCCGCCTGTGCCACGGAAAGCGCGTTAAGTTGGTCCTAGCTGTCACTTGTAGGTCTTTTTTGATAGTCGTTACGGGTGGTCAGGAGCCTGAAAGTCGAACAGTCTTACCATAGGGCATCTTGTTACCCAGTAATTGGGTAGAGGACATCTAACATGCAGTAACTCCATGTGCATTTGTGGTATACAGCTGCATCTGGTTAGACTGGAAGCCGACCCCAACATAGTCGGGAAAAGACTCCACAGATGATGAATCAGTACGTGTTTCCTGATCCCGTGATCCCGGATCGCCACTCACCGCAATGATCTTCTCCTTGATGCCGCCCACCGGCAGCACGCGACCTGTGAGCGAGATCTCGCCGGTCATGGCCAGGTCGCTGCGCACGTGCCGCTTGAGCGCCAGTGACGTCAGCGCCGTGCAGATGGTGGCGCCGGCCGACGGGCCGTCCTTCGGGGTGGCGCCCTCTGGCACGTGCAGGTGGATGTGGCTGTGGGGACAACACGCCATGAACAAAACACCGAGCAGAATGGAAGCGAAAATTCGTAGCTACTTTTCTAGAGCTGTCACTGCAATGAGCACGGACGGACAAACACCGTGTCTGTGACCCCTGAGTTTTCCATTTTTAGTACGGAACATTAAAATAGTGTAGTTCTGAAAGAGAAATAGTAAATTATGTTATCGATTAAATTAAATTAACCCGCATTGCCCAGGAGATATCGACACAAAAAAGGGTAAAATCGCAAAGCACGACGTAGTCCTGATTTATTGGTGTAAAAAAAAATGGATCTTCGCTACCTAACAAACCAGTTACGGTAGCGTGAACCATTGGAGAAAATCACGAGCTACAATCATGTTATTGAGGTTAGGAAAGACGTGGACCTCCTTTTTCTCCTTTGTGGGTTGGGTTCTACCATCCACAACCCGCGCTTTCAGAAACGTTGATGTGGCAGATGTGAGTGTAAATGACACCCATGACCACAGACCGACCGACCGATCTCGTCGATAGCTAAATTTCGTCTCAGGTATAACTTCCATGGTTTTCGGGGTCGCCGACGACGATTATAGGGTCAAAATGAAAATCCAAGATGGCGCCGACGACATTTTCTTACTTTTTTTCATGGGATTCATTATCTTGTTTTTCGGGGTCGCTTATAACGATTAGGGAGTCTAAATAAAAACCCAAGATGGCGCCGATGAAATTTTCTAACTTATCGTCATGGGCGTCATTTTTATGGTATTGGAGTCGCGAATAATGCTGAGCATGACTTCCTGGGATCGACTTCCGGGTGGGGTAATTTATTATTGAGATTGTTCACATGGAATTTCTACGTAATAACGCGGAGTCTGGATTTGTGCCCGGTTGGTGGAAATATGGTCACCCCCTATTACATGGGACTCAAACACAATTGGCGAAATACTGAGGGACTATAGACTCTTCGTGGAATACAGGCGTGAGATTACGTTATGTATCACAGAAGTCGACGTCAGCGTTCCAATTTCGAGCACGGAATTGAAAAAAGCACATGTATCGTCACCTGGTATTGAGGAACTTGTTCTCCGGGTAGTAGAGCGCCATGTAGTTGCGCGCCACGGTGAGCGCGATGCGCGCGGACTCCTTCATGACGTCACCGAGGTGGCCGGTGAGCTCCAGCGAGCCGAACGGGGCCTTGTCGTCCGTGGCCGCGTTGCGGAGCGCTGTCTCTATGAACAGCGTGCTGCCGCCTGACCCGTACACGCATAGCGGTTAGAGAGGGAGAGAAAACATAACGCAAACAAAAATGGGGGCGTTTCTGCATTCACTAGTATTCGTGCGTTCAAGCGGTCATTCGTATATTAAGGATCCGTTAAAAACACGAATTTGAATAGAAAACAAATATGAGCCGTCGAAAATCATAACATATTCAGACCAAAGAATCACCACAGTCTGGAAGCAAACTGGTGAAATGACACATCTAATTTTAGGGGATAAAGAACTGTCGTAGAGCGATCTCTGTCTGCCTGAGTGAGTCTCTTTCTATTACTCGATGTACCAAAATTACGCCCTGGTACTGTATTTATAACTACCAGCCACCCTCGACTTCATCCGCATTTATGTATCTTACTTTATACTATTTAGTAGTCCTATTCTTAAGTGTACGCTATAAAACTTTAAGGTTTCATCAAAATACGTTGTTGTTTTTACGTGAAAGAGGAACAAACTTTCCATTTTTAAACAACATCTGCCTAGCCTTTCCCCAACAATGTTGGGGTCGGCTTCCAGTCTAACCGGAGGCAGCTGATTATCAGTGTTTTACATGGAGGGACTGCCTATCAAGGATAGGGTTGTAGAGAACAGATAGGCTGTCCACGATACAAGGGGCTGTCAGACTTTCGGTCTTCTGACTACCCGTTACGATTGTCAAAGATCTACATAGGACAGCCGGGAACATCGGCTTAACGTGTTTTCCAAGGCCACATACTGACCTTGACAAGCGCAGCTCAAGTTTCAATCCCCCGAGCAGCTGTTTTTATGTAGCCACGAGCTCCAATTTCACATTTGTAATATTAGTAGGATTTCTAATCACTCACCCATGGCGGTCCACGCGAGGCCCATAACGACTCCTGGCGGCGTGATGTCGTACATACGGTCGTGCTTGAACGTCGGCTTGCCTACTAGTTCGGATAGATTTGCGTCTGTCACTTTCAGAGAATCTGTTTCTTTCTTCACTATCTTGTAAGCTACTTTTCGGCAAATCTGTGGGAAAATAAAATAAAATTTATTGCAATAAGTTTCACACAGTTTTGAACATTGGTCCCAAACTAGGCAAGCCTGTATCTTGGGTACCAAAAAGCTTAAATTCATGGAATGTTCCGTAGAAATGCGAAGTACGTGACCTATAGCAGGATAATATGTATTTGAGGAACGTACTGGGAACAGGGAGGTGTTCCCGTACAAGTCTGTAGCAACTGCGCCTGCGCATTTTTTTTATATGTGTTCCGGTTCTTATACATAGTAACCCAGTTACTTACTACTACACAAATGTTAAAAGTACTTACCTTCTCGATATGTTTCTGCAGGTTCCTGACGCCACTCTCGCGGCAGTAGGACCGGATGAGCGCGTGCAGTGACTCGGGCGTGAGGTCCAGCTGCGCGTCGCTGAGGCCGCAGTTCTTGCGCGCCGTGGGCACCAGGTACTGCTGGGCTATCGCCAGCTTCTCTTCGGCAACGTATCCTGGAGTCAAAGTGGAAGATCAGATTGCAGAGCAGGTTGCAAGGAAAAAAGTATAAACTTTGATAAGTAACATTTTTCAACCATCAATACCACTCACGAACACTTGGGACCTCTCTAAACGCTGTGTAGTTATGCCAAAAATATGTAGTAAATCGAGACATAATACTAGTTGTCAATTTACACCACTTTCATTAATATAAGCACCGGCACGGATCTTGAGCGCTGGACGCGTATAGGCAACTCAAGATCAGCGCTCAAGATCCGTGCGATCCGGTATCTTTAATGGGGTTGAATTTTTTAAGACCACATATTTTAGCCTACGACTCACCAGACATATCAATAAGTTCCATCCTGTCCCTCAGCGGTTCAGGTATATGCTCGATCACGTTCGCGGTACAAATGAACAGCACCTTGGACAGGTCCACCGGCACGTCCAGGTAGTGATCCAAGAAGTTCGCGTTTTGTTCAGGGTCCAACAGCTCCAGGAGGGCTGATGATGGGTCACCGTGGACACCCCTAAGATGAAAAATAGTGAAAAAAATTATGAAGTAGGTTTTGATACCAAAAATTCCAGTGTAAACCTTCTAGAATAGATAAGCTCTTAATCACAAATATTCAGAGAGCAGGGTAGCAAGCTAACAATAGTTCGTCGACTTATTCATGTGTCAGACACTCACCGCATACTGATTTTATGTTTTAAACATACTCATACATTGAACTCAAGCGTCTAACACTCACGACGCTACTAAATACGACGGAAATAAGAAAAGTAAGGTGTCAGAATCCATTCATTTTTACACCTAAGTGTCTGACAGTCTCGAAATTTTACACTCAAATATCAGACACTCTTAATATATTATACTCAACTGTCAGACACTTATGGCACTTTCCAATCAAGTGTCAGACAATCCTAAAAAAGCATAACAGGGATGATGACAAAATAGTAGTTTTATGTCCGTCTGGTAGATTATTTTAAAACTTTGGACACGTTTTTTTTTCTTTTTTCACGTAATCAAAGAATTACGTCAATACATTGATTTAAGATGTAACGTCACACGTGAGTAGATTTTATACTTACATGTGACGTATCGAGCCCCCACTCAACATCTTGAATGCGTTTGATCATCAATTCATTTTTTATATGTTATGTTCAATATGTTTTTATTGACGTTTTTATTGTTTTGACTGACGGGCTAAATATAATTCCTTTTTTTACCCCTATTCTCTTACTAAACACATACTTACTTGCCAATCTTGTCCACTTCATCTATCAACACCAAGGGATTCTCCGTGCCCGTTTTCTTGAGACACTGCACCAGTTTGCCCGGCATAGCTCCCACGTATGTCCGTCTGTGTCCCTTGATCTCCGCAACGTCTGTCATGCCACCGACTGAGAACCTGAAGTATTGTCTGTTGAGCGCGCGAGCGATTGACCGAGCTGAAATGTAAGGTGTTTTTAGTTGGTTAAGGTCGAATTTGGATTAGACTTCTATATAACTGACGAAATACGGGTGTACTCGTAGCTATGCCTACTTCTTGGTGGAATATAGACCCTCATCCTTCCTTGTATGCATAGATAGAAATAAGAAGAAGAAGTAAGAAGAAAAAAGAAGAATGTCGCCATTAGATATTAAGCGTGATGACCTTAATATTGACCCTATAATATTGTCAATGGTGTTTTGACATGTCCGCTGTGTGCTCGGAGTTTTTAGGCCAAAGTTGGATATGCTAGCCACTGAAGAGTACACGAAATAACAGCACACCAAAGCTCTCAACACCACCCTAGAAAGCCATCCAATGGAGTCGCTGTGGCCTAAATCGGCTAGATGGCATCATTATCATATAGGAAATTTTCATCAGTGTTGCAAAATTTTGGAAGTTTCTTGAATTTCTGGCGAACAGATGAAGTATTGAGAAGAATATAAAACCCACTAATTTCCCGTTTCTCTATTTAAGACATATTTTTTTTTGTTTATGGGTACTAGTACTTAGCAGGCGATTTCGTCGGCGTGGATTCTCCTCAAACTTTAACATCCACGCCCTTTAAAGCGTAGTTTTGAAAATAAAATATAGCCTTTGTTACACTGATAATGTAACTTTCTATAATTGAAAGAATTTTCAAAATCGGTTAAGTAGTTTTTGAGTTTATCCATTACAAGCAAAACAAATATTTCCTCTTTATAATATTAGTTTAGACTATGAATCTGGTTGCTGTGAGTATCATTGACAATGATGCTCAAACCATTACCCATAGATAATTGCGTAAGATGAAATAAACAGAAGATCGTCATTATTATATGTTTTAATTATATTAGCAAGTCCTACTATTTATTGCAGTTTACACAAATATCTTTATAAGCAGGTTTATTGTCCACCCTTTTCATAAAACGAAACGTCATAATCTTATGACGTTCGCCTTGACATACAAAAAATATGGGAAAACATGTAAAACCTTTTAAGTATTCGATTAGTTCACGAAAGTTCTACAAACACGTAATAATTAGTGAAAGAATATTTGAATGTTACGAGCTAGTGAGAAATTGCTGTACATACTTCACGGCAGTCACCTACACTTAATTTAGCCATGTCATTGAAAAAAAAAACATATTCACCTATACTAGTCTTTCCCACACCAGGAGGCCCATGGAAGCACAGAATCTTTCCTTGCGTGGACCCCTTCAACTGCGAAACTGCTATAAATTCCAAGATCCTCTTCTTAATATCATCCATGCCATAGTGGTCTTGATCCAGGATGACCTGGGCATCATCCAGCATCAGGTTCTCCTCTGAGGTCAAGCCCCAGGGCAGAGAAGTTAGCCAGTCTAGATAACAGCGAGTGACACTGCAGAAAAATGAGGATATTAGTTTTCTTTCGCCTTTTTGGGGTCAATTTTAATAAACGAGGAGTAAAGTTACCAATGGTTTCCACCATTGGTAACTTAACTCCTACCTTAAAATTAACCATAAATTATTCATGGATCAACCTTTTGACCGCCACAGCATAACCACACGCGCGTGCCCCCCACGCCAAGCCTTTTTAATTAAAACGTTTAATTTCTTCTTTCTCAAAATGAATTTATCAATATCCGTGGTGTATTTTAATTTGTTTCATACAACACGGAATAAATACATACGGGAGCTTCAATTTGTTAAGTCGTATGTATAAATAAACACATACAATAGTAATGATTTAATAGTTTATTTCGTGTTATTTTTTATGTATGTATTATGTACTTAGAATGCACCACATTTCTTGTCACGTATTTGTGACGTTGGCGTATAATTATCGGCATGTAACTTGGCAAGAGTCGTTAAATGCGCACAAGTCGTTTTTTAGGTCTCTTTGGTAGTCAAGCGGGACGCGGGGTATGAGGTACGTCAATCCGAGCGCGCGATTGGTGCAACAGTCGACTGTTGCGTCCCGAACTCCCGATTACACTTGCGTGCACGAAAATTGTACCCTTTGTTTTTGTTGTGTTTATGTTAAAGAGTTATTGTTATTGTTTTTAAATTTAGTTTTTGTTACGAGTTGATATTTTTGTTGTTGTTTTAAATTAAAAAATTAAGGCAAAAAAAGGTATGCCTTTTTTCCCATACTTTTTGAGCATACTTTCCTTGTATGCATATTATTTATAACTCCCAATAAACTTTACGAATTCCACTCCCTTCTTCAACTTTCTTCTAATCAGATATTATTAAATATAAATGATGGCAATAACCATAAAATAATAACGATCAATAAAAGTCACCACTTTTTTGTTCCACTAAGTGCACGATGCGCGAACTTACCCCCACTACGCCAAAACCTTGCCAACTTACGTGCTGGTGACTATACCTGTACGCCATACCTGTATATGATGCCTGCCCTGGCTTGCGTACGATTGTCATGTTTTTGTGACGATGGCGGTCAAAAGGTTAAGTTTGGTATAACTTCACTACGCGGTTATTAAAACATTTATCGCCCGTTTTTTTAATAACTTACTTGAACTCTGAGCTGTGACTCTCCAAGAAGTTGAGCTTATTAAGTTCTTCGTCAATGACAGTTTGTATTGCTTGTGGTACCTTCTTATCAGCTAAACGTTCCTTAAACTTATCTCCTATCGCGTCCTTGTCGTCTTTTTCTAGGCCTAACTCTTTTTTGATCACCTGTTGGAGAAGATATGATACGGTTTTATCACTTCAGGTTTAGGCTGCCTTTCCACCGGAGCGGAGAAACGGAGGAATATTAACCAATAAACCCTGTCCTTTGGAGCGGACCGGAGATTTTATGCAATGGTATTGGTCGTATTGGTTAACATTTCTCCGTTTCATCGCTCCGGTGGACAGTCAGCCTTAGAGCGCGTCGCATAGAAAGGAAGTCAGTCCGTTCCACCGAAGATTCCAGTTCCTCTGTATGAGCTAAAAGTGCACGTTTTTAAATCGAGTCTGCTTGGCTATTTCCCAAAGCGTTGAGGTTGATTTCCAGCCTAACAGGATGCAGTTGAATACCAGTATTTTACATGGAACAACTGCCTATCTGAACCTTGAAAACCCAGCGTTCTGACTACCTGTAAGGTCTGTCAAATATTTACGAATGGCAGTCGGGACCAACTGTGAACTTGATGAATGATCACCCACCCACGGGCCATGGATTAACCTTGGTAAGACCCACTGTTGATATTAGTAGATATACTTAATAATAATATAAATTGATCTGTATGCCACAAGGCTATTTTTGAATGAGGAAATCGTTCTCATCACCACAATAGCCAATCAGTCGCTCAATACCCTATATCTATTCTCTTTCAAAAGCATTCTTGATTTTATTTAAACTCCACAGTTTATTTATTACCTGGTCATAAAAGCACTAACCTTTTCTTTTTAAGAATGGGAAACCATCCAATCCAACTCTTCCGTTCAGGATGGAACGGGAAGGTGCGTCCCGTGTCAGACTTTTACTGACTAAAACCCATCCGTATTCCGTCCTTGCCCTTTACGTTCCGTGGTCACGGTAACTCTTTCGAAAATCCCGCAAAAAAAGCACTAACCTTAAGCTGTTCATGCAAGATATACTTCCGGTGCTGCTGCTTGACCTTCTCTTCCACTTCCTTGCCGATCTTCTGCTGCAGCTTGGACAGCTCTAACTCTTTCTTTAGGAGAGAGAGGGACATCATCAGCCTCTTTGGTATCTGTTGGAGAAAAACAAAAGAGTTGTTATAACAGTTTTGCGTATTGCGTATGCTTCATTCAGTACGGATATATTCGTACTGTTGGTGTTTTGCTTTATACATGTAAGGGTTAGATGAAGAAACAGGACGTAGTGTTTCCAGGTAGTGTAGTGTTGTTTACCTTCTCGGTAAAAAAAACCTTCGAAGTAGATTACGCGCCGATTTATTTTCGAATTAGATTCGACTGGTAGAAATTGCCTGCGGTGTTATGCCCTTCAAGTAATTAAATAAAAAATAAATTTATATAAACGGTTGAACGGATTTCAACGCACAACCAAATACCATGAGTAGGGATACCCCCTCAGAGAGTTGACATTTTTCAACAGCTTTTTCCTAATTTTACGTTTATTTCTGATGTTTTTATTACTGTCATCACGATTTTTATCTAACCCAATGAGATTTTTAATGAAAAAAGTAATTTTGTTACTTATAAATTAAAAACCTGGGTGGATGTCCCTTCCGCTCTGTTTAAAACACACTTACATCCATCTCCTCAAGAACAGCCTGTAGTTCTGTGGGCTCGGAGCCCGTGAGTGCGGCGCCCAAGTCCGACAAGTACACTGGGTTGTCAACCACGCGCTGACCTTGCGCCAACATATGGTGAAGAGACTCTCTGGAAACGGGAGTCAATTTAAATTAACACGGAATAGTTACATAAATCCCGCACATAACCTACATTACCGGAGTATAAATATGACTTATCTAAACTACCACACATACTCTCTACAGTACCCGGGGTGTAATGGTGACCACTTAAAAACCAGCGCAATGCTGTGGGCCCCACATTCACAGCATTATGCTGAGTGGTACCCTCCTGCGTGCTACAGTCGCGACGTACAAGTGTGTTTTGTTTTCACTGATATAATTTATGCAAAATATTACTAACACCGACTATTATTTATATTTATATTACTATTCTTTTGTAAGTTTTAAGTTTTTTTTGTTATTCTTACAATATGCATGTGTTTTCTCTGTAGCAAAAAAATATTTTTTTTTTCTTTCTTCGTTCTTACGACAGAACCTTTAGAAAAAACTGACACACACATATGAGTAAAAACCGGTCTAGTAACCGGCGTATTGAACCACACACAGTTCCGTAGTCTGGATGAATATTTACCCATGCATTGTATTAATTTTACTAGACTGCTAAAATAAGTATATATTTCATAGTAATTCTCAAAGACACTAAGAAAAACAAGTCATACCTGTATTTGGAACTTTAGAAATGCACGCATGCATATCGTTTCCTATTTAACGCAAACAAAAAACTTAGAAAGGTACCCCACACGCTGTTGTGCACTGTTTTCATGCCATTTTACTACGGAACCCTAATCACGCAACGCTCTACAAAGCTAAACTATTTCAAAAATGTAATGTGCCACATTTACACCCAGGTACTGTAGAAGTGTTGCGTACCAACTGTTCCAGCTGACTAAAATAACTAAGTATACAACTGTGGGTACCAGCGACATGGCATGGCATTGACGCGCTAAGTCATGCAAGCTGCGAAGGCTGCACGCTCAAGTACGTTTGGATAATAGTCTGATGGCATACCATGGATACTAATCGCGATTCACGGCCACTGATTGTCGAGGTTTTATAAAATGCATTTTCTGTGTAATATGAGGAAGGATACGCTACGCTTGCCAAGGTCAGTCAGTGGATAAGTGACCGTTCATTACTTACAAAGACTCGTCCGTGCCTTGGAAAGCACGTTATGCCTTTGGTCCCGGCTGTCATTTGTAGATCTTTGACAGTCGTTACGGAGTCAGAAGACGAAAAGTCTGACAACCAGTCTTACCAAGGGGTATCGTCTTGCCCAGTAACTGGGTTGCGGAGGTCAGATAGGCTGTCGCTCCATGTAAAATACTGGTAGCCGACCCTAATATAGTTGGGAAAAGACTAGGCAGATGATGATTTTTTAGTAATACATATAACAGCTACCTTTCTCTAGCTAAGGGTACTTTACCAAAAAAGAAAACTAACCTGTACAAAGGGTTCAAATTGATAATATCCCTGATGGTCTTAATGACCTCCTGAGTCAAAGCCTTCACCTCTTCCGTATGCTGGAACTTCTCATGCACCATATTCTCCACTTTGGCCATCATCACCTGATTGGGAGCAGGTTTCTTGGACTCCTTGGTTGGCTGTTCAGCCGTCTCGGGTTCCTTGGTGGCCTGTTTCCGGGTGTTCCGATACTTGCGCCGGCGCCGCTCCGCATCAGATTCTTCGCGGGCAACGTTAAGCTCCACGTTAAATAGTGGAAACTTCAACTTCATTTCTGAAATGGTTTGAACATTTCAGAAATGAAGCTGGTGTGTGAGGGATGAGATGATTTTGAGGGACAAAATGCATTAAGTAAATGAAAGACAATCTTGGATCGACATTAATGAAAAATATTCTAATTCTAATTTGATGTTTAGAGGATATGAATGGGTGGTAAATTCTGGCGGCTTAAAAATATGCTTGGAAAGACTAAATAAGGAGTAAGGTACAGGAATGTTCAGATTGCAACACACTTCAAATTTCTATTTGTAGGAATAAAAATTTAAAGTGTAGACTTTAGTGAATTAAATTTTTGAAATTGTCTCCAACAGCACATTATTTTCAAACCCTGAATAAACATGTCCGCGAAACAAAAATACGACTACCTTTAATGTGGCCGACATTAATAGTGGTTGTATTTTTTGCCATGCCTTACATAGGGTAAATCAGGGTATCTAGACAAATCTCATTTGTTACTTTTTTTTCAACCATTTAGGCGAAAAGGAATACCAAAGAAATAGACATAGATACAAACTGGGACTCCAAAAATATTAGCCTCCATCAAAAAAAGGAGTTCAAACAGACTCAGATATGCCCGAATATTTTAACTTATCACTAAGGAGTACCCATAAGACCTTCAAAATGGCAGTCCACTCACCAGCAGGCCCACTTTCAATCTCATCTTCAATAAACTGTCCAGTAATCTTTATCCGTCTGTGAGCCATCACAACAAGTCTGAGTTTATAGTCCATGTCCTGCATCTCGTGGATCTGTGCGAACACACCCACTTGATGCACATCGTCCAAGCTCGATACTATGTCGGACTTCTCATCCTCTTTCTTACGTAGAAATATACCAACATAAGGCTGGTTTAGTTTCACTTTACGTCTTATTAAATCTATTAAAGCTGGATTTGATATCTGTAAATAAGTTAAAATTAAGGTATGAATTTAAATAAATTCATTTAAACTTGTTTTTAGTAGTTTGTCTTGCATAAATTATGTGCCATTGTACTATAAAGAATGATATTTCAGCTTATCTATTTTCTATGCATATTTAGAGAATGTAGACAACAAAATGTCATTTTATATTTGGGAAGTCTGAAAATAAGCAACTGCCATCAGGGTAATAGGATAACTGAGAAATATAGCCTGTGTCAATCTCTATTATTACTAATAGTTGTGTAGGAAACAATCCCCATTTTAATATGAACTTGTTTTCTTTAATAGTTTCCCTAAATAACAGATACCACTAAATACTTTATTTACATGCACTACTGGCCACGCACTTACTATTAATTGTAAACTAGCAACAGCTTTGTAAAATTTACCTCGATAAGCTTTATAAAACGCGGGAAGACAGGGTTTCTATTGATAGCAATAACAGGCACCTGCGGCCACACCTCGGGCACGGCCACAGTCGCTGGCAGTTGGCTGCTGAACAGCGGCGTCTCGTCCTTCGGCTCAGGGTCCTCTTCGGGAGGATCACTCTTATTCGTCGAGAAATACCTCCCAAATCCAACCTGCTTACTCGGAGTCAAATAAGAGCTGCTATAACTACATATCCGCGAGCCCCTGGCACTAGAAACCCCAGAATAACACAACCTTTGCACCGGTTTATTGTGTGATGCAACTTTTGCTACATTGCGAACCACAGATGACTTCAAGTTCGGACTGAGGAAGCTGTTCCGCAACAAACTACTGGCAGTGTGCATTTTTATATTTTTGAATCCGATCTTCGCGTTTTATATGCTGCGTTCCATTTAATATACGGTAATTCGGCAAATGAAAAGGTTATTTTTCCAGATTCTTCAAGGATCGAAATTTCGTGAGATTATGAAATGTCAAACTGACATATCATGCGTGTATGACATTAGATTTGATGCATTATCTATAGGCGTGTGCGTTCTGTGGTCGCAGCTCTTTAACTGTATCCAAAGAGTAAAGTACTATAGAGAGACTGTATCGCAGTTAGTAAAAAATACAAGGGTTTTTGTGTAAGAAATTTCTTTATAATTTTTTACACAACAACGTAAACGTGAAACAATAAGAAAGTGAAATTTGAAGCAAACGCAAACTTGTGGCCAGGGACGCTAATTGTCACTTGGCTCATAGAATCTCACTGCCAGTTTCATTTTGTTCGGGTTTCAGACATAATAGTAGTAACTAGAATGTGTCGTTAAAAACTATGTATTGCATTAAACGCAAACTTCGTAGTTTGAACTAAGCCTTATTATTATTGTATTCATGTGAGTCACTAGTATAACTGTGCTAAAATAATAAACAATAAATGTCTACTCTAAGGTGCGAGTTACCAACACTCATCATCTGCCTAGCCTTTTTCCCAACAATGTTAGGGTCGGCTTCCAGTCTAACCGGATGCAGCTGAATACCAGTATTTTACATGGAGCGACTGCCTATCTGACCTCCACAACCCAGTCACTGGGCAACACGATACCCCTTGGTAAGATTGGTTGTCAGACTTTTAGGGCTTTTGACTACCGAGTTACCAACACTATAATCATAAAATAGTGTGTCTGTCTATTGCGTGAAACTTGTGTTGTTGTCATTATGACATTAGTCATTGACTCTGATTGACATTTCAATATTATTAATTAATCGATAGTTATAATAGTGCATAGTAATATTTTTCTACATATTTTTTATGAATGTAATTAGATACCGTAGAGTAGCTACAATTCTTCACCAGGTCGGTTACAAAGTCAAACCTATTTACTTTTGTCCTTTACCATTTGTATACCTAACCTCAATATAAACACAACCATACCTTTTGATGTCAATTCAGGGGATTATGAAAATGGATGCAGCCAAAAATCACACGTCGATAAAAGAAGGACAGGCTGAAATACTTCTCAAAAGCGACCAGGTTTTTTATAACCCAGTGCAAGAATTCAACAGAGATTTAAGTATAGCTGTGTTGACCATCTTTACCCATGATTATAAAACTGAGCTACTTGCTAAAAATGAAAAGTACGCTAAGAATAGTAAATACAAGGAAAAAGTTGATACTGAGGTTTGTTTATTTTAATTTTCTTTTCACTTTAAAAACAATAAAAATACATGTAGATTATATCCTCGTAAGGCCCAATGACCTAATTTAATGACAGTAATCTGTAGGCACTGTGGCCCAAAACAGTTTTTCAAAATCATTTAATTACAGCCCTGCAACCTAAAATTATGACATGATAAAACATATTTCTTGGTTTAAATATAGCTGCCATTTTAAATAAGCCTCCAAAAAATGTTTGTAGCATTTACTTAATAGTCTTAATACTCTAGGATTTAGGAATCCATATATTTTGCATGAAATAATGAACTTTAGACGTAGAAAATAAAAAAAAGGTTGTCTGGTAGAAAATGCCTATGGCATTAAGTCCGACTCTATACATTTGTGTGCTTAAAGTATTAAATAAATAAATAAAATACCCATTAAATGTATGAAGTCGTAAAGCGTGGCATTTAATCACTTTAACTTAGTCAAAGTTCTGGGCTACTTGACCTATATTTAGTACATTGGGTTATAATTTATATCAACCTAAATTTATGTGTCTCAACCTGCAGAAGCCAATTTTAACTATACTATTTTAGCATATGTGGTGCAGCAAGCGAAGGTCCGCCTGTGACGCAGGAGTTTGCGGTTCGATTTCCGCCTTGAGACAAATGTTTGTATGATCTTCAAAGATTTTTTCCGGGTGTTTGCTATGTATAATAAAAAATGAAAATCTATGTAATGTATTCTATTATATATATCAGGTGTCTAGTACCCATAATACAAAATCTGCATAGTTTGGGGCTAGATGATGCTGTGTGGATTGTTCAGCATTATTTATTTATTTAATCCAACAGCAGGTGGTCATAATTTTTTGCTCTTGCATTCGAAAGAGTTGAAAGTTTTATCATAATTATTAATAAGTTAGCTTAGTTGTATGTGGTAGGGTTATGGCTGACCTCTTTGTAGGCCAGTCATATGTGTTAGTATCACCACTTGTAAAAACTTTGATCTTTTGACCGCCAGCCTATATACGCCTGCTCGCACCATATTTGTGTGTGTGTATGTGATCATAAATTTATCATGGTGTATTTGTTTAAAGAATTAAGGGTAGAAAGTTTTATAATTTGAAGTCTTTCAGGTTGATATAACAATATTGGAAGCTTTATCAGCGACTGGATTAAGAAGCATCCGGTATGCTAAAGAAGTGCCAAATATCACCAAGATTGTTGCTAATGATCTGTCACCTACTGCGGTGGATACTATCAAGGAAAATATTGTGCATAATAATGTGAAGGATTTGATTGAGACGAGTCAAGATGATGCTTGGTAAGATTTAAGCCATTGAATGCAAAATCCAACAAACAATACATTTTCTATATTTGATTGTATGGCAGGTAAGGTGTTAATGCAGAATTATGAGTATTTTGTCAGGAGACCTGTATGTAAAAACCTAATGAAACTTAAAGTCGATTATAGGTCTGCTCACACTGAGACGATTCTCACGGGATAGATAGTCGTAGGTTGTGCATTATATCCGTCTCAGTTTCAACGGTCCATTACTTACTTACTTGAAATATGTGCATATTGATATTTTCACAAATTCATTACATTGTATGTACACACACACACGTTATGTGTGTTTGTTTCACTTAATATTAAAACTATTATTCACAATTAAAAAATAATTATAATATAATTATACTGATGACTTGAGAACCTCCTTTTTTGAAGTCAGCTAATAATAAACATAATGCTATCTGTAAAACTTATAATTGGCCATCAACTTGTTAAAAACGAATTAACTATTGTACGGACACTAGTTAATTCGTTTTTAACAAGTTTTCCGAAGATAATAAAATAAACACAAGGGCGGAATTAATCCCTTAGGCATTTTCGATCCGATCCGAATTCCTTTTCCCTATTCAGAAACTCTTGTCACTTTTCATTCTTGTTTTGCAGCATGCTAATGTATAAACACAAACAATACTGGAAGCGTTTTGTTGCAATAGACCTGGACCCTTACGGTTGTCCCTCCGTATTCCTGGATGCTGCAGTCCAAAGTGTGCAGGAAGGAGGTCTACTGCTGGTTACTGCTACAGACATGGCTGTATTGGCGGGAAACACTCCTGAAACATGTTACTGTAAATATGGCGCTGTTAGTTTGAAGACCAAATGCTGTCATGAAGTGGTGAGTGGAAAATATTTGAGTATAATAAAAAGAATACTTGCTAGAACGTGATTCGTGGGCTCGTGTCTAAATAAAAGCAGCCGCATGGGTTGATCGAAGGGTGAGATACTCTTGCGAGGTCTATACACATCGAGATACCGAGACGTCTATACTCATAACATATCGAGACGCCTCCGTGCCTCGGAAAGCACGTTAAACCGTTGGGCCCGGCTGTCATTTGTAGATCTTTGAAAATCATTGCGGGCCGTCAAAAGCTCGAAAGTCTGACAACCAGTCTTACCAAGGGGTATTGTGTTGCCCAGTAACTGGGATGTGTAGGTCAGATAGCCTATCAGACTTCCACAACCCAGTGTCTGCCTGCCTATTCAGCTGCATCCGCTTAGACTGGAAGCCGACCCCAACATAGTTTGGAAAAGGCTAGGCAGATGATGACTTACTAGAAACTTATTCCACTGTAGGCCTAGACAGTGCGTTATCATATGAAATAAAACTTGCAATTGAAGATTTAACGAAGGCTTGTCGTATTCCAATTTATTTATTAAAATGGTTCGTTTTTTAAAATATTTTTTCAGGCTCTGAGGATACTTCTACAATGCATAGAATCACACGCTAACCGCTACAGTCGGTACATAGTGCCACTTCTCAGTATATCTGCAGACTTCTACATTCGAGTTTTCGTGAGGGTCTTCACCGGCGCCATACACTGTAAGAGCACTACTAGGTAAGCACACTCGTGCTACTGTAACTCATGTAACCTACTTACGTAAAAGTCTGCAGATATACTGATATCTGCAGACTTATACAGTCAGTCTAGGGGCCTCTCACTGTAGAAATATTACAAAACAGTATTGATGCATTATACCTCAAATGGTTTGACCTCGTCAGATGCTGCGAAAATGTATGTATCAAATGTTTTATGTATTAGTTTGAATGTGAACACTTTATGAAAACCATAGATAGTCTACAAAAATTGCACCTTGACTTTTTGCTAAAATGCATCGTCATTTTTCTAGCAAGCTAGCCATGGCGTACCATTGCACTGGGTGCGACAACATAACCCTCCAACCGTTGGGCGGGTTCAAACCTAACCCTTCGGAAAGAAACCCGGCACAAATGAAGAGCTACTTGCCTACAGCGCCCCCTGTTGGGGAGTTCTGTGTAAATTGTAACCAGAGGCATCATGTAAGTAAATAATTTAGCTTGGCAATCTTGTCCAGCGATTGTTTTTCGCGCTGTTTTGTTTCCTGCCGGTGTTAATTTAAATAATAATAATAATAACTAGTAGTCACCTGGTGATTCCCAGGTAGGCATTGTGATATTGGGAGTTTTCACTACGAACTTCTCAGTAGCAGCCCGGAGTCAGGATGTGTGCCCAGTTGATGGCAATAGGTTCACCCACTGTGTAATATTTAAACTACAGGACTTAAAAAACAGTTTTGCACTCAAAAGTAAGTGTTGCTATAGTTGGTGGTAAAAAAAAAATTAATAAAAAAATCGGGCGACCTTATTAACCTTTTGACCGCCAAAGCATAAACGCACGCGCGTGCCCTCCACGTCAACTCTTTTTATTAAAAACTTTTAATTAAGTCTTTGTCATCATGAATTTATCAATATCCGTAATGATTTTTAATTTGTTTCATGCAATTTAATACGCACAGGAGCTTCAACTTTTAAGATAGATAAATAAACACACACAGAAGTAATGATTTGATTGATTACGAGTATTTCGTGTTATAGTACTTTGAGTGCACCACATTTTATGACGCGTATTTCTGACGTTGGCGTACAGGGCATGCGTTCGCTTGTCATGTATTCGTGACGATATGGCGGTCAAAAGGTTAAGCAAAGTATGATATTTGAAATACAAAATTCATGTTTAGTTCGCAACCAGGCGGTTCTGGACAAAACCACCAAGCACCACAAACTAAATCTGATCACACAATTTCAGTCTGAATGGTTCTTTTTTCTTTGTTTCTTTCTTCCTTCCATTAATATCGACAACCTATGTGGCACAGGGGTCGAAGGTCCGCCTGTGACGCAGGAGGTTGCGGGTTCGATCCCCGCCTTAGGACAAATGTTTGTACGATCTACAAATATTTCTTCCAGGTGTTCTGGGTATTTGCTATGTATAATAAAAATATCTATCTATGTAATATGTTGTATTAAATATATCAGTTATCTAGTACCCATAACACAAGCTCTACTTAGCTTGGGGCTAGATGATGCTGTGTGGATTGTCCAGCATTATTTATTTATTTATTAGCTAGGCGGGCCGCTCTGGGCAGCACCTATCCACGACGAACTGTTCGTGACCCGGGTCCTCACCCACGTGGAACACAACCCCAACCTCTTCGGAACTGCCAAGCGGTTAGCCGGAGTGTTGGCCATGGTGAGGGAAGAGCTGCAGGATGTTCCTCTGTACTATACTATGGACAGACTGTTCGGACGGGTCCACTTGGAGACCATGCCTATGTTGGTTATGAGGTGAGTGATGAGATATAAATATCGTCTCCCTAAAACTACTCGATAATTTATAAAATCTACCATTTATTGAAAATTAGTAACAGATTTTTAAATATTAATAAATAATTATAAAAAATATTTTTGTTACTATAGCCATTGAATTTAAAGTTTAAGTTTAACACGTGTCAATTAAAATATCATATACCTGGTGCGTACAGACGCCAGCACATCAAGCTACCCCAATCTATCAAATTTCTTTGATAGTTTTTCAACTTTAGTACAAAGTAATAAGGTTCATGTTCAATTGGGAAAATTTTACAGTTTGGGGTAGCTTGATGTGCTGAAGACTGTACATATTTACAATTTCTTGCTAATCTAATTTTTGAACCGTAAGGAGCGGATGAAATCGCGACTACCAACTAGTTTTATTATATGAACAAAATATTGACAGGTCAGCACTCCTGAACTCTGGGTACAAAGTATCGTACTCGCACGCGTCGCGGATATCCATAAAGACGGCCGCGCCTCCCCAAGTCGTGTGGGACATCATTCGGACCTGGGAGAAGGCGCATCCTGCCAAACCTGCTAAGTATGCATCATTAAGTATCATCTTGACGGCACTGTTGGCGCAGTGGCTGAGCTATTGACTGCCTCTCTGCGTGTTGTATGTTCGATTCCCGCACGGAACAAATATTTGTATGGCCTAAAGGTAGTTGTTCCGGGTCTGGCTGTTTGTGTATGTGAGTTTCAATCTTTGTAACGCAAGTTAAAAAAATAAAACTGTTATTGTTTTTCTTCTTAGCGATTCTAAACTACAAGTAAGTTGAAGTGTGCAATGAACTCTTTTTTTTACGGTACTCTTTCGCCATATGGGACATAAGTTTCTGTGGCTTACTTGCAACGGGAACGTTTTATTGTAATCAGTATCCAGTGTGTAAAATCCAGTTTAACCAAGGGTTATTGTGTTAACCAGTTACTGGGTTGTGGAGGTCAGGTAGGGAGTCGATCCATGTAAAATACTGGTATTCAGCTGCATCTGGTTTTACTGAGATTGTTAAGAAAAGGCTAGGCATTGATTTACAGATTGCAATGATTGGATCATTCTCATATCACCTTCAAAGATCATTTTTGGGAATCTACTTGGTACAGCCCGTACAGCAGAATTTAAAAAAATAAACAAGGCGTTTAGAATACTTTTCTTTTTTTACAGATTGGCGATAGATCCTGTAGCGCGATTCATCTTGACCCAAGAAATTAAAACACAAAATATAGACCTCAGTCACCGAGGCGACGCCAACCCTACCAGCCGCCGCGACGGTAGGCTGCGCTTCCAGTACAATCCTACTCCGCATTGGGGACCTGGCTCTAAAGCTGCTATCAAGTACGTACTGGTTAAAAATAAGTTATGGTGAAGCATTCATAATCCGTTGGGAGATGATAGTCTGAAAAAGGCGAAACTTGCTAATGTTTGTGGTGCAATATGGATGTTCTATCTCAAGAACGTGCACTGGTGGACGGGACTGCAAAAGATTATAAATTCATCAATTGAATAAAATACTTACCCGATCGAAATAACGTACACATTTCAATGCTCAGCAATCGACGTCAAAATTGTGCTGCGATCATGTGAGGTTGCCTAGCATTGAAATATATGCCTTATTTCAATCGGATAAGTATTAATTTAAGTATAATATTATATAATAAGTATTAATTATAAATTGTAAATCCTTGCCGTCCCGTCCGCCAGTGTCTTGCACGTACACAATTTTTGTAAGTCGTAAGATCGGGAGCGCTCAGTATTGCCCGAGTTGCTTTAACGCACACTGAAAGAATGTACATCTAAACACCTACACACACACACGTCCAGAGGCGGCTCGTGACAAAATAGTATGGGTGTTCACTTGAAAAGTCAAAGTCAAAGTTCCTTATTTATTTGCAGTAAATGTGGTACAAAAGGTAAAAACAGTTAAAATACATAGCATTAGCAATACAATTTAATTTATTTTAAACAAAATTACTTATATAGAAAATGCATACGTCTGTCTTTTTGGTATGCAAAAATATCTATAACTTTTTTGTGAAAATCAGATATCTGATTAATCAGCCGTTTTTCTATTGATATCATGCACAACGCATTTAAACGGTCCTGTGTCATGCTATTACGCGTAAAAGTTTTCACTTTATTTAAGGTGGAAAAACAGCGCTCACTTTCGACCGAGGTCATCGGTATTGTACAAATTAATTTTAATAATTTAATACTTTCAGCAAAAACTGACTCTAGGTTGAACTCTATAAAGTGTTGCAGTAAAGCTACTGCGCCATCCGCGTTATGGAAATCTTCCCTGCTGTAAATAACCATTAGCTCGTTTTTGAGTTTTGAGCTTTCCAAAAAATCGTATGTTTTAACCACTTTTTTGAATTCTTCTTCCGGAAAGTTTTGGTTTTAATTCTCAAAATTGCCAGTAAAAAATAGTTTTGACGCCAATAGATGATCAGTATACACAAATCTGTCCTTTATTTGCATTCTTACTACGTCACATATTTCTTTACGCATTGCCGAATGACTGACATTATTCGGCCGGCGTTTTTTCGCGGGCGAAGGCGGCGGCACTGCGTTACGCAACTCGCTTACTGTTTTTTCAAATTTGCCGACTTCGTTAGTAATTTTTATCGAGTCAATAGATCGGGTCTGTAAAAATTTAAACAGCATTTCACAATGAGGCATCAGTGTTGCGAAGAAATTAAGCCAATACAGGAAGTCGTCATTATTTAAATATGACAGGAGTGATTGAGCTTGGTTGAATGTGTTCGAATCACTGTTTGGCGAATCCTTGATAGCTTGCATGCACTCTTTCAGGGGCTCGATGTTATCGTTAATAACTATCACGGTCCGTGTATTATAATTCCATCTAGTCTGTGGAGCGGCTGGTATCCTGCGGTTGACGATTTCTTTTAGGAATTCCGATCTTTTCGGCGAACGCGTAAAAAACGACGGAAACGCGTGCAGGTTGCAAAAAAAACTTCTTACAGCATTATTAATTGATGCCCCTCTTTCTAATATAAGATTGAGTTGGTGTGCATAACAGTGCACATAATATGCATATGGATATATATACTATATATCTTTTACAATTTTCTGCACACCATTTGAATTTCCACTCATAACTGAAGCTCCGTCGTAACATTGTCCAATTAATTTATTTTTATCGATATTTAACAAATCCAGCTCATTCAGTATCTCCGCCGCTAATATGTCTGCCGTGTGCCCTTTAGGTTGCAAAAATTTTATAAATCTCTCATATATTTTACCATCATGAACATACCTCACAATAAACACTAACTGTTGAATTGTAGAACAATCTGTAGTCTCATCTGCCTGAATGGCAACAAAGTTGGCTTTTTTAATTTGTTGTTGTATTTCACCTATGCAAACCTCGTAGATCGCGTCTAAAATGTCGTTTTGAATTGATTTTGAAGTACCTTTAAAAATGGAGCTGCTGGTTAAATGCTGCTTCATGGCCAAATCAATCTCGGCAACAAGATCTACCAAACCTCTATATATTCCGGGATTCAGGGATTCCGAAGACTCATCGTGCCCCCTTAAAGCAATTTGAAATCCACCACAAAATACTACACAATCTATTAATCTTCGTAAAATATGCCTGTTTTCGTCGACACGGTCATTGAACTCACGTATGGACTTTCGGTACGCGGAATCTAGTGCTTTACGAATGTCTTGTCGTCCGATAGACGCTAATTGCAGTTCATTCAACAAATGATACCGAGATTGTGAATGTTTTTTCATCTTCATTGAAAGATGAGCTAAGTCTTCAACCCCCGTTTCGGTCCAAGCAGTCTCACCTCCGCCGGCCGTGCCCGCTTCAAACAAAAGACACGGAAAACAAAATAGTTTGTTACTCACATCACAACCACATAACCACGGTGTTTTCACATATTGTTCGGATTTAAACACACGCGTATATGTTTTCGATTTTGTTGTACATTTTTGCGTAAGGTTAAGTTCAGGCCGTGGCGGTCCCTTTGCCTTCAATTCAAGCCGAATTTGTAACGACTTTTCACAGTTTTTAATGAACTCCACATTATAATTGTCCATTTTAACACTTACTAGTAATAACTGATAAGTATAGTCTAT
Organism: Phlogophora meticulosa; assembly: GCA_905147745.2. Lineage (NCBI taxonomy): Eukaryota > Metazoa > Arthropoda > Insecta > Lepidoptera > Noctuidae > Phlogophora > Phlogophora meticulosa. Next base: position 15,355,286 of record LR990531.1, on the reverse strand, counting down.
TGCAACACGTTTTAAGCGATTATTAGTAAAAAAAAATCCCGAATTCCATTCGCGCGCACGCATCTAAGTTGACTAGTGTTTGTTTATATCAGAGTGGCAACGTCGCGCGCAATCGCTGTCGTGCCACAGGTCGTGCGGGCGGGCGCGCACATTTGATAAAATAACCGGCAACGTCGCGTGAGCGGCGCTCCAAAGTTGGCTATTTTTTCATAGAAAATCTTTTGTTTCACGCGCAGGACTAAGGCCAAATTTCTCTTTCACTCCTGTTGGATTTCGTATTAGGCAATGTACTGAATCTTGTTTCATTGGAGCGCAATCGTGAGCGCTCCGCTTCGCGCGTTACCTATGACATGATGGTGTATGGGATGACGGGTATTTACAGTAGTTCTTTACGATAGATTTTAAATAGTAATATTATTAATGAAATTATGGAGTATAATTTTATTATAATTATTTATGGGAGGGAGTTCACTGCACCAGCGCTCCTTAGGGCGAGCCGCCTCTGCACACGTCCTTTGTGAGATAGAACATCTGTATACACGTAACTCTTGAATCGGCGGTATGGATTAGGCCAACTATATGTATACTACGTTCGCGATTAGTTTCTAAACATGTAATCAGTTTTGTTGTAAAAAACACTTTATGACTTACAGTAGTACTAGTCGTTCTGAAATCAAGTTGCTATTCGTTAAAAAGTGGAACAACAATTGCAATCAAGTATTTGAAAAGACTCTAGAAGGAGTCTGTAGGCCCTTTTTTCTGTCTTATATTGTTCTGCAGAACGGTTGTCGAACTAATGTCTATGAACGTACTGATTAAATACATACTTTTTACAGTGTTACAGAAGAGAAGATGACAAAGGCACATAAGAATCAAAACAAATACTCTAAAGATAAGAATATTGAAAAACGACAACTGTCTACAAGCGATGACGAAGAAAGAAAGAAAATGAATACAGGCAGTGAAACTGCTGAGTAAATAAATTTATACTCCTTTGTGATGTTTTTTTTTTAAGGAATAATCGTACTCCGTCTTCTCCCAACTAACCAATAAGCCACTGCCGCCAAACAAAATTAAATTCTCTCAATTTCGGACCAAAATCTGTTCAGTTAAGAGGAGAATGCTATGGAGACATGTCTGGCTTATCAGACATGTCCTCCATTTCTTTATTTATTTTTACTTTAATTTGAACTTTTAAAAACCAATTATAATAATAAAAGACACAAATATCCCAAACTATCAAACTTTCCCAATTGAACATTTAGCTTATTGTTTCGTAATAAAGTCTAAAAACTTATATATTATTAACAACTTTGTGTGACAGAAGAAAAGTATTTGACAGATTGGGGTACCTTGATGTGCTGTCTGTTCAATAGAAAAACAAAAGCATAAAGAGGTTAATAAACTTATTCAAAGTTAACAACACTCATGAATACCACTCACAGTACTTCTGACAAACCAGTAATATATTTGTTCTTTCATTCACAATCAGATCGCTTGTTGGATTAGAATCGAAAAGATAATTTAGTGTGGCCAGAGTGCGAAGTACTGGAGAATTAGCGCGGGTAACGGTGCAAAGCAGGTACACAACAAACAGCCTGTGATTACTGTCGCGGCAATCATCTGAGACAAACAAGCTAAAACCTATGGTATATTTATAACGCGTGTATTTTTAGCTTTTTTTCATTCATTCAAATTAATCAAATACTGTAGCAATGAAGAGGAGCCCGTGGCTAAATAAAAACAGCTGCACAAGTTGATCGAAGGTTAAGCTACGCTTACCGAGATACGTCTATGAATGGGTGACCGTTCGTAACATATCGAGACTCCTACGTGCCTCGGAAGTATGTTTGCCGTTGGTCCTGACTGTTATTTGTAGATATTTGACAGTCGTAACGGGTAGCCAGAAGCCCGAAAGTCTGACAACCAGTCTTACCAAGGGGTATCGTGTTGCTCAGTATCTGGGTTGTGGAGGTCATATAGGCAGGTGCTCCATGTGAAATACTTGAGTTCAGCTGCATCCGGTTAGACTGAAAGCCGACCCCAACTTGGTTGGGAAAAGGCTACTCAGATGATTATGATGAGCAATACGAATCCAAGGAAAGTATTAACATTTAAATGCTAATAAACTGCTTGTTCCTCAAAAATAATATTAAACTCCTACACTTTTAAACGTGGGTACTTTATTGTTGCGGCCATGATGTGACGTCATTATGCACGATACTGCTTTATTTATATCTCATTTTCAGACCTAAATAAAATAAATAGACTTATCATTGTATTAAAGTAGAAGTGTTATTACAATATTTACTAATCAATAGGGATGTATCTATTAGGTCCGTCAGTTAGATTAACAACACATTTTGGACACATATTCTTTGTATCATCAAATATCAGGAGAACTGGCTCTTGCCGCTTCTACGTGGAATTATCGATATTTTATGAAGTTTGTATCCGATCGTACTGTCAATTGGAATGACAGAAGTATTTCTAAACGAAACTGACAGTTGTGGACGATAGTATACGGGCAAATTGAAAAGTTGAGCACTTTGACGGAATAGTTTCCATATCCGTTCAAAGTTGCTTAAGCACTAGCGCCACTCTATATCCAAAATAGAATATCTACTTTTGTAGGTTTATAGGTATGACGCAAATGCGAATTGCGAGGTGAACGCGTAAAAATTACAAAGAGAAAGCTATAAATTAATTAATTGATAGTTCTTATCGTGTAGTGCATAATTGTCGACGCTGTAGCGAGTACACGTGCCGATGTCATTATCATTTGTTTATTGTACTGACACCAAGGCGCTGATATATTAACAATAACATATTGATTGTTTGGTGTAAAAAAATTGTTTCCTCTTACGATAAGGATGCATTTGCAGACTTTATTAATTGTGTTTTTATTATCTTTTGCGTGCGGACAAGACAGACAGGTGGGTTTTATTGTTGTATATATTTTATCAATTTTAGCTCATTATTTAGGCCGGAAAGTTCTTGACTCCCCCTTTTTTGTTACGCTTATTCCCTTTGTGTTTAGAAGACCAAGGTCAGTAATAATGTTTCATCATTCGATCTAATGTCAAAATACTGAGTAGGTACATTTTTTTTCCTGCAATAAATAAATACAGGCGTAGGAATCCATTTATAAGTCCTATATTCAAATAGGTTCAATACCAAATATGATACTATGCCCTCCTTTTGATTTAGCCTTGCCCTGTTGTGTTGGTGTCGTGTCACAGTTCCTCCCACTAAACCAAATAATCTAATGTTTATGTTATTATGACCTTATCTTAATGTAAGTAACCTATATTACTAGAATAATTTTGTTTAATTTACAAATATCACTATGGAGAACATGTGTGTTTAGAATTTTCCTGAAGGATCTAACTATTATAAATATTATGAAATACCTATCAAGAGACAATAATGAAATAATTTAAATAACATTCAATAGATATCTTGCCCTGGTTGGTATAAAAAGAGCTGAGATGTGTTTACACAGCCACCCTATTGTGATTTTCGATTATTCTTACATAACATCAAGCCTGTATCCCTGAAGCTTATGCTGAGGTGTACTTATAGTGTACCCACATGTCACCAGTTATGTTTAAGTTCAACCAGCCAGAACTCCAGACACAGGACTGCTTCTGAGTAATTCCATTCATATTTAAAATTTACAGATAATCCCCAGACTTAACCCAGGATGTGACAACTGTGGTCCAAGTACAACTCTTGTATATATCAAAGCGAAAGGCACCCATGACACTGTCCACCAGCTATGGGACTTCACGAGAGGGATGCCCACCATCATCTACGTGATCACCAATGTCAACTCTTCCTTCAATATAACCTGGGAGGATGAAGAACCTGTGAGATTTAGTATCACTGGCAAACCACTGTATAGTTTTGCTGCAACTATTGATAAGGTAAATTTTATGTACATTTAAATAATTGTCTAATGTCCACGTCTTTTTGAGGAAACAATAACTGCTATTAATACCAGTTTAAAAATAAAAAAATAGTAGGGTTTAGTCTTCAAAATGCTGTCCTGGCAAAGGGCATTTTTTTCCTATTCATAATTCATATTTTTTTAAATCCTAATAAGAACAATCATCTCATTGCCTACCAAGCTTTTTCCCATAAACGTTTGGGTCAGCTTCTAGTCTAACCGGGTGCAACTGAATACCAGTATTTTACCACAACCCAGTTACTGGGCAACACAATACCCCTTGGTAAGACTGTTTGTCAGACTTTCGGGCTTGTGACTATCTGTAATGACTGTTGTGAAGGGTGGGCGTTTTGGGGGACGTTCATTTGTAAACGCTTTGACGTTCAAAAAGTGCTGATTTTCAGCCTAATTGGAATAAATGAATTTTGATTTTGATTCTGTCAAAGACCTACAAATGACAGCCGCGACCAACAGCTTATGGGTGCTCGGGAGTCTCGATATGTAACGAACGATCACACATCCACACACTGACCTCGGCAAGCGTAGCTTAACCTTCGACCAACCCGGGCGGCTGTATTCATTTAGCCACGAGCCCCCCTCCTTATAAAAATGATATATTTCACAAATCCCTCTAAACCCAAATTACCAACTTTGTTGAAAACCGGCGTTATGAAATTACGTCTATAATGAGTCACACTTTAAAAAAATCCGTTCATACCGGAATATCCATGAAATATTATCCTATTCGATGGAAATTTAAACTCATATTTTATCAATAAGTGACGTAATTCGTAAATCTACCCGCATCGGCCCCAATGACATGCGTCTGCGTTGGTCGGCAGTTAAAGAATCCCTTGTTGCAATTGAATGAGTTCCAATTATTTCCTTTCCCGTTTCAAAGAGGGGGAATCAATCGATGAGCAATGTATACTTATTTAATAAAGCTGAAGAGCTGTTGTTTGTTAGAATGTACTCTTCTCTGAAACTGAGAGTCGTATTCGAAAAAATCTTTTTGCATTTCATAGCCCGATTCTTGGGGTAGGTAATACAGTATTTAAATCACACCATAACTTTTAGAAGTGGTTAAAATCGCGGGGCACAGTTAGTAACTAATCAGAACAGCCTCTGTACGCATCTGAGTTTCCGATGTCCCTCACCATTTAAGCTTGCGGCACTTGAATGATCAAAATTCGAACTATAATACGCAAATTATACTTAATATAGTTTGAATTTTGATAACTACCTAAATGAACGAATGGCCCGTATACGGTACTAATACAGGCTAAAAATGCCCAAATAGATGATGCACCACACGTTTCCCGTCCCAGAAATCAGACCTGCTCTGCAATTTTGCATAGGACTATCATCTTTATTTATTAAAGGAGGTTTAGGGCGTTGCAGTGGCGGACTAAGCCCGTCAGAAGCCCGGGGCGGCAAAGCTGATTGAGGCCCGGGGCGGCAAAGCTGAATAAGGCCCCCCAGCCTTTTAAAAAAAAAGTAGTTTTACAAGCTTTTTATTCAGTTCACATTTGTATTTAGTGTTCATGTTTATTTCGTTAATATCTGGCAAGTGAAATTAATTTCAAGGTACCCGCTACAAAGAGGGGAATTCCCCCAGCGTATTGGACGTGTTCAGCAAAGTTCTAAGAATATTAGTACCGCGTAAAAAGTCTAGATGGCTGAAATGTTTTGATCTTGATGAAATTATGTTGGTTAGGTACTTAGCATATTTTTAAAGTCTTGTTTAGGATTTGATCAGGGGAATGCAGAAGCATTTGGGGGCCCCCCAAAACCGGAGGCCCGGGGCGGGCCGCCCCTTCCACCCCCCTGTTAGTCCGCCACTGGGGCGTTGTGGAATAAAATTTTGTTATTAACAATTATCGTCTCCTCTTTATGTAAATCACAAAATGAGTGGCTTGCAACACATCTCCCCTCTCATGTCGTCTCCACTTTGGTGGAGTCTGGGTCTATAGGTTATAACTTTCTTCTCGTCTCGTGTAGTCTCCACTTTGGTGACGTCCTGGCCTAATGGTTACAACAACAAAACGTTTTGTATTAATGTTCTCCAATATCACAATGTGCATTTAGACTAACACCCGATACCCGTGAGTCATAGGTTGCGTCCCCATTCCATACGGCATTGTATTAGATAGCAAAGTGTCTCGTGACTAGCCCTACATGGTAAACACACTCGATTCATGTCGTTACACCTATCAGAATAACGATGAAAATTGAATGAACTATATTTTTTGGAGCAGGGCAATTAAAATGCATATGTTGAGATACAATGCGAAATTGATATTCCTAAATTCCTTGTGATGTTAGCACAACTTAAATTGGAACCAATTTGTGTAAAGGTTTTTTTTCGTATCCCTATTTCTCTGTATTCACTCAGTAGGTAGAGGGGACAACGTCATCAGCTGGTAATCCCCTTTTTGGTATTTTAATGCATGAGGCGTACTTACCTACTCAGTTGATAACGCTGACTGTTTGTACACTAATAAAAAGTGCATACAGGGAAAATCGACTGTTGGTGTCTAATTTCATTTAATAAATACCAAATAGGCGTCTGCGAGGTGGTTTCGGCACCTCGCAGGCCTTTCAACGGACACCACGAACCCGAAAATGAATAAAAAAAAGAACCTAACAGTAGTCGCATAAGATGTGGAACATCTGACATCTCGACTTGGTAATAAAAAAAAGGTTTATTGCAGAAACTAGATATAGTATTATTATTATTACTTAACCGCGAGCGGACATTGGTCAAGTCAAATAGCGCGCTTCGCAGGCTTTCTGTTACACCCTTCCGTCCCTTTTCACGAAATCACTCCCACAGATTGCAGGAAAGCGAGAGGAAAGATGTTAAATATCAAAAGTGCAACCGGTTGCATCCGAAATGCATTCTAGAAAACAATCACTTCTTACTGCAACCTCGATTAAGTGTAGAATGAAACCAAAGACCTCTGTGTTCACAACCGTGAAGCCATTTTTTTTCATTTGTCTTCAATTTTATTTTATGAACATTTAGGTATCGTATACTCGTAATAAAATATCGGATGTAACTTGATAAACTCTTTTATTAGCTCAGTTGCCGATGACGTGTAACTAATCTAGGTACCTACTAGGTACGACATTCGTTGAATAGTAGCTGAGCAATGTAATAATAATTTTTATAATAACATTTGTTTGACTCATCTTTATAATCTGAGAAGTTCAATATTAGGTATTGCCTCTTACTATAATAATTATGTATTACATAATATAATTGCTGCCACTAGCAACTTCAATTACGTTGATTTCGAATGAACCTATATTTAGCTACCAATTTTACTTATATTTATTTTGTAAATCGGTTCAAAATAATAGTTATAAACGTCAATATTATTTCATGTCAATTTAAGCGACACAAGGTCGGTGTTTCCTAGTCGAAATCTCGGAGTAGAAACACCGAAACAAAATTCGGACGTCACAGTCTCTTTTAAAGACTAGACATTATCTTGCTCAGATCATTAAAAGGTATAAAGAATTCGCAAAGTTTTGTATACACCTACATAGTATCTTCATCATGTTTCTTTCTTCAGGGCTATTATTATTATTTATTTACATAACATGACATAACATCACGCCTGTATTCCCCAAAGGGTAAGGCAGAGGTGCAACTATAGTGCACCCACGTATCGCCAGTTAATTTTAAGTTCTGTATGTAATAAGGGTCGAGCCTATTGTCACTACCCAGGCACAGAGCTAGACTCCGGGTTGCTACTGAGATATTTCAGATGAATAAACCCAATAACACTTTGCCCGACTCGGGAATCGAACCTAGGACCACTAAACCAACGAGGCAGTCATAATATAGAGTAAATACTCCTTTTTCCAGCTACAAGAATACAATGACTTCGACAACAACGCGTTCATTGACAACAAGAGCCCACAGAGGGCGCTGTCGTTGCGTGACGTAATGTGGAAACGAAGCGACAGCATGTTAACAGACAAGGAAGCCATGCTGCACATGCATGGGCACTTCGAAGATCGGAGGCGGCAGAGGGGCATTCTTGATATGAAAGTAAGCAATTTTGGCCTTTATGTCTTTGAATAGAGATATAAGAAAATCTAGTTAAGCTTGGCAGGGTGCCATATTCCTACTGATGGAATAGTGGCAAGGATGCCATCTTGCGGGTATCTGGATCTGATCAGTTGTGAAAGACATTTGGACTCACTGATCACCCCAATACGTTGGAGTCGGCTTTTAGTCTAACGGATGCTGGTAAATACCAGTATTTTACATGGAGCGACTGTCTATTATCTAGCTTTCTCAACCCAATTACTGGGCAACATGATATCCCTTGGTAAGACTGGTTGTCAGACTTTTGGACTAGCTTCTGACTCCCCGGAAAACCTTCAAAGATCTAAGGATCATAGCTAGCTTAGCTTTTACAATCTGCGCAAACATTTTTCAAAAATTTTGCGTTTAACAAAACTATTTCTCCCTAAACAGTTGGACTTCTTGCCCTTCAAAGACTACGCAGTAGACCTGCCTCACCTCATCCACACTGCAAACTCGACGTTGATTGACGTCAGCCTGGTGAACCTGACGTCGTCAAGTGACTACAACGCGTCGCGGTTCGCGATACACTTCACGATGGTCAGCACGGATACTTGGAGCGATACCATGACTTATAATATGAGGAAGAGCTTGGATGATGAACATACTCCGGGCGTTTTTGAGGTAAGGAAGTGTATTTTTAGACTTTAGGAGACGTATTTACAGCGACAGACTCGTCAAAATAAATAAAATTTTAGGGATCCGTAACCAAAGGGCGCTAACGGGGACTTTATTACTAAGCCTTCGTTGTCCGTCTCTTTATCAGCGGGCTGTATCTCATGAACCGTAAAGGTAGATAGTTAAAATATAATACGCTATAAAAAAAGTAATAATAATACAAGAATCGTAATTTTTCAGCTTATTGCTCGATGGTACAGGTTTCTCTTCGTGTGTGAGTCCGACTCGCACTTGGCCGGTTTTTGTCTATAATTCAAACTTACAAGTTAAAACCCACTTTCTGGTGTTCGATTGGGCTTTGGAACAGGCTGGAGCCCTGAGTTTGATGGGAAACCGGAAAGTGGTCACGGAAACTCCACAACTCAATAAGATAGACAGTGTGTTCTTTAAAATCGTATAACGCCCTTCTTACACTCAAAAAAATACCTAAACTTTTAACACCTTAAGCGCCAGGTGACCGATAAACAATACATTTTCTATTGTGTCTCGATTTCTGGTGCTAAGACAGTGCCCAGCAGTCAGCTTCCGGGTCGAAAAATAGTTCATTAGTGTACCTTCCAAGTCTCTTCCCGAGCCGTACATGTACAGACGCCAGCACATCAAGCTACCCCAATGTGCCAGATTTCTTTGATAGTTTTTCAGCTTAATTGTTATAGAAATAAGGTGCATATTCTATTGGGAAAATCTGACACATTGGGGTAGCTTGATGTGCTGGTCTTTGTCCATAGCGAGGGGCGAGGGATATGTGTCCATGCCCAGCACCCCCTACCGTCCCACCATAAACTTACTTTTTATGTAAATTTTCCAACATTAGGGCATAAAAGTTTTTTTTTTTTTTTGTTTCTGCTTCATGGCAATCTGTAATGGCATATAAGTAAGAAAGTATTTATGAACTGGGCAGCTAAAGTGTTAAGAGAATATTTCAGTCCATGTTTAGTATAACTTAGGATTTTTTTATTTTATTTTATTGCACATATAAAAGTTATGAACAAACGGTGTCTTCTCTTGTTTGGATACTGCTTAAATAAATATTAAACCAGTTGCAATAAATGAATAACAAATTAATTTTTGTAAGGAAAGAAAAAGTTTCTTCACTGAAATATTAATGAACGAACATGACATTGCAAATAATAATTGTTTCGCCGGTAAATATGTATTCCTAGTATTTTTTTTATACTTTTTCTAATAATGTGTTTCAAAATGTAATAAGTTTATACAATGAATAAAGAAGGATTATACATGTGGAAGTAACTTTGTCTGTATGCCTGGTCAATTACCCTTTTACGCCTTAACGGCTGATAAGATGGAATTTGGCATACAGATACTTATGTATCCCGGTTGTACGTAGAAAACGCCGCTGGTAAAAGCTAAGAGTTCATAATACGAACTCTTAGCTTACGGCGTTTTTTCTAGAATCTGTATTACTAGCGTCTTGTAGAGTCTTGTATACTGATTCTAGATGTTTCTGAAAGGCGATCGAATTTCATGGAATTTAACACGAGCTATCGCACTCAGGGATGTTAACTAAAAAAATAATTATAATAGCTTGATGTGTGTCTGTATAATTAATTAACTTTTTACCAGCATTCTTCTACAAACCACTTGAGACAACAATAAATTCTATTCAATTTTATTCACTTTTAATTGAGCGGCATATCTTTGCACATGTCAATAAATTAAAATGTAATCACGAGCAGACGCGTTCTGTTGTTTCCAAGCAAGGGGAAAGGTGTGTGTTTTTGTTTGTATGTACGAGTACCTATGTACTCAATCAGTTTTATTATGGACTGCCGATCGTTCCTGATCATCATCATCATCCTCCTGCCCTTATCGCAATTTTTTTTCCGTACATCTCTCATATTTGCCGTCATCGCAAAAGTCTAGCTATGTTATCTTTTACACAATCAATCTATCGATGGATCGATCGTTCAGTATACTTGTCAATAGAAAACGTAGTTTTTTCGGCTCTTTCTATTTCTTTGTGATTAACATGATATATTTTCTAATTTTGTTTGACTGCTTCGTTGGTCTGACTGCCTTGTCAGTCTGGTAGTCGTTAACGCGACTGCCAAGCATGAGGACCGGTTCGATTCCCAGGTCGAACTATGTGTTATTGGTATTTTCATTAGGAGTCTGGATGTGTGCCCGGTTGATAGCAACAGACTCACCCCCCTAAAACATTAAACAAAGACATAACTGGTGAAATGTGGGTGTACTTAGTTATCTCTGCCGAACCCTTCGGGGACATACAGGCGTGATATTATGTTATTTTCTTTAATACAGTATCCTGAAGCGTCATTTTCTCAACAGATATTTGAAATAAAGACCCCGAGGTCCAGCCGCTCGGCCGATGGTGGCTTCATGCAGTTCCGTCCGGTGTGCTACACGGAAGCAGAGCGCAGCGTGTCCTCTTCGACCAACGCGTACATAACGAACTTTACCAGGTAATTATGTTGTGTAGTTATTAATTTAACTTTCAGAGGGATCAATAGATTTGTCCAGACGTGAATAAAAGCTTATCTTGCGAAAACCTGTTTTTAATGTGTATCGTGTGACTCTTGATACACTAAATAAATAAATAATGCTGGACAATCCACATAGCATCATCTAGCCCCAAGCTAAGCAGAGCTTGTGTTATGGGTACTAGATGACTGATATACTTAATACAATACATTACATAGATAGATGTTTTTTTTATTATACATAGTAAATACCCAGAACACCCGGAACAAATATTTGTAGATCGTACAAACATTTGCCTCAAAGCGGGAATCGAACCCGCAACCTCCTGCGTCGCAGGCGGACCTTCGCCCGCCGCGCCACATCGGTCGTCAAAACTACAATACAATTGTACTAAACTACAATGTATACTTACATAAAATAAATAACTTGTAAACTAAAACATTTGGATTCCTGGATTAATGATCAGCGTGTCCTGTGACGCATCCAGCCTCTTCCAATAGTTTCAGTTCATATCTTTAGTATTTTTGGCCTTCCTTGACCTGATACTTGATGCTTTATTTCCCTTTAGTCCAATGCGTTTGTAAACAACTGCTTTTTGCAAAAATAACTTTAACATCTGACAATAAAGTTTAGATTACACTACAACTTCAATATTTTTTTATGAATTTTACTATAGTCATTGTGAAATCGCCTTAATTTACACTAACATAAAGTTGATATTTGTTTTAGTGAAAATAAGTATCATCATTTGGAAATATCCATTTGAATATAGAATATGTAGACTTTTTCGTGGGATTATGCAAAATCCTAGTGGGTTTTTATGTGCGACTCCGAATGCTTTACAGAATTTCTTCACTATGGTAAAGATTCGGATTTCTGAGAGCACTAACCGAATCAAAAAATATTCGTAACGTAATCATCATCCTCATGCCCGTATCCCAATTTATTTGGGGTCTGCGTAGCATGTCTTCATACATTTCTATTTGCAGTCATCTCAGAAGTCACCCACTTCCTAGCCATATCATCTTTCATACAATCCATTAATCTATTCTTTGGTCTCCCTCTACTCTTGTAACCCTCCCTCAAAAAATAATTGGAATCTATTCGTCTTATTTTTCTGTAATAATCTATCATTGTGATTTTTGTTCCCAGATCGGTATTACCCGATACGAGTACTTTGCATCACTTCTACCGCGACTACAACAGGAACGACCTTCTCATTCAGGATATGTTCATATCGTTCGGTCTCCCTGATGACGGCTTCTATAGACAACATAACTATACTTCTTGGTAAGTAATAAGAAAGTCGTTGAACAGTCAAATAATAACTGGCAACACTTTTTTATTTTATCACAATTTGATATAGACGTGCTGTGAAGTTCCGACTGTTAATTTAGTTATTTATAAAATAAATAATAAAAATGCCTCGTTGGCCTAGTGGTCCCAAGCGCGATTGCTGAGTGTGAGGTCCTGGGTTCGATTCCCAGGTCGGGTAAAGTTGAGTTCTTCGAACAGGAATTTTCTCACCAGCAGCCCGGAGTCAGGATTTGGGCTCCGTGAATGGCAATAGGGTCGCCCCCTGTTAAATGGACTTAAACATAACTGGTGAAATATGGATGTTACCATAGGTGCACCTCTGCCCAACCCTTCCGGGAATACCGGCGTGATGCTATGTTATGTAGCATCTTCTCGCACAGAGAAGGCACGAGTAAAAACCACCTTGCTTGGTCAAGGCGGGTTAGCAATTTCAGACTTACATTAATTAAAAGCCCAGGTTTTCTCGTTTTCCATCACCTATGTCGACCATATACAAGATAAACTTAGAAAGTGATATTATGAAGAGGTAAAATGATTTATTTGACTGAAGGAGAACATCTCTGGAAGTACTGATCCGATAACAACCTTTTTTTTCACTGATACTAATTTACATTATCAGTGAATGGCATAGGGATAAATGCACGGTTCCTGTAGGATATGCCACGAGAGCGAAGCCTCGGGAAATAGTTAGTCAATTATACAATAGAAGCAGTAAAAATCTTTGAGAAGGATCTTGTCCAGGGAAGTACTATCACCCCGCCTCCCTACATATTTCTGCCGCCAAGTAGGGTAGCTGTATTTTAGTTTTTGGGGTATCCCTGATTGCCGGTGTAATTGTCTCTAGGATGGAGACCTACGACTCCTATGATATCTTAAAGTGTAGTCTCATAACACACGATCCTATGGCTCGTCTTGTGTGCGCCACCCATAAATAAAAAAAAGCAATTATTGTGTGACATCAGTTCTCTGCATCTCATATTTTTTATTTCAGGTCATTCACATTAGGTTACGGAGTTCCGCCCGTCGAAAATTTCTCTCTCTTCGTCATCATCATCATATCCATCGGGCTAGGAGTCCCCATACTACTTGCTCTGTCCGGCATCACCTACGTGTTAGTCCGAAGGTGTAAGCAGAGGAATCCGCCTGCGAGGTTCACTGATGAAGAATAAGTTAATAGGTAGAGTACACGAGAATTATTTGACGAATTGCGTTCTCTATTTATAGCTTACATATCATATGCTACAGTCACGTACAATAAGATGTATGTACACTTATCGAAATTCAAAATCTATTTTCTATTCGTTTTTCGGTTCTAAATTTGATATAATCCAACCAACTATTTCAGACAAAACTATTGTTGAATTTTACTTTCTTTTTTATTCTCAGCTAACGTTTACCAAGAAATGTCACTGTCAGAATGACATGATACTCACTTGTACAAAGTAGATTTTTCGTCTGTGGTAAAACAAAAACCAACTTTCTTTCCCCATTAATTATCTAAGTGTGGAACATGCGACTTACTAATGTTTGAAAGAGATTCCAATCAAGGGAGAACACTATTTTCTTTTATGAAGAGAAATATGACAATTATTTAAAAATCATCAATTGATTGATCAGTTGATCGTGACTGAAAAAGAAATGAGGATGATGATCATCATGACTGAAAAGAAAATCTAACCTTTTTATTCAGTGCTTAGTGTAATTTAAAAGCTATTTTTTTAGTGATGTTGTCCCAAAGGTCCCAAACGTGTCATTATAATGTGTCTGATCATCATTTTGTACGTGACTATAATATACTGGTTAAAGTCTGTTTTATGTTAAGCGTGAGGGCGTAATGAAATTATCATTTGATATTAGAGTTCGTATTGCTGAGGGTGTGTGACAGTGCGATGGTTAGTTTACGAAGGACTTGACTTAAAATGTTGATCTATGTGTCGGTTGGTTGCTCTGCATTCGGCCAATGTATCTGACATTAATTCGGTTAACCTTTTGATCGCCAGAGCATAAAACACGTGCGTGCCCCCTACGCCAAGCTTTTTTTAATAAAAACGTGTAATTTCTTCTGTGACATCATGAATTTATCAATATCCGTAGTGTATTTTAATTTGTTACATGCAATTAAATACTCACGGGAGCTTGAACTTTTAAGATATATAAATAAACACACAAAAGTAATGCTTCAATCGTCTTTTTAGTGTTATAGTCCTTAGAGTGCACCGCATTTTTGTCACATATTTGACGTACAGGGCATGCGTTCGCTTGTCATGTATTTGTGACGCTGGCGGTCAAAAGGTTAATACAGACTCATATTTTAATAGTGGACACTTCAAATAAATGAATACATGGTGTGTTTAGACTAGAATAAATAGAACTACAAAGTATTAGATATGTTTGTATGTAGAACGGTTTAAATGATACAATATATTATTTGTGCACTATATTACAATTTTGGTGGAAAACATCCTAAAATCATTTTAGTTTCTGAAAGCTTATTCTATGTATTTAATCTGTTGACAATCAATCTCATATCAGTATGATTGATCGTTGTTATATATAGCCAACTTAAGCTAACTTGATATTTGTTGGCTGAAAGATTTGTCAGCTGATATATGCTAGGCTATATTTTTGACGAATTTGGCTTATCAGTGTAAGTAGTTATAATTGTTTTATATAATTCGTAGATAATTATCTACAGTCAAATCTTATACGGCCGAGACTTAGTCTAAAATAATTAATCGTTAATTAAGTTAAATTAGACGACAATTAAATTGATAAAATTGTTTTTAATTATTTTCCAATTTCTCATACAGCTTTTATGCAAAAATCAAATAAAAATTAATTGTAGACTTAAAAATATTGTTGGGGACTACCTATTTCTTTCTTTTTTGACAATTTAAGGGTTTTTGTACAGGAGTAATAAACAGAGATTCATATGACATTGCTAGCTACAGCAGGAAATATAAACTATATCTAAAGTGCCTGTAAATAGAACAATTTAGTTAAAAGTGTGTATATTTCTGTGCAACATGCAACGTCATTTGTAGAGTGACGTAACATTGTATGAAAATCGACATGTCAATCGTTATGTTACACGTTGCACAGACCGGCTCACCATAAAATGTATCATATTATGCAATAGTTACTTATAATTTTAGGTACCTGTACAGAAAGAGAACTAAGATCTTTGAAAAAATATAAGTTAAGGTAATCATATCAGCCCGCGGTTATTTTTTTTACAAATTATGCAAATTGCAGCGCTGTTTTACATTGAATGTTACTCAAAATAATATTTGCTGGAAATTTTTATATTTTCACGTACCTAATAATCTTATTTCCAGCAAATTTAATTGTGACGAACATACAACAAAAAAAATGCGCTGCAATTTGCAATAACGTAAGAAAATGAACTTTCGCGGGCTACATTGAAAGAATTACCTTAAAAAAATTAACTTACATTAAGGTTTGGTGTATTGCTCGCGCACTGCTTTGCGCTCAAAATATAAACCTTCATACTGAAACAACTTTATGATTACAGTTAAGTATAGTACTCACAACGAGCCATAAGTGTTTAATAAATGTGAGTGCAGTACTTGTCGTACCCTACCCTACCCTTAGGGACTACACACACTTATTCAGCACTATCCAGCTTATGTCTATAGAAATCAAAGATTTTGTATGGAATCGCGTACGCATCCGTTCAGCTGAAAGGACGCGTACGCATATCATACAAAATGATGAAGCTGAATTGAGCTGAATAAGTGTCATTGGTCAATATTTGTCTATGCCCAGTGTTTTCGGCAGTGGACGACATAAACCTTGTTTCGTTTCGAAAACTTAAAGTGTAAAAAAATATGTTTGTAAATATACATAAAAAATATAAAATTAAATGTCTTGACGTTAAAATACAACTATTATAAAATGTTCAAAAAAAAACAGTTATGTGATGTTACAGTATTTTGATAAACATGTTGAAATACATAAAAATATATATATTGGTTTAGTTATAAGAAGTATGCTTTTGCTTTTTTGTTTGTAACAACATTAATTTTATTTGGAATTCCTAAATTTATATTTTATAAATGTAATTGATTTATTTTTACATGCATTATAGTGGAGAAAATGCAACACTAACTAATTTTATTAGATAAGACATGAGAACGGGTAAAACAAACTAATCTTTAATAAAAAAAAAATCTTTTGACTTAATAAGATGCTACACATGGTCTTATCAGAAGACAAAACATTGTCTATGTCGAATAAAAATAAATATCGTGCTCTGTTCGTGCGACATTTTGTCTCCTAATGCATACAGGGCATATCACGGTATGTTCTTAGTAAATCAGTAAGGGTATAAAATATTTTTGACAAAGTTAATTTTTAACGTGGCATCATTTATTATTTTACGGAATTTTAAATGTTTCATTTTTGTAAATTATTTTGTAGGCTTTTAATCGTTAGCTTTGTATTTTCTGATGTGATATTAATTTTGATTGTCTCTTTGTTTTGTATATGTTTAACAAAATAAAGGCACTAGTATTGTAATAAATCGTTTTATTGTTAATAACTGACCTTAAATCAGAATCTAAGAAGTTCTTTTTACCTAATAAGTCATTTGAAAATACTATAAAGATGGTAAATCATACCAAAAATAGTAACGTAATGCTGAATTTGCTTATTGTGACTCTTATTGCAACGCTTTTAGGGTCAAACTGTCACTGCATTGATAGCCTATTGCCTACATAGTTCGCGATAGATAAACACTTTACTATTTTTTTAATGAAATGTTGCTCCACACAAGGAATTTGTCGTGTACCGTGGGTTTACACACATGCAAACTCATATAGCCGGCGAAACGCAGCGCAGCAGCCAATCGCTCAGCCACTGCGCCGAACGCGTCGTCAATTTCATGAAATTATTTACTTTTATTAACAACATCATAACAACATACCTTTATTTCCCATAGGAGAGAGAGAGAGAGAGGAGGGTGATAGGGAGGGAACTGAGGTAAACTTATAATTCTTCCAAATTTCGCTTTTCTTCGTTAAAGTTAGCGTCATGTGAGTTAGAACTGCAAATGACTGCACAGTAGTAAATATCATACTTAAAACAACAGCTTAAGTCCGACGTAATAGGGGCGAGCCCATTAGCAACAACCAGCAAAAATCCAGACTCCGGATAACGCTTTGCCCGATCCGGGAAACGAACTCGGGACTTCATGCTCAGCAATAACCCTACGAGGCAGTCGGCAAATTAATTACACAAACATACTCTCATATTTTTACTATTTGGCTGACCGGCTGTTAAGAATCAACATCTCTCCTTCAAAATGCGAAGGCATGGCAACCGAAGAAATCCGGTAGGTAATAATTTATCACATATACATATTTAAGAAAAAACCGCGCAAGTGCTATTAAACGTCGTTTTATGGCGCGTATCTAAATTTACTGTACATCTACCGGGTTTATCTTTTCAGATAACCCTGAGGCGCTGGTGACCATTGGTTTAATTTAAATCATAAGCACCATCCTTTTACAGATACGTATCAATTAAGACTAATCTTTGCTTATGACTTGTTGTTCGGCGAGTATTTATAATCACTCCGTCCCAGTCAGGATAAGATGCTTACGGTCAGAAACCCGTATTTTCTACTGGCGGGAGTACCTACCAAGTTTAGCTTTGGAAATTTACCCTTACAACAGCTAGCTATCTATATTTCCTCATCAAACTAAATACTCAAATGTAGACGTTAATTAACCCGAGATAACCTGCAGCACGAGCCACTGCGCAGTGAACGACAATACGCATTAACCTATCTCATTCATTATCGATCACTGCAAATTGAAAACGCCTTTATTGTTATGGAGTTTAGAGTTGAATTGGAATGTTGAGTCATGGAATGCAGGGAGTGACATAGTAAGTTGATAATTTTGTCGGCATACTTGAGATTTATTGTTTAGTGATATCGGTTCACTGTTTTAAGTGCTATGCCAATTGCCAGTGCTACTTACTGACATCGAATATTTTAATTATATCTCTTACCTCTTAATAATTATGATCAGTAATTGAATATCCTTAAAGTAGTAGGAAGAAAAGTGAAGATGTGAGTGGAAGGTAACCTAAAACCTACCAAAACCTTCCAGTTCAGGATCCTAATATGATACACATCGTACAATTTATTACCTACATCCACAATTTGACAGTTTTTTTTACACATAAACTTTTGATTAATAAACGATATTTTAAACATTATCTTATAATAGAAATTATTAAAACGTCTCTGGATTCATCCCAGACTAATGAACCATTTATATGAAATACAACTTCAGTAAAGAACAGGAAATTCTGCAAAATAAAACAATCATTAACTTATAATATTTTTAATTTAGGAAAAGAAAAATGAAACACTTACAACAAAAAATATATACACAACCCAATAGGAATCTTTTACAAGCCCAATCAAACGACCGAATTCATAAATTATATTATTACACATATATATCTAAAGGCGCAACAAGATTGTTCGAACGAAACCGACCAATCGAACTCTCACCTCTACTCATAAAAGCACCATACTAGTTCGATCTTAAACGTCGATGTTATCGGTCGGAGGCAACCCGGTTGCACATTTAGTAAATAAAAATACTCTAGTTGGGGCAAACTAGGCACATGAATGGTCAAGACTCACGGAGCTTAGCCCGCAGCTACCTCGGACCAAGCACCAGTATTGGGGTCTCAGTTGCAATGCATTATTTGTACTTAAAATCGAAATATACGTAAAATAAACGACGCCCTACTGGCTTTTACTGAACGGCGTGGTCAGATGTAACGTTCATGTATTTCTACAACTTATGCCCGTTTCCACTAACCCACTTATTAAAAAACGCGTAGTAAAATTATGCCAAACTCAAAAGTCGTGAAATGTATGGTAATTTTGAAATCTAAACTAGTTCTAACTTTGCTATGTTTAAATAAAAGGGGGAAAATAAATGCCCAAACGCACTGTCGGAGATTCAACTCTAGGCGCTGATCAGAGAGTTGAAACTCCTACACACGACACCTAAAAAAAGCGCACTGTTAGCAGCGCAATTTTTTTAGGGGTCGCCCCTAGTGTTATTGAATACGGTCATATGTTTATTAAGAATAGAATATTAATACTGGCGGCCTTGAGAATTCTCTACAGTCAACCGCTCTACAGTAGTCACAATTGAACTATGAAAAACACCCTCAACGATACGAATTAAAGGCGCTATCTAATTGAAATTCTAACAATGGTAGTGCGGTTGATTGTACTCTTAAAGACGATTA
Organism: Phlogophora meticulosa; assembly: GCA_905147745.2. NCBI lineage: Eukaryota > Metazoa > Arthropoda > Insecta > Lepidoptera > Noctuidae > Phlogophora > Phlogophora meticulosa. The sequence goes on along the minus strand of LR990531.1, from coordinate 15,335,469 downwards.
TAAGTACCTAAACCTATCACCGAAGTGTGTAAGAAAAAAAAACGTGAATATTATGATAGCACACTAGATTAAAAATGTAAATTGATTTAAAACCCTACAAAGTTGCCAGTTGAAATAACTGAGCTATCGATCGCAACTGCAATGCAAACACGAGAGCCAGCCAAGAAAGCCTGACAGTCTAAAAACAGAACATATGCTATTTCTTTTGAGTAAGAAAACTAACAACAGGTCGTAGACTAAAAGCCTACCTCAACCAAACCTGAATACATCAACAATATGTAACAAGGAGGAACAAGCTGGACATCGGACCACGCCGAAGAGTTGTATACAACGTCAATAACATTAATATTTATGCACAGTCAGTCCAGGCATAGATTAATACACATCAAAACATATAGTACATACATATATTTTTCTCCTTTACATCCATATCTCCTTTTCTAAGAATGTGTCTATGGATAACATTAACATTCTACGCAAATAGGGATGTGTCGCAGGTAAAAATATATTAAGTTTATTTAGTCCGTCAGTAAGATTACCAAAAAATATTGGACACGTATTTTTTGCTTACTCAAATCAATAAAAAATGACAATGATATAGCACGTCAAAGTTCAGGAGAAGGGGCTTGTGACGTCACTGTTACGTTAAAGTGTAGCATGGCGTGACGTTACGCGCAATTTCAACGCACTATATCGTCGTCTGTTTTGGTTTACGTGACAAAAGAAAAAATACGTGTCCAGTATTTTTGAGTAATCCAACTTTCGGACCAATCAGAATTTTTAAGGACACTACTCTATTCGGGATGAGACCCTGGTGAACCATCACACAGGGTATCCTAGTACCGGTAAAACGGGATGAATCGAAACAAAACTTTGATGAGCTTTTAACATTGATTCAATATTATTTATTAGTAAAGTCGAAATTATAATTAAAAAAAAGACTCCTTGCTAAAACTACTAACAAGCAATGTTAAACTAACGCGAAAATTCACTTCAAAGTTTTGTTTCTATTCACCCCAGCTTCTATTAACCCCGTTTTATGGTATGGACTCCAGTCTTTCACAAAGGATCATATTTTATGCATTTTTGTTCCTTATTTCCGCCTCTTATTTGCGCCGCCTTTTATTATACCTATGTGAACCTTTGTGAAGAGTGAAATAAACGAATTTTATTACTATTATTATTCATAAACATAACATCACGGCTGTATTATGCGAAGTATACCACAGAGGTGTACTATCTGACAATTAGAGCTGCTCCAAACATCCAGCATTAATTATTTACAGCAAGACTCTGGTTTCCAGCAGTTTTGAAACACAATGGCAAAGATTCCTCATTCCGAATCTAAACTTAAATTACAGAATTAACATCTCTTACTGACACATACAGATCTAGGAAAGGACGGATGCTGTCGGTGATAGATATGAAGTAAGCAAGATTTGTCAAATTAGTTAACGATTTGAACTTCACCATGTGTTTGAAATGTTAGCTAAAATTTACTTCTTTTTCATATAAAAACTCGCGTTACGCTGAACAACTTAACCAATTTGATGTGTAACATCTATAGGCGCGGGTAAAATAGACTGAAGGCGTGGCGACGCATCGAAAAAAAATTAACTTAGATTTTTTTATTTCATCCGTTTTTGATATCGATACCCAACAATCTGTTCTTTTAAGCATATTCCTTTTACAAAATAATTACGATGTTTCACAGGCGTCCCGTGACGGCTCGCAATTTTTTTTATGAAATTTCTCTTACTGTGTGTAATTTGGTCCAACATAAATGATAGGAGAGTTTGTTTATCTCAATGATGGACTTCAATATATTTTTTTTGCTAAATAAATGTTCCTACCTAAGTTTTTAACAGATGGCAGTGTAAGTTAACTTCTAGACGGTATGAAGTTCGCCGGGTCAGCTAGTCTCTGACAATCTGTCCCTTTCTTATTTTATAAAAATTAAAAAGATGGAAATAGCCTTAATTATGTTTATCTTGTCAACAAGCGATTCGACACAATAATGTATGAAGCCTACAAATTGAGTTAATTTCGAGAATTTTACCAAATTGTAACTTCTAGAATTTTGAAACAAAAACTGACTAGATCATACATGTAACTGTTATATTTTATTTAACATTTTCCTGATAATTTAGAATTTATAAACCTTTAAACACTCAGAAGTAAAACATTTTATTTTTATTATGATTTCTCGATCTACATCTAGCTCGATGCATCTAACCGATACTAATTCAAATCGATTAGTAAATATAAAGTAAGAAGCTATATTTTGAACAGCTCAACATTCGTTATAAATAGCATGTGTGTACTAAATGACCGGTATTTAGTACACAAATGCTATTTATAACAGCGTTTCAAGAATATTTAATATAATTTTATTAATAAAATACATTTATTCACATCGTAATTTGGACTCGCTATCAATCTATCAGACGCATACAATTGGTCCTAATAAGTACATCTATCATCTCAAGACTTTGGTAAAATGTAATGCTGATAGAACATTCAATAATTCGTGACAATATCTCTAAAATGTACTTTAAACAATTTGATGCGGGTACAAAAATACCAATAAAATTATTATTTGATGTATTAACTATATTTATAAGTTTTAAAAGAGATTAACGTAAACATACATAACATTACGCCTTCTCCCCATAAGGGTAGACAGGAACAACAAACTGCACATTCTTCTCCTACATACATGCATTTAGAAGAATAAAGTGTTATAATATAGATATCACATCAGGAGAGATCCAAACATATGGTGCGTTAGCTCAGCTAAAAGCCACACTTAAAAACAGTTTAAAATAAGTAACACGACCTAACATTAATCTGATAAAAAATAGACGGCCGCTAAGTACGGTCAATCGCACGTCAGAACTCATTTAAACTTCGAAAACCGCCCTTAGCGCTACCAGGCACGAAATAAAGGCGTTGCAAAATTGTCAACCGTACGCGCGATCGACCGTACAAGAGTCAAGAAGACAATTGCAATATTTGCGAATAACCTTTCCAAAGTTTGCACCTGTTTTTTTGTACTTTGCGGTCGAATTTCGTTCGTGAACTCTTAGCTTATAGAACAACCATTTTTTGTATGTGATGACATTCAATGTTGGTGCCCTAAGAAAAGGATTCACAATCAATAACCATTCAGTCCCCCGATTCAAATTTATTCGATAAACAACCGAACGGATTGCGAATTATTGTCATATAGAAATACTCGTAAGTATGTTATGCTGGCAATGATTTGTAAACCCTACGCCCTACAGCTTCCTCGCTAGACAGTCCACACGGTAAAGTACATTCCAGAGTTCGGTGTCAAATCGTAAGGGGGGGGGCAGAAGATTAGCGCAAATGTATGTTTGTGAAAAGTGTGATCTTTTGCATCGTTGCAAGAGGGGTTCAATTCATTCTCATTTAAACAATGTTACTCAATCAACTTGCAAGATCACATTCTAACAAGCATACATATTTAAAAGTGGGCTTAGTTCTGCCAAAGTGTAATAACCCACAAACTTTAATCATTATTGCGTGACTTTGGATTGGCGTCAAACAAAATATTAGCACCATCCAAATCCAGACATATAAATACTAAGCACTTACTATCCAAAATCATTACAATTACTTCTGAAAATAGCCGAAAGCTTGTGGAGTGGTATATTTTGGCAGAACTTTTATTATTTTATAAATACGGATCTAAGTGGGAAATGGGAACTTTTTAATTTACATTTATTTAGAGTTAAAAAAAGGCGCATTTGTGATTATTGCAATTCAAGGTCACATGAGCGAGATACGATATTGCCATACATTTAGGAACTATTAATTTGTTGGTTATGCCAACAGAAATTATAATACTTCTTATTTGTGAATTTATTCTAAGTTACTGGCTCCTAAGCTTTTTGTATACTGTGAGTTTCCTTTAGTCTCTAAGCCGCCTCATACTCCACGATAATTTCATATAGATCACCCATACAGAGTAGGCAAGAACGAGACGGATATAAGTTAAAAGGGCTAAGTGAAATTCGTGGCTTTTCAAGCAATTTTGTTACAACTATGCGTTAATTCGTTGAGTTTCAAAATCTATTTTTCATAAATGTGCATGGTTAAAGAGGTATAACGAGAGCTATAAAGTTTACAACAATTTAAACCGTATTCAAGGGGTATTATTTAAATTCTTTAAATCTTCTTCTTCGCCAGTCTACTCCGATGGATTCCGTCAACCCTAATAGTCACATTATATTAGGCACATTTCAATCGGTCCTCAATTTCATTATTGCGACACACATTAAACTATACGTCATTAAATATAACCAGTGACGTCATCATCTCTTTCTACCTTTATTCACATAGTTCTGGTCAAAGCTTTTCGAGCTTTGGTTTTTGAAGCTGGAATATTAAACGGCTCAGCCCAGACATGTAACAGCGTTCATAATAAAATATGTTTTTTTTTCTATATCCCTGGAAAACTTTGAGTCTGATATGTGTGGATAGATTTAAGTGTGAAATGAAACTGAAAAAAAGTGTTAGTCCGCACTGCAAATTCTACCGCCACGATTTTATTCTGATGCTTTGTTATTTGTGTAATGAATACAGATCCAGCGTATTATTAGTTTCACTATGGTTTCATAGCACGTGGATTTTAGGAAATGAATTCGCGCGGCGTCGCTCGCAGTGCGGGCTAGCGCTATAAATGTCATAGTCGCTATAAAGTAGGAACCTGGTGCCGTCACGTGGGCGTGGGCCGGCCTCACATGTCGGCGGCGTGCTTCTGTATGGCGCGCGGGTGGTGCGGGTGGTGCGGCTGGTGCGGGTGGTGCGGCTGGTGCGGCTGGTGCGGGCGCCGCCGCTGCAGCGCCGCCAGCAGCGCGCGCGCGGCGCCGCCGCACAGCTCGGCGCCGTCCCGCGCCGCGCACACGCGCGCGCCGCCCGCCAGCGAGTTGCCGATGTGGCTGCGGGGAAACGTCCGGTAACTTACGGGACTTCCAATGTCTACATAGCTTCCAATGGTCGTAATAAAATACGACTAAATCGGTTTGCAAATGACGGGGAAATCAGTGGACATAAATTCAATAAAAATGCACAAAACCTAAAAGTAGCATATGAAAAATCCGAATTTGAGCGTGCTAAAAATAATTCCTAAGCTACCCGGAACATTATAAAGCATTTAATAAACACTAATCACTTAACACTTACACCTCCAGTGAACTCCTTAGCGTGGGTCCCGACGATCTCTCGGCAGTATATGGTGTTAATGACTTCTTCTCAAATATTGGCAAAAGTCTGGCAGAAAAACTAACAGCATCTGCGCCACACAATATTCTACAGTCAGAAGTTACAGTCACACCATTCATTCGCTCTCCTACCTACTGATGAAGCCGAGGTTAAAAACATAACTATTAGGTGGCGCGGATCGTGCAGCTGGCCGGGACGACATATCTTCTAACATATTAAATTCTGCTCCCCTGTGTTAATTCCAGTTATCACTTATAACTTGCTAGAATGTTTGTTGTGTTACTAGAATGTTTTCTAAATTCTTTAAAAAAGGAATGGTACATCAAATTTAACAGACCCGGGACAAGAATGACGTAAACAATTATCTCAGTATTACCTTCCATCTCTAAAATCTTAGAAAAAGTATGAAATGATCGCCGTACTAAATATCTTGAATCCCAAAAAAATCTCAATGTAAATAAGTATGGTTTCAGAGCTGGGAAGTCAGCCGGAGATGCCGATGCATGCTTTGTGTGTGCTGTTGGCCTCCTTGTCGTTGAAGAAAAATGTCTAGGTATGTTCTTAGACCTCTCCAAAGCCTTCGACACTTCGACTGTTCCTCACCTCTTGCAGAAGTTGGAAGGTCTGGGAATCCGTGGACACGCCCTTAAAACTTTCGAAGACTATCTTAATTATCGAACCCAGAGTGTAAAAAATAACAATCTTATTAGTAACAGCAATTTCATTATGCACGGCGTGCCACAGGGCTCAGTGATTGGACCGACACTCTTTCTGATATATTATATTAATGCGCTGTACAATCTCTCCCTTCCTAATTGCTGTCTTCACCTACGCTAATGATACTGCCCTGCTCGTCCCTGGAGACAGCTGGACTCATGCATTCAAGTACGCTGAGCAGGGTTACGTTCCATCATATGCTGGCTAACTGGCAACATTTTAATGTTGCATCCTAACAAGACCTTGTACATGCATTTTTCCATAAAAGCCTCCTCACAACCAAACTCAGATTCTTTCACTCACAAGGCCCACACCTGCCCTGTAGACATCTCTTCCTATCTGTGTTTACGTCCTCACATAAACCGTTTGACTAATATTAAATTTCTTTGGGTAAAAATCGACAATCAGTTGAGTTCTGTGCAAAAAACCTTTGACATTCCAAGCGGACAAGTCGCGGGTAGCAGCCAATACAGACGGCAGCACATCAAGCTACACCAAAATGTCAAATGAAGTTGAAAAACTATGGCTGATGCCTACCACAATCTGTCAAATTACTTTGAGAAATTACTTTGTCAAATTACAGAGGCCAGCACATCAGTGCTGGCCTCTGTACATTGTAAGCATGTCTCTCATTATGTTGAAAATCCGCTATACTACGTTACTAATTGTTATTTTGTGTACGTTAATGAGATGCAACTGCAGAAATAACTTTGTTTTTCATAGTTTAAATAGTTTTCATGGACACTTATTTAAACAGTCGATTGTTTTTTAATTCCTCCTGACTATGGGAACTCTTACTTCTACGGAACTCTCTCCTCGATAGTAAGCTAAACTGGAGCAATCGTCTAGACAACAAACTAAACAGGGCCTGTATCACCTTTTGGCAGTGCAGGAAAATGATAGGCAAGAAGTGGGCCCGGTCCCCCAAAATTATACTTTGGCTATACAACACTGTTATCCGACCAATGATCGCATACAGTACCGTGGTCTGGTGGCCCCGCACCAAACTAACCACAGCCTCAAGCAAACTTCAACGCATGCAGAGGCTAGCTTGCATGGCAATCGCGGGCTGTATGAGGACTACTCCTACCGCAGCTCTTGAAGCAATGCTAGAACTCCCGCCCCTCCACCTGTTTATACAACAGGAAGCGACGATGGCGGCGGTACGCCTAAAAACACTAAACTCTGGAGTAAAAGAGAAACACAACACAGCGCGTTACTTGAGGGACTCTACAACACTACTCCCTTTGACTAAAGCCATACATGACCGGATTCCTAAACAATTTATCTTCATAAAAATACTAAATCCAACTCCATGAGGATCACCGGTACGAGGGACAACGTCCAGCGTATTTTCACAGACGGATCCAAGACAGGTACTGGCGGTGGCATCTTTTCGGAGGACCTCAATATACATATAGCCACACCTCTGGGGGCCCACAATACGGTGTTCCAAGCAGAGTGTATGGGTATATGCGCACAGTCACAGCCGCTGTCACAGGTCGTGGGTCATTTAACAAGCATCTATTTACTATAGGAGTTACAGGTAGCCCGCTATGCAGAGCATGCATGGAGGTGGACGAGACGGCGGACCACGTGCTTCTCCACTGTCCAGAGGTACTGCATACAGGGCTTAATACTTCGGTAACCCGGTTACTCTCCGAGAGATCGCTAGTAACGTCAGGGCGCTGCTGGCCTTTCTCGGGGAACTGGGGTGGATCGAATAAGGTATTGTCCCACCCTTTACGCAAAATACGCGCTACGTCGTGGAGTTGCGGAAATCGGCCTGTCTAACAATACAATACAAAATACAATACGGAACTCTTCAACGTGCGCGGTTCAACCCGCACTCAGCCGGTTATATCAAAGGTTTTTTTTTAATGTTCTACTCACCGAACCATGTGATAAGGCACGTGCTGTGTGGATAGCCAGTCTAACGATCCACTGACGTCCTGCAGGGAAGCGCAGCCTACGAACTTAAATGCGCTTGCGCATGAGAAGAATACGATCACCCGACTACCATCCTGTATGACAAAGAAACAAATTTAAAAAAGAAAGTCTAAGAACATAGGGTAAATAAGCTACTACTATGTGATGGTGTGGGCTATTTGCAACAATAAAGTCTAAACGGAAATCCATGGGTGTCGAGAAAAACCAAGTTCGTTTATTTTTTGACATCCCAGTATAATCCGAAATATTCTTTAATTCCACCATGAATATTCTACACAAGAACGAAACGAAAATTAGCTTCATTCACACATTTACACCGATAAATATTTATCGATGGAAGTGATGTCTAAGCTAATTTTATAAAGAGGAAGAATTTGTTTATTTGTACTGGATAAACCCAAAAATGACTTATCTACATTATCAGCGAGTAACATAGGCTATATTTTATTTTATAAGGCTTGGTAAGGTTTAGTGGTGGGGGAAGTTAAAGTTCGAAGGGAAAAGTACGAAACCCACACGACCGAATTGCCCGCTCTAGGCAAGTACGAATTAAAATGAATACAAAGCTTTTTTAAACTGACCTGCTTAACCTTCTGCAGTTTCTTAGCGGTGCCTTGCGTGAAGGGGTACGTGCCAGTATTCTGTGCGACCTCGACACTATGAGAGTCATCTGCCTTCGCGACGAAATACCTCACATTCCCTTCTGCAGTCTCGCCATACTTCTCTATATTAGCCAACAACGTCTTCCCATTCGGCGACATGGGACTCTTAGGACCGGTATACGATTGGGGGGAAAATGGCTGGGGAACATCGTTCCTCCACCCCCCAGGCCGACCTTGGCCGTTCCTATATCCCCCATACGCGTTATTGTAAAAGTTTCCGCCCGGAAATCCGCCGTCATTTTGGTTTTGATTGTACTGAGGATAGTATTGCTTATTTTCGTGACCGTATTGCTCATTGTTTTCTAAACGTGATCGCCAGTTCGGTGAGTCTACTGTTAAAGGTTTCGGTCTCTGTCCGATACCGCTCGGCTGGTTGAGACCAACATTCTTCTCTTCGGATCCCATGATGTGAACAACTGTGCTTAGTATCTGTTCGTCTAGCGGCGTCATGGGTTTCGCTGGGTTCGACATGCGACGGATTACTAAAGCGCATAGCTTTTGACGGAGGTAAAACACGCTTATGGCATCTGAGGCATCTGCGGTAAACGCCATCCAGTCATCCAGGGTTATCGCAGCCGTGTCGGGGGATGCGTTATTCTCGTCTGCTTCACTGTCTGAATCGCTCGACAGGCCTGGCGGGTTAGCGCGCTGAGTCAAAGCCCCTATTGGCAACCTTATCGGCCCACCGAATAAGGCCACAGTTAAAGGCGTAACTAATGTGTTACATCGGATAAAACAGAATCTCCCAGCTCTGGATATCTCTTCAAACACGACCCAGTCTGTCGGTAAGCTGTGCACGGATTTTTGTGAGCCAGTGAGTCCGCCACCTTGGTGTAATGTGGAACTGGGATGGAAAGCTACCTTTACTTCTTTCGACGTCCTTAAAGACGCTGAATCTCTATCCACACGAGCTATTGAAGGATACAGCCCGCTCACTAACACAGCTTTCACAACATGCCACTTCTCAGAGTTCAAGTTAACGTCTTTAATATCTCCAGATCCACGAGCCTTAACGAGGCATAGCGCTCTCAGTTGGGCAAGTAACTGAGACCGGTAACCGACAATCATTTCCATGGTGGCACCACAAATAAGGTTCTTAGCACAAAATGCTCGCTCGGTACCATTGGCTCGCGCAGTTTGCCAAGCTTGGAAGGCTCGCAGCAAAGCCATATGATCTGAATAACTATCGGCAGCGAATTCTTTACGCGCCAGACTTCCCTTCTTCCTATTCTCCGGATTCATTGATATCTGGAACGGTTCCTTATTTGCCAGACTACATACTATCGTCAGAATTGGGTCGAGGCACTTCATGACACAAGCGTAGAGCAACATCTTCCCTAACTTGGGTTCAACAGTGAGATCTAGCAGATGTTGTCCAATCTCGGTCAAATCTTCCATAGGAGTCAACGCCCCGATGGTCTTTAATAACGAGACAGCGTTCCTTACAGCCAAAAACGAAGGAGGTTCTAGAGCCTTCGATAGAAAGTCTGCTATGGGAGTGTTACCGGTAGCTAAAAGCTTAGTATGGAGACACAACTCCTGTAACGGTACTCTTAGAATTTCCGGTACAGAGTTAAGGGGTAAGGTGTTAAATCGTCGCTTGGAGCACATGTGGAAACAATGGCCTGGTTTAGTTCTCCCAGCTCGGCCTGCTCTCTGTTGGCAACATGCCCTAGATGTCCACACACACTGTAACGAGCACACACCTCCATTGGACTCATAATACTTCTCCTTCACCTTACAAGAATCAACAACATAAACCACATCGTCGATGGTAATAGATGTCTCGGCGATATTCGTGGATATTATTATTTTCCTTGCGTTTGGGAGCGGGTTAAACACTTTCTTCTGGTCCAGAGTCTGCATATTACTGTGTAGTGTAAATATCTGGTATTTTAACACGTTCATGTCTGAACAAGATTGTATCATGTCTCTTAGGGTCACTATATCGTCATATCCGGGTAAGAAGATTAAGATACTACCCTTGGGTAGGTTTACATGAATATGCTTTATTAATGCCAGCATTAACTCATGGTCGATCAATTCTTCTGAGAACGCGTGATGGTATACATCTAGAAGGAAGTTTTCTGCTGTGCTGTCTTCTTCTGCGTTCTCCTTAGGTTCCTCACTTATGTTAAAACTGGAAAGGATTTTAGCGCATTCGGTATGGTTGTTTTCTACAGCGTAATCGTATGCTGTCTTGTCGTCTTTGTCTTTAGCTGTGGGGTCCGCGCCTAGAATAAAATATTTAAGAATTTAGTACCCAACCATTGAACAAGTAGATAGAAATTGGCATCCTTGACCCCTTAGTGCCTCAAGTCTAGCATAAAGGAAATTAAACTATGTCTCAGTGACGGCAGGAATGTTTCCGCGGCCGCCATGAGCCTCGTGTAAGCTTACCGATCTGTAACATCTGTGCGATGGTCTCGCTGAGTCCGCGTGCCGCGGCCGCCATGAGCCTCGCGTAAGCTTACCGATCTGTAACATCTGTGCGATGGTCTCGCTGAGTCCGCGTGCCGCGGCCGCCATGAGCCTCGTGTAAGCTTACCGATCTGTAACATCTGTGCGATGGTCTCGCTGAGTCCGCGTGCCGCGGCCGCCATGAGCCTCGTGTAAGCTTACCGATCTGCAACATCAGTGCGATGGTCTCGCTGAGTCCGCGTGCCGCGGCCGCCATGAGCCTCGTGTAAGCTTACCGATCTGTAACATCTGTGCGATGGTCTCGCTGAGTCCGCGTGCCGCGGCCGCCATGAGCCTCGCGTAAGCTTACCGATCTGCAACATCTGTGCGATGGTCTCGCTGAGTCCGCGTGCCGCGGCCGCCATGAGCCTCGTGTAAGCTCACCGATCTGTGACATCTGTGCGATGGTCTCGCTGAGTCCGCGTGCCGCGGCCGCCATGAGCCTCGTGTAAGCTTACCGATCTGTAACATCTGTGCGATGGTCTCGCTGAGTCCGCGTGCCGCGGCCGCCATGAGCCTCGTGTAAGCTTACCGATCTGTAACATCTGTGCGATGGTCTCGCTGAGTCCGCGTGCCGCGGCCGCCATGAGCCTCGTGTAAGCTTACCGATCTGCAACATCTGTGCGATGGTCTCGCTGAGTCCGCGTGCCGCGGCCGCCATGAGCCTCGTGTAAGCTTACCGATCTGTAACATCTGTGCGATGGTCTCGCTGAGTCCGCGTGCCGCGGCCGCCATGAGCCTCGCGTAAGCTTACCGATCTGTAACATCTGTGCGATGGTCTCGCTGAGTCCGCGTGCCGCGGCCGCCATGAGCCTCGTGTAAGCTCACCGATCTGTAACATCTGTGCGACGGTCTCGCTGAGTCCGCGTGCCGCGGCCGCCATGAGCCTCGTGTAAGCTTACCGATCTGTAACATCTGTGCGATGGTCTCGCTGAGTCCGCGTGCCGCGGCCGCCATGAGCCTCGTGTAAGCTTACCGATCTGTAACATCTGTGCGATGGTCTCGCTGAGTCCGCGTGCCGCGGCCGCCATGAGCCTCGTGTAAGCTTACCGATCTGTAACATCTGTGCGATGGTCTCGCTGAGTCCGCGTGCCGCGGCCGCCATGAGCCTCGCGTAAGCTTACCGATCTGTAACATCTGTGCGATGGTCTCGCTGAGTCCGCGTGCCGCGGCCGCCATGAGCCTCGTGTAAGCTTACCGATCTGCAACATCTGTGCGATGGTCTCGCTGAGTCCGCGTGCCGCGGCCGCCATGAGCCTCGTGTAAGCTTACCGATCTGCAACATCTGTGCGATGGTCTCGCTGAGTCCGCGTGCCGCGGCCGCCATGAGCCTCGTGTAAGCTTACCGATCTGCAACATCTGTGCGATGGTCTCGCTGAGTCCGCGTGCCGCGGCCGCCATGAGCCTCGTGTAAGCTTACCGATCTGCAACATCTGTACGATGGTCTCGCTGAGTCCGCGTGCCGCGGCCGCCATGAGCCTCGTGTAAGCTTACCGATCTGCAACATCTGTGCGATGGTCTCGCTGAGTCCGCGTGCCGCGGCCGCCATGAGCCTCGTGTAAGCTTACCGATCTGCAACATCTGTGCGATGGTCTCGCTGAGTCCGCGTGCCGCGGCCGCCATGAGCCTCGTGTAAGCTTACCGATCTGCAACATCTGTGCGATGGTCTCGCTGAGTCCGCGTGCCGCGGCCGCCATGAGCCTCGTGTAAGCTTACCGATCTGCAACATCTGTACGATGGTCTCGCTGAGTCCGCGTGCCGCGGCCGCCATGAGCCTCGTGTAAGCTTACCGATCTGCAACATCTGTGCGATGGTCTCGCTGAGTCCGCGTGCCGCGGCCGCCATGAGCCTCGTGTAAGCTTACCGATCTGCAACATCTGTACGATGGTCTCGCTGAGTCCGCGTGCCGCGGCCGCCATGAGCCTCGTGTAAGCTTACCGATCTGCAACATCTGTGCGATGGTCTCGCTGAGTCCGCGTGCCGCGGCCGCCATGAGCCTCGTGTAAGCTTACCGATCTGCAACATCTGTGCGATGGTCTCGCTGAGTCCGCGTGCCGCGGCCGCCATGAGGCCGGTGCGCAGGGTGCGCGACTGTCCGCACGACACCGGCACGCCTTCCGATATGTACATGTACAGGATCTGGGTGAACGAGTCCTGGGGGCAAGGTGTCAACATCTTAGTCAAGAGATAGGTTCGAATGGCTACAGGCTGATTTGTCCAACACCAGATATTTTTATTCATAGAATAATTTTGAATTAATGACAGTGTCTTACTGACGCGGGCAAGAGTAAACGCACTCAACAAACCCATTGCCTTTTCACTGACCCCTCAGCGACCTGCTTCTGTAGAGCAAGCCAAAGGGAGGGACGGGCTTAACAGAAAGGAGCGCCGCGTTAGCGCCGCCTCGCTCACAGGAAAGGAGGTAAAGCCGCTCGACGCACACAGACTACAGCTGCCGGTTCAGGTAACACAACCAGCAGAAAATTCAACGACCGCTGGAAAGCGGTTGCAGGCCGAAGCCGGTGCAAACCGACCAAAGCCTGACCAACCGTTAACCAGCGCCGGGGAGAGTCCAGCCACGCAGACCAGACCGCAACAACGATCCGATTGGAAGAATCAGGCTGCGGCAGGCAAAGCGGGCTTTCAACGAGACTTTGTCGCCTCGTGGGAAGCAGAAGCGGCCGCGGCTTGATCAATCTAAAAAGGATCTAAAGCAAAATAAGCTACACCGAAGCTGACAGCGCCACCCTGAGCGTCGCAATCCGTGCGAGCGCACAGGGATCATCAGTAGGGACGTATCGGACCAGGTACTCGCTGCTATCCAGAAGCAGACCATCTCCGAGGTCTGCTCCCCCAAGCAAGATACTCCCGGGCCAACGTTCAAATCAAATCCAAACCCCTGGGGGGGTCCTGAAGCTGTGGTGCGGTAACGACCACACCTTGGTGTGGTTAAGGAATACAGTCTCCGGCTTGGCTCTCTCGGCTCGTCGTCAAGACCAGTCGAAGATCCTGAGTCGAGGACGATGAGGATCCCAGACGAGCAGGACCAATATTGGGCGCGCTCTAAGCTACCAGAACTCGTGACTCGACGAGAAGAGATGGTTCGTTGTGATGGGCATCTCTGAGGACCAAATTCCGACCCTGATGAAGGCCGGGCGCCGACTCTTTCGTAAAGTCGGGCAGGCGAACCTCCACCACAGTCAGAAAGCTACGGCTCAGCTACGCAAGTGGCTGGAGGTTCAAGACGCAAGTGGCTGGAGGTTCAAGATGCGGCCGTTGCCTTGATTCAGGAGCCGTGGATTAGGGCCAGCCATATACACGGACTCTCCAATCGCGGTGGTAAGATTCTAGTCACTACAGACTAGAGCTTTTAACCGTAGTTCCGGAGTTTCGGAGCGATTTAGAGCATTTTTCAAATCCAGATTTGAAATAGAACACCGGAGTTGAAACCGGTTTTCAAAAACCATGTAAACATTATTTACAAAATCACGAAAAACGCATCTTAATGCTTGAGCGTAACCCTTAAGCTTAGAAGTTGTAAAAACTACCGTGAACGCACTTTGCTGACGCGAAGCCACCCTACTTACAGCTGACACTGCGCTGCGTCTCATGTTGAAAAAAATTGAAGGAAATACCGACTCTCTGAGCATGAATTTAGCGCACAATCTAAGAAAAAGAATAAAAAAGAGAAGACCTGTAAAAATAATCGGAACTCTACACTACCTTCACGACTCCGAAGATTTATTTTCATCAGAAGAAGATGATACTGTTAGAAAACCAAATAATGATCAGATATCTGAGATAATCGTTGACGTTTTGAAAAGACTAAAATACCGCGTAAACTTGCCATCTACATCATCAACAGAATCACTGATGGAAACGTATGAACCAGAGTGGTCTGGTGGCTCCGTACCAAACTAACACACTAACTACATAGTCGCTAACAAACTCCAACGCATGCAGAGGCTAGCTTGCATGGCAATTACGGGCTGCATGAGGACTACTACTACTGCAGCTCTGGTAACAATGCAGGAACTCCCGCCTGTCCACCTTATTTATGCAACAGGAAGCGACGATGGCGGCGTTATGCCTAATAACACTAAATCTCTGGGGTAAGAGAGAAACACAACACACCGCGTTACTTGAGGGACTCTATAAGGAGTTCCCCATAACTAAAGCCATAAATAAATAATTCTGGACAATCCACACAGCATCATCTAGCCCCAAGCTAAGCAGAGCTTGTGTTATGGGTACTAGATGACTGATATAGTTAATACAATACAATACATTACATAGATAGATAGATATTTTTTTACTATACATAGCAAATACCCAGAACACCTGGAACAAATATTTGTAGATCGTACAAACATTTGTCCCAAGGCGGGAATCGAACCCGCAACCTCTTGCGTTGCAGGCGGACGTTCGCCCGCAGCGCCATATAGGTCGTCGAAAATCGAAATGAACGGATACTTTATTAAAGTCAAATACACAAACAGCCAGATCCGGTACAACTATCTGCTGGTCATGCAAATATTTGCCGTGCTGGAATCGAACCCACGACACGCGGCGCAGCAGTAGATCGCTCAGCCACTACGCCAACCGTGCCTTCGTTTTTTTAATACTCCAATATTCAATCCCTTAGGTTTTTGAAATCTGTAATGTTGTACGTGTGAACTTGAAATAAATAATAAAACAACTAACCAGTGTGCCTTCATTAAAGCATTCGTCGAGGAACTCGTCCATGTCGGCCTGCAGCGAGGGCTCGATCACATTCTCTTTATCTTCTTTAATATCCTTGCTGCTGCTACTACTGCCACCAGCATCTTCTTGCTTTTGACCTGGATACAGAATTGCTTGACGTTACACAAATTTTCTAAAAATAGGCTCTCTTCTGTTGCTCAGATTTTTTTCTGAACTTATTGAAAATTGCTAAAATGTTAGATAAATACTTCACGTATGAACAAAAACTTTGACGTGCCAAAATGATTTTCACACAACAGCAAATATGTCCAAAGAAAGTTGACCAGTAGCTTCTATGATTTAGAATATTTTTATGCTCTGTAATTTTGATAAGGCACACAATTTATACGCCGCTTAAACAGAGGCCAATCACCCTTTGGCTTCTAAGATATATTATCACTAGTTGTGCCCCGCGATTTCACCTGTTCCTCAAGGGTCATAATGTGATGTAAAATAGCCTAAAACAGAGAGCAGAGAGTTTTTTTTTAATCCAAGTTTCAGATATACTGCGTTCAAGCCAAAGAACAAAGAAAGTCTTTAGCTTCAAACGAAAACTGCATGGCACATACCAGACTTAAAATAAAGTTCCATTAAATACTTCAGCCGTACTAAACATACCTTCAAGTTGCGACCAATAGCTGTGCCCACTCTTAAGTTTATTCATGAGCTCCTTCTCAACTTGGGACATCTTCGCCGTCTTGTACTGCGAGATCTTCAGAACGTCTTCTAGGTAGTAGCGCTGTACTTCGTGCAAGCGGCCTGGGATTGTGATCACTGGGCAGTTGTTGAAGTACCTAGGTAAAGGGGATGATTACTATACAGTATAAATACATACATTTGTGTGCTTAAAGTATTAAATAAATAAATAATTTACCTAGAGAATATCTGCGTATCCATAGTAGCAGACATGAGCACCAGCTTCAGTTCTTTAAACCGGGGCAGTGCGTCGCGCAGTGCGATCAGTAAAAAGTCACTGAATTTATCCCTTTCATGTACCTCGTCCACGAATATATGGGTTACACCTGCAAAATAATAATGTTTGTAGTAGTGTGTGTGGCGAAGGATGAATAACTTAATTTGCGAAACTGGTAAAACTGGTATTGGGTTTTAAGGTATCTTCAGATTAAGTAGTCTTCTTATAACAGCAATTTATTATACATAGAACACGCTGCAGACCGTGCCATTAACATGGACAATAGTCTAGACAATGCTGTGCGCTGATAAATTAAAGTTAGGCTTTGATGTACTGTAACATCTTTCGTCTCGTTTCCTGCAATCTATGGGAGTGATTTTGAGAAAAGGGACGTGTGTAACGGGAAGCCTGAAAAGCGCGCTATATGATTTGACCAAAGTGCCCGCGCGGGCGGTTACGTAAAATCATTTCAAATAATACCTGAGTCATTTTTTCAGGATATGTTAATGTTGCTTTTATTACCAAGGCCAGATATTATGTTACACATCATATGCGGCTCACTCGTCATTGTCTTTTTTCTTTTTCTAATAATAGGGTCTCTTCATATTTCAAGCCAATATGGCGGGTTGTTCCTAGCTCAAGACAGTGGTGCAGCTTACCGGTGAGCGAGGCGTCGCCCGCCATGAGTGTGCGCAGCAGCACTCCGTTGGTGCAGTACGTGAGCACGGTGCGCGGGCTCACGCGGGACTCCAGGCGGATCTGGTAGCCTATGGATTGGCCTATCTTCTCCATGCGCTCGTAGGCCACCTGGGACAAAACGAAGAGATTCAACAAAGGTATTCAAACACCACTCAAAATGAAAGTACTTTAAACCCCTCCTAGAGATATGCCAAAGTCCTTGGCATCTACTTATCTACGTACGTACCAGCCTATTACTGTCCCACTGCAGGGCAAAGGCCTCTTCTCATACAGAAGGCACGAGCATTAATCACCACGCTTGCTCAAGACGGGTTGGCGATTTCAGACTTATATTAATTATATAATTCCAGGTTTCTATAAGATTAACTTAGAAAGTAGGTACATATGAATTGAAAAACTCACATTGGTACTTGCCCAGGTTTGAACCCACTACCTCGTGCACAAGAGGCGATCCCTAAACCACTGGGCCATCATGACTTACTTATCTAACTAGCATAAAAACCACGATACCAAAATTATTACAATTGAACAATGCAACAAATAGAAACTTGTCCAAGTAAAATGGCTGTCAAAACATCCATGCGGACGGACTTACGTACACGCCGAAATAATAAAGGTTCCGTTTTAGCCATTTGACTTTGGATCCCTACAATTGATTAGCAGTAGATTTAGGATGTACTTAAGAAGTGCTCCATGGCTTAAACCACAGCTTAATAAAATCCTGGCGTTTTTACTATCAGCCTCCTTGATGACTTACCCTTTCAGCCACAGCCACAGCGGAGATCCTCCTGGGCTGCGTGCAGTACATGCGCGCAGCAGTCTTGTGTTCTTGACAGTAGTCTAACATGAGTTGGGGCAGCTGTGTCGTTTTGCCACATCCTGTCGCGCCTGCTACTATGATCACCTGTTAACAATATATGGTAGTTGGGAAAATCAGGACCTGCGCAACAATGCTACTATATACCCATTAAACACGTAACATACGCCTGTATTCCCGGAAGGGTTGAGGTGCTCTTCTATAGTACACCCACCCACATTTCGCCTATTAAGTTCAAGTCGCATGTCATAGGAGCCTAGCCTATACAATCCCTAATATGCCCTATCAACTGGGCACAAATCCAGACACCAGGCTATAGAGAACATTGCAAGACCCTTCGAATCCAGAACCACGCGCTCATCAGTAGTGCTTGAGAGCACTAGACCGACGAGGCAGTATATTCACGGCTGAATTGTTACAATTAAAGATCTAAAGATACAAAAAACCATTTATTGGCAACAGGCTGAGAATATGCAGGGCAAAAGGATGTTAAAATTACAATTTAAAACTTGCATGTCTCACTGCTGCGCCAAAAGGCCCATCTCTGACTGAGTCTTACTAAAAATAAAAGATTATTGAGTAGATTTACATCATAACATCACGCCATTTTTACATCCACATTTCGTCAGTAACGTTTACCATGTAATAGGGGACAATCCTATTGCCATCTACCGTGCACAAATCTAAACTTTGGGCTACTACTGAGCAATTCCAGATGGAAACACCCAACACTTTTCCCGACCCGGGAATCAAACCCGCCCCAGAATCGAATCGACCAATAGATCAAAAAGAGAACGCGTAGATATAGAAATCGTAAACACTGTGTATTACTAAATTTTATTCTTACCTGATTATGTAGAACAGCATTGATGAGATCCTGCCTCTGTTCATACACAGGCAACTTCTCTCTGAACTTCAGGAGATCTGAATTATATTGTGTGTTTGGAACCTGAAGGAGAACATCATTCACGTCATTTTATCAATTCTGTACACGGGCTACTTACGCAAGATTTCCGATGCTCTAGTGAAAACTGTTGGGTGGACATTTAAAATGTTGTAAACATATTTTTGAATTTAAAAATGGTTTCTAAAAAACTGGTTTTATCAACTAGATTTCTATTTAATTAAAGTAGATTCTGCAATATTAATTGAACTACAGCAGTAACCAATGAGATTGATAACAAATAATGATAAATGATATTTCTTTCTATAAATTGGTTTGATAAACACTTTTATCAAAAAAGCAAAAAAATGAAATTAGATGAGTTTGGTGTCTTCTGACAACACTGAAAAGAAACACCGAAACACCTCTGAGTTTGTTTCCATATTTCCATTCATGAGTCTCTTTTAAGGTTGAGACATTATCTTTATCATCATCATCATCATCAGGCTATACTAGTCCACTGCTGGAGATAGTCCTCTCCTAATGAGCACCATAGCGCCCTGTCTTCAGCTTGCCGCATCTAGCATCTGCCTGCAGTCTTTCGCAGATCGTCATCCCACCTGGTCAGAGGGCGTCCCACACTATGTTTGCCGAGTCACGGTCTCCACTCAAGAACACATTTACCCCAGAGGATGTCGGTATCTTTATCGAATCAATACAATCAATACCTGCGCAACTCCATTGTTCAGCTGGCCCATAGTCTTATGTGTGAGTTGCGGGCTTCTTTCCTTCTCCGGACAGACGCTAAGGTCTTCCTTCTCCTTGCTAGTGATAGGGAATGCATTGCAAAGCTCCGCAATAGTACACCGCATATTCGAGTCCAAAATGAGTTTGGCATCATGCTGAATTATTGTTGAACCAATGCGTTTGTATATGGTTAGGAAGCGATTGACACCTGTAACAGGGTTTCAGGACAATTTTAAATTCAATTGCATGTTGGAAATATTTGTAGTCTGTAAATTCAGTCGGAGGGAAACTAGTTTCTTACAAAAAATAATATTGAGCATGACCTTACCATGTGGCAAAGGTATATTTTTAATTGATATGAAAAACTATATAAGTTACTTTATTTTTAAAACATTTTTTATACATATGTAACAACAAATAAGATTACTTTTGACCACATTAGCTTAAAAATTTAGACCATTATTTTGCCATATTATAAGGTTAAAAGACTGGCAGAATTCAAGAACTTTTACCATTCAATCTCTTCACATTTCTTTTTCAACTTCAGAATATTGTCAAGATACTTAATTAAAAGTCCAAGTTTACCAAAATTGTTAATAATTCTGCTGTATGTCATGATTCTACTGCATTGATGATTTTTGTTATTTAAAGATCGATAAATATTATGAGGCAATAATGGTGAGGCCCATAGTAAAAATAATTTATATATTTTTACCACAAATTACAGATTTAAAAAAAAAATAGTCTACAGACACAATGTTATAATTAACTTGTGGAAGACTATCTAAACTAAGATTTTTAAAAAACAAAAAAAGCACACATTATAATATTGCTCATAGTTTTGTTAATTTATGCAGTTTTTTGCACATTATAAAATTACAGCATTTTTCCACTGAGAAAAGTAGTCTATTAAATGATATATTACAAAATAAATGTACAGCATTAACAATTTGCACAACATGACTTAATCATATACTTGATTAGATTTGGTCTACTATAGTGCTGTTTCCATCTAACAGTAGATATTGCACAATAACTTGTAAGTACAGAGCAATTTTTGAAAGAAAAACATTCTATACAAACTTTTTCCTTTTTTAAGTGTATCACACAAGACAAAAAAACAGTACATACTCACTTAAGTAGCCAGTTACAATTATTACAACAAAATATTAATTAATATAATGGATATCCTGTTGGTATGATAATTAATTAGCTGTACAAATGTTATTAACCATTATGAATTACTGTTTCCTCACCATTTTCCCATTAGTTTATACAAAATGCACTGTTTGTATATAAATACAGAGATAGCTAATTAAGTGGTATGTTAATTACTTCATGTGATTGTTTATTTATGTTATTGGTTGTTTTTAACTTTTATTTGTTTATAAAATTAACTTCAAGAAGTACTTTTAAGAAAAGTATTTGTTGTAATAGATTTTTAGCACATTTGTGTCACCTATTTCACAACTTGTGGTAAACAATAATGTGGAATAAAACCTTAAGATTCGACACAAACATGAAAATTATATTAAAATGAATAATAGAATGTAGGTTTGCAAACATTAAAAAGCCACTACGTAGTTTGATTATGGAACGTATGATCAAAATAATGTACTTCGTATTGAATCAACAACATACCTTTCCCGCGCGATTTAGACTTGAGACCGAGCTTAGCAACTGTCTCGTGGATGAATCCACGCTCCTGAGCCGACAGGAACGTCGGAAACTTGAGTTCAGTCTCATTTTCATCAGTTATGAACTTGTCTAACTGAATCTTCAGTGCTATGCTCACAGATTCAGCTATGGGGAAATGCTTATTCCCATGACGCTTTCCCTTTTTAGAACTCATTATAAACACTTATGCTATGCTATGCACAATTTCCTACACATATACTTTAGTTATGATATTGTTTACATAAGCAAATAATTGTTATTGAGAGCGAAGAATAATTTAGATGAAAGAAAAACGAAACCACGAACCACAAACGAAACCAAAACGATTCACTATTCTTGAAGCTAGTGAGGTGCGTACCAACTGGTACTGTTATGATTCAAAACTTTTAGTTGACTGATGGAAGATACTATATTTGGAGCGGCTACTATTATTTAAATATATTTAACTTGGGTTTTAAAGACAGATATTTTCACTTTGTGACAAAATATTCATAATTAATTCATAACTAAATACAATTGCACATTACTATTAAGGCCGCAAATGTCATTTTTCTTCTCGGAAGCGCTGTAGCTGTTGCGTTCCAGCTACGTTACACTTTTTTATATCAATTTATCATAAAGACAACGTCAGTCAGGGAACTAATAGACGACCAAAGGATTTATAGTGATATCCAAACGTAAGTATAGATAAAAAATATTTCAATGAATTAATTTGTCATGTCACTTGTCAAAATAATTCAACACGGACAACACGTGAAGGAGTTGTAAATCTGTGAGATTAGATGTAATTTATCAAAATGCCGAAGAATATTAAGCATTTAGTGGTCGACACAACCGCGTTCATGAAAGCAGCTGGTTTACAAGACATCTCTGAGAACGTATACACAGTGCAAGAGGTTATTGATGAAATCACGAACGATAGACAACGCAGAAAACTTGTTGTGCTCCCATATGATCTTATCGTGAAAGATGTCTTTACAGAGAATATTAAGTTCATCACAGAGTTTTCCAAAAAGACAGGTGACTACCGTAGTCTCTCTGCCACTGACATCAAAGTAATGGCGCTAACATACCAAATGGAAAAAGAAAAACTAGGCACCGAACATCTAAACACTGATCCAACTAAACAGAAAATTGTCAAAGTAACTGGATTATCCAACTACAACTCAAACCTAAACGGAAACTCAGAACTAAAACCAGAAAATGTTAACCAGGAAACCGGAGAACCAACAGTCAGCACAGACGAAGAGACTGGTGAAGCTAAAATTAAAATTGTAGATAATACATTCCCAAAATCAGAAGAAATTATTATAAATGTTGAGAATAAGGGCAATGTAAATGATGAACAAGATGCAGAAGAAATTGCTGATAAAATAAAAAACATGGACATACAAGAACAAAACATTGATGATATCATGGTCAAAGTTTCAGAGGAGAAAGAAAGCTCTGAAAGTGATGAGGA
Source organism: Phlogophora meticulosa (assembly GCA_905147745.2). Lineage (NCBI taxonomy): Eukaryota > Metazoa > Arthropoda > Insecta > Lepidoptera > Noctuidae > Phlogophora > Phlogophora meticulosa. Next base: position 15,312,489 of record LR990531.1, on the reverse strand, counting down.
CTCAGATAGTGATGGAGGAGAATGGATCACACCTGGCAACGTCGCAGAGAAAAAGAAAGAAATTGAAATGGGAGAATTTGAAGAAAAATCAGTAGAAGTAGCGTGTGTAACTTCAGATTTTGCTATGCAGAATGTCCTCAAGCAAATAGGACTGAATGTAACCTCTATAGATGGGAGGATCATCAGACAACTACGTACATTCATATTTCGTTGCACAACTTGCTTCAACACTACAAGTGTGATGACTAAACTGTTTTGCCCCAAATGCGGTCACTCAACACTGAAAAAAGTTGGAGTGAGCATTGATGATGATGGAGTCCAACACATTCACATAAATGGACGTAAACCACTGACAGCTCGAGGCAAAAAGTTCAGTTTACCCACTCCTAAAGGAGGTCAACACTTCCAATATCCAATACTAACAGAGGATCAACATATTCACAAGAGATTTGCCACAAAAATGGCAAGAGGCAAAACAAATGCTATGGACCCTGATTACACAGCTGGATTCTCACCGTTTGCCATGAGGGATGTTAATTCTAAGTCTGCTGTGTTAGGTGTAAGAGCTAATAAGCAGGACATTAAATATTGGATGAAAAATTGCTGCAAGGGAAAGAAGAAGTGAAGCTAAATAATTTTAAGCTATTTGTTGGGCCTACAATTTATGAGCCACAATTTAAATATAGGAAATAGAAACTAATATAGTAAATAAAGTATATTCTTATTTTAATGATACATTGTTTGAATGTTCACTTATACAAGTAACAATAATAGTATACATTATGTATTTAAGACTTCTTACTATTTGGATACTTTTTCATCAATAAACTTGAACACTGATTCCATACATGAATATGATGTCATTTCGTGTTTCTGATGACCTGCGAAAATAATAAAAAGGTGATAAATTATTATGGTATAATATGAAGAAGTTCCACATTAGGATGCTGAATGATAGTTCAGTAGATATGATGTAATGGTAATAACTGTACAAACATTTTGATAACAGGGCAAGTAACCGACGACGACACTAGTTATGGTTTTGTGATGCACTGATTGAAATTATAATTATTTGGGTTGTCTTGCATGAATTCATACATTGATGGTTTTGTTAATAGACTCATGATGTGCAGTATACTCTGAACTTCCATCCTGCAAGGGTTTTTGCTTCCATGTAGAAATGTACTCAAGTTAGACTTACCTGCTGAAACTCTTGGTATATCAAACTCAGGTGTGGTCATTGGTGTATCCAGTGGTGATGGACTTGATATCCAGTTTCTAGCTGCCTGTAACACATAATATTCATACATCAATTTTATGAAAAAAACTACCAAATTATACAATTAAAAACAGTTGAATTCAACCTACATCTTTCATGTATTTAGTAATTTGTATATTTGAATACACATGCACAGAATCAGTGAAGGCTATTGCTTTCACCCTCTTCTCAAATTCATCCTCCAGCTGATCAGCTAACGTAACAGTCAGTACTCCTCCATAACTATGAGCAACAATTGCTATTGATGTGGCTTTTGTATTCTTTACGTAAGTATTCCATACATAGTTGGTATGTTCTTCTCCTGAACTGCTGTTTGGTATCTTCTTGCCGTTGGGTAAGCAGTTATCATTGGGATTTAGTACCATAACTCCGTATCCTTTTGCTAGGGCCTTCTTTATGTATGGTATTTGTGTACCCATGTCCAGGTTGTCATTAATTATGAGTCTGAAATAGAAATATGACTTTACTTGCAACTGCATACACAAAACTGTTTTTTGTCTTAGCTTAGATAATGCTTACGATCTAGCCCACTGTCCAGCCCGAACTGCACCTGAACCATGAATTAAGACCACCAAAACATCCTTCAATTCATAATCCTTAGACACAAAGATGAATGTTCCTTTATTGGAGTCTTTGGGGACTGGCAATCTGCTCAACTTCTGATCGGCTTCCATTAAATGATAAACATATTCTGTGACCGCATTGCCAAGCTCCTCATAATGTGCCTGACATTCCTGGTGTTGGTTACTAACATTGAATTGGAATGGTTCTTCAGTGGGTTGGCCATCAGCACCTATTTTACGCAGTTGCCCTGCTGAAAAATGTATAAACATACAAGTTTAGAGTCACTAAAAAAAAGCTTAAGTTTTAAATCATTTGGAAATCAATTGTAAAGAATCAATGATTATAAAACAGTTCTACTTATCATTCCCAGAAAAAGATAATACTACAGCTGTTACGTATTTAGACAAGTACCTACCCAAAATGCATAATTTCATTGTCCAATTAGATCATCTCAATAACCTCTTGAACTTAAAAATCAAAAGAATGATGATAAGGTAAAATGATTTACCAGTGTTAAAAGCGTATCCTAAGCTTTTCATTGTTTTCACCGCGTCCATTTTTTCCGTTTCAATTGCACTTGTAGCACAACTGCGGCTGGAAGTTTGTGACAAATTTTGTTTCGGCAAAACTGTAGATGAGAAGAAAACTCGGACTTTACGTAAAAATTTGAAAGACATGGAGCGGAAGATAATATAAAAACAGAGACGAAACTCCACACACCAAACTACGTAGGTTAACAATAACAATGCAGATATGTGTATTATTGATAAAACACAATTTTAAAAATAAACAAAATTAATTAATAATTCAAATGGAGACGTCTCACTATTTTGACGTTTATTTTAGTGTTCAGAAAGGAATTCGAATTTTCCTCTAACAGGCCACCAATTTTGAAATGCATATTTCTAAACGAAATATTAATAGAGGAAGGCTACTTATTAAAAGCTCCGTCGGCGTCGGTATCCTTGGATTTGTCCCTGCCAGTACTGTCGTCCTTGAAGGTGTTTAAGGTCTAATGAGGGGGTAGGAAGGTGGTTAAAGGAACTTCGTAACATCGGACCCTGGATCTAATAGATAAATAAGTACTGTCTACATGTAAAGAAAAATCCGATGAGGCTAAACATGACGGGGCTTTCAAATTCAATTGAAGAGATCCTATGGCCACCTTCAGGTTGCCCCAATAAGGCCCAGGAATCCGATGATTGACGGCAATCGATGCGGTTTCGGCGGTCGCAGCCAAATATTTTGGGGAAATAAAATGGAAGTCCTTTATTTTAATTGGAAAGAGGAGTGATACAATTTGGATAGTCATTCGAACGTTTTAAGCAGGAAGCATTGATATCAATGGCAGGAAGTTGTTCATTTATTTAAATAAAATGTAAATAATTGTGGAGTGGAGGACATAATAAATAAAAAAATAAATAAGCTGCAAACTTTGACTACACGGTTGGCGCAGTAGTTAAGCGATTGGCTGATGCGGCTGGCGTGTCGCGGGTTCGATCCCCGCACGGTACAAATATTTGTATGGCCTACAGATAGTTGTTCCGGGTCTGGTTGTTTGCAAAAACGTAGATAGAGAAAAATGCTACTTTAATATGGAGATATGTACAATCTACAACATTCATCTGGCTGAATATAATAGTCTTCCTAAGAACCCACTCTGACTTCACACAGTCAACCTTCCATACGTTTCCGATTCATTGTGACAGGTATCAACCTCGATAAAGTAGTAGTAGTCTAAGCAAACAGACAGACAAACTAATATTTTATGCTATTACTATTTATAAACTGAGTGATTGGTTGGAATGTTGTTCTCAATGCATCAGTAATGCCTTATTTATAGCGTTTCATCACTTTAATTAAATAATTTCTAATGTAATATGTAACTACTCTATGTACTATCATAATATTTTTCGTCTATACACAAAAGTGCATTTAACTTGATTATTTGCTATTATTTAAAACTGAACAATTAATACGAGGTCGAAAAATACTTTGGTGACACAGTTACTCTTCGAGGGATCGCCCGCAGCAGAAAATTGCTGCTGGCCTTTTTTCAGGAGTTGAGGTGGATCAAATGAGGTATTGTTCCACCCGTATGCAAAATACGCGCAGCTTCGCGGAGCTGCGGATATCGGCACGGGTGGCGCATTAACTGAGCGATTCACTGCTGCGCCGCATGTCGCCGGTTCGATTCCCACATGGAACAAATATTTGTATGACCTACAAGTAGTTGTTGCGGGTCTGGCTGTTTGCGTATGTGAGTTTGAATGTTTGTAAATGCACCCACGACACAGGAGAAATTCCTGGTGTGGGGCAACACTTTAACTAAAAAATATTACATACAGTTAAAACACTAAGGCTTCTACGATTTAGTTTTTGATAGCAGTATGAAAGAGATAATAAAACATAATTAATACTCTAAAACACATACAATTTAATCATTATACCAATCTAAGAATAGTAAGCTGAATGACATGACTAACAAGAAGAAAAGTACATAAACCCTAAGCCCAGCATTCCGTTGTATGGCCTGCTTTATTTGATCATTGGCATCCTTAACATTCTCAGTGGCGCCCACTACCGTGTTTGATATCCTGTCTATATCTTGTTCTTGTTGTAACACCTGGAAACATAGCAAAAAAAAAAACAAATTAATATGTTATATGAACAAAGCTAGAAGAGTATGTAGGATGTAGGTTTATGAGTTTTAGAGTAAGTAGGTTTACTTTTGACGACCGATGTGGCGCGGCGGGCGAAGGTCCGCCTGCGATGCAGGAGGTGGCGGGTTCGATTCCCACCTTGGGACAAATGTTTGTACGATCTACAAATATTTGTTCCAGGTGTTTACTATGTATAATAAAAATAACTATCTACGTAATTTATTGTATTAAGTATATCAGTCATCTAGTACCCATAACACAAGCTCTGCTTAGCTTGGGGCTACATTATGCTGTGTGGATTGTCCAGCATTATTTATTATTACTTTCACTGATGATCATGAGTATTTATTCTTTTGTAGAGTATATTGTATGGCCTAATGGCCCTCGTGATCCAATTGGGACTCTCAAGTATGTGGTTGTTGGTTCAAATCAGAGCAAGTATTAATGCAACTTTTTCAATTCATATGTACTTTCTTGAAATTCAGTTGCTCTATGTAGCACTGGTATTCGACATCCCATTAGACCGCAACCAGACCCCACATAGTTAGGGAATGGCTACGCAGATAGAGATAGAGAGTACACCTGGATATGTAATCAATATAAGTCAGATATTGCCAACTGGTTTTGAGTTCTCTGTATGAGAAGAGGCCTGCCATGGGACTAGCAGGCTGTTATTTAAAGTTTTATTTAAAAGTAAAGCTAATTTCAAATCACCTTTTCAGTAAATATTTCTTGTAGCTCTGCAATGTGTAGGACTTTGCTTTCAATTGTTTTAACTTCCTCAGTCATGCTGTTCAGCTCATTCAGGAGCTGCACATTCTCCGATTCAAACATCTGCAGCTCCTCAGTACTTAGCTCCTCATCAGCTAACACAGCTACCTCATTCTCACACAAATTCATCTTCTTTATAGTGTCTAGTTCCTCTACTTCTTCAACATCTGTATCTAAATCCTTTTCAGAATCCTTTTCTGCTACTTTACTCACAATAAATGGGTTTGGGATGTTGGACTTGACCTGTGGCAGCTCCAAACGCGACAGTTTCCGCATGACTAGAGTTCGCTTCACCCGTAAAGCTTTGAGCTCACTGTGTATCTTACACACAGCTTTCAAGTACATGTCTATGAGGTCAGCCACTGCCTCCATGTATTCTTTCATCTGAGGAGCTGTTGTTATCTTGCGATTGTCATTCCTGAACTCCTTCAGCAAGTGAGAGCAAGTATTAATTATCCTTTGGGCTCCGGTGTCTATTTGGTCTCTCTCCGCGTCGGTCATCTGATCTTCGACTGAATTTTCGTAGAAGCTCAAGTACTTCTCGCGGTGTTCAAGCATGAAGTCCCGTAATCTCGTAATTTGTGAAGTTATATCCTTCGCAGTAATCATGAAAGCAGTTTTTGGCTTGGTTCGAAGTATGCGTTGTTTATCATCGCTAGTAGGGCTTTGTATGCCAAAAGCTTTGTTCCGCGTCTTCACAGTCTTTATATATGCTTTGAACAACGGCGTGATGTCCATTTTGGTATCTAGTTAGCATAGAATTGATGAAGAAAGCAGGTAATACCGTATCACTGTATGTTTTTTACTTACACGTTCACAGACAGCTGGGATAGTATTGATATTTTTTAAATGACATCTGACATTACTTTTTCCGTTCGGATACATCTGTGCATCTGAGACTCATCGATGGTGACCGCTATTATGTTTAACAATTCGTTCGAATTCCTTTTCCTGTTCCTTATTAATGGTTATACTGTTCATTTAAAATAACTATACTAAATAGCGCATCATTTAATCCAATTTATTTAATAAATATCCTAAAAGAATAAAAAAATAATTTTTAGTTTTAGATTAGTATAACTTATAATTATGATCTGTAATGTATCCTCTCTCCTATTACCAATTAATTTAACTCAACTGTGCCCGACAGGGTCCATAATTTATTAAATATCAAACATTCAATAAATTATGGATCCTGTTTTTTACTTATCTTATTACATACCAACTGTTTTATTTAACATTATGGAACGAAATAAAGTATTAAGTAAATGTTAAATAAATGCTCCAGACTCTAAAATATTAGTTTGTTATTCTGGAACGTTTCCACAAAGTTGAGTTCTTGATTTTTGTTTTCATAATTCATAATCTGTGGATTGATTTTACAATACAAAAGAAAAGCAGCAAAATAGAAAAATTTCCATTGTTTTTTACTTAAAGACGGTAAAAAATAGCTAAATAAAAACAATTAAGATGGGATCAACTGCTGGTAATGGCCATAAAAGCCAACATTCTATACCTATCGATATTTTAGATGACCTGTGCAGGTAGGTTGTTTTCTTTTTACGATCACAATACTGTGGTTTTGCTAAATATTCCCTAAAAGTTTGTAAATATTAGGTTTTATTAACCGTTACAGGTAAGTAGTTAAGTTTCATATGGTATTTATCATGAAATTAGTAAAAATATACTGAAATAAAAATTTGTTGAGTGCAGAAGTTGCAGCTCAGATCAAAAACTTATCAACAAGACAGTTCAACTGATAATCATTGAGTTATGCACTTTCTACGTACTGAACTTGCAATATAAAATTCTAATCAGAAAAATTTCAATAAAATAAACCAAGTATTGGGGTCATCTTGAGATACCGACTTAGGTCCAGAATTCCAGATGTAAGCACTGATAGGCTGAACATGAACTTGACTACCACAGACATTAAAACTTACTAAGAATGCAGAGACTGATTTCTGCTAAATCTTAAACATAGAAATACATACTTTATCAAATTCTTCAATGTGGGTCAAGCTATTTCCTGCATATTGTTCTAACTATAAAAGTATAAAAGTGTGTGTATACTATGGAGATAAGTCACATATCCAGGATGCTGAGTGTAAGGTCCTGGCTTTTTGTGTTTGATTCGCTTGTCCAGCAATGTGGTATTGGGTTATTCCATCAGGAATTTCTCAGTTGTGGCCCGTGATCTGGATTTGTGCCCAATGACTATAGGATCATCCCCATTTACATGGGAATTTAACATAACTGGCAAACTGTGTGTATACTATGGAGAGTGCAGGCATAATGTTGTGTTATATCACATCTGGTTCCTTTCAGCCGCTTCATTATTAACTTACCACCAGAAGACCGTGGGAATCTGGTGCGAATATGTTTCCAAATAGAGTTGGCACACTGGTTCTACTTAGACTATTATTGCACTGATGAGACCACCAGGCTAAATCCCTGTGGTATTAGGGAGTTTGCGGCACATATTTTTCAAGTAAGTAGTGATTCCATCATTTTGTCATAACTTGTAACAGAAAATCAAGGTCTTATAGTGTCGCTAGAATTGGGTATTTGACTGTATTTAAAATGTGAAATAGTATTTATTTCTGTAAGGAGATCTTTTCCACGCACTTATGTCAATATTTTGAAAACCAGCATTACCACAAATTTACTGATCCCTGAACAGAAATGTTGAAAGAAACATACAAATAGTGCTGATGTAGTTCTTATATTAACCCAAATACTTTTCTAGCACGTCCCGCAACTCCGTGAGCATATAAGCAGCCTAGATGAGGTGCTTGACAACTGGCGGGAGTACAAACAGACTGTGCCAACGTATGGCGCCATCTTGCTAGACACAGACCTATCAAATGTGTTGCTGGTCCAGTCTTATTGGACTAAGGCATCCTGGGGCTTCCCTAAGGGAAAGGTCAATGAGGATGAGGAACCGTGGAAGTGTGCTGCCAGGGAGGTGAGGAATATTTACTTGTTTAATTAGTCATAAAAATTGCAGAATGCTGAATATCTGTAGTACAAGTGTTCAGGGTTCAATGATCATCATGGAAGAACCAAATCTCTAAAATGTCGTGTGTTCCGCACCCGCACATAAGAGTGTAGGTAAACTGAACATTTCAATTATTTAAATTGAAGTAAAAAAATATTTGAATAGAATTTACAGGATATTTTAAAGGATTCCAGCTGGACCAATTTCTCATGTTCAATCTTGACTGAACTTGACTGGAATGCGATACAGCAGTTGGAGCAAATATTTCATCTGCTTCGGTGGCTAACTCTATGTGGGTCATGTTTGCCCCCAATAATGAAAAATTACATAATAAGTTATTACAATCATTCCACTTTGTTCCAGGTACTTGAAGAAACTGGTTTTGATATAACTAAGCTCATAAATAAAAACGACTTCATAGAAGCTATAATACACGAACAAATTGTCCGCCTATACATTATTGGTTACATTCCTACGGAGACCAAATTCCAGCCGAGAACAAGAAATGAGATTAAAGCCTGTGAGTGGTTCCCATTGGCTGATCTACCGTCCAATAAGAAAGATATGACGCCTAAGCTCAAAATGGGAGTGAGCCCAAATGCTTTCTTTATGGTGCTACCATTCGTTAAACGCATGCGGCGCTGGGTCGCAGAAAGGAACTCAAAAGTGTTCACTAATACTAGAAGAACTCGTCACAAATCAATGGGAGACATAGAAGCTACTTCTACAACAAAGGCTAAGGCCAAAGCAATTTCTCAAGGCCTACAGAATGAGATACAGGAATACCAACAGCTAAACTGTAATTCTGTACCACAGCCGTTTAAGAACCATGGTAATGGGAATGGCAATGGCCACAATAATGGCAATGGGAATATTCATGGCAATGGCCATAATAATGGCAATGGAAATATTCACGGCAATGGCCACAATAATGGCAATGGGAATATTCACGGCAATGGCCCCAATAATGGCAATGGGAATATTCACGGCAATGGCCCCAATAATGGCAATGGGAATATTCACGGCAATGGCCCCAATAATGGCAATGGGAATATTCACGGCAATGGCCCCAATAATGGCAATGGGAATGTTCACGGTAATGGCCCCAATAATAACAATGGCCAAGGAAATATTCATGGTAATGGCCAAGCTAATGGCTATGGCAATAGCCAAGGAAATGGCAACAGCCATAGTGTTAGCCATGGACATAGTACCAGCAATAGCCATAGCAACAGCCATGGTAGTGCCAAAAATACTCCGAACCCAAATGGTTCCAGAAAGGAAAGGAAGGTTGCTAAGCGACAGTTGTTTACACCACAGAACACTCATCCGAATCCTAACAACAGTTTCTCTCCCGTTCAGAAGGAAAATAGTCCTAAAAAAGAATCTCCAGATGAGAATGTATTCTTCAATTTTGTGGCCCCGTCTTGGGCTAACTTTAAGTTTGACAGACGGGCCATCCTCGACTGCCTTACTTGAGCGTAAAGCAGTTGACCTTTGGTTCTAATTCGTAGATCACGGAACTTCCTACTTCGATTTTGACATTATTTGTAATTATAGTTACAAAGCAGATTTAATGTTGTTTTATATTCTACTTGTTTAACCATGGTTATTTTAAAGCTTTCGCTTCTATTGCAAGTGCGCCCGCGCTACTTTAGCGGCACAGGTACACCACCCAATTTTTTGTCGCTATTAAACTAAACAAAGTCTTAAAGAATAGCGTGATCAAAATTAAATAAAAAGAAATACATACGTAAAAAAATATTTTTTATTATTTTAGCACAAAGATTCATTATTTACAAAGTCACAGCGACTTTATAACACATTTTTTGAAGCTCCAAAATGGAGTATAAAACAACTGATACGAGTCTGCCCATATCCTGCTTACCCCAAATGATAGATTGCGATGGTGAAATTACAGTCTTAATATTTTTTGCTGTTTAATAAGAGTAGGCTGGCTGGATGGAAGAATTCATTGGGAGTACTGTTAAGTTGCTGACCTTTATAAATTTCGTTTCATTCGGGTTATTCTTCCACAGAGCTCGAAATAGGGAATATGCAAGGAATTCAAACCTTTCATGATTTTATAGAGCTAAAATTGAGAAAGTGTATTGTGCATGATGACGTCACTTTTCCGCACCAGTAACGAACGTTTGAACTGTTGTAGAAGAACGTAGGAGTTTCATAGTTTTTTGAGTAGCAAGTACTTCTCTTGGGATTATAGTTATGATGATTTTATTGAGGTAGTAAAAGATATATACATATTCCCTATTGCTCTGTGCTCTGTGCTCGTTCTTATACACCATTAACAATAACTGATTACTATGTAATAATCAGATAAATCAACAAGTCATGTGACTTGAACATTTTTTGAACTGCTGTTCCAACAGTTGTCTTGCCATAACATCGCATACGTATCTGACAACTCTTACGAATGCTTCTGCGCATCATTTCTGTATGACTTGCTTCTCGATTTTCTGTTGCTGTTCTTCAGATTGTAACTGTTGTAAGGTGAGCAGTGATACGCCTAGTTGGTCCTCTCGAGTGAACGGTTGTGCCATCTGACGGAGCCAGCGTTTACAGATCTGGGGATTTTGAGAGTAAATTTAATTTGTCATCATGATAACTAAAGAGAAGGGGGGAGGGAGAGAGAGAGAGAAAAGCATGGCCGTGAACTCTCTCTCTTTTGAGCCTTATATAATTATATACGATATTTTGCTACATACTTTCTTGAACAAAAAAGCCGCCAGTCGCATACTGCCTTTTGTTTTTGTTATGCCCTTATTCACTTTAGCCAACACCCTACATGCTACTAAAAACTCAATAAACATGTAGTTTCCGCCTTACCTGAACCGCCTCTTCAGTGCTAAGGTTGCACAACGAGTCCTTGAGATGCTCCTGTATCCAGCGCGGCAACTTAGTACGCTTGTCCGCGCGGCTGAACCGCTTGTCCGCGAATATCATTATACCGTAGTCTGTCTTTCCTCTGGAAAACCAAATAAAAAGTTTTTTTTTTAATATGAGATAAATATATTGTATTTCAAAGATAAAAAAAAAGATATAACGTACCGCAACACTCTGCCGACGCACTGCGCTGCGTGACGCATTGCATCAAAAGTTAGGAAGTCGTTTTCACGAATCTGAAAAGCGATATTACGTTCAAGAATGTTGTAGGTACTAACTGACTCATCATCTTAGGTCTGGATAGGGATATCGGAAGCGTGAAGAACTATCGTTAGATATTGTATCGATATTTTTTGGAAAAGCCAAGTGAGCAGATCTGAATCTCCAGAATGTTGAGTTTAGTCTTCGTTTTCGATTCATTTTCAATACTGATTATTTTGATATCGATACTAAACATACAAAAATTATATATCGCCCAAATAATATCGATATTTTACTAACAATCAATTGACAAATATGCACAACTTCAACTCTATCGCTTCACGGGAATAAGGGTGTTGCAAAATGTATCACAAAATTGTGTAATCGTTATAGGTAGGTACGCACCTGAAACTGGTCCCTGAGATAGTCCAGGCGCGCCTTCAGGATGCGGCTCTGCGTGAAGACGTAGGGGATGCCGAACATGAGCACGGCGCGGCCCAGGTGGTGGTCGAAGTCCACGCCCTCCGACACCTTGCCGCGCGCCACCGACAGCAGCACGGCGCCGCGCCCGCTCTCGCACGCCTGGCGACGTGGATGGGTGGTCAAACAAGAACATATCGTGATCGTCGGGTTCTACAGAACAGCACCTGCTAAGATCCTTATGCTGGCCCTTCACATCGCGATTCGTGTTCGCGTTATTGTCTTATTCGCGTAAATACGATGATGTGAAGTGGCTCTATTCGTCTATATTTGCCTATTCTCATGAACAAGACGAATACGCGAATACACGAACACTCGAATCCACCTGCTTGTTGGTTTTTTTGCAAGATATCAAAGGATTGCGAATATGCTGCAGTAGTTTTGATTTTTGGGAATTGTTGACATCCACCAGCGTCTTCTTCTCCATGGTCTTTGGGGAAGCAGGTCAGCTATTCTACCTGTCCCCTTTTTGAACGCCTCACTCGTACTCGTGAGGTAATTGCGATAAAAAAAACTGACTTGAGTTAGCAAAATTAATAACACGAAAAGGTGACAGTTACACACTAATCTAAAACTGCTGCACCGATTTTCATGCTGTTTCACCAATGGATAGAATGGTTCTCGAGAAAGGTTTTAGTATATAATCTGTCAAGTTTTTGTATACATTGGCAACAATATACTGATATTTGTAGGAGATTTCGTCGAAAATTTCATGATTACTTTTGGTCGCAATAACCGACATCCACGCAGGCGAAACTGCGGGCATCTAGTAGAATAATAGGCGAACTTAAGTTAAAGCTAACACGTGTCTCGCAACGGGGTACGAACTAGACTGTCCTGCCTTGGGAAGAGTCCCTTTAAAATCCGTCTTTGTGTTGCCACCTGACAGCGCGCCGATATTTATACTACACGTGTCGCCACAGGTCTTTTAACGATTTTATTTTTATGTACGCATAACATGTATTGGTGATTACATGATAACTTAGCAGACAGACGTGTTGCTGGGGAGTTTGTTGTACCATTTCTTCTTCCCAGCAAAAACACTTGGAAGAGTTGAAGGGTGGGCGTTTTGGGGGACTGTCTTATGTAAACTTTGATGTTCAAAAAGTACTGATTCTTAGTCTAATACTAATAAATGTTATTTTTTAACAGCTCCCACAATACGTCACTTATATAGATCTCTCTTAGACAAACATAGGTAGACTGTACTGTGACACACCCACAGGACGAATACACCACCAACTTGTGGTCATAATGTAACATATGGACCAGGGAAATAAACATCTTTTCTATTCTATTCTACCGTCACACAATCATTCACTTCCTTTTTTTTTTATCATTCCTCGCACAGTCCATCAATCTTTCATCATCAGTTCGCCTTAGGCCCGGCGCCCACTATCGGGGGGCATCGGTGCGGCTCGGTACAGCTCGGGCGCCTGAGAGCTGCGTCGGGCGACTTCGGGCTGCCTCGGCAGCCGTAAGCATGGCTAAGGACGCTGAGGCTGTCTTCGGGTAGCTCGGGTGGCATTTTCGAGGCAGAACTAAGTCCGAACTAAGTCCCAATCCACCATCATAAATACACACGCACAACGTTCACGTAACGTAACATTACTACCTGCTCTGCGATGTTTCTGCCGCCCGAACTATTCTGAGGCTACCCAAAATCAGCTACGGCATCTTTAGGTGTGCTTACGACTGCTGAGGCAGCACTCAGGCGCCCGAAGCTGTACCGAGCCGCACCGATAGTGGACGCCGGGCCTTACTCTTCCTCTATTCCACATTTATAATCAGCACTCTTATAGTTCAAGTCCAGTCTAACCAAACGGTATCGTGTTACCCAGTAAATGGGTTGTGGAAATCAGATAGGCAGTCGCTCCAGGTAAAAACGGACCCGACATAGTTGTGAAAAGGCTCAGCAGATACGAGTAATGAATGAATATTTTAGTACAAGAAGAATGATATTTACCTTTATATAATTGATGAGGGCAAAACTAGTTTCAGCGGAGTCCTGGGTCTCGATGAACAGTAGTTTATGGCGTTGTAAGCTGGCCACCACACCTTGATCGTACCAGGAACCAACAACACTTTCCAAATAGAGGTATGACGTGAAGAAACAGACTACGCCGTCCGGGACAGATGCCGAGATCTACAAGAAAACAGTGGATATTATATCTATCTTATATCAAAGGTTTGGCAGAGATGGTGTACCTGTAGTACACCCACGTTTTGCTAGTTATGTTTAAGTCCCATGTAATTGGGGGGCGAGTCTATTGGGCAGTTCCACCACCAGGCAGACTGGGGTGCTACTGAGCAATTCCAGAAGGAATAAACCAACAATAATGTGCCCAACCCAGGATCTATTACTAAGTAGTAACGCTTGACAACACCAGACCAAAAATTGTTATCCATACTATACTAATATTTTAAATGGGAAAATGTGTGTGTCTGTTTGTCCGTCTTTTACGGCAAAACCACTGAAGGGATTTCGGTAAAATTTGGCAGAGTGATAGATAGCATACCGAGGAAGGACATAGGCTACTTTTTATCAGCAAACCGAGCGGGCAAAGCCGCGGGCGGATGCGAGTAACTTATAAGTTAGTTATTCACCTCAACAAGCAACTGTCCATAGTTTCTTATAACAGCTACATCTTCTCTCGTTTCGTATTTAGACGATATCGCCACTTGATCACTGCCTTTTGATACAATCTAATAAAAAAAAAACATATTTTAATATGGTACACAATAATAAAGAGAAAAAACTCATTTTTTAGAATATCAGAATGTGTGTAAAAGCTGGACCACTTTAAAGCATTAATTACTTTTTCTATTTACTCTCTGGTCTGAATTTGGAAGACACCATTGTAATAGACTTACCATAGGTAATATACAGGGTCTGGCTAGTGTCATTGTGAACGAACTCATTATAACTGGGTTGAAATCTAAGATCTTTGGATACATGTCTAAAGGCGATAACGTTCCTGAAAAAAAAGAAAAATACTCATTAACTTCTCCTATTATACAAAAGTCGTAGGGCGTCAATTATTGTAATTTGAATCTTTTGTAAATAAGCATAAAAGTGCATTTCAAATGACGCGCACTTGTGATTCGTAACTGTTTTACCAATAGTATAACTTTAGTACCAACCTGACGTGATGATAACTGACTGAAATCTAGCGAATATTGGTCGCATGGCTATTGAAGAATCCATGCATCTAAAAAGTAAAAACTTATAAACTTAAGCCATCAAATAGATTTATCAAGGGCTCAAAATATGCATCACATCTGAGCTCTTTATTTATTTATTTCTTTCTTTTTTACACGCGACTTTGGCCCGTAGAATTTAACACAAAATATTTTGTTCACAATTATATGAGTTTTGGCGCGAAACCCTAATTCTATTACTAAAATAAAAGTAACCCAAGTTACTCCTTATAATACCACCTATCTACCTGTGACAGACTCATCAAATCGGCCCAGCAGTTTCGGAGAGTAGCCGGAACAAACCGGCAGACAAAAATGTTCAAAATAGCTTTTTTCGTATTACTACCGTATAAACTTTCATAATTATACATTTAGTAAATAGCTGTTATTATGACATTACTAACAGACACTTCTATATTATCTATTTGTTTCGACAACGCCATGCTTGTACGAAATTTAGGTGTACTAGTACACCTAAATTTCGCAAGTTACTTCAAAAAAACATATACTTACGAAAAATGCAGAATAGGATTCGAAACCGTCGGAGTCTTATCATCAAACGGCTCAATGATTATAGTAAATCCTTTGGTATAAGTAGATACTAAGGTAGCCAAGTGTGTGATGAGAGTCAGTGATGCAAAGTTGGATGGGTCCGGTATTTCTAGTGTCTTCATAAGTGAAGATAGACGGGTGGCACAGAAACGCAAGGGTTTGCGTTCTATGCAAACGCGCGCTTGCACGTCTTTTAGGAAACCTGGAAAGTAAGTTTCATTATTTAGTGTTTGCTCTTAGAATTTCAAAATTATTGTAAGTGATAGTAATCCCCGTATTTTCAGTTGATAAAAAAAAACAGATTAAGCTGTTATAAATACATGTAATTCTTATCAACAGGAACAACAGGACAAATATAAGATGTGTGAGGTGAGATAAGGTGATTTTTTAGTCATCGTCCGAATTTTGCAGGGTGATAGTAAAAAGAATTCGGGCCTTCCATGCAAAATCAATAGTCACCTGATCGATTTTATATAGGAGGTTCGATTTTTTTTTTCATATTTGTCCTTAATTATTAAGTGGTAAGAAAAACTTGCGATGGTGCCTAAAAAATCAACCTTTATATTACTTTATGTTACAGTTATAACAGATTCGAAATATAATCAAAAATTACTCTTTACACAGGTCAAAGAAACGACTAAAATATTTATTTAAAAAATGTATGTATTAAACAGTACAAGCAAATCAAATGAAATTATTATCTTGCTTACCTGCTGGAGATTCTTGTACAACATGTTGTATTCTTAGCCTAGTCTTTATGTATTCTATAAACCTCTTCAAGAAACTGAGGAAGTGCTCCGCATTCCTGATGTTTCCAGGGACCACTTCTGCGAAGAAAATGTTGGTTTGTGATCACCTCCACATTTTTTACACTTACGAACTTGTTTACCACATAAAATACGAATCGCGGAAACCCATTACTTGAATCGCGTTTTAGAGTCGGCACACTACATGTAAAATGCAAAAATATCAACCTTAAATGCGTTGAAATAAAGTCTAAAATGCACGTTATGATAGCCCAGTGGTTTAGGCCTCGCCTCTTGTGCGTTCAAACCTGGGCAAGTACCAATGTGAGTTTTTCAATTCATATGTACTTTCTAAGTTTATCTTTTTGATTTGACGACCGATGTGGCGCAGCGGGCGAAGGTCCGCCTGCGACGCAGGAGGTTGCGGGTTCAATTCCCGCCTTAGGACAAATGTTTGTACGATCTACAAATATTTGTTCCGGGTGTTCTGGGTATTTGCTATGTAAAATAAAAAATATCTATCTATGTAATGTATTGTATTAAGTATATCCAGTCATCTAGTACCCATAACACAAGCTCTGCTTAGCTTGGGGCTAGATGATGCTGTGTGGATTGTCCAGCATTATTTATTTATTTATTTTATTTATTTATTTATTATCTTAGACATCCCTGACATCGGTGAAGGAAAACATCGTGAGGAAACCTGGACTTATATAATTAATATAAGTCTGAAATCGCCAACCAGTCTTGAGCAAGAGTGGGACAGTAACAGGCTGGTACTTTACTTTTTTTTTAAGTCTAAAATAAATTAACTAAATCGTATACCTCGTCCGCATTGGGGCTTTACGAGGACAAAGTAATAACTAGGGGATACTTGCGTTATATGCAGCTTATTTTTTTGCAAGCTAGTCTAGGGGTGTAAGGAAAAGGCAGGAAACTTCTTCATTCACCATTGGAAAAGAAGGGTGTTGAAGAAGAATCTTCCCAGAAGGGTGTTGTCGGGTTCCTGTATATGCATTATATTATGTTCAAATGCGCGGATAACTTTGATATCGCGATCTATGATACGTCGGTTTAGTTCGTGTGTATATATATATGTATGTTGATATAGATGTCGCTACATTAGAATAGCTTACCATTGAGTACGTCATCGGGTAAGATAGGGTTGCCCAATACAGCGTCAGTTTCTCTCAGCACAGCGGCTTGACGTAAACCTTCTACCATCTGCTCATATTCTACTGACAGACGCGCTGCGTCAGCCTCTCGTATCCTTAATGGGCAATAAAAGATTTGTTGAAAGATTTCGTTGATGTCTGAACCAGATCTGTATATTTTCGGTAATTACTCCCTATTTATATTTACATTTCTACTAGCGAAGGTAGTGCTTATTCTAATGTATTTACAAGCGTGCGTTGCTATTCCTCGGACAGAGGGCGCTTCAAGTGCTGGAGACGCAACGCACTGCGCGGCCGCTTACCGCGCATGCGCGGTTTAGTACACACGCGAATCTATAAATATGAGTCGCGCGCCGAGCGCGATCCTTAGCCATGTACGGCAAGCCTATCCCTTGGGATAAGCGAGCCAAATACTTAGGTGTGATACTCGATCACAGACTTTCGTTCGCCGAACACATAAAGGCGGCGCGTTCGCGCGCCGTCTTCGCGTCCGGCAGGCTTTATTGTATGACCAACGAGAAAAGCAAGTTGTCACTCAGGTGCAAATTGCGGCTCTTCGTCTCGTTCATCCGACCAATCATGACATACGCTTGCGCAGTGTTCGCTCACGCCAAGCCGTATCATATTCATAGGCTTCAGACCGTCCAGAACCGATTCCTGCGCAGAGTCACGGGAGCCCCCTTCTACGTCCGAAATGAGACTCTCCATGTAGATCTCAAAATACCTACGGTGAAACAGTTCATGAAGCGACTCACCCAGCGCTTCATGGACTGTTCTACCGCTCATCCTAACCCCTTAGTGTCATCGGCCGTCCGATACACTCCCTCGCGAATAAGTACCTACAGTTCGAAGACCGAAACACACACTCACAGAGCCAGATGATCCTATCACTCTCCTCCAGGAGAGCGATAAGGCCACCAGCACTGTTCGCAAACAAAAACGGACATTCCGTCCTCGCCGCCGCCGCGCCGAGGCCCATCGCGACGACCCCGTCAATGCCCCCCTCCCGACCCTTTGCTAGAGCCAGCCCGCGAAGCTGAGCCGATTAATGTTTAAAATGTCCCTAAATAATGGAACAATCAGATCCAGCCTGTCCCTTGCTGTCCTCTTCAGCGACGTCCTAAGCCGAGGTTCGTACCCCGCAGGGGGTGCCCTTAGCGATAGTCGCTTAGCTTATAAGTTTGTATGCCTGGCTGGAGGCCTTAATTTTAATTAAGCCCCCCACAGGAAAGTTCGGTTGAGCAGTAAATATCCCTAAAGGATAAACTGCGAGATGCCCATTCCAAAAAAAAAAAAAAAAAGAGCGCGATCCTTTTCGCGGGACAACGGCGGCGAGTGAAGATCTTCTCTGCGCGAGACGACGTGATCCATCTGCGCAGCTGCGACGGTTGAAGTGAAGATCCTGTTAGCGTACATGCTTATCCTATTTATTGACCGACGACGTAACGTTGCTTCAGTGTTTCTTTAACAGACGTCTAACGTAACTGTGACAGGTATGGTGTCACAGTTGTTTCTTTAACAGATGTGGTCTAAACGTGGTATTTGGCTCTGAGGTATTGGTAATTGGTTCTGAGGTAATGGTAATTGGTTCTGAGGTAACTGTGACAGAGTAGCTGACGGGTACTGTGTCACTACACTGGCAACGCCGCTAATAACTGTCAAATACGGCAGGGTTGGCGCAGTGGCTGAGCGACTGGCTGCTGTGCCGCGTGTCGTGAGCTGGACTCCTGCACGCAACAAATATTCGTATGGCCTACAGGTAGTTATTCCGGATCTGGCTGTTTGTGTATGTCAGTTTGAATGTTTGTAAACGCGCCCACGAGACAGGAGAAATTTCTAGTGTGGGACAACGTTTAGATATTTTTTATTATTATTATTTTCTTGTTTTTGGTAAACCTTAACATAGTGAACGTATACTATAAATACGAGAATAATGAAATCTGACACTGTAAATTAGCTGTCAGATCTAACTTAGTTGATAGGAGAATTTTTAATACTTACTGAGCCACAGTTTTCTCAAGCTGCTGCAACGCTAATGAGCTCTTATCTATAGTCCGTCTCGTCACCTTCACACTAAGCGAGTCTATGCATACGTTGTCTATGTTGTGCGCCTCGTCGAACACAACCACGGCCTCTTTGTTCAACTCCTTCGAGACCACTTCGGCAATCTTCGGGTCGAGGAGGTAGTGATAGGAATAGACTACGATTTCAGCATGGATTATCTGATGGAAAAGTACAATATGACCTGTGAAATTATATGACGCTGTGAACAAATAAAATTGAGGCTAACACTTACAAAGTGAGTGCTATCATGAAATCATCACCCGTTTTCATTGAAAACTTAGTCAGTGTTACAGAAATAGAAGATAAGCTCATTTTAAAAATCATCATCATCTGCCTAGCTTTTCCTAACTATTCTGGGGTCGGCTTCCTGTCTACAATTTTGTTTAACGTATTTTCCGAAGCACAGAGGGATTCAGTATGTTAAGAACAGCCTGGGTGGGTGGCTGTTCTTAACATGGTGAGTCCCAGACCGACCTCGGAAAACGTTGCTTTACCTTGCAAATCGATTTGCATATTTCAAAATAAACACAATAAAAACTGCTAAGCACTCAAGAATTAACTCTTAATAATTTAGCAAGTAGAACAAACATCTAGCAGTTAATTTATATTCAAAAACCTTGTTTCCAACTTACAGCAAATCTGGAAAGGAAGTATGGACACCAATTCCTGTCGGCGCCATATTGTTTCATATCATCGATAGTGTACACTCCGTACGGTAACATGGATTCTTTGCCTTCTCTGTTGAAACCCTCATAGAATTGACCTGAGAAAGTTAATCCAGTTTCGGGAATCAGAAGAATTCTGAATAATCACATGTTGCACAGTTATTATGTTGGTACCCTGCAATTTTTCGACTAATATTGTTGTGAATTGGAAATCATAGAGTTGTTGGGGCCTCATCTATCATGAGGTTGTGGGTTCAAATACGGGGAAGTATCTATGTGACTTACTCATGGATAAGATAAATATCATGAGAAAACCTGGAATTGTAATTAATATTAGTCTGAAATTGCCAACTACATTGGTGTGCACGAGTATAGATTAGCATGTGGTATGAATATTGGCAAGTCGATGGCAATCTTTTTTGGAGTTGGCCTAGAAATTCGATGAGTTTGGTGTCATTACTAGCTTAAATAATATCTTTGTCAGGTGGATGCCTGATACCGTGTCTGTGCTCTGACACACAGGATTATCTAAGCCACTTACACCATGCTCAGATAACCAACTGTGGACACAACAAAGTCACAGACGCTAGTAGGTTGTTAGCACAAGTAGGTTGTAACGTGTTTTGTGGTCTGCATAAAACTTACAAATAGGCACAGAGCTGTCCGATTCATTTTTGTCCCTTATGTAGCTGGCAGTCAGTGAGTGACATTTACCATCCACCAGCTTGCCCTCCCTCTCTCTGGATACCTACAACAAACAGTGTCAAATAAGTTGAACTTATTTGTATCTTTTTATGGTGTACAATTATTACGAGTATTTTATTCTTTAAATTAAAGGGAATATGCTAAGTAATTTAAAACTTATTAATTATTTAAGTATAATATGAAAATCAAGAAACAATTTGGTTTTCTTTAAAAGCTTTATGCATCAATATTTTACAATTAATAATATTATCTTGCAAACAAAAACCAGTATAAGCTGGCTTCGCATTCCATTGAAACTCTGTACTAAGTAAGGCCAGCTGAAGTTCAAAGTGGTGCCAAAGAAATGATGAGAAAATAAATCATATGCATATTCCCTAGTGACACTAACTAGGTGAAAAGATTGCTTCGAATAACTCAAAAAATAGTAATAATAATCTTAAAGTTACATAATGGAAATACATCAGATTTTTTTACCATTAGGGTGGAAAGGGGGTAAGTCTGTATGGCAAAAATACTTATCTAGGTAAATAACAAATATTGTTATGATTTGTTGTCCAAAATTACACTTTAAAGTGATCGAGAGGATGTTAAAGGTCATAGGGAAAAGTATGAAATTGCAGGAAAGTGCTAGTAATTAAATATAAGCAAAATTACAAAAACTAATTCTTACATCAGGATGTATGCAGAGATTCTTCCTAGAGGTTAATACTACACCAGTGAGACTTAGTTTCTCTCCTTGGGACTTCTCATAATACTTCATCAGGTTCTTTAACTCTTCCAGTACTTTCTCTATCTCTGGCACTGTTCGAGAGCAGTATATGAGTTTCCTGCAAGACATTTTTTATTAGAATTAGTCTACAAAAAAAGGCACTTCTGAATGTGAAATTTATAAGTAAAATGACAAATAAGTTCTAGTTGCCTCTTCCAAAAGATAGATTCGAATTTGAGAGGAATGGGCAAACTCATACTTACTTTATTAAAATATTTTATACAGGTAATTTAATTTATTCTTTAAAACACAATAAATAAATAATATGTGATTAGAATGTACCAAAAATTAAACATTAACCAAAGTAAATTTACCTACCTAGAGAAACAGCTATTTTTACAATCGAGTGATTATGTGAAGTAATATTAAGATAAAAGTGTTTTTTTTTTATCTAAAGGTACCTGACATGATGTGGGTTCTGTATCATATATGCAACAATCAAGGAGAGAAGTGATATTGTTTTGCCAGTTCCTGAGGGCATCTCCAATAATCCATGGCCCTGGAATAACAAAATGCTTTTATATTGAAATTTATTTGATTGGTTACAGTGGCGTGCACAGAGATTTCAGACAAGATGCACAAAAAACCTTACTAGTTTCAACTTGTTGTACATACAGTAGGTACAACAAGTACCTAGGCTTAGTTATCATGTCTTTTTTTTAATTATAGTTATTAATCATTTAGAGGGTATGTATGTTCATATGTATGGGATCACAGGGTATGCAGTGCTTATTTACATGTATAGAGTACACGCCACTGACTGGTTATTATTTGTTTGTGTATCATACATAACCTAAAATGTTAACCAGAACTATTCCTGGGGAATGGATTTCATTCACACATCATTACTGTACTCCTGGATTCTTAAAGAAAATATTACCCGGTATTTTCAGTTAAAGTAATAGTAATGAAAATCAAGCCATTCACAATCTTCGTAAATAGCAGAAGCGCGAACTGTAATTTTGCCAAAAATACACAATGTCTATACATAATAACTTACTTTAGCGTCTAGAGCTCGTTTTAACTCCAACATATAAGCATATTGCTCTGGATAAATGTAATCGTAAGGGAAATAAACAAGAAGACCGTCCACTGTGAGCCTGTGAATAATAACAAAATAAAATACACACGATACATTAGCGCTTCAAATTGTTGTTTTATTATCATTTCACTTTTATAAACTTTATTTACTTACTTCATGATAGAAAATTCACTCTATTTCGTAACTTATTTATTTTAAGTCTAGCAAAATGACGCGAGAATTCGGCTTCCTGTGCAAACCTGTCCGAGGTTGTCCGAAACTTTTTGACATTGACAGTTTATTCAATTGATGGACATGAGATTCTAAATTAATGTTTACGAAGACTGTAATGAAATTATTACTTCTTTTAAATGAACTCTAACTGCCTGCTTCCTTGGTCTAATGGATGCAAGCGCGATTGCAGAGCGTGAGGGCCTAGGTTCAATTCCCAGGTCCGTTAAAGCGATATTTAGTTTTTCTAATAGGATTTGTGCCTCCTCTTACATGGGACCCACCCAAATCTTCGGGGAATTTAGGTTTGAAGTTTTATTTGAAATGAACTTTGTCATAATTTTAATTAATAACTGTCTGTTTTTCTTCATAAATGTAGCATATAAATTAAAACATTTCCCATTCCTGTTAATTTTTTTTTGTATTATTTCTGATCACATTTTAACTGCAGAACAAGAAATGAAACGTTTTGTCTTATGTCAAACTGTCAACAACAAAAATGGCTGCGGAGTTGGCGTCTTTCATAGAATTAGACATTCTATGAGTATTTTGTTTTATTATTACGCTTGATGCGTGGTTCCCTGTTATTTATAATGTTATTGTTTGAAATATGTCGTGTGGTCATGATATTTTCTTGATGAAAACTTATCTCGTTTCAAATAGCGACGATAGTAATAGGACGTGTAGAAGATCTAATATTTTATAACTCTATCGCACCATATCGCGCGAATCTATGAAACTCAATTTGTGATTTTATTATGAATTAAATAAATAATACGTACTGCAAGATGGAATTGGAAATCATGAAAGTGTGTCGTATTTGTTCAATAATGGACGTGAAATTACACGATCTTCGATCATACCCGTTAGAATCTTATTATGAGTCTGTCATAGGAACCAATGTAAGTTGGTCCTTTGTTTTTATTTACATTTTTTTAGATATCTTATCTAGTTTATTTGTATTGTACCACTGCAGAGCAAAATCCTCCATCTGACTTCCACACAATTCTGTTTTCTACTAATGAGGGCGAATTTACCAGTATTTAAAAATAATAAAATAGTAAAAATTAATTGCTGTAAAAACTCACTCACAGTTTTTAACATTGGTCCCAAACTAGGCAAGCCAGGGTCAAGGGTGCCAGAGGAGGGTTTACCCTTAATCTGCTCTCCCTTAATATTCTTCTCTTATTGAAATTAAAAGCTTCATATTTATATAACTAAATGTTATTCAATTTAATTTTATAAAAGGTGGTGTTAGGAGGTTATTGCACAAATCATTAAGGTTTACTACTACTTTAGTTTTTGTGAAAGAATGAAATAATATGATTGTGACTAGTAGAGGTTGGTGGGGGTGGCAAAATTTGAATATCCTATTGTCACCACTTGTGTAAATCTGCCACTGGGGCCAGTGCTTTTGGTGGGTGTAGCTCTATTTAAATATAATTTAAAAAATACATTAACCAAATGTTTGCCTTTGATCAATTAATTAACTGCTATGATCTTAGTTACCAGAGTTAGAAAATAATATTAATGGGGCAGCTATTGCTGAAAGCTCTGAAACTTTACCAAATTGGGTTCTCTGAAAGCTTGTTCTTTTTGTTGGAGCCTAAGTCCATGCTTGCTTCTGCCATGACTGTCCGGGACCAACGGCTTGACGTGTTTTCCGAGGCACGGAGTAGTCTCGATATGTTGCGAACGGTCACCCATCAACAGACTGACCTCGGCAAGCGTAGCTTAACCTTCGATCAAATGTGCGGTTGTTTTTTTTACTTTAACCACAAGCTCCTCTTTTTTCATAATTAATTTTAGTGCCTTAAATTGAGCTTAACAGATTACTAACCTATTAATAATAAATTCCAGCCTCAATACACCAACTTGCCACCATACGCCTGCTATGAATGTGCTGCACTTGTCAGGAAGTTTTATTTTTTTAGACAAAAATGTCTACGGAGCCAAGCAGTGCTCCAAGCTGCTACAGATGCCTTTGGAAAGGTAAACATAACTAGAATTTCCTTTCTTAGATCAGTACCTAAGTTTCTAGCTTCATGA
Organism: Phlogophora meticulosa; assembly: GCA_905147745.2. NCBI lineage: Eukaryota > Metazoa > Arthropoda > Insecta > Lepidoptera > Noctuidae > Phlogophora > Phlogophora meticulosa. Next base: position 15,287,448 of record LR990531.1, on the reverse strand, counting down.
TGCCAGATGTTTGATCAATCCTTCTGTAGTGGATTGTTTCGCCCGGAACTTATTTAATGTCTCAACGACACGGTTGGCGCGGTGGTTGAGCCATCGGCTGCTGCGCCGCGTGTTGTGGGTTCGATCCCCACACGAAAACAAATATTTGTATGACCTACAGGTAGTTGTTCCGGGTTTGGCTGTTTGTGTATGTGAGTTTAAATGTTTGTAAACGCACCCACGATACAGGAGAAATTCTTAGTGTGGGGCAACGTTTTATATAAAACGAAAACTAATGTAAAAAGTAGAAGTTTCAAAATGGGCTAGGTCCTTGTACACCACCGTACATACGTAAAAACAAGTTTTAAACAGTTCTCAACTATCTATGTATTACTTTTACATTCTGGAATATCTCCTTTGCTAACAGAACCTAGTTTTAAAATATACTTATATTTTAGGTAAAGCCTAAAGAAGTAAGATTAATAGACAGAGAAGGCCTCCACATCACTTCCAACCTGAAAATCACCGTCTTGCCAGAAATAGAGATATTTCTGAACCCAAAAAAATTAAACATACCAATAAAACTTGAACCAGGCAGCGGAGATGATATGGATAACTTTAAAATTGAAGATCGTTCCTATGATTCCCCTAACTCAAATGATCCCAGCCACTCCACCGATGATGATGAACCTCTATCACTTCACAAGGAGAAGAAAACTGAGAAGGTGCATTTGAAAGTGGAGTTTGAAAATCTTGAAGTAAGTTTGTTTTTTGAAAAAGCTGAAATAGTTCTAATCATTAATGAAAGCAACTGCATTCCTTAAAAAAAAGAATTGATCATAGGAAAACATAACATAATCCCTTTTTACAGTTTGCTGGTAGCACAGAAGACTCAGGACATTCCATAAAAGTATCCAAAGTCATTGACAGGAAAAAGAAACGCCACCTGAAAAAAGGAACCTATAAACATAAGAAAGATATTTTAAACCCAAGTTTGGCTGGTAATTTCAAATGGAATGATTTTGCACAGTACATCAACATAATTACTTTGACGGTGTGTTGATATGTATAAGTTGGTACCTTTATTAACCACTAGTGAATACTTAATACCTTTTTTGATTGCTCTCTCCTGTGTTGTTTGCGTTTAGATAATTTATGTATGTTTGTTAAAGACCGGAACGGTTAGCGCAGTGTCTGAACGATCGATTGCTGCGCTGCGTGTCACGGGTTCGATTCCTGCACGGAAAAAATCTTTGTATGGCCTACAGGTAGTTGTTTCGGGTGTGGCTGTTCGTTTATGTGACTTTAAATGTTTGTAAACGCACCCACGACACAGGAGAAATTCCTAGTGTGGGGCAATATAAAAAACAAAAAAAAAGAGAGTTATGGGCAAAAGTGTCTATAATAAAAATAAAGGAGGCGAACAGTAACACATAAGATTTATTTTTAAACTGTTAGGACTACAGATGAAACTATCATATTATGTCAAACTGTTCATCTGTTGAATGAATTTCATTGTGTGTTTCCAGTTGGAAGAACAGAAAGAAGAAATACAGAAGCGGAAGGATTCAACTAACTACTTGAACTCCCCATTCCAGTGTAATCTGTGCTATAAAGGGTTCATTGATAATGATGCCTGGAACCATCATGTCAGCAAACATTCTGTGGTAAGTTATTAATATGTTTTTATACACATTATAGTATTTCCTTACAAAAGCCATTTAAACTCAAATAGACAAAAGTTTTCCAATATAGACACCTCTATATCGCTAGTTTTACCTGTTCCTTTGTCTGTTTGGGCAATATTTTGATACTCATATAGTGATAGTCATTAATATAATATTATTTTGTCTGCAGACTGCAGGGAGTATAGAATGCGAAGTCTGTAAATTTAGGTTTAAAACCAAACGCGCCTATCAAAAACATGCTTCCAACCATGAGAAAAAATACGCCTGTAAATCTTGTCCGTACATATCTACTAACACGTAAGTAAAACTTATTCACATTGCACCCTAGCATATTCTTATAGCCAAAAAGGACATATGATGAAGAAAAACTAGTGGACCTAAAATGTCTCCCTGGGGCAGACTTAAACATTTCTTTGATTTGGCTATAATTTCATACTGAGTAATTTGAGCCTGTATGTTATTAATTTATTAATGACAGATTATCAATCTACACATCACATTAGTTGTCAAAAAATCTGATTACTTACAATTAATTCGTGATGCACATAGTCAAAAGCTTTAGTTAAATCAATATATGAAAACCGCACCAAATCTCTTGTTCACAAACCAAATTAATATAAATATAGTATACTGACATCATTTTCTGATAGACAGCTTAAGAAAAAGATGGAGAAAGATAATAAATTACTCTAAGCCTTGCACTTCATTGTGGATACGGTCGAAAGTTCAACTAAAGGTTCACAGCTGTTGTATATGTCAGTTCCTTTTTGTTTATAAAACAACACATGATGTAAATAGTTTATGTTGTGAACAAGGGAATAGATACTACTGTTTAGTATGTTTAGTAATTCTCTTTGTTATGTCTGAACAATACTTAAAAATGCTTTCTTCGTGTTTCCAGGACTCAAGCTAAGCAGCATCAAGGGTGGCATAAAGGAATTACGTTCAAGTGCAAATATTGCGATGAAATCTTTACGTAAGTGTGACTATTTTATTAAGATATATTCATCAGGTACAATAGGGATGAAGCCTGGGTAAATAAAAAAGGAATTATGATTAGTCGATCAGATTATAATAAAAAATATTTGACACGTATATTTTGCTTTATCATATTAATAAAAAATGAATGAGATAAAACGCATTAAAGATGGGGAGTGGGTGCTCGCTACGCCGCATGTGGGTATAAATCTCCTTACATGTGACGTCACGCTACATTTTAACTCAATGTATTGACGTAATCCTTTGATTACGTAAAAATGGAAAAAAATACGTGTCCAATAAATATGAATGAATGAATACTATGGCCCAGTGGTTTAGGCCTCGCATCTTGTGCATGAGGTTGTGGGTTCAAACCTGGGCAAGTACCAATGTGAGTTCTTCAATTCATTATTATGTACTTTCTAAGTTTATCTTGGACATCACTGACATTGGTGAAGGAAAACATTGTGAGGAAACCTGGACTTACATAATTAGTATACGTCTGAAATTGCCAACCCATCTTGAGCAAGCGCGGTGATTAATGCTCGTGCCTACTTTGTATGAGAAGAGGCCTTTGCCCTGCAGTGGGACAGTAATAGGCTGGCACTGTACTACTATTACGTGTCCAATGTTTTTAAATAATCTACCGGACGGACAAAAAGCGATTTTTTTGTCCGCATAAACTGTTTGTGATTAATGCCATCTAACTTGAAAAAACTGTTGCTGAAGATTTGGCAATTTAACGTGCAAACTTTTATTCTGGCAGCATATGGACGTCATACATGAGTCACGTGCGTATCAAACACCCCTCAGAGTTCATATGTGGCTTCTGTGGGTACTCATTCATCAGCAAATTGGGCTTAGCCATGCACAAGACCATGATGCACAAAGATGTCCAAGTAAGTACCAACTCTTTCATCAACAGTACCCTAAGATTCAAAGCAGACAGCAAAATACTCGAGACTATTCTTTGCACACGTAACAGGGAATCATCTCTTACAAGCTATTTTGAACTTTATTGTAGTGAAGATTTAGTTCAATATAAATTACCATTAAAAACCTGCTCACGATTTGAGCTGCTCTGTCTGCCTTAAACACCAAAATTTTATCATTATTTCCATGTGTTTTTATGGAGCTTACTTTATGTCTAGGAGAAAGCAGAGGAGAACTTAGAGAAAGGTCCGTATTGTGAAGACTGTGACGTCAAGTTCATATCCAAGGAGGCTTACAAGAGGCACATGGTCATGTCAGTCAAGCACACAAGAACTACAGACTCAATGTTAGTTGACATAAGGTTCAGTTTTGTTCGATATTCAGTACATACAAGTCTATATCAATGTTTTCGTAAAGCCGGTCTCGTAATTGCTTTATTATTTTAGTTAACCTATACTCTAAAGGTTTAGGTAGTTAAAAAAGTGTAAACAAAAAAAACCACGTGACTCAGAGATGCAAAACCTTTTTTTTCAATAGTTAAAATCATATTATTTAGAGACACATATAAAAAGACTCTATTCTGAATCTGATGAACTATCTGTCACATTAATAATAAAGCGTTTCTTCTTCGGTGATGGAAATGTGTGCACGAAGTTGGTCTGACTAGTACCAGCCTCGGGTTCACTCATTTTTCCACGATACGAATTTAAAAACCAATAACGATAAATAACAATAACTAAATAACAAAAACAAAACAAAGGAACAAGCGAATAATATCACAATTTAACAAAATCGATTTGCATAAATTCGCAAATGTCGAGAGCGCTGTCATGTCAACAAAGGCGTCTGGTTACCCGACAAAACGTAATACTACACACTTCAATTGACAAACTACAGCACAGTTGTACTCTTCAATTTAGCAACGTTATCTAATTCGTTGTATTTTATAAAAGGTTTGGGGAACCTGTTTTTTTAGGCTCTTTACAAAGGACAGATTACAAAATATTATATTATTATAATAAATTTAACTAAAAAATTGTGCTCAAGCAGTTATTTCATTTTAACAGTAGTTTAATAATAAATGGTAAAGTTGAACATACTATAATAAAAGAGGAAACTATCGTGTGATCGAATATAAATTTAATTTTGTTAGAACGTATTTTTAAACAAGATAGTGTCAACTATAAAAAACCCTTTTTACGATTTGTTTACCCTTTTTTAACTACCTAAACCTTTAGAGTATAGTCAATTTAGTCTTCACTATGGTGGAAACTATGGTTTCTTGAAAGTATAAGTGACGACCGTTGTGGCGCGGCGGGCGAAGTTCTGCCTGCGACGCAGGAAGTTGCGGGTTCGCTTCCCGCCTTGGGACAAATGTTTGTACGATCTACAAAGATTGGTTCCGGGTGTTCTAGCTATTTTTTACTATACATATATAATAAAAATATCTATCTATGTAATGTATTGTATTAAGTATATCACTCATCTAGTACCCATAACACAAGCTCTGCTTAGCTTGAGGCTATGCATTGATGCTGTGTGGATTGTCCAACATTATTTATTTATTTATAAATAGATTTAGTCGTATTATGACGACATCAATGGACGACTACACATGTGACACATAGTGATGTCTCTCAAGCATACTAGGAGACTACAGTCTCTATTCCGATGGGAATACGGCACGACGGCTCGGCTGGCACAGAAGCTGAGTGATCGACTGCTGTGCCGCGTGTCGTGGGTTCGATTCCCGCACGGAACAAATATTTGTATGGCCTACAGGTACTTGTTCCGGGTCTAACTGTTTGTGTATGTGACTCTAAATGTGTTTAAACGCACCCACGACACAGGAGAGTCCTAGTGTGGAGCAACGTATTTCACAAAAAAAAAGAATGAAAGAATACGATTCACTTTTGTTTGTTATTCAACAGTAAAGGCTGTCGGTCCTGTGGCGCGACCTTCGAGAATTCTGAAGAGTTGCGACTGCATCATCGTAAGGAACACACGCGGAAGAGACCCAAAAACTACGGGAAGAAACGTGCTAACATCACTTGGCCTGCCAAATGCGAACACGTATGTACATATAAACATATCTTGCTCATTGTTTTCCCGAGTTACAATAGACCGATCGTCCGGATCTGGTTGCACCTTAAAACAATGACATGAAATTATATTAATTGCTGTAAGTAGATTTTTTCCAGAAAATTTTACGTGCCAATTTTAAAAAAAAGAACTAAATGGCACCAATTTTTCCTATCTATTTTATCCCTTAGAATAAACACCGGAAAAAACTCGGAGGCCATTGTCTCTTATAAAATCCAAAGATTATTTTAAATATTTGATTTTAAAGATGCAGGACAAAATCTGGACAGGCATTTTTAAGATTCCAGCTTTAACAGTGCAGTGTTTTAGTAAAACAAGCGTGTGGCTAGTACCGTGGTTTATTGGGGTCTGTCCGTCCTTGATACGACCGCCGCATCGGCGCATACGCACTCACACATAGACACACATACATCACAAACAGTATACAACATTATTTGTTGCAGTGTCCGGAAGAGATTCTTAACGCTCGCGAGTACTGGACACATTTCCGTCGAGCACATCCCGACAAGAAGTACCCCATACAGAAGAACCACATTTGTGATATATGTGGCAAGAGTTTTAGGGTATGTATTTATAACAAGACCCCGGGACCAAGTATTTTCTTATGGCGAATGAACATCGTCCAAAAAAAAAAAGTAAAGTAAAAAAGTAAAGTAAACCTATTACTGTCCCACTGCAGGGCAAAGGCCTCTCATACAGAGAAGGCATTAATCACCACGCTTGCTCAAGACGGGTTGGCGATTTCAAACTTATAATAATTTTATAAGTCCTTGATGAAGAGGTTTTCCTTCACCAATGTCAGTGATATGCAAGATAAACTTAGAAAGTACTTGAAGAGAATTGAAAAACTCACATCGGTACTTTTTGAACTCACATTGCCCAGGTTTGAACCCACAACCATGTGCACAAGAGGCGAGGCCTAAACCACTGGGCCATCATGAAATCACATCGTCCAACTGTCAATCATCAATAGATGGGGTAGGCCTATTATGTCGTGCTCAACTTCCAAGTTTTGTTAATGTAAAGAGTCGCCGAGGCATAGGAGGTGGTGGAGAAGGTTACAAATAAGTGTCGTTTATGGGAGATTGGCCGGTCGAAGGTAACCCACAGGGAAGAGTTGAAAGCCGTTGGGAGACCAATCTAGCAACGAGACGAAACAGATAAAAGAACAAATGCAAAGAGACTTTAATTTAGCTCACGACACGATACGATAATACGTCCTACACAAAGTACGTCAGAGATATGACAGAATCCACGTCGGTATCTTATATTTTAGAAGTAAAAGTAGGGTGTACGCCCTACCTACGCCTACAACCTTACCCCCACTGTATGGGACTTAAACATAACTGGCGAAATGTTTTATTTTTGAAGCCCAAGCCTACAGGCTGTAAGCCATACAAATATTTGTTCCGTGTGGGAATCGAATCCATGACACGCGGTGCAGCAGTCAATCATTCAGCTGCTGCGCCAACCGTGCCGTCAATGTGGGTGTACACCTCTGCCTATCCGTTCGGGAACACAGGCGTGATGTTATGTTATTTTGATACTAATTTCCTTCCTATTTCCACAACCCACAGGGCAACGCCTTCCTAATATACCACAAACGCACGCATTTCGAGGAGCGCGCGTACAAATGTTCGCAGTGCGACAAAGCGTTCTTCAACCGAACTAACTTGAACGTTCATGAGAAAACGCACTCGGACAACCGGCCTTATCCTTGCTCCGTCTGCTTCAAAGCGTTCAAGGGCAAAGGAGCACTAAATAGACATTTCAGAGTGAGTATTTAATTTGTTATTTATATTCGCTTCAATCACATGCCAGTGGTAACACTTGGAATACGAAAACCGCCCTTAAGTCTAGGTAGTAAAGACGGTTTTCATGTGAAACTCTTACCATTGACGTGCAGCCGACTCAATAACACATCGACCAACAGGCAATGATATAATATTAGGTAGATAAATACGTTATGCGCTGTATTCTAAAGATTCGATATCTGAAGTTTATTCTGGGTAAAAGGGATAAAACTAAAAGTTAGAACGAGAAGAAAATATACAGAGTTAACTAGTTATTTCTTCGACGTATTTACCTATGTTGATATAATATCATTGCCGACAGGTTCATGAGGAATTGTACTCGGAAGTCAGGCCACACCCTTGCTCTGTCTGTGACAAAACTTTCAAGTTTAAAGGAGCGCTAGATAGACACTTTTTAGTAAGTATGATAAATACTTATTAATCATAATAACTATTTATTTCGGATTACAGGATTCATAATTATTATTTACTAGCTATAGACCGCGGCTTTGCTCGCTTTAGGAAGTAGGGGGTTAGAAAGAGACAAAAAGTAGCCTATATCACTCTTCATCCCTTCAACTATCTCCACTTAAAAATCACGTCATTTCGTCGCTCCGTTTTGCCGTGATAGATAGACAAACAGACACTCACACTTTCCCATTTATAATAATAGTATGGACTAGTATATAGTATGGATTGCACACTGCTATCATTGACACACTGGCTGATATATCTTTGATTGTTTTTTTTATACCATTATAATGAATATGAGGGACCTCATTTATTACTGCTTTTTTTAATCTTTAAGTTAAACATGTTTTTTCGTCATTTTTACTTGAAATACACTTCTGCCGTATTTACACTGCACAATGGATTGTATTCAACGCAGCGCATATTTTTTTCAAGTAATCCACTCAATTATCCTTAGCTTCTTTGAAACTATACTCTATTTACAATACGATTAGACAAATAACGGCCAAATATCAATGTGTTATATTTCTAAATTGACTGCATTTTAGTTTTAATATGGATATGCAGATAATTAACAGAGTCTATCAAACGCTGATAAGGAAATAACGACGACGTTATAACGATTTTTTTTTATGTGAATGGAGTCATAGTAAATAAATGGCCAAAAAAAATCCGTTTACAGTATCTCTCTCTTGTTACAGAGCCACACCGGTCAGAAGCCCTACGAATGTGAAGTATGTGGCAAAGGTTTCTCTCAGTCAAATAGTAGGAAACTTCACGTTCGCACGGTACATCTGAAGCAACCAGCGCCGTACGTCAGCAGGAACCGCCTCGAGAGACGGAAGCAAGGGCCTAAGGATCCGCCGGCACAGCAGTTTATATACTGAAGTACAGTAAACACAAGAACAGGATCATCATGAGGAAACCGACATGTCTTGGAAAGAAAAGTCCACCAACTCGCTCTGTTGTGAAAGGAGACCTGGATCCCAGCCGTGCGAACGTATAGGCGTATCAGAAAATAAAAACTAATAATCTTGATGGTTGAGACTTGGTACAGGCAGCTAAATTGTAACGTATGGGCGAAGTTTACTGGCAGCTTTGATCTTTTAATGCTGTTGCTTACACAGAAGCGTGGATCCGGCCGCGGAAGCCTACTCGTGTTTAAGACAGTAGCATGGTCGTATTATGTTTAATCTGAAACTTACGTTATTTACACTATTTACGTTATTTACACTATTTACAATATTTACGTTATTTACAATATTTATTACTTTACAATGTTGTATGCATGTGTATGTGTTCGTAGTTCATCAGTTGAAGAAGACTAGATGATACTGTATGAGGTTTTTTTTCTACAATATTCCTAGGCAACTAATTTTTATGTTCCAGGAAGTTATATTTCCTTTAAATGTTGTAGTTGAGTATTTTTATACACACCGACATCTTTTATTATCTTTAGAGTGTAAAGTAGATTTCTGACTCTTGAAGATGGCTCGCATCGAGTCGGTATTATTCTTGATGCAAAGTTACGCGCCACTAACAAGCGTTGTGAAGCAATATATTCCAGCAATACAAACCGGGCGTTTTATATTTACTGTAGCTATAAGTACAGACACCATTTAGTTCCTAGGTAGAGTAAAGGTAGTTTACAACAAAACGGAACTGACAAAATGTGACTGTCTGCCCAACCCTTCAGGGAAAGGCACCATGTTATGACCGTAGTTGTATAAACGTAGAACAGCATAATATTGCACGATGTTGTGCATAGAATCGAGCAGTTTTATATTTATTTTCTCGAGTATTATTTATCTTTATTTATACATCAGTCATCTTATGTTGTAAGTTACAGTTATGAAGTTGCAATAATGCACATTTAAGTTGTGACTGTGAATATTGAATTCATGTAATGTGCTTTATAGTTAATAAATTATTCATAATAAATTAATTATAAATGATATTGTTTCTTTATTTCCCAATTGGTAGTAGTAGGTGCATCTGATACATTTTTTTCGAAATCTAAGTTCGTACTTAGTCTGTCGTCAAATATGAAAGAGCGACAAGCTGGAATCACTTAAACCATGAAATTAATAAGTGTTGTCGTATATGAAGACAAAGTAGAAAACATCTTGTACAGATCCCTATTTTGATAACGTTAGACGAAGATTAGTATGGCTCCAGTAGCTAATGTGACCCAATCAAAAGGCTGCATAATAAATTGTACATATCTGCCGTATGCAAAACAATGCGGAGGCATAAATAGTGCATAACTGGTGTCCTCAGCTCCGGCTGCAAGTCCGGAGGTCGGTAGGCCAAAAAGCACTATCGCGGAAACTGAATTCGCAGCATCGGTAGATTCCATAAAAAAAAATAACTGAAGAGTAGTAACGCTTTAAATGAAGAAGAAAAAAGTAAGGCCTTTGCACAAGACTGGCACATGAAAAAACGTTCCATTATACGTATTGTAATACTAGAAACCCAAGTTTCGAGTCATCCAGCTGATTGTCAATAACGTCAACCCTCTTCGATAATAATTATGTCGGCTGTCATGTTTTTTATGTGACATTACTTCATGTTATTTGAGAATACAGTTAAAATCGTAATAATTTAATATAATCGTACGATACGAACAATGTTCAAAAGAGGTAAACAACTGATAGAGCAGTTAAAGTCTAAACGTGCGCGCAAAATGTCTGGGTCGTCTACCGATGCAGTGCATCCTCGATTTTTAAAGAAACCCGTTCGTAATCTTGGTGGTACAGTATAGCAGTTGGCTTATGAACTTCCTCCTGTTGTTTAAACATTTTTATTAACACATTTTTTCATAGAGATTTAGAAACCACCAGAATAAGCTATGAATTTAATTTACGAATATTCAATTTTTATTATTCTGTGAAATAACATTGATTCCTGTAAATTATTCGATTTTTCGTCTGTTTTCCCAATATTCAGCGTTAAAATCTATCATTGGACAAATCATAATATAATCATCGTTTTATAATGGTCATTATTTGAAGGCAAACCTTGACTAACTCTAATAAATTTCTTTTAAGTAATGGCAATTACAATTATAATTATTGCAATAAATATAATAATAATTGATTATTTTCTTACTAAATCTCTATATTTTTTTTTACAAAAGTGGTCTAAGTCCAGAAATTTAATTACAAGAGCTATGGTGTTGTTTTAAATTACAATAATTAAGTAATTGTTGTGAAATAATTGTTGTATATTGAAATTTAATGGACATACAACCTTAAACTGCTTGCAATTAGCCAAAATCCATAGAAAGTTAAGAATATTGCGAGCATCATTATAGAAATCAACTTAAATTATTCATTTGTAATGATAGCTTCAGACACATGTTCAAGAAATAAAAGACTTTAATGTATAGCAATAAAGATTTGTTTGCATTGCACCAAGTGTTTTATCAAGTAGTGATAATATATGAGATGGACAAGTCATTAAGTACACAATACATATATAACTTATCAAAGCAAGATAAGAAGTCTTTAAAAAATGGTTGCTAACTGTAAATAAGTACTTAGTAATATGTTTGACAATTATAAAAACATTTTTTTGTTCCATCAAGATCTGTTTTCTTTTATAATTAGAAAATTTGAATGAAATACACCTATCCTCACTCCTCCTAACTTATCTTATTAACATTTTGTTTCAGTTCCACTTTCTTTGATTCCTCCAGCTAAAAATAATTTAGTAAAAACTCTATTTACACCAGAATACTCAATGGATTGTTGTGGTAGTCAATGTGGGCAAACATGTAATATTTTTTCATATTTCTCCTCTTACATAAGTTTCTTCCATATTCCCTGGTCTCAATAATTGAGTTTACGTCCGACTTTAATCCTAAATTTTGCTGAATACGGTCTACCTCCTTCCTTACCTGTCCCTATGGGGAAATGGTGTGAGTTTATGATGTCTGTATAGTCTAGTCTCAATATGGTGGTATTTATTAACACGTTGAACCAAATGACCGACAAACAATATATTTTCTATTGTGTCTCGTTCTTTGGCAGTTAAGGTGTTAACATCAATCTGAGCCAGAAAAATGTAAATTATTCTGCAACTGTCTCTTTACTGCCTTTATAAAATCTTGCCTGATTATGATCACTCTATTCTTCTGATAATAATGTATTTGAACTAATTTGCTCTGTATTAATGACTAATAAAACTCCATTTGTAAGGTTATTGATTTGGTTCTTAAAGCATTTTTTTCAATAGTCAAATAAATTTCATTTGAAGAACTAGCTTTTGCCCGTTACTTTGAATGTGACGCTTGAATTAATTAAATACGACTAAATTAAGCCTATATTTGAAGTTTGATTGTCCTCTATCATTCAACTCCATGCATTCGTTTAGAAAATATGTCAAACCACCATGTTTAATTTTCAGATTACAGTTATCTAAAAATTTTAAAATCGGTAATCTGCCTTGTAGAAATGATATTTAACCAGATTAGATAGGTTTAATATTGCATTTAATTACAGGATACTTTATTTTCCAGGCTTACGGATTGCCCTGGTCCAGTTGGAAGTGGGCATGGACAAGAAAAAAAATGTAGCTGCTGCAGTACAACAAATACATAAAGCCAAAAAAGATGGGGCACAGCTCGTGGCACTGCCAGAATTCTTTAATGCACCTTATGGCACCAGTGAGTTGTTATTAAAATGTTTACCTCTTAACTTAGTAACCTCTCTCTCTCTCTAGTAAAGACTTGCATCTTTTGTATTCACAATCTACAGGTGGATTAATGACTTTAGTCTGATTATTATACTTTATCTACGGTCATATCTGCAAATGCAGAGCAGAGAGTATCTTTTATGTTACAAGTTCCTGGCCAAGCTATAGGCCAGATGTCAATAGAAGGAGGGAAATCAAACTAGACCTCCGACATTCCCAATTCATTTTAGACAAATTGAACACTGCCCTGATTTCATTAATTCATTTACAATCATTAATTCGTTGATTATTAACTTCAGTTTGAAATCTGCTGTTATATAAATAAATAAATAAAATGCTAGACAATCCACACAGCATCATCTAGCCCCAAGCTAAGCAGAGCTTGTGTTATGGGTACCAGACGATTGATATACTTAATACAATACATTTCGTAGATAGATATTTTTAATATACATAGTAAATACCCAGAACACCCGGATCAAATCTTTGTAGATCGTACGAACATTTGTCTCAGGGCGGGAATCGAACCCGCAACCTCCTACGTCGCAGGCGGACCTTCGCCCGCCGCGCCACATTGGTCGTCACTATAGTAATATCAATTTTGCAGAGTACTTCAATGAGTACGCGGAAAGCGTACCTGACGGGGAGTCGTGCCAGGCTCTGCAGCGCGCGGCGAAGGAAGCCGGCGTGTGCGTGGTGGGCGGCACGCTGCCTGAGCGCTGCGGCAACGAGCTCTACAACACGTGCACCGTGTGGGACAACTGCGGGCAACTTATCGCATCGCATCGAAAGGTAAGACAGAGAAGGCGACAAAGTACACCAGCGCAATCCTGGCCAGGTGAAAGTATCTTATGCTTCGAGACCTTACTTGTTGGCTGGCGCTTTGTATGAATTCGACTCTCGGTAAAAGTCGCTGGATTCGAGCATCAGAAGTAAAAAAATTTTTTTGTTTGATACTCCGGCGCAGAACTTTTACTTGATGACCTCGTTTACAGGTGCACTTATTCGACATAGACATCCCCGGTAAGATAACGTTCAAGGAGTCGGACGTGCTATCTGCTGGAGATCACATCACCACCTTCGAATACCAAGGAGTGAAGATAGGGCTTGGAATCTGTTACGATCTGCGGTTCTTTGAGATGGCCCAAGTAATGTCTAAATACGGTGAGAAACAAAACTGGTTTTTATAATTCACAATTCGGATTTTTGTCCCAGCGGTTAGTGTTGAGTAGGGCTTCCATAATTATCGAAATGTCAATTACCTACGTAACTAATTTGGCAACTTTTTTCTCCAATTCCGTAATTAAATTACCGTAGTAGGTACCTATCTACAATTTATACAAAAATTAATTATCTCAAATTCAAGGAATTATCAAAATAGACACAATATTTAAACAAAAAAAAAATTATTATACATCAAACTACCCCAATGTGTCAGATTTTCCCAATAGAACATGTACCTTATTTATATTAAAATAAAGTTGAAAAACTATCAAAGAAATCTGACACATGGGGCTTGATGTGCTAGCCTCTGTACAATACTGATATTGTACCGAAAAATTGTTGAATTGACGAAAAAAATTGTTTGACTTAACTGATTAAGTCAAACAATTTTTTTCGTCCCGAATATGATCTTACTTCTTGAAAATATGATCTCATAAATGACAAGGCATTTAAAGTTTTGTCACCCAGAGAACCTCTTATTTTATTACAAAAACATCCGGCGAATGAAAAGGCTCACTCGGCTTCAGCACTTGTAGGCGTTATCGAAAGCAAATAATAATAATCTGCAGTCAGAAAAATTTCGCGACCGCTGCCAGCGCTGTCATAAATACCCATTTCTACCCTTATAATGGAATGGAGATCTGTGTTTACTGTTGAAATCGGTTTATTTACAGTCTATTTGTTTATTTCTTGGTCTAACTGTTATGCGATTGTCAACTTCTTGTCATCATCGTCTCTGGTGTAACTGCGTCCGATGCCCTCGATTGTGGTTGCGAATTTGGACTTTTTGAGTGGAATTGTTCCACTATGTACCTTCGTATATCATCCGACTTCATTCGTGAAATATTCTGTGGAAGCAGTTTAAAAAAATCCCCATTGTTATGCAAATATTGCAAAACACCGAATACATATGTTCGCCTTTCCTTTATTCTCTTGAGATGAGGCTAGTTTTCCACTGAGATCGTTTGATTGAAGATCAAGTTTCTCCAGCATAAATTGAAGCGCAGCGTCGTCTGTCAATAAGTTTGAATCACGGCGACATAATGACATCACTGTAGTTTTTATTATATCCAAGCTGCAATGAATTTCGTCAAGGTCTTGTATCTCTTCGTCTGTAAATCTTGCATTTGATTTCAAATCTAATAACGCCTTAAAAACGCATTTTAATTTGAGAAATCGGCCTACCATATCTGCCAAGCTGTTCCATCGCGTTTTACAGTCCAGTATTATCATCAGCACGTAAGATGGCAAGATTTTGGCGTAGTGGGGGTAAGTTCGCGCATCGTACACTTAGTGGCACAAAAAAGTGGTAACTTTTATTGATCATTATTCTATTGTTTTTGCCATCATTTATATTAGGTCTTTACCTATGAAATTGCCGTTCTGCAGTACTGGCCATTTCAAATCAAAATATTTTTTGTTTGGCTAAGAATTCTAATTTCAAATTAATTTTATTTTAAAAACATGGATTTTTTTTCCAAAAGTAGTCATTTGTTTATTGATTAGTGTTACATTTTCATCGCATTTAAATCTTTTTCGTCATCATGGATACGTTAAAAATTCGAGTAATTATGGAATATGAGTACCGTCGTGGCAGCAACGCGGCACAAGCGGCACGCAACATCAACGACGTTTACGGAGCTAACACTACAAACCAACGAAATTTCGACCTGAAAAATGAACCTCGCGGTCGTCCGAAGACTTTGGTCGACAATGACGAATTAAAGGCGATTGTGGAAGCTGATGATACACAATCTACGGCTGAATTAGCAGCAGCTTTCGACGTTAGCGTCAAAACAATATTGGTCCATTTGCGTCAAATTGGCAAGGTAAAAAAGCTTGACAAATGGGTGCCCCACGAACTCAATGATCGCCAGCGCGAAGTACGCGTCGAGACGTGCCTTGCACTGCTCAACAGACACACAAATGAAGGAATTTTGAACCGCATTGTTACCTGCGATGAAAAATGGATTCTGTTTGATAACCGCAAGCGCTCAGCAAGTTGGTTGGATCCTGGTTCAGCACCTAAACAATGCCCTAAACGAAAACTTACCCCAAGAAAAGTGATGGTCACTGTTTGGTGGTCTAGCGCCGGTGTGATTCAACACAGCTTCTTACCAAACGGGGTGAGCATTACTGCAGATGTGTACTGTGAAGAATTGAACACAATGATGGAGAAGCTGGCACATCTCCAACCAGCATTGGTCAATCGCTCGTCTCCGCTGCTCCTGCACGACAACGCGCGACCTCATACTGCACAGCAGACGGTCTCCAAGTTGCAAGAACTGGGGTTGGAAGCTCTCCGTCATCCGCCCTACTCACCAGACCTTGCGCCTACAGACTACTACTTTTTCCAGAATTTGGATAACTTCTTGGCGGGAAAAAAATTCAATACCCGAGAGGCAGTACAAAATGCCTTTGAAGAATTTTTTGCCTCCCGTCCAGCTGATTTCTTTAAGAAGGGCATCAATAAACTGCCACTGCGTTGGCAAAAATGCATTGATTGCATGGGTGATTACTTCGATTAATACAAATAAAAAATACATGAAAAAAATTCATTTAATTTTTTTCATACAAAACGGCAATTTCATAGGTAAAGACCTATTATTTAATCATGTCTGTATAGAACAAAGTTAAAGAAGGGAGAGGAATTCAAGTTTATTAGGAGTTATAAATAACGTGCATTTAAAATTCAAAAAAGTTTATAAAAAAAAAATATTAACTAGACGTCGTCACTATCCGTTAATAAAACTACCCCTGGCATCATATTGAAAGTACCACTTGAGCTGGTGGAAGGAGTTGGCTCCTCATCCTCGACAAAACTGTTTTCACTCTCAGAGCTAGAGAAGTCGCTGGCATCACCAGCGTAAATTATAAACCTTTCAGTGACTGTGTCGACTACATGGTCACTTTTGACGTAGTCCGCCTCATTTTTTTTTAACTTTGCCACATAATTTTGACCATTCATCGGCGCCCATTAGTGATACTTTCTCCTTTACCAACTCCATTACACGGGTCACATTCCACGTGGTATTTTTGCTGGCATAGTAATGAACTTAATACAAACTAAATTTTAAACAACAACACTAGCATCAACTCGTAACAAAAACTAAATTTAAACTGATAAATTTCGACTGATACACCAATCGCGCGCTCGGATCGACGCTACCTCATACCCCGCTTGACCACCAAAGAGACCTAAAAAACGACTTGTGCGCATCTAACGACTTTTGCCATCTTACTTGCCGGTGACTATAGTAGGTCAATATTTTTACCATGTTCTTTTAAAATGTACTTTTAAAACATGTCGTTTTTCAAAGGGGAGTTTTTTAAATGATTTTATTAGATCTCTTAATCTTTTTATGGTACCTTTGTATAAAAACTCAGATTCTGGAACTCTGGTCGATTCTACAATAACCGCATCTTCATCTTCTTCAATTTACTCTGCTTTTTCAGCGCCGGACTGCTGGTTCTAGACATTTTTGTGCTTTATATTTTTACATCCAGGACTTCTAGTTGTATCCCATGACCCAAAAACAATTATTGGTGGTGGCCGTCAAAATTTCTACCCATTTTGACCATTACATTTGCTCCATCTGTTGTCAAAGCAATTATGTCGTCTTCCAGACTTAAACCGAAGTCACTCAAATGCTGCTGGAATATTTGAGTAGGTACCTACTTCAGCTGGCATTGATCACTGTATCCGCACAAGTCCCAGACTTTTATACAGTGAAACCAGGTTAAGTGAGAAACCTCTATTATCGAGAACTACAATGAGGTCCTGGCACTTTTTCATCAAATTACGTCTGTTAATGGGATTTTAAGAACCTGGTTAAATGAGATTTGATTTCTAGGATGTTTTCGATGTTTACCTCTATAATTTGGAGCTCAATTCCCTTTATAAGTGAGACAATTTATCAGGTTGGGACAGGTTTCGACACGATTGTTTACAAACATTTGATTTCTTTCGCACGTGCTTTGTTTGTCAATAGTATCTCAAATTTTGACCTGCAAACAAGAGAATAAGAGTTGAAAAAATGTCCAAACGTAAATATAACTAACACATTATCAGCATCTGAAAAATTAGACCTATCAGATTATGCCTACAATTAATTCATAACCCCAAAAATACATATTTTCATTAATATTTTCACCTTTATAAATGGAATAACGGTACATTTCAACTTCTATAAGGTGGGGCCTCTGTAAATGAGACAACTACCTAAATTTTAAACCTGTCTAATTAGAAAACTGGATAAATAAACCTCTTTAAATGGTACAAAATCCTTGGTCCCTTGAGATCCCAATTAACCAGGTTTCACTGTATTTGGCAATATCAAAGTCTTTATTGTGGATATTTATATTCATATACCTTTTATTACGGGTAGACATCCACTCATCAAACGTGATTGTAAATCTTTTATTTTCAGACTTCATATTTTTCAACCGATTTTCCAATTTGCTTTTTTGTGTTATCACTCTGTTCTAGAATTATCTGTGTATATTAGAATATATCGGCACATCGTAGCCCGATATTTTAAAAGATATCTCTGATCTTCTGAAGTACAAAATGTGCTCAATGGTATCCCATCCAATGCAGCTATTCTAGCCACACGAACCTCCATATTTAAAATTAGTTCGTAATAATATAATTGCGTATTTACGTAATTACATATTGGAAGCCCTAGTGCCGAGCCCCTCTTGTTATGGAGCGGATATTTACGGCAGTAGTTATGGGATAACAGAAATGTTGGTTAAAAATGTAACTTTGGTGTCCCAAAACCCGTTGACAAGGCCTGCCTATGCCACTTTGTCCTCTTAAGAAACAAATGTAACAGCACCTGGCAACACTTGACTACTGGACGCTTAAACTGGCTACTTAAAAAAATAAAAGGCACCTTACAATTTTCCAGGCTGTTCTGTTCTCATCTACCCTGGTGCCTTCAACATGACGACAGGACCTCGTCACTGGGAGCTTCTGGGCCGAGCCCGCGCTAACGACCTGCAGCTGTGGGTGGCGCTGGTCAGTCCTGCGAGGGATACAAAGGCTGACTACGTGGCATGGGGCCACACGATGCTTATAGATCCATGGGGATCGGTGGTAAAAGAGTTGGACGAGAATCCTGGGATTTTGTTTGCTGATATTGGTGAGAGAGAGAGATGTTTATTTAATTATCCTTTTTTATTAACATATTCTAGAATTTTTTTTGCTAGTATTCATTTTGTATCCAAACCAACACGGTATATCATGCCCCAAACTTGTGGCTCACCCATTCGATCACTGCTCTTGTTGTCAGTATATATTTCGCATTTTCACGCTGTTCCTTGATCTAAATAGATTTTAATATCAAACAGTATATTGAATGCTTTAGTTTAGTATAGAACACAAGGATGGTGGAGGTGTAACATGGAAATTTATGCTCCGTAATACCAGAATGCAGCTCCGTATTTTGGGGGATGGACAGTAAAGTTGCTTGCGTCGAAATAAGTCTTGGACGCAAAATAATTTGATATCCATCTTGGCTGGAAGCCGACCCGAATATAGTTGGGAAAAGGAATTTCTCAGAAATGTATTGGCAAATTATAAAAAATTGAATGTTTTCTTCTAGATCTGAGAATGGTTGAAGAAGTTCGTAGTCAAATACCAGTGCGCAGTCAAAGAAGAACAGATATTTATGACACCATCAGCCATGACGACTCATGAGTCATGGCGCCAAAGTTTACTAAGAACAGATTCATCAAAATGTTATAATAATAATAAATAATATTGCTGGACAATCCACACAGCATCATCTAGCCCCAAGCTAAGCAGAGCTTGTGTTATGGGTACTAGATGACTGATATACTTAATACAATACATTACATGGATCGATATTTTTTATTATATATAGCAAATACCCAGAACATCCGGAACAAATCTTTGTAGATCGTACAAACATTTGTCCCTAGGCGGGAATCGAGCCCGCCACCTCCTGCGTCAAGTTATGTGCCAATATGGAAGGAAATGGGTTTGTATATTTTTAATTCAGTACTGAAAATATCGATAACAAAACACGTTTTTCCTGATTAAAATTCCTCTGATAATAATTTTTTCTATGTTTAGTTGATTTAATTTTCATTTATTAGGGAAACAAAGGGAATATATAAGTAAGCATTATTGTAATCATACGTTTATTTAAATATTCTGATAGTAATGTAATGTATTTGTTAATTTTATTTGTATAATGAATTACCACACCATTAAGTATTGGGTTAAGATAAAATGTATTTTATGTAATATAAATAAGAAGGGAACAAGCTGTACCATTTAATAAAATATATCATGTACATTTAAATATTTCTTATATTATATGTTACTGTTTTATATTTTTTTGTTACATCGTGTTTTATTAAAGTTTTGAATTTATGTATACTTTGTCGTTTTTATTTGAGTGGGGTAACCACTTCTACCTGAAAAGTAAGAGATGAATAATAGCGTGTCATTTAAAAATTAAATCATTAGTGAATTCAGTTTAGAGGTGCGAGGAACAGGGTGTAACTCGTCCACCATACAAAAGGGAGGTTGCTCCGACCAGACCAGTGTTGTGTGTGGTGGGCTACTGCCCGACGGTTTTTTTTTTTTTAGTTTGGGCCTCTCGCAGTTCAGCACTAGAAGGCGGTTTACTGCTTAACCAGTCGATCCTGTGGTAACCTTACAAGAAGGCTAGAAGCCCCCAGCCGTAATCATTGTTAGCTTGGGTCTTACCAACTCGTTGCGGGCGGAGAACCATGTTTGGAAGTATATCTTTATCAATAATAGGTATAGGTACATACAGTAGTTATTTAGGGGCTGCGCAGACGTACACACTTATTTTTACCGACACGGTACACCATCACAGGTAACCGTAGTGGCTGTGTCCTGTAGCGGCAATCGGACACGGTCACCGGTCGTTACGCCTGGCAAATCTTCCGTTTGCGCAGCTCAGTACAATAAGGGTGTGTCTTAGGTAAAAATATAATATATTTTTTTATTAAATCTGTTTAGTCCGTCACTAAGGTTACCAAAAAATATTGGACACGTATTTTTTGCTTACTCATATTAATAAAAAGTGACGAATGATATATATAGCACATCAAGGTTCAGGAGAAGGGGCTTGTTACGTCACTGTTACGTTAAAAGTGTAGCACGGTGTGACGGCACGCGCAATTTCAACGCATCATTTTTGGTTTACGTGACAAAAGAAAAAATACGTGTCAAGTAAGTATTTTTGAGTAATCTATCTTTCGGCCCAATCAGAATATTTAAGGACACTACCCTATTATAAGGAAATTTGTAAATGTTGCTTGTGTCTTCAACTGACGACTTTTAGTTTCCAGTTACCGACACCGAACACATTTTGATCGACAACGAGTATGCACAAAGGGGAAGCTACTGGACATAAAAAACGTTCACGTCTGCGCAGAGAGTGGCTGATATCATTCTGGTTCTATGGAAATCAATTATTCATTGGTAGCTTGCATCCGACACGAGACACAAAAGTGTCCACGTTTGTGGAGCGCCTTAAGTTGTGAAAAATGGGGACATTATGCCCTTCATTGCTCGTGACACTAATCGGAAACGTCAAGACAGTACTATTTAGTCTGCGGTCAAGAAAAAACCTATTCACTTAAATTCAACTTTTTGGAGGGAAGCTACGTATATCGTGTTGTGCTTTGTTAAAATACAGTAAACATCTCAATAATAAAATGTTCAAAAGAGGTAAACAACTTATAGTTTATTACCGTAGTCATAAACGCGGAGTAAAATTTGTTCTCCAGATTTTCCAGACATTTTCTGGGGTTTTAGTTTGGCATAACTTTACACCGCGTTTATTGATAGGGGGGTTTAAGTTTTAGCGTGTATGACTCCCGGTGCAGCTGCATCCTCTATTTAAATATAAACTAGTGGTTATTGATAGTTTAGGAGCTAAACGCTATTTCTCGCCTGTTAAACTTTAAGGGCGCTTGTAAGTTTACCCATTAACTGTTTTAATTGTTTATGTATAGTCGTGTATGTATGTTCATTTGTGTATACAGTGGTGGTCATATAATTAAGAACGACTATGTATTTAAATAGAAGCTTTTTTTCAAAATTATGACAATAACACTTTTGCATGTCTTTTTGTATCTCTACCGGTAGGTATCGCAAAATTGTTCCACATTGTCGTAGCGTACACAGTTATAAAATGATTAATTCAATAATAAATAGATAAAAGGTTTACATTAAACCTTAAAATATTATTACAAACTTACTGGCTGGCCACATAATGAAGAACGCTGGATAGTTATTTTTTTATTCAAATATAAATAGAGAACACTCTAAATAAGCCATTATTCGCGTAATTTTGGCGCCATTTAGTGCTGTAAAATACAAGAAATTGAAACATTTCACATAAAAACAATGGGGAAAAATAAAAGGTGCGATGAATCTACAAGGGTAGTGATAATAAAATACCGTGATAAAAATATAGCCGATCATCTGCAGTGCTCAAAAACAGTGATATGTAAAGCATTTTAACACGTATCAAACAACTTCAAATATTCCACGTGTACCTAAACAGAGGTATGTAGGTATTACACTTACCTATAGTTTTTTTAAGAAATTGCACCTACCACTGTTTGTCTCTGCATCACCCAAAGGTTGACTGGTAGAAAATTGATGGCATTTAGTCCGCCTCTGTACATTTGGGTGCTTAAAGTATTAAATGAATAAATAAGTAAGTTTTAAATAATTTTTTAATGCTTAGTAGGTACTTATAGAACCGTCTGTCTATTCATTTCACAATGTGATTAAAATTTAGCTTAAAAGCTACTTTATGCTCTGTTCTTTCCAGATTTTTAGCAACTTAAAAAAGAAGCACAGTAATAAGATAGGATAAGATGATTTATTTGTCAAAAACATGTGTTTACACACCGACTAATAAGGCATGCAGGGTATTAAAATTAAAAAAAAATGTACGAGTTAAGGTATGTAGGTACCCAAGTAGGTTCGTACATTGTACAATTTGTAGGCCAAGTATGGCGTAGGTACAGATTGTATTATATATATTACTGTCAAAATTTCCCAATTTAAGATAAACCTTATTTCTTTTGCGATTAAGTTGAAAAACTATCAAAGAAATTTTACATATTGGGGTAGCTTGATTTGCTGGCCTGTGTACTTCTACTTCTTACAGTATAAGTAGTCTGATTTAGATAATTCTTATTTTTACTGAATAGAGATACCTCAAATAAAATGAAATTTGAAAAAAGAAATTCACCCAAGTGTATAAAATAGGAGATGACTGATTCTCATTTATAATAAACTTTTGGGTCATTATTTGGTGCATCGGAGTTCGAACATGGTAGATAAGGCGCAGACACAGTAGGTATGTCTACGCTCGAATAATTTGTTATATTAGTATGCTAGACAGATAGGTTTCAAGGTTTCTGTTGGAATTTGAATATTGGAACGTCATTGGAGAAGATGACAGGTGTCAAAGAACAGTTCTTGGCGGGGAAATGGCATCACTTATTTTTAATGCATTCGATTTTATTTTTTTTAACTTTTTTTTTTCTTTTTATATAAAAACGTTGAACGACACTAGGAATTTCTCCTGTGTCGTGAGTGCGTTTACAAACATTTAAAGTCACATACACAAACAGCCAGACCCGGAACAACTACTTGTAGGCCATACAAGTATTTGTTCCGTGCGGGAATCGAACCCACGATACGCGGCGCAGTAGTCGATCAGCCACTGCGCCAACCGTGCCGTCAAACTGCCCCAACCTAGGAATTTCTACTGTGTCGTGCGTGCGTTACAAACATTTAGATTCACATACACAAACAGCCAGACCCGGAACAACTACCCGTAGACCATACAAATACGAGTATGTCTTCCGTCATTAATTGCAGTCATTCTTAGTTATTCCTATCTGCATTATTCGAGTCTTCGAACAATATAATAAATATATGCCTGTAACGTTGATTAAATACTTTTCAGTTCAGTACTTACATGAATTTATATTTTCTAGGCTTAAAGATAGCTTTGGTCCAGTTAGCATCGGGCAAGGACAAGACTAAAAATATAGCTGCTGCAGTACAAAAAATACATGAAGCCAAAGCAAATGGGGCTCAACTTGTGGCACTGCCAGAATTCTTTAATTCCCCTGATGCAACAAGTAAGTAGTAGCGATCATCGATTGCACTACGTGAGCTCGAAAAAATGGATGTACAGACCATCAAGCTACCCCAAACTGTCAAATTTTCCCAATTGAAAGTGAACCTTATTGTATTGTTATAAAGTCGAAAAACTATCAAAGAAATTTGACAGATAAAGTACTAAAAAATTTGATGAAGTCGCAAGCTCAGCAATCTACACATTTTAGTACTTTGCTTCAGTGTGTCGCACAAGCTTGCATTCGGACTGTGAATCGCAGTACAGTTTTGTCGCACAAGTCGTTAATCGTGCATCGATTTATCGAGCTCTCGTAGTACATTTGTGATCGTATGCCTAGCCTTTTCTTTTTACAGTTCCATTTTTCGGATAGTAAGTAGTACATACATGTCATTTACTTGGTCATTCCAATACTTGGTAAATAGTTTTCTGGCCATCTATCAGTCATCAGAATCTTGTCAGAGTACGTAGACTAATATACATCTCACACAATACATTGAAGTGCGGTTATAAATTGTTGTAATAGCAGGAAGTTAGGTCAAATACAATCTCTGCTGTTCTTGTAGTCACTATCTCCCAATTTGATGAAAACTTTTTCAAGCTACCTCTATTTTCATCAATACAAGAAAATAGGTATTACATAAGATACAATAATTTAGGACACAAAGAGGACGCGGAGAGCGTACCTGACGGACAGTCGACCCTCGCCCTGCAGCGCGCGGCGAGGGAGGCCGGCGTGTGCGTGGTGGGCGGCACGCTGGCCGAGCGCTGCGGGCCGCGCCTGTACAGCACGAGCACCGTGTGGGACGACGGCGGGAACCTTATCGCGAAGCATAGAAAGGTATGATGAAGACAGGGCGCTATGGCGCTCATTAGGAGAGGGCTATGTCCAGCAGTAGACTAATATAACCTGATGATGTGTGTGTGTGATTCGTATCATATCGAGACTCCTCCGTGCCTCGAAAGCACGTTAAGCCGTTGGTCCCGGTTGTCATTTGTAGATCTTTGACGGTCGTTACGGGTAGTCAGAAGCCCGAACTCTCAAAAACAGTCTTACCAAGAGGTATCGTGTTGCCCTGTAACTGGGTTGTGGAAGTCAGATAGGCAGTCGCTCCGTGTAAAACACTGGTATTCAGCTGTAGCCGGTTAGACTGGAGGCCGACCTCAACATAGTTGGGAAAAGGCTAGGCAGATGATGATGATGATGATGATGATGTGTGTGTGTGATAGAAATGTAAATTTTTGGTATGTTCCCTCACCAGGATCCCCTGGGACCACCTGGGAAGTATATCCTTTCAAAACAGTCATTAATTTTCCAAAACGGTCCACTCGTCTTCGAGTAACAGTAGCCGAGGATCCATTTTAAGACCTTTATTTTACGGAATTATGGTAAATAATCTTGGGAAGGGTCTCAACATTCAAAGTGCGTACTTTGGCGTTGAAATGTCAGATACTTTAAGTCTTCAGCAAGCGTAGCATGATCAATTCTATATCTATTTTTCCAACTTGACATCTCTTCTAACCGAGCACGGGGCGCCCCATAGACTGTAGAGAACAGAAAACTCTTCCCTTCAGTTTTTACATCGCCATGGTTAGAACGGTAGAATGATTTCAACAACCTGTCATGTTGTCTATTCTTCTGTCGACAAAACCCGTTTCTATGGTGGTTATGGTACGCGTGCAGGAATTAACTCAGTTTAACATTGGAGCCTTTAAAACCAGCGTCCTACAGAGTATTCCATTCAGTCCTACGTGTGCAAATGATAATTTTAAGTTGCATCCCTTTGATTTTGTACTAAGTATCATTTTCTAGTTTCGTTAAGGGGTTACACTTTTGAGGTATGTGGAGTTAAGCAGTTGTCCCCAGCTGTTATTCATGTAAACCTGTGACAGTTGTTAGGGTAGTTCGAAGTCCAAGCGTCTGCCAACCAATTTTACCAAGGAGTATCGTGTTACCCAGTAACTGGGTTGTGGAGGTCAGATAGGCAGTCGCTCCATGTAATAAACTCCCAGCACAAGAGACAAACATCACAAAAGTAGAAAAGTAATATGTATTGGCCCATTAAATTTATACCTAGTACCAATGTAGGTACTTAGTAATATTATGATCCCAGCGTCGTAACTTTGGGTAAACCTTGTTAAATTGATTTTTACAACGGCGGCGGTGACACATTAAGAATAAGGTGGGTGCCTACGTAACGCCTGAAAAAAAACGTAAACTTGCCAGGATAATTATGTAGATTTTTATCATCAGGGACATGTGGTACTTTTGCTATTTCCACGAATAGACTCGGTTATCGCCCCAGTTGGCACGTGTAACGTTAAGTTCCTACTTTTATTTATTTTTAACTTTAATTTGAACTGTTCAAAACAGATAACAATAGTTAAAAAAATAGTTTATACATATATACCTACAATACATAGGTGTAATAGGAAAACATTAAGATAAAATTGAGGTTAAGAACTTGAATAAGTTAACAACACATTAATGAATTAACATATTTTGTGTGTATATAATTTTACCGAATACTAAGTCGGTAGAAATAGGTACAGAGGCCAGAACATCAAGCTACCCCAATGTAAAATCAAATTTATATTTTGATAGATTTTCAACTTTATCACGAAAGAATAAGGTTCATGTTCAATTGAGAAAGTCTGACAGTTTGGGGTAGCTTGATGTGCTGGAGTCTGTACAGAGGCCAGCACATCAAGCTACTCCAATGTGTCAAATATCTTTGATAGTTTTTCAACTTTATGACAAAAGAAATAAGGGTCATGCTCAATTGGGAAAATTTTGCGTTGGGGTAGCTTGATATGCTGGCGTCTGTACAGCGCTGGAGTGCTATTTTACAGCAACACCTTGATTCCAGGTTCACTTATTCGACATAGACATCCCCGGTAAGATAACGTACAAGGAGTCAGACTTGCTATCTGCTGGAGATCACATTACCACCTTTGAATACCTAGGAATGAAGATAGGGCTCGGCATATGCAACGACTTGCGGTTCCCTGAGATGGCGCAAGTTATGTCCAAAGAAGGTAAGAGACTTATCAGGACTTTTTATTGTGATAACTGTTTTCGCCTATCCATCTCTGAAGTTAAGCTGACATTGACACTGTCCTGCCTTAAAAGAAGATCTTTGTTCCCGCAACGTGCTACATTCTACTTAACACCTTAACTGTGAGACAACGCAACAATGACAAAGTTTTGTTTGTCGGTCACCTGGCATTTACGGTGTTAGAATTATCCTTCGCTTCAGCTTTTCTTTTTTTATTTGGGGCAAGCTCGTCACACTATTCCCAAACCACTGCAACTCCTGAAACCAGAATCAAAAGTGGCAACCACCAGAAAAGCGTCGAAGCAATGATGCCCGACCAGTCCCGGAGAAACGATTCAACTGTTTTGGATCCCTCAACGAAATTATTCAGAAAAGTACAGCGGAGGAGTTGACTTCGCTTTAGCTGCCAATCTATTATATTTGCTACAGGCTTTAAATAATTTAAATCCCAAATTATTCGATATTTTTGGACATTACTCGGGACCCTAGTCCCGGACTTTTGGAAAGTGTAAGTACGAGTGGCTGAAGCTGAAGCAGAAGCCCATTTGACGTTTTAATTAAATGAAGCGCCAATCAACCATTTTTATTTTAGTATTTTAATTATTTTAAATGTGAAGACAATGAGGTTTTCTCTGTTGCGAAGCAAAATCTGAAGACAAAATACACGAAGAGTGACATCTGGGAGACAACTAATAGATATTATACTATTCTAGGCTGTTCTATCCTCATCTACCCTGGTGCCTTCAACATGACGTCAGGCCCTCGTCACTGGGAGCTTCTGGGCCGAGCCCGCGCTAACGACCTGCAGCTGTGGGTGGCGCTGGTCAGTCCTGCGAGGGACACGCAGGCTAATTACGTGGCATGGGGTCACACGATGCTAGTAGACCCGCGGGGGTATATTGCTAACGAGCTGGATGAGAATCCTGGGATATTGTATGCTGACATTGGTGAGTGATCTTTATACAATTTAGAAAGTTCTTCAACCCTTCCATGTTTTTTCAATATTTACAACAACCTAACTGGAAGTAATATGATTGAGCCGTTTGGGGTTGAAACACTAGGGCCATGGGGTCCATGTGCCCATTTAGTTTTTCGAGAAATCGCGAAGCGTTTGGTCGACTCTTCACGTAACCAGAGTGCTGGCTTTTTTTTGGCCAAAGAATCAGCATTGCTATTCAACGTGGCAATGCTACCAGCCTTCTGGGCACTTTTCCCGTTGTCAACGATGCGGATGAATTTTTCGATGCCCTGTGATTATTTATTTTATTTTATGTCTTCATATATTAATAATTCTATCATTTTAATGAAATAAATGTTAGAATTTTATATTTTCCTATATTCCGGGTTTACAGTGTAGGGGTGGTTTTTTCCTAGTCACCAGATTAAGCGGTAGATAAAATACCAACGCGTGAGATTTTTTAGAGAAGACTGAGGTCAATCCAGCCGGGACCGGGTGTGCAAATCATGCGGAAAAACACAGGCGCGGAGGACCTCCAAGCGACATGTACAGAGGCCAGCACATCAAGCCACCCCAATATGTCATTTTTTTAAAATAGATTTTCAACTTTACTACAAAAGATTAAGGTTCATGTTCAATTGGTAAAATTTGACATGAAATTGGTTAAATGTACAGACATGATAAAATTCTTTTTGTTATTATTTCATGTTTTATCTTCTTGAATGGATTGCGATGTAACAATTTCAGCCATGTTATCATTTTTTTGTGGGTTCATAAATACTTTTTTATCTTTCCAGATGTGAAATCGGTCGAGGAAGCTCGTAGTCAATTACCACTGAGATTTCAAAGAAGAACAGATATTTATGACACGGTCAGCCACAAAGCCACGACTCACGACGCTAAAGTTTAGGCAATATGAAACGAGTTGGGGATATTTCTAGAACTATTAGAATCATATAATTGTATCTTGGTAAATTAAAACTCGCTGCCTTTCCCAGATCCACTCGAGTAACCAAAGATTATGTCAGAGCAAATAAAATAAATAAATAATGCTGGACAATCCACACAGCATCATCTAGCCCCAAGCTAAGCAGAGCTTGTGTTATGGGTACTAGATGACTGATATACTTAATACATTACATAAATAGATATTTTACTGAACATAGGAAATACCCTGAACACCCGGGACCCATCTTTGTAGATCCTACAAACATTTGTACCAAGGCGGGAATCGAAACCGCAACCTCCTGCGTCGCAAGCGGACCTTCGCCCGCCGGGCCACATTGGTCGTGAAAATAAATATTTGTAATAATAGTTTATCCCTTGACTATTAGTCTCATTAATATAAATTATACAAGATGAACTTGGAGCGGTAGAAAGAAGAACTAATAAGTTTAATCTTTACTATACTACCTGACTATGTCTGGACTTTAAAAAAGACTTTGACCTATGATTTCTTTTCGGGGTTTCTTATTTCAAAATAGTCGGCTGTCGGTAACACCGGCCTCATCTAGTTTAAACATTTTTTTTCTTAACCTTTATTGTTCCCACTGCTGGGCAAGGGCCTCCCCTATAGCCTTCCAGTCTTCTCTCCGTGCCTTCTCTTTAAGGTAACATAATAAAAAAAACTATAGTATAAGTGTAATTTTAACCAATTCAATATAAAATAATGGTAAGTATATGGATTTTGTTTCGATTTTATATGGTAGGTAATAGATTTTACCCGCGACTTCGTCCGCAAAATGTCGGTTATCGCGGATGCAGACGAAGATGCGGATTAAAAACTATCCTATGTCCTTCCCAGGGTCTCAAACTATCCTCATACCAAATTTTATAAGAATCGGTTCAGCGGATTAGGCAAGAAAAGGTGAAATACAGACAGACAGAGTTACTTTCACATTTATAATATTAGTATGGATTGTAATATCGTGATTTATTAAAGTTTTGAATTTCTGTATTGTTTGTAGTTTTTATTTAAGTGTGTTTGTAATATTTGTAGCACTTCTTCGCCGCAACCCCAGAAGAGTGTAAAACCACTTCCACCTGGAAATAAAGTTGTAAATAAAAGTGTGTCCTTCTCCTTTACTGATCATAAATGCATCCAGTAAGTATTAAAATAGTTTTTAAGAGAATTACAGCTGCTAACTTGACCACTGAGCTGTAATTGATGGCACGGTTGGCGCAGTGGCTGAGCGATTGGCTGCTGCGCTGTGTGCCGCGGCTTTGATTCCCGCACGGGCTATTTATTTGAATGGCCTACGGGTAGTTGTTCCGGATCTGGCTATTTGTGCATGTGTATTGAAATGTAAACGCAACCACGACATAGGAGAAATTCCTAGTGTGGATAAACGCTAAAAAAAGAAAAATACGTTTTGCCTATGCAATCCTACTGTTCGCCTGACCACGGACGGAATACGCATGTATTCTACTTATTTTTGGTAAAAAAAGTGATTAAATACCATGTCCATAGTTGTGGATGTATAGTTTTCCATTCTTCTGCTCTGGCTCCAATCTGATCGCATCTCGTGATGGCCTCAAACCAGCCCATCGCTTCACTAATTCCGCTTGCTGAAATAAAATTATGAATTGGTAAAGTGGCAGCTGGCAAGTAGGCAATAATTCGATGAATCGAGACTCCTCTGTGCGTCGGAAAGCACGTTAAGCCGTTGGTCCCGGCTGTCTGTGTAGATCTTTGACAGTCGTTACGGGTAGTCAGAAGCCCGAAAGTCTGACAACCAGTCTTGCCAAGGGGGTATCGTGTTGCCTAGTAACTCGGTTGTGGAGGTCATATAGACAGTCGCTCCATATAAAACACTGGTATTCTGCATGATGCATCTAATAAGACTGGGAGAAGACCTCAACACAGCGAGGCGTGCGAACCTCGCGAGGCAAACTAGGCAGCTGATCTTCTTTTAAAAAAAAATCTAGATTAATTCATATTATTATAATATTGTTATGTGATGATGGCCCAGTGCTTTAGGCTTCGCCTCTTGTGCACGAGGTTGTGGGTTCAAACCTGGGCAAGTACCAATGTGAGTTTTTCAATTCATATGTACTTTCTAAGTTTATCTTGGACATCACCGACATCGGTGAAGGAAAACATGATTCTTCAAGTGCAAGAAGTGCAGAGTGCAGACAACTAATACGGTGGAATTTCGATTTTGTTTTTGTGGATGTGAGGACCATGTAAGCCACTAGTATAACAGGCGCAGACGCAGCAGAAGAATCACAGCACGAATGGAATTATTCTATTCTTATTGCCAAAGGGGATGATAATATTTGAGACGCGAGGACGCTATACGTATATGTAGGAAACGAATAAATGATTTAAAAACCAAAGGAAATAATTGTCTATTTCAGGAGGTTCTTCTATTTCATGTGACGATTTGGGGAGGGGGGGGGGGGGGGGGGGTCACGCATGACCCCTACGAGTTTACAGTACCCTACTGTAGTTTTAATAGATTTATCTTACTGCAAGTCCAGGCATCAATTTCTTGCATCCATTCAGTATGAAGTCAGTGTCTTTTGGATCTATTTCTGTGTTGAAATCATTTTGATGGGTCCCTCCCAGCACAACTGTTTGAGCGCTGCAAATAAATTAACAAATAGATCATATCTATCCATAAATATTTAAGTACTAATATAATGAAGCTGAAGAGTTTATTTGAATGAATTATTTTAATTGAATGCAATTATGTCTGCAACTACCAGTCGGATTTTAAAATTCTTTTTGCATTAGACAGCCTACTTCTTGAGCAGGTTCACAGGCTATTTTACAACACGTTACAACCCTTAAGAGCGGGTGAAACTGCGGGGCAGAGCTATGTGACGATATACGGAGAAAGAGGATGACATCCCTTCCCAAAGCCTCGTGTTTGGAGAAGACATTGCATGCTTTTGAGTTCATTCGGTGCTTCAGGCAATTTAAAGAAAAATGTTTTATGTGCAGAATTTTTCCAATATGGTTTCGAACCTCCTTCTAAAATACGACCTAATTATTGCGAAGTAGTTCGATCCTATTTGTTCACGCACGGATACCTTTTTATTTATATTTTTGTACTTGGTAGTTTTGAGTGGCTGAGTGATCGACTCCTGCCCCGCGTGTCGTGGGTTCGATTCGCGTACGAAATAAATATTTGTAAGCTACAGGTTGTTGTTCTGGGTCTGGATGTTAGCACGACATTTGGCACGTCAAAGGAGAACTAGTGTGGGACAACGTTTTAAAACTTTAAAACTTTATGCACATGTAAGAAAAAACCCGTACAAAGGCGGTCTTAATACCTGAGGCATTTCTACCAGTCTAACTTAGGGTGATGTAGAGACAGAACATAGTTTTGTTGTTTATATTTCCTTTGCGTGTCCCAAATAAATATTTTTCTTTTCTTTCTTTGAACATTAATTTACAAAGTACTGCTGCACGTTAAGGTAACGCTACTTACTTCGGTATGATATAGTTTCCGCCCTCCTCATCAATAACTACCTGATTGATCCACGGCGCTTTGACCTGCGACAGAAAACATGGTTAATCATGGGGCTAAAGATTATAATTCCAGATATATTTCAGAAGAGATAATAGCAGTAAGCCAGCACTTTACGGTCTCTACAGAAAAGGCTTCGTATCCGTTGTATGACTATACTTTTTCAGTTTTTATGTGAGGTCCTATAACCTCTCAGTTGAAAAATTGTCTCAAACGTCAAAAGCGGGAATGTAATCATTAACACGTTGAACCAAATGACCGACGAACAATACATTTTCTATTGTGTCTCGTTGTTTGGCAGTTAAGGTGTTAATTAAGAGAAAGAAAAAAAGAGAAAACTTCTATTTTTAACGTCTATTTTTATGACCCGACGATGTGGGGGCGGGGAGGGGTTGCTTACAACCGCCCCCCCCCCCCCCCCCCCCTTCGGTACGCCACTGACATAAATTTCGACGAACACCAAAGAACATGTCCCAATAGTCTTGTAGATTTCCTAGATTACTCCAAAATAACTTTTAGAGCACGCGGCTTCGTGGCCTGGGTGGAGGTCGGCACGGGATTAGTCATCCAAATCCGTTCAGACGTATAGGCGTGAAGAGGCAACAAGCTCAAAATTCGCATTTATAATAATAGTTAGGCTTATACGCACCCTAAGAACCTGCCCCCTAATAGGCACCACTCTATCATCAGGGACAAGGAATCTAGCTCCAATACCAGTACAGTTCACAACCACATCATACTGGTCTAAGCCTTGGTCCTGGAGGGACGTGAGTTTGGCTTGTATAACCTTTCCGTTTGCTTGTTTGAACCGTTCCAGTAGGTGAGCGAGTAAAATTGCCGGCGAGGATATGAATGTTGAGAACGTTTGGCCGGCACTGGAAACAAAACATATTACTGTTGGTTAACCCTTTCGCTGCCCAGTTCAAATATACGATTTAAATTGTATGACATAATTTTTGGCAAATTACATAATGCGTAGGTAGGTATATGGTAGGGGGTGATGGGCATGTTCACATCTCATGTATAGCTTTTTACATGTACAACTCGGGAAGTTCTGGGTACATGAACACACTTTTTTCGACCCGTGAGCCGGGTGCTGGGCACTAAAAGTGTTAAAATACGTTTTAGGTTATCTAAACTTTACTAAACGTCAAGACTTGGATGGTGGCAGTCACGGTTACACAACGTGCGAGTGGGTCCGTCCGTAACGGGAATCCCAGATAAAGGTCATAAGCACACATATCAACTAGGAAACGGATCGTAACAACTCGAGCGTTTAGTATTCTTTATATGAAACTTCCTACTGAAAAGAATAGTTTGTTTATAATTGGTTTATTGCTTGTATAAAGTTAATTTTAGTCTAAGTTTTAGTTTAAGGTCTTATCTGTCGCATTAGGGTAAACCCTATAAAGATAGAATAAGTTTTGGTAAATAAAAAAAAAATAACACTAATCGGAATCATAACGTAAACGATTCGCCTCGGGACAGGCTCTAGAACCGTGGTGTGGCGCGTGGTCAACCAGCGGTTCCCGCGCTTACTGCTCGTCGTCCCCGCGCTTCGACTCTCCGTCGCCGTGCTTGCGTCTCTTCGTCTACCCATGCCCCTCTCACCCCTCCTGCGGCTTGCCTGCAGCAGACCACACTCGTGCAGCTAGGTCAACCAGCGGTCGGCAAGCCGTAAGCGCGGCGTCGCGTCGTGTCGCCTAGCTGTAACCGAGTCAACGTATCGCAACTGCTGGGCCGCTACGTGCTTACGTTAGATTAACACCTGTTTGACGACGAGGCGAAAGGCGATACGATGACGATTGCTTTTCGAGTTGACATGTGTGCTATGACCTTAAACTGAGTGTCGACGTATCATCTCACTCCCGCGCTTTATGATTACAGCTCTTCAACATACCTATGTTTAAACAATTATATCGGAAACTTGCATTAATGTTCCTTTCACAGTATACCACATAAGATTCTGATAACAGTGGTGGTGGTGGTGGCGTGGCTTTTGAACTGCATACTTCACCAGTTGCCAGTGACAATATAAGCAATACAAATAGTAAGGGACTAACTCAGATCCAGCCTGTCCCTTGCTGTCCTCTTCAGCGACGTCCTAAGCCGAGGTTCGTACCCCGCAGGGGGTGCCCTTAGCGATAGTCGCTTAGCTTATAAGTTTGTATGCCTGGCTGGAGGCCTTAATTTTAATTAAGCCCCCCACAGGAAAGTTCGGTTGAGCAGTAAATATCCCTGAAGGATAAACTGCGAGATGCCCATACCAAAAAAAAAAAAAAAAAAGGGACTAACTACAGTTATTCAGCTTTTGTCCATAGGGAAGACCAGTTTTGTATGATATGCGTACGAGTCCGTTCAGCTGAAAGGACGTTTAAACGTCTTCATACAAAATCGTTGTTTCCTTTGAACATAAACTGAATAAATGTGGGTAGTCCCTAATTCATAGGATTACTTACGTATATTGACCAGAA
Source organism: Phlogophora meticulosa (assembly GCA_905147745.2). NCBI lineage: Eukaryota > Metazoa > Arthropoda > Insecta > Lepidoptera > Noctuidae > Phlogophora > Phlogophora meticulosa. The sequence continues at coordinate 15,252,437 of LR990531.1, read as the reverse complement.
AAAAGTTCACTATAGTCTTCTAGCTCTTTACTGTCAAGCACATGATAGCCAAACACCATGTGAGACCACTCAGGCTTGCAGAACTTCTCCTTAGTCCTATATAAGTTGTATATGGGCATCAAACAGACCCCATGACCACCGGATTTCCATTGCTCGTGGAGAAATCTGTATGTGTCTTTGCCCCATTTCCTGAAATACATATATTAGGTCTTTACCTATGAAATTGCCGTTCTGCAGTACTGGCCATTTCAAATCAAAATATTTTTTGTTTGGCTAAGAATTCTAATTTCAAATGAATTTTATTTTAAAAACATGGTTTTTTTTTTCCAAAAGTAGTCATTTGTTTATTGATTAGTGTTACATTTTCATCGCATTTAAATCTTTTTCGTCATCATGGATACGTTAAAAATTCAAGTAATTATGGAATATGAGTACCGTCGTGGCAGCAACGCGGCACAAGCGGCACGCAACATCAACGACGTTTACGGAGCTAACACTACAAACCAACGCACTACCTGTTATTGGTTTGCTCGCTTCCGTTCTGGAAATTTCGACCTGAAAAATGAACCTCGCGGTCGTCCGAAGACTTTGGTCGACAATGACGAATTAAAGGCGATTGTGGAAGCTGATGATACACAATCTACGGCTGAATTAGCAGCAGCTTTCGACGTTAGCGTCAAAACAATATTGGTCCATTTGCGTCAAATTGGCAAGGTAAAAAAGCTTGACAAATGGGTGCCCCACGAACTCAATGATCGCCAGCGCGAAGTACGCGTCGAGACGTGCCTTGCACTGCTCAACAGACACACAAATGAAGGAATTTTGAACCGCATTGTTACCTGCGATGAAAAATGGATTCTGTTTGATAACCGCAAGCGCTCAGCAAGTTGGTTGGATCCTGGTTCAGCACCTAAACAATGCCCTAAACGAAAACTTACCCCAAGAAAAGTGATGGTCACTGTTTGGTGGTCTAGCGCCGGTGTGATTCAACACAGCTTCTTACCAAACGGGGTGAGCATTACTGCAGATGTGTACTGTGAAGAATTGAACACAATGATGGAGAAGCTGGCACATCTCCAACCAGCATTGGTCAATCGCTCGTCTCCGCTGCTCCTGCACGACAACGCGCGACCTCATACTGCACAGCAGACGGTCTCCAAGTTGCAAGAACTGGGGTTGGAAGCTCTCCGTCATCCGCCCTACTCACCAGACCTTGCGCCTACAGACTACTACTTTTTCCAGAATTTGGATAACTTCTTGGCGGGAAAAAAAATCAATACCCGAGAGGCAGTACAAAATGCCTTTGAAGAATTTGTTGCCTCCCGTCCAGCTGATTTCTTTAAGAAGGGCATCAATAAACTGCCACTGCGTTGGCAAAGATGCATTGATTGCATGGGTGATTACTTAGATTAATACAAATAAAAAATACATGAAAAAAATTCTTTTAAATTTTTTCATACAAAACGGCAATTTCATAGGTAAAGACCTATTATTATGTTAAATGCTTGGCCATTGGTTGCCAGGAGCAAAAATATGGTCCACAGGTTTTTTTTACACAAAAACCACCTTCATGTACCTTAACTCAATGTAATTTTCTATTAGAAAATGTTTTGTTTTCCAAAACAATACTGTATAAAGTGATTCGATTTTAACGAATATGCTAAATGATTTGATTTTTTGTATCAACAGTTTATGTGTCTTGAACGTTCTTGTTTGATAACGGGAGGTCCTGTTAACAACAAATAAATCAAAGTGGTCCCCATATGACTATTCCTAAAAAGCCCGTAAAGGTTGTAATTTTTTTCATTTTTCCCAAATTAACTTAAAATTAGTGTTTGGCTTGGCTTCCCCAGGGCGGAAGGGTCCGGGCTCCCATACGCACGGCCCCTATAGCTGGTCACCGAATGTTCACTAAGCTACCGATACCGAAGCGAACAATTTATCTTCGATAAAAGATACAAAATCCAACTCCATGAGGATCACCGGTACGAGGGACAACGTCCAGCAGAGTTGCAAGCAGAGTGTATGGGTATATCCCTAGCAGCCTCAGCTATCGCAGCCAGACAGGTTCAGGACCACACTGTCCGTATTCTATCAGACAAGCTACCGATTATGATGAGGGAAAACTCTACGTCCATGTGACTTAAAGATTGATCTACTAGTTATAAGTCACATCGTCATATTCTATTCTATTAGCCCCAAGCTAAGCAGAACTTGCGTTATGAGTACTAGATGACTGATATATTTAATATTATACATTAAATAGATAGATTTTTTTATTATACACAGCAAATACCCAGAACACCCGGAACAAATCTTTGTAGATCGTACAAACATTTGTCCCAAGGCGGGAATCTAACCCGCAACCTCCTGCGTCTCAGGCGGACCTTCGCCCGCCGCGCCATATCGGTCGTCAAAGTGTGTGTGCATGCAAGCAGTGTTGTGTATGTGAGTTTTAAATGTCTGTAAACGCACCCACGATACAGAAGACATTCTTAGTGTGGGGCAACGTTGAAAAAAAATATAAAAAATGATTTATGACAAGACGACTCGGTTCATAGCAGCTACTATAGTGCGGTACATACACTATCAAGCTGTAGGGAGTACCTCCACACAAGTATGGGTACCACAACCCGCCGGCGCCGTCTCCAGTTGTATTCGGAGAGAATTCACTTGAGATTAACACTACCTGAAATCGAAACATCAAAGGAACATTTTAAATTTGAAATATCTATCAATTGACGTTCGAACTCCAAAACATAACTCGATTATACACATACGCCTACATACATAAACTCACGCCTTTTCCCACGTAGGTAGGCAGAAACTACAGAGCGTCATCTGCTACGATCCTTACATACTCTTTTTGCTTCGTCTACGTTCATACATCTGGTCAACCACGCACGCCGGTTGCGAGTATTACGCACCTGACCTCTTGAGGAACATCACTAATAAGGTCAGTGAATGTCCTTCTAGGCCGTCCCCTCCTAGGGTTACCATATGTAAATAGAGGGATGCCTGTCTATGGTACCTAAAATGTCTGAATTTTCAGAAAAATGCCTGTCTAAAGCAAAACACTGTAGGTAATAAGTAAAACCCAACAGATAATAATGAAGAAGGATATTTTTCTAATGATATTTGTCAGAGGACTTTTTTTTTATTTTTCTTTCCTTTCTAATACATAAATGTAAAAATAAACTGCCTGTCTAAGACCAATGCATGCCGGCCGGACGCCTGTCTAAATCTTAAATGCCAGTCAAATGCGGCAAACGCCTGTCATATGGTAACCCTATCCCCTCCCGACTTCTCGATTATATGTTACCGTTTATGTCTCATGCTGTCTTCTATAATCTTTCTTTCTTTCTTACATCGACGGAAAAAGTTTTAAGAGTTAGGTGCCGTTTGACAAATCGGGGGTTAGCATAATATTAATATTCTTTAAATAACTTTTAAGCAACACAACATCACACCTCTAAACCTCGAAAGTTTTGGCAGAGGTGTATGTACCTATAGTACACCCACATTTCGTCAGATATGTTATCCCATGTAATAGGGGGCGAACCTATTGCCATCAATCGAGCACGCATCCAGACTGGCTGGACTGCTGCTCAGAAATACTGAATCTGGGAATCTTACAACAAATTACAAATATAATAACAGTAACGTTTGACGACACGGTTGGCGCAGTGGCTGAGCGATCGACTGCTGCGCCGCGTGTCGTGGGTTCGATTCCCGCACAGAACTAATATTTGTATGGCAAACAGGTAATTGATCCGGGTCTGGCTGTTCGTGTATGTGACTTTAAATGTTTGTAAACGAGACCACGACACAGGAGAAATTCCTAGTGTGGGGCAAAGTTAAAAAAAGTAATGTAGTACTTACATCGAGATCCTTATATTTTTCTTTAATTTTAACAGCACAGGCCAGTCCGATAACTCCTGCACCTATCACAGCAACCTTTACCATTTTTGTATGAAAATTGGGACTAAGTACTACATGCAGTTGGTTGGAAGCCGCACAGCTAAATGCCTTTATTATTCTGTTCTTTATCTTATCTCAAGAGTTCAGGGAGCACACATTATTATAATACCTTGTTTATAATGCGCTTGTTTACTAGAATAAAGGAGAACTCACCGGACAAGTTAAGTTATTCGTTAGTCTTTCTAAGTTTATCTTGGACATCACTGACATAGGTGAAGGAAAACATCGTATTTTTTTTTTAGGTAGGGCCTCAGACTCACAGTTCAGCACTAGAAGGCTGTTTACTGCTTTAACCGGTCGATCCTGTGGTGACATTACAAGAAGGCCCCCAACCAGGGCGGAAAACATCGTGAGGAAACCTCGACTTATATAATTAATATAAGTCTGAAATCGCCAACCCGTCTTGAGCAAGCGTGGTGATTAATACTCGTGCCTTCTCTGTATGAGAAGAGGCCTTTGCCCTGCATTGGGACAGTAATAGGCTGGTACTGTAGTGTACTGTAAGTTAAGTTTGATTGTTTTTTTTAGGGTTCAGTAACCAAATGGCAAAAACGGAACCCTTATATGACGTACAGGTGCCAGCACATCAAGATCACATCACTCCAAACTGCCAGATTTTCCCAATTGAACATGAACCGACGAATTGACGACCGATGTGGCGCGGCGGGCGAAGGTCCGCCTGCGACGCAAGAGGTTGCGGGTTCGATTCCCGCCTTGGGACAAATGTTTGTACGATCTACAAATATTTGTTCCGGGTGTTCTGGGTATTTTCTATATATATAATAAAAATATCTATCTATATAATGTACTGTATTAAGTATATCAGTCATCTAGTACCCATAACACAAGCTCTGCTTAGCTTGGGGCTAGATGATGCTGTGTGGATTGTCCAGCAATATTTATTTATTTATTATTATTATTTATAACCTTATTTCTAGTAAAATAAAATTGAAAAGCTATCAAAGAAATTTGACACATTGGGGTAGCTTGATATGCTGGCCTCTGTACATCAGTCCATCTTTCCGCCGAGAATATACACAAACCTTTCACTTTAGGCGTTATATTGATTATATCGAAATTTGGAAGAAAGATGTGTCGATGTAGTGAGTATCTGAGTTTTAAATGTTTGTAAACGCACCCACAATACAGAAGAAATTCCTAGTGTGGGGTCATTTTTTTTTAAGATAAAGAATAATAATGTGTGGTGTACCATAAAGAACATTCTATTTGAAGGAAGATTAATCGATTTTCTAAGGATTCACTAGAGGATAAAATAATATCGGGTAATAACAACTCCGTCAAAGAGTTCCACTACTTAAAGATACGAATATTTAACGTGTTGGGATATCATCTGACACTGTTACAAAAAAAAAACATATTTTGTTATCATTTGATTTCGTTTATTTGTTTTCACTCCACGTCACACTGTGATTAAGCATTGACAAGCAATATTCTATCCTTGTTGCTGCAATTACATCATATCTTTGCTATATTATCGATATCTCTCTCTCTCTCTCACACACAATACCAGCAAGCGAAAGGCGAATAGCGTTACCGCCTTTTCAGACCCCACTTATCGGTGATCATGTTCAGATGTTGTTCAAATGTTCCACAAGTACAACAATGCTATTTTTACTTGTTGATCTTATTCCGTCGCTTGCGCGGTGGCGGTGGTTCCTTCGTATGCACGGTGCGCACGTGCAGCGTCCTCGTGCAAGACTTGGCGAATGCTACGCCGCAAATCTCACACTTATATGGATTGTCGCCAGAATGGATCTGAAAGAGAGGAAAAGATTGATTGAGTAACTCATCATCATCCTCCTCACCTTATCCCAATTAATTTGGGGTCGTAGCTGCATGACTGCTTCTTCCACTCATCTCAATGGTCAACTCCTTTCTAACCATATTATCGTTCACTTATTAGATGAGAAGCAAAATGCTCTATGACAAAGATCATAATAGGATGATGAGATGCGAGTGAACACTCCATTTTTTAAAAGAATGAAGACTACGCTCTTGAGAGTACCACTTTCTTCCAATTTTGTCGTACTGCCATGGAAATAATGAAAAGGCTAGATCCATTGCTAAACCAAGTAGGTATACTGAATTCGAGCTTAAGACTTCAAACATGCCAACAGAAATGAAATAGAAAAGAAAAAAATAAGTAAAACCTATAAATAAAGTTCAGTCTGCGCTAAACGTTTTTAATGCCTTTAAATAGTACAGATAGGGCTCAAATAGGCAGAGATGCCTTCACTGATAAGAGGCCTGTATCCTGCAGCGGGACAATAACAGGTTAGTTTTATTATTTTACATAGTACCAGTCATTCTAAAATCTACTTAACTTACACTAACATAAAGTTGTAGTTCTTTTTTCGTTCAAGAGGAAATTCAATGAATTGGAAAAAAATATATGAATCCACAATTTACTTACTTTCAGATGCCTTTCCAGCGCTTCTTTCCTCTTGAATGCTTGTGCGCACACGGTGCACGGGAAGGGCCGCGTGTCGGAATGCTTCTGCTGGTGCACGCGCAGGTCGTGCGCGGAGAAGCACGCCTTGTCGCACCGGGAGCATTGGTACGGACGCTCCCCGAAGTGGGTGCGTTTGTGCATCTCGAGGACGGCGTTGCACTGGGGGAAGAGGATGCTATTCGTTTTGTTTCATCATGTCCTAGAAGGACATACACTAACCTTATTCATAATAACTAATTTATTTCAGAACATAATCAAATTCCATTGGTGATGTTGTTCAAAAAAGTCAGGTGTGTAGTATTCGCAACCGGGGTGCGTGTATGACCAGATGTATGAACGTAGACGAAGCAACAGGAGTATGTAGGGATCGTAGCAGGTGGCGTTCTGTAGTTTCTGCTTACCCCCATAGGAAAAAGGCGTGAGTTTATGTATGTATGTTTGCTAGTGTCTGCAACATGTACGCGCGTTTTCTGTATGGTTTTGTTTTACAACAGTGTCATACAAGATTAGTTGCTGTATCAGTACCTAAAAGTATTTGAAAATAATTGAGAACACGACCATTTAAAATATGCTCATAGCAAAGTGTTTGTCTGTTACATAATATTCAGGTTGTGCGTCGATTTCCCCCCAATCCTGTACACTATGGTACACCCATATTAACAGGAACTGGACTCTATTAACACTTGTAGTGCCCAGCACCCGGCTTCAGGGTCGAAAAATAGTTTGTTCATGTACCCAGAACTCGCTTCCCGAGTCGGACATGTAAAAAGCTATAAATGAGATGTGAACATGCCCATCACCCCCTACCATATACTTACGCATTATGTTATTTGCCAAACATTATGACATACAAGTTAAATCGTATTTTTGAACTGGGCAGCGAAAGTGTTAATAAGTACACTATATTCGATTATTTTGTTTCGATATCTGGAAACAAATCGAATACCATTAAAAGAGGAATTCTTGTATATACAGGGTGTTAGGTAGAACGAGGGACATACTTTAAAGGCGTGTAGTACTCATGAAAATGAAGAACTTTGACAATGAAACAATCCCTAAAATCGCGAAAAAATAATCAGCTACTTCATACATTTATGTTGGCATAACTTAACAAAATGTGAGAAACAGCTATTTTTTTTCACGATTTCAGTGTCGATCCTTTAGTGAAATTGGTTCGTTTTGATGACTACTAGATTCCATTAAAGTATGTCCCTCGTTCTGCCTAACACCCTGTATATAATCTGAATCTCTGTAACGGCTCCAACGATTTTCATGAAAGTTAGTATGCAGGGGGTTTCATTTTTAGAAAACGGCGTTTTATCTGAGCAAAGCTCGGTCATCCAGGTACTCTTAATTATTAACTCACCGCATATCTCTTGCCGCATACATCACACACACAGTTCTTCCGCACTGGTTCGTACTTATCAGGATGCTTGAGACGATAATGGTTCCAGTATGAACGTGGAGTGGCAAATTCTTCTGGACACTGCGAATTAAACACTCAACTATAGACATGTAGTAATGATGAGCATAATCAGACTGTATGTGCTATATATGTATATGCGACAAGCAAGCTATGTATAAGCTGTGCCCGCGACTTATTTCGTGTAGAAACTAAACTCGTAAAAGTTTCTGAATTTACCAATTTTCTGTTTGGTCCGTCAGTTACATTACCAAGAAATATTGGACACGTGTTTTTTGCTTACTCAAATCAATAAAAGGGACAAAGATATAGCACATCAAAGATCAGAAGGGGCTTGTTACGTCACTTTTAGGTAAAAAGTGTAACATAGTGTGACATCACTCGAAATTGCAATGCTTCATCGTCTTCAGTTTTTGTTTACGTGATAAAAGAAAAATTCCTTGTCCAGTATTTTTGAGTAATCCAACTATCGGACCACACAGATTTTTTAAGGACACACCCTATTGTCCTAATTTTTCTTACCAAAAGGACCTACTACAAAGTATTAATAAAACTTAAAAATAGAAAATTAACGAAATCGATAAAGTCGTTCTCAAGTTATGGCGTGACCAAGGGAAACAGGGTTTTTTTTTTCTATATCTATTAATTTATTTATTTATTACTTTAAGCACACAGATGTACATAGGCGGACTTAATGCCATAGGCATTTTCTACCAGTCAACGTTTGGGTGATGCAGAGACAAACAGTGGCAGGTGCAATTTCTTAAAAGAAAACAAAAGGGAAATTAAATATACATAATTATATATATATATAGATTATACACTGTAAATATAATACCTACACTATATCCTATATCCTCCTCTCTGTAAGAGGGAAGGGGGTCGTCATTCACCACGCGGGCCCAGAGTGGGTCTACTACTAGTCTAACCAGAAACATACGAATCCTGAGTAAAACACTATTTAGTGGCAGAGAAAGGCCAACTGAACGTTGGTGTCGGCTACCAGCCTTATATTTATATTCATACATAGATACGAAATGCAACTATAGACTTGCATACCATAATATTTGCAGATCATACGGTAACCGGATGCAGCTGAATATACCCTAGCCTATTTTCTGAGTATCACATTACCCAGTAACTGGATTGTGAAGTTCAGATAGGCAGTCGCTCCATGTAAAGTACTGGTATTCAGCTGCCTCTGGTGAGACTGGAAGCCGATCCCAACATGGTTGGGTAAAGGCTAGCCAGATGATGATATTAAAAAGGGCCACAAGTAATATTCAGCTACAGTGAAAACTAAACTATACACTAAGGAAATAAGGTTCACATTATAAAATGTAGATACCAACATGCTGACACTTGGCGGGCCATTTAGTTCGGACTTGACTCCTACGTTGGTAATTGTAGTGCTTTGGTTGTTTCTTAGGATGCTCCTCACGATTGTGAAGACGTAACTCCTCAGGGTCCGTGAACACCTCGCCGCAAACACGACACCCGTTCCTGTTGACAAACAAAACAGAACCGTATAGCAACTTACGTTGAGTCTACAGTCGGCATGCGCTTGACGGACTTCACCATGTGTCTCTTGTACGTGAACATTGATATTGACTTGTACTGAATTTAAAACAAACAAATAAACGAAACTGAACCGTATATCAACTTAAGTAGAGTCTATAGTCCGCGTTCGTTTGGCGGACTTGACGGACTTGACGGACTTCACCATGTGTCTCTTGTACGTGAACACTGATATTGACTTATACTGAATTGCAAATAAACAATTAATCGAAACTGAACCGTATGTCAACTTACATAGAGTCTGTAGTCCGCGTGTGTTTGACGGACATAACCATGTGTCTCTTGTACGCCTCCGTTGATATAAACTTGACGTCACACTCTTCGCAGTATGGACCCTCTTCTGTAAGCTCTTCTTGTTTTGCCTAAACATACAATAAATCAGTTGTAAGTTCTCAACCGCCGGCGCCGTAAACGACCAAATTTTAAAATTAGTCTAATTAAATTAAACCGTAAACAAATTCAAATAGAGTTTAAAACAGTTTGGGGTGTGTGGTACACACGTGAGTATATGGTATTTATGTTTTAAGTAACTTCCCCCCCCCCCATACTATGAATTGCTCCTGTATCGTGGGTGCGTTTACAAACATTTAAACCCACATAAATAACAGACCCGGAACAACTACCTGTAGGCCATACAAATATTTGTTCCTTGCGGGAGTCGAACCCACGACAAGCAGCGCAGCAGTCGATCGCTCAGCCACTGCGCCAACCATGCCGTCCTAGGTATCTGTTATTACACCCTGAAAATCACATATAGTAACAGACATTGAATTTGAACTCTCGGCGGAGTGGTGGGGGTTTGTGTACGCGTCCTACTCTCTCAGGAGTAAGGTTCAAAACCGCTTAAAATAATTAAAGATCAGAGCTCTATATAAATAAGCTATAAACTTTTTTCTTACTTATCATGTCGTTAGAACTCTTAAAAACACTGCAATAAGGTTCAAATTCCAATGTACTCACCTCAACGTCCTTGTGCATCATATTCTTATGTACGACGAGCCCCTGCTTGCTGTAGAAAGAGTAGCCACAAAACCCGCAAATGTTTTCAGATGGATGTTTGATACGCATGTGGCTGACGTACGTCGTCCTTACACTGTGAACAAATCGCCCATAGAACTATAGTTATACAGGCTTGCGTAACTCATTGTATGTATATTATTTTTAATCTAAAAAAGGTACTTTCAGTAAAATGTTAGTAACCTCTATATCATCCTATCTAGCCTTTTCCCAACTATGTTGTGGTCGGCTTCCAGTCTAACCCGATGCAGCTGAATACCAGTGTTTTACATAGAGCGACTGCCTGTCTGACCTGCACAACCCAGTTACTGGGCAACACGATACCCTTTGGACACATACAGTGTTTTCAGAGTAGACGGATAAGAAACTCAGACCTTATACATGTACGAGTACTTATTTTAAAAGTAAATTGTTTGTTAAAACCATTTCACAGATATAAGTAAAATACTTAGATATTATTTATCATTTGTGAATAATCCTGACCACGTCAATAATAAACGCTCAGTAAGTGAAACATTATTAAGTATAATCACCGGCAAATAAGATGGCAAAAGTCGTTAGATGCGCACAAGTCGTTTTTTAGGTCTCTTTGGTGGTCAAGCGGGACGCGGGGTATGAGGTAGCGTCGATCCGAGCGCGCGATTGGTGCATCAGTCGACCCTTGCCTCCCGCACCGCGCCTTCGTCCCGTTCGCTCCCGATTACATTTCAGTGCACGAAAATTGAACCCTTTGTTTTTGTTGTGTTAAACTTAAGTGTTGTTATTGTTTTTAAATTTAGGATAGAGTTCCTGAAAAGGCATAGCATACGAGGAAAGTATGCTCAAACCAGAGTTATACAAATTAATAAAATTGGAAAAAGAACAATTTAAAACATACAGCATTGACCAAACACTTGCAGAACACAACCATAGTGTTCTGCGATTGCGACTTTTAATATGATGCCAAGGGTAGTTTTATTAACGGATAGTGGCGACGACTAGTTATTTTTTTTTTTTTTTATATAAACTTTTTTGAATTTTAAATGCACGTTATTTATAACTCCTAATAAACTTGAATTCCTCTCCCTTCTTTAACTTTGTTCTATACAGACATGATTAAATATAAATGATGGCAATAACAATAGAATAATGACGATCAATAAAAGTTACCACTTTTTTGTGCCACTAAGTGTACGATGCGCGAACTTACCCCCACTACGCCAAAATCTTGCCATCTTATTTGCCGGTGACTATATATGAATATAATTATTCCTTACTTGAAAACTTCATCACAAAATTTGCATTTATGTGTGACTCCCTTATGTGAACCTTGATGCTGCTTCACAGTAGTTCTGAAATGTGAATACACATATAATTATTATTACTGGAGGAACTCCCAGTTTCTAGTGTGGCGACATCTATTGCGCCACATACGAACTAAATCTAACGTCTGCTATGTCGCGGTATTAAAGTTATCCACGCGACAGAGCATTATATAAAAACCCGACCAAAACCATCGGGCAGTTATAGCCCACCAGACACAACACCCGTCTGGTCGGAGGATCCTCCCTTTTCTATGGAGGATGCGGAACTTTACACCCTGTTCCTCATACCCCCAAATTTCATGTGTAAATTGTCAAATGCGCGTTAACGCTGCGATGTGACAATTTATTTGCAGAATCCGGGTCTTGGCTTCGGAGCCATTGACAAAACAAAGTACAGCCTGTTTGTTCGGTAAAAATCTCCCGCGAAATGTTATGTGAAATAATCTTTCAATACCTAGCATTGTATGGGATGACAGCTCACCTCGCCTTCACTTACTTCACTTTTTTTTGGAATAGCACTGCAGTTCGTAGCATATATGTTCGCCGGTCTGAAGTGAGCACAAGGCTGCACAGTAGTAAATATCTATATTAAAACAGCAGCGCATCGGAAACCTGATTGACTATTAATGTTATGTTCTTTTTTTTGGGATGATGTATGGATGCATCTCGCAATTTAACCTTTAGGGGTTATTAACTGCTTAACCGAACTGAACAGGATTTAATAAGAATTAGGGCTTCCAGACAGGAAGAAAAACACAAGCTAAGCGACTACACGCTAAGGGCACCCCCTGCGGGGTACGGGGCTTGGGTTAGGGCGGAGTTGGGAGAGGACAGCAAGGGGACGGGCTGGATCAGTTTCATTATTTTTTCTATTAAAAAAAAAACGTTCCCCCAGGAACTTCTCCCGTATCGTGGGTGCGTTTACTTTTAACTCACATACACAAACAGCCAGACCCAGAACTGCCTGTAGGCCATACAAATATTTTTCCGTACGGGAATCGAACCCACGACACACAGCGCAGCAACCGATCGCTCAGCTACTGCGCCAACCGGAACAGGCCATTTAGGGAATATTATTTTCCTATTGGCGGCTTTATACTTACATATTACTAGAGTTATACGGACATAGATTGCAGACATATCTCTTCCCATGGTTGAGGGCATGTCTCTGGAGATTCCGTTTCGTTTTAAATCTGTACTTGCATATCTTGCACTCTATGTCGCCTAGGTTCTGTAATCAAAGCACACATGCTGTCAATAGTAGGCGACAAGCGTCTTTTATGTTATTAATATAAAGTTTAAATTGCAATGATCGACACGCGCTTAAATGCAAGAGCAAGTTACACCTTGTACTTGCATTTAAGCGCGTTTAGAAGTAAAAGAAAACCTTAAAATGGGTACTTATACCTCCTAGTCTTGTAGATAAAATCATCGATAGTAAAACTGTGTTTACAGAAACTGATGTAGGTGCTAAGGCTTGCCCAAAAATATCGATATATCAATCAATCAATCAAAATTCATTTATTCAAATTAGGCTGAAAATCAGCACTTTTTTAACGTCAAAACTTTACCACTTCCTAGTGTTTTTCCTGGGAAGAAGAAGTAGTGGAACAAACTCCCTAGCAACATATCGTTAGTTCAATCTTTATTTAAGAATTCTTTTTTCTTTTTTTTTTTAATCGCTTCCCCAAACTGGGAATATCTCCTGTGTCGTGGGTGCGTTTACAAACATTCAATCAAACTCACATACACGAACAGCCAGACCCGGAACAACTACCTGTAGGCCATACAAATATTCGTTCCGTGCTGAAACCGAACCTACGACACGCAGCGCACCAGACAATGGCTCAGCTACTGCGCTAACCGTGCCGTCACTTATATCAATCAATATCGCTTTCGATATCGATATATTTTTTAAATATTATATTTTTAACATTTCTGACATTTCATCATAAAGAACTTTTACTATGGGACCAAACCGAAAATGGATGAAAAAAAGCAACTTTTCCATACATTTTGTCGAGATAACACTTCTGCCAGAAAACGAGACACAATAGAAAATGTATTGTTTGTCGAAGCTGTTAAGTAAATAAATAAATAAATAATGCTGGACAATCCACACAGCATCATCTAGCCCCAAGCTAAGCAGAGCTTGTGTTATGGGTACTAGATGTCTGATATACTTAATACAATACATAACATAGATAGATATTTTTTACAAATACCCAGAACACCGGAAACAAATATTTGTAGATTGTACAAACACTTGTCCCAAGGCGGGAATCGAACCCGCAACCTCCTGCGTCACAGGCGGAACTTCGCCCGCTGCGCCACATAGGTTGTCAAGTGAACATAAAATGTGTGGAGCTGCTATATTTTATATCTTACCAGAGAGTGTTTTGTGAGGTGATGTTTCCAGGCGTGCGTATTGTTGAACCCCCTGTAGCACTGGTGGCACTTGTACGGACAGTCGAGGTAGTTGGACGATTGCTTGCGTTTGTTCATCTCTTCTATCTGATCCTCGATCTGGGGATAAGCAAGTTGTCAAATGTAAAAAGAAGAAAAACGAAAGAAAATCTTTTTTTTATTCACGAGACAATGACGCACATACCTACATAAGAATAGGGATGTCTTAGGTAAAAATACAATAAGTCTATTTGGTCCGTCAGTTAGATTATCAAAAATATAGGACACGTATTTTTTGCTTACTCAAATCAATAAAATTCGACAAAGATATAGCACAACAAAGTTTAGGAGAAGGGGCATGTGACGTCACTTCTACGTAAAAAGTGTAACAAGGCGTGACGTCACGCGAAATATCAACGCACTATATCGTCGTCATTTTGTGTATACGTGACAAAAAAAATACGTGTCCAGTAGTCTACGTGTCCAGTATTTTGAGTAATCCAAATATCAGACCCAACAGAATTTTTAAGGACACTACCCTATTGTTGTTTACAGAATCTCAAAACAAGAACAAGTTGGTATAAATAAAAATTGCCCTAGACGCAACTATGCGCCACTACCGCGTGAAACGACAGACGCTCAGCATAATGCCGTGGCCTGCGCACGAAGGCACGAAACCACGGTGCTGGTTTTCAGTGTAAGCCGGCGTATCGCTATCTCATATGTACAGAGTGGGACTAAACTAATGCCATAGACATTAACGTTCCGTTCCAAAAGCACTATACCAACAAACTTTTGCATTTATAATATAAGCGTGATTTATGTTGAGGTTAATAGCGAATTGCGATATCTGATGACAAACTAAAAAAAAAACGACGTTGCCCCACACTACGAATTTCTCCTGTATCGTGGGTGCGTTTACAAAACTTTAAACTCACATACATAAACAGCCAGACCCGGAATAACTGCCAGTAGGTCATAGAAATATTTGTTGCGTGCGGGGATCGAAGCCGCGACACGCAGCGCAGCAGCGCTCGCTGAGCAACTGCGCTAACTAACGTAAATTAAAAATTACTCAATCCACATACCGACAGAGTAATAACATTGATGGAATCAACAGTGTTGTCGCCGCATAGCTGGTCGTCCTTAACTATGGTTGGACTCTTCTTAGAAACCTTAGTACGAGTCGTCTTTGGCCTTATTCGCTTCTTGGGCTGGGCTGGCTGGGATTTTTTGATAGCCAACTTCGGTGCATCAACCGTTGTTTCGGGAAGCTGTAGAAAAGTTATAAATAATTATAATAAGTGCCAAATGCATATCAGGCTATACCTACACAGTGATGGATTCTGTAGTCGCGATCATTTTCACGCATGCATTGATTTAATCGACTGCGAAAATAAGCTAGTATTTCTGCAGTTGTTACTTTATAAGCGCATTTAACACCGACTATTGCTTAGCTACGTAATTAATTAGACACCTTCATAGTCTTTTCAATTATGGGACCCAACAATAACCCACACACTCATGTGCCCAATATTTTTTTTACGGTTTCATGTAACTATTATGGAGAATTATTAATTTGGTAGTACATACTGCATAGCCTGCACCACTCTCTAGTGTTTTGGGGGAGCGTCTTATGTAATTTGGAATAAATAATTTTAACTCCCACTAAGGCCACTATGGTCTGTTGCTAAGATCAAGGTCGCCCACGACTTTTTGCACCGATTCAATCGCAAAAAGACCGCGTTGCTGTCGCTTAAATTGTTCCTTCGTGACGATTCTATACCCTTGCTTCCAAATTTAATAGATAGTATCAATAGTCTCCAATTAAATTGGCTGTGTAACTTTCGCACAGACAAACAAACGTGACAGCATTTTATGGTAACTTTTTCACACCACACTGTTCAATGCGAAATAGAAAGACGAAACAAAAATAACTGGCTTGCTTTCTATGAGAGAGAGAGAGAGAGAGAGAGAGAGAGAGAGAGAGAGAGAGAGAGAGAGAGAGAGAGAGAGAGAGAGAGAGAGAGAGAGAAAAGAGACAGACAGAGAAACACGCGCACGCCGCACGGCTTACAACTACTTATAGCGAAAAGTGTCGTTACAACTTTTCGTCTTCATTTTTTCCGTCTAGCCCCCTTTCGCAACGCGCGATAAGGAACTTCGTTCCAATAAAAGTAGGTAATGCTTCTAGGAAGGAAGGGAGGACTACCGTAATTTTGAATTCGAAAATCTGGCCCGAAATGCATCTCCATTTTTTAAGGAAACTTAAAGATGCGCCAATGAAGCTTGCCTTTGCAAAAGCAAATAATATCCCCACCTCAGGACTATCAGATTCCTCCTGCATGTCAATTTTCACAGAAATTTCCACCTTCTCCACTTCATGTATTTTCCTCTTATCATTCTTCTTAAATTCATCATCATCATCATCACTTGAACTATTATCGGGAGCGTGAGCATGATCGGAAATATCAATATCATCATGATCTTCTTTCTTTATTACTTCTACAACAAATTCAGGTCTTTCTGTGCTCACATAATTTGTTGTGCTGTCTTGTTCAATGCTGATATGAGTTACATTTGTAACTACAAGGAGAGTTTTGTGGGCAAGTGATTTTATTGCAGCATGCGTTATCTGGAAAAATGTAATAGAACTGTCAACAAAATTTCTATTTTATCTTTTTTATATATCACGTAGGATATAATTTTGTTGTCATTACAACTACGGGCATTCCATGTTCTATAAATAGAATGTGTACAGTTAATCCCTTAAAAATACACTGAACTGTACCTTCCCACATTCATCAATGATTCCACACAGTAGAACTTGGCTCCGTAAACACTTCTGTCTAAATATATGAAACTTTTTAGCAAGTGCTGCACACTCGTAACATGCATATGGTGGCAAGTTGGTGTACAGAGGCTGAAAATAAAAGGTTCATTAGTATAACAGATGGAGAGATCAGATAATATGGATTATTTTATGTTTACATTACTTGACAGGAAGTAGTTAATGTTGTGGAACGTCATTATCATTTTTCTGACTAAGCTGGGGTCGGTTTCCAGTCTAACCAAATGCAGCTGAATACCAGTATTACACATGAAGCGACTGCCACTGCTATCTGAACTCTACAGCCCAGGTACTGAGTAATATGATACCACTTAGTAGGACTGGTTATCATACATCAGATCAGACTACCTGTAGCAATCTACTGCTCAAAGCTTAGCTTGCTAATCAAGGCATATAATAAAAATTTAATTAGGTGATTGAATACCCATTTAAAAACAAACTTACCTTGCTTTCTATCATGAGTGATGCAAAATAAGATTCTAATGGGAATGCCGAAAGGTCTTGCATTTTAACATCCGTATTTAAACAAATGCGGCACACTTGAACGTCTCCCATGTTATATTCTTACAGAGCACTTTAGCACAGCATCACTGCTAATAAAAAAGTAATGTT
Source organism: Phlogophora meticulosa (assembly GCA_905147745.2). Classification (NCBI taxonomy): domain Eukaryota; kingdom Metazoa; phylum Arthropoda; class Insecta; order Lepidoptera; family Noctuidae; genus Phlogophora; species Phlogophora meticulosa. Next base: position 15,234,792 of record LR990531.1, on the reverse strand, counting down.
TACAGCACGACCATTATCATGCTTATATAGTTAAAAAATACATAAATATAATCTCATTTATCATACTACTAGTAAACACACGTTAAATGCATGATATTTATTCATAAATCGAAAAATAAAAGAAGATTTCCAGTTTACAAAAGACGCTAAAAATGCAAAACGCAAACAATTGCATGAAATGTCAAAGTCGAATTTCTTTGGCTTTGTCAAAGCGATGTCGATGTCATTTTGACATTAAAAACATTTCGTTATTACCTAAGTATTTTTATTTAACTACGAAAGAAAATAAAACAAGATAGGTATAAAAATAGGATCAGGTAAATAAAATGCGAACACCACGCGTACCAATCTGTTGTACATGTTATGCTTCATCATACTCAACCATTATTCATCACAAAAACGAAATATTTAACATTACACGTTTTGATTCCAAATTATTTGACAATAGCAAAAATCTTTGCGCTCGTAATATTAGAGAGAGACGGCAGGTGTTGGTATGGAACCTACTATTCAGGATGAAGATGGTGTTTCGAGTTTCGGTCAACATAGATAGGGAAGTATATTAAAAGTATACATGTTTTAGTATCAAAGTTAACGGTCATGAATAGAAAAAGGACTCAGTATTATTTTATTACACACAAAACTAAAATATATATTTATCTATTTATTTCTGGCTGGAGCCTTTAGAACTCATTTGTAAAGAAACTTTCTTCTTGTCGTAACTCACACAGTGCTCATTGGCAGGCAAAAAGGGAACACGATGACTCATTCATATCAAATTCTAAGAAAGGAACAGTTTCTACAAAATTCAACTCAAGCCTCTTGGGCCTCCATACCTACAGGGGTCTAAATAATCTGGTGAGACTATAAAATAAATGAAAACCACTATATTTTGAGCCCTTCGCAGAACAAAAACTGCGGTTAGCTATGCAGGCTTAAGTATTGTACCTACTGTACCCTGTACCTAGGTATAGATACTTGTGTAGTCATAGAATGATGCAAACCGGATCTCAACAAATCGAGTTATAGGTACCTACGCTACGTTATTTATGAAAATATTATCTTAAAGCTACATGTAGAACTATTAATAGAATATGTACCTACCTACTTGTTTATCTGAGTTTTGGATGGATGAGAAAATGTTTGGTGGTGATGTAACAGTTTTATTTATAAAATCTAAGTACAGTCAACAGCACAGCCCAGTGACATGTCAGCCACTAGCTATCAGCACCTTTATTTCGTAGCGCTGCACGCTGGTACGGCCTTTACTTATTTCATTTCATAGACATAAATAAATCACACCCCAGGGTTGACCAACATGTACCTATCTACAAAGGTATATATATATATGTACCTACCGAGGTACATAGGAGCCATCGGAGTTAAGCCGCGCATAGTCATCGATCTGCGCAGTACGGCGCAGTAGCCATTTAGCCATAAGCCTTTTAGCGTCGTAATGATGTCTATTAGGAAACTACGCGTAACCTAAATTCAGATAGTTCACAGATTTGTGTTTTGCGTCCCGTTTTCTGTGTTTCGAACATGGTTCCCAATAACTAACGAGCACTTGAGTTGAGACTTGAGACCTAACTTTCTGCCAACAGATGGAATTAGGAAAATATTATTTAATAATAACAGTATATATTTATACTTATATAACGTACGTTAGCATACTGATATTTGCTGTTCCCAACAGGGTCCACGATTGTTTCCAAAAAATGTTTACCACCTAAGCCTACATTGTAGAATGCAATAAAGAATTGAGTATTGAGCATATTATGTAGTTTTTAAAACTACAAAACTGGGCGTAGTTTTCTAGTTTTTGGGGAAATGAGGTGAATTGTGGAATGAGTTTTTGGGGAGTCCTGATGATACTTATGCTAGAATTTCTAAAAACCTAAAAATGTTGATGCTTTTCCCAAAGCATGGAACGCAAGAATATAAATATCATGATGGGTAGGTAGGTAGTCGCACTTGAGGCCAACCAACATAATGGCCAGATAATTCCCGTGATAAGGCTTCGTCTGACGATATCAGCTAAAACAAAAACATAGGTATTATTATTTAAAGAAAAACACTTTATTGCATAATATTTCTTTGACGATTGCAACCATGTAGTAAAAGTAGACAGATAATAAATGAGAATCAGGCAATCTGTCTTTTTAGTAGGCACCTTCTTTTGTAGCAGAATATCTATGGTAATAGGCAACAGTAAAGACACGAGTTACCTCTTTTGGAAATTAGTGGAACATTCAGTCATGTCTCTCTTTCTATCATCCGCAAACCGCATATTATCATCTGCCTAACCTTTTCCCAACTATGTTGGGGTCAGTAACAGCAGTACTTTACATGGAGATACTGCGGCGGAATCGAACTGCCTGAATGCTGATGCAAGAGGTTCGCCCTTTGCCTTGGCAGGAAAAACATACTTCTCCATTTCCACAGACACATTTAATTTCTTACCCAATCCAAAACAAAGTAGAAATCGTTTTATTTTTCTTGCAAGCTTTAGGTTCTTTAACTTTCATCAAATACATTTATTTCAGACTAGCTGTGCCCGCGACTTTATAAGCGTAGAATTAAACAAAACGAGTTTTTTTATACTATTATTTTTCTAAACTTAAACCTAAGTTACTCCTTATAACATTACCTCTCTGCCTTCCCATCAAAATCGGCCAAGCCGTTTCGGAGATTACCTACCTCAAACAAACAGACATACATAGGTACATACAGACAGACAGACAGACGGAAAAACACAAAATCGTTTTTTGTGAAGACAGTAGTACAGAAAACTACTGTACAAACTTCATATGCATTCAGTAAAAGGCTTGTTATTCTGATATTACAAACAGACAGTTTGATTTTATTTATTTGTATAGATGAATTTCCTTTTGCAAATTTCTGGTCATAAGCGGAATAAATATTTTTACGGTTATTTTAAATCTTAATAATTGAAGTAAAAATTTGCGGTGCCTTTTATAATGTGCAAATGAATCCCGACTAAACCTAGTTCCAAATTTCAATATTTTTCACAATTCTTTAAGTTGTTTTGTAAGTGGAATATTTAAGTCGATAGCGTTGGAAGCTCCTGTTATTCAACTAGCCCACGTAGGTGCCCGCGACTTTTTCCGCGTGGAATTTAACAAAACGTGGGTTTTCATTTTTGCGCGGATTTCTGACTGACTGATTCTTTTTCAAAACAAAAAGTAGTAAAGGCCTCATTAAAATCGGTAAAGGCGTTTCGGAAATTACCTCAAACAAACAGACAGACATTCACTTTGATATTTATTGAAACAACAGTTTTTTAATAAATACAAATGAAAGTATAGCACAAGCACGGTAGTTGTGTAAAAAAAACTGCCTGTTTGTTTGAGGTAATCTCCGAAACGGCTAGGCCGATTTTGATGGGACTAGTCTGGAATTTCACTGGCAGATAGCTGATATGTTAAGGAGTAACTAAGGCAAGTCCTTAACAGATTTTAGAAAATGAATTACGGTTCCGCGCACAATAATTAAAACTATGTTTAGTTAAATTCCGCGTGGACAAAGCCGCGGGCACAGCCAGTATATTATAAGTTCAGTGGCAATTCAGTGTAATGTTACCATCGACCAAGACATTAGCCTAACCTCTAAAATAAAGCAGGCTTGATGTTATATATATCTTTGTAACTCGTCCGCTGTTCTTCTCTGATTAATTTCGTGGCGGGATCCAAGACAGTTGAAACGTTTCTCCGGGACTCGTCGGGCTTCACTGTGTCGACGTTTTTCTGGTGGTCGCCACTGTTGATTCTGGATTTCAGGAGTTGCAGTGGTTTGGGAACAGTGTGGCGGGCTTGTCCCAAATGTAAGGCTTGGTGTTATGATATTATAAATGATAAATTATATTTATAAATAAAAATTGGATTACAAGCAAAAAAAAAATTGAATCTAGGTGTGTTCGGTATTTTCGATCTGAGTCGGTACTCTGAGAAGAAGCACCGGAACAAACTCAGAGGTCACAGGAAACAGGTCATAGTCTCGTCAGTCTCTTTTAAACTCCAGACATATTCTTGGCCAGATCATTCCAGATTTGTGTGAAGAGAGGAGGAGAGGAAAGGTCCACACAGATATGTGTGTACCTGTCCAGTCAGGGCACGCATTTGTCAGTAAGCGCGCAGCTCTACTCAGCTAGATATGCACATAGGCACCGGCCGGGAGAGGGAGGCACGGGGTGGCACATGCACCCCCCTGGCTTGAAACAACGTACTATGCCAATTCATTTTCAAAAAGACAATATAATTACAGAGAAGAGGGCATTTTACTCCAATAGTCGAATATAACAGCTTATCATGGGTCTTAAATGATGAGCGAGAGAGAGATTTGACTATTGGAATCAAATGTAACAGCTCATCATTTAGGACCTATTAATATCAGTGTTAATTTTAAACCGTGGTGCTAAGCAACTGGGCCTAACCCAGTTGTAAACGTCCCTTTGTGCGTATTGGGCTAGCTCTGTTCCGTCTCCTGCTTGATATGGAGGGAAATGGAAATTATGTATTTTTCTAACTCCTCCGCTGTTTTTTTTCTGATTAATTTCGTTGCGGGATCGAAGACAGTTGAATCGTTTCTCCAGGACTCGTCGGGCTTCATTGTCTCGACGCTTTTCTGGTGGTCGCCACTATTGATTCTGGTTTTCAGGAGTTGCAGTGGCTTGGGAACAGTGTGGCGGGCCACATGTCCCATAAAAGAAAAAAATACCTTTACTCCAATTTAAGTTAAATCCAAGGTGGAGTGCGAAAATTATGGAGCTCGTTTCACTCGTCCTTACTTACTCATTTAGTCTTTAGTTATTTTGCTTTTCCACATTTTATGTTGACAAAGTTAGTACTATTTATGTATGATGACCGAAAGGAAATCTATGCCATTAGGCGTGGGTGCTATAGTTTAGGTGTTCGCTTTGCTAGCATCCTACATTATTTAATGTCCATAAAATAAAAAAGATAGACCTAAGTGCAAAAAGTTTCATTTGCTTCGTTCTGCAGAAAATGCACCCCCTTGCAAAAAAGTCTGTCGCCGCCCATGACTGTGCAATCTAGTAATTTGTATATTTTTTTAGTTTCAGACATTTCGAGAAAAGTGCTAACAATACTTACTCAAAAAATTTGATAAACCGACAGATAAGATATAAATTAGATAAATAGAGGTACTTGTTTATTGTACTATACCATGAATGGGCATGATATGCCATCGATAAAAAAACATTGTGAAATATACACGTCATAGACAAGAAGACGGAAAGTTCGTTAGTCATAATGATTGTGTTAAGTAGGTCTTGTGCAAGTGTTGTTGACTGATATAGGAAATCCAATTAGGCTAGGTAGGTGACAAGAAGTAGAATATGAACTTTTTTAAGAATAAATAAAATAAATAAATAATGCTGGACAATCCACACAGCATCATCTAGCCCCAAGCTAAGCAGGGCTTGTGTTATGGGTACTAGATGACTGATATACTTAATACGATACATTACACAGATAGATATTTTTTATTACATATAGCAAATACCTAGAACACCCGGAACAAATCTTTGTAGATCGTACAAACATTTGTCCCAAGGCAGAATCGAACTCTCCTGCGTAGCAGGCGGACCTTCGCCAGTTGCCACGTAGGTCGTCAAAATAGGAAATCATCCAATGACTTCTCCCGTTTTGAGTGGAATGGGATGGCGTGTCAGACTTTTACTGTCTAAAACCTATCCGTGTTCCGTACTTGCACTTTACGTTCCGGGGTCACGGTAATTCTTTCGAACATTCCGCAACCCCGGAAGCAGAGTATGCCCTGAACCCCCATAATAACATTAACGTTTAACCGCCTGATTTTATAGAATAAAAATACACTATCAAAACCCACCAATCACGTACCTACCTACTTATAAACGCGTCAACGTATTCACGGGGCGGACGGAACCCTCGCAACGATCGCGAATGAAATTTAGGTAGGTATCCTTGTCAAGATAGGCGACGCGTCGTATCTTTCATAATCTGAGGAAAACCGCCTCGACATATTGGGACTTGGGACGGGGACAATTATCAACTCACTTTGTCGATACAAAAATCAGATTCAGTATCACAACATTTAAAGTCCAAACTAGCGACGCAGAATAAATAATAGTAGGTACTATACCACGTGCCCAAGATGTGGTATACCAAAATGGCACAAGTGTGGACAAAGCCTATGTTACCGTAAAGAAAAGCATCATTATCAGCATTTTCCCAACGACTTTGGGGTCGGCTTCCAGTCTAACGAGATGCATCTGAATACCAGTATTTTACTTGGAGTGACTGCCTATCTAACCTCCACATCCCAGTTACAATACCCCTTGGTAAGACATGTTGTTAGACCTTCGAGCTTCTGACTACCCGTAACGACTGTCAAAGGTCTATAAATAACAGCCGAAACTAACGGCTAAGCGTGCTTTCCGATGCACGGAAGAGTCTCGATATGTTACGAACGGTCACTCATCCACAGACTAACGTAGCCTAATCAATAACGTAACGTAACCTATCCTGCGAGCGATCCGTGCGGCTGTAATAGTTGTGTTGCGGCGACTCTACCGTATAGGAACAATATTATACCTAATTTAAAAGTTTACATTTTACCGTTGTAACTTCACCGACGTGCCTAAAGAGGGAGGGAATCTGCGTTTGAGTTTTCCTATTATGCTACAGAAAAACCCTAAGTTTTACTTGTAGTTATTTTGCATTATCCTTACATTATGTATATTATATATCTATGATTTTTTCATCTAAAATTGTATTATTAGTGGCGTAGCCAGTTAGTTTTAGTTTTATACAACTTTATTTTAGTTTTTAGTATTAGTTTTATACAACTATACTATCAGCAAGTAACATAGGCTATATTTTATTTTCTAAACTACGTTTAAACGTTGGTGGAGGGGATGTTAATTCCGAAGAGAAAATAACGAAATCGAATCGAATCTGATGAAGTCGTGGGTGAATTGCGAGTCTGTAATATACTCGTACAGGGTGGAAGGGAGATCGATACAAACCCTGTTGCGTCTAGAATTATGTACCGAACGTAAGGTATCAAGGGGTGCGTCGATGTCTCTTCCACCCTGTCTCTAGTGTATCTTCAATATTTATTTCTTTTACAATGATAAAACTATACTTGAAAAGAAAAAAAGAAAATAAAGAATCACAGGGCATCGAAAAATTCATCCGCATCACTGTCAACGGGAAAAGTGCCGAGAAGGCTGGTAGTATTGCCCCGTTGATTGGCAATGCTATTCTTTGGCCAAAATAAAGGCCAGTCCTCTGGTCACGTGAAGAGACAACCAAACGAATAACTTAATGGGCACACGGACACCATGGCCCTAGAATCCACCCCAAACGGCTCAATCATATAACTCCCAATTAGGTTGTTATATTTTCGCCGTTTGAGGTTTTCTGTACCTGCAGCGGCAGCACCTGCACTGCCCGCCAGACTAGGAGGATGGTATGGCGCAAGGCTGTCGACACATTTTGCATCTCACACCAAAAGCCTACCCATCTTCCAAGGTACTATGGTCGATCCATCTGGTCTCTTCCCATCGTCGCGTGCCAATCCACTGGGTTCTAAAATAGCTGGTACCCCGACGGTGGCACGAGCACGACGGATGATGTCATTAATACTGGCGTGACGGGCTATACGACCTGCGCTCTAAATTTATCTTTAATTGAATAGACAAGCTTCTTCTTCGTGTTTAGTTCGGGCTGGTGAAGCAGCACATTGCTACAAAATCGACAACATTATGTCCACGATTGATTTTTCTCTGAAATGTATGACTCATTCCCGGTGAGGTTTTTCCAGCCGAGATAGTGTTTACTTGGTGGTGGCTTGGTTATTGACCTCACGTCCCTTGATTTTTTAGGTTCCGTTCCTGAAAAGGAAAAAACGGAACCCTTATAGGATCACGTCGTTGTGTGTCAATCTGTCTATAAAGAGCCTTTTTCTCAGAACACGTGGAGGTATTAAGTTGAAATTATAAACCCTAGCTCTAAAACACCGTCCATTAGAATTCAGAATATACTATTTGTAAGTCCACATAATAAAAAAATATGGCCATTTAATCGACATATTCTGATACTCGCAAACAAACTAAAACCTAAAAGTTACTCCCCGGAAATGAAATTCGATAAGATGGTAGGGGACACTTCGTGAGCGAGTTCGACTCGCACTTGGGCGGTTTTTAACTTGTCTGGGATTTCCCACTACAGGGCAAAGGCCTCTCTCCCTCCTCTTTTTCCATGTGTCCCTATGCATGGCTTTTTGGGACTAGTCTTTATCATAAATTTGGCTTATCCCGCCATCATGCCTGGGACTTATTTTGGTGATATAAACCAGACATTACCTTAGCCCGTTCCTTTTATGTTTCCATTCTGCGAAATCCTCATGGAGGGGGTCTGTCAGACTGCTACTGACTAGACACAACCCCGGTGTTCCATCGCACACCTACGCTGGGGGCTGCGGTAACGTACGATCCTTCCCTAAGTCCCGACCTTAGTCGCTTTAAGTTAGGAGGAATAGTGTAAGGGGGGTTGGCAGTTAACAATTCTTTAATAGATACCGGTAAGACTGAGAGATGCAATTTTTCTATTGATAATGTCTCTAGTAGTTACCTAATTGGTTAAATTTCACTGCAAAGTAGCGAGATTTTTGTAATGTTTTTAAAATTCTTTTGAAGTGCTTTCTTACAAGTTGACAATTACGTTTTGAAACGAGGGATGCACGTCATGCATGACTGCGCCCATGCCCAGTGCATGCACGCATTTTGCGTAGGTGCATAGGTGAAACTTGTCATTGATGATTATAATATTGATACCTATGAAAACAGTATATTCGTATACTTTTTTATCAAAATCAATATATGCTTTAAACAGTATGATTGGCAACCCTAAATGTGACCACATTCTAGAAAAATTACCACTTGAAATATTTTTACCAGCTCTATAAGTTAATGCAGGGTTTGCTCGTGCAAAATTTTAAAAGTGATTTCTTACTTATTGGTAACGGGGTCAAGAACATTGTACCAAATGTTTTAAGTCGTCTCTTTTTTAGGGTTCCGTACTAAAATGGTGCTTTTATAAGACGCACCAAAAAATAACCATTATGATGTGACTTCGTCTGTCTGTCTGTCTGCCCGTCAGTCTGACCGACGCACGCGGGCGCGGCGGGCGAAGGTGGCTGCGACGCAGGAGGTTGCGGGTCCGATTCCCGCCTTGGGACAAATAAAAAAAAATATCTATCTATGTAATGTATTGTATTAAGCATATCAGTCATCTAGTACGCATAACACAAGCTCTACTTAGCTTGGGGCTAGATGATGCTGTGTGGACTGTCCAGCGTTATTTTGTTTTAATGATTTCATAAGTCAATGGTAACAGCTGCTTATTTGAGGAACTACTTTGCAATGCAATTAAACATTGAAATAGGTATTTATAAACAATACTTGTGTCTGTCTATATACATCTTAAAGAGTTGTTTTTTAATATTTAGATTTTCTTGCCATTGTAACCAAAATGGGGTATTGAGTGTGTTGTCATTATAAAATAGTATGACTTTGTCAAATGGGGTACTTTTCATATAAAGGGTCTTCATTTGCATAGGTAATTGTTACAAAGCATTTTTGGATTTTCATTTGCGCCGCATGACTTTTGACTTGTATTAAAAATATCCCCAAGTAATATTTATTTATTTATTTATTCCTCAACGAATTTACATTTGTGTCGAACAGTGAGAACACATAAAATGTAATACACAATTAAATAAACATCATAAAGTCAAAAAGAATACATTCCACAATCTCATAAACGGTAAATGATGTCAATATAAAATAAAAAAAAAATGTATGTCAATAAAATTCGTTAAGGTGTAATGTCAATCATCATATATCTTATATATAAAATTCTCGTGTCACAATGTTAGTTACCATACTCCTCCGAAACGGCTTAACCGATTTGTATGAAATTTATGTGCATATCGGGTAGGTCTGAGAATCGGCCAACATCTATTTTTCATACCCCTAAATGATAAGGGTGGTCCACCCCAAACATTTTATATGGCAAAACAACGTTTGCTGGGTCAGCTAGTCATATATAAAATTCTCGTGTCGCAATGTTCGTTACCATACTCCTTCGAAACGGCTTGACCAATTTTTATGAAATTTTATATACATATTCAGTAGGTCTGAGAATCGGCTACTATCTATTTTTCATACCCCTAAGTGATAAGATGTCCATCCCTAACATTTTATATTTTTTTTTTGATAATATTTGTTTTTTTTTTGTTTAATGTGGCAAAAAATACAACTCTAAATTTTCACCTTTCTGTTACCAACCTCTATGTGGCAACTCAACGTTTGCTGGGTTAGCTAGTAGAACATATAAAATATTGAATATATTTAACGTCAAAAAGATAAAATCACATATACCTAGATACATAATAATATATTTCTTACCTTATCTACGAAGTTTGCAAAGCGAAAAATCTGAAATAAATCTAGATGAGATGATTGAGATTAATGGAAATAAAACAACGTCTCTAACTAGCACAGTTTTTAGTTAGTAGCAAAAATCTTTTACCAAAACTATGTATTTGCATAGTTGTTATATGTATTTAATCATGCAGTCGCAAAAAAAAAAAAAACACCTTTGTAAATAGAAAAATAATTTTCCTACCGAGGTACGGAACGGTGGTCGAGTCCGACTCGCTCCTTGCCGATTTTTTTATAGTTGAGCCAACGCAGCGTAGGACCTTGAAGTCCAAGGTTCAACACCCAAATGAACCATGGCGAACGTTGAGCAACTGAGTTATATCTGTGGAACCAAAATTAATTGGGATTTTGGGATGGTCTGGAATGGCCCTATGATTTTCTTTTTATGTTTTTGGTGGCAGACTTTATTTTTGTGGTCACCAGTTCTCTCCCGCTTATGGACACATACAATACCAGACGAATGGCAGGCGCGTTACCATCCTAGAAACAAAGCTAAAATATCCTATCATGGGTCGCTGTTACTGCTCAAGTAGGAACCCCACCCTTTTAAAACCAGGACCCGTGAGGGGCGATCAGAGGAGGGGGGGGAGTGTGTGTGTGTGTGTGTCCCCAATCGCCACGTCAAATTGAAAATCCTCATAGAACAATACCTTGTAGACAATATGTCCTTTTTTGTGATTAATCATTAACTTCCTGCTTAAAAGGTTCGAGCCGAAACTAGACTGACGTCTCAAATAAGATGACCGTATTTGCTCATGAGAACAGAATACTTTTATATTTGTTTTTGGCTGCGATCGCGCCTGGGACACATTAATTATACTGCCTTGCGCCATATGCACGCATTTATACATCCACGCATGAATATTCTCCTTCATATTCATAGGTATCTTAAGCTAACAAAAACACGGCCTACCTGGATCAATAAACCTACCAGATTTTCCGGGAAGCCTTCAATGCATGCTTTATTAATTTATTTAATGAATTCGAGGAATGGTGGTGCGCTGTTTTTATAGTCGCTTCACAGAAAACACATTTGTATTTACGCTATGCTACTCCACAGTATACAGGGGATAGATAGAAAGATAGACATTCTATTAGGGCATGTATAGTATCTACTCATAAAAATGAATAATTCCGTCCGAAAAATGTTTTTTTTACTTCAGCCCCATAGTTAAAATTGTTCATTCTCGTGGGTACCTACTTACTACACTCACTTAAAGCATGTACATAATTTAGTACCTACATCGCTCAGCCTACAACCCCTGTAGAGTAAGCTATCTACGAGTACTATCGATTAGTAGAAAAAAAAAACTCTTTGTGACGTCACTCCATTTAATACTCTTGTCTTTGTATAGGTAGACAAGTAACAAAAAATCATTTTAAGGAAAATAAAAATTATAAGAGAACCTCTTCATGGTTGACTGTCCTTATCTACTCTGTAAGGGGTTCTTACCAAAAATAATATAACGACCACGTGTTTTATTCTTAGATAACTTTATTGTACTGAGGCCAAACACATCAAGCTACCCCAACATGTCAAATTTCTAAGTTTTTTGGATGTTCAATGGGGATGTGTCCTAGGTTAAAATATAATAAGTCTATCTAGTCCGTCAGTTAGATTACCAGAAAATATTGGACACGTGTTGTACTTACTCAAATCAATAAAAAGAGACAAAGGAAGAGAAGGGGCTAATGACGTCAGTTTTATGTAAAAAGTGTAACACTGCCTGACGTCACGCGAAATTTCAACGCACTATAATATCTATTTTCGGTTTACCTATGTGACAAAAGAAAAATACGTGTCCAGTATTTCTGAGTGATCCAACTTTCGGACCAAACAGAATGAGTAAGGACACTACTCACACTACGCTATTGGCAAAATTTGAAAGTTTGGGATAGATTGATGTGCTGGCGTCTGTACCTACTACAAGCAACGTGGTTACGATCGATAAGCACGATGTAGTTTGAATAAATGGTGTAGGTAGGTATAGATGCGGTCACACGCTGTCATGCTTCTGTGACGCTACCCTGTTAGTGGCCGAACTTTGATCGGCAGGGCTAGAGGGCATGGTCCCTGATTATACGTGAATAGATAAATATCTGCAGACTAGTTAGGTGGGTTTATTGCAATAAAACTTAGGTCACTGCCAATCTATACAGATACCCTATCTACCTTAGATAGGTTCCCTGATATTCGTGGCCACAAAAATGTTAGAAACAATTTTCCTTAACACTGGGGAAACGCAAAATCTTTTAGATCGCCTAGGTGGAGACTGGAGAGTGTTGGCAAGTTAATTGAATAGTTAGCTATTGCAACAGTTCTTAGATCACATAGGTACACATATTGGAAAATTTTAGGGTTCCGCAAAAAAAAAACTAACCCGTATGCTGTTTATTTTAGAAACCACTAATGATATCGACTTGTTCTTTTAAGGGTTCCGTACCTAAAGAGTCAAACAGGACCCTATTACTAAGACTCCGCTGTCCGTCCGTCTGTTTGTCTTTCGGTCTGTCACCAGGCTGTATCTCATGAACCGTGACAGTTAGACACTTAAAATATTCACAGATGATGTATTTCTGTTTCGCTATGACAACAAATACTAAAAAACAGAATAAAATACATTATTTAACGGGGCTCTCATACAACAAACGTGAATTTTTTGCCGTTATTATTGTACAATGGTACGGAACCCTTCGTGCGCAAGTCCGACTCGCACTTGACCGGAATTTTTCTTTTTCTTTACGGTGCATTGTTTTTTGAGTGAAAAAAAAAATGTCTGCAAAAATATTACCGCATTCCCTCCGTTATCTCTAAAGTCTTCTCTTCTTCGTCAAAGCAAAACAAATCTTATCGGAAATAAACCAAATTGATGGAGGTAAGTATGTAAATATTACACGAAAATAAAACAATATCTCTTACTAGCACAGGTTTTCAGTAGGTAATCAGCAATTTATAAAATATTTAAGTTTTGCGGTTGCAGAAAATTAAATTTAATCTTTGAAAGGGAAAAATATTTTCCTACCTACGGAACCTCTGTGGGCGAGTCCAACTCGCCGCTCGCTCTTTCCTGGTTTTTAATTTACTTTCTTTAATGATTAGAATAATTTTATTATCGCTGATGTCAATGTTATCAGACGGAATATTATCAGTAACTACCTACTGATAACGCTTTGGTTAATTATGTATGGAAGCACTTGCCTTAAAGTTTCAAAAAAACTTACCTACTTACTTTTTCCTAGCAATGGTATAATAAAAATCTACTAGGTAGGTAGGTACTTAACGAAACATAGAGAGTTGGGTAGAAATATAGCAAAATCAATCAAAATCCCGCTATGTGCACCTACTTACTTCGTCACCAAGTAGGTTAAAATACTTACGTAAGCTTGTAATTGCATTATATACCTACCTACGTTCTCTTTACGTTCATAGTAAAATACCTAAACATTTAACATAGCTCTTTTTACTTGTTGCTGTCTCGTTCACTCATGCAGGGGATTATTGTTCGTGGAATGCGCGCGACGGGTAGTCTCGCTACGCACTGTTCGTAAGACCTAGATTATCAACCCGAGTACCTCAATTACTCTCTATGTCATTGGGATAAGGTAGAGTTTTGCACCGCTGTTTGTGTTCGAACGTCCAAGCTACATCGAGGGAGCTGTAGCGAGACTACCAATACCGTCTACTTTGTAAAGAGTACATACATAAATTATATTTTAGGTATTGAAAAGAGACTGATTTATAGCTCAAAACAGTGATATAAAATTCCCAAAAAATCAAATATTTATCAGAATGGACTACTGAAGCTTCTAAAGAGTGATTTCCAAAATTAAATTAGTCAAAAATAGAACAAAATGAAAAGTCCTTGAGAAGTAGTCTCGTGGGGAGTGCATCGACGTCATCGACGGGACTTTTGTAGATATGTATGGTCGCTAGCAGTGACCTGATTGGCCGACAAAGCCTTGTCGGCGGCCATTTTGTTAGCTGCTGAGTCACCAAAAGGTGAAAAATGTACGAATTGCACTCCTCACGAGACTACACAACGGTATTGGGCATTTCCCTGAACACAAAATTTGGGTTTCATGTTCCTTACCTACCACAGCGTGGTTAGTAAGAAAAATATTTTTCCAATTATTTATAAGTTTTACGGGTTACGGAGTTATTTTCGGTCATATAGAAATTGCCGCGAAAACAATTTTTCAAAAGTTGACGTCGGCTAGTGCGGAACATATATTTTCTCAGTTCTGTCGACCCTCACATGGATGGACTATGAACAGTGAACACGGATCATCGGTGGAAACTTGTCGTGGAATGTGCGAATGATAGTGAATTAAATATTGGTTAACGCATTGTATGCTTTGACGATCTGTCAAAATAGTGAAGTGATAAGTGGACGATGCGCATGAAAACGATTGTTTACTAATTTTTGACTGAAACTTGCTACAGCGACGCTGCAGAATGTAGCCCAGGATTTGTGCAACGTGTGGAGTATTAAAAATTGTGTGTTTGTTTTGTGAGGAGTGAGCTGTGATCATAAACATGACGGACACTTCGACCACCACAGCTATGGTTAAGATAAAGACAGAGCGGCCTGATGAGCAGGAGATCAGGGAGCTGGCCGCCAAAATGGTGGAGGCGAACAAGGCCAAGGTGCTAGCGGCATCTTTGGCGGCAGCGCGCGCTCAATCTGGCGCGCTCGTCGGCGTGGCGCCGCCGGGCTCTGGCGGACAGATGGGTATCCTTAATTTTCTGGCACGAAAACCTGTCCCGAACAATGTAGGTGACATGCGACCCATGCTCGACGGTGATAAGAAAATCTCGGCCCCAGACGAGGCCAGTTGGAAAGGTCATTTCGGCTGGGACATGCTAGGCAAATGTCACATACCTTACATATACCGAGCTACCGAGAAGTATGTGGCTGTCAGGATGGTGGAGATCAAGCTCCTCAACAAATACCTGAACTATCTTCATGCAGACATATACTCGTGTACATGTATTAGGAGTTACTACATAACAGACGTAGAAGCTCGGCTCCTGAACGAGGTAAACAACAGGCATTGTGACGGACAGTTTGGTCGGGAACCATTCTCACAGAAGGATTTGGTAGTGCGGTTGTCGGATGCCTATGAGTTCTATAACTTCCTAGATGTTTGTTATAATAAGTTATTAAGAGGTTCAACAAATAGTAAAGACAAGTGTGGCTTCATTAGGATAAATAAGGAATCTGTTGTACCATACACAGTGCGGGATAGCCAGAAATTTGTTCCTCTATTTTATTTTGAGGGTGAAACAGACAATTTGAAACTAAAAGCAGACCAGTTAAAAGGCTGGGACCTATCGTACTTGAAGTTCTGTTGTAAAGTGCAAGGTATACGGAATGAACTATTTGCTAGTGAGACATGTTCAGTGATAAGTTTATCAGACATTAAAAGCTATTTCCCACCGGGAACGGAGTTTGAGGAGTACTGGCCGAATAAAGTTGTTGACACGCAGCTTCTGATATCAACAAAAGGTGAGATAATTAGCATAAGAGTAGTTCTTAAGTTGAAAATGTACTTCATCATACATAAATTGGTGGAGGCTTAGGTCCAGCAGTAATCTACAAAAGATTTGGCTGAAGGATATCACTTGTTTCAAGTATTTGCTATGTCAATTTAATGACACTGCACAGAAGTATAGTCAGCATCCATAATAAGTAATTATTTCTACATAGGTACCTAGCATTTATTAATTTAACAAAAATATCATGGTTAGTTGGGTCAAGCAAATATGCTCTGAATTATTTTCTCACTTACTGAATAAAAAACTTAGTTGTATACTCTTAAATTTTTTATGTTGGCTGTACACTTCAAGAATCTTGATAATTTTATTGTATTATAAAGTATATAGTTGATCTTCATATTTATTTATCACTATTAAATAGGTAAGGTACACCTGTTCAGTGTGCTCTGTTAATGAGGATAAAAAAAAAACTAGTATTACCATTACACTTCCCAATTGGTAATCAAAATCATGTATTCATCCCTTCAATGAGAAAAATCAGGTTCCATAATCATCTTAAAATAATTGCTTTTCTAAAAAAAAAATAGCAGGTAGTATCTCTTCAATGTTATTCAAAGTCTTCTTAATGACAAACGTAAATGCTATGCTTTTGTCTTTTGTTTTTCTACTTCAATGACGTCATTAGAGGCTTCTTTGAAAAAGATGAAAAAAAAAATATCTGTGCAGTGTTATTCTTGTTTGACATTCATAGTCTACTTGTAAACATAAAAAAAAACCACAAGGTTGTTTGACTTCGATTTAGTGATTAAAATAATGTTTTCATAGTTATTAGCTTTCAGAATTTTACTCTAGCGTCTTTGAGATAATACTTATAACAAGGTTACATTTAAAACACTTGGAATTTTTGAGGCAGTCTACTCGAGGCGTAAGCGATTTTGAACCTTACTCTTGAGACAAGACGCGCACGCAAACCCCGTCGAGAGCTCAAGTAAAATGCCGGCAACGGTTCCTATTTCAATGATTCGAGGGTACTTTAAGAAACGCCAAGTACGTGTTCGATCACGCACAGGGAAGGGTTCCGAAGCCAGGATGATTATTTACGCATTTCAGTAAAATCAAAATTCATTTATTCAAATTATTTCAGGTGAGAATCAGTACTTTTTGAACGACAAAACGTTTACAAAAGACAGTCCCCCAAAACGCCCACCCTTCACCACTTCGTAGTGTTTTTGCTAGTAAAAGTTATTTCTCCAGTTATAACTTTAGAAACGCATTTACGCATTAACTATATTGACCTAAATCAAAACAACTTCATCTAAGTAATTTTCAATTGAATTTGTACGAAAATTTCCTTATTACTTAGTTAGTCGACTATCACTCGTTAACTCGTAAAGCCTAGTTAGCTGTGATAGATTTCCTTTTAACACTTCGACTCGGGAAGCGAGTTCTGGATACATGAACAAACTTCGAAAAATAGTTTGTTCATGTATCCAGAACTCGCTTCCCGAGTCGTACATGTAAAAAGCTATAGATGAGATGTGAACATGCCCATCACCCCCTACCATATACTTACGCATTATGTTATTTGCCAAACATTATGACATACGAGTTTTTTTCAAATCGTATTTTTGAACTGAGCAGCGAAAGGGTTAACTATGTTATATATACTACAGCTGTGATTTTTGTCACACATCAAGACACTACCATTTAGATGGCAGGGACACAGTCACACACACTTTACTGTAACTTAACTAAAATCAGCACTTTAAAACCTAATATGTATATCGCAAACGGATCCCTGAATTGAAAAATGGTTTTGACCACACCCACATTAATTTAACAGCCTATCCAAGGACACTCCACTGGGATAGACGAGAAAAAATAAAATCATTCCCGTTTTAGAATAGGTGAGCTACCGTAAAATAATATATTTTTCCATGA
This sequence comes from Phlogophora meticulosa, assembly GCA_905147745.2. NCBI lineage: Eukaryota > Metazoa > Arthropoda > Insecta > Lepidoptera > Noctuidae > Phlogophora > Phlogophora meticulosa. Next base: position 15,216,820 of record LR990531.1, on the reverse strand, counting down.
TTTTATTTTACCTCGTTGTTGGTCTGGAATGCACTATTTACCTATGCCAAATTACAGCTTTGTAGTACGAATAGTATCTGTGCTAAGCCGGGGACAGACGGAGGCACATGGCGAGACTATAAGGGTTCCTTGTTAGTACGGAACCCTAAAACACGGATTCATCGGCTGCAGCTGCAATCATTGTTGCAGGCTCTCTTGCATGTCTTTCAGTGTCCAGTGTCTGGAAAGGTTCTAACATCTCTGTTTACCCGACTAAGGCGAGGTTATTAGATTTTTAATCAACAAATTGAAGGGCTTAATGTGTCTGCAATTTGTCCAAAAACAGAAGAAACAAAAGGGCGCCACTGTAGCATCCCCAAGCTCGTTAAGGCGTCATCTTATTTAAGAGCTTTCATGAACTACCAGAATATTCACTTCTCACTTCTTCGAAGTAACCATTCAAATGAACTAATTTTTATAGTTTGTAAGTCTCCTAAGATATACTTCAAACCAATAAGACAGCAGGGAGTAAGTTAAAATTTAAGTTATTTAGAGTAAGATAAAAAAAAAAGTTTTTATACCCAAGTCCAAGGTAATAATAGCGCGTTTAAAAGTAACAGCCTTTTACGAATGTCTTCTGCGCTTAGAGACGTAAGTTCACCGCATATTCCGTTTATAATGATACATCTGTTCTAGGCCCACAATCGAAATATTTATGCATACATTAAAAATATTATTAGGCCACATCAACCTATGCTAGTAGTTTGATGTGGATCTGTAGCCAAGTGTAGTTTTCCAGCCTCATTTTAGGCTCCCGTGTAACGCACCATCTGAAGGAAAAACCCAGTATTGCTGTCGTTTTTGAGTTACGATACACTTTAGTAGAGTAACGAACGAAGAATTGCACTTGTTTGTCCGCAGTTACTCCTAATCACATTGGCCGTTACAGAATGCCATTTTTTTCCACACGCTGATAAGATTAGTTTATGCACGTCTCAGCTTGTTGTTCACTGTAAAAAAATATAATTTAAGCATGAAAACAAAATACCATTATCATCATTACTTCTTTTCTCTGTGCATACCTCGCCGCCTCGTTCAGGTGTTTCCCGCCATTTAGACTGCATGCTTCATTCTATTTTGAATATTTTGATTCCACTCTCTCCAAACTATAAATCGTGAAAAATATTATGTAAATCGTGTTTAATTCGCCAGCCACGTGGACAGTTAACATAGGTTTTTGCTTTGAAGAAAATCTTGCGAAGGCTTAATGGCTAAATCCTGATTTAGTCATTTAGGCTAAATCTGTGTCTACGGATTTCTTTGGAATGGTTTACGCCCTCGGGAGAATGCTGTTTGTAGTACCATTGTATTACTTTCTATCCGAAATCTTAAATTCAGCTAGCCTTTCCGAAGCGTCATAAATTACCACCCCAAAAATAGTAACTGCCGTGGTTACGTACCTACGTTGCACATGTGGAGGCATTTAAAAGCCCCCAACCAGCTCATAATTAATGGAAAATGGGCACGAATCCTAAAGCTTGATCGGTTTCTTTAATGCTGTGACGGTGTTCACAGATATCCAAATAACAGTCTACACGTCGCAAGTAGCAACCCATTATTTACAAAACAATGACATAACAATCCGTAGCCATTGATGCTACAGTGAACGATCTTGAGGGGATAATACTAAACAATACGTTATAAATTCTGATTTGGTTACGTTACTTATCTACGTAGCTATTTTCTTTTTATTTCGTCGCGAGCGAAGTAATATTTTCGTAAAAGGAAGGAACCCATGGAACCGTACCCTGAAAGTTTTGGCGTCATTTACGACAAAGTTTTTCGTTATCTCACGGGGGAAAAGGTTTCTTTTCTGGCTTCCTTACCTCATTTATTTCTCACCTTATGTAAAGTGGGTTTTTTCCTTCAGAAATATGAGTTTTCTGCGGTTTCTCAACCAGTAATTTTTAGATTCGTAGAATTAATTAATGATGTAATCGTTGTTGATTGGTTTTCTGGTTTATTTCCGTAAAAAATGCGTAATATCTGATCCTTATATCAATTGTGAGAGTCGTGTCCGATTAAAATCTATAATCATGAAGATTATAGAAAAGAAAAGTTTCGACCATATTCATATACGTATAAGAAATCCGACCTACATACATCGTCTACATTAAGTTAATATCGGATAATATTAGACGATTTCGTACTCCAATTCAAATTATCACCACAATGCATTCAATTAAATATTTAAAATTAATAATTGCAAGAACCAAAAAACAGTTTAAGAATAGTATCACGACCGTGCAGTTTCTTAAAAAATGCGAAGGTTTTAAGCCTTCAACACGAAACCTTGACATGTAAAAATAATTTGCATGATGACTGTTACTGTAGAATATCTGTTTTATCAGTGTGCAAACAAGAATTGTCCCCTATTATGTACATAATATTTACAACAAGTAGTATTTATAAGTATGTACTCAGCATTTGGTTATTTTGCATAGGTTTTGTCAGGTGCTGAGTTGGCAGATCTGGCGCCCTTGATTTTGTTTTCTGTGGTCACGGCGTTTTTTACACTTCGACAGCGCCTTTCCCACTTTGAAAAGGTAGTGCTAGTTGCATTAACAGCGTGTAAAAAAAACGTTAGTGTATGCGAAGGTCGAGTATTCATTACACCAGTATCTAGAAAGAGGTCGCAGCGAAGGACGTAGAGTTAAACCTTTTTGGTACACGAACGATCTTGCCATAATGCCAAGGCTTGAATAAATGAAATATACGCAGAATGTTATAAGTTGGAATACAGGTGATAGCGCGCCCCCTCTGGTAAGGAAAATAACCCCTCCGTTACCCTGACGACAGCCATGGTAACGAGGGGTAGGTCTTATTTGTAACGAGAACCAAGCAGGTGGTATCTCTCATCAATTTTAAAATAATTTTTGAATAGATGTATTTTTATTAAAACTAGTGTTTGCTCAGAGGTCGAATTTCGACCGTTTTGGCATTCTACACTCGGTGCGCGCAATATTCTTAAAAAAGGATCCGAAGTTCTCGCTACACGAATCATCTAAATACGACGAAACGATTGCAATGGGCAAGGCTAAGAAGGAGAACCATGCTATTGTCTCAAGTCCTGCACAACTACTAGAGTTAGGTTTTCCATTCGATGAATAAGCAAAAACAGGGAAAAACGCACAATTTTCCTCAGTTATTTGTTTACTTAGTTTCATTTCAGTCATGTTTGTAATTCCCTTCGCATAGGCGAAATAGTTTACCGGCGCTTTATTATTCGTAAGAATGTTTCCCCAACGATAACCACGACACCAGTAACACGCAATCACAATACCATGTAACAGGTAGTGTAAATAATTGTATTTAAACATTCTGAAAGGGTTTTAAGCTTAGGTTTAGAACTACATATTGTCAAAAAATGTGAACAAACCAGGCATCGAAGCGGTAACCATCGGACTCTTAAATTTCTATGAAAAGCTTTTAGTAGTTCTTTTATTTACAAACGAGTTCTTTTTGTGTGCAGCATCTCATTTTCACGATCCCTTTGTAAAAAAACAAATTGTAAACTGTGTTATAACAAATACGCACTCACACTTATGAGGCCATGAATAAGCCTGGCTTATCCCGCTTCGTTTCCTTTGTTAAATACTATGTAAGACCCGTTTCGCAGTAAAACTTAGGTTGGAAAAAAGTTCTCATTAAAAAAAATACGTACATTAAGTCCATCTTTCCATTAACTCCCTAAGTTTTATTTATAGCTTGGTATAAGATCGGTTAACTGGATTATTCGGCCAAAATACCTATATCAAGAAAATGTTAATCAATGCCCTAAAAAACTAAAAAGCAGAGTTATTTTTATAACGGTTAAAAAGATAACGGGTCGTTTACCAGCAATCTGGTGTTTGGCGAAAGAAATCTTGACATCTTATGCCTTGAGGCTTTCTCTTGATTCCCGTTACGTTATGTTGGTAAGAAACACTACGGAATTTATCTCTGATCAAACGGCCCAGTTGGGGTTTTACTCGACGCTTCGTAAGATTTCACAGATCAATGCTTGTAACGTCATCAGACGTTGAAATAACCAGGAAAATTATCTAGAAGGATTTTACTTGATGTTATAAAAACTGGTAGCCTTACAGTACGAGGTTCTAAACAAATATCTTTCTATCGTTGTGAAAAACAAAATTGAATTATTCAATCAGGAGCAAGCTACGAAACTTTAGAACTCTTTCGTACGAAAAGCCCTTGATACAAGAAGGACCTTCTGTAATACAGCCCGCGCAACCAGGTCGCGATCATGGCATATGACGTCACCCGTAATTGTTCGCCACCTAGCCTGTTATAATTTGACCTTTTTAGTGCATACTCTTCGAATTTCAAGGTCATCCATTGTCTAATATTTAAATTATTATTTTCCCTGCGTTTGGTACCTAGGTAATTACCGACTGTAAGTACTAGGTTGATTGCGAAACCTGCTTCTTCAAGTTACGTAATTAACATGGTATTTTCGTTGCACTCTCGGTATTGGTATCATAATGAACTGCCGGTGAAATGACGTAGGTTGTCACTTGATAAGATCGTTTCAGTTCTGACAGGTCTCCGACTATTCTATATCGTTCACGGGTATTGTAGTAACCTGTTTGATTGCTATAAGTTCAATAAGATTTCTGCGTATGATAAGCTATTGATATGCTGTAAATAGTTCATGTATTTTCAATTGATTGAAAATTTACTCAAAGTACCATGTACTTTTCGTGTAGAAACAATTATTAGAACATTTTCAAAATCGTTATCATGTTTTTGTAAAACAGTACAGTGTATCACAAAAACCATCTTGCATCAGAAATCACCAATATCAGTATTCCCCCAATGCAATACAATTTTTGCCGATCACCCCCGCGAAATCCAAGCCGAAGCTAGATGTATTTTTGGCATAATTGACCCACAATTCCAGATACAGTTTTAGTTTCTTCGGAATTTGAAAGATTTTAATGATTCCTAGGCACATGCTAGCTTCTGACCTGAAGCGTGTATACTTATACATGAAATGACCCGGATGGAAGTAGCATTTTCAGACACTGCCATGATACGCAATTTTCCTTCATGAAATGACCCGGATGGAAGTAGCATTTTCAGACACTGCCATGCATGATACGCAATTTTTATCGCACTTTCTGGCCTAATCTGGATGACCCGTTGTTTTTCATAGTAATGTATGTACCCACAGATAACACATAAATGACGCAATAAAACTCGATGGTTAAGGAACTGAACTCAGAGAAAAATAACATTTTGTCTTTGGAAGTCTAAAATGTTATATTTGAATACACGATAACAAGATACTTCTAAATATTGGATGACCTATCCTTTATAGGCCGAAAATAGACATTGTCATATTAATTTCATGACCATGACATTGCTTAAAAGCAAATTCATTTATCCAAAAGAAGCCTTTGCCTGCTGATATATTAAATCAGGAAAAGAACTTTTTGAGCTACAAAGTTAATGAAAACGAGCAGTATCATCTCAAACCCTACATCTTCTTTACAGGCGCAATAACAGGAGGCGGCCAATGGACGCGCGCGCCTCCCGCGCCTCCAGGCGTGGTCGGCGGCGTGGGAGTCGCGTCTAATGCTGTAGTGGCCTTCAACAGCGTGTCCAGCCAATCCTCGCGTGGCAGGCGTACAACCGCTCAGAAGCATTCACCGGCATCCCAGGCCATGCAAATGCCTCATGGGGGATTGTCCGCAGCCGCCGTACAAGCGCTGGCGAATGGTTGGAATATGCCCGGATCGTTGACACAAGCGCAGACGCAACAAGTGCTGAGGCTTGCACAGGTACGGTTCCATTACGTTTTTATTAAGAAATTAAGGGTGAAAATGACAATGACCGCATTTGTATTTTGAGTGCCAATTTTTTTCTTCCGGCCTACAGCATGTGACCCGTTTACCTACACCTACTTGACATCAGCCATCCTTGTCATTGGTGACTACTGAGGATAATTTGCTGCGTCGAGCTGAACATGAGTCCCAAAAAAAAAATACAGAGGGCTTTTTTCCTTCCCTGTGCTATCTCTATTTGCAAGATTTATGCGAGACGTTTCAGTTGTCATGCCAGAAACTGATTGTGCCGAGTCCCTTCTCAGCGCCATCGCTTCTAGAGATTAAATTTACTTCTATTATGTTCTAAAAGGAATTCCTTAGCATTGTTTCCCCCTCAGTTATACGTTATTGGAACAATTGCTTAAACACAAAAGAAAACGCATTGTTATCGATCAGCTGATGGAAATGGCCCTGATTGTGACGTCATTAATTGTTTATTCATTATTTCCACAAAATTTAGTGATTCATTCGGTCCTAACTGTAGGTACTTTTTAGGGTTCCGTTCCTGAAAAGGTAAAAAGGAACCCTTATAAATAAGACCACTCTCTTGTCCGTGTGTCACCACCGATTTTCTCAGGAATGGGTGGACTTAGCAAGTTGAATTTTATACCACTGAGGTGTATAGTATTAGGTGTATAAAAGATATGGGCAAATTTATTTTTTCGCGAAAATTTTGGTACTTTAGTTTTATAAGTACCAAAATTTGCCTTAATTTTTAACTTTTTATTTTTCGGATTTTTCTCTTTACTTGTGCGTTGATTTTAACGAAAATTGACAATTCTAGGTCACAAAAAACGGAAAAAAAAATAATGGAAATTATGGGTACATACGGTACGCTACCCTCGTCGCACGAGTTCAACTCGCACTTAACCAGTTTTTTTGAACAGAAAACTTAGGTTAACACTACTCTTGCTGGACTGACCCTCATAATTCAAATGAGCTTATTCATATTTGCTCATTCTTGCACTGCAAGCTTCTCCTAGTCAGATTCCCTTCTGCATGACGTCGATGGAGTACAGATTACACGATTACACGGCACGGCATGGCATTTTCCGGAATGAGGTCAACATTAAACAGTAGTCATCCCTGTTCTGCTAAATAAGCAGTTCATTATACTTCTTCTGAACACATCCTATTGAATGTATAACAAAGATTATTCCGTGGTCCAGGCACAAGTGGCGCAAGCGCAAGTGGCGCGGTACAACAACGTAGCCCTCGCGGCTGCTCAAGCAGCTGGAATGACGCAACATCGCTCGCAACATCAGCGCAGTGTGCAGGTAATTATCATGACCGTGTAACACCACCGGGTACGCGTTTATATGATAGCCTTCGAATAGCGTTGTAACTTTACATAACGTCATAACTTCATGCCAGGATATCCCGAGGGCCAGTTTTAAAATGAGCTTTTGCAGACTTCATTCGGTATAGAGGATGAACGTTTTTTTCTGGCCAGTATGGGTAAGTTCTAACACAGGTCATAGAGAACAACTATGAAAGGAACTATGAGCTTAATTTTAAAGAAAATAAAAGTGACATTAACTCTATAGATAATAGGTGATTTTCGACGATTTATTTAACAAACAAAAACGCATGTTATATCAGAGTCTGCATCGCAATACAAATCAAATGATGCAACAATCATAGGTTTATTACAGTTGCTAGAAGTTATCTAAATTAAATAAGCTCATCGAAGTTATCGTATGATATTAAATGATATAAAAGTAGTCCCTTTTAAATTTATTGGAAATGTTAATGTCTCTTTAATTTTCTTTACTTTTGCCCAAGGTTTCTGTCATCGTTCTCCTTTAGGACCTAGAGTTCAGTATCTACCCAAACTAGCTCGAAATAGTTCACTATCAGTAATTCTATAAATTGTCGGCTTCAATAGTGCTGTTTCGTTAAATATCTCGCTATATTTATACTATAATATTTAGTTTATCCTAGTCTTCTACAATAATTTTCCTGGCGCTCGCCTTTTGTTCTAGAGCCGCGTGAAAATGTTTGTTTTTATCGTTTATTTCAGTTTCCGAACAGTGCAATTACAATGGCGATGGGTCAGCAAGCCCCTCCACCTCTCGTGAGGAGCTCGGCAAACACATCAACCATGAAGTGAGGAACTTTTCATCATTTGTAGTGGATTTTGTAAGAACAGCCCCATGTCATGTAGTACATAAAGCCAGTCATTGTATTCCATATTCGTAACTTGTTGGCCTTGTTACTGTATTTTATATTCCCATACAAACTTACTTCAATCTAGTTAAAGATTCTATACAAAATTAAATAATAAGAGTTTTTAACTTTTACTGTGCTTATCGTGACAGTCCAAAAAGTAACGTTTCCTGTTTGTCATCATTATCATGTCGTGCGCACGACGTTTGTTTATTGGTCACATTCATCGTATGTTCATCTAACAATCAATAAACACTCGTCTGCCAGTAAACGTTATTTTTTCTGCTTTAATTTAAGTAAATCTAGACAGGGCAAATACAAAATAGTGGTGATACTGGCTCTGCTTAAACTGAACAGATCTAAAAGTTCACTTGCAGGTATAAATGACACTGAAAATAATCTTGCAATTGCAGTGGACGAAAAATATTAATAAACAACACTAATCCCCCCCCCCCCCTCCCTTGTTTTACCTGTCAGAAAAAGATGGCATTATAATTAGCTCAGTTTGTGCATAAGAGAATACAGTGCATAAGGCATACTACTAATAATTATATTTCAAAATAAGGGTTGTTCTTACAAGTGTGTATTTTCCATTCGCCATTGTCTTGACACTGTCCTATAAAAGTCATAATAATATTTATTGTATACGCTTCTTTCACCATAAACTTAAATAAAGGGTTTACCTGTTTTCCATCTGCTCAAAATACCGCGTGGATTATTTGTAGTAGAGCCCTGGGCACCAGTAGGATTATGTTCAGGGGGGTGCACCTTAGCAGAAAGAAGCAAACTCAAAACTTGTTGCAACCAATAGCAGAGCAAGGGCAGTAGGTGTAACTGTATCAACTTTAGCAAATAAGTTATAGAATCAAAATAATGTTGGATGCAAGAGCTAGTGAAGCGATCACTAATATTTATTCGCCTTCGCTCGCCTCAGACGGGTTTTTTTTGGCCGTTAATATAGAAATAGGACTTACTTGTAGCTTAAGAGCTAAAGAAGAAGAAGCAGGAGCAAGGGCGAGTGAAACGAAATCGATAAATTTCGCACTTCACTGGATACAAGAACCTCTATTAACCTAAATCCAACTTATTCTAGATCCTGTTACCATACCTTTTTATTCAATATTTATAAGTATTTACATTTGATGGGCATGTCACCTTTTTCCCAGCGTTCATGAGTAAAGCTGTTATAAGCGAATATTCGGAGCAATCCATTTCATTTTCCTACTTAGTAGTGGATGATCAGAAATAAAGCAAAATTATTCCTAAACATCTCGTAATAAGTCTTTATTTTGCACAAGAGAAACAGTGTAGAAGTGAAGAGAAAAAGGATAACATCATTGTACTATGAGAAAGACGTTCACATCTTCCTGTGCCCTTCGCTAGGTGTCCAAGGGTATTTATGTTAATAGACTCGAACCAAGAAAATCTACGATAGCACGCGGTATTTTGTCAGCATAATTTATGGCTGCATTGGTTGGAAAAGACTATCATGGTGTTTCTATTTACTTCGTTAAGGAAATTAACGATTCAGGACTATGCTTTGTGTCCGCCAATCGACCTTTGATGAGTTAGTATCCATAGAACATTTTTGCATCGTGTAGTGAGACGCTTTGATACTGTTTTTTTTAAAGGGGAGTTATTTCCTCGAGTCTTTTTATATCGGGATTTATGGGAGGATTTACGGGGGGAAGATTACATCACCAGCGCAAATAGCATGGGTAAAAGTTGAGCTTTTTAATTTGTGATAAAATATCGGTCTCCAGATGAAAGCCAAAGGTTCAAACGTTAAGCAAGCCTGTCTATGCAGTCCAGACCTGTACCATCCTATATTCAGTTACGACAGCTGTAACTAATATATTTTTTACATTACAGTGTGCCGACGCAAGTGGCTGGAACAATGAATGGCCACTCAACCTCTCACTCCGTGGACAACCGCAAAAGGCTTACCCCAATACCAGACATCAATATAACTGGCAACCATACGCCGTATAAGGTAAAATCAAAATCATCATCATCATAATCACCATCACCCATCATCTGCCTAGCCTTTTCCCAACTATGTTGGGGTCGGCTTCTAGTCTAACCGGATGCAGATGAATACCAGTGTTTTACATGGAGCGACTGCCTATCTGACCTCTACAACCCAGTTACTGAGCAACATGATACCCCTTGGTAACACTGGTTGTCAGACTTTCGGGCTTCTAACTACCCGTAGCGACTGTCAAAGATCTACAAATGACATCCGGGACCAACGGCTTAACGTGCTTTCCAAGGCACGGAGGAGTCTCGATATGTTACGAACGGTCACCCATCCACAGACTGACCTCGGCAAGCGTAGCTTAACCTTCGATCAACCCGTGCGGCTGTTTTTATTTAGCCACGAGCACCATCACCATCAAAATCAATTTGACAGCACAGTTGGCGCATGGTCGTGGGTTAGATTCCCGCATGGAACAAATATTTGTATGTCATACAGGTAGTTCCGGGTCTGGTTGTTTTTGAATGTTCATAAACGCACTTACGATACAGGAGAAATTCCTAGTGCGGGGCAATGTTTAAAAAGAAAAAAAAATTGCAAGAGGGTAAAAAAAAATATTACTTTAGTCACATTGTGCAAGGTATAGTCTGCTCTCATTATTATTTTGCCTATTTCATTCAAACAAGGCAAAGGCACCTTTCCTTTCCACTTGTCTCTACCTACTGCCACCTGAACCCAGTCCTGCCAAGTTTTTGTTCCAACACACCATCAGATTCTTATATTTTGATGTCTGTCTTACCTAGGTACAAAAAGCGTTGGTGGAGAACACTATGGTCCCCTGCATCAACGCCAAGCCATACCAATATACAGAGCTGCTGATGACCCTGCCGGACCTGGCCAGCCATTTCTTTCCAAGAGTGTCACTGACCACATGCCGCGCCATGCTTGACGCGCTCGCCATCACGCTCTACAGACCCAACTCGTGAGTATCAGTAGAGTTCTTTTAGTATCCATAGATGGCCTGATAACCCAAAATTATATTTCAAAATCCTTTGAGCATCATTTAGTTTTCAAAAGGTTACACAAGTATAGTACTTGAGATAAGTCGGTCTCGAGTCTTTTATCTTGACACGTGTATTAGAAATAGTGCTCTCATATTAGTACTTAATCACTTTAGCGCCATCTTATAATTACGTATCTTTATTACAGAACACAACTGCAAGTGCTCCGCAACTCTGGCAAGTGCAAGTCGGCGGCGGCGGGCGAGAACGGGCTCGCGCTCGTACAGATCCGTGACGTCATGCAGCACATGCTGCAGTTCAAGTACATGCTGCGCTCCGGCCACTCGACCGACGAGTCGCCGCACGCGCACGCCGCGCATGCGCAGCCGCGCCCCGCGCATGCGCCCGCCTCGCAGCCCAAGCGCGCGCGGGCCAACTGACGTGCCGACCCGCCCCACCTGCCCCACCTGCCCCACCCCGCCGGCACCGCCTATGTCGCCGACCTCACCGACCTCGCCGACCTCGCCGACCTCGCCGACCCCGCTGGCATCACCAACCCCGCTGCCGTCGGCGACCCCGCTGCCGTCGGCGACCCCGCTGCCGTCGGCGACCCCGCTGCCGTCGGCGACCCCGCTGCCGTCGGCGACCACGCTGGCATCGCCGACCCCGCCTGTCCCGCCGGTCCCACCGGTACCGCCGCCTCCGCCGCCTACGACCCCACAGCCCCTAAGTTCGTCGAGCTGAAGAAAGTCGTGCCCGAAATAGTACCCGAGTGGGTCAAAGAGAGGGCGGAATATTTGGCGCGCCAACAGCGATACTCACAGAAAAACCTTCCCTAAGAACAGACCTATTAGTATAGGAATACATTAAACAATTGTTGTTTCCACATGTTTCCAAGAGGAATTAGCTTCGTCAAAGGTGCGGGTGCATAAAACCTTTTTAGAATACAGAGCAACTTGAGCCAGACACCAGAACCAAAACACCGAAACACCACACATTTTTACCAAGGGACCATAGAAATGTAGTAGTCTGTGTGTCTGAGCATATTTTAGAAAAATTGTCATTTTAAGCGCGAATAAACAATTACCATGTGTTGATGCTAAAGAGAGAAGCGCAGATATAGTTTGAGTTGACTGATTATGTGGTGCAAGAAATGAGATTAAGCATGGAACAATTAGTAGATAGTGTTGTGAGACAGTTCTTAATACAGTAAATGGTGTGCTGAAGGCTTATAATGAAATAGTGCGGTGACAATAAATGTGATTGTAAGATGGGCTGCAAGCCAGCTGTGGGTCGCAGCCAGTGACTAAGTTACAGACTGTCCTAATATCATGGACGCTAAATGCGTATAGGACTTGTCAATTTTTCCATAGCTTGTACAAACTGTATGATACTATTGTAAATCGAAAGATCTAATTTATAGCGATCTATTTGTACTATTCAATAGAGAAGACTGAGAATTTTATTTTTTAATAATTTCCTATAAACAAAAGCTATAGACATGTTGTGAACGTTTAGTTTTTAGTTTAGTCAAGTTTTCTGAAGAGTGATTTGGTATGATTTTTAAGTTAATTTGTATGTTGAGTTTATGTATACGATCTGTAAATATTATATTCTCTGCATTTATGCAGTAAATGTCATTTTAGCAATATATTTAGTTTTCTGTTACTTACTTAAAATAATACTTAGAATTTTAGTGTAACACTGAAAAAGTAAGTGTTATTTGAAGTTTTCAAAAGTATTGCTTATATTGCATAATAAGATGCTTATTAAATTATCATCACAATTTTCAAATTAAATACACAAATTCGGTCACACTTTATATCAAATGTGCTGATGCCAACAAAAACATAGTGTTTAAGAAAGGCATGACAAGATAATGTTGGGTGGCAAAATATATTAGGAGACTTTCATAGCTATTTAGGGCCATGCCTCAAAATTTTCTGTAAGATTTCAGTATCTAATCAGCCAGGAACAAAATTATTAATGCCTTTTTTCAATGCACAAATCTTAATCATTTATCTATAAAGTAGCTTGAAGACGAAAGGGCTTTATTTATTTATCCATTTATTTCAGGCATCTAGGCCCATATAAACATATACAATACTATATTAACAAAACTAAAAATAAAACTTAAAAATATGCTTTGAGTGTGACATCACCAAATCCAGTCATACATTTTGTAATCATAATAGTACACCGGCAAGGCTTAGTGACTGCCCCTGCAAGATGATCCATTATAGCAGTCAGTGGCGGCAGCTCATGTTAACAGGCTGATATTTATCTATCTTTAAGTAAGTATTAATATAACTCTATATGCAATAGTAATATTATAAGGTAAACAGTACATAGGGTATTTATGTAACTAGGAGTTCAGCTGGATTTGGCTGCAATATTTAGACCCCTTTCGTCAATCATTCATTGCCCACTAACTAGTATAATGTTTCGTGGGTAGAATGTTGTTCCTGGCTTTACCAGTGAATATTGGCATAGCTCAATTCCATATAATGTAAAAATGATGTTTCCATTAGGAAATGTTTAATTAATACTGTTCCTATAATATATGGGGCTCATGATGCGAAAAACAATGTTCTGTTTTGTTTAAAGTTTAATTGGGCGTTTTACATTGGTAATGATTTTACCATTAATTTATTTGTACAAATGCTGCAGTTGATTAGAAACAAAATGGATGTTTTCCGGATGTTGTAGTGAGACCCCTATTTCGCGTGACTTGTGCTGGGATTTTATTTTAGATTTTACTTAGCTATTTTAGTAGCTTTATTGTTGAATAAGGTAACAAAAATATTTACAAATAGCACTTATACACATTTTTTTTTCTGATACCTTTCGTGATGTCGGTCGGTAATTAATTATATTGATTATAAAATGTACCTTATTTTGTTGATATTTAACTCAAATCCAATGTGTATAAAGATAAAGTTACATAAGTGTTGAAATAAAATTTCCAGTTTACAACATTAGCGTAATACGCGAGCTAAAAAAGCTGAAAAAAAAATGTCCTACCTACTTTTAAGAATGTTTTTATATTTTGCAATGCAGAAGATAATGAAATCCCACACATCACGATTGCTCTTGCAAAGTCTTTTTACTTCCACATTATTCTATGATAATATGTACCTATTATTTTGGTGCAATGGTAATATGAGTAGATTGGTTTTCATGAGACTTGATATTGTAAATATAATTATAGTATGTATTAATTACCTATTCACGCATTTATACTTTGAAATAGTAGCCCAATTTCCGCTTTTTATGGCAATACTAATAATTAGTGACTATTTATATAACTAATTTAGAATTTTACGTAAGTGTTTTGGCTGGGTTTATTTCGTAAGAAGCAAAAAGCGTGTTTTTAGGCTTGTTTTACATTTTTGCATTTCAATAAAAGCCGATATTTCGTAAGATCATTACATTGACCTAGAAAAAGCGTATGATAGGGTGCCTCGGGAAGTGTTGTGGTGGGCCTTGAAGGAGAAAGGTGTGCCTGGGAAGTATGTTGAGTTGATTCGTGCGATGTACAGCCGATCTAGTACCTATGTCCGGTCGTCTGCAGGTAACACTGACAAGTTCAGTGTGGCTGTAGGATTGCACCAAGGGTCGGCCTTAAGCCCTTACCTCTTCCTGTTAATAATGGACGCACTGACGTCGGAAATACAGGAAGAGGCACCCTGGTGCATGCTATTTGCCGACGACATTGTCCTTGTCAGTGAAGATGGACCTGAGATCCAGGGTAGATTGGAGAAATGGCAACAGAAGCTGGAGAGTGTAGGCTTGAAAATCAGCAGAACCAAGACAGAATATATGTTCTGCGATTTCGGCGGTCTCTCCAGCCCTGAAGCCATTGCGCTTGATTGCGTGCCCCTTCCGATCTGCTCCGACTTTCGGTATCTCGGTTCACTAGTGCAAAGTGACGGAGGAATAGATCGGACTGTCAAGCACAGAATAAACACAGGGTGGATGAAATGGCGGCAGGTAACGGGAACAACTTGCGATTCCCACGTTCCCCTTAAACTTAAAGGGAAGATCTATAAGTCAATGATAAGACCTGCCGTCTTGTATGGATCAGAATGTTGGGCCACAAAAGGACTGAATGAAAGGCAGTTGCATGCAGCTGAGATGAGAATGCTAAGGGGGATGTGTGGTGTTACGCGAATGGATAGAATAAGAAATGAGTATATAAGAGGAAGTCTGAAAGTGGCGCCTGTGACAGAGAAGTTGTGTGGAAATCGGCTGTCATGGTATGGGCATGTGATGCGAAGGAATGAGGATCATGTTGTGAGGAAAGTTTTGAGTATGAATGTAGAGGGTTACAAGAGTAGAGGGAGACCCAGGAAACGATGGATGGATTGTGTGAAAGTTGATATGGCTAAGAAGGAGGTGACTTCTGAGATGACGGGAAATAGAGATGTATGGAAGAAGAAGACATGCTGCGCCGACCCCAAATGAAAAATTGGGATAAGGGCAAGAGGATGATGACATTACTTTTATCTGATGAATAAATATTGCAGTCAGGTATTGTATTGAAAATATTTGAAACCGTCATATTTGTTTTCAGACTAAAGTCATCTGACTATTGAAAGGTCAGCTTAAAATAAGTTATTATAATATCAATTTACATGACAATATCAGGAGTTCGTGATTTCGTAACTTTCATTTTGTAAACATGTAACGTAAATGTAATTAAAAAAAGTGCAATATCAAGTTTCATGCAAATAGTAAATGAGATAATATTAAGGCCTTGGTAGTTGTGAAGGGAAGCTAGTGAGTAACCTTTTTTAAATACCTACTATATTGTAAACGCAGAGCTGTGTAAATTTTACGCTAAATTATTTATGAATAGCTGTAAGTAAGGCGTGGTCTACTTGATATATCAGTTGTATGCGGACCACGGTAGCTCGACGCTGTACAAGCGTTTGTGGTGATCCTGTAATAAACAAAATAAAAGATACTTTATAATGATCTCTTTTTATGAAACCCCTGTATTTTTATTCTGTGGTTGGCTGTGAAATTTGAATTAAAAAAAAAACCTTGGTTTTTGCGGCGACCTATGCCTTTAAATAATAGCTTATCCACCTGTTGCTTTTAGGAGCTCTCGTTTGATTTGAGTGTTTAACCAGGCGTCAACTCGCCGAATAATGGGTGTGACTGACGCTGGCTTGGCCACTAACATTTTGATAACACAAAAAGTTAGTCGCTAATTAGTCGAAATTCGTCGCCAAATATCAGAATTAATCGGCCACTGGTTCAAGATTTATGTGTCCGATTTGGAGAGTCCCCAGCTTGGCCAAATTTATGTCCCAAAAACTAGGGCACCTAGCGAAGATCTTTTTTCTCCCATATTTCGCCACTTAGTCGGTCACTGGTTCAAAAGATACAAGGGTTTATAGGCGATCTGGACACTCCAGATCAGCCACCTATAGAGTTTTGTTCCAAGTTTAATTGCCAAGTGTGTTGTACTGTAACAACTAAAATCAGCACTTTTAAAAAGCTTAAAATATATCGCAAACCAGCGCAAATGAATTGGAAAAATGCATAAAGGTGCATAAATAAAATAAGCAGCAAAGTACTGTGCTCCAACTGTATTAGAACTTACTTTGTATATACGTTATTTTATTTACGGCATACCAGTTCTTTTTCATGTTTTAGTGCCTTAGAGGAATTGTAAGGTCTTTGCCAAAGACCTCTTAGCCTTAGGTGGTCAGCTATTAGATTCTGTCAAAATACTGCACTTAACTGTCAAATGTAAATGTCAAATGTCACTGTCAACTGGGATGCTCGATCCATGTGCTTTTATCGATATTCTGGATTGCAATGGATCTTATCGTTTAGTGTCGAATCATGTATCGATCTACACAAATTCATACGACCCATTGAATTTATCCAGCATTGCTTCAAATTTTTCATAGAAAAGATGTTTCCAACGAGATATAGATCTTGTTTTTTTTTAATTGCAGCCTTTTCTCTAGGGACACCTTTCGTTGTTCAGGCTCTACTACACAATGTAAAGAAACAATAGAAATCAATTTCTAGTTTTCCCTTTTGGATGACAATACTTGCCAATGGATTTCGATGTAATTTTTTATTGTTGTCAGAAAGAATAAGCAGAACAGATCACATGCAATAAATAATGTCTCTTCAGTCCACGCAATGAAACGAAACCAAATAAATAGGTAAGTACCGAAATTAAAGGTAGCTAAGCAAAATTACGGTACCACCAGTTTTATTTATATAGTTAATTAAACATAATCTTCCTAGAAGAATATATCTAGAAGTGATTACAATAAGTAATAGCTTTTACTTGCGTGTTCGTCCTCGTGCATGTTGGTTATGGTTATGCCAGATGCAGACTCAATACCAGGTTAGAAACTATCCTATGTATTCCTTGGGTCTCAAACTACCTCGATACCAAATTTCATTTGAATTAGTTCCACATTTACAGGAAGTATTAATGATTCTTTTTACCATCGATGTAGATAGCTTTAATGAATTTATTATTACTAGGTACTGGTTTATGTTTAATCTAAATAAGTAAAATTATGTAATGCTAAGTAAATGCAATAAAATTTTATCCACCACACACTTTGTATCGATCTGCACTCGATTGGCACATGATTGTATCGAATCAATTATACGAAAATCGAATGCATCCCATCCCTTTGAATCGTTCCGATCCACTTGTAACTCAAGCAAAATGGTGGAAAAGCTTACAATTTGGGAAATTGTTTTTAAATAGTGAAAATTAAAATAAAACCATTGATAAAATTGTGCAATTTCTGACTTTAGTTTCAACTTTTGTAGTAGCTGCAATGATGGAGGCTTTGGCTGGGTTTAATTTTGGTCATTTCTCATTTTAATAATTGTTCTAGTTCATAGGCTGAAAAGGGTTCTACTGCTCACTTTGTCCGATGTATTTTTATTATTTTAGAAATTTAGGACTGTTCTATAATCATTCCATTTCAATTCACTTTGTTAACTTCTATTGTTATTGTCGTCCATAGTTCGTACATTTATTGTTAGTAGTAAGGGTTAGGCCTGTCTGGCTCTCATTATGAACATGCAAGTATGCAGAGACCCGTCAGACGCTGCGGCTCTTTACTTGCCGCAGCGTTTGTATCTAAAATCCTTTGCAAAGATTAACATTTCTGTCCAGCTCCCCTCCCACAAGGTACATGGCAAGTCGATATCAAACTGGGAACTCATGGAGAAGTTGCGAAAGATGATCCTACCTGATAGTTTCTCTGTGTTAAAAGTGTCGAAGCATAGTTTGGAAGTGATAAGGTTTGAAGCGGAACTGGAGAGTCCTGTCAACCTCAGTAGAGTGCTGGCCCGGCTCGATGACCGTGTGGTGCAGCTGAAGGAGTACCCCGACCAGTTGAAGGTCAGAGTTTGTGAAGCTAAGTCTGAATTCCCGAACCGTCATGATTGGGACTCGTTCTTTCGTGACACCACTGAGATGGATGAGATGAAGCCCGGAGAGCGTCCGGACACCATCCACATATCCAATTTGCCCATCAAATGGTTCATACATGATAGTGACGAAGACGAGGATGCGTTTCCTACAGAAAGCTTAGTAAAAAAGATTTTTGAGAAGTTTGGTGCCGTCCGCCAAGTGGATATTCCAGCCTCTGACCCATACAGGATGCAAATGAAAACAGCTATGCGAGGTATAACTATCCCACCTCAGGAAGCTGCTCTGTACTTTGAGATGTATGTACAGTTCAGTGAATATGTTGGTTTTGTTCGCTGCATGGATGCTCTAAGAGGCCGTAAACTACTGCGGAAGTGCGATGACATTGCTGAATGGTGTGGCATAAAAGTGGTGTTTGACACAACTAAGCACATGACTGATGCTGCAGTGAAGCGGAGGTCAATTGTTCGGGAAAGGCTTACAGCACGTCAACAGGCTAAAGATAACGAAGAGAAGGCAGAGAAAGAAAAAATAGCCAAGAGAGAGTTTAAAGAAAGGTAGGTGTATTACTTGTCTGTTGGTTATCTAGATTTATTCAAATTCATCTAGATTTTTCCTAAAGTTTATTTTTCCAATTTCTTCTTCTTATTGCTATACTGTCCCACTGCTGGGCAAAGGCCGCCCCCCATAGCCTTCCAATCAATCTTCTCTGCGCAGTTTTCTCCAGCCAATCTCTTGCAAAGGAGTCTGAAGTCGTTCACTTCCCGAACAGTATTGTTTCAGTATAGCAGCATCATTTTGCTTGGTACTAACAAGTTACTGAATATGTTTAAAGGCATACACACACACAGACACTACCACAGGCCTGTTATGTTGCAGCACGGAGAAACGCAAGTGACTTACTTCTATTGCGTCACCACTTCATGGATGTCCTATTACTAAATGTACTGAAAATAGATATATAGCAACAACTCATCCAATATTATCGACCAGTGTTGACTCGCCTGTGGGTAAAGCCTTAACATCCAAGTATAATATTGAATAGTTATGTATTCAACCATGTACACTCACTGGCACGGAAACTTGGCCACTAATGAATTTGCTGATTATTTGCTCTAGAACGTTTTTTAACTGTAAATTAAGGGTATATGTATTCAATAAGTGTCTCTTATGGTTTTAGAACGTAGAAATTTAATGTTTACTACACCAAAATTTTCTTATTCAAGATAACATGTTTTGACTAAAATTAACATCTTTCCCTTGTCACTTTAAAAACACTACAAAGTTAAAAATTAAGTCCATTTCTTTATTGTCTATCAGTTTTAATATCGGGTGTTTCCTCCTCTAGCCCTGATAACCGCCTGGATTCGATCTGGCATGCTTTGAATTATGTTTCTGGCATCAACATGCGGTATGCTGTTCCAAGCGCCCAGCGCTGCATTTCGGAGCTCATTTAGAGTTCGTGGCGGGTTTCAGCTGGATTTTATCTTTCTTTTGAGTGGGTCCCACTCACGCTCAATTGGATTTAAGTCCGGGCTACGAGCTGGCCACTGTAATTTTTGTATTCCAACCTCCTCCAGATATTCCTCTACACAATGTGCGACGTGTGGGCGTGCATTATCGTGCATGAGGAGGAATTGGTCGTGTCCAATGAACCCCGAGTAAGGCATTACGTGCTCCTGAAGAACTTCCTCGATGTGTCGAGAAGCTGTAAGCCGATTATCAACGATGACTAACTCTGTACGTGCGTCGGAACTTACACCTCCCTATACCATTATTGAGCCTCCATGGAAACTCACAGTTTGCGTGGTGGTAATGGGTAATAACCTCTCTCTTCTTTTTCTCCACACTCGTTCTGTCTACTCACACCGTCTGGAGCACGTAAATCTATTCGACACTCATCTGTGAACAACACTCTAGCCCATTGCTCGTGGGTCCAATTGACATGTTGTCTTGCGGACTGAAGTCGGGATACTCGGTGCTGTCTGAGAAGTTCTGGACCTCGTGCTGGTCTACGAGCTTTTAAATTCACTTCCTCCATTCGTCCTCTCACCGTACGCTCACTAACATTAACGCCTCTTGTAATTTGGAGCCGCTGGCGTATCTCAACGGCGGTCAGGTAGCGGTTTCTCAAAATCTCCAGAACAATAAAACGATCGTCCCGGGTCGATGTGCACCTTACGCCCCCACTGCCTGGCCTGCGGGTGTAGCGGCCTGTCTCCTGGTATCGTTTCAGTGCATACTGCATTGAGAACCATGGTACATTAGGCACAATAGCAACTTCACGCTGTGTCAGCCCTTGGTCAATTAATGCTACTGCTTATGCAACTTGTGCTGGTGTTGATGGCATTTTTATTGGTTTTAAAACACCTTTACTTATTGTATTAAGACACAAGATCACAATAATTGAATAACCTTACAGTAAACTTTTCACAACACACAAATTTAAAATGTGAACTTAGTCGCTCAAATGACCCGATTCAACTAAAAATTAAAGAATTCGTCATGGTGCACTTAAACATAATGAATTACCCTCTTGAACTTGAGGGTAAACATTTTTTGACATAACTGCATTACAAACATTCATCAGTTACACTTAAAACTTTTGCTATCGCGACATAAGCGCTTGGCCAAGATTCCGTGCCGCTGAGTGTATAACTTTAAGTATTAAAAAAACTGCCACATTGGTCTAGTGGTCGCAAGCACTACTCCTGTGCATGAGGTTCCATTCCCAAGTAGGGCAAAGTGTTGTGGGGTTATTGCATCAGGAATTTCTCAGCATAGTTACTGGCATGTATCTTGAGAGCTGACCACGAGTTGAGCAATAGTCGGTTTTAGTATAAAGTGGCTGTGTGGTGCCCATACTTATAGCAGCTAGGAGTCTGGATTTGTACCCAGTTGATTGGCTTGGTGGTTTGCCCCATTTTACATGAAACTTAAGCATAACAGGCTGGATGTGGGTGAACTATATGTACACCTCTGTTACTATGCAGAAAATACAGTTGTGATGACTAATGTTTTTAATTATAACTAAAAAAAACTCAAACTTTATTTTCAGACAAAAATATGAGTGCACTGAAAGAGAAAAGCTAGAAAGAACGAAGGAAAGAGAAGAGAGACGTAAGAAAAAACAGTTGGCTAAACTGATGCAAAGTGACAATTTGGACTTGAACAGCAGAGTGGCTGAAGAGCAGAATAAACTCATCAAAGTACAGAAGAAGATGCAGGCTATAAGACTGATTGAGGAGTTATTTAAGAGGATAGAGGTTAGTAAATCTATACAAATAAATAAGATTTAGGATTATGCTCGGCCTTTGTTCTGCTGAGTCTTACAGTGCTGAGTGCAACAGGGTCCTAAAAAAAAACAACAGTGTATTCTCCACTGTTGTTTTTAAACTTTTTGAACTTAGAGATTTTCTTAAAGGTGTACTTTTTTATTTTTCTTTACATATAGGCCAACTATCTGGTTTACTTATGTGATATTTGAATTAGAAAATTATGTTATTATTAAATTCTGCTTTTTATTGCTTTAAATTCATTGTTTTAGGTTTCTTTTACATAAGTAGGCTTTTAGGTTCTCGGAAGAGTGGTTTACTTATAGGAAACATTATAAGCCATATTATTAGTTTCAGTTTTAAATGTTGTTTTGGCTGTCATGTTGGTCTATGTCGCATGCGCTACTGCTGAGCATGAGGTCCTGGGTTCGATTCTCGGCTCGGTCAAAGTGTCATTGGGCTTTTCTATAGGGAATTTTTCAGTAGAGGTCGGTTTATGGCAATGGGCTCGTCCCAATTACATTAAAGAGTGTACTATAGGTACACATCCGCTTAATCCTTCAGGGAATGCAGGCGTCTGTCATGTTATGCTAAGTTATTCATTTAATCACCTCCTTCCACAGTTACGACCGGAACTCCAACGAAACGGCTCCCGAGATGATCAGTACTACCTCCCGGGCGAAAGGACCGCGCGCGTGCGCATCATAGACAAGTTCAAAAAACAGCAACAAGATCTGTTGGAGGAACAGAGGAACAACTACCGCAATGCTTTGAATGGTAAGATCATAATTATTTGTAAATTAATTGGACTGTAATGTGTACAAATATCGAAGTCTCAACATATTTTTTTAATTTCGTATTTTTTGGCGTACATAAGTTTACATTCCGATGTTTTGATATCAAAATAACATACATAGGTAAACTCACGTTTTTTTTTTCCATAGGGGTAGGCAGAAACTACAGAACGCCACCCTCTATGATCCTTACATACTCCTTTGGCTTCGTTTTCGTACATACGTCTGGTCATACACTCAAGGTTGCTAGTACTACGCACTTGATCTTTCTGAAAAAAGTCACCAAAATAACGAGAGCCAGAAATGATATTTATAGACCTAATGACTTTGCCCATTTCTCAACGTTCGAGGATACATCAACCGCTAGGCTTGTTCAAAAATATTCGATGTATTTTTGTGTATGTCGAAAGTGTTGATTAGAAACTAAAGGCGCAAATGATTTGAGATCTTATTTTATGATATTTAGCGTTCATATTTCGGTATGCCAGAACGTGCCGAAGGATGCCAAAGCAGGCTGTGGCGTATCAATGATATGTGAGCATTAACAGTGTTAAATAAGATTTGAAATCATCTGTATTACAAAAATCCCTTGACGTGCCGTGCCGCCAGTGGGGCGTGTATGTGGCGCCAGTGGAGTGTCTTAAAAATATCTGTATTAATTCTGACATCCCAATTTTCTTAATGAATATGTTTATCCCTGAAGTCCCATGTAGCACTGCAGTAGAGAACGAAACATAATAAGGGCCTTTCCAAATACTATAGGCAAATACCAATCAATAAAGCTGAAGACGTACATTGTTTTTTTTGCTTGAATGTGCTAGCTACTAGTCGGATTTGAAGAATTCTTCTTACCGATTCCTATTCTTGTGATTTTTAACATCACGCTATGACCATCGGGAGCAGGTGAAACCGCGAAGCACGCCTATTTATAAAAATAAGTTTGAAATCGCCAACCCGCACTGAACAAGTGTGGTGATTAATGCTCGTGCATTTTCTGTATGTGAAGAGGCATTTGCCCTGCAGTGGGACAGTAGCAGACTGCTATTATTATTATAATGTGTCAGTAACAAATTAAGGACTGCATGAAAATCATCTTTTTCTAATAATGTCTTCAGGTCGCATGGTGATTCGGTCAGCGCTTGAAACGAAGAAGCCCAAACGCGAGTCCTCCTTGAGCTCAGTATCGTCAGACGGGCGCGGGCGGGACGGCCGGGACAGCCACAAGCACATCAAGACTGAGAGGCTGACCACGCCCGAACGAGAGATGGAGTATAACAAGACTACTGCAGGTATCTATCTGGCCGACAGCTCGTAGCTTAATAATAACCAGGTCGATCGAAGCTACGCTTGCCTAGGGCAGTCCGCGAATAAGTGACCATTTATTACACCAACTCCCCTTGGTGCCTCAGAATAAGTACGTAGTACGTTAAGTTAAGTACGTTAAGCTATTTGAATCAAAATAAAAATTCATTTATACATATTAGGCTGAGAATCAGCACTTTTTGAACATCAAAATTTTCATAAGACAGTCCCCCAAAACGCCCACCCTTCACCTCTCACTCACTCACTTTGGTCTCGGCTGTCATTTTTCAGATCACAGTCCTTACAAATAGTCAGAAGCTCGAAAGTTTTACAACCAGTCTTACCCAAGGGATATTGTTTTCCTCAGTATCTGGGTTGTGGAGGTCAGATAGGCAGTCACTCCATGTAAAATACTTGTGTTCAGCTGCATCTGGTTAGACTGGACCCACCCCAACATAGTTGCGAAAGGCTAGGCAGATGAATGTCTGTAAACTTTCTTTAAAATAAATACAAATGAACAGATTCCTTACTGACGACCGATGTGGCGCGGCGGGTGAAGGTCCGCCTGCGACGCAGGAGGTTGCGGGTTCGATTCCCGCCTTGGGACAAATGTTTGTACGATCTACAAAGATTTATCCCGGGTGTTCTGGGTATTTGATATGTATAATAAAAAATATCTATTTATGTAATGTATTGTATTAAGTATATCAGTCATCTAGTACCCATAACACAAGCTCTGCTTAGCTTGGGGCTAGATGATGCTGTGTGGATTGTCCAGCATTATTTATTTATTTTATTTTATTACTTTTGTGTAATGTTATGTTTTGTTTTCGTTACAGCGGGAATTTACAGTATGCCGTACGGTTTCGGCTACCCTTTCTACCCACCCGGTTACGCCTACCCTCCGCAAAGTATGAGTATCTTACACATTTTATTTATTTCTTCTTGTGTTTCCTTCTTTGCTCTATTAGAAGTAAGGGTTATATCGTACAAGCGTTGATCCAGGGTCGTGTAGGTGAACAAAGCCTGCCGTATGATGATCTTACTTTTATTTTATTGCTGACAATTCGTGTCATGTAATGGCTCATCTACATTAGGGCGTTTTGACCGGTCACCGACTAGCATAAACGGGTTTTCGGGTAGCCGTATTGGACCATAGCCCGTATTCGGTCACCGACTAGTATAAACGGGTTTTCGTTTAGCCGTATTCGGTCACCGACTAGTATAAACGGGTTTTCGTTTAGCCGTATTGGACCATAGCCCGTATTCGGTCACCGACTAGTATAAACGGGTTTTCGTTTAGCCGTATTCGGTCACCGACTAGTATAAACGGGTTTTCGGGTAGCCGTATTTGACCTAAGCCCGTATTCGGTCACCGACTAGTATAAACGGGTTTTCGGTTAGCCGTATTTGACCATAGCCCGTATTCGGTCACCGACTAGTATAAACGGGTTTTCGGGTAGCCGTATTTGACCATAGCCCGTATTCGGTCACCGCTTAGTATAAACGGGTTTTCGGTTAGCCGTATTTGACCATAGCCCGTATTCGGTCACCGACTAGTATAAACGGGTTTTCGGTTAGCCGTATTTGACCATAGCCCGTATTCGGTCACCGACTAGTATAAACGGGTTTTCGGTTAGCCGTATTTGACCATAGCCCGTATTCGGTCACCGGCTAGTGTAAACAGTATTTCGGTTTGGCTGAATTCCGTGACTTATTGTTAACAGCCCAATTGCATTAGTCAATCCGGCGAAATCGAATGCGGTCGTAGCTTTAATGGTTCCGCTACTGACGCTGAATGAATGCTGTAAGTGCGATGTGACCCATGTAAGTCCCAGCATGTAGTTCCTATGTAAGGTATCAGAAAAGGTTTTGATGATGGCTTTCCCATCAACACGGCAGTGTAATGTATGACAGTTTATATTTCAGGCCCGTATTAATAAACACCTGTTAACATTTTTGAGTGTTTTCATCAGTAATAGGGCTCATTTATAACCATTTAATCTTATTATAAAATACCTTAGTGCCGTTTATTATCACGGGCCTGTGCGTTTAAGTTAAATGGATTGCAATTGTCATAAAATTGCTATACTGTTTTAGTTACCATCAAAACTTTTTACCAATACCCTTTATTAACAATTTTCTTAAATATCTAGTGACGTCAGTTTTCGCATTTTCGTCCGTACAATGAGTACGTAAGTTTTTCGTATCTGCCAATTGTTTTTGAATTACTTGAAACATTTATCTTGAAAAAATATGTAATATTGAAATGAATACGTAAATATTTCGAAAAACTAATTAAACATATATTTGTATTCAATCTTCGTAATCACGTCAGTAACTCCACTGTGCGTGAGGATCGTACACCACACTTTTGACTTTAGGAAGTATACTTTTCATATTAATATGAACATTATTTTCGTAACAGTAAGGTTTGTATTTGTGTGAAACTCTTACTTGACTTGTAAAGTAATATCTGTGAATCCTTGTTGATGATGAGTGGTGACTTGGTGACAGCATCCATGTACTACTCGATGCGCGGGCAGTACTACGCGCCGCCCGGCGAGCTCGTGCGGCGGGGGCGCGGGGGGCGCGGGGGGCGCGGCCGGGGGCGCGGGGGGCGCATGCCGCACTTCGACGGCCCGGATGCCAACCGCCAGTACTACAGGTCAGTCGGACATTCTATGTATCAAGGGGGAGAGGAACATCGGAGAAAAGATGGATGGATTCTGTGAGGAATGCAGGAAACGTTACGTATAGAAGTAGCAAACGAGTTGCCTTTACAGCCATGGTTGACATAATCCTGTTTTATTATTATTTTTATATACATTCCTGTTTTATATACATTCCAGATACTTCAAGAGGCTAACCGAGCAAAACCCGCACAGCTCGCACGAGGATCGCACGCGCGCGCGCTCGCACTCGCGGCGCCGCGAGTATTCTCGCTCGCGCTCGCGGCGCCGCTCCTACAGCCGCTCGCGCTCCAGGAGCCGGCGCTCACGGAGCCGGAGTCGTCGGAGCCGACGGTCTCGGTCCAGGAGTAGAAGGTCCAGGTGCGTTATTGTTTTCTTTACTTGAAATAAAGTTTTGGGAACAAAACTTTATATGAAAAATAAAACTATTCAATTTGATCACCTGTATAGGTACTGATTTAGTACTGATTGAAACTTCACAACACTTTCGTACTAACGAAAGTTACACTGTGTAACCCAATATATATGTAGATAAAAAGTATATAACTAAAAATAAATGCTATAGCGTTTCTTTTCATGGATAATTATTTTTTTCTGATCTAATACACACTAACATTACTCTGGTATTTTAAAATAAGGTCTCAATTTAGAAATAAAATCTTCCTTCCAGATCCTACTCACGCAGTCGCTCTCGCTCGCACCGGCGCTCACGCTCGCGCCGCTCGCGTTCCAAGTCGCAGCGCTCTCACCGCTCGCACCGCTCCCGCTCCAAGTCCCAGCGCTCGCACCGCTCCCGTTCCAAGTCCCAGCGCTCGCACCGCTCCCGTTCCAAGTCTCAGCGCTTGCACCGCTCCCCTTCCAAGTCTCAGCGCTCAGACCGCTCCCGTTCCAAGTCCCAGCGCTCGTACCGCTCCCGTTCCAAGTCTCAGCGCTCGGACCGCTCCCGTTCCAAGTACCAGCGCTCGCCCCGCTCCCGCTCCCGCTCCAAATCGCAGCGCTCGCACCGCTCGCACCGCTCGCACCGCACGCCCAGCCCGAGCAAGCCCGGCCACACAAGTATGACAACGGTAGCAAGCTAGTATCGCCCAGCCAGGACAAGACGAGACGCTCCCGCAGGTGATCGCAGAAACAGGATGAGGCGGCCGCGCCGCGTAGTCCTGTAAATAGGAATGAATGAATTAAATATATTGTAAATATAAGTAAATATAATTGAACGTTATGATTACTTTAATTGTATTCATAAAACAACACCTGTTACATAACACCCATCATACCTGTTTATTCTTAAGTGAAAGGTAGTTGAGATGGATGTCGCTGGGTAAAAATCTAGATTTCAGGCTACTAACAATTCCCTCATAATGTTCCCATACGGTCCCCATAATTGTTATTCAGATATTGATACACTACTACTACGTATTAGGTAGGTTTAAAAAAATACGATATATCAAATGATAAACGAGTGCTGCTACTTTGCTCTACCAAGCTGCCACCCTGCTGGGGCTAAGTAGACTGCCTTAAATGTTGCAGGGATAGTTGCGTTAGTTAGATGTTATTTTATTTGTAAAAAGTAATTAATCTGTGATTTACAAATCGATTCCTTCCAGAAACAAATAGTAAATAAATAATTTACAATATTTTATTATTTTTATTTCAAACACTTCATGCGTATTACATCTAAGTTGTCAGCACTAATGACGTTTTGCTTACCGTTAGGTATATATATATGCATTTATTTATTTTACAAACAAATATAAAAATCGCACGAGCAAACCTAACTTAGTGGGGCACCAAGATTTTATACTAGTAGAATCTGCCCCATCAAATAAAATTAGTGGGGACATATTCCACAGCAAAATTTTAGGCAACAAAAATAACAACATTTTTAGTAACTAGTATTAATTTTAAATAGTTGTATTTTTTATATGTTTAATAATTAATAGTTAAATCATTGATCTAATGTTATTATAATACATATTTGTACGCCATAAAGGTAAAACATGACTGTGATCCTTTCTTCAATGTACTTAAGCATCTTTCATGCTTTGTGTGTGCAAACTCATGTTTCTGACAAATAAATGAACTCGGTAACTAACTCAGTCTACTTTGCCACAACGGGGTGGCGACTTGGTGGGGTAACGAAGAAGCACTCGATATATCAAATAAAAAATATCGAATTGTATTTTTCACAGCAGAACTAGTGATTGCAGCATCGTAAAGTTTAGATTACAGATTCGATTATTGACACTCATTTGTATGTAGTATCGATTGACTATCGATTTTTCCCAGTCGAATAAGAACTGGTGTGAAGTAGACTGTGAATAATATATAAATATTTAAGTAGGTAAATTAAAGTTGTAAATATTCATTTGGTTGTTTAATTTCAAACCTACAATAAAAACCAATTGGTTTCTTTTTAAAAATAACTTATGTAGGATTTTTTAATTTACACATATTTTATTGATATTTGAGCGGTTGCAAGATTTGTTTTTGTTTATGAATTTTGTCTCGCAGTTCGAGTACCTACATCCTTTATGTGGCACTGTGGCCTACCCTTATTTTCTTTCTTTGGTATTGTTCGTCGAGACGTTGAGCTCATGAGTTCTGAGGTGAGCTTTGCGATTGCTGACTAATGCTTGCACTGACTCGACAGGTCCACACATATCTGTGAGGTTCTTTTCAGACACTATCCGGCATGGCCCTCACATGATCTGACCAAGATAATGTCTGGACTTTAAAAGTGACTGACCTTGTTTCGGTGTTACTTTCATTCAGAATAGTCATGTAGGGAAATACCGGCCCAATTTATTTATTCCATTTTATGACGTGCATAACGTATTTTTGAAACCTACAGAAATAAACATAATTTCACTTGCATTTCTTTAAGAAGTCATAAACAAGGTAATTAAATAAGTTATGGCAGTTTACATATTTATATTAATACGCATTTTAAAGTTGACCTATACTTATCGTGGAACGGTTTCGTTCTAGGGCAGCTGTCAAAAAATAAATAACCAAGCTACTGGATAGAGTGTACCTACCTTTTATTCTTTAAGGATGGGAAATCATCCAATGACTTCTCCCGTTCTGGGTGGAACGGGAGTGCGTATCAGACATTTACTGACTAAAACCCATCCGTGTTCCGTCCTTGCCCTTTACGTTCCGGGGTCACGGTAACTTTTTCAAATATCTCGCAACCCCGGCAGGCTTTGGCCTCCTATTGGCCCCCACCAATTCTGCAGACACGTCTGCTTGAGGAGCGCGGAACACGACACGACAGCCGTTGTCTCGGGCCTGGTCTCTACCCAGTGACCTACCCAGTGCTCGTCGCCGGGAGTCTGCCTGCGGATAGAGTGTACCTAGTTGAGCAATTTCGTAATCATTCTTTTGAAACTAGTTTCGCCTTTTCGCGTAGACAAATCTTTAAATGTGATTTTAACATTATTTATGACTGTAAAAATTTCGGAATTTCTAATTTCAATTCTACAAAAAAAATAAGACCTACAAAGTCTTATTTTTTTTTGTAGAATTGAAATTAAAAATTCCTTCAAACAATTTTAAACTAACGCGAAAATTCCCTTCGACGTTTTTTTACCCGTTTCTATTAACCTCGTCTTACGATATAAGGTTTTCCTCTTGCATATTTTACATTTAAAATTGTTTATGAACTACTTTTACATTATCGACTATCTTATAGGTTATCTTAATCGGCACGCGATTTTAAAAGTAGGTAAATGTTATTATTATAATCATTCCGTTAATACGGATTGTTTCTGATAAACAGATAATGGCTGAATAGAATTTCCGCTGAGTGTTATTCAATATTATACAGGATGCATTATTGAGATGGAGGAGGAAGGGCGAGCAAACTTTTGTAACTGCTGGATGTAGAAAGTTTTTCTAGAATCCTAGTAGTCTAGGCATTATGATGACTGAAACAAAACGAATTCTTAATACCTAGTTAATTTCAGAATTATTTTTTTATTATTTTATTAGATTAATAAACGTTGCCCCACACTAGGAATATCTCCTGTATCGTGGGTGCGTTTACAAACATTTAAACTCACATACACAAACAGCCAGACCCGGAACAACTACCTGTAGGTCATACAAATATTTGTTCCGTGCAGGGATCGAACCCACAACACGCGGCACAGCAGCCGATGTCTCAACCACTGCGCCAACCGTGTCGTCAAAATGAAACGGAATAAGCTGATTTTTTGTAAGAACCTATTTCGACATTCTAAATTTTGTCCCAGAATCTCATAAGGGGTCATCCAAAAATTACGTCACACGTTAAAGGTGGAGAACGTCAATGCAATGTGATATTGTGTGGCAACGGGCAGGAGGCTTGACTTAATGTTGATTTTATTATGATAAAGTAATTTTAATAAAGAAAAATATAACCTGCTGTTTCAATTTAATTATTTCTAAATAAAAATGGAAAAATATGTGACGTCACACAATTTTTATTCATATAATTCTCTATAAATTTTGTCTGTAGTCATTCTTAATACGTTGAACTGAAAAAAAAAAAAAAAAAAAAAAAAAAAACTTTCAATATGATGCCAAGGGTAGTTTTATTAACGGATAGTGACGACGACTAGTTATTTTTTTTTTTTTTTTATAATAGGTCTTTACCTATGAAATTGCCGTTCTGCAGTACTGGCCATTTCAAATCAAAATATTTTTTGTTTGGCTAAGAATTCTAATTTCAAATTAATTTTATTTTAAAAACATGGATTTTTTTTTCCAAAAGTAGTCATTTGTTTATTGATTAGTGTTACATTTTCATCGCATTTAAATCTTTTTCGTCATCATGGATACGTTAAAAATTCGAGTAATTATGGAATATGAGTACCGTCGTGGCAGCAACGCGGCACAAGCGGCACGCAACATCAACGACGTTTACGGAGCTAACACTACAAACCAACGCACTACCTGTTATTGGTTTGCTCGCTTCCGTTCTGGAAATTTCGACCTGAAAAATGAACCTCGCGGTCGTCCGAAGACTTTGGTCGACAATGACGAATTAAAGGCGATTGTGGAAGCTGATGATACACAATCTACGGCTGAATTAGCAGCAGCTTTCGACGTTAGCGTCAAAACAATATTGGTCCATTTGCGTCAAATTGGCAAGGTAAAAAAGCTTGACAAATGGGTGCCCCACGAACTCAATGATCGCCAGCGCGAAGTACGCGTCGAGACGTGCCTTGCACTGCTCAACAGACACACAAATGAAGGAATTTTGAACCGCATTGTTACCTGCGATGAAAAATGGATTCTGTTTGATAACCGCAAGCGCTCAGCAAGTTGGTTGGATCCTGGTTCAGCACCTAAACAATGCCCTAAACGAAAACTTACCCCAAGAAAAGTGATGGTCACTGTTTGGTGGTCTAGCGCCGGTGTGATTCAACACAGCTTCTTACCAAACGGGGTGAGCATTACTGCAGATGTGTACTGTGAAGAATTGAACACAATGATGGAGAAGCTGGCACATCTCCAACCAGCATTGGTCAATCGCTCGTCTCCGCTGCTCCTGCACGACAACGCGCGACCTCATACTGCACAGCAGACGGTCTCCAAGTTGCAAGAACTGGGGTTGGAAGCTCTCCGTCATCCGCCCTACTCACCAGACCTTGCGCCTACAGACTACTACTTTTTCCAGAATTTGGATAACTTCTTGGCGGGAAAAAAATTCAATACCCGAGAGGCAGTACAAAATGCCTTTGAAGAATTTGTTGCCTCCCGTCCAGCTGATTTCTTTAAGAAGGGCATCAATAAACTGCCACTGCGTTGGCAAAGATGCATTGATTGCATGGGTGATTACTTCGATTAATACAAATAAAAAATACATGAAAAAAATTCATTTAAATTTTTTCATACAAAACGGCAATTTCATAGGTAAAGACCTAATATAAACTTTTTTGAATTTTAAATGCACGTTATTTATAACTCCTAATAAACTTGAATTCCTCTCCATTCTTTAACTTTGTTCTATACAGACATGATTAAATATAAATGATGGCAATAACAATAGAATAATGACGATCAATAAAAGTTACCACTTTTTTGTGCCACTAAGTGTATGATGCGCGAACTTACCCCCACTACGCCAAAATCTTGCCATCTTATTTGCCGGTGACTATACGAACGGTCACCCACCCACAGACCGTAAGCGTAGCTTAACCTTCGACCAACCTGTGCGGCTGTTTTTATTTAGCCACGAGCTGTTTACGTAAGCCTCCCGGTATGAAAATCATATGAGGAGTGAAATTTTATTAATATTTACAGGCGTTAACTCAAAAGCGCTCAAGCCAATACTGGTCACCAAAGTTGGCGCCAACAGACGATCGCACTTAGGTATATTTAGAGTAAACTTCACGCGCGCAGCGGAGTATAAACGCACAATTTTAATTTTGTGATGATTATTTAATAAAAAAAAAATGTTCAACCCAATGATATTTCCAAAGAAGTATGTAAAATATTTACTATTTATTTGCATGTGTCATTAGGTTAGATAGTAGGCGATGATTTCCTTATTTATTTATTTTTTAGTTTAAATAAAAAGAAAAATATCAGATAATAATTTAAAAATTAGGAAAAAGTAGACCAAACATTTTCATGGCAGGGAAGAGAAGAAGGGGATGTGAAGAGTCATGTACTGAACTGTTGTCGTGCGTTAATGCCCCTTCCTCCCTGTATACAGATCTCGACATAAATGGCCACACTGCCACTCTCACCGTGATTGTACAGCCTTGAACTGTAGGTACTCAAGCTCCTGAAAATAATTGAAGTCTTAGCCAGCCAGGTATACCTATTACTAACCTAAATCTCCGAGGTAATACGATTAATGATTCGCAACGCTAATGTACCGTGTCCACGTTATTAATTACCCAGAAATCTTTAACTAATGAGCCAGAACATTTTAATCTCGACTCGGTAAGTGTTTTGTTATCTACTCTGTGGTTTGTGGGTTTCATTCCCGCGCCAAAATAAATACTATCTTAACAATGCTTTGCCACCAATCGTGCACAAATACAAAAATGAAAAAAAAAACAACAAAACTTCGCCTGACCCACGAATCGCACCCAGCAATCGACCTCATGCTCAGCAGCAGAGCTAGTGACCACTAGACCTAAGATTGAGTATTAGAATACGGTCCTAAGATATCCCGGGAAATTGAATCTATTACGAACCACAGAACATTAATATCTGAATAGTGGTGTAGCGTGGGTGCCATCCACCCGGCGCGGAAGAAAATTTTACCGCCCTCTTATTTAGGTATTTCATTTTACAAATAAATAATACTGGACAGTCCACACAGCATCATCTTGCCCCAAGCTAAGCAGAGCTTGTGTTATGGGTACTAGATGACTGATATAGTGAATTCAATACATTACATAGATAGACATTTTTTATTATTCATAGCAAATACCCAGAACACCCGGAACAAATGTTTGTAGATCGTACATACATTTGTCCCAAGGCGGGAATCGAGCCCGCAACCTCTTTTGCCCGCTGCGCCACATAGGTCGTAATTTTAAAAGTCTACAATATACTTACAGTAATTCTAAAGAGCTTTTTGGCAAGAACAGTCATCATTATTGTGTATTATACAGGCTGTGTGTTAAACCGTTTCATTTAGTCGTTTTACCGCGGGTACACTGCGGGCCGCATCTAGTCTCACATAATCGTCAACAAATTCTAATGTAGAGTTACATTGGAAGTTGTTGATGATTATGTTTTCCTAGTACAAACTGCCCGGTTATGTAGGTCCAACTTCGAGAAAGAGGTCAATCTTCTTGACTGGGTAAAATTTGGGAAGTTGAAAAATGGACACGAACATAATACACACACACACATCTTGGCTCACATATCATAAGTGAATCAAGACCAAAGCCAGTGTGGATGTTGCCAGCGATGATAACTAACAAATTACTCATTAGAGGCTGAGATACACCCAACGGGCAATGGAGTGAGCAATGCTTGTGAGTTTTCGTGAACCCAGAACCAAGGAAACCGAAATAGCCCGAAAAAACACTTAATTTTTATTCTCCCAAGGTCCCATCGGTGCAAGGTCCAAGGTGGACGGCGGACCGATAACCTGGTAAAGGCCGCGGGAATCCGCTGGATCCGAGAACATAGATAGGACCTACCTAGGATAGGTAGGATAGGTTTGTGATGTTTTATTTGGCTTGATTATAATTTTGTGTACATATGGATAATGTCTGAAATAAATAAATTAATAATAATAATAGGAGAGATAGGACCGGTTGATGTGGCGACGCTAGGCGCAGGCCTATGCCCAGCAGTGGACGTTTTTCGGATGAAATGATGATGACTAGACAGAAAACTGTACCTTAGTCGTTGTCCTTTATTCATGTACAGAGGCCAGCACTTCAAGCTACTCTAATCTGTCAAACTTCTTTGATGGTTTTTAAATTTTATCACAAAAGAATAAGGTCCAACGTCAATTGGGAGAATTTGACTGTTTGGGATACCTTGATTTGCTGGTGTCTGTACTTTGAAAGGCGTTACAATGTTCAGGTAATCCGATAGCGTCCCCATCTCCTTGTCTACGGTTTTTACGTATAGGTACACGTAAAATCCGAAATGCGTATAACAAATAATGTAACGTTATCGAAGTAAATACCCTATTACTTGTTGGTGTGTATTTAATCCTACATCCGTTGGTTTCTTTAAAATACGCAAATTTATCAATGGATTAGTTTATAAGGAGCCATGGAACACAAAATTAATCGGTATTTGTATCAACAGATTATGATATAATGACGTCCCTGTTATCTTTGATAAGGGAGCGCTAATTAGTATATGTAGTAAGTCGGTAATTATTTTTTAGTTAGTGACTTGATTGTTGGAACATGAAGGCTTTCGTTTTTGTTTTGTTGTGCGCGCTTGCCGCCGTCCAGGTAAAAAAAAACTTAGATATTTTAGTAAATTTAGTGAAGAGACAGATTTGATTTACATATATGTAGATAGCGACCTTGTCAATTGATACTTTAGTTTAAAATCTATGCTGTTATCTTCAGAGAAAATTCCCAACGCTTTTAAATCTACGCCACAAAATAAAGTTACACGTAGGTATAGTCCCCGGCAAGTAACTTGGCAAGAGTCGTTAGATGCGCACAAGTCGTTTTTTAGGTCTCTTTGGTAGTCAAGCGGGACGCGGGGTATGAGGTAGCGTCAATCCGAGCGCGCGATTGGTGCAACAGTCGACTGTTGCCTCCCGAACTCCCGATTACACTTGCGTGCACGAAAGTTATACCCTTTGTTTTTGTTGTGTTTATGTTAAAGAGTTATTGTTGAGTATAATTCTAAACACCTCAAACGCCAGGTGACCGACAAACGTTACATTTTCTATTGTGTCTCGTTGTCGAAGGTGTTGAGCATTTTTCTAGGGCTTTTATATTTACGCATTATTCAAAGTATTATTAAAACTGCAGAAAACCATGCAGTTTTCCTAATAAACGCCTAGCCCTAACTATATGCATCATTTATATTAGAAAAAAGACAGGCACCTATGCATTCATTTTAAGTATAGCCAGCGTATTCTGCAAAGATCTACCTGCAAAAACTTAGGCGAAGGGAGCGTGAACTGATCTGTCACCAATCACTATGCATTAGTACGGGATGACAGCTCACTTCACTTTCATTTCACCTACATTTTCACGGAGAGATTTTC
This sequence comes from Phlogophora meticulosa, assembly GCA_905147745.2. NCBI lineage: Eukaryota > Metazoa > Arthropoda > Insecta > Lepidoptera > Noctuidae > Phlogophora > Phlogophora meticulosa. Next base: position 15,180,606 of record LR990531.1, on the reverse strand, counting down.
ACAGAATAACACTGCAGGTATCTCAATGCCTCGATTAGAGACCAGGCTCAAGTCAACGGCGCCGGCGCGTCGTATTCCACTCGCGCCTCAAGGCGACGTGTTAGGATAATTGACAGGGTGCACTAGGGAGCCGAAGTCTGTCAGGGCTGCGGGATGTTCGGAAGAGCTACCGTGACCCTGGAATGTATAGGGCAAAGAACACGGATGGGTTTTAGTCAGTAAAAGTCTGACACGCCCTCCCATTCCACCCAGAACGGGAGAAGTCATTGGATTATTTCCCATCGTTAAAAAAAAGGGTATCCCAATGCCTAAAGTATTTACTTAGATGTTAGTCTTTGAATCTGTCACTTATATTTTTTACCGTTGGATTCGTTGCTAGTTGGTTAGTGATTTTCTAATACGTTTCCAAGCATTTCCTACTCCTATACCCAAAATTTGATTCAAGGCATTATACATATAGTTGGTAAGAAAATGATTTAATCATATCTACGAAATGATAAGTGGCTATAAGATTTCTAATTCCATTATGTTCTTCTTATCAGTCAATAATTAAAATCTGCTATTAAAATCATAGATCAGAAGTAGGTAATCATAAAAAATGGTCATGATATTAGTTAAAACTAGTTATCAGCTCCATCTAGCGGTAATTTTGAGCATTCAGAAACAATCAGGAAAAACCTCAGGTATCTATTTTAAAGCCCATATCAATAAAATGTTCTTATCTAATTCGATTTTGTAATTAAACCTAATCTTTATTTTAATACGTCAAGTTAATTCTAATTAATTCCTAGATTAACACTATCTATTAAGCTTGTTTTTGGTAATTGCTTGATTTTTCCATTTAGGTATTTTTTGAACTTAGGTACTTACCTATCTTTCACTAAATAGTTAATTGACATAATTATTGTAATGGATATAATATATAATGTAGGTAAGGTGATGTTGAAACCCGCTATATAGCAAAGACGCGTTATTCGACGACCGATGTGGCGCAGCGGGCGAAGGTCCGACTGCGACGCAGGAGGTTGCGGGTTCGATTCCCGCCTTGAGACAAATATTTGTACGATCTAGAAAGATTTTTTCCGGGTGTTCTGGGTATTAGCTATGTATAATAAAAAATATCTATATATGCAATGTATTGTATTAAGTATATCAGTCATCTAGTACCCATAACACAAGCTCTGCTTAGCTTGGGGCTAGATGATGCTGTGTAGATTGTCCAGCATTATTTATTTATATTTTATTTATTTTATACGCTATCGTTATAACGCGTTACAAAAAAAACTCGATTTCAATATAAAGGTGTTGAAATTATCAGTTATACTCGTAATTTGCAAAGCGCTAAGCTAAAGTATGTAATAAAACAACGACGACCGGCCGATGTGCCGCTATAATCTTGGACGATTTGGTCAAACTCTATTGACATTTATTTTAAAACGAGAAGAGAGAGACGATAATAAAACAAACGCAACGTTTTGTTCACATAGCGTATTATTCAAACAAGCAAACAATTATTTCCGACTTTATCCTTATTTTATTAGTATTGACAACTTACAAACTATGTAAGTTGTAGTAGCACTAGAAATGATTGCACTGGCTGAACAGGTCCACCCATATCTGTGCGGTTCTTTCCTCAAAAGACCATCTCGGACACTAATCCAAGATAATGTCTGGACTTTAAAAAAGACTGTGATCGCTGAGTTTCTTTAGCTGTTTCTTCTGATAGAGTAGTCAGATAGCGAAACACCAACTTAGTTTAAAAATATATTTTACTTGTTGTTTCTGTAAAAACCTATTTACAAAAATAAATATCATTTATTCCTTAAAAAAATATACAAACTTAACTCGCACATTCATACCAGTTTAACAGTTAGCAAGTTAGTTTAGTTTATTACTGCTATAAAGGTACTAAATCACAAGTTTATTTCTAAATATTGACTAGTATCCAAACAAAGCTTATAACTAAAAATAAATTAGAGTTAGCTAAAAAATAATATTCAGCCAGTCTTTTAGTAGGTGTACCTAATTCAATGTAGGTTTATTTATCAGGACTATAATAACTATTTATAGTAATTGATATATTTCTCTTATTACCTAGTCATACTTTTATTCGCTGTTATCAATAATGCTGTTTTATTTTTCAGGGCCGCTACACCGGCCTCCAGAGTAAGTACGCTTTCTAAATACTATATGTTTTCCAATTTTTAAATATAAAACTTAAAACAACATTAAACTTGATAGATTTCTTTATCTATTCTATCTCAAGTCCTTCACATTAATAACATTATATAAAAGAATGAAGCAACCCATTTTTTAAGGTTCCCCAAGGTCCTGAATGTCTCAATCGCAGTGTCAGGATGCCAGTTATCTAGACATGGTGAAACGGACCACCAAACTTCTTAATCCCTGGATTTCTGACCTTTACTGTCCTCCAGGCACTCGCTCCGCCGCGGCCCTGGGAGAGAACCCCTGGGTGGTGCACCTCCGCATCGCCGTCTCCACCAGCGGCCTGCTGGAGTCCTGCGTCGGATCGCTCATTGACAACAGTTGGGTGCTCACCACCGCCAGTTGCGTCCAAAAGTATGTTTCGTTACCCTACAAATTCCTATTTTTTGTTCAAGGCCGACGCGCTACTCCTTATCAACCTCACCACTACTGCTACAATTACGCCTATTGTGTATAACCCGAATGAGTAGGCAGTTATGATGACGTTCCAAGATCGTATATTTTGCCTGACTTTTTACCTGAAATTTAAATTGAATCGTTTTTGGTCGGCAGAAGAACCTGGGTGTAGGCTAAGTGTTATTGTGTTTTTCCATAATGACCCATACAGCACTGCTTTGATCATATCATAATATTTACTATTGCAACCACAATTCCCCTCAGCTCCCGTTTCATCTGGATCCGTTACGGCGCCGTGAACGTGATCAACCCTTCTTTGGTGACCGAGAACTCTATAGTTCACTTGCATCCGGAGGAAAACATCGCACTTATCAACGTCAACAGAAACGTAGAATTTACCGGTAAGTATTCTAAAAGAATTCTCTTCTATTATAAAACGTTATGCGGTAAAGACTCATTGAGATAAGAAGAACAAAGGGTGTTCATTCCAGGATTCCATAAGAGATTAAAAAAAAAACAATACAATACATATTTACTATATATAATACTAAAATTGAAGGACATGTCATTAATGTCAAAATAACAGCCTTTTACTATCCTTTTACTGAATGCATATCAAAGTGTATACGGTAAGTAGTCATATCCAAAAAACTAGTTTTAGTCTGTCCGTCTGTCCCTTTTTTTGAGGTAAACTCCGAAACGGCTGGACCGATTTTGACGGGACATTCACTGGCAGAAAGCTGTTGTAATAAGGCATAACTACTGCCCGACAAGGAGACACAATAGAAAATGTTTTGTTTGATGGTCATCTGGCATTTCAAGTGTATACCTAAAGTCTCGTTTTAAACTCACGCCGCATCTTACTAGGATGTTGCTAAAGAAATAAAGTCAATCAAAAATTATTTGTCGAAGCAACTTCAAAGTGTTTTAATTCCATAAATATCGTCTATGTACTTGTTCTTTGCAGATAACATCAGTTCCATCTCGCTCGTCGGCGAATCTGGACAATCCGGCAATTTCTGTGGCTACGGTGGTGAGGAAGGTGGTGAGTATATTTAGTCACGGTTATGGTGGAGCTATGTCGATAGCTCATAGCTAGATAGTCATGAACGTGGTAGAGACGACCTTATACTTAATGGGGGCTATCGCGTATGAATTCGCCGCTAGAGGCGCTAGTGTAGAGTGCGATCTCAGAAATGTCAAATTTCACTTTGACATTTCTGTGTGTGAAATACGCGGGTTCATTTGTAATTAGAATAATTTTGTGAATATTTTGCAACACCTGAGATTAATTGTAACAAATATGAGATCCGGGTCATGACAAGAGTTGCTTTGAGACAGTTTTATCCTTCGGAACCTCATGTCCTCCTTTTTCCGCACAAAACGGGACTGCGCAACCCTTCGGGATGCTCGATATTTTTACGGTACGGTTTTTAGCTATTAAATATGATGAAATATGGCCGTAAGGGCGTGCCCGCTGACATGTGCAATGCGAAAGAAAAATGAAAATGGATTTTTTAGGGCTATAGATCATTATAAAATCATTAATTGTGTCATAAAAATATGCGTAAGTCATAACTCAGTCATTACGTGGAATAGGGATGTGTCCTAGGTAAAAATATAACAAATCTATTTGGTGCGTCAGTTAGATTACTAAAAAATATTGGACACTTATTTGTTGCTTACTCAGATAAATAATACATGACAAAGATATTATATTATAATACATCAAAGTTGAAGGGGCGAGTGACGTCACTTTTATGTAAAAAGTGTAACATGGCTTGACGTCACGCGAAATTTCAACGCACCATGCGTTGAAATTTAGCGTCGTCGTCATTTTTGGTTTACGTGACAAAAGAAAAAATACGTGTCAAGTATTTTTTAGTAATCCAACTATTGCACCTAACAGATTTTTTTAAGGACACTAACTATTATGAGTAAACATGACTAGTAGCGTTATGCTGAAATAAATTATACCTACGTCTTACCCTTGTCGTTTGATGACGTAATTTAAGTCACATTCAAACTTTGAGAGATAAAGAAATTATGAAGACATCAATAACTTCAACAAATCGTGGAACAACTTAAATCGGGATAAAGGAACAAAGGCTTAAGTCACGATTTGCACCCACATCAGCCTGCACTTACCATTCTATTTTTCTAGCCCCTGGTGAGCAGCTGAACTGCTACGAAGTTGATGTAGATGCGGCAGATGATATTCTGAAAGTCACTTCCGAAGAAGTTACGGCTACTAAAGTAAGTTAATTTGGCAATTACAAACACTACGGGGTAATTAAATCAGTTAATAATTCATTTAATGGAATTAGGCTGACAATCCGCACTGTTTAAGCGTCAAAAATTAATTCAAAGAAAAATTGGAAAAATATTGTTATTTTTATTACAATATGGCTGTGTCCTAGGTAAAAATATATTAAGTCTATTTAGTCCGTCAGTAAGATTACCAAAAAATATTGGACACGTATATTTTGCGTAATCAAATCAATAAAAAGTGACAATGATTTAGCACATCAAAGTTCAGGAGAAGGGGCTTGTGACGTCACTGTTACGTTAAAAGCGTAGCACGGCGTGACGTCAAACGCAATTTCAACGCACTATATCGTCGTCATTTTTGGTTTACGTGACAAAAGAAAAAATACGTGTCCAGTATTTTTGAGTAATCCAACTTTCGGACCAATCAGAATTTTTAAGGACACTACCCTATTGGTGTGGAAAAGGGGGGCTGAAATATTATCACGTACAGAGGGGTACTATCGGCGGATATATCATATTTTTTCTAATTTCTGCCGCATTTTTTTTGAGGTATGATGATAAATGATCGTCAAAATAATGTTTTCTTTTCTACTAAGGTACAGAACGACCTTATCTTTAGTCTGCTTCTTTTTAAGAAAGAAGACTAAAGATAAGGTCGTTCTAAAAATAAAAAAAATATGAGCGGCTATAAGTAGCCGCTCAAAATTATACTTTTGACTATTTTTGTGATAATGTACAGACGCCAGCACATCAAGCAACCCCAAACTGTCAGATTTTCCCAATTGTGAAAGTTTGTTAATTTCAGGTAGCTTGATGTGCTGGCGTCTGTACCTATTGCATATCATGTAATAATTTCTGCATTATTTACTCCTTATTAAGATATAATTTTGCGCATTAATTTCTTAATTCTAAGTTTAAAAAACTCGATCCCTAAATTAAGGTTAGCAGGTCAACGAACCTACTTATTATACTTAAAATTGCAAAATTACATTACTTTCTAAGCGGTAAGTATTTCGCAAATCCACAAGGCTGTTATTTACGTAATAATTTTAAATTCTATTCATTATGCTGGTGTTAATTTATCAAATCTGAATCAATTTGTATTTAATTGCTTCCTTATTTGTTTTTGTGTTACTTAGTACCTAATTATTACCTATCGTAAAGAACCAAACTGAGTAGCTATCGGATAGCATTTTTCCTCAACAAAAACTTAAATCTTTTGGAGATTATTAACTGTTATTGTGTGAGTGGTTTTTGAGAGGCAAAGGTTAACTTAACGTTTTTGGCTCGCGGATAGGTGACCATCCATTAGATCCATACCAATACCCCTCCCAGCTGTCATACATATTCGACGGTCGTTAAAGGAACTCAGAAGCTCGAAAGTCTGTCAAAACAGTCTTACTAAGTGGTTCCGTGTTACCAAGTAACTGGGTTGTGGACATCAGGTAGGACAGGCAGTCGCTCCATGTAAAATACCTACTGGTATTCAGCTGCTTACGGTTAGACTGGAAAACGCCCACAACATAGTTGGGAAAAGGCTAGGCAGATGATATGACGCAGATAAATGATTTGGTTAGTGCCCATTTATGGTTAGTGGGTATCCAGATAATAATGACGTCACGTTTGGTTTCAGTACGACCTCGGTGCTCCTCTTGTCAGCAACGGCGTGCAGGTCGGCGTCCTCGTCAAAGAAGGAAGCGGCGACATCGTTGGCGGTGAGTAACAAGCTTCTGGGACCTCTCGCTCAGCAGGCGGCTTCATTGTTTTAGCAATAAAAAATAATTTCTGCGATATTATGAACGTCGCGTGGCTTAAGTAACTTAAATTTGTACTTAATCTGAATAAGCGCTGCCTGGGGACAGTAATGGGAAACACATTTATGCCATTCCATCTGGCTTCAGTGAACGGTAACAGACACTAGGCTATAGGCCCTTTGGGAGGTTTGTGACCTAGCTTCTAGTAAATAGATGCTATATTTAATGTTTTTACAAAAAAGTTGAAAGGAAGCCGAACAGGACCACATTCTGATGTCACATACTAAGCAGGTTATCTGACAACATTCTTACAACATAATATCGTCGAGGCTATTGAAACGTGGAACTTAGAATGACCGACACTCTTACTCTCATTTACTGCACAAAAAGCTGTTTGTTGACCCTGTTGCCTACTTCCAGATTTCGTTTCCACTGCAAGCGCCGTGGGTTGGATCGAAGAGGTGACTGGACTCACCTTGAGGCCCGAAGCTCCCGAGGACCCTGAGGTAGCCCCTGAAGCTGTCCATTTCATCCAATAAGTCTCGTCAAGTTCACAGCTCGAAACTTCTCCAAAGCTTGGTCCTTCGATCCATGAGTTCTAAAAACTGGTCCTAAGCTGGTCTTGTGGTCCAACTTGGGTTCGTGAAAGTTCGATGTGGTTCTTAACCTCATTTTTAGGATAACCTACTTTTCATTGATTCCCAAAGTTTCGCAGCAAAATCGAGCCTATAAATTTCCAACGAAAATAAGGCTCTATTCAAAATGGCCGGACTAACATTAGTTTTTCAAGCTGTGTGTCAACTATTGTAATAAATATTTTATTAATAAAACTCGTTTTATTTGTAACATAGCTTTTTTTATTTATGAGAAAGGAGTGACAAATTTTAGCCTTACAAATTTAACAGAAAGTCTGAATTAAACCGTCAAGATTCTATATTAAATCTTGAACATCTTCTACTCACTATAAAAGGTGATATATATATATATAACATATAGAATGTAGAATATATAACATATAGAACACAAGCACTTATATTATATAATGCGCTGTTTTATGAGTGAATTATAAGTCTTCGTAACAGTTCGACGATACCGTCGACCAAAAAAATGAGGTTACGACGAGGCCACACTGTTTGCGGATAGCGGTTATACAACTCTATTTCTTTTTTTAACTAAATTTGCTCATGTACAATAAAGCAATGTTATCCGTTATCATAGCGGGCGATCTCAACGCCAAGCACCCCGCGTGGAATAGTAATGTAACCAACGCCAGAGGGAGGGCTGTCCTCAATCTGGGCGCCTCCCTTAACTATGACGTCATCGCCCCGATGACTCATACCCATTTTCCCCACGATCCTGACCATAGACCTGACATACTGGACATAGCGCTCCTAAAGAATGTAAACCTTCGTTTACAATCGATAGAGGCGCTCCACGAGCTTAACTCCGACCATCGTCCGGTGATGATGACGCTAGTTCCCCGTACGGGTCCGCTTGACCCTGATCAGCCACCCCCGACTCAATTAGTTACCGACTGGAGGAAGGTAAGCGAAAAGCTGAAATCCTCCTCGTCGCCTCTACTCGACTCCATCCCCGATCTAATCACCTCAGTCGCTGACACCACGGGCGCAGTCGACTCGTTTACGGAGCACGTACAGACAGTCCTGAACGACTGTTCAAGGCGGGTTCCGGCGCTGAATGCCCAGCGCTGGAACCTACCGGACGATGTACGGGCTCTGATAACCGAGAAGAACGCGTCCGTCCGTGCCTATAGCGCTTTTCCCTGCTCTGCGAACAAAGCCCACATGCGAATGCTACAGCGTACTGTCAGCAAACGTGTGGCGGAGCATAGGTCGGAGAGCTGGGACAAGATGATCAGTGAGCTAGAGCCCAACCACCATGCCTTCTGGAACCTCCAGAGGAAACTCCGGTCCACCGTAGAGGCCACCATGCCTCCCCTCACTCGTCCAGATAAGAGCGTCGCGTTCGACGACTCGGAAAAATCCGAATGCCTAGCCGAAAGCTTAGAGACTCAATGCTCGCTTAGCTCCCAGCCGTTCGACCAAGCTCACCTCTTAAAGGTAGACGCCGAAGTCGAACGTAGGTCCTCGCTCCCTCCCGTCGACAACCCTGACGATCCTCTGCCTCCCGTCACTCCGGACGAAGTGCAAGACATCATTAAAGGGCTCAAACCGCGCAAAGCCCCCGGTAAGGACGGTATCACCAATAGGGTGTTTCAAATCCTCCCCGCGCAACTCGTTATGCTCATGACCGCCATCTTCAACGGCGCTCTGAGCAACAATATCTTTCCTCAATCGTGGAAAGAAGCCGTGGTTATTGGCATCCCCAAGCCTGGCAAGCCCAAGTCTGAGCCCACGAGCTACCGACCCATCAGTCTGCTCAATGTTTTCGGCAAAATCTACGAGAAGCTTATTTATAAGCGACTCAAGGACTATGTCGAGGCAAAGAGCCTGATACCGAACGAACAGTTCGGGTTCCGGCCGGGACACTCGTGTGTTCAACAGGTGCACCGCGTAGTCGAACACGTCAGCGCGGGCTTTCAGAGAGGCGCGCTCACCGGCGCCCTCTTCTTCGACATTGCGAAAGCCTTCGACAAGGTCTGGCACAACGGGTTGTTATACAAGCTATACCAACTCGATGTGCCAGATCGTCTCCTGCTCATCTTGCGAGATTTTCTGTCGAATCGTACGTTTAGATATCGCGTAGACGGTACGCTATCGTCACCTCACCCTATCCGCGCGGGCGTCCCTCAAGGATCCGTGCTGTCTCCTCTCTTGTTCTCGCTGTTCACTAGCGACGTCCCTAGGGGTAGAAAGGCCCAGTTGGCGCTTTTCGCCGACGACACGGCCATCTACTATACCGGTCACAACCCTACCACCATAGCTCGCACTCTCCAAACTTCCGCAAACGTCTTAGGCGCTTGGTTCCGGAAATGGAGAGTCGAGGTCAATCCCGACAAAAGTCAAGCGGTTCTCTTTAGGAAACCCGGACGCCGCAATGTCCCCACGCCTAGTCCGTTAGCCATGTACGGCAAGCCTATCCCTTGGGATAAGCGAGCCAAATACTTAGGTGTGATACTCGATCACAGACTTTCGTTTGCCGAACACATAAAGGCGGCGCGTTTGCGCGCCGTCTTCGCGTCCGGCAGGCTTTATTGTATGACCAACGAGAAAAGCAAGTTGTCACTCAGGTGCAAATTGCGGCTCTTCGTCTCGGTCATCCGACCAATCATGACATACGCTTGCGCAGTGTTCGCTCACGCCAAGCCGTATCATATTCATAGGCTTCAGACCGTCCAGAACCGATTCCTGCGCAGAGTCACGGGAGCCCCCTTCTACGTCCGAAATGAGACTCTCCATGTAGATCTCAAAATACCTACGGTGAAACAGTTCATGAGGCGACTCACCCAGCGCTTCATGGACTGTTCTACCGCTCATCCTAACCCCTTAGTGTCATCGGCCGTCCGATACACTCCCTCGCGAATAAGCACAGTTCGAAGACCGAAACACACACTCACAGAGCCAGATGATCCTATCACTCTCCTCCAGGAGAGCGATAAGGCCACCAGCACTGTTCGCATACAAAAACGGACATTCCGTCCTCGCCGCCGAGGCCCGTCGCGACGACCCCGTCAATGCCCCCCTCCCGACCCTTTGCTAGAGCCAGCCCGCGAAGCTGAGCCGATTAATGTTTAAAATGTCCCTAAATAATGGAACAATCAGATCCAGCCTGTCCCTTGCTGTCCTCTTCAGCGACGTCCTAAGCCGAGGTTCGTACCCCGCAGGGGGTGCCCTTAGCGATAGTCGCTTAGCTTATAAGTTTTTATGCCTGGCTGGAGGCCTTAATTTTAATTAAGCCCCCCACAGGAAAGTTCGGTTGAGCAGTAAATATCCCTAAAGGATAAACTGCGAGATGCCCATTCCAAAAAAAATAAAAAAAATAATAAAGCAATGTTATCTGATGAACATTAACGTTAAGCAGTAGAGGCAATATGTTTATGGAGAAAGAGTGTGATTTATTAAGCACGTGAGCGAAGAAGCAGGATTAAAAAAAAAAAAAACGATGTGCGTCACTCTAAAATGGATAAGATAAATTGGAAATAAGATATTAGATTGAGTTCACCAGATTTTTTATGAGTCATCATTCTTTTATATTTTTTTATGGCATTCCACCGTATTCATAAGATATAATAATAATAATAATAACCCCCCGTCGTATCCTTACGTCGACGTCGTGGTGGGGCTTGTGCGCCTTAATGAGCGCTAGGGCTATACCGGTAGAGGCACTCATGCCGGGCAGGTCTAGGGTGAGAGGTCAGACCAAGAAGGGTACAAATTTGTTCCTGATCCACTCCCACATCAAGAGCAATTTCCTTACATCCAAATTTCCTTTTCCTTTTTCCTATCTCTCCCAAATCCCTAACCTAACCTGTGGGGGGGCGGGGATAGGGACTGGGCTTGCCCAACCCTAATCCCCAATCCCCCAATTCCTTTCCTCCATTCCTCGTAAGTACAAAATATATGCGATGCGTCTAAGAAGTAGAGTATTACCCCAGGCGGGTACCGTAGCCAACCGCGATGGAGAATCCCGCCCCGGGCCACCAGGTCCGGGCAGCCCTACGTATTCTGGGGAGGGCACCGTATCGCACCAGCCTGCCCAGTGTCGTACTGTTGCAGTCCAACATGTACAATCGTCACCATGTTCCTCACCAAAATCATCATTATTTTCATCAATCCCTTCATCACCACCCTCATATCTTGATATAGATCACGAGTCAATTTCATCTAATCCATCATCACCTTCACCACCACTTCAACCCGCCTTGAATGTTGTGCAGGAGGCTAATCCGGCCGAAATTACTGCACCCGTTCAAGGTGGACGGCGCACACGTAAAAAGTGGACAAAAGAAATGAATAGTTTCATCATGCGCCATTATTTCATCCTCAGTGAATTAGAGACTAACACAAAAACATATCTTACACCTCTACATGCACGATTCATAGAAGAGTTTCCTGAAATGAAAATAGGAAAACAAAGAGTAGGAGACCAACGTCGGGCTATAGTCCAGCGTCAATTCCTAACAAAACAGGAGATTGAAACTATCAAAGAGGAAGTAAGAGTTCTACTTCAAAATCAACCACCTTCACACACCAATACTGATAACACACAAACTAGGAGAATAAGATGGTCTGACAACCTTAACACAGCTATAATTAAAAGCTATTACCGAATCACAAAGCTAGAAACAGATTTAACCACATACAGACCACTTTTACACCAAGACATCACTTCTAAGTACCCGGAAATTGCACATCTTTCAGCACAAAGAATAGCAGACCAACGTAGATCAATTATTAATAATAGACTGCTATCTGTGGATCAACTTAAGAGGATTCGAGAAGAAGTTCAAAATGAGATAGGCACTATTATCACACACACTCCCGAAGATATAACTCAACATGTAGAAGATAACCTCACACCTCAGACTACACAACCATTACAGACTAATAACATTGAGCTGAACTCTGAGGCAGAACAAACAACAAACGTCGAGACACCAAACTTGTCAACAGAATTACAACAGCAATTACAGGAAATGTACACGGAAACATTTGACAAATTTAAAGACACAATCCCAACAAATCGACCGTACCTACCAAAATTAAAACCTTCTAAGAAACTAGCAGTCATTACAAAACATCTCAACTCTGACATACTCCCAAAAACACTTTCTTCTGACACAGACTTTAACACATTACAAACAGCCATCTACAGCGCAGCCTATACTGTAGCCAAATTTAACGGTGCCAGAATACAAGAAGGAAATAGATTAAATAACAAACCACAAAGTTTACCCTGGTGGCAAAGACGTTTGCAAGGAAGGATTAATGATCTCAGAGCAGATATCGGGAGGCTAACAGAATATACAAGAGGCGTCAGATCACAAGCATTAGAAAAACACATCATTAAAATCAAACAGCAATACAAGATCCATACTCAACACGAAAACGAAAACACTGATATCGAACACTTCCTAGACACGTTAAAACAAAAATTGAACACCTTATCAAGTCGCTTAAGAAGATACAAACAAACAACAATTAGAAAAACACAAAACAAACAATTCTGCAACAATGAAAAACTATTTTATAGAAATCTTACACAACAACATAACAATTCACCAGAAAACAATAGCACATCACCTACCCCTGAATCTTTATACACATTCTGGTCAAATATTTGGTCTAATCCCGTCGAACACGTACACAGTCAATGGGTCGCGGATGACAGGGACAGATTGAATGATGTGCCAGAAATGAAGTTCGAAAAAATCAAACCGGATCTTCTGGGAACTGTTATAGGAAAAACACACAATTGGAAAGCAACAGGGTCTGACAATATACACAACTTCTGGTACAAAAAGTTCACATGCACTCACACTCTACTACTCGAACACATTAACGCATTCATTCAAACACCTGATACATTACCACCTTACATTACACAAGGTATAACATACATGCTACCAAAAGATCCATCAGACATGGCGAACCCTGCTAAATATCGCCCAATTACATGCCTACAGAATATTTATAAAATAATAACATCGTGTTTAAGTGAATGTATATATAAACACACTTACGAACATCAGGTTTTAGCAGAGGAACAGAAAGGATGCCGGAAGTATAGCCAGGGGTGTAAAGAACAGCTCACAATCGACGCCGTAGCTTCTAAACAAGCACTTAGCCAAAAACGCAATATCCACACTATGTATATAGATTATAAGAAAGCATACGACTCAGTCCCACACTCTTGGTTAGTATATATATTAAAACATTACAAAATTCACCCCACAATCACCGCGTTTTTGGAAAACACAATGTTAAATTGGAACACTAAACTCAAAATATGTAATTCTGGCAGTAGCACTGAAACTGATTTTATACCGATAAAAAGAGGTATTTTCCAAGGGGATGCTTTAAGCCCTCTTTGGTTCTGCCTAGCACTTAATCCACTTTCCAATATGCTCAATACAACTGACTTAGGATTCAAGATCAAACACGATACACACCAAACTACTTTTTCTCATCTCATGTATATGGATGACATCAAACTCTTTGGAAGCACACTAAACGAAATTTACACACTTGCTGACACCACTCAGATATTTTCAAAAGATATTTGCATGGAATTTGGAATAGACAAATGCAAAATTCAATCTGTGCACAAAGGAATAGTACAACCTACCTCGTATGAATTAGCAAATCATGATGTTATTGACGCCGTAGACCCTGTAGAAGGATATAAATACTTAGGATATTACCAGTCACAACAAATTCACCAAAAAAACACAAAAAAATTACTGCAACAAAAGTTTAAAAACAGACTACACAAAATACTACACTCACACCTCAATGCACGAAACACTATCAAAGCCATCAACACTTTTGCTATCCCCATACTTACTTACTCCTTTGGAATCATACGCTGGACACAAACAGACCTAAAAAACTTACAAAGAATGATTAACACATCAATGACTACGCACAGGAAACACCACCCGAGGGCTTGCATACAAAGATTAACGTTACCCAAGATTGAGGGCGGTAGAGGACTCATTGACATAATAAACTTACATAATAAACAAATTACATCACTCAGAACGTTTTTTCACACTCAATCGCAGCATTCAACATTACACAAAGCCATATCTCAAGCAGACACATTCACACCACTCTGTCTTTCTGACCACACTAAAAGCATGGAAACAATCACCAATCAACAAAAAATCGATACTTGGACCCAAAAATCACTTCATGGACGCCACCGCCTTGACTTGACCAACCCAAATGTTGACAAGATAGCGTCAAACGCATGGCTCAAGCGGGGTGAACTGTTTCCCGAAACAGAAGGATTCATGTTAGCGATTCAAGACCAAGTTATAGATACCAAAAACTACAGAAAATTCATAATCCGCGACAGCACCCTAAGGAGTGACCACTGCCGTCACTGTCATAAACAACCCGAAACAATACAACATATCACAGGTGCATGCTCATCCATTACACAAACAGACTACAAACACAGGCATGACCAGGTAGCTGCAATTATTCACCAGACACTAGCTTATAAACACAAACTTATAACAGAAAAAACAGCATATTACAAATACACACCTCAAACCATACTTGACTCAGCTAATTATAAAATGTATTGGGATAGAACTATTTTAACTGACAAGACTATACACCACAACCGACCTGACATAACTTTGCACGACAAACAAAATAAAACCGTATATCTGATAGATATAGCAATCCCAAACACACACAATCTGACATCCACGCACACAAACAAACTTTCAAAGTACGTAGACTTGACAATTGAGCTAAAAACCCAATGGAAAGTTAACAAGGTCAAAACCATCCCTATCATTATATCCAGCACCGGCGTCATCCCCAAAACACTCCATAAAAGCCTTAAAATCTTAGATATTCATCCACTCACATTCACACTTTTACAGAAAGCAGTTATACTGAACACTTGCAGATTAGTCAGGAAATTCTTATCTATCGACTAAGATGAACCGGCAAGATTGTTTGGCCAAAAGCCCGCAATTTTGGTGTAGTTCCCCAGTAATGGGAGAGATAAAAATCTAAACACAAAAATAATAATAATAATAATAATAACATTTATTTCAGACCATAAGTCCATAGAAAAACACACATTACAATATTATACACAAAACATCAATACATATATGAAAACACAAAACATCTTATTTTAAATATTTGAAGGAAGCACGATGACTGGTCATCCATTGCCACATCATTGGACTATCCATCCTGTCGGCTACTATAGCCACCAAGCTGTTAGAGCTGTCACGCACTCGCCGCATCAGGGATGCTATCCGTGTCCGCATCAGTGCGTAAAAATCTGGCACGCCATTCTCCGCAAACATCCCCGATGCACTGCAAAAGCGTGGCAGCCCCAACATCACTCTGAAGGCGTTATTGTATTGGACTCGCAGAGCATTGTACGAGCTTTTTGTATAGCTGACCCATAGGGCACACGTGTACATAGATTGGCACACATACACACATCACGAAGCATATCAGTAGTTAGGACTAATATTAATAAAAGAAACAACTATTAATGATTCTTTGGCCAAAAAAAGGCCAGCCCTCTGGTCACGTGAAGAGTCGACCAAACGCTTCGCGATTTCTCGAAAAACTAAATGGGCACACGGACCCTAAGGCCCTAGTGTTAAATATAGAATACATAAATAATGTCCATATCATTTAAGAAAAGTTTTTTACACTTCTTTTCTCTATGTCTAGAATTACAAGAATTTTTAAAGTTTATTTCAGTCGTAAATCGTAATACATTTAATATGCACGCCTGTGCCGTGTGTGCCACTGGCAATTTTTGTTTTCTATTCTTTCTTGTCTTGAAGATTCACGTAAGTCTACGTCGGTAAAACCGGCAAATGACAGTCTGGATACGAGTAAGAAGAAAATTTAATTGGTACATTCAATTGTAGCTTTCTGACGACTGATGTGGCGCAGCGGGCGAAGGTCCGCCTGCGACTCAGGAGGTTGCGGGTTCGATTCCCGCCTTGGGACAAATGTTTGTACGATCTACAAAGATTTGTTCCAGATGTTCTGGGTGTTTGCTATGTATAATAAAAAATATCTATCTATGTAATGTATTGTATTAAGTATATCAGTCATCTAGTTCCCATAACACAAGCTCTGCTTAGCTCTGCTTAGCATTATTTATTTATTATTTATTCATCTCGAGGTCATCAAAATTCTCATACACGAGGATTAAAATGGGCCTATCGGAAATATTAAAAATCACTACGCTCGCGCGTGCCCGCTCCGTTGCCCGCTAACAGTACGACCCGTCCGCTCAGTCGCGACTATTTACTTTGAAGTATGCCACCAGCGTCTCAGTCTCGATATAAATCGCTCAGCTATTATGGAAAAATCGCTGAGAACCATCGGTTTCCTCATTGTGGTGCACTTTTACTCACGTAGGCATAATATATACTTTTACGATAGTTTATTTCCTTGTAAAGCGAGTCATTCATTCAGTTTTTGCAGTAGTTGGCTGGTAAAGAACGTCGTGGGGGTTTTCTGTGAGGAATATTGTACAAGCCTATGGGTAGAAGATGTGGGGTCATACACTGGGCCGCCATACTGGTAATGTCCAGATATAGTGACAGCACTGCCCGTCTCAAACCCAGCTTATGATCTTTTGCCGCTGTTTCTGATTAAATTAATAGTGGGATCTAAGTCAGTTGAATCGTTTCTCCGGGACCCGTCGGGCTTCATTGTCTCGACGCTTTTCTGGTGGTCGCCATTGTTGATTCTGGTTTTCAGGAGTTGCAGTGGTTTGTGAATCGTGTGGCGGGCTTGTTCCAAAAAAAAAGACATCACTGTAGAACTAAAAACAAATGTTCTGTAACCAAACGCTATTGCGCTACCAGATTTCGTCATTACAAAATCTATGTGGGTTAAGAAGATAGTTGGACCTACATGTCTGCCTACCCTCTCTGTGATTGTCCGCGTAACGTGGAGGTTAGTTATGTTTCCGGCTGTGATATGATATTTTCCTTTCCAAGATCATTACGTCATTGTTTTATGAGTATTTCCTTACACTTCATCGTCCAGCTGCTACTGATCTATTTAAAGTTAAAACCTTTTCGGGTTCCGTACTGGAATAAATAAGGAACCCTTGTTGTGCGACTTCGTTGTCACAGCTGCTCATTTCAGGAACTACTAATGCTTGTCCTATACTTGTCTTATACTAATAGTGATAGAATTGAAAAAATATTATTATTCACAATGCAAGTACCCCAACTGAGGGTTTTTTAAATGAAAATTTAAATAGGGGTAACTGGGGTATCATATGAGGTTTTTATTATAAATCATATTACTATTTTCATTTAATTTTTTCCATACCTTTCACCATTATCTCCGAAGTTCGTAAAGCATACAATCTGAAATCTGAATAAGAGACAAAAATTACATAAGACAGTCCCCGAAACGCACGCCCTTTACTATCCTGTTTTTGCTAAAGAAGAAGAGGCGCAACAAACTCTCCAACAAAACATCTGTCTGGGAAGCTAGAAGAATTGAATCTACACACAGAGGCGTAACTATATAATTTGGGGCCTGTGGCAAATTATTTTGACGGGGCCCTAATAAATAATAATAAATAAAATAATAAAATAAATATTGCTGGACAATCCACACAGCATCATCTAGCCCCAAGGTAAGCAGAGCTTGTGTTATGGGTACTAGATGACTGATATACTTAATACAATACATTACATATATAGATATTTTTATTATACATAGGAAATACCCAGAACACCCGGAACAAATATTTGTAGATCGTACAAACATTTGTCCCAAGGCGGGAATCGAACCCGCAACCTCTTGCGTCGCAGGCGGACCTTCGCCCGCCGCGCCACATCGGTCGTCAAAAAATAAATCTTAAATGGATTTTAAGCTTTAAAAAATGATATATTTTTTTAAAGTAAAATAAGATATAATACTCGTATAACTCTGGTGCAATATTAAAAATGTATTTCTGCGCTTGCGGCCATTTGGGCCGGGGCCCTCTTGGGTCGGGGGCCCGTGGCATTTTGCCTGCCCTGCCACCCTATAGTTACGCCATTGTATATACTCCCACTGAATTCCTGTTGGGCTGCCTAAATTTCAATTCTCTAGAAGTAAGACGGTCACGCGATCAGATGACTATAATATTTAATATTTAAAATTCTTAGGGGCATTATTGATGATCACGATCTGCATTGTGAAATCTGCAATCTGTTTGTCCCAGACAATGACTGTCGTGGCAGAAAACACCGCCTACTGGCTGTTCCAACTTGCCGTACTATTGCACACTCCAAGTCGCCTACACCTCGGACATTAGCCGCTATTAACGCTCTCCTGAACTCAAACCCAGGCCTTGATATATTCACGGATGAATGGAAGATGATATTGTCAGAATGTTTGAATTTTTGTGAGAAGAATGTATGACTGAGTTAAATAAATTCTTACGTCAATCACTGCAGCGCCATTTGTCATGGAATGGCGCTGCAGTGATTGAGCATGTCAAGATAATGTTTTTATTTTGTTTGTGTTGACAGTTTTTAAGCATTTATAACACTTATTGTTAATAACAAAATGGACACCACGGTCTGAATTAATAAAATATATGTTTTTTTCCGTATTCTTTTAATGTACATATTTTTTTACATATTTTAACAAAAATAAAATAAAAAATAACAATTTTTGATAAAATATGTATTAAAATAGTGCTCCGCCCGCAGCGAGGTGGTAAAACCCAAGCTTACGGTGGTTAGGGGTCCAGAGAGAGGAACCTCCTCACAATGCGTGCCGTGTCCATGACGACCGCCTTCTGCATCTGGCTCTTTACCCAACTGTTTAGCGAAAGTTGCTCCAGATGTTGGTCGAAACTTTTCGCTATCAAACCATTGACTGATATGACTATCGGCACTATAATTGTTGAGTTTATATTCCACATGCTGGTAACCTCGTGAGCGAGATCGAGATACTTTATTATCTTATCTTTTTCAGCTTTCACTAGGTTCTCATCATGGGGAATAGTGACATCAACAATTACAGCGCGACTCATCGACCGATCGATTATCACTATATCAGGTTTATTAGCGGGAATAAACCTGTCAGTTATAATCAATCTGTCCCAGTAGAGCGTGATCTGACCATTGTCGAGAACTGGTTCTGGGTGGTATTGGTAATATGGTACTTCAATATCCACAAGGGCATATTTAAGGGCAAGTTGTTGGTGGATTATCCTGGCTACGAGGTTGTGTCTATGCAAGTATTCTCCATTAGCAAGACGAGAACATCCAGAGATGATATGCCTTATAGATTCACCGGGAAGGTGACAAGCACGACATACGTCAACGGTACCATCTTTTATTATATGTCTCTGGTAGTTCCTCGTCTTGATAACCTCGTCCATAATTGCAAAGACAAACCCTTCGGTTTCCCCAAAAAGGTTACCGAAGCGCAGCCAGGCCACGGAAGCAATCGGGTCTATATCTGGCCCTGTCAGGGTTCGATAAAACCTTCCATGTAACTCCTTACCCTTCCATACGTCCCTGCGATCCGAAATACTTAAAACCAAGGGTTTCCTCCAGTTCTCGTTTGCCAGAGATAACGGTGTAAAGCCCTTGTCTATTAACGCTACATCTTGATGCATTCCAACGTCAGAATGGAGAAAGTACTCCCTGAGATTGTACACTTCCCGGTTATGCAGATTTTTGGCATTAAGGAATCCCCGTCCTCCGCATCTCCGAGGTATATACAATCTCATAACTGATGACCGCGGGTGGTGCATCCGATGTGCAGTCAATAGGCATCTTACTTTTCTATCCAAGGCATCTAGTTCACTTTGAGTCCACCTAAGAATGCCAAAAGAATAGGACAATAGTGGCATAACCCAGCCATTGAAGGCTCGGACCTTGTTGCCGCCAGATAAAAAACTATTAAGTACTTTTAAAAGGCGTGTCATGAACCGTTCCCTCAATGATTGTTTTACCCCCTTATCGTCAATACCAAGGGCTTGTGGCATTCCCAGGTATTTGTAGGTTTCTAGTTCAGAGAGGGATCTAAGGATAATATCCCCTGAAAGTGGTAAACTTTCTGAGTTTACAACACTTCCTAACTGTATATGAGCGACCGCACACTTGTCTACACCAAATTCCATTTTGATGGACTTGCTAAAGGATTCTGTGATCTTAAGTAATTCCATAAGTTGTGTCTTTTTTGGTGCATACAGCTTGAGGTCATCCATATACAGCAGATGAGATATAGGTTCAGCCCCTCTATGAAGACGATAGCCTAGCTTTGAATCCTTTAGTAGGGTACTTAAAGGATTCAAAGCAAGGCAGAACCACAAAGGGCTCAAACTGTCACCTTGGAAGATACCGCGATTTATCCTTATCAGGTTTGACGAATCGACAGCATCTCCATTGCCTGGCTGACGAAGAACAGTGGTCCAGCGCCTCATACATGAGCTGAGGAGGCCACAAATATCTGGATGTATTTTGTATAATTCCAGTACTTTTTTTAGCCATGCATGAGGTACTGAATCATACGCCTTCTTATAGTCAATCCAGGCTATAATAATAATAATAATAATAATAATACTTTTATTTCGGACCAAAGAATCCATATAGTGTTAGTAACATAAAAAAGCTTACTATCTAGTGTTAGTACCTATCACCCTCCCCACAAACTGCTTCATTATCTGAGAGCTGAAGCTCTCTCCTACAGTCCTCAGGATGCTGTTGTGACTGCCCCGCACCCTCCTCAGAAGTGAAGCTGTTTTTTTGCGTAGAACGGCATGGAATCCGTCCGTACGAGCTTGCGCAAACATTCCCGAGGCACTACAGTAGCGAGGCAGTCCCAACAACATCCTGAAAGCATTATTGTATTGGACGCGCAGGACATCCAGCGATCTTTTGGTATATCCAACCCATAGATTGCCCGTGTACAGACTCTGGCAATAAGCCTTGAAAAGTGTAATTTTTACTAGGTCCGTACACCGAGCAAATCTACGGGCCAGCATATTGCTCCGGACCGCTAGAGCCCTACGCTCCCTCTCAATATCTACATCGTCTTTAAGGTCGTCGGCAAGAACATGGCCCAGGTATTTAAAAGTAGTCACCCTATTGATGACTAAACCGTTCATGACCAACTCGGGTCCGTCCTCACGGCACTTGCCGCCGACCTTAAAGACCATGTATTCACATTTCTTAATATTATATATTAAGCCATGTGCGGCAGCGTAGGCTTCACAAGTTTTAATAAGCTCTCTGATTGCCCCCGCCGACGGACCCAGCAGCACCATGTCATCCGCATAGCTGATGTTGTTAATGCTAACCCCATCAACGCTGCATCCGACACGCATGCTGCTGAGTTCCGCTATGAGCTCATCCACGTAGAGGTTGAAGAGCCTGGGAGACGTCAAACCTCCCTGTCTCACCCCGCACTCCAACCCATACGGCTCAGAGAGTGTACCGTCCCATTTCACCTGATTGGTTTGGTTGCCATACCAATACTGGAAAAGCTGACATATCTCCGCAGGTATACCCCTGTCTCCCATCTTCCTCCAGAGCACATCATACGAGACAAGATCGAATGCTCTGGAGAGGTCAAGGAAACAGGCGTACACCGGCGTCTTACGATCTATATAATATTGAACTGTATGCTTGAGACTCAAAATTGCACTTTCAGTTGAAAGTCCGGGTCGAAACCCAAACTGCGCGTCATGGAGATGTATGTAATCATTAAGGTAAGAATCAAGCACACCGTCCAATACTTTTGCAATTATTGTCGCAAGGGAAATGGGACGATAGTTTCCTTTGTCCGAGATGTCACCTGTCCTATTCTTCACAATGGGAACTACGATGGTCTTCATCAGGTTAGTGGGTAAGTACGCGTGTCTAATACACATTGTGAAGAACATAGACAGGACTCTCGGCAGATGGATACCTGCGAGCTTCAAGTGCTCAATACTGAGCTCATCATGCCCCGGAGATTTGCCTCGTTTCATATTTTTTATAACAGCACTTACTTGTTTAGCAGTGAAAAGTATCACAGGTTTCACTCCACGGCTGCTGGGCTCAGTATTGTTTAACAAAGATGAGGGACCGAGTGGGGATTGTACTCTGAAATGTTCCTTGAACATATTCGCGATGCCCCTAGGTTCACTCATCCCTCCGACACTCACAGAGAGACCAGTCTTCGCATTTAAGTTACTGGTGGACTTCCAAAATTTTCCAAAATTTTTACTAGCTCGTTCTTCAGCTAACCTATCCATAATCATTTGCTCAGCGTTGTTTTGACAAGATTTCAGACGGCTTTTAAATGTTTTCCGCTTTTCATACATTTCATCATACACAGGACCTGAAGAGGGACGGTTGTTAAGTATCCAGGCCTGAAAACTACACCTGGCCTCTTTGTGAGCGTCTCTTACATATTCATTCCACCCACACACGCGCCTACCCCGTCTCGGCCCTCCCTCCCGTGTCAACTTAGATTGCCTAGCCGCCGCACTTAGTATACCTACAATCTGTCCATACAATCTATCCAGAATAACTCTATGTTCGGCCAAGCTGCATGACCCACTACCACAGCTCTCAAATTCATGAGGGAAGTCAACGTCACGTAGCTTACTATGCGTCACGTAGCTATGGAGATGCTTTTTTTGTTTCGTCGAACCTGTTGGCAAATGGCCCTATCAATGAGGAGAAGTTCCTTCGTACCACGGGCTCCCGACTTACATCCATTCTGAGTAGCGGCCAAATATATTATTATTATTATATGTTTATATAGTGTAATTGGCTTCGGCCGTTCTATTTAAAATAAAATAAATAGAAATAAATACAGTCCTTTCTAAGTTTATCTTGGACATCACTGACATCGGTGAAGGAAAACATCGTGAGGAAACCTGGACTTATAATTAATATAAGTCTGAAATCGCAAACCCGTCTTGAGCAAGCGTGGTGATTAATGCTCGTGCCTTCTCTGTATGAGAAGAGGCCTTTGCCCTGCAGTGGGACAGTAACAGGCTGGTATAGTAGTAGATATACAGTACAATGCAAAGTAATTAACATTACAACAGATAGAAAAACAAAAGGTATGATGCAACCAGTTACACTGGATGCTCACCCTAACATCATCATCATCCTCCTGCCCTTACCCCTCTTTATTTGGGGTCGGCGCAGCATGTCTTCTTCCCATACATCTCTTTTTGCCGTAATCTCAATAGTCATCTAACTTCTAGCGATATCATTTTTCACACAGTATAGCAATCGTAGCCGACCCTAACTTAGTTCGGAAAAAAGTCACTAAAAGGTGTGAAATAATTTTGAGTCATAAGAAGTCATGATGGCCCAGTGGTTTAGGAGAAGTCATGATGGCCCAGTGGTTTAGGAGAAGTCATGATGGCCCAGTGGTTTAGGAGAAGTCATGATGGCCCAGTGTTTTCGGCCTCGCCTCTTGTACACGAGGTTGTGGGTTCAAACCTTGGCAAGTACCAATGTGACTTTTTCAATTTATATGTACTTTCTAAGTTTATATTGGACATCACTGACATCGGTGAAGGAAAACATCATCGGGAAACCTGGACTTATATAATTAATATGAGTCTGAAATCGCCATCCCGTCTTGAGCAAGCGTGGTGATTAATGCACGTGCCTTCTCTGTATAAGAAGAGGCCTTTGCCCTGCAGTGGGACAGTAGTAGGCTGGTATTACTACTAATACTACTACTACACCTTTTAGATACTTTTTTTTTAAGTTGGTTGAATTTTGGTAAATAAGTTTTTAATTCTCACTTTTTAGTGGGTCGGTTAATAATTTATCCAAGATACAATCGCATTATGTCAACTAACCGTCACCTTTTGGAAAATATGTAAAGTCAATTATCCCCTATTTTCTTCACTTAGGACTGGATTTTTTCATTCATCAATTTAAATGGGGGCTTTACCTTGTCCAATAAAAGTCATCGAAATCGAAGTACCTACCTACTCGTATTAACATTTTGTGGATTTAAAAGAAAAAAATATATACCTATTGAAAAAAGTGATCATAAATAACATATTAATTTGATACAATAATTATCAACCAGAATTAATGATAACATTGCCAGTGCTTTTACACAGGGAATCTTTGGGTGAACTACACCAAAAGGACGCTGGATACCTACGCGTCCAATATAATAATATTTTTAGGATGCTGTCTGGACTGCCACGTTGGTGCAGCGCTTCTACGATGTTTGCGCAAAACCCCAACGGACGGCTACCACGCCGTCATTCGCAAAAAGCCGCGTCGCTGTTGTCTAGGCTGCGGGCGAGTGGCAAAAGCATCCTATAAACTCTGGCGGAGAGTATTGACTCACCGATTATTAAAAGTTTTGTGAGAATGACAATCACCAAACATTCATTTGGCGAGGTCCTTCTTACAATGCTATTTATTCTATGTTTTTCTCAATTTCATTTTAACCACTAACATTTTCCGACTTTCGGTATCTCGGTTCACTAGTGCAAAGTGACGGAGGAATAGATCGGACTGTCAAGCACAGAATAAACACAGGGTGGATGAATTGGCGGCAGGTAACGGGAACAACCTGCGATTCCCACGTTCCCCTTAAACTTAAAGGGAAGATCTATAAGTCAATGATTAGACCTGCTGCCTTGTATGGATCAGAGTGTTGGGCCACAAAAGGAGAATGCTAAGGGGGATGTGTGGTGTTACGCGAATGGATAGAATAAGAAATGAGTATATAAGAGGAAGTCTGAAAGAGGCGCCTGTGACAGAGAAGTTGTGTGGAAATCGGCTATAATGGTATGGACACGTGATGCGAAGGAATGAGGATCATGAACATGCACCGGTGGTTAAGGCAATCAAATGGATCAATATTATCTCGCAAGATTTAGATGTTTTTAGTTGTACATTGGCGGAATTCGAAAGGACGACACTTTCCTATTTGTCAAGATAGAAGTGTGACGTTAAGAGTATTTTGTTGTTTGATTGTCGAATTAGGTTAGCCTGTAAGGACAATTGTAACATGTATTTTAATAAATAAATAAATAAATGTTGTGAGGAAAGTTTTGAGTATGAATGTAGAGGGTTACAAGAGTAGAGGGAGACCCAGGAAACGACGGATGGATTGTGTGAAAGTTGATATGGCTAAGAAGGAGGTGACTTCTGAGATGACGGGAAATAGAGATGTATGGAAGAAGAAGACATGCTGCGCCGACCCCAAATGAAATTGGGATAAGGGCTCTTGCCCTTACAATATACTTATTACTAGTCATCATCATCCTCTTGGATGATGATGACTAGTAATAAGTATATTGTTTACTAACACTCTGGATCTTTGTTGTCCAAAATATAGAATATTATTATAATAACATAATATGATCATAATAGGCAATATTACTTTTAGAAATAACCAAAAATAAAAAAAAAATTAAAACAAAATCAAAAATAATGTAAACTAATCTGACCTTGTTTAATCAAATTAAAATTGTATCATTGGAGACCAGCTATTATGACGACGTGACAAAACTCACGTTTTAAACACAAAACTCACTCCTTCCCAAAAATAAAAGATTGCCAGAAGACAAGAAATTTCTCAACTAATATCAACCCGAGGTCACATGAACACATAGGTTAAAAACACTAGTCATATTATGAAACCGTAGTAACGGACCGCAATTTAGTTCCATAATTGTTTAGTGCAATAACTGAACACCGCTTTTATCAAGTCGGTCAAGGTTAAGTTACGTGAAAGAAAGCTTAACGTCCATATGTCCATTATGATCATTAACTCTTGATTTAGTGGGTTGTGGTATTTGTAGCGTGTTCTTGTGTTTCCAAACTGGGTTACTGTATATTGCTGTGTAATCTTAGTGCCTCTTGTCATCATCATTTGCGTAGCCTTTTAACCGACCCAAAACAAAGAAGGAGGTTTTCAAATCGACACATATAATCCTGCTAATATATCTTCTTATATAAAATTCTCGTGTCACAATGTTAGTTACCATACTCCTCCGAAACGGCTTGACCGATTTTTATGAAATTTTATATGCATATATACTAGGTTTGAGAATCGGCTACTATGTATTTTTCATAGCCCTAAGTGATAAGGGTTGTCCACGCCTAACATTTTTTTTTTGCATTATTCTTTTATATTTTATGTTTCAAATATGTGGCATTAAAAATACATACAACCCTAAATTTTCACCCTTCTATCACCAACCCCTATATGACGTTTGCCGGGTCAGCTAGTCTTATATATAAAATTCTCGTGTCACAATGTTAGTTACCGTACTCCTCCGAAACGGCTTGACCAAATTTAAGAAATTTTGTGTGCACATCGAGTAGGTCTGAGAATCGGCCAACATCTATTTTTCATAACCCTAAGTGATAAGGGTGGTCCACCCCAACATTTTACATGGCAAAACAACGTTTGCTGGGTCAGCTAGTAATATTATAAATGTGAATGTAAGTTTGTTTGTTACGCTTTCTACACATTCTTGGAGGTATTAGAACTAACATAGCATACTTTTTATTGAAAAAAAAAACATGGCAAAACAACGTTTGCCGGGTTAGCTAGTATAATATATTTTTGTTTTTACCATGTACCTACCTCTACTTGATGGCTATTTTTAAGTATTTATTATTTGAGGGTTTGGGCGCTGATAGCCGAGATACAGGCTTTGGCCTAGTTCGGCTACAGATATCTAATTCTTTTGTAACAAGAAATTATAGCCTATTGTATATGTAATCAATTATTGAATAAACTTATATTATTATGATATAATTGACAATACGACTTTTGTCAGAAACTTACATTAGTGTCACATTATCGCTACAGTTTTTGTGTGTATTATTTGCTTTAAAGCATACATTGTTTGCTTTAAATCAAATAATGTATGTAAGAAACTGGACAAATTGACGAATAAATAGACCTTTAAAAGTGTGTCTGTAAGAAATCTAAGAATCGAAAATTAAATCGTGTTCAGTCACATGTAATCGAAGGCAAACCAATTGCCATCAACCGGGCTTGCATCCAGATTCCGGGCTGCGACTTACTAAAATAATCCAGATAAAAAAATGCAATAGCTTAAAAATACGTGTGGCACTCGGAGACTGCCGCGGTAAAGCTATTGCATAGCATTGTTTATCAACTTATGCAATTATAATATTTATACAATATTTTTTTTGTCTTTGATATTAATTGTCCCAAAGGATACAACATAAGATTAATTGAATTAACTGTGTTAGTATATAATTATCTTGCAACCTTTTTCTTTGTAACTTTTACTTATTAGTGTTATTCGTTTTTTTTTTTTTTTTTTTTCTCTTATTTTTTTGGTCTCATTAATTTACTTTTGAACTCATGATTGTTAATTTGATAATTTGTTTAATTAAGCATAATTGCAATTTTTGTTATTTCTCTGTATAGTTTATTACCACTTATATTATGTCCATTAATTTAAGCCTAAGTTATCACTATTATGTTTGAATGTTGGTTCACCTGTTATTGGCAACTGTATAAGCCTATTACTCATTACTATTTAATTCGATATTTTATATACAGAAGCTGTTGGTGTACCTTTATTAATAAATTAATAAATAAATAAATAAATTCAAGTTACAGTTACACTTTATGAGCGTGGTGAGTCTACACGCATACGTGTAGTCGTACGCACACAAACACCGTGTCGAAGTCTGCCGAACTGAAACGACGTTAGACGATGCACGGCTTTCAATGCCGCACCGCTGTGCAGGTCGGAGTGGGGGGTGTTAGGTTTATTTTCGTTACGGAATTTCTTGATTCGGTCGCCGCGCTCAAAGCCCGCGATAAAAGCTATGCAATAGCTTAAAACCTCACAAAGTTTTACCCTACCTCCGATTCTTGACTGATGCGTTAGGTTACTAATGACACCTGAGGCTGAATACCAGGGGCTATGCATCTTTAGTCTTCCAAACACAGCCCATCTTTGCTATACGAACTACAAGATGAGACAAGACAGTACCCGTTCTCCTGTTACTAACAATTCTCGGAGCACGATGCAGCAATGTCAACCCCACTTATAGTTCGGCGACCTTCCACAACATTAACACTTGAAATATGAGACCGAGTTTTCGCAGCTCATCTCAAGAAGAAGAAGATTGGACAGACATAAGTAGATTAAACATTAAATGTGGGTTAAGATGCCACCGGCCGGACCTTAGAGGACAGTGATGTAATGTACCTAAATCACTACAGATCCGGACTCGGCAATAAAAAATCTCGCACACATGTTAAACGTTTTACTACTGCGAGTAAATACGCCAGATTGACGGAAATGTCACTGTAATATTTTTATCGTAATAAAAAATTGTAATCAACAACAAAGATTTTACGAGCAACTTAAGTTGACTTATTTGCATAGATATTGAGTACAGTGTTCCTTGTTGAGTTAGGAATTTACTTTATTGCTTGGTGCTTACCATAATAATTTCTTGATGGAGAGAATTTTAATATAAAATAAACAATTACTATAATATAAAACTAACTATTTACATATATACAAAAACAAAATAAAATAAAAAGCTGAGCAAGACACTCAGGCGTCAAAGTACTCCTCCACATCGCTGTCATCTGGAAACGTGCCCAAAAGACTGGCAGCATTGCCACGTTGGATGGCAATACAAATTCTTTGGGCAAAGAATGAGCCAGCCCAGGTCACGTGAAGTGTCGATCAGTCGACGATAAATTTCATTGTAAAGGAGACATGCACTCGGGCCCCCATGACCCGAGCGTTTCAACGCCAAACGTCTCAAAACTTTAGTTACCAATAAGGTTACAGTATTTGCGGCGTTGGAGGGCCTCAGCACCCGCCGCGGCAGCGCCAGCACAGCCTGCCGTGCTTGAAACATGAGATGGCGCAAGGGTATCGAACTATCGACACAGGTTGCGTCCCACACCAAAGGCCTACCCAGGCTACCCATCTTCCAAGGCAACAACAACTCTCTTTTGGTGGTATAATCCGTAAATAGTTTAAGACATATTAATTCTTAAATAGTTAAACAAAGATGAAAAAATAATTGAAAAATCCGTGTTTAACAATTTTAAATAAGCGACACAAACTATGTATATTAAAAAAGTCATCAAACTGAGTGGCAGTTTGATGACTTTTGACTTTGACATAAATCGTTAAGACTTTGGAAAATATTTCAATACTAACTCGATTTTTGATAAAGTTCAACCATTATACAATATTTTGAAGCAAATTAGAAATAAATCTTTGTACAAATTCATCTCAACCGTTCATGAATGAACGTGTCACATAGACAGCCGCCAAATGCGGCCCTGGCTTAACTTTCTCTCTTACAGCATCACAGGTTGCGCATGATTCTTGTTAACGCATTTGGCCACATTGTGCGCGGGCGATAGCTGCTAGCGCTATGTTTCGCGAACTGTAGATACCATTATTAAATATAAATTTTAATTTTAATTAAAATAAAATCAATTAAAAATGCATAAGTGCGCGCCTGCGTGAATGGAAAAGGATTGCAGTTTTTAAAATAAATCGTGTGAGTGCTGTTAATAAAAAATAAGTTGTAAAAGTGCTTAAAAGTTTTGGACACACATTATTACTTATTTGTGTTACTTTTAGTTGGGTCTGAGAGGGATGGATTTTCTATTGTGTTTAGAAAATAGTTTTAAATTTTCAATGGGTGCTTGTCGAAAGTTTTTCCAAAGTCCTTTGTATAAATAAATGAAATTGAATTGAAAAGTACGCTGTGCAGTATTGTATCTTCGATATAAAACACAATACAAATTCGATCTATTGATTGAAAACTACTAATATAAATCTGATTAAATTTTGATTGAATTAATATTGCTATTCCAGATATTTACAGTTTAACCAAATAATGTCACAGTCGTAAACACCATAATGTTTGGGTTCAAACGTTCATCGGTGCAGCTCGTGGTTTTGCTGGCTTGGCTTTTGCGATATTACACCTTCGGTTCCATAGTATTATGGTATACTTTCGCCTGTGGGCTGAGTTTGGCCGTTGTCCTGGCCGTCACGACATATGACTATGACTACTGGACGTCAAGGGGGGTGTTCTCGCCCCCAAGATGGCCTATAGTGGGCCATATCCTCTCGGTAGTGATGTTCAAGGAGCAGGGAGGGATGTGTTTCAAGAGGATCTATGATACGTATAAGGATAAGAGATTTCTAGGTGAGTAAATTTTATATCTAGTCTTTTAATATTTGTTTTACAGTCTCGTTGCTCTCGTGGTGCCAAGTGCTACTACTGAACATGAGGTCCTGGGTTAGATTCTCAGGTCAAGTAAAGTGTTATTGGATTTTTATATCTGGAATTTCTCAGTTCTACAGCCCGGAGTCTGGATTTGTGATAAGGGATTTAAAGATTACTGGCCAAATGTCGGTGTACTATTAGAACACTCCTGTCTAACCTTTCAGGGAATACAGGCGAGATGGTATGTTTTATGCATATGTTTGTTAGTTTCTATAAATGTTAAAATATTGAAAGATTAATGTCATATGTAAGGGTTAATATACAATTAAGGTGTCGTCCATTATTCGCGTGATGCTGTGTGGTTGTGATTGTCCAGTATTATTTGTTATTATTGATTTACATATGAATTGAAAAGGTCACGTCGATATTTTCCCGGATTTGAACCCATAGCCGTGCACTACTAGGCCTTCACGATATAAATACATTTTTCGAAAAGAAAAGGAAGGAATCGTAGGGTATCCTGTCAACGGCAAAAGTGCCCAAAAGGCTGGCAGCATTGCCTCGTTAAATAGCAATGCTTATTCTTTGGCCACCAAAAATTCCAGTTGGCTTGGCGATGTCCAGAAAAACTAGATGGATCAATCAGACCCCATGACCCTAGTGTTCCAAGCCCAATCGGTTCAAATATATATCTGGGGATTATACAGGTTGTCAATTTACTCCACTTTTACTATAAGGACGGTCAAAATTAAAGTCTAATAATTGATTTCTACTCATAACATCATAACATCACGCCTGTAATTCGTAAAGGGTAAGGCATAGGTGTACCCTATAGTGCACCCACATTTTCCCAGTTATGTTTAAGTCCCATGTAATATGGGACGAGCCTATTGCCATCACTTATTCAAATTTTTTGTGCTGCATGTTTTTATTTTTATTTTTTTAAGATTTAAAATTCACATACAATGTAAATTGTTTTTTGAATAAATGAACTGAACTGAACATCACTCGGGCAGAAATCTAGACTCAGAAATTACAGATGGAAAAACCCAATAACACTTCGGCTGACCCGGGATTCGAACCCAGAACCTCATGTTTAGCAGTAGCGCTTCGACTACTAGACCAAAGAGGTAGTCAAGGCGGCTGCCTTGACTACCTCTTTGGTCTAGTAAAGACTCAAGTACTTTTTTAATGGTATAATAAAAATGGCTATTTTTATTATACCATTAAAAAAGTACTTGATAAATGATATTTATTTTTGTAAATAGGTCATATCAACAAGTAAAATATTATTTTAAACTAGGTTGGTATTTCGCGATCTGGTTACTCTGAGAAGAAGCACCGAAAGAAACTCAGAGATCACAGCCTCTTTTAAAGTCCAGACATTATCTTGGTTAGATAATGTGAGGACCACGCAGATTAGTGTGCGAGATGGTCTTTTGAAGAAAGAACCACACAGATATTAGTGGACCTGTTCAGTCAGTGCCAGCATTTGTCAGAAATTGTAGAGCTCAACTCAGAACCAAGGAGCTCATCGGGTTGACGAACAATACCAAAGTAACTTAACAAGAAACTCCTTACTTACTCTTTTAAAATAGTTAAACAAACGACAATTTTTTTTTTTGACTTTGCCCCGCACTAGCAAATTCTCCTTTATTGTGGGTGCGTTTACAAACATTTAAACTCACATACACAAACATCCAAACCCGGAACAATTACCTGTAGGTCATACAAATATTTGTTCCGTGTGGGGATCGAACCCACAATACGCGGCGCAGCAGCCGATGGCTCAACCACTGCGCCAACCGTGTCGTCAATATACACGTGTACATTGGTGTATGTTGCCAAAATGTGGCTGACCAGCCGTGGTCGCAGTGCATTCGCCGACCCCTGAGGAAGCGCTGGTTATACCAGAATCATGTTGTTGTCATGGATGAACGAACGTCTCGAGCGCACTAACTGGACTGTGACCAATTATTCAATCAATGGCCTGTTCATCATAATGCATAATTCACGAATTTGGGCGTTTTTAGGGTTCCGTACGCAAAGGGTAAAACGGAACACTATTACTCCGCTATCCGTCCGTCTGTCTGTCCGTCTGTCACCAGGCTGTATCTCATAAACCGTGATAGTTAGACAGTTGAAGTTTTCACAGATGACGTATTTCTGTTGCCGCTATAACAACAAATATTAAAACAGAATAAATAATATTTAAGTGGGGCTCCCATACAACTGACCTACATGATAATGGTACGGAACCATTGTACGCGAGTCCGACTCGTACTTGGGCGGTTTTTTTTACTGTCTGCGTCCTTAATTTTGTGGTTAGAAGCGCGAATGTTGTATGTGGGGTCCTTGTTATGGATTAATCCCAGGTCAGGCATGGGTATGGGGATTGATTTCATCATGAATTTCTCAAGCTGTTTTTGCCTGTTAGATGGCAAAACGCGCTCCTACCATGAACCAGGCCATCAATTCAGTACAATCCAGCCCTAAACTTAACAAGCAAGATGTCGGTGTACTATACAACTCTGCCTAGCCTTACGGGGAAAATAGGCGTGATGTTGTGTTATGTGACGTTATGTTGTTTCCACCTATTTATAGAAACAAAATAAAAATAATGCTGCATAAGATTGCCAATTTACTTCCCTTTTACTATAAGGACGGTCACAATTAATGTCTAATAATTGATTTCTACTCATAACATCACACCTGTACTGTGTAGGTGTGATGTTATATCACACCTGTACTCCCCAAAGGGTAAGGCAGAGGTGTACCTACGATACACACACATTTTGTAAGTCATGTTTAGGTCCTAAGTACCCCTATTTCCTTGGGACCCAAACAGCGAGCCTATTGCTATCAACCGGGCACAAATCCTGTTACTTCACAATATGCAAAAACGATTATTGATTCGATTTCCTTTAATTTATGTTTTGGGGTTTTGTTCTCTGTGACCGTGACGACGTGGTTGAACGATTGACTTTTCAACATTTCTACTACGACTCTATAAATTACCTTTCAATCCATGATACAAAACCAGTTTAACTTAGAAATGTATGTACAAAGGCCAGGACATCAAGCTACCCCAATGTATCAAATATCTTTGATGGTTTTTCATATTTATCACAAAAGAATTAAGGTTCATGTTCAATTGGAAAAATCTGACAGTTTGGGGTAGCTTGATGTGCTGGCGTCTGTACTTAGGTGTATCACAGAACACAGAATTTCCTAGCTTCCGTGCTCCTACATACATTTCTAAGATACAATAGTCCGATGGCTGCTGCTCATCACCTTTTACAAAATTTTGCTTTTCCCTATGTAGCGACATCTATCTCGCCACATACGAACTAAATCTGACGTTTTCCTACATCGCGATATTAAAGTTATCCGAGCGATTGAATATACATATATAATATACAACAGTCCAACAACAACCGTCGGGCAGTAGCCCACCAGGCACAACACTCGTTCGAGGATCCTCTCTTTTCAAGGGTGGATGAGGAACTTTGCACCCTGTTTGTTAACCCACCAAACTGGTGACCGTCCCTCTAACTCTCATCTCGTCTAACCTACATGATCAGATCCACTTGACCAAATCATGCACCCAAATCGCTATAGGTGTGTCGTGTCTATAAGCTTTGAACAGTTCCCTCGATTTCTGCAAGATCCCATCTTTAGATCCTGTCTTGGTGACAATGGGACCTCTAGAGTATACCCTTTCAAACAAAACAAAATTTTAAAAATCGGTTCGCAATTGACGTAGGAATCGGTAAACAAACAAAAAGAAAAGAAAACATACATACAGTCGAACATAGAACCTCTTCCTTTTTGAAGTCGGTTGAAAAACAATCAATAACTACGAAAGTCAACCGGAGATTTTTTTTGTTATTTTTGTTTCATTCAGAACGCATATTGTTTTCTCTGTCTAGAACAGTGCCACTAACTGGAGCGTGAAGTGATGTAACAAAATACGTAACCAGTCAACTAGACACACTGGCCAAGCCACATTTGAGATTATCTGATCCAAGTTCAAACTATGAAAACAAAACAACGACGCCTGCGACGAGCAAGTGAAATAATTAAACACGTCTTCCACTACAAGTATTCAACTCCTACGGCATAACTTTATTAGCAAAGATATTTTGAATCTTATACCTTTAAACGAGCAATTGTTGTATATATGTACTTAAATATACATATATATAATCTGAATCTCGAAAACGGCTCCAAAGATTTTCATGAAATTTAGTATGCATAAATGGATCTAGCTAGGTTTCATTTTTTAAAAACGTCTTTTTATCCGAGCAAAGGTGGGTCATCCAGGTACTATATGTTTATATTTTGAACGTGAAAGTAACACTGTCTGCTACAGCCATTATCATGTTATAATCTTAGTAGCTACTGTGTCTGATTCGCTGTAAGTTTTCTTAAAATAATTACTAAAGCCACTGTATTATTCAGGATAGTTCAAAAATAATAATTTATCTAAACTTAACCAAAATTTTATGGGACCATCCTTACACAACAGTATTTCTACTAAAAAAAATAATTATTAAAACCGGTTTACAATATTTCTAATGATATCGCATAACAAACAACAAAATAAGTCGAATTGAGAACATATACTCCTTTTTTGAAGTAGGTTTAATATTTTTTAAATGTAATGTTTTGGGACTTACTTAACTACTATTCATTGTAAACTGTGTTAGTTGAGAAATTAATTAATTCCTCATAAACAATGATTAAACATACAATTTTTGACGGAACAGTTGGCGCAGTGGCCGAGCAAGTGACTGCGTGTCGTAGGTTCGATTCCCACTCGGTACAAATATTTATGTGTATGGCCTACAGGTACTCGTTACAGGGTTTTTCTGTTTGTGTTTGTTAATTTGAATGTTTGTAAACGCACCCACGATACAGAAGAAATTAATAGTGTTTAAGAGAAAAAATAAATAAATTGTAAATAATTCAATTCCAGGCTGCCACCAGTTCTATCAGCGCACGCTGGTGGTCCGAGACCCAGAGCTGATTCGAAGAGTGTGCGTCAACGACTTCCAGCACTTCACGGACCGAGGATTCTTCTTTAATAAGGACGTGGATCCCCTGGCAGGCTCCGTGCTGTTCTTGAGGGGTAACGAATGGAAGAGGCTCAGAGCTAAGATATCACCAATTTTCTCGTAAGTTTGATTGTTTTCTACTTAGGATATGAAGGTAGGCTTTGGAGAGCTGACCATGATGGGAAATGTTGACCTAGACCGAATCGATCGCATTAGCGACCGAATCTTGTTGTGGAAAGAATATATATCTGCATATGTAATGTACTGTATTAAGTATATCAGTCATCTAGTACCCATATCACAAGTTCTGGATTAGATTGGGGCTTGATGATGCTGTTGATTGTCCAGCATTATTATTATTAACTGGCGAGAGGATCAGAAGAAGGACTTGCCATCACATTCTGTAGCGACATCTGACTGACGTATTCTACATCGCGATATAAAGTTATTCGAGCGATTGACCATATACAAAAGAACCCGACAACCACCGTCGGGCAGTAGCCCATCAGACACAACACCCGTCTGGTCGGAGGATCCTTACACCCTGTTCCTCATACACTCAAAGATAAAAGACTTATTTCGTTAGAATAGTTCGTGTTTTTTTTTATTAAATTTATTGTATGCTTATAGATATAGTTGCACATAATGACCGATGTATGCAAGAATTACCTCTATCTTAAACACTTAGCTGTTACTAAGTGTTTAAAATAGAGGTAATTCTTGACGTTCAGTTAAATAGGTGTAGAACAGAGGCCAGCACATCAAGCTACCCCAATGTGTCAAATTTATTTGCTAGTTTTTCAACTTTATAACAAAAGAATAAGTTTCAATTTCAATTGAGAAAAACTGACAATTTGGGGTACCTTGATGTGCTGGCGTCTGTACCTGACAAAAAAAGTTGAAGAGATGCCTGTTTTGACTTACCTAAATGAATGCGTAAATATAAAAGCACGTTGTTGGATTGGGGTTGATTAGGTTTCGCCTAGTCTTAGTGAAAATTGACATAAGCCAAACTTGATTAAGTAACTGTATATCATTCCTGAATTTTTACTTACCCTTTAATGCAGGGGTATCAAACTGGTTTTTCTAAAGAGCCATCTAAAAGGGTGTGTTAGTGGGCTAGATTCAAAATTGAAAACATAAACACATACTGAATTGTTAAAATCTTTTTTAAATTACTTAGATAGTAAATGATATCCAGTGCCGTCTGAAAATCCTCGCAGGACAGATTTCGGTGCCGGGCCGTATTGATATGGCTTGAGGGCCGGACGCGGCCCGCGGGCCGTATCATTGATATTCATTTCATTCATATTCTTCACTTGCGCATCTAACATGGAAATTCTACCATTTTCAGGCCAAACAAACTCCGAGGAATGTTTCCCCTGATAGAAAACACAGCAGGAGAATTCGTCACACGAGTCCAAGATTTGCTGTCACAGCCTAAAAAAGTTCCAAACGAGAAGGGCACCTTGAAAGCAGATGGTCAATCAAACGGTGTTGTAAGCAGTGCTTCTGTGGTGAATTCGGAGAAGCTCGTGGGGGGCTATACCGCTGATGCCATTGTTCCCTGTGCTTTTGGACTGAAGAGTAGTGTCATGTACAATGAGGATGATCCTTTTGCCGTGGCGTTGCACGCGTTCTATGAGATGTCAGTGTACAATATTTTTGAAAAGTAAGTACATCATTGAACTTTTAGGGGCACGTAGCTATATTTTATTTCTTTATTATAAGTCTGTGTTGTCCCACTCCTGGGCCTCCCCCACTATCGGTCTTACCAATGGGATACCGTGTTGCCCAGTAACTGGGTTGTTGAGTTCAAATAGGCAGTCAATCCATGTAAGATACTGGTATACAATCGGGATGTTTCCTAGGTAAAAATATATTAAGTCTATTTAGTCCGTCAGTAAGATTACTTACCAAAAAATATTGGACACGTATTTTTTTGCTTACTTAATTCAATAAAAAGTGACAATGATATAGCACATCAAAGTTCAGGAGAAGGGGCTTGTGACGTCACGCGCAATTTCAACGCACTATAATATCGTCGTCATTTTTGGTTTACGTGACAAAAGAAAAAATACGTGTCCAGTATTTTTGAGTAAACCAATCAGATTTTTAAGGAAACTACCCTATTGCAATCGGTTAGACTAGTTGGAAAAAGGCTTGATAGATGATAATGCCGAAGGCTTGAAATGTATTCTAATGAAAATGAACGATTCTTTTGACAATTTCTAGGGTTTCCAATACTTTATTTCGGGAGTAATATTCCCGAAAGATTGAGCAGTGGTGTTACAGTACACTCACATTTCCAGCCAGTTACTTTTTTTTAACTTGTCCTATTGCCATAAACCGGGCACACATCCTTACTCCTGGCTGCTAATGGGAAAATTCCTATTGGAAAAACTCAGTAAGACTTTGCCTGGCCTGGGAATCAAACCTGGGACTATTCATTTGGGGGTCAAATTAGGAAAACAATAACTTTGAGTATTGTAGAGAGAGGTTGTAGGGTACAGTAAACATTATGTAGATTCTGGAAAATACAAATTTCCCAAACAAAAGTTTTTGGTAGACATCAATAAAAGTGGTTTGTTTTACCTTCGTTGTAAAAGCAGTATTATTTTCCTGTTTATACATTCAAATCAAATTATATTTGTATTGTGTTAGTCATACCGGGAAAACAAACGGTCCCTTAAACCGTTTATGTAATTAATGAAGTCGGTTTATTACATAAAAGCTAAAGGAAAATAGAATATTGGAAAAAATAATTTCCTCAAAGAAAAAATGGTAAAAACCATTTTTTAACTTTCAGAAATAACACCGCAAACTTCAAATTAACTTTAATTTCGGCAGTCCGTGAACATGGTTTGTTCTTTGGCTTATTCTTCAGCAAACAAACAAACTTTTATAGGGATGCTGACAAAAAAATAGATTTTTGTCTGTCCGGTAGATTAATTAAAAACATTGGACACGTTTTTTTTCTTTTTATACGTAATCAAATTATTACGTCAATACATGGAGTTAAAATGTAGCGTGACATCGCACCCTAGTAGATTTTATACCCACATGTGACGTAGCGAGCCCCACTCTTTATACGTTTTATCTAATTCATTTTTTAATTAATACGATAAAGCAAAAAATACGTGTCCACAATTTTTTCCATTATCTAAATGATGGACTAAATATAATATAATTCCTTTTTTTTTACCCACGCTTCACCCCTATTGCAATCTCAAAAAAACCTACCAAGGTACAGTAACCTCTCGATACACCAAATTCCCGAAAATGCCCCGAAAATCACGGAAAATCCCGGTGTTTTTCACAGCAGACGAATTAATGCTCGAAAAAGTTTTGGCTTAATTCCTAATTGACACTAAATACTTACCAACTCTGTTCAGCTCGAATGATCAAACATTTAATTCAGCACACGTCCCGCCGGTCTATAACTTTCAAACAACCATTAATAAATAAGAAATTGATTCCCAACTTTCATAGTTTGAGGTCGGCCAATCACTATTACTTACTTTACCCAATTGCTTAGACGAAAACTTCTTTAACTTAATCCGAAAATTACTTTGTAAGCATTAAAAACTTGTTCAAAAGAACTTAGGAACATAATTCGCTGTCATTTGGCTTGAATTTATTACAGCCAGTAATATCTACTGTTAGATTTTCATTTAAAACATGATCCAGAATCTAGGTACCTCGCTCCTATGTAACCAGTTTGTTGCTTGCTGAAGGCAGTCTGTGGATGGGTGACCGTTCGTAACGTATCGAGACCACTCCATGCATCGGAAAGCACGTTAATCCGTTGGTCGCAACTGTCGTTTGTAGATCTTTGACAGCCGTTACGGGTGGCCAGAAGCCCGAAAGTCTGACAACCACTTTTAAAAAGGGGAAACGCGTTGTCCAGTAACTGAGTTGTGGAGATCAGATAGGCATTCGCTATGTAGCTCTTAAAGATATTATTAGTAAGATTTTATGGTGAATAAACAGTCTATATGTGATAGTTCTGTTGATGAAATTGGCTAGAGTCAAAGTCGAAAACAAATCGATAAACAAATTGGTGTGTCCGATATCAAAGGTAGACGAATAGTTATTTGCGTAGCGGTTGATAATTAAACCGATTGGAACGGCACATATTCGGATTTAAGGTTAACGAACTTTTATTTACTCATAAAGAACACAGTTCACTTACAATGAGCTTAAATTACTAATTATAACTAGTTACAGTTATTATATTACTTTTCGTTAAAGTGCAAAAGAAATTGAAGACGGTTCTAATATACATTTTCATAAATGTATTGCTTCAAGCGTGTTTTAAACATTCTCATTGATTGACACTCCTTGATGTCATTTGGTAAGCCATTAAATAGTTGTGCTCCTTCGTACGTAATATTTCTCTTACCATAATTAGTTCTGTGACTTCTTAATTTAATTAGAAGTGATAGAAAGTATAGTATATATAAGGATTTCATGGGTTTAAACATCAACGTGATGTATTTAGAAATACGTAGAAAATAGTTTTATAATTTACGCCGGTTGCGAGTAATATGCACTTGAACTTTTTGATTAACATCACCAATAAGGCTATCAGGTGCGTAATACTCATAACGAAGCCAAAAGTGTATGTAAGGATCGTAGCAGGTGGCGTTCTGTTGTTTCTGATTACCCCTTTGTGAAAAAGGTGTTCATGTATGCTGTAATTTACTGAGCGGAAAGTGGCTTCACTTTTAGGAAAATAATGCAGTGTATTTAATACGCATGATTTTTTATTTGAATATCCGCACTAGTGCGACAAAGTGCGACACACGGTCACCGATGACTATTTACTGTTCAGAGATAAGCGATCATTCTAAATCTCAGTGCTTTGACGCTTATGCCTAACGTGTTTGTGGACATATGAAATGTAAAAATTGATAAATAAACAATATTTCAACAAGTTAACGACAAAGAGTTCTCCAAAAGATTTTTTTTAAAATTTTTATGTGCACGATTTAAAAAACGGCATCATAAATATTCGCAACAAAATAAACAATATGTTTTATTGTTTAATCGCAGCTGCGTTTGATGCGGGTGAGCTATTGTCATTGCAATCTCGGCCTGTCTTGAGTACAATGACAAAGTTATCACGTGACGTACGTTTTAAGTTTCGTGATATATTTATTTGTAATGAATTTAGGTACAAAAATCAGGTGATACATTATTATTAGCGTTTCTAAGTACATTCTGCCTTATTCTGAGTATGTACATTTTTACTGTTCGTTCAAAATACAAACTAATAGTAACTTATCAGCTAAGAAATCCTGAACTGAATCGTAACATTTTACAAATACATTTTTTTGATGAGATTCATCTATGGGCGATTGTTGGCGTGTAGACGCATCGCCAAGAAAAAAAAGAAAAAAATTGAAAAGTGGTTTTTTTTTGTTTCATTTGTTTTTGATATCGATACCCAACAATATGTTCTTTTATGCATAATACTTGTACAAATAATATCGATGTTTCACATCTCCCAGGCGTTCCTTGACAGCTCACTTTTCTTTTCAGGACCATGCGTCAATTCTGGCCAGCTTTTGTATTGTTCTTCAGAATGAGAATAATACCTAAGAAAGCGCACGATTTCTTCTACAACATTGTGACAAGTGTTTTGAGGGCCAGAGAAAATGGTAACATAACCTGCGTTATTACTACTCTGTTTACGTATTTATTCGACGTTTGTTGATTTTTTCTACTGATTTCCCCAAGGATACTAGGTTGGGGAGATGAAATGGCAAATAGTTGGTGAAATATAGAAGTTGATATTGAAAATTATAGTATTTTAGATAGATATTATTTGAAAAACACACTAGGGTATACAATCAAGAGAGATGTATGTGTATTGATCTAACAGGAGTATTACCAACGTTTTGTTTTTTTATACGTGCAAAAGGTATTCTAATGGTCTAATTGAAATAAATTGTTTGATTTTGGCTTGTAAGAGGAAGTCTGGCAACGAAGAAGTTGTGTGGAAATAGATTGTCATGGTATGGGCAAGTGTTGCGGAGGAATGAGGATCATGTTGTGAGGAAAGTTTTGAGTTTAAATTGTTACAATAGAAGATAGGATGAATATATTGTGGGAAAGATGATACGGCCAGAAGGAGGTGACTATCGCGATGACGGCAAATGGAGATGTAGGTATAGAAGAAGACATGCTGCGCCGACCCCTAATAAATTGGGATAAATGCAGGAGGACGAAGACCCTCTAAATACTGCTTTTAAGACCTAAACCAATATAGGTCTACCTACTTTATCCCAAAAACTTCTCTATTCTTTTAGCAAAATAGAAAATGCGGCTCCTGTCGTGCATATGTGACTGTCTAGCATTTCGCAGAATTATGATTCATTGCTAGTTTCAAAATTTCAGGCGTTCAAGAAAAGCGCGGGGATTTCATCGACATGATGATGGCACTGAGAAATGATGATACTAATAATAACTGTAAGAAGGACCTTGAAGATGTTGAAATTAGTAAGTGTTGTATTTACTGTTTATCTGTGCTCCGCGGTTTCGCCCGCTCGGGTCGAACCGTGATGTTAAGTAGTCTATTAAAGCTTTCCTCAAGAATTGGGCTATCAAATGCAAAAGAAAATATCAAATACGACTGGTATCATACCAAGGATTACCAAGGAAAGAAGATGGAAAGATTTGATAAGGATTATTTTTTCTTACTGTTCTTTTCTGATTAATTTCGTTGCGGGATCCAAGACTGTTGAATCGTTTCTCCGAGACTCGTCGGGCTTCAATGTCTCGACGCTTTTTTGGTGGTCGCCACTGTTGATTCTGGCATACAAAAGTTGCAGTGGTTTGATTAAGTTTACAAATAAAAAAATATATTGCTAAAGCCTCCTTTTACGTGTAGAAGTTTATAATGCAGGAGGTTTGCGTGTAAGTTCTTAGCCTGAAACTATAAGTGAGGAAACTCTTAAATAAGTTATAGCTCATTTAATCATATTATGGCTCCAATTATTTACAATAAGTTGTCTAAAAATAGAAAGGAGCTTAAAAACCTTATTTCATACAAAATTTTGCGCTATTTTTAAGTAAAAATGTTACTAAAGAGTTTATATTTTTGAAATAAATATTATTAAATTGACTTTTTGAGTTATGTCAAAAAGAAAATGGACAAAAACCGAGCATTTTGAACCAGTTTTTTCACATTTTTTTTTAAGAATTCCTAAAAAAGAAGTAAAGGATAAAAATAAAATGGCGTCCAAAGTTAAGCA
Organism: Phlogophora meticulosa; assembly: GCA_905147745.2. NCBI lineage: Eukaryota > Metazoa > Arthropoda > Insecta > Lepidoptera > Noctuidae > Phlogophora > Phlogophora meticulosa. The sequence continues at coordinate 15,137,774 of LR990531.1, read as the reverse complement.
CGAACTCATTACAAGTTTAATCTTTAACGGTTGAGTTTAAGATAACGTAATTAATGTGGTAGTATTAACTTTTGACATTAGGGCGACTCCAATATTGCTTAACTCCTCAACTTTTACTTACTTGTAATTTTAAGGATTTCGAATATTTATCGATCTGTTTAGTTTACAAGGGCTCTCTCCTATATTAATGAACTCGGAATGAGAGGTAGGCTGATTAAAGATTTTTTGGGATTAGTTTGTTCCGCCAACACGATGGTCTGACCAAGTGAAAAATGTCCTCAAACAAATTTCAGTTGGTGGTGATGGCAACTTTGGACTGAAGTCCGTGGAGGCAGATTGTCCACTTTAAAGGGTCCACGATTCTCAGTAATGAGGGACCGATTGAATAAGAAATTATCATCACAGGCTTGGTTTTAAAAACTGACAGCCGACAATCTAACAATCCAGTTTTTTTGTTAAATTATAAAACGCTTTATAAAACAGCATCTGTTGCGAAAAGTTTTCACTATCTGAGCAAAAATAACCCATGACTGACCAGCCTGCTACTGTTCGACTGCGGAGTAAAACCTTCTTCTCCTACAGATAAGGCATAAGCATAATCAAAGAGTTTCCAAACTTTTCAAATAAATATACGATTTAAATACATTCTAAAACACAGTGCAAGAATTATTTTAACAGCAAATAATATAAGATTTATTTCGTAAAGTATTTTAGGCACCATAACACATCGGTTAGTTCACCAATAGAAATACTTATGACTCCAACTTCTGTCCACAGCTGACATGGTGATATCAGCAAACGCCTTCATCATCTTCCTGGGAGGTTTCGAGACCACCTCCTCTACCCTCGCGTTCCTCTTCCTGGAGCTAGCAGCCAACCAGCAGGTTCAGGAGAAGATGAGGAGCGAAATCCTTGAGGTCCTGAAGCGTCATGACGGGAAGATCACCTACGAGCTGCTGCAGGAACTGGTTTATATGGAGATGGTGATTCAGGGTATGATATTAAATTAAAAGAAAGTATAAAGGATCATTGGTCGTAAATTCAGAATACGTGCTTATCCGAGGCACAGATAAGTCTTGGTAAGTAATGGATAGACACCCATGAACCGACCTTGACACGAGCACAGACGAGACAGTCAAGCGAGAGGAAAGATGTTACACATCATAAACTGCCTGGAGACAGTCAAACATTGCATGATTAATAACAGCCGTTATTCCTGCAACTGTGGGAGTGATTTTGTGAAAAGCGACGGAAGTGTGTAGAAGGAAACCTGGAAAGCGCGCGCTATTTGATTCGACCAATCAGCGCGCGCTATTTGATTCGGCCAATAAGCGCGCGGTTCCTTAAAATCTTATTTTAAGGAATCGAATAGAATTCGAATCAAATAGCGGTTTCTTAAAATCATTTTAAATAATACCTGAGTCATTTTTTCAGGATTTAATGTAAATGTTGCTTTTATTACTCGTACCAAGGCAAGATGCAGATGTTACACATCATATACGACTACTGTTTGGCTCGCTTTTGTTTATCTTCCAAAGTTGCCTTCCGCGAATGCTTTTTCGTAAGTAAGTAATTAGTTTCAACACCACATTCAGTACAGTGCCCCAATTGGTTAGTTACTTGTAACCAGAAAAGTTTCTTTTAATGAGTTTTTATTTCCCCCGCGAGGAATACTGACCGGTTCGGATTAACGGGACTGTTTCTGTTACTGGCTGAAACTATACGGTGACCAACTAACAGGAGTAAATCGGGCTGTTTTTAACTTAGTAGACGAGATTGGATAAGTGGATGAATAGGGTAGTGTCCTTATAAATTCTATTTGGACCGAAAGTTGGATTACTCAAAAATACAGGACACGTATTTTTCCTTTTGTCACGTAAACCAAAAATGACTTCTTACTTTTTTACCCATTATTTCACGTTCCAGAAACCCTCCGTCTCTACCCGCCTTTTCCAAGCATCCAACGCATGTGCACCAAAGACTACACGATACCCGACACCAGTATAGTGGTGGAGAGGGGCACCATCGTATTGTTCCCAACGCTGGGCATACAGAGGGATGAACAGGTCAGTTCCTACTTTATGTATAGATAAGAATTTGACGGTGCGGTTGGCGCAGTGGCTGAACGATCGGCTGCTGTGCTGCGAGTAGCGGGTTAGATGCTGAGCAAATATTTGTACTGCCTACATGTAGTTGTTCCGGGCATGGCAGTTTGTCTATGTGATTTTAAATGTTTATAAACGCAACAACGATAAAGGAAACATCTCTAGTTTGGGACAACGTTTTTTTTTAAAGAAGAAGAAAAAAGAGAAATATTTATTTGATCACAGTCATAACATGATAGCACACAAATGTATAGCCACAAATATGATCCTAACCCACAAACTAGGCCTGGACCTGTATTTTAGGGGTCAGCGTACAGCCATGGGTTCTATTTTCATTTTTGCAGCATTGGTGGAGTGTAATAATAATATTTTTTTAGTAATTTTATAACTATATGTTAATATAGTTAGGTAAAAATAGTGAAAAATTTGTAGGAATTTCTCATGCATTACAAAAAGAATGCTTAAAATTCTTCACGCGGCTTTTAAATTCGATAGAGAAAAAAAATCGATTAAGAATAATTGTTTACTTCAGAAGCAATGGTATGAATGCTCGGCACGTTGCAAGATAACGTACTTCTGCCAAAACAATTTGTTAAAATTTTCTCACAGTAAAAATAACTCTTTATTCATAGCTTCGACTTTGAAGAACATTAAATTAATATTAGTCGATGCCAATCATCTGCAAGTTATCGAGTTACTTCGGATAAATTAAATTTTAAAGGAGGGTGGCGTTTTGAAGCTAAGTGGGAGATGACCGGGGTTAAGTGGAAAAGCTAAAGGTTATCTTTTAAGTAAATCTTGACTTATGGGTGTAACGTTAAAATAACAAGTTTTTTTTTTTTTGGATGAGCATTTCGCATTTTAACCTTCAGGGTTATTAACCTGATTAGTATAGTTTATGTGTTAATGTTAAAAGGCACGATGGGGTTGACATGTCTGGTTAGATAAAAACCCCAAAACAAATAAAGAGAAAAAAAAGGTTATTAACTGCCTAACCGAACTTTCCTTTGGGGACTTAATAAAAAATAAAGCCTCCAGCCAGGGAGTAAAAACTTAAAAGCAAGGCGACTACAAGCTAAAGGCACTCCCTGCAGGGTACGTGCCTCGGCTTAAGGCGTCGCTGGGAGAGGACAGCAAAGGGACGGGCTGGATCTGATAGATAATAAACAATTTAGGGACTAATTTAAAACAACTACTGCCTCAGTGACACGGCCAGCCTCGAGCAAAGGGACGGGGAACTTTAACCCCTAATCTATCTATCTTCTATGTATTACATTTATTTATTCTAAAAATAAATAAATAATTAATGCTGGACAATCCACACAGCATCATCTAGCCCCAAGCTAATTAGAGCTTGTGTTATGGGTACTAGATGACTGATTTACTTAATAAAATAAATTACATAGATAGATGTTTTTTATTATACGTAGCAAATACTAAGAACACCCGGAACGAATCTTTGTAGATCGTATAAACATTTATCCTAGGGCGGGAATCGAACTCGCAACCTCCTGTGTGGCAGGCGGACATTCGCCCACCGCGCCAAATCGGTCGTCAAATTACTAAATTATGTTTCAGTACTTCGAGAACGCGTCGGCCTTCATTCCTGAGCGCTGGTCTGAGGATGCACCGCAGCCACCTCCAGGAGTCTACATGCCCTTCGGAGACGGGCCTCGGTATTGTATAGGTGGGTACACTACTAAGGATTTTATCGACAGCCCTTAAAGGTCCTAAATTTTACGTGGTCTACCCAGTAGAAGAGAGATTGATTTCTAAGCTACTGTTTGTGGGTTCAAACCCCCGTTGTAACTATGATCACAAAATATATAGGTACGTTATAATGAAGGTATGGCCAGCAGACAAGTATTCAGAGTCTCGGTCTTTAGTTCTACGTCATCATCTTCCTGCTCTTATCCCAATTTATTAAGGGTCGGCGCAGCATGTCTTCTTCTTGCCATGAACACCTCCTTTCTAGCTACGAGTATATCATCTTTCACACAAGCCATCTATTATATTTTTGGTCTTCACGTACTCTTTTAACCAACCACATTCATACTCAAAACTTTCCTCCCAACATGATCCTCATTCTTTCGCATCACATGCCCACACAACGTTACACACAACCGATTTCCACACAACTTCTCAGTCACCGGCGCCATTTTCATACTCATTTGTTATTCTATCCATTCACGTAACACCACACGTCCCTCTTAGCATTCCCATCTCAGCTGCATGCGACTGTCTGTGCACGAAACCCAAAAATTGGTGTGTATTTGTTTCTATTGTCTTATGGCATTCCTGTCTTACCCCTTGAGAGACACAGCATGATACTTTTCTACGTACAAAGTTACATTAATATTGTACCCACATGCGCGAATTTCTAAGAACACACAAGTTATCGATGTAGTATCAGCAAGAAAAAAAGTAATAGGTATCGCGTTACCTCGGTTGTGTTGAGTAGTGGTGTTGGGTGTCGAGTTGCATATTTTTTGCCGACGCCAGCCATTCTGGCCGTAACTCGACCACTTGTGTAAGTGGTTGGTGTGGCAACCCGATGCTTATTGTTTCGGGAAATAAACGTGTGAATCGTATGGCCTTATCTCTATGCACGGTATGCTACTTAACACATTCGCTACCCAGTTCAAAAATACGATTTAACTTGTATGTCATAATGTTTGGCAAATTACATAATGCGTAGGTAAGTAGGTAAGGGGTGATGGGCATGTTCACATCTCATTTATAGCTTTTTACATGTCCGACTCGGGAAGCGAGTTCTGGATACATGAACAAACTATTTATCGACCCGGGTGCCGGGTGCTGGGCACTACAAGTGCTAAGGTGTAGGACTACCTACACCGTGTTACGCCAATTAATGTAAAAACCTACTAAGGTTTTTACATTAATTGGCGTAACACGGTCACATCATCTTTGCATTCATGACGTCATATCGGCGCAACACGTGCATCGTCAACAAAATAGCTAACCATACTGATGCCACGTCGCAAGCAAGGGAAGGTAAAGCAAGAAGCTGCGTTGTGCGAACATTTTGCAAGTAAAACGAGCAGTCTTACCCAGATGGAGGTTCGTTGAAGACAGAATTCCTAAAACTAAATCTTACACTAGTTTAGGTACTTGTAGCTTCTTAAACTATATCTGTCAACACTAATTTGCAGACTACTTAAAACTCGTCAAATGTAATGAGAAAGTAAGTCTAATCGCTATAGCGGTAATTGCATTTATAGTGTAAGCACAGTGTGACCTTTTAACACCAACAAAAGTTAAATATTCCCAATACAATGGCACCATACATACCTACTCAATTATGACATACGATCCGATAAAAAATCTACTAAGAAACATGAACTGCAGGTCATTATAATGTATATGTTTATCCTGTCCCGTGGGTGCGTTTACAAACATTCAAACTCACATACACAAACAGCCAGACCTGGAAAATTTTGAAAATGAACTAGCTAGATGATGCTGTGTGGATGGTCCAGCATTATTTATATTATATTTTATTTCTTAAAAGGTAAATCCAAGTATAATCCTCTATTTCTTTCCACAGGCAAAAGATTCGCCCTCATACAAATGAAATGCTGTCTCCTAAGACTACTGCAGCACGTGAGACTGTCACCAGCACCCAGCACGGACGCGCTCGGCAAGCAGCGCGTGGCGTCGCGCGTCGATCCCTTCACCGCGGACCCCCGCTCCCCGCTCACCCTCCACCCCGCAGACTCCATGGTCACTGTCAGCCTTTTATGACGAACTCCTTTTAGCAGACCTTACCTACCTTTTTTAAATGTTGATAGTGAGAAAATTAATATTATTTGATAATATTGATTTGTTTTCTAAATTCTTACACTAATAATTGAATGGGAGTAACATAAAACGCTTAGGGGAAATATAGACCAGAAATAAACAAAATAGTTACCATTTTTTTTCTTTATAAATAAAATAAGGTTTGATGTTGTAATTAAAACCTGAAAGAGCTGGGTAGTAGCCAAAGTCGACCGTATACTTTTGGACATTTTTATAAAAAGCTTATGTTATTGAAACTAGAGGTGCCTTATTGCCCCCACTTGTGGTTTCAGCTAGGGGTTGTTCTTACCCAGTGATTATACGGCATTTTAGGATAAGAATTTAATATTATTATAACAAGTAATATTTTTTATATTATTTTGTACTTGACATTTTTGTAAATAAACAACTATACTTGTATAAAATATACTGTTTTATTTATGCTTCAATAACAAACTCGGCAGCTCCGTTGGTCTAGCGGTCGCTAGCGCCGCTACTGAGCACGAGGTCCTAGTGTAATTATGTTTTTGATCTAGGTTTTTTCCAGTAACAGTCCGGGATTTGTATTTATGCCTGTATGGTTGGTAGCAATAGGCCCGCCCCCTATTGCGTGGGACTATGTATATGTTATTATAAGCATCACGCTAGTAGATAGTCTCCAACCAGTAGACATAAGTCTAAAACCTAAATCCGTCAAGGCTTTACTCAGGACCAAATATTTTCAATAGGCCCAATTTGTCTAAATCCTTGAAAAACATCTAAAAAGCACTGAGCCTAAGACGTGATCAATGAATTTAGTCAATCTCATATGATTGGACCTTTCGACTTGCTTTCGATTTTCTTTTTTTGTTATTACTGACACTAGGTATGTGGTAATACGGGCTTGTGGCTAAATAATATCAGCCGCACGGATCGGAGGTTAAGCTACGATTGTCGAGGTCGGTCCGTGGACGGGTGATCATTCATTACATATAGTGACCCCTCCGTACCTCGGAAAGGACATAAATGTACACAATATCAAGAGATCTACAAGAGACAGCTAGAATCAATGGTTTAATGTGCTTTCCGAGGCACAGACGGGTGTCGGTATATAATGGATGGGCACCCCTTCACGGGCCGTCCTCAGCAAGCGTTGCTTATCCTCAAGGATCAATTCCTGCGACCGCAAATCAAGAAATTAATTATGTATAGGATTGGATTTTTAGATCAGAAAAGTTTTCTACACTAATAATAATCTATTAAAAAAAGAAAGATTTGTATTTTTGAAAATTTGTAATGAATAAAATCAAAAAGTACTGGTCCGATTTCAACAGAATTTTTGATATCGGACCAGTACTTTTTGATTTTCATCTCATCATTTCATCATTTGAATTCAGATCTCCATTAAAATGCTACATTATCAGCGAGTAATAAAGGCTACATTTTTTTAAAATTAAAAACTACGTTTTTAAAGGGGTGGAGCTGTGGAGGTGATGTTAACGTTCGAAGGGAAAAGTACGAAATCCACGCGGACGAAGTCGCGGGCGAAGCTAGTTGTTAAATAAAAATACTATTCTTGTAATGTGTAATGGGTATATCTGACCCTGTAAGGCTGCGTTTCCATTGAGGCGGAGCTGTGCGTAGCTGAGTTTATGGTGCGTGCATTAACCAATCGCATTTCTCGAAATCTCCGCTCCGCTTCAGTGTAGACATAGTGGTTGGTTAACTCATGCACCGCTAAGCTCCGCTCCGCACAGCTCCGCCTCAGTGGAAACGCAGCCTAAGAGTTTGGGGTCTAATTCAAAGGCCTCTTCTCAATTCTCATAATAAGTGCATTGAGATTTCAGGCAAAACCTTTCTATTATTATTTATTGATATTATCCCAGACAAACAGTGGATTATAGTTATACCTCCATAACTATAATCCATTGTTTGTCTATGGTACATGCTCATGTTTCAAATGTAGGCAGTTGCCTACATTTGAAACATGAGCTCAAAAGTAAATACATTTATAATAATGCGTATGTATGATCATGTAACTATTATCTTGATATAAGCTTAACAAAAGCGGCACTCACAACTATGTATGAAAGATTCTGAAATAATCACAATTGCAAAACATCTTTTATGGCAATGCAGTAGAGTCCTAAATGCCACGAACTTTTTTCGGGACTTTCAATCTTTCGCCTGAAACATCTTACCTATAAAAGGTAGTGGTTCATATTTTTAATCATCATTTGAGCCGTGATTTCTTGTTGACTGTCGTATAGTATATTTTTTGAGTGTTCATTTATATTTTGAGTTTAGTGGAAAAAAAATAATTGAAAACGTTTTCAACGTATTTAGAAAATCGCCACCCGAGAATGTAATATGAAGGTTAGTCCCTTATAAGTTAATTTAACTAATAGTATAACTTTTTAGATTACTTGAGACCACAGAACAGTAAACTTTAGACTAACAATAGAAAAGAGTGTGTGTCTCAGTTAAATTAAAGTAAAGTTATCTGGCAGATAATTTAATAAAAAAAAAACAGTTCTAATTTTGAATTAATCTGGTGGACAGCCCCCGGGTAAATTCAACCAGTACCTACGGTGATTATAAAAAAAGCCATAAATGTGATAAAATATAAAACCTTAGTGAGTCCAATCAGAGTCTAATATCGTAAAGAACTTCAAAAACAGAAAACGGATGTTTGAGTATTTTTTTTTTAAATCGTTCTGCCCAGTCGCATTTTTAAAAAGTATTAGCATCTATGTTTTTTAAATAAAAGCGCGAAATAAAATTACAATCAGTATGATTAGCGGATTACCCAAACAGTGTTTAAGGATTAAGATTGGCAAAATTTTACTCAGCGCTTTTTAATTAGGGGGATTAGTAATATAGCAAGAAGTGTGTAATAGAGAATAATCGGTCAGTGGGTCGTCTTAGGGATCAGACCCTATAACCATATCTCTATCATCTAATATGAAAAGATAAGAGATTATATTCTAGTTTTCCTGAGTATATACTATACCAACATAACGGCACACACATAATTTTGAATGAAGAACACCCAAGGATTAGTACCGCTGTTCCAATTCTGAAGTAATTAAAAAAAATAAGACTGCCTGGGTAGTTTCCCTCGTCACTCGTAAGGGAGGACTTGTATAAACAAAAACGACGCGCGTTTTTTTTTTTTTTATGCACAGTTTTTGAACGGTTCCTTTCACGTCACTTGCCATACTTTTCCTATCGTAATTGCGATCTGACACCATGAATGGCGTGTGGACAGACTTCTCTTTCGCTAGCTCATCTTTTGATATAAATGTCACAGTGAAATTGTAAAATTCGCCGTATTACATAGCGGCTAGCTGTTGTGAGACACTTAGCCGTTTTTTATGACGGCGGATCGTTGAGGCGTATCGCGTTTAGCCGGAATGTCATCGAAATATCTAAATTGGTTGCTGTAGGCAACTAGACTTGTTGCGGAAGGATTGTAAATTCCATTTTACATAATGTAACCCATTTGTCCAAGTCTACAAAATTGTGACCAACTACTTGGAAGCCACGCAAGCAAAGCGAGGTCTACATGAAAACTAGTCGCAATAGCAAAATTTTGACTAACCCAAACTATTTAGTCAGGGACTAAATAGTTTGGGTTGAGTTAAAACACTGATCAACCACGCTCGAGCCGAGCTATACATTTTGACAGACTAATCGTTCAGCCGTAATACATTCCGACTAAGTTTCTTAAAGCTTACTGCCTTTCAAAAAGGCTAGCCACTATGTAATGCGGCCAATTCTACAATTTAGCTGCGACATAGACACAATATGGCAGATTATCCTGTAATGATGCGGAGAAAATGACCTAATAAAGCGACTGTCTATCCTAGATTTCTGAGTTCCTGCACTAAGAATTTTCTAGATTTTTGGAGGCTCTAGAATTTGGAGTAGACGGCAGCGCCTGCTTATCTTTACGAGTCTGTCATACTAAAGTTATTGGCTGTTTAAGATAGCGTTTATTTCTTACTCCTTATCGCTTAGAACAAGGCCGTATTACCCGCCGCGCTTTGGAATTAAGTTTCAAACATTCTGACAGTATTAACCCACAGTTTTACCCATTTCATTGAATAAGGCCTTTATTAAAAGTACGATTTGAGCGCATCTCTGATACTTTTGATTCAGCTTTGCCAAGGGCTGCCTTAATTGTGCACTTTGCGATATGCAAAGCGTGTAAGGTGCACAGGGTGGAGATTCTATGGTACTGTTATTGCCAAAAAGAACCAAACTTGTAATCTTTCACGAAACAGTTTATAACATTCTATCCAGTTATAGCTATAGCTAGGCTTCTGATCATAAACTATGCGAAAACATTCGATTTTTTCGGATATTTTGAAGTTTGGTTTGGTTCATTTTTCTATGTTAAACTGGATCCGGAGTAAAATACGTAAGATTGAATGTTTGGAATGTCGTTATAGGTATCTTAATTTACAGTACAGACGCCAGCACATCAAGCTATCCCAAAAAGTCATTTTTTTCCAATTGAACTTGAAATTTATTCTTTTATACGCAGTTGAAAACTATCCAAATTTGACAGTGTGGTAGCTTGATGTGAGCCTCTGTACAGTAAAAAAGAACATGGCTGCTGACAAATAAACAATACGGAGTCCAAGCTTAGCCGCCGTCAGACACCAGCCAGCGCCTTCGGTAAATTACTTGCAGATGTCGAAGCAGGCAGGGTAGTTTAAAACAATGGAATCTGATATCTAAAGTAAAGTTGATTGTGCGCCATGAAATATGTTAGTTCCAAAATATTTTGGCCGTTGGTACTTTGGCAATGTTTGCATACAAATGCGGTCTGAAAATTGTTTTAATGTTCATTGCTTTGTATTTTTGTGTACAGAGGCCATCACATCAAGCTAACCCAATGTGTCAGATTTTCCCAATAGAACATGAACCTTATTTCTTTTAAGATAAAGTTGAAAAACTATCAAAGAAATCTGACACATTGGGGTAGCTTGATGTGCTGGCCTCTGTACATTAAATCCTTTTTCGTACTTCCTAACTCTCCTACTATAATCTTAATATTATATATAAATTACGTGTCACCTTGTTTGTCCGCCATGGACTCCTAAACTACTGAACCGATCTTAATAAAATTTTGCACACTGTGTGTGTTTTGTTCGGACAGATTTTATTTCGATTATTGACTTCAAAAAAATTGCTATTTTTACCTACTAAGTATATATAACTAAGCAAAGGAACCGCCAAATCATACAAAATACAATGTTTCCTCCGACTTAAGTCGGGTCCACACGTGTATAATGTAATGTAACTTGAATTTGACGCGACATCACGCTTGCGCTGATCCATCGGCTGTCGGCTTTAGTAATAAGGCATTCGGAATGGTTGATCGCGGTAAGTGCGTATGTCGTCCACACCATCTCGCTACGTTACACATTACACGTGTATACACCGTCAGATACTAGCACGTGTTATTTCTTGGCCCGTTTGATAAATTACTTATAGATGTCGAAGAAAGCAGGGTCATTTATGGCTTAAGAAAGAAAAAACATTTATTCAGCACAGGCTCAGGCACACAAAGACACAATACTAAACATAGAAAACAAAAAATAATAAAAATAAACAAAAAATGAGTAACAAGAAATACATTAAAAATAAATATACGAGTAAGTAGACATATATTATTAAGTATGTGCCTTACGGCTGCGCTAAAAAAGTCCAGTTCAGCAAAAATGCCAGACAGCCAGGGCCTGACGCTGGTGACTTAAGACTACATATTATTCATTTGACGACCGATGTGGCGCGGCGGGCGAAGGTCCGCCTGCGACGCAAGAGGTTGCGGGTTCGATTCCCGCCTTGGGACAAATGTTTGTACGATCTGCAAATATTTGTCCCGAGTGTTCTGGGTATTTCCTATGTATAATAAAAATATCTATCTATGTAATATATAGTATTAAGTATATCAGTCATCTAGTACCCATAACACAAGCTCTGCTTAGCTTGGGGCTAGATGATGCTGTGTGGATTGTCCAGTATTATTTATTTATTTATTTATATATTATACAGGTTGCCGATTTAATCACCTGCAGGATTTAAAGAGGTGAATCAGACCACGGTAGTCTACGCTACTCAATAAAAAATAGTACCTTAATTTTTGTTTAATATATCGATTACATTTTCTAATGCAGAGTCAAACCTGGAGCGAAAACTGGACGTTGACCTCATTTGCCGATCAAATGATGCCTGCACCTTTTAGTCAAAAATACCTCAAGGAAGCGCCGGGCGGGTCAATATACGCAGGGCTGCGTTTGCTAACTGCCGTTGTTTGGGAGAATAACTAATTACAAAACAGCATTAATTTTCAAATGTACATGTTTAAAATCTTTTCATATTTTTTATGCGGTCATTACTCATTCCCATTTGAATCCTGCAGGTGAGTTAATTAAGAATAATTTATTTATAAAAGTATTACAAAAATGTACATTTAAGTGCAGTAGTGTTATTTCTAAAACAATGGTATAATGAATGCATAATAGTAAAATATAACTAAAAATATATTTAACAGTTGCAAGAAACGATAATGTGGAATTCACAAATGATTGCTAGCGACCTGCCCGATCTAGGTTTATTTAAACCTGTGTTTCAGGCCATCACTTTACATAGCACACAATTAAGTAGGTCAGTAAATGTTATAAAATAAAATACATCTATTAACAACTATAAGAATAATCTAAGTGGTACAAAAATCAATAAACATTAAAACTAAATTAAGTAAAATACCTATGTACAATTAGATACCGGGGAATAACATAATCAAACCAGGACTTCTAGCAGTTTTTCTGTGTCCGTGTAATTAAGTATCGCTAAATAATCCGATATTACAAAACTACATTTCCTATAACTAAGACTGTAGAAGTTTAGATTCTTGTTGAGTCTATTATACAGAAAAGGTCCTAAAAACACATGAAATCGACTAGCAAAAGCATGTCTAGTTTGAGGCTTTGTGCAAACCAGGTCCTTCCTTCTCCTATCGTCAGGGACTGGGTTATAGGGAAGTGTAGAGTGCTGCTATAGTATGATGTGAAGAATAAATAATTGCTGCACTGTGAGCACATAACATGCTCTATAGAGCAGGTGTGTAGGAAATCTAAACGGTAGCAACCTTTAGAATTGCTCTTTGAGAACGTTCTAGAGGGAGAAGAATTGAATCCCCCCCCCAGGACGTTATGCAATAGGTTAGAATAGACGGACACAACGCTAAATAAACCTGTTTTATTAATTTATAGTCGGCTACATTACGTAAATACTTAAAAACAAATATTAGTTTGCGCACTCTAGCACATAGTAACTCGATATGTTTACGGAAATTTAGATTCGAGTCAATAGTGACACCAACATATTTCAAATGGTCAGCTCTTTCTAAAGTAGGGCAAGATCATGCAGTGTCAGCGTACGTGCTACAGGTATGCGCGTAAATGATTAGGTTAGTAAGCGGTGTGTTAGTATTTCTCATTGTAAATGAAATATATTTTGTTTTGCCAGCATTCAGTGTTAGAAGATTATTCTGGAGTCAATTAGATACAATGTTGAAACCATTCTGAGCATGTTCATAGGCCTCAACTCTTGATTTAGCTGAAAACAACAGGGCAGTATCATCCGCATAGGACATTACAACACCATTTTCGAGTGGCAGGCTGCAAAGGTCATTAATATAGATCAAAAATAATGTAGGACCTAGTATGCTGCCTTGTGGTATTCCAAAACGAGTATTAGAAAGATCAGAACTTTTTTCTTTTTGAATTGCCACCCTGCTAATAACACTTGGGTGATAGTGCCATATATATAAAAATCTAATATGTATATAAAAATTCTCGTGTCACAATGTTCGTTCCCATGCTCCTCCGAAACGGCTTGACCGATTCTTATGAAATTTTGTGTGCATATCGGGCAGGTCTGAGAATCAGCCAACATCTATTTTTCATACCCCTAATTTTTTTTTTTTTTTTTTTTTTGACAAAAAAAATACCATTGAAAAACAATTAAAATTTTCACCCTTCTATCACCAAACTCTAAATGGCAAAACAACGTTTGCTAGGTCAGCTAGTATTATTATAACTGTAACTACGGGAACTCGGTAAATAATTTTTAGGAACTAATCCTTTTAGCAACGCAAGCATAGATAACATCAAGCTACCCCAATTTGACGGTAGATTTTCAACTTTATTACAAAAGGATAGGGTGCATGTTCGATTGGGAAAAATGACAGTCGTCAGCAATACTTGCGTAATATTGCAGTGTCAAAAACGGAAATCCTAACGAATGCCTACACTATAGGTGAATTAAGTATATATTTAGTCATTTTTATTTAGTTTCGTGTAGGGCATCGGTTCAGTGTGGTCTAAGTCACTTTTTCAGTGGATACGCATCCATTATGCATGTCATATAACAGCTAGCATTAAATTAAAAAATAAATAAACCATTACTATACCTTCGATACGGCATTTATGCAAAATAAAGAAACAGAATTACCCTCTTTTTGGACTTCGCCGCAGTTGGGTAGAATTAAGGTGAGTTTTCCTTTTTATTTTTAGAGTACCGCACCTAAAATGGTAAAAGCTGGACCGGCACAGCTTTGAGACGGAGCCCTCAGAGCGCTGATCGTACTCGCACTTATCCGGTTTTTTGTATGCCTAAGTAAACAGCAATTCATTAACTATCTGTATCTGTCTATAAGTTAACAGAAATGAGGGTACGTTATAAATATATTTATAAATAGCGTGTCGAAGGTAGTTTAAAAAGATATTAACATGATCAAACATAATATCGTTTTGTTATTATTTGTGTTTCTAGAGAATAAAGCTACTTAATCAGGTCTGTTGGACCAAAAACGTAATATAACGAAAGATGTTGATTGATATTACTATTGCTACTTATATTCCCTTTCTATCTATTGTTGTGTTGGCCATTTAATGTGAGTTATTTAGTGATAAATGCAGAACTTGAACGTTTTTTAACGGTAAGCTATCGTTCTTTACGATATAACTTTTCATTAATATGGTATTGCGTTACATTCAGAGAAAAAATAAGTATTAGATTGCAACTTCAATTGTTTATAATGCATAATCATCAAATAAAGCAGAAACCAAGGTCCAATTAAAGTATAAATCCATGCAGGTTTGAAACAATTTGCGGGAGTGAGTTGTCAGCAAACCTCGTTTAGTCAGATAATTTATAAACAATGCTAACTTCCTTGGCCATTCCTTTCTGACCCTTGCACGAACAAGCTCTCGCCGCTGATTCTGTGGCTTTGATTTCGTTCCTAAATAATTAAAGGTTAAAGAGAGGAATTAATAACATTAAACAATAAATTAAAAAATCGGTAAATAGTCATAAGATTAAACAAATTAAATAAAATTTCAATCCACCAGACGAGGTCCATACTCCACAGGACCATACCCCACAGGATGTGCTCTTAGCGCGAAACCGCTTAGTTTATATTTTTGTTATGCCTTGACAATAAAGTCCGGTTAAGCCTAAAACCTCATTGAATGTTCTTTGAAAACAAAAAAAAACAATAATCTTAGCCATAGTGTCTTCATACTTTAAGATTGAAAAAAAAAGAAAGTGATCAAATGTCATTGTTATGTCAGATAACAAAGAAGATTTTATATATATTTTCCAATACTATTTTGTTTGAAGTAACCCATTACTAGTAAGTACTGAGCACTGGCCATTTAAAAAATATACGAATAAAATTGTGCTCCAGGGCTTCAATACAGGTAAAGCGGTTCTAAAAATAAAACAAAATTATAAAATATGTCAAATGCTTTGGTCCAAACTCTTTAAACTCTTTCCAAATGAAAAAAAAACTATTTTTTAAATTTGATTTTGGAACATACACGGATTCGAAATAAAACAATTTGTTTGGTATTTTCATTACTTGACATGTTGTTTGGGAGTGTCATCTATGATCAAATCATTAACTATAGTAAGAACAAGATATTATTAATAAGGATATTACAGTATTCTTTGACTGTGGATTATCTGATTTATTCACATTTTAATATGGAAATATAGATACAATTTCAAAGCTCGCGGTATATCTCAGGTAAGAGTTACAGACTTACTTAAACCTTATTTTTGATATTTTTAGATCCACCACAACCTCGCGCTGTTGTGATTAGGTAGGTACCCTTTTATACAATATTCTATTACACACCCCGTTTGCTGGTGGTAGCCAGTGTCCACTTGCCACCGAGCACCGCCTCAAAAATACAAAAAGAAATACAACATTTTATATTACGAAGCCTTCAAATTTTTCGTTTTGTTTTTTACTTTCGATTTTTGAATAGGTAGCATTTTTAAAATTCCTTATGCGTTTACAAAGTCAGTTTATTCGAGAAAACACATTGCCCTGTTTCGCTAACACTAGGCGACCTAAAAATGTCTAAATAATTATTTATTCACAGTTGCGCGTTGCAAAAACTGTTACTAGGTACATAATTTTGCTTTACTTTTGTTATTTAATCTTTCAACGTAGGTACATTTTATAGTATAATGTTGCGAAACATTTATTGATAGTAATCGTTTATTTTCCACTTAAACAATTTTAATAAATAACCATCTTCAAGCTTACCCCATAAACGATCCTTACATCATGGCAGCGTATCGAATGGTTGTTAATAGGTGTACATAGCTGGTCCGGTGACAGCACTGACAGGGATACTTGACACATGATAGATCTTGCCACGTTATTGCATCTCATTAAAAATCGTACTGTACTTCATCCCCTATCAAGTGGTAATCCCGTCTGATCTGATAGGCTCCGTTTGAGACTCGCCCGCAGCCACACATGTTGTGCTGATAACGTCTATCTAACGTCCGAACAGCGCCATAGGAATTTGAGAGAACACTAGATTTATAGATAATTTTGAATGTATTTCTTTGCAACAATACACA
The DNA here is from genome assembly GCA_905147745.2 of Phlogophora meticulosa. Lineage (NCBI taxonomy): Eukaryota > Metazoa > Arthropoda > Insecta > Lepidoptera > Noctuidae > Phlogophora > Phlogophora meticulosa. The sequence continues at coordinate 15,120,927 of LR990531.1, read as the reverse complement.
ACTTTAGTACAAATGTTACAATTGACTGTACGGATATTGGCCCCTCCCGACCCTTTGCTAGAGCCAGCCCGCGGAGCTGAGCCGGTTAATGATTAAAATGTCCCTAAATAATGAATCTATCTGATCCAGCCTGTCCCTTGCTGTCCTCTTCAGCGACGTCCTAAGCCGAGGTTCGTACCCCGCAGGGGGTGCCCTTAGCGATGGTCGCTTAGTTTTTAAGTTTTTTACGCCTGGCTGGAGGCCTTAATTTTAATTAAGCCCCCCACAGGAAAGTTCGGTTGAGCAGTAAATATCCCTGAAGGATAAACGGCGAGATGCCCATTCCAAAAAAAAAAAAAAGTACGGATATTGAGCGCCGGACGCAAAAGCGAGCTTAGCTCGTTCACGCATATAATTTCTTCTAAAATCTAATACTGCTCAACTTAAGACCCCTGCCGGTAATTCTACGTAGTGTGGAATTTTTGGTTTTGGACAATCACTGTCTCATTATAAAAAGAGTTCTTAGAACTCTTTTTATAGTTTTTTGGTTTTTTGGTATTTTGGTTGGCGCAGTGGTTGAGCCATCGACTGCTGCGCCGCGTGTTGTGGGTTCGATCCCCGCACGGTACAAATATTTGTATGACCTACAAGGTAGTTGTTCCGGGTCTGGCTGTTTGTGTATGTGAGTTTAAATGTTTGTAAACGCACCCACGATACAGGAGAAATTCCTAGTGTGGGGCAACGTTTTTATAAAATAAATAAATAATAACTTGACGGCACGGTTGGCGCACTGGCTGAGCGATTGTCTGCTGCTCCGCGTGTCGTGGGTTCGATTCAATGTTTGTATGGCCTACTGGTAGTAGTTCCGGGTCTAGCTGTTCGTGTATGTGACTTTAAATGTTTGCTAAAACACCCACGACCCAGGAGAAATTCGTAGTGTGGGACAACGTTATTTTTCACAAAAAAAAACTTGTTCCACCATTTGATTCTTCCTGATGCTGTAGGATGTGAGTTCCAACACCCGCAAACACGCACACACATACGCACACGCACGCCCACACGCAAAACGTACACGTCCGTATTCTCCTATAGTGATATGCAGAGGTTTTGATATAAGGCAAAAACAGGTCGCGCGACTGCTGGAGAATTCTAAAACTTTGCACAAGTAGATAAACACTACTAAGGCGGCCTTAGTCTTTTTCCACTAGCTCTATCTTAGGGTCATGGAGCGACAAAATGGTAGATGCAATAAGGTAAAAAGTCTTGGAAATAAGTATACATTAGTAAAATACACAGATATATACGCTAATATTAAAAACGAAGTCAAGGGAGATAAAAAGCTGGCTGTTTGTGCATGTGAGTTTTTAAATGTTTGTAAACGCACACACGATACAGGAGAAATTCAAGTTTAAAATGGTGACCGATAATTCCAGTTTCCCGAAAATTCTGGTTCCGATTTTCCATTATTCCCGCAGAAATTTTCGCGAGAGTTTTTACGTTGTTATTTTGTACCTTAATCAGTGTACAACGTTGTCAGTCAAGTGGGCAAGGGACCTCTTATGCACGAAGTTGTGTGTTTAAAACCGGGCTAATACCAATGTGAATCATCGGTGAAGGGAAAAAAAAAACATCAAAAAGAATCTTATGTATGATTTTCTAAGTGCCCGCCGCGCCGCCATATAACGCCATCTGTTTAACATATTTCAAGTTATAAACTATCCCTAAACAATTTAGATACTTAACAAAGAGGCAATAAGTGTTTTGTGCAAAACTATGGGAACATGGTGTGGGCAAGAGGTGATGTAAAATATTTTGAAGACGAGGGAAGATCACTTGGTTTCATACCACGATAGGGACTGGTCATATTACGCCTTCCCTGTCTTGGGTTGAGACTCAATACTCGAATGTATTTTTTTTGTAATCTTGATAGGTTTTTAACGTGATTCCTTGTTTGAGTTAGTTAAACTTTTTAGTGGTGTAGATTACGCGTAGAATAATATGTCAAAAAAGTGTTGGTGAAAATGTGGGTGAGTGTGCTTTAAGTGGGTGTGATAGAAGTGAGAAGTGACGATTTGAAAACAGAAATCTGAAGTAAACGGTGGGTTGGCTGACAACAACAACTGTCAGGTAGGTTTTATACTTTGTGTGTTTTTTGTAGTCTGGTTTTGTGGCCAGTTGATGGCTATAGGCTCGTCCCCAAACTGGAGTAACGTTGGCGTACTATAACTACACCTCTCTGCTAGTGATATTGGGGCCGCCTTGCCATGTTTGGCTAACCATTGTTGGTGCGCGCGAATGAACGAAGTACTTATCTCCCGGGGCCCTCCAATTTATAGGGTACCTACCAAGGGGTAGGGAATATGGGGTGTTAGCCGGTAGGAGTCCGTCGTATCCAACATTAGGAATTCGCCCGCGACTTCATTCGAATCGGTGTCGTACTTTTCGAAATTTAACATCCCCTCCACTTCTTTCTAAGCGTATTTTTGATAGCAAAATATAGCATACTAGCTTTTCCACGCGGTTTCACTCGCGTTAAATTCGGGGTCCCCCCATTTTAGGGAAGTGGTTAGGAAGAGACGTAAAGTAGCCTATGGCCCACTCACCATCTCTTCAACAATCTCCACTTAAAAATCACGTCAATTCGTCCCTTCGTTTTGCCGCGAAAGACGGACACACAGACACACACACTTTCACATTTATAATATTAGTATGGATGTTATTTCCTGATTATGTAACTTTCTATAGGTGAAATATATTTTTCAATCAGTCAAGTAGTTTTTTAGTTTATCCCTCACAAATAAACTAGCAATTAAATGTTTTCTTCTTTATTAAAACTAGCTGTACCCGCGACTTTATCCGGGTACAATTGAACAATTATTCATTTTTTTGCGCGTAACCTTAATTCTTTTGCTTAAACAAAAGTAGCCTAAGTTACTTCTTATAAACAAAAGTCATATGCCCTGTTGAAATCGGCCAGTCGTTTCGGAGATTACCTACCTCAAACAAACAGACAGGCAAACAGACTAAAAAAAAGTTTTAGGTATGATTAAATATCATTACAAACAGACACTTCAATTTTTTTTATTTGAGTTAATAGATGTATATGGATACATTTTAGTTCAGATAAATAGTTAAGTCGAGTCGTGTCTATCAAACAGCATCAGAAATCATTTCAGAAATCATTTATTTATTTGCAAAACATGGGTAAAAATATACATTGATGTTTTTTCATAAAAGTAATAACGTTCTCCATGTTTATCCGTCACATAGGTATGCAAATAATGAAAAGTAAGTTAAAATAGTATTGATTACAAATCACAAAATAGAATAAAATAAGATAAAATATGTCAGCCAAAGTTATGAAATTATTATAACAATATTTATAAAGCACACATCCACAACTGGCTAAGCGTGCCTCATGCACCACGCTTAGCCAGTTCTGTGTGGATGAATGTTGGGTTTAACTCGTGAGAAGTAAGAAGAGGTCTTGTTCAGCTCACGGTAGCCGGTCAAACCCTTCGTGGACGTGTCGACTGTCTAGAAAATCCTTCGCCTTTTCAGTCTATAACTATTTTGTGCCTGACAAATACCCACATCGGTATTAAACAACAAATATTTGTATGGTCTACAGGTAGTTGTTCCGGGTCTGGCTGTTTGTGAATGTGAGTTTGAATGTTTGTAAACGCACCCACGATACAGGAGCATTCCGAGCGTGGGGCAACGTTTTTAAAAACGAGAAATTGTGTCGTATTCTAAAGATTCTTAACGCCCCTGACTCCTGACTGCCAATACTGGATGTTATGTATTAGCAGATGAATAGAATACAATTATGCACGTACTTCTGCCCTTCCTTAAGAATAGGGCTACCAAATGTAAAAGGTTTTTTCAAATCCGACAGGTAGATCCAGAGATTAGGCGGGGGTTCAAACAAACGAAACTCTTCAGCATTATTATATGAAGGATAGATTTGCCTTGAAGATGAAAAAAATATGTTTTTTTGTTAACAGGTAGCTTAAGAATGAACCCTCATTCGAGTGAGGATACGGATGAGGAGAACTGCGACGATCCTATCAAATTGTTTGATAATGATAATAATGCGGTCTACTTCGGCAGTCGGCCCAATGGACATCGTAAGTTAATTCATTCATGGTTACAAAATCAATGATTTATATTTATTTATCAGATAGCCCTGGATCCATAACTTAAAATTATTAGAAAGAAATTAAAAGATGTATGTTAGTACAAAGGCCAGCACATCAAGTTACCCCAATCTGTCAAATTTCTTTGATAGTTTTTCAACTTTATTACAAAAGAATAAGGTTCAGGTTCAATTAGGAAAATTGGTCAGTTTGGGATAGTTTGATGTGCATGTACAGTGGGATATCTGTGGGATAGCTTGATGTGTGTCTGTACATTCATACATAGGCTCGCCCCCTTTGCTCTCATGGAGGTACGTACAATAGACATGTGTTGTACAGCTAACCACAGGTCAGTTTTCTCACTTGAACTGTGGATACTTAACATTTCAAACGATCGTCACATCTACATGACAAGCGAACGCATGCCCTGTACGCAACGCCACATGTATGTGACGATAGAGACCGTGCACTACAATTTGGTCATGCGTGAATTTCATTAATCAAATTAAAATACACCTTGGATATACTAACCAACCAACAACCAACTACCAGTGGCCCACATTAGCCCTGGATCGAAACAACTGGAAGTCATGGGGCCTTTGCCCAGCAGTAGGATGACGCAGGTTGACAGTATCAGTAAAAGTATGGATATTGATAAGTTTGATAATAAAGAAGAAATTCAACGTTTTTTTAAAAAAAAAGGCTTCACGTTGAGAACACGCGCTTGCGTTTATGCGTGTGTTCAAAAGCTTAAGGTGCAACTATACTGCTATCGACCTCATCTACCATAAATAAACTCATGCTTTTTTCTTGAGGGTAATTAGGTTTTTGCCTACACCACCAAATAGTTACTACAACAGAACGCCACCTTACGATCCTTACACACTCCTGCTTCGTTTACATTCTAATATTACTAAAAAAAATACTAAATTAAGTTTATACATCTGATGATACACGCACGCTGGTAGCGTGTACTACGCACCTGACCTTTTACCACATACATATTATAAATACCTTTTGTTATTCGAGTTTTATTCAATTTTTGACGTGACCAAACTATGTAAGCAATACTAAGCATACTCTTTAAAATAATTGCCATCACCGGGGGTTGATTTTCGAAAAATCAATGGAGCCGGGCGGCAGCTCGACGTGCTCTCCCTTTGAGAGATACCGCGGCCGCTATACTTTGAAAGTCCGTTTAAAGTTTTAAATATTTAAGTAATTAAAGTAATTGTACGACCTCGACAAATGTTTGTACGATCTACAAAGATATTATTATTATTTAAAAAATAAAAACCTATATTGCTCGCTAATAATGTAGCTTTCTATATGTAAAATAATGATTCAAATCGGACAAGCACACAAACAAACATACTAACAATCAAATCGTTTATTTTTATAATATTACAGTTGAGACCAACCCCATTGAACCAATACTGATTGAATTTATGCAAGCTAAACAAAACTCCTTTCATTTTTTTTTCACAGGCACCAGAGACACAGACAGCCATTGGGAAGTCGAAGTGATTGGAAGAGATGTATTATGTCAACCAAGAGATAATTCTACGCTAACAAGACCTGATGATGTAACAGAAACATTACAGAGCGGCGTTACCAGTGAGTGTGATATTTCACCATCATGTGTCAAATTAGTGGATTGCGGAAAATTTCCTTGGTACTTTAAAAAGTACACGCAACAAATAATGAATAAAATGAATTTGAATGAAGATAGTGATAGCGACCATGACATAGATGTAGAAGGTATCGTGGATGATTCAGATGATTGTTTTATCGTAGAAGATCTACAAGACGTTACAAATAAAGTAATTAGCAAGGATAAAAAATGCGTAAATACAGTGACATCAATAGTAAATGAAAGCCTAGACTTTATGAAGCGTCGTAGAGATGATATGGAAATACAAACAGCACTAAGCGTAAGGAATTTGTTAAAAGTGGATTTTAAGCGTAATCAAGGACTTCTTGGAATGAAAATAACACGAAAAAACGAAACAAATTCTACGGACGTTAAAACGGACTGGAAGGCAGTGTGTAATGTGGTTGAAGAAACGGATGAAAAACAAAAATCTGTAATAGCTGATAAGTTTTCAAGCTCCACTGACAAAACATTTGGCCAGTTAGACACTCAACTGATACTTACTACAGAAGAAAAAGATACTAATTCTGTTTGCCAATTTAAAGCTAACATCGAAGAAAAAGATTTGATTGACAGGCCAACTCTTATTAAATCTTCAACTTCCAAAAATATTCCTGTACAATTTCATATTAGTAAAATTCCTGAAAAGCTCATAAATGATTTGAAGACAAAGAAAATAAATGATCAGACATCCGAAGCTAAACTTATTAGTAAGCTGTCAAATAAAAGTCTTTCAAAAGACTCAGATAAAAAAAATAACATCTCAGATGAAAAAGAAATAATGATTGTAAATGAAAAACCATTAAGTTACAGCGTAAAAATTACAAAAAAGTTAACAAATTCATTAAACAAAATTACATCTCACGTGAAGGACGTGAAGAAAACGAATAAATATAAAAATGATCAAATTAAAAATAGTGCTAGTGAAAGTTCCTTATCTAATTATTTGTTACCAACAGTCCTACTGTTGGTAACAAATAAAAGTAAGGAAGACATCAAAGACAATAAATGCATGAAACAAAATAGAAAAGATAATACACAAAGTAAAGTTGCTAAGCTTGATAGGAAACCTCGTAAAAAGATTAAAAATAAAAAACGTGAACCCAACTCGCCCATCCTACATTGCAGCACTGTACCAAAGAAACCGAAACTTAAGATGCCTGCTAAATGCAATCAATCTGATACAAATTCTAACTTACCAAAAGACCTAGGTAAACTAAAGCAAATAGTTGATAAACTTACTCTTCTAAATAATAATAATTTAGTGCAAGGCACTAACCGACCGAACCACGTTATTCCTAAAGTTGTCGCAGTTACAAAGCCTGTCGATGTTCACACAAAAGAACCTTTACAGAAAGTTTCTAGTATTATACAAGATAAAACCTGCCACTTGAAACCTTCAAATGTGTCGGAACATCTTTCTAAGAATTGTAATGATGTTAGTAAGACTGTTTTCAAAACCAATAAATTCCATAATACTCAGAATATGTCTTCAAGTCAAAATAAAACTTTGAATGAACAAAATGTATTGCATGAGTCTCACCAATATGGTGTGTATAAGCATAAAATAAATACTATCTCGGTCACAAATCGTATCTCTAATGCAAATAACAAACCTGCGGTCTGTAATAGTAATGTATCAAGAGCAACTGTGGCGTCGCCTGCAAGTGGAGCCAAGTCAGTTCTTACCAATCAATATGCGAACGTCCCCACTTCTCATGGGGCTCATTTTCCTATTCACAATGCAGTGCCTAGTAAAATGATTAGCAACAATATTCCTAACAATAAAACAAAAACCCCAGTTCAGAATAGTTACGCTTCGGCTATAATTTTAAAGTCAAATAATCAAACTAACTTTCCATTCGAGAAGTACTGTGATCCCCCTGTGCAAAACATGGCTCGTCATTCATCCATGACTATCCCGAGTCATCTCCAGGCGCGGTGCCGAGATCCCCAACTACCCTATTCTGCTGCTCTTGCACCTGCTAGTTTAGATAGGCGTCAGACTTATTTTCAAAGTACAGCTCACTCTGTTCCAAATCAGTACCTTCCTCCACATGGTCATTTAAGCCAACGACCGAGTAATCCAATGCAAGACTTTTACAGAGAATGTTGGTTGCCACAAAATTTGGCAGGTCGTCCACCTCCACCACCACTCTCACCTACACTTGCTTCTTTGGATAGGCGTCAGACTTATTTTCAAAGTTCAGCCGATTCTGTTCCAAATCAGTTCCTTCCTGCATATAGTCATAACAGTCAACGACCGAGTAATACAATGCAAGATTTTTACAGAGACTGTTGGTTGCCACAGAATTTGGCGCCTCCTCCGCCACCATCTTCAAATTCTCCACCTAACATTCCCCCAAAAAATGGTCACAACATAAATCAATCTAAGGATGCCTTTAATTTAAACCGTCCATCGGTAATGCAAAACCCACAAAGTGCTTCCCGCCAAACCTCTGTTAATACCCTACAGACTAAAAATAGTTCAATAATCGGAATGAATAATGATGGTTTAGTCAAAAAAATTAACATAGTCGCTATGCCTGTGAAAAAAAACGTTAGTAACAAAATGGAGACAGTTAAAGCAGAACAAATAAATATATCTGAAACGAGTCCGCTTGAAGATCTAGAAGTAGTTGCAACGAAGACAGAAATGTTGAAAGAATTAGATAAGTTGTCGTTTGTTGACAAAGATATAAATGATAACAAAAAAAAATCCCCAGCTAGTAATATCAATGAAAACAAAAAGGAAAACGCATTAGAAGTGGCAATTATGTCAAAAAAGCCTGGTAGATTTGAAACTTTGAAATTAACAATGAAAACCAATGCTGTGGAAACAAAACCAGCCAATGGATATTCGCCACCAATTTTGCCCATACCGACATATCAAAAAGTTTTAGACCGAGTAACTTCAAACTCACAAACCCAGAGCGCAATACCTGAGACTGCTTTTCCTACTGAAGATATTAGATCAAATTCAAAAAATGAAAGTAAACCAATGAGAAAAAGAGATTTTGTAAAATGTTGTAAAAGAAAAGTTAGCAACGCATGGAATAATGACGAAGATAGGAGAAGAAAAGACGACGCTAAGAAGATTTCTTTAGAAGAATATAAAAAACGAATACTGAATAATGATTGTAAATCTGAACCTAAAAAAATGTGTAAGGAGAAATATAGTAATGGTGAAAAACGGCCAAATATAGATTTTAAGTGTAGAAAAAACGTAGACTACGGCACAGAAACTGATCTTGGTTATGATTCGGATAGTACAGTAGTATTATGATTTATTATATCATGTGTTCTGTTGTCTGGCCATTTATTATTTTGTTGACTTTAGCTCTTTACTCTTAAAACTATTGTTTCCCTTTGCACATGTACCCAGCATGTTGAATTGTATGGCTATTTGCTGTAATTTTTCATCGAAGCAATAACGAAACATGAGCTTTTGTTGAGTGAGTCTTGAGTGCTGTAACAAGTAAAACAGCAGCAAGAAATGCACAACTGTCCCCTGAGCGCGTCTTTAGATAGATTGCATACAGTCACGCATCGTACCCAGATGCTGCGATGTTGCCTAATATCTTGTCCTGTCCGCACGACGTTTTTCAACATGGCAAGACAAGCTGTGCGTAGTTTCTGTGGAGACAGGTATCGTGTGGCATTTGTCCTTTAAATATCTTTGCATGTTTTTATTAATTAAGACGATTAAAAGTATGTTTGTATTAATTAAGACAATTAAAAGTAACCATATTCTGGTTCGTCAACAGACGACAGGAGACTGAATGACGAATAGGTATTTTTTTTCGTTGAGGCTATTTGAAACAAATGGAAAGCTCATGTTTCGTTGTGCGGGCTGCCCGCTCTGACGGCAAATGCGAACTAACCACGTCAAATATCTGTCAATGTCACTGTCAAAAGATATGTTTCAAGCATAACTCTTCCAAAAATTTACCACCATATTTTGGCCCATTGACATGCAGCTTTCAGAAGCAGTCATTGACAGTAATGTTAGATTCAGTACAATTATTTTAATTTATTATTACATTATCGTGTCAAGGACCAAAATATGCTGGACTTCATAGTACGTAAAACCCACAATGGCATTTGATATGGCATAAATTTTGACACTACATCAAGTTTGCGTGACACTGACAGCAGGCTGTCATCATACTATTTCAAGATTGGTTCGCAACTAGTCTACGGTGGCGCCAGTAGCAATTTGTGAGTTGCTTATGTTACGTTTTTTACATTGTTGCAAGTGTATTTTTTGCATTGAAGAGAATTGTACGCGATTCCTCGTGTAGAACTTAATTGATTTGTTATTGGTTGAAAATATTCGTAAGAAATAAATACTTTGAATACAATTATTGGCTCTTATTTTAAACTAGTGATCCGCCCCGGCTTAGCTCGTGTCAAATTATATACAAAAACCTATCTCGTTTCTCACTCTTTCTGTTGGTGGAAACCGCATGAAAATCCGTTCAGTAGTTTATCACGTACAGACGCGGTGGTTTAATACTATGTAGTGATTACAGTTCCATACATTCTGTACCTTAATTCATTAATTGCCCCAGCACAGTAGCGATGTAAATGGAAGATTCGCTTTCCTATTTCTGTTTTATGATCATATGTTTTTGTAACTTACATTTAACATCTATTTTGACGTTTGTGATAATAGTGGTTGAGGCTAGATTGTTGTGTGTCAGATTTTTTTATCTGCGTAGAGCAGTTAGATTATAGGAACCGTTACTATTCTAAATTTTATTCCACAAATGGTATCTACGGATCAGTACGTACTATTGTTAAGACGTTTTTTCTTTTTTAGGACCCCACATTCACAAATTCGATTAAAATCAGTGGAGAGTTTACTCAGGATTATCACTTATTTACTTACTAACCTAACAGGGTTGGATGTGCCATTTTCTACGAATAAATTTCTGTCTTTGCCTTATGATTTAAAATCATGTACAAATGAATTTAGTTCTGAAAGAAAACACAAAATGCTCTCGACATCAACCATTGTGTGCAGATGTTATTTTCCTTTAAGCTCCATTCTGCACAGAAAAAGAACAAAAATAAATAAAAAACTGTCAAAGAGCGCCTTTTTAAAAAAAAAGTCACTTTGTCAAAAAATTGCGTAGCCTAACATTATTTAGAGAAACATCTGCATTGTGGCTGCGGCGACAATTAATCTATCTAACGCGGCTCACGGCGTCTTGTTGTAATAAATCTCCGGATTACAGCCTCCTGCGCGGAATTAGGTCCTTACTGGAAGGATCTGACTTGAATTATGGACGGAAGTTCGACTTTTTTAGCCCGTTATCTAACTCATTAGCATGGTGGTGGGCGCTTGATTTGCACTTATTGACAGTATCGGCTTTTAAATTCTTCTGGAGCTAATGCAGATTTAAGCACATTGTACGACTCCAGGCTCCTGCATTTTGATTATACTCTGCGAATTTACTTCTAAATTATTTATTTATTACTTTAAGCACACAAATGTACAGAGGCGGACTTAATGCTACGGCCTTATACTAAATTGTTCAGGACATAATTAAGAATTAAAAAAAAGCAAATTCTCACCTCCTTTTCAAAATTCTGTGTTAATTACTCTGTTAGGCCTTGAACACACACTAACATTGATCCAGGCGTGTAGTTCATGGATCGCACGCTGGATGATGCGAGCATATATCTAAGAAGTTGAAGGTTTTTATCTAAGATTCCATTGCCATCCAACGTGGCAATGCTACCAGTCTTGGGTACGTTTCCAGATGACAGCGATGCGGACGAGTACTTTGGTGCCTGAGTGTCTTGCTCGGCTTTTTATTTTAGTTTTATATTATAATTGGAAATAAACAGAATCCCTAATAAAGCCATAAATGGCCGCTAGTCTAATGTTTTCACAGATACCAAGAAAAATCTGAATTATTAAGGTACAGAAGCCAGCTCATCAAGCTACACAAATCTGTCAAATTTCTTTGATAGTTATCAAGTTTATTACAAAATAATAAGGTTACATGTTCAATTTTTTGGACGACCGATGTGGCGCGGCGGGCGAAGGTCCGCCTGCGACGCAAGAGGTTGCGGGTTCGATTCCCGCCTTGGGACAAATGTTTGTATGATCTACAAATATTTGTTCCGGGTGTTCTGGGTATTTTCTATATATATATTAAAAATATCTATCTATGTAATGTACTGTATTAAGTATATCAGTCATCTAGTACCCATAACACAAGCTCTGCTTAGCTTGGGGCTAGATGATGCTGTGTGGATTGTCCAGCAATATTTATTATTTATTATTATTATTAATTGAGAAAATTGGATAATATAGGATAGCTTGATGTGCAGGCGTCTGTACCTATGCATGTAGGTATGTGTGCGTTTCCGTAAATATCGATAGCCATGGCATAATATTGCGATTTAAAGAAATATAAAATTTGTGCTAGTGTAAATGAAGTTGATTTCAGAATGACAAGCGCTATTGAGGAAGTCATCAAAAAATTTGGTATTGTAGCGGAAACTGAACTTTGTATCATCATCATCATCCTCCTGCCCTTATCCCAATTTATTTGGGGTCGGTGCAGCATGTTTTCTTCTTCCATACATCTCTACTTGCCGTCATCTCAATAGTCACCTCTATTCTAGCCAAATCATCTTTCACGCAATCCATCCATCTTTTCTTTGGTCTCTCTCTACTCTTGTAACCCTCCACATTCACACTCAATACTTTCCTCATAACATGGTCCTCATTCCTTCGCTTTACATGCCTATACCATGACTACCGATTTCCACACAACTTCTCGGTTACAGAAACTGAACTTTATATGTGGATATTAAAGTTATTTTTCCAAAGGCACATATTTGTTTACTGATTTAGAAGCTAAATTTCAAATGCAGGATAGGTAGGTTGTTGTAAATCTCCTATGTAGTGCGGGTAGTTGCGATATGCCAACCTTTCCGGCGACTGGCTGCAGCTAAAGCAAGTCTACGTTCAAGCGTAAATTGGTACGAGCGGGCTCACGCCACGTCGTATGGCTGCCTGGCTTGCGGGATTGCGTTCTAGTATATTCATATCATCATTGGAAAGTCAAAACTACTTAAGCGCCAAATTTGTACAGGGTGGAAGAGATATTGATGTACAACTTGATACCATGAGATCATTTCGACGACCGATGTGGCGCGGCGGGCGTAGGTCGGCCTGCGATGCATTGGGTTTCAGTTTCGATTCCCGCCCTGGGACAAATGTTTGTACGATTTACAAAGATTTGTTTTTTTTAGCATTTAGTACCCATAACACAAGCTCTGCTTAGCTTGGGGCTAGATGTTGCTGTGTGGATTGTCCAGCAAACAAAAATGTATGATTCTGGAACCCAGCGATGAAATTTGTCGGCGGCTTTTTCGTATTTTGTTCTGATGTATCTTTTTTTTATTTATATACGTTAAACTGTAAAAAAACATGCGTGGAATCATTTCTGCAGTGCATCAGGTATGTTCGCAGAGGCACACGTCGATGATTTTCACGCCATCGTCATACATAAATCTGCCTCTTTGCTCTGTAGAGTGCGGGACAGCTCCAACTCCATCCTAAAGACCATAGCGGGGAGGTACGATTCGCCTTTGTTAGGTGATGTTGTTCAAAGATGCATTTTGAACAACAGCCTAGTTTCTAAATAGATTAGTTTACTAACATAGGTATAAGTTATCTTTTTGTTTACTAACCCATATGGATGCTGCTTATCTGAATTAAAAACTATTTTATTTTATTTCTTTTTTTTTCCATTTTACTGAAAAAGTAAGTAATTCACTACTTTCATTTAAAATTAATCATAAATAGAAAACATTATCATTTTGAAAAAAGTAAAAAACAAACATCAAAAATGTTGAAATTAGTCTGATAATTTCAACACTGGGGGGTCGAGGATCGTGTACAGAGGACAGAACATCAAGCTACCAATGTGTAAAATTTCTTTGATAGTTTTTGAACTTTATCGCAAAAGGAATAAGGTCCATGTTCAAATGGAAAAAATTGACAGTTTAGCTTGATGTGACAGTACATCAAGCTACCCCAAACTGTCTGTACAGTGGTCTCAGGTTTTGCGTCGAAGTCCCTTACAGAGATCTCGCCCATTTATCGGAATTAGGAATTTTTAAATGAGCGTAATTAATTAAATGGATTTCTTAATTTGTAGGACTTTTTATCAGTTTTCGCAATCGCAATCGACAATTTTCGCAGTTATGTATGAAATTTTGGCATAATAATATGTAATGTATTCTCCCTAAATTTTATTTTTATTTAGGATTAAGTTATTCTTTCTTTTCAAATACAATTTTTTTGTTTTTTTTTTCTAGACCAAAAAAACGTGTTATTATTGTACGCCATTAATGGCAAAACATGCAGATCTGCCTATTATTTTTAAGACCTTGCACATATTGTTCGATGTATACTCATGTTTTACAATAAATATATTCTATTCTATACACAAAACTAGATGTCACATTTACCTACCATAAAATATTTCACTTCCGCACCTGAGTGCTGTGTATATTTTAAAATTCATAGGAATTTAAATTCTTAGACTCTTCAATTTACATCAGATCCGACGAGTAAAAGCCGCGGGGAATATGGAACAGTAACTCGATAGACAAGATATTAATAAAATGGAATCCGTCGAGCTAGTCATATTTAAAATTCTACTGTTGAGATCTTATAATTTTATTATAGACCTTGTTCAGCCTGTTAGCAGATGACACATTGGGAAGTGTTGCTTTCAAACATACATAAACCCACACCCTTTGCACATGGGGTAAGCAGAAACTACCACCCGCTATGATCATACATTTCTAACATACTCCTCTTGCTTCGGTTACGTTCACGCATAGCCTAAGGCACAAGAACAAAAAACCGTATTCTTGTGGCCTACGGGCCTGGACAAAAAGATGTAAAACGCCAGACGCTACAAACGTCAAAATGCAATGACATAACAAACAGTAAAAATGTCAATAGGAGTCATTTCATCATCATAATCTGCCAAGCTTTTTCACAACTGTGTTCGGTTGGTTACCAGGCTAACAGGATGCAGCTGAATACCAGTATTTTACATAGAGCTACCGCCTATCTGACCTCCACAGTCCAGTTACGAAAGGAGTCACGGGACATATCTAAGCTAATATCACCTCCATACAATTTGATCTTTCCGTTGGCGTTAACACTTACATAAACGGGATTTTGCCTAGGCCCTCTGGTCATACACACACGTACGTACGCCTGACCTATCTGAAGAACATCACAGGTAAAGACAGTGTGGAGTGTTGTCAGAAAAGAATAATTGGAACTAAGTTTCATTTCATTAAAAAATATTGAGGGTCAACACATACACCCGCTGTGGCATTACTTAGAATAAATAAAAGAATTTGCCTTCAGCCGAAAATAATATATTTAGCACTAGCTTTTACCCGCCAGTTCATCCGCATTTTAAAGCTAGTATCAGGTTGGTTTAGGCCTCGCCTCTTGTGCACAAGGTTGTGGGATCAAACCTGGGCAAGAACCAATGTGAGTTTTTCAATTCATATGTACTTTCTAAGTTTATCTTGGACATCACTGACATCGGTGAAGGAAAACATCGTAAGGAAACCTGGACTTATATAATTAATATAAGTCTGAAATCGCCAATCCGTCTTGAGCAAGCGGAGCGAAGAGGCCTTCCCTGCAGTGGGACAGTAATAGGCTGCTGCTGCTGCTGCAGAATGGAAGGGACATCGACCCACAAACTTATACCATGAATTCATACATACATGTTTCTGGACTCACCGGCGCGGCGTTGAAATTTTTCGTGAGTTTTCCTTAAAATTTCGAATTATGAAAAACATTCTCTTTCTCTTTCCACCCAAATCAATGAGATTTAAAAATTTAATTAAAAATCTCATTGGGTTACATAGGAATGATAATTCTCTAATTACTTTAGTTAGACTTAAGTAAGGAAAAATCAGAAAAAAACGAAAAATGAAGAAAAACTAAATTCGGTTGGTCTTCAACAAGAGAGCCAGAGAGTTAACAGCAGCTTGCATCTGAATTATTCACTTCCATTTCAGCATAGAACCGTCTTTAATATCGATGAAACAAAATGTTGCCACCAAATTATAATCATGGCGTTCCCCCTGAGACATTGTGATAGACTTTTAATTTTTTATTACCTTATTAAGGGAACGAAAATTGAAGGGCGACCCACCAGCACAAGTAAGTACTTAGGTAATCGAAATTATAATTTTAATGAAACACAATCTTTTGTTGAAACTAAGCAAAATCGACTCTAATGATGAAATAATTAAGACACGATATTTTCATAAAATTTGTTTTCAAAATGTTATCAGCCCTGTTTGTGGGCAGACAATGGTTCTTTATTCTGTCTTGCTTGTAATTATCTGATAACAAGGGCGCTTTGAAAAAGGGCGATCTCTTTTTTTCATTCATTCTTTGGATATGGTCGATGATTGCAGTGGTCTAAACCTCCCACAGAATTCTCATTTAGATATCTCGTGAGTCTCTTTGGTCTGTAAAAGGACAAACAGCTTTGGTAAGGAGGTAATTTGCTACTTTATGTCATCGAGTTTGTGTACATTTTTTTAAAATGTTCTTTGATGTATGTCCGTGGCATTGAAGCGGGTCCTATCAGAAGCGCTGCAATATTTATTTCTTTTTAAAATATCGCAGCATTATGCTGAGATAGGGGCCTTTTTAACCTCGTACAGGTCCAAATTTTTATTTTTAACCTTTTTAGTTTTAGTTTTTTTCTTTGCTTATGTATAAATTATATTCTTATTTCATTTCTTTTTAAACATAGAATACTTTTTATTGTACACCATAACAGCTTTGAAATAAGAACTTTTATTTTATTAGGAGTTGGTATTATTGTTAAAAGCTATCTCTTACAGACGACCTGTGGATGGACTTGGACAGAGAAAGGATAATAGCTATGCAGGTAGTCGGTGGTGTTCGTGCTATTTACATAAATACAATACAAAACAATATACATACGAGTATTATATAAAATGAGCACATATAAAAATACAATACATATAAAGGATGGGTTTTCGAGACGGCGCTGTAAGGATAGGTAGGTACCTGAAACGTTGTATCTATATTATAAGAGAAGCAAAGAAATGTCATGTTAAGACGTTTAAGGAGAGAGAAAAAGAAGACAAGTTTGTGTTCTTCTTACCCACAAAGTCAAAGCATTACATAGCAGTAGTTCTGAACTTGGGGCGATTTACCGTAGAAACTGATGGGTTGCATTGGCCTGTCGCCGAAATGTTTTTTGTAACTTAATTTTGTAATAAATAAAACAAAATCAAATTATGTAAAGTAACCTCATGACGATCTGCGAAAGACTGCTGGCAGATGCTGGATGCGGCAAGCTGAAGACAGGGCGCTATGGCGCTCATTAGGAGAGGGCTATGTCCAGCAGTGGACTAGTATAGCCTGATGATGATGATGAACCTCATAGTGATCCAGGGGTTGTAAGAGCTACTGCTGAGCTTGAGGTCCTGTGTTGTCTCAGGTCAGAGTGTTACAGATTTTTTAATCTACGATTTCTCAGTAACAACGTAGAGCCTGGATTTATGTTGGGTTGATGGAAATAGACCCGCCCCCTTCTACATGGAACTTAAACTTAACTGGCAAAATGTGGGTGTAATATAAGTACACTTTTGCCTGACCTTTCGGAGTATAAAGGCGTGATGTTAATTATGTATTATTATCTAACATACGTACATAACTTTTTGGTACCAAGCCAAACGTTAACGCAATCCTATCACAATTTGTGATTCTGTTTCATTTGCTATGTGTATGTTCAAGAAACTCATTCCATTTTATTTTCTTGCAGTCTACAAGCTCTTGAGACATACATTAGCAAATAAACTTAAAAAGTGAACTCCTTGAGTTTTCATTGCTTGAAGTCACGACAAGTTTTTGATTTAACAAGTGGGAGAATGCATTAACTATTTACAAGGTGGCTTGAGAAATGCTGGCGTTGGAAATAAATTGTAAAGTGGACTTCGGAGTAGATAAAAAAGGTAGACCGTTTTGAATTACGTTGCACGTTACTACCATATCACGAATACTAATAATTCAGACTAAATATTTTATTGAGGTCTTGGTTTATTTAAAAAAAATAACCCTCACTAGAAATTTTTCCTGTATCGTGAGTCCGTTTACAAACATTCAAACCCACATACACAAACATCCGGACCCGTAACAATTACCTGTAGGCCATACAAATGTTTGTTCCGTGCGGGAATCGAAGCCACGACACGCAGCTCAGCAGTCAATCGCTCAGCCACTGCGTCAACCGTGCCGATTGATATGTTTCGTAGAAGGTAGAGAGGGGCCTTGATACCTAGGTACAACGCATAGCATATTTTTCGTAAATATAAGAAAAACGTGTTAGTGTAGATGAATACTAGTGTGCTACTTACTAAACCTCAAAGTAGTGTGTAAATTTGTGTGACTGAGCGGATGATACCGAAGAAATTTCAGTTTTTTTTTTTTAAACTTTGCCCCTCACTACTAATTTCTCCTGTGTCGAAATTTTGTAACGTCTCAATCACTACTGAAGACGTTAAACTGGCAACACCTGGCCGATCATGAACATCCAAACGAACAAGATTGCGCTAAATATCTGTATGATGGATTTAAGTGTATTGGGCATATTGGGGAAACCACGGAACACTTTCCAGGTAAAACTTCCAAATGTACTAATTGTGCAAATCAATGTCAGTGCTCAAGATCCATGCCGAGGACACTTATAGTAAAGTCGTTTTATTTAAAGGTAGTGCTCTCTATTATAATTATTATTATCAACAAACATGAACCTTTTCTTAACTGTGAAAAAGTAAAAACATAAATAAAGTTAAAAAAAATATGTTAAATCACACATATATTCCCCAAAGTGTTAGGCAAAGGTGTACCTATGATACACCCACATTTTGCCAGTTATGTTTAAGGCTCATGAAATGGGACGAACCTATTGCCACTAACCAGGCGCAAGTCCACACTCCGGGCTGCTACTGAAAATATGCTTCCGCTACTAACAATAACACTTTGCTCGACCCGGGAATCAAACCCACAACTTCAGGATATTTGGTATATCTACAGGGAAAATTTAAATAGTTCCTAAAACTTCGTCCCATTACTCAACTTTCCACACTGTCAAACTAATAAATTGATTCATAACTATCGGAACATGAATCAGCCAAACTATACCATTTATCGAATTAACCAATTTCTGTAATTGATTTAAAGTCAAAAAGACCAATTCCGATTAATCATACCCAATGACCAGCGACCCGAACTTGTGGCAATTCGATTTAAAAAAAATATCGGTATGGACGTCCCTTCGTTGAAGGAAACCCATCCTCAAAAATATTATTTCAAAGCGCTATGTAGATTAATGTATTATTTGGGGATGGGAGATCTCTGGTATGAGAAATCTGAAGTTTCCTTCTACAGAGATAAATTATACACGGCTTGGAGGGTAGTAGCGAATGGGTATATCATCGTCGTCTTGCTTGACGAGCTTCTGTCATATGCCAGGACGGATTTGACGGACAGGGAGAAGAATGACCTGGTGCAGTTCACTTTCGCGCACCCATTGATCTACTGCAAGGTGCTGACGCTGTACATCTGGAAGGATCGCATCAAGGTTGTCATGGAGCGCTTGTTGGAAGGTTCCAGGTGTATTTTTGAATCAATAGAGCTTGAAAAACTGTCTGTAAAGCAGTTCGCTAAGCATTGCTTTACACTGACTGGTGTTTCCTATGTTACTCTGTGCTCAGCAACCATTGAGGCTGTCAGGCTTCATTTTATAGAAGGTAAGGTCTTCAATTAAAAAAAAAATATATATATTTTATGTTGTATTGATTTGTTACGTTTGTTAACTGGTTCGATAGATAGTATATTTTCTTTTATATTAGTATATAATTCAGTTAGGTATCTACTCATTTAATGTTTGTTAATTCAGTAAGAAGACATATTGCTTTTTTTCCTTACCTACTCGTAAGTAGATCGAAATTTCATACGATTTTTTTTTTTGAACCCATTATCATGGTATAATATGAAGTTTATTTTTTTAAACACAAAACCTTACACACTCCCAATCACAAATCTCATGTTTATTTATTGAATCATTTAATTCGAGCAACAATGACAGCACGGTTGGCGTAGTAGCTGAGCGATTGACTGCTCCGCCGCGTGTCGTAGGTTCGATTCCCGCACGGAACAAATATTTGTATGGCCTACAGATAGTTGTTCCGGGTCTGGCTGTTTGTGTATGTGATTTAAATGTTTGTAAACGCACCCACGGTACAGGAGAATTTTCTTGTGTGGGGCAACATAAAAAAAAATATGCACTTACAAAGACAAAACAAAACTATAAACTGAAACAGATTGTGACATCATTGCTGCAAAGTGACAGGCCCAGCAGAAACCTTGCAGTAGTGGTTCACAAACTCACATTATTTCATTATTACAAACAAATCAGCTTTGACGACCGATGTGGCGGGCGAAGGTCCGCCTGCGACGCAAGTGATTGCGGGTTCGATTCCCGCCTTGGGACAAATGTTTGTACGATCTACAAATATTTGTTCCGGGTGTTCTGGGTATTTCCTATGTATAATAAAAAATATCTATATATGTAATGTATTGTATTAAGTATATCAGTCATCTAGTACCCATAACACAAGCTCTGCTTAGCTTGGGGCTAGATGATGCTGTGTGGATAGTCCAGCAATATTTATTTATTTATTTATCTTTTTATTATTTAAATTTCTATCGTCAGTTGTCAAATCAAAACAGTTCAGTCTGTATGCATTTTATTCCTTTATTTACACCATAACTGCCAGAAAACGAGACACAATAGAAAATGTATTGTTTTTCAGTCACTTGGCGTATAACGTGTTAAATCTCAGCTTAAATAGCCCTTTTCTTCCAGACATACCGGTCCGCACAGAAGTGGTCTACTTCCCCAACTCTTCACAGACTGGCTTCTTCATCAACGTGCTTCGTTTCTTCGTGGAGTTCCACTGGTATTGCATCGTGGCCATGATGGCAACTATGGACTGCCTCGCTCTATGCTCCCTGATCACTGTAGGACACAAGTTCAGGGTCCTAAGATTGTATTTCCGTAAACTAAGGATCAGGACTCTGGAGAATAAAGGAACAAAGACGAAGAAGGAGCTTGCTGATGAGTTTAAGAAAGATTTCGTGATTGGGATCAAGTTGCATTCGGATGCTTTGTGGTAGGTGTACATTTTACAGGTTGGATAAAAAAATAATATTTTTCTTACTAATATTTAATGTCATTAATGGCGAATGCACGACGTAGCTCAGCATGTAAATAATTCTTCTCTCTTTAAAACTTAATCGTAATAATGTATGCATATACATACATATTTAGGTTTAAAAAAAATACATCTTTACACATAAATACTTAAACTCACACCTTTTTCACATGGGGGTAGGCAGAAACTACAGAACGCCACCGGCTACGGTCCTTATATACAGTCTTTTCAAGACGTCCCACAGACAGGTATTTGGCCCTAAAAGTCGGACAATTTTTTTTTTTGCGTTTTATAGTATTATTAAAGTATTTCGTTCTATTTTGAGGCATAATAGAGTAAAAAAAAAGCATACATTATTCTTAACAAATTTTATTTCTAATTTTCATCATCTTCAGAGTCATTTTCAATACTAATATTGCAAATATAATTTTCCTCCAAAAGATTCATGGTATCTGCTGAAAGAGGACTCTTTCTTTTATGTTTAGCGTTCCTCATTCCCGTCAGCAAGGGGTCTGATGTCAAGAGCAACCTATTTAAAACGTCTGTGTTGCAGGCTACTCTCGAAAATTTTCGGGCGTAGTTTAGTCGAAACGCTCGGATGTGCTTATTGCGGGCTTCTGCAGCTTCTTCAGACAGTTGCCCGATTGGCAGAATCGCCTCCTTTATCACGGCTGCCCCATGACTCAACACCTTATGTAATGTCGGCGACATTGGATGAAACTTGTACAAAGAAACGTACAATTCAGCAGTTTCTTTACAGTAAATTTCGAATTTTTGGATGTTGATTTTTATCCCGCAGCACATGGTGTCTAGGATGACTTTTAATCGGTAGATTAAATTCTGGTCAATCCCAGTTATTTCTGCAGCTTTCTCGTATTCATCGAAAAATCGCCTACTGGTATTCCCATCATTAGTGTTTCCAAAGTTACCCTTTGGAATATCTACTAGTAATCCTAGTTGTTCACGAAACTTGGTTTGGATTTCTTTTTTTCGTGTCTCCACTAGTTTCTTCTCGTCGGCAGTCAGGCGAGCCCTCCACTTCATGACTGGTAATTTATAAGCTACATGCAGTAAGCTCTCGAAAAATCTTATTCGAGCGTGCAGCAAAGATAGACCAAATCGCATGTTTTCCGTATTGCAGGGCCTTTCTTTTGTAAGGTCGTTGAAATCGGAGGATGTGGCGCCACATATGTAACATCTCATGGTTGACTTGGTATGGGTTGCTGCGTTACATACCTTGCCGTCCACCATGGTAAAAACTATTTTATGTTTGACGGATATGTCGTCGATCTTGGTCTTGCTCAGTTCTTTTATTTGATTTTCTACGTACTCGATTTCCTCATTAGTCACATCAGTGTTTTCTTTCACAAATCGTATGCGTATTGGTCTGCAATATCGTGGTGATGACGGAGTTGGGTTTTGCCAAATAATTTTTCTTTCCGTTCCATAGACTAGTTGGAGTGGAACGACAGAACTTTGAAAAATGTTGGCGTCGGAATCAGTCTCATTTGCAAATTTCATTTTATATTGAATCTGCTGAGATCCGTCACAGCCCCATTTGCTGATGAGCAGAAAGGACTGCTTTTTAGATTCAGTCAGTTGCTCCAAGACCTCCTCACCAAGATGCAATAATAATCGCTTGATGGTGTGATCCATTAAGCTTTGTACCCTTACTTCGGCACAGGTCTCAGTTATGCTGTGGATTTCGGGGTAACATTCTTTCTTCAACTTCTTTAGAATCGAATAGCATGGGTAAAAGCCTGGATTCGTGTCTCGAACCACTTCGTATTGGGCCTGGGTAAGCCCAGCTTCAACAAACATAAACAGGGAACGAAGGTGTGCCAATTTCGTTGAAACTTCTTTTTCTTGTTCAGCTGCTTGTTCTTTTATCGCTGCCGCATATTTTTTTGCTTTCCGGGGGCTTCTGGTAAGGAACTTTACGATTTTTGATGCTTCAACTTCGCCAGTTTCTCGAAATTTCATTTGTGTTGCGTATGCCAGCACATCTAGTTCAGATGTTCTAAGATTTTCAGTTTTTCGCCTTTTATTCCTTTCACATAACTCTGAAAACGACTTTTGAGGTCTACCTGGCCTTAATCCTATAACAAAAGATAAACCTTTAGTCACTGATAAAATTCTATGAAATATAATGATGTTCGAAACAAAAGAATTGTTAACCTTAATAGGTACCTGCTTTTGGTAGCGATATGGTGCCCTTGAGCCATTCTTTGTTCGCTTCTAGGAATCTGGCTTTGGTGTTGCGGGCAGCTGACCATTTCTGCTTGAATTGGTGACGTATAATTGACAACTTGTGCTTTGCATCGGCAATGTTTGGGTCATCTTCAGAGTATTGACGGAGAGGTTCCAACTCCATAAATTCCAACTTTTCATTGAAAGTTGAAGCATTGGAGCGTTCCATGATAGTTAGTAAATCGTTTCTAGTTAATACCCGCGTCCCAGAAGAGCCTGGAAACAAAATAAACTAATTTTCATAAAAAAAAACAACACGTGGTTTTTTGAGTCCATTGAAAAAAAAATTGTCAAAAATGGAGGGGTGCGTTAGGGTGGCTGTTTTACGTATTTTAGAATACTATAGAGTCTATTCTAAAACAAACCATATACATTTTTACTTAGAAATACTCAGAAATAATTTAAAACGCTTAAAGATTTTTTGAAATGCGTATTTTATAGGACTTTTTAAGAATTACTTACTAATGGAGCTAAAGGTATGAAAACTCCCTCTTTTCCTAACAAAAGTAAATAAAATAAGAAGTACATACCTGGTTGTGTAAGATCCATAGTAGAAATTCAAAAGAAATTGACTTTTTCACCATAAATTGAATATTTGAAAACAATGAAATTTGAGCGCATCGAATAATTACACGACCACGGCAAGCGAAGGGTAATTTCCGACTGAGCTCATGGAGCGGGGGAAAGTCTTTAGCGCGTCGGATTCACGCTATTGGTAGGAGGAGATACCATTGTATTTCGAGGAATAATAAAAAACGGCGTCTAACTAAAACAAAAAAAATGGATTTCGCCCGACTTTTAGGGCCAAATACCTGTCTGTGCGTCCCCTGTTGGAGTTTCCGCTTACATCTGCCTAATAAATACCATTTGTTAATCGTCTTTGATTCATCCTCTGAACGTGACCAAACCATCTCAGCATACACTTTTCAATTTTTGTAACTACATCTTCTTTTAGAAGATATACACAATGCATCTGCAGGCAGCTGCTGGATGCGGAAAGCTGAAGGGCAGGACAGGGTACTATGGCGCTCATTAGGCGAGGGCTATGTCCAGCAGTGGACTAATATAGCCTGATAATAATAAATAATGCTGGACAATCCACACGGCATCATCTAGCCCCAAGCTAAGCAGAGCTTGTGTTATGGGTACTAGATGACTGATATACTTAATAAAATACATAACACAGATAGATATTTTTATTATACATAGCAAATACCCAGAACACCCGGAACAAATCTTTGTAGATCGTACAAACATTTGTCCCAAGGCGGGATTCGAACCCGCAACCTCCTGCGTCGCAGACAGGCCTTCGCCCGCCGCGCCACATCGGTCGTCTGATGATGTATGTATGTACACAATACATACATTACATGCACGTCATACACACACTATATTTATTTTTACAACACAATCAATAAAAAAAATGAAATTAGAACTAGATGATGTCGATGTTTGCTAGCTGGCGACTCTGAGAAGACACTATCTTGGTCAGACCCATCATATGAGGACCAGCATTAGTGTCTGAGGAGGTCTTGCTTGATTGGTGTTGCAGGTGTGCCCGCAATGTGCAGCAGTCCATGGGGCCCTTGTACAGCATCCAGGTGCTCGAAAGTGTCGCTCTGCTCGTTATGTGTCTTATTAAAATAGTTGTAAGTAAACGACCAATTCCCACTAATAGAGAATGAAAGAAGAAGAGGAGAAGGAATATAACATAAATAAATAATGCTGGACAATCCACACAGCATCATCTAGCCCCAAGCTAAGCAGAGCTTGTGTTATGGGTACTAGATGACTGATATATTTAATACAATACATAACACAAATAGATATTTTTTTTATTATACATAGCAAATACCCAGAACACCCGGAACAAATCTTTGTAGATCGTACAAACATTTGTCCCAGGGCGGGAATCGAACCCGCAACCTCCTGCGTCGCAGGCGGACCTTCGGACGCCGCGCCACATCGGTCGTCAATATGACCAGTAGATATAGTGTGTGACGTGTGTGCTGAGATAGGAGTTTTTTGACTTCGCACTGGTTATATATTTAGTGCGGTGCTATACCGCTGGTTTTTTTCGGTGATTTTCTTTTGTTTCATACATTTTCTGGTTTATTTATGCTCATACCTAAATATTATTACTGAAGCTACTACTATTACTGCTTTTATTTTGCTATAACTATTACTCGTGGCTAAATAATAACAGCCACATGATTGAGGGTTAAGCGATGCATGCTGCGCATGCTTGCTGAGGCTCTTCGTGCGTCGGAAGCAGTTGGTCTTGGTTATTATTCGTAGACTTTTACTGCCCGAAAGTCTGACAACCAGTCTTACGAAGGAGTTCATTTTATATCGAGACTCCTCCGTGTCCTTGACTCGGAAAGCACGTTAAGCCGTTGGTCCCAGTTATCATTTGAAGATCTTTGACAGTCGTTAATGGTAGTCAGAAGCCCGAAAGCCAACCAGTCGTATCAAGGGATATCCTGTTGCCCAGTAACTGGGTGGTGGATGTCAGATAGGTAGTCGCTTCCGCTTTTTCTGGTTTCCGACTTGAATATATTTGGAAAAGGCTAAGGAGGTCTTGATGAGAAACCTTCTTGCAGGTGGCAGAGCGCAATATTACCTACTTGCTGGCTACCGCCGCATTCATTATCTGTCTTATAATACTTACTGGGTCCTACATGATGGCCGCCGGAGACATCACACACCAGGTAATCAGAACTTATTTATTAAATTACCACCACTTCGTCTGCGTATAGGTACATCTTTATAAATTATAGGCGACGTGTTTGTCTGAAGTATAAGTATATGCTCTAAAGTTTCATTGAAAACTGTTCAGTATTAAAGCTTGAAGGAGTTACAAATATCCATCCTTATAAATTATCATGCCACTACTAGTATAAAACGAAGTCCCCCGCCGCGTCTGTACGTGATATGTAAACTCAATAACTACTGAACGGATTTTGATGCGCTTTTCACAAATAAAAAGAGTGAGAAACGAGAAATATTTCTGGTTATAATTTGTGATGGGCGAAGACGGGGCGGATTACTAGTTTATAATAAAAGTAGGATTATTTATTACTATTATAGACTATGGATTATTTATTACTGTTATAGTTATAGTGTTAGTTATGTATAGTTATAGTGTTACAGTTTTGACAGTAGTCTTATAAGATAATACTACTTATATATGACTAATGGATATATTACATAATGGATAAACTCAAAAACTAGTTCACCGGTTTTTTCTCATGTTAAGTTCAAAGGAAAAAGTACGACAATCTACACGGACGAAGTCGCGGGCGGCGTACTAGTAATAATATAAAACCACGTTAGTTCAATAGTTCTAAACCTCAAACACATAGCGCGAAAGCGTTATACCAGCTTCTATATCTACTACTAGACGCCATTTTTATTCTCCAGGCTTCGCTAGTCGGCACGTCCATATTTCACAGCGGGTGGGAGGAGTGCCACCCGGGGCCTGATCTCCGGGTCTTGGCTGTAGTGGCTCTGCAGATGAGCCAGGTGCCTGTCTACATGACGGCTTTTGGAGTCATCACATTGTCGCATACTAACTTTATATCGGTAAGTATCTAAAAAACAAAAACGACAAAAACAAAAAAATACGAGCTTCTTCTTATCTTAACATATTAAATTACGTGTCACGTTGTTTGTCCGCTATGGACTCCTAAACTACAGAACTCATTTTAATAAAATGTTGCACACAGTGCGTTTTGGTCAAACTTAAAAGATAGGATAGTATTTATTTCGATTATTGACCTTAATATTTTTTTATTCCAAAATAAATGTTTTCCTATAATAAGTTCCATACACTTCTAACAGATGGCAGTGTAATTTAACTTTTGAAGCGGTACAAAGTTCGCCGGGACAGCTAGTAAAATAATAAAGATAAATATTATAATATAAAGAGAAAATTAATAGATTGGCTGGAGGACACAGAGGAACTCATTTATTCTACGAATTAAGGCCCGGACTCCACTAAACTCGTAGACGAGATGACAGGAGAGATATATTATAAAGCACCAATAGAATTTCATGATTTACATTAAGCAGAGACGGGAAGTGGGAATAACGACATTCTATTGGTGGTTTTCTCTTCTATCGTCTCGTCTCCGCTTTGGTAGAATCCGGGCCGGGAATTTGGTAGAATTATTACATATTTGAGTAATATTATAATTCTGATGTTAACCTATTTTGGGGGTTAACATAAATATGTTTGTAAGAAGTATTTTTGTGAGTGTGTTGATTTGGAGTTAGTTGTGTATGAGTGTGGTAAACTTGAGCAATCTATGAATAAAGTAAAACTAAGGAATTTTAGGCGATTGGCACACTGCACCGCATCACGCAGCGTAGCGCGGGAGTGCGTGTGTGCAAGTATCTGTGTTTGTATAGGAAACACGCGTAGTGCAACACACATAATATATCGCATTCACGCGCAGTGTTCGTTGTTCGCCGCCGCGCACCCCGCTGCGTGTTGCGGTGCAGTGTCCTTAGTCTCAGTCCTTACTTTTACTTTATTCATAGATTGCTCAAGTTTACCACACTCATACACAACTAACTCCAAATCAACACACTCACAAAAATACTTCTTACAAACATACACTTGAGAGCAATAAAATCGCACACGTTGACTTTTTGTTGTTAAAGCAGTTTTTTTCATGAATGTGAATACATATTAAAATAAAACTTACATTATTTGAATGTTTACTTCAGTACCTTTCTAATGATATCAAATACAGTGTAAAAAAAGTACCCATAGGGAGTTTTAGGGCACAAAACCCAACATACGGATAAAATTACCCAATTTAGCTTAAGAAAGAATAAAAATAAAACTCAAAATGCTTGATCAAATTGTTTTTTAATAAGGTGTATTCCCTCCCCTAGCCTTGATTACAGCTCTTAATCGGTTTTTCATGGACCGTATTAATTTCACCATGAAATCTTGTGGTATGGCGTTCCACTCCTCTTCAATGGCAAGTTGAAGCTCTTGGAGGCGCGTAGGAGCAGGGCTTCTTGCTCGAACTCTTCTTTTTAGCTCATCCCAGACATGCTCAATCGGATTGAGATCAGGACTACGAGCTGGCCACTCCATCGCCGTGATTCCAACGTCTTCCATGTAGTCGCAAACTGTTCTAGCGACATGCGGTCTGGCGTTGTCGTGCATTAAGAGAAAATCTTCTCCCATAAGCCACGCAAGCGGCCTCACATGTTCTTCGAGCACTTCTTCGACGTATCGTGCAGCCGTCAAACTTCTCGATCTCGGGCCGGTATTCGCCGTAGTGATGAATACAATGTCAGTTTTAGTGTCCAACATTATGCCACCCCAAAACATACACGATCCACCTCCAAAAGCCACACGTTCGCTTATGCAGCATTGTGAAAATCGCTCTGATGACCTTCTGTAGACCCTAGAGCGTCCATCATGACCATGTAAAGTCATTCTGCATTCATCAGAGAACATAACAGCCCGCCATTGGTCATACGTCCAATTTAAATGTTCCCTAGCAAATTGTAGCCGGGCTTGTCGGTGAGCTGTGGTCAATTTGGGACCATTTGCTGGGCGATGTGAAGTCATTCCTGCTTCACCTAGTCTTCTTCGAACTGTCCACCGACTTATATTGACATTGCGAACTTCTCGAAGCTGTTGTCCCAGTTGAACCGCGTTCAGTTGCCGATTTCTCAAAGACCTTGTCACAAGAAAGCGGTCATCACGCTCTGATGTTGTGCGTCGCCGGCCAGATCCTGGTCGCCGAATGTAGCCACCGGTCTCTTGGAACCTCTGGTATACACGACGAACAGAGTAGCGGCTCAAATTTAGCCGTCGAGCAACTTCACTTTGGTTATGGCCTGCTTCGAGTAAGGCAATAACTTGAGCGGCTTCTGCGGGCGTGGTATCCATATTTTTCCAGTAAATCCGTATGCTTCCAGTAGAGATGTTATCACGTTGACCTTCGGTATGCAACTGATTAAACATTCTTTTTTTTTTTTTTTTTTTGGAATGGGCATCTCGCAGTTTATCCTTTAGGGATATTTACTGCTCAACCGAACTTTCCTGTGGGGGGCTTAATTAAAATTAAGGCCTCCAGCTAGGCATAAAAACTTATAAGCTAAGCGACTATCGCTAAGGGCACCCCCTGCGGGGTACGAACCTCGGCTTAGGACGTCGCTGAAGAGGACAGCAAGGGACAGGCTGGATCTGATTGTTCCATTATTTAGGGACATTTTAAACATTAATCGGCTCAGCTTCGCGGGCTGGCTCTAGCAAAGGGTCGGGAGGGGGGCATTGACGGGGTCGTCGCGACGGGCCTCGGCGGCGAGGACGGAATGTCCGTTTTTGTTTGCGAACAGTGCTGGTGGCCTTATCGCTCTCCTGGAGGAGAGTGATAGGATCATCTGGCTCTGTGAGTGTGTGTTTCGGTCTTCGAACTGTACTTATTCGCGAGGGAGTGTATCGGACGGCCGATGACACTAAGGGGTTAGGATGAGCGGTAGAACAGTCCATGAAGCGCTGGGTGAGTCGCTTCATGAACTGTTTCACCGTAGGTATTTTGAGATCTACATGGAGAGTCTCATTTCGGACGTAGTTTAAAAATTCCAATAAACCGACCTTTTTATACCTGCGGCTAAGGGTGCAAGTAGTGACAACGCAAACGCGTGAATTTGGGGAATTCGGTGTACGGTCGGTTTTTGTAAGTTACGTGAAGGTCAATGATTTTAATTTTATGTTTTTTTAAAGCTAAGCTTGTATGCTTTAATGTTGTCTAATGATTTTTACTCAATATCTTTAGATTTTAGAAAACAATCAGTAATAAACCAAATTACAAGGGGTGTGCGATTTTATTGCTCTCAAGTGTATTTATGTTAACCCACAAAATAAGTAAACATCAGAATTATAATATTACTCAAATAGTACGTAGTATGTGTCAGCCCGCTGAAGAACACTGTCCTTTGAGATACTGGATTGTCTTAGTTTTAAGGGTAGGGTCTTAGCATCTGTAATATAAAAATTGATACAATACTGATGTACCTAGGCTAAGCTTTCTTGTGAATAAATTACTTACTTACGTCAATAAAAAATCAGTCTATATTAGAATGCAGAATCTAAGATGATTGAGATTTTTTTTATGCGTCATGTTGGGCGCATTCTTTTTTTAAAGTTCTATTCTTTTTTTTATATCTGACATTGGTAGACCTTCGTTCAGCCATGATTATTTACAAGGTAATGTTTGATAATCCTATATTCTCTTTACCTTTTCAGGTACTCCGTTCGTCATACTCTTTCTTTGCTGTTATGTATTAAACGCAATACGATCAATTGTGTATTTCTTATGCACAAAGTGTAGACTTTTGTGTAAGTATGTATTTATGTAGTTGGAAATGTAGTGTATAATTATATATTTTGTTTTAAGTATTACACATATTATTTTATTTCTTTAACAACGACAAAACTATGAATACATGAAAAAATAAAATAAAATAAATAATCACAGGGCTTCGAAAAATTCATCCGCAACACTTTCAACGGGAACAGTTCCCAGAAGGCTGGTAGCATTGCCACGTTGAATGGCAATGCCATGGCCAGCCCTCTGGTCACGTGAAGAGTATTGTATTGATTTTCATTTTGAAATTTCTAGTAAATTAAACTAATTCGAAACAATTTCGAGCGTTTTCAATAGATGTTTACTCTGTGTAGTGTTAATAAAGACCAGAGGGCTAATTATCGTAGCTAAAACGTTCAAAATGTAGACACAATCTCACCTCAGCAACACTTGTCAATAATGTAGGTACATTTAGAAGCATTTTTGACAGATTGAGACTTGAGATAAGAATGCGGTCTTTCTTAATAATACGAATACTACCTCTCTGATAGTGACTTCAAAAATATATCTGCAACGATTTCACAAATGTTCCGTTTTTTTGTTCAACGTTTGGATCCCTAAAAATGCGTAAAACGGCCGATAAAAGAGACCTCTCATCTAAAATAATAACTAAAGACAATATTAAACAAATCTCGACCCTCCATAAGCTGCTTATAGCTCTCTCTGTCATTATTAATTTCACGAAAATCCTTTTGTTTCGTGTTTCGCCCATCTGCGACGATATTTTAATTTTAATAGATTTTGGGAGACGAAGGCATAAAGTAATTCGTTAGAAAATTTGAAATAGGAATCTATTAATGGTTAAATAGTTACCCAGAGAGGGTCGTGGCTAAAATAACAACAGCTGCAAGCGTCGATCGAAGATTCAGCTACTTTTCCCGAGCCGAGTCAGTGGATGGGTGACCATTCATTATATATCGAGATCCCTCTGTGCGACTGCAAGCATATTAAGTAGTTGATTTTGGCTGACATTCGTAGCTCTTTGACAGCCGTTACGGGCAGGTTGTCAGAAATCTGAAAGCCTGACAACCAGTAGTGGAGGCCAGCTAGGCAAGCTCTCTATAGACTCTCTCTCTATACTGGTATATATTATATATACCAGTACTTAACTGCATCCGCTTACCAGCCAGTCAAGGTCAACTCCCGATAAAATGAAAATCCGCCAAAATCAGCAATGTTACATTGTCTTCCAATAATTTTAAAAGTAAGTAATAATAGTCAATGTTTTATTTTTTCAAAACGAATCAATTGACTACTCTTTAGCATTTCTCTATGGATTTCTCTAGATATTTGGCGACAGGATGTCCTACTTGGAACGCATCCAGCCTCCACTGCGTCTTCTGTTAAGGCCTGCTTACATGACACTTTTTCTTTTAATATCGATTTGGTAAAGTTCCTTTGGTTATTTTGGTAACAGTCTTTACCAAGCGGTAACGTCAAAGTTGACGACATACACTTGAAGTAGATAGACTGACTAAGGACATACACGACGGGTGGGCGTTTTGGGGGATTGTCTTATATATTTTTTGGCGTTCAAAAAGTGCTTATTCTCAGTCTAATTTGAATAAGTAAATCAATTTTGATTGATTTTTTATTTGATTTTGAACTTACACTATTCATAACCCGTAACTTGTACGGATAACTAGGATAGATGCTCCAGCGCGCTTACTATTTATTTTGATTCCGATCGATCGACATTGGAATTTAGATGGTTCATATTCTTGAGTTCGACGCTAGCGCCTTTTCGGGATCGGGCTTGGCGCACGCATTACGCTACGCTCGAGTTTATTTTGACAGCTGTGTGTTTTGCCAAATAATATAATCACGTGAATCGAATATAATTAAAATTAGTTGGAAGCGTAAAGTCCCCTGGCCACAGATTACTGAATAGTTACTACGCGTTTAATTATACTCCATATGTGGAGTAGATGCTTCAAAATATAGAGGTCCACAAAAATCGATATTACTCTGGAAACATTGAAGATAATGGTTTATACTTTTCACAAATTTGTTAATACTAACCCAAGTATCGGCCAATTTTTTATAATAAAAGTATTTATTAAGCTTTTCATACTGAAAATAAAAAGAGATTTCAAAAAGTGCGACAACTATCAGACTTTTACCATATACCTATTTTCACAAAATTCAGTTGTACGTGGATGGGTATTCTATTGACTAGAATCCACGCCCAGCTAAATTGTACATACCTATCACACGAACACACACACATACTACAAATTGCACGATTGATTTTGCACACTTCGTGCAAAGTTATTGGAACGAAGTTCCATATCGCGCGTTGCGAAAGGGGGCTGGCTAGACGGAAAAAAATAAGACAAAAAGTTGTAACGACACTTTTTGCTATAAATAGTTGTAAGCCGTGCGCGTGTTTCTCCGTCTGTCTCTATCTCTCTCTCTCTCATCGAAAGCAAGCTAGTTATTTTTGTTTCGTCTTTCTATTTCGCATTGAACAGTGTGGTGTCGCGACGATTTATTTTTGTTGAGTGTATAAAGGTATTTTGTACATAATAAATAGTAAAAAATAATAACAAAAGGAACTTCGTTCCATCCGGGTGTCCCTTGACACCTCTCAGGTTTTTTTACATGTTTCATGTACTTCTACCAAATATTTTTGAAGTGTAGGTACTTGTATCTTACATCCATGAACTCGGACACTTAACAATATATACATATTTGCCTCCGTTTCGTACCCATGAAAATGAATCGTGTGTGCAATATTTATGATTATTTATACCAATACAGAAATTCTATATTTGCATCATCGAGCCCGTGTGCTGAGGTCATAACATACACAAACGATACCTCGGTTTGCTTGCTCCGCAGACTAAGGATGAATGTTCGTGTTCCGATATCGGTAATGCGGTACCTCGCTGTAAAATGTACGCGAATTTGTGTACTGGGTTTACGTTTTTAGTTCAGTTCGTGTCTGGGTTACTGCTCTGGTGTTTATTGTTGGTGATGGATATGGAGACAACTACTACATATAAAGAAATATTTGTAAAGAAGAAAAAATTGATTGCTAGTATGTTTGTTTGTGATGAACTCAAAAACTACTTAATAAATTTTAAATTTTCTTCCAACGTAACACAGGCTTTATTTTACTTTCAATACTAAGCTTTAAAGGAAGTGGAGGTGATGTTAAAGTTAGAAGGGAAAAGTACGAAAGCTACGCGGGCAAAGTCACGGGCGAAGTGCTAGTGTATTATAAAGTGCCGTTTCTGTTTTAGTCTTTAAAGTCCCGAAGAAAAGAACTAATATACAGTACAGCAGAGAATTCTTATTTAAAAAAAAATTGGTTGTCTGTAAAGTCGGTTTACGGACGATAGATTTACGTGATAACGTCATAATCATACATTGTATTGTATTGTATTGTTATACGGGCCGATTTCCGCAACTCCACGACGTAGCGCGAAATAAAAGTCATAATCATACATATATGTGTCACAAGCCAACGCTTAGGCCTCTCTATCGTTTGTTTTATCGTACCTCTCTATCGCTTGTTGCGCGCTCTCGCTTGCACGCACAGGCTCAAGTAGAACGTTACGCGGAACGTTACTATTTGTCATGAGTGTTGCTGGTATTCATCAATTTATAAGACGTTATCACGTCGAAACAATAAAAATAATCCAAATGTCGATGAAGGAATAATGCACACAAACTATTTTTGTCTATTTTTCTAAACCACGGGAACACGTGTTAGTACAGTCAGAATTTTAAATAGAACAGACCGAGATACAGATGAAGTAATTTTGTTGCACTATTTGCATATATAATATTTTTTTGCTTTTAAAGAACCTTAAGAATTACTCGGTAATCGTCGTGATTCCCATTTGTACGGTCAAGGTCAACGGAGCTATGCAGGTAGCGTTGCCAGGCGTCCGGATAAAGCTGGACATAGGTAGGCTTTTTTATTAGGTGTTCGGCAAAAATAAACGGTGTCCGGCTTTTGTAAGACTAAGCTTAGCATACTTACTGCCCGGCACGTTAAGACAGATATTTCGTTTTTATTAGTACAACAAATCATACGAATACTATTAATTTACAATTTTTTGTCGTACCTATTAATACTGAGACAAAATCCTCAATAATGTAGGGTGTTCGGCCTTTCTGCCCAAATGTCCGGCCAAACTGGCTGATCTGCTCCGCTATTAGGTTTGGCGACCTGGCAACCCTACATGCAGGCCCTTAAAGCCCATCATAAAAGCATTTTGAAGGTCAGCTACTCAACTTGTAAAGTAGGTAATTCATCCCCAATCTTATTCAAGGAACAAGTCTTTATCATAAACGCGAAAAGTACAAACTTTCGAACAAAAATGAAAAGCGCTAAGAAACTTGGAGCCATAAATTAGCTGGTATCGGCACACCTGTGGCTTGAGCCTCGCGTATCGAAACAAGCTGGGAATATACGCAGCGCGCCGCTGCAAGTTGCCAGCGTATGGTGGGATAGTGTTGCAAGGATATACAAAATGTTTTGTGTACTTAGTTTCTGACTGCGCGCATCAACCGCTCGTAGTCGACATATTCAACTGAGTGCAGTTGTACGTTCGACTTCGTACAGTCATGATATCAACTATCAACATGTGCAGACGATAGTGACTGCATACAGTTGTGTGTTCAACTTCACGTGGTCGGCTACAGTCCTGCAGTGTCGACGTACGCTGTCCATCGCTAACCGCATACAGTTAGTGTGCAGTTAGTCAAGGACAGTCAAGGAACAGTACTCGAGTCGGTCGCGTCGAACTTTTAAAGGAGTTTAAATACAAATGATAACGGGTAACTGCAGGCATGCAGTTGAATATAGCGACTGTGCGCGGTTGCTGCGGTGCAGTCCGTCTGATGGCAGCCTAATCGTTCCGTATTTAGTTGTGCAGTGAATACAGACCGAGAAGTACGAGCGAGACGAAACGAATATGCGGCCAGTAGCAATTGTCCACAGGCATTTGTCACATAGTAGCTTTGCCTCTTTTTAGACCGTGGTTAAATGATTAGATACTTGGTAATCATAGATAAATAATAAATTATAATGATGATAAATGATTCTAATTTCTGTAAATAGGTTTTAACAAACACATTTCCACGTGAAACAAGCAAACAATTTTTAAAACTGGTGGTCGGTGTTTCCTTTCTGACTGCTCTGAAAAAAAACACTGAAACAAACTCAGAGGTTAACAGTATCTTTTATAGTCTATACATTATCTTGGTCAGGACATGTGAGAACCATGATGAGTCTTTACATTATAGATATTGAAGATAAACTAATATGAGGGTGAAGGGTCTTTATTAGAGCAACAGAAGCAAAACAACAGTTTTTAGGTTTTTTGTCTCTCTGTCCGTCTGAGTGTTTGTATATTTGTACACGCTGCACGCAAAAACGACT
The DNA here is from genome assembly GCA_905147745.2 of Phlogophora meticulosa. Classification (NCBI taxonomy): domain Eukaryota; kingdom Metazoa; phylum Arthropoda; class Insecta; order Lepidoptera; family Noctuidae; genus Phlogophora; species Phlogophora meticulosa. The sequence continues at coordinate 15,084,774 of LR990531.1, read as the reverse complement.
GCTTGGAATTCAATGCGGTTTTCACCAATGTATTGTTAGAAGTCTAACTTAAAATATAGGCTCCATTTTATGCCAAGGATACTTTATTCTTAATTCCACGCGTACGAAGTCGCGGGCAGAAGCTAGTAGTTAGTTTGAAGCTAAAATCGGTCTAGTTTTCATTACGCAACTATAATAAACGACACGCATTCCAAAGTCCTTGTGTAACCAACATTCTAAGGCGAGAAACCTCTCATGGATGGATGGATCCAAACACAAAGCGTCTTAAATCGTTTGATACCAAATACGTTGTCCTATATATACCAGTACACCCGGAGGAACACTTTGTATTCACATAGCTTAAGTTATATATAGATTTATCTACTTTAAAATTACTACGAATAAGTCGGTTGCAAACTATAACAAATAAGTAATCTGTATAATATTAAATCGATTTTTAATGCACCTGCCATATTAAAATAGCAATGCAACACTTTCAAGTGTTTGCCTGACTTTTCTATTAGGCGCTTTTGGTGAAAAAAGATCAGTGGGCGTTTTGGGGAACTGCAATTTAAATAATTAAACGTTGATTTTGATTTTGAACCTTTTTCAAATTGATAGCTCTAGATTTCAAATCGATTACCACAAGCACCCGTCATGTAAGCTACAAAAGCCTTCAGTATGAAACAATCGTACCTTGTCTGCTAGGAAAGGAAGCAGATGTCGAAGTTACACGGAGTTTATAACATGGACTTTATACGTTGATACTAACTAAATGAGATTTATAGAGAATAAAAATAAAAGGGAAGTGGTCTTTTGTAATGGTAAATGTGTAATACTTGTGACATGTGAAATACTTGTATTGTACAGAATCATTAAAAGATTTCAATGTTTCAACTTATAGCATCTTGATGTGATTTTTGGCAAACAAGTAGTTAATTATTATTAACTACTTGTTTGCCAAAAATCAGTCTGTAACTCTTTGGTAAAAAAGGTTAAAATTTTAGTATGTTACTCACAGTTAATTATCCGGTTTCACAAATCCTAAACGGTGGATCACTATTTGCGCCACGCCCTGTATTCCTGTCAAATCCTGTCCTCTAGTGTTTGTGGAAACAAGCATTATTACCACAGCTAGTAGGTGAGTCTATGTTGTCTGTGTTCTGAAGGTAAGCTGAAACATAAACAATTGTAGAGCTCATACAAACAGTGGCGTGTTTTCTTTGATTCCCTGAACAAGGTGGAAGACAGCGGGAATAGCGCATGTTTATTACTATTGTTTACAGTTCTATTCACGCTTCAGTTTACACTAAAATGAGCAACTGTAACTCTTTTTACGGTCATGAGACTAACCTAGGTTATTGGTTCAAATCCGGGCAAGTACCAATATGACTGCTTCAATGATGAAATGATATTTATTTCTGTAAAAAAATTCTTTTACACGTCATAAAATGGAATTCATAAATTAGATTTAGATTAGGTCGGTGTTTCCCTACATGGCTACTCCGAGAAGAAACAACAAACATACTCAGAGGTCGCAGTCTTTTTTAAAGTTCAGACATTATCTTGGTCAGATCATGTGAGGCCCATGCAGATTAGTGTCACATCACTCCACTCCGAGACCGGAGGTCGATAGCTTGATGAGTCATTTTTGTGATGCTTGCCGGGCCGGTGGAGTGTTCCAGTGAGTTGGAACCGGATGACGCATAGTTCGCGGTGAGTCGGAACTGTCTGCGGTGATACAGCGTATAGGCTCCAGTGAGTCGGAGTGCTGCAGTGCTGCGTATTGGCTGGCTGGTAGGGGTCGACTAGGAGAGGAAGTGAGTCTCTGCTTGCTGACCGGCCGAAGTGCAGCGTGCGGAGCCAAGGTTGCTGAGAAGGTTGTGGGTGATGGTATGCGCGTTCGCTGCACGCTAGTGGTCAGGATACCCGTAGAAGTCGTGGTTGCTGACTGGCTGTATGAATCTCTGCTTGAAAGCTTGAGGAAGTGATGATAACGTCACGCTGAGGTAGCTCTTGCACGAAGGCTGCGCTGACGTTCATGTTCGGGGTCACCAATTGTTGCGGTCAGGAGGGATGTGAAGTCAAACTCGAGGTGTTGAGAATAATTGTCTGATTACGTCGGGGTCACCAATTTGGGGGTATGAGGAACAGGGTGTAAAGTTCCTCATCCACCATAGAAAAGGGAGGATCCTCCGACCAGACGGGTGTTGTGTCTGGTGGGCTACTGCCCGACGGTTGTTTTTTTTTTTTTTGGAATGGGCATCTCGCAGTTTATCCTTTAGGGATATCTACTGCTTAACCGAACTTTCCTGTGGGGGGGCTTAATTAAAATTAAGGCCTCCAGCCAGGCGTGAAAAACTTAAAAACTAAGCGACCGCTAAGGGCACCCCCTGCGGGGTACGAACCTCGGCATAGGACGTCGCTGAAGAGGACAGCAAGGGTCAGGCTGGTTCAAATAGATATATGATTTAGGGACATTTTAATCATTTACCGGCTCAGCTTCGCGGGCTGGCTCTAGCAAAGGGTCGGGAGGGCCCGACGGTTGTTGTCGGGCTCGTTTATATAATATACTCAGTCGCGTGGATAACTTTTAATATCGCGATGTAGGACACGTCGATTTAGTTCGTATGTGGCGAGATACGAGTAGATGTCGCTACAGTCTTTTGAGGAAAAAACCACACAGATATGAGTAGATCAGTTTGTGCAAGCAATTGTCAGCGATCGTAGAGCTCAACTCAGAACTATGGAGTTCCACAATTCTTAAGTACTTACTTAGTTTATTTTAGTCTTCACTAAATCATTGAAAGCAAACAGTTAGGAAATCTGGACTTATAAAATATAAACCTAGAATCGCCAACCCGCCTTGAGCAAGCGAGGTGATTAATACTCGTGCCTTCCCTGTATGTTGATGATGATGATGAAGAGGCTTTTGCCCCTCAGTGTGACAGTAACAAGTTGGTATTATTTATGTACGTATTTGTACTGCGTAATAGTGCAAATATATTTAGGCATTACATTTAGGCGTCCTCTAGTGTTTGTTTAAACGGGCATAGGGATTTTTCCTACAGTGTCGTATGGGCCTTCATCTCCCAGATTAATAAAGATAAGAAGCAGAATTTGTATGAAAACGTCTCCCAAATGATCTTCTCTGTCATATCGCTCTTGGCAAAGCAGTTGTGGTCACGTTGAGGCATCTAAGTCGGTCGCAGATGCGGACACAGCTCTACGCGAAACCTCCCACCATCTCTTCCTATTGTCGGACTGTCTAGTCAGTCAGATATGCGGATAAGTTAACCTGAACTAAACCAGAAGTACTGTAACTGACCATAAAACCCAAAAACTAAGCATGAACAACTTACTTAGTAACCGAAATAAAACAGTAAAGACTATAAGCTGACAAATAACCCTCCAATAAAATAAGGTACCCGACCGAATCCTGATCATTTCCGTGCGTTTAACAAGATGGTAGCAATCGGCAAGTTAGTTTAGTGTTACGGCCTCCAATGTAGCGGGTAACTTGTTCCGACCCTCCAAATGTGTTCCCGAAGTTCGTACCTAGGTGTTTGACGCACTTTTCTTTGTTTTTGATTGGTCAGAGGTGGTCAATCTTGGTTCCATAGAAGACGTACCGATTCGATTGCAAATGTACTAATAAATAAATAAATAATGCTGGACAATCCACACAGCATCATCCAGCCCCAAACTAAGCAGATATTGTGTTATGGGTACCAAGTTGTCCCAAGGCGGGAATCGGCCCCGCAACCTCCTGCGTCGCAGGCGGACATTCGCCCGCTGCGCCACATAGGTCGTCACAATATTAATCTTTATCATCGTTTGTCTGTGCTTTAGCTTTAGTTCGTGTTTTGTCTTGACTAACTGGGTCTTAGCAAATTTACTCACACTGTCTTTAGAAATTCTTTAACCTTTTTAAGTTTTTGTGGGTTGCACCGTACCCAAAGGATGCCAACGGGACTCTATTATCAAGCCTCTGCTGTCAGTCCGTCTGCCTATCTCATAAACCGTAATTGGCAGACAGTTGCAATTTTCACTGTGTATTGCCACTAAAATAAAAATATTAAAAATAAAATAAAACATGGCGGAACACTCTGTGTGTGAAATGTGGTTCGCATTGGGCCAGTTTTTTTAACTTACTATATGTAATTATACCCGTATGTTCTCTGTGGCAAATACTACATGTTTTCTTTCCTTTTTAAAAAGATGATCACGTTGTTGTTATTCCAACACTGCTCATAAAATATCTAAAAGTTTTGCTCTAGAAATGCGATTTTTGCAAAAAAGGATTGTTACACATGTGAAAGCGTGAGTTTGATACCAGTGAAATTCCTTTATCAAACGCTCTTAAAGGTTGAGCACCGCTGACAGACCGCGGTTGCTTAGTCTATTACAGTACAAAGTTTTTTAGTGTAGCATTAGTTCTTTCCTTCCTCATGAATATCAGATTATAACATAATATCATACTGGTACGCTTACATTTTACCAGTTATGTCTTGTAGAAGCTCTTGGCATAACCGCACGGATCGAATGAAGTTTAAGCTACACTTGCTGAGGTCATTCTGTGGATGGGTGACCGCTCATTACATATCGAGAATCCTCCGTGCCTCGGAAAGCACGTTAAACCGTTTGTCCCGGCGGGTAGTCAGAAGCCCAAAGGTCAGACAACCAGTCTTACCAAAGGGGTATCGTGTTGCCCATTAATTGGGTTGTGGAGGTCAGATAGGCAGTCACTCCATGTATTGAGTATTGAGTAAAATACTGGTGTTCGGCTTCATCCGTTTAGACTAGAAGCCGACCCCAACATAGTTGGGAAAAGGCTAGGCGGGTGATGATGATGTTATAAGGGTCTATAACTATCAACTGGGAACTAATCCAGATCCTGGGATGCTACTGGGAAACCAAAAAAAAAGTATTAACGTGAGTACGTAAATAATTTAACGAGCAACTATAATCTATTGGTGTTATCGGTAACTGCCTTGTTGTTCATGAGGTCCAGGGTTTAATTCCCAGTTCGGACAAAGTGTTTTTGGGTTTTTCCAACTGGAATTTCTGAGAAGCAAGCCCGCCACACTATTCCCAAACCACTGCAACTCTTGGAAAAGTGTATCAACAGTGGCGTTGTGAGAATGAATCCCGATGAGTCCAGGACAAACGATTCAACTGTCTTGGATCCAGCAACGAAATTAATCAGTAAAGAACCGCGGGGGAGCCAGAAAAATACATAATTTCCTATTTCCCTCTATATCAAGCAGGTGACAGAACAGAGCTAGGCCAATAGGCATTTTGCAGAAGCAACCCGGACTTGTGCTCGGTTGATACCAATGGGCTCGCCTACTATGACACCCACAAGAAGAAGAAGAAGTGTGGGTGTACAAAACACCCAAACTTCTCCAGTGCCTATGCCCTTGACAAACACAGCCATGATATTAAATTCATACTAAACAGAAAAAGAATTTTAGGCCACAACAAATTCCGCTTTCCTTAGACGTCAAGGTCAAACGAACTATTTGCAACTCAAAAGCATTTTGCTTATAATTCCGTCAAACAACGGTTTTTGCTAATAACGCCACTGTTACCAGCACATTTTATCCGCGTTGTGTAAGATTAATAGGTGTTCGTAATTAATTACTGTAGCCCTGAGGGTCAAGGACGCATTGTGTCTGACAAGAGGCATTGACCTTGTGAGGGCCTTTTGAGCTGGTAAAGGTTGGTTTCGATTAGGGTGTAACGTTAAAGTGTTGTGGGAAGGCAAAACGGTCTTAAACTGTGATTAAATTTAGCTTAAAAGCTGTAAATAGATAAGTATGTGTTTTTTTTTGTTTTTGTTGTGTGAAAAAAATACTTTGAATACCCATACATATTATAGTTTAATTTGCGCCACAATTTTAACATGTTAAGGGTTACAAACTTCAAAAGGAAAAACTTCGTTGTCCATCTGTCTGCCAAGATCCATTTTCTTTGGAACACGTGAAGGCGATACCTTACCTACCTTAGTAGGGATATTTTATAAATACCTTCAAAACCGCATCTTAAAATAGTTAATGTTTGAGGATTAGGCACAGACGCCAGCAAATCAAGCTGTCAGATTGTCCCAATTGAACATAAACCTTTTTCTTTTATCATAATGTTGAAAACCTACCTATAGAAGAAATAAGACTCATTGGGGTAGCTTGTTGTGCTGGCCTCTTTACCATAATATACGTTACAATGTTGTAACGTCACATAAGGTTTTATATTATTATACTTAAAACGAATGCAAGATTTATTTTTATGAATTGTATTACAAGAAAAGTATAATCGATTTCCTAGCTAAGTATCTGAATATCGGAGATAAGTTGCGTCGCTGATGAGCCCTCGTCGGCGAAGACTGCAAAGAGTTCTGACGACGAAATGTCCTGTCAGCGAAGTGTCCTGTCGGCGAAGTCCTGTCGGCAAAGTGACCTGTCGGCGAAGAGTCTTGTCGGCGAAGTGTCCCGTGGGCGAAGTGTCCTATCGGCGAAGTGTCCTGACGGCGAAGTGTCCTGACGGCGAAGTGTCCTGACGGCGAAGTGTCCCGTCGACGAAGTGACCTGTTTGCGAAGAGTCCCGTCGAAGTAGTCTTGTCAGTGTTTAGTCTGTCGGCGTAGTGTCTGTCGGTGTTTATTCATACACTAGAATGCAGGCGTGATGTTACATAGTTAGCAAAATTAAATTGGTAATATTTTAATATATATTGTTGCAAGCTCTTTGTGATTCAATTCAATTCAAACTGTGAGGCAAAATAATAATCTTCTCTGAAACCTTTCTTATTATATTCAAATTCTAAAAGTAATTTGTGCCTTTTACAAAAAGATTAATAAATTGCAACAACTCTTGCATGAATTACTTTAATTTCAATTGCAACTTTCAGATTCACCTTTATTGTGTTTGAATTAAATCTCCTGCTGAGTCGTCCCGCCAATGGGCGCCAGGCCTCATAATAATATAATAATGCTGGACAATCCACACAGCATCATATAGCCCCAAGCTAAGCAGAGCTTGTGGTATGGGTACTAGATGACTGATATACTTAATACAATACATTACACAGATAGGTATTTTTAATTATACATAGCAAATACCCAGAACGCCCGGAACAAATCTTTGTAGGTCGTACAAACATTTGTCCCAAACAGGGAATCGAACCTGCAACCTCCTGCGTCGCAGGCGGACTCTCGCTCGCCTCACCAAATAGGTCGTCGGTCGTCTTGTGACACAAGAACAAACCCATTGCCTTTTATTTCGCAACCAGCAACCATTTAATAAAAACTTAATTCTTCTGCATGCAAAATGTAACATTATTATTCTTAAACTGTGAACACATAACGCTATATTTTTATATGGTAAGCAGTGCGAACTCTGCATAGCCCCGCTGGGCGAAACTAATGTCGTTTGTTACTCTATAAAAGTTATATAGGAGTGTCTTAGCGTTTCTTCCAGTACTTGTTTGTATTTTTGTAGCTGGCAAACTTGTAGAGAATATTTATTTTAACGTTTTGTTGGTGATGTTTAAAATGAGGAAGAGCTCGTGGCTTAATAAAAACAGCAGCACGGGTTGTTCGAAGGTTCAGCTCCGATTTCCGAGGTTAGTCTGTGCATGGGTGAACATTCGTAACATATCGAGACTCATCCGTGTTTCTGAGAGCACATTAAGCTGTTGGTCCTGGCTATCATTTGTAGATCTTTGAGAGTCGTGAAAGGTAGTTAAGAGCCCGAAAGTGTAACAACCAGTATAAACATACAGTAGATCCCATACCGTGTTACCCAGTAACTGGGTTGTGGAGGTTAGATAGGCAGTCGCGCCGTGTAAAATACTGGTAATCACCTGCATCTGGTTAGTCTGGAAGCTGACCCTAACATAGATGGGAAAATTCAAAGGAGATGAAAAAAAAAAATAGAAATACATATATGCAGATATAAATATCTGACTTGTTAATTTTTATTTTATTTTATTCCATCTTGCTGTGACATGTTAATTTATATTTATATTTTTTAGTGTTGTTTTATTTATGACATTTGCTATGTCTACAGAGTCTACGATTAGACATAGCTTTAAGCTAGTATTTAAGATCCTATCAACATTGTGAAATGCAAATAATTTGTATGTTAAGAATATGATTTCGAGAGAGGAATTAGGTGAATGTTTTGATATTCCACTTTATGGTAAAGAATTTCACACACAGTATCTGTTTTATTCAAAATCACGTAGACATTCGTGATGATTCACCACACATGTTTTCATATAGGTATGAATATACCAATGACTAGGCTTGTTCATAACGTGATGGTGGTTAAACCCAAACAAATCAGATTAGCCCCCAACGCTTCTCATCACCTTGAACTGTTTATCTAGAGATTCATTTTATTAGAAACCATCTGTTTCAAGTCAAAGGAAAGCTTTGATAAATGTTGATTTTTTCTTTTTATTTTAGTCGTGTTTTTTTCCCTTTTATTGCGCTGCTTTTATTTTTATTATAGTTTTTCGTTGCTAGACTAGCTAGCCGTCAGATAGAGTGGTAAATCTATACTCTTATATACTTATACTTTGTACTATATTACGGAGGTAAGATAGGGATATTTTAAGGTCAGCTTCCAGTCTTACCGGATGCAGCTGATTACCAGTATAGAGCGACGACCAATCTGACCTCTACAACCCAGTTACTCGGCAATACGATAGCCCTTAGTAAGACTGTCAGACTTTCAGGCAACTGACTATCCGTAACGACTGTCAAAGATCTATAAATGACAGCCGAAACCAACGGCTTGACATGCTGTCCGAGCCTCGGTTTGATTATCATAACTTAATTAATATTGCACACATCGTGCAAAGTTATTTTGACATGTGTCATGAAAACAGTCCTCACGCGAAAAGAATAGAGAGCCCATAGAATACTCCCACCTCCACGACCTCATAATTCCCCAAACTAGTAACTGAGAGCAGTAAATTCTGACCGATAAGTTCCTTACACTTTCAGCAGCTGTCCCCGATCGCGACACGGAACCCGCCTGGGCCCCGCAGATTCGCTGGAACCCCGCCTAATGAAGATATATGGCGACGATTCCTTCATTTACCGCCGAGAAATGGCTACACGATTGCTTGGTGTTAGGGAGGAGTGAAGTTGTTAAGTGAGTGAAAATTTGTACTGTCTTGATGAGTTCTATGTTGTTGTATACTTACTTAAACACATGATGATACATGATAATTTATAATTAAAAAACAACATTTATTTCAGACAAAAAAAAACCGAACTTAGCCAAAGGTATGGTTGTTAGTAACAAGAATACTTGTGCTTATAACTAATGTTAGTTATATGTAAAAAGAAGAAAGAAAGGAAGAAAAAACATTTATTCATCACAGGCTCAGGCACACAAAGACACAATACTAAACATAGAAAACAAAAAAAAAACAAAAAATGAGGAACAAGAAATACATTAAAAATATATATATACCGTGAGTACTCGTAAGTTCTTAAGGATCGGCAGTCGACCATTGTGATGTAATGTGTGTTTAGATATAAGTCTATAACATGTATTGTGTGCCAACTAATGTAACTTTTTGTATATTGTGCATCGTGTATTGCTTATTGTAAAACTTTTATAATAACTGTTATTTTAGTTTACTTCATAAACAGTTTACAGTCTCTCTAGTTGTATAATTATTTTTAGTAATCTGTGGAAAACGTAGTGGGTAGCATATTTATAATAGTTTAGTATGTAATCCTTATTAGGTCCAGTTCAGCAAAAATGCCAGACAACCAGGGCCTGACGCTGGTTTTCAACTGGACCTGAACACATAGTTTAGCCCAGCACAAGTAGTCTCATTGGTCTCGCAACACATGGAGTTCAGTGAACCTACTGAGCAGAACAGTATCGGTTTTCTTGCCAATCATCCTTAGGACGCTATTCGTTATTTATGTTTCTTGAACTATTGGTGAGGTCGATGTTTTCAAGATGGCCGTCATAAAAATGACACCGGAACAAACTCAGAAGTCATAGTCTTATTATCTTAATCAGATCGATCATATAAGGACCTCACATATTAGTGTCTGAGATATTTTTGTTATTGGAATATTTTGTTTTTTTGAAGAAGTAAACTTGATATTTAAATGTGTCACCAGTCGAATAAGTGTCAAAAAACTCGTTACTCTGCCTACCTCTTGGGAAGACATAGGCATGATGCCATATTAAGTTATATCTATTGTGAACTAACAGTGCATAACAATTGTTCGCAAATACATCATTTTAGACGTGAGAGCATGAAGCATATGTGATGCATCTCATCGGTGAAAGATGGCGTCCTGCAGTGAAAGCGTGACCTGGGTACTGAGAACCTTGTGAGTCGTACAGCTTGTGGGTGAATTCAAAATTTCTTTATACGTACAGTAAAAAATCAAAAATGTTAGTAGTAGGTAATACCGTATTCATATTCATTTATTCACATTTAAATAGAGTAATTACATTCGATGAATTCTTATGTTACATTATTTATTTTTAAATTCTATTTAGCCTGCGAATGCGCATGTGGAGTTGTTTTTTTTTCACAAATAAATAGAGAAGAAATAGGTGTTTAATAACAATAATAATTCAAGCTTAATGTCTTTGAAATTAGCGTGCATAATGTCAATTACATAGTACCTGGACAATTATAATCCAATACAATACAATAACATACAGTCCAATACAATAGTAAGTCAAATCAGCAGTTTATCTAGTGTCAGGAATTCATCTCAACATTTTGATTGGAGCTACACGGTAAGGTATTGAAAAATGCGTGGAGACAATGTCAGACACTAATTTGCATGGTCCTCAAATTATCGTTCAGACCAAGATAATATCTGGGCTATAAAAGAGACTGTGGCCTGTGAGTTTATTTTTCCTTCCTATATCCATAGGATGCAGATTTTGCAGAACCGTTTTCTCCGTCGAACTACGGGAGCCCCGTGGTTCGTTCGGAACGAAAGACTCCACGTAGATTTAAAAATCCCCACCATCAAGCAATTCATGAAGCGTCTTACTGGGCGCTTTTTCGTAATCAGCCGAGCGACACCCAAACCCACTTGTCGTCTCGGCCTCCCAATACTTCCCTACCAAAATTGGTAAGATTCGCCGCCCAAGGCATACCCTAGTCGAGCCAGACGACGACACAACCGTCATCCAGGAGAGCAGTCGGGAAACTAGCACTCTTAGAAAATACACACGCACAAACCGACCCACATTCCGGCCTCGCCGACGAGGCCCGCGACGCGCGACGCCCTAATTAGTTAAATGTAAATTCAATCTTTAGACTCTACAAGGCCAGCCCGCGTAGCTGAGTCAATAGTATAAAAAACCCCCCGATATAATAATAACGAGACTCAGCCTTTGTTTTGTTGAGTATTCAACGACGTCCTAAGCCGAGGTTCGAGCCCCACAGGGGGCGCCCTTAGCGAGCGGTCGTTTATATGTAAATTGTAGTTAGCCCTGGCTGGGGGCCTTCTTGTAAGGTCACCACAGGATCGACCGGTTAAGCAGTAAACAGCCTTATAGTGCTGAACTGCGAGTGGCCCTAACTAAAAAAAAAAAAAAAAATTGTTTATTTTCGTGTTTCTTCTCAGCGAAGTCAGCTTTATATCGATGTACCTAATCTAGTTCTTATTTATTTAATGTCGTTCCGGCTGTCATTTGTAGTTACAAGTAGTCACAAGCCCGAAAGTCCTACAACCAGTCTTACCAAGCTTTGTTCACACTCGCTCAATTCATTTTCTTTTAATTAAAACGTTGCTCCACACTAGGAATTTCTCCTGTATCGTGGGTGCGTTAACAAACATTCAAACTCACATACACAAGCATACGGACTCGGAACAACTACCTGTAAGCCATACAAATATTTGTTCCGTGCGGGAATCGAACCCACGACACGCAGCGCAGCAGCCAATCGCTCAGTAATAGTTTTACTTATGGCATCGTGCAGCCCTTAAGTCGATTGTCCCAATTATTTTAGTAAGCGCGGTGTTAACATTATTAACATGATCATTAAAGAATGTTAACTGACCAATCTTTTGACTACAATCATCTTTCAGCCAAAAGTCCACCGTTGGACATAGGCCTCTCTCAAATGTTTCCACAACGATCGGTCCTGTGCTGCTTTCATCCACCGCTAACTGGATGAAGCTGAATACCAGTATTTTACATGGAGTGACTGCCTGTCTGACCTCCACATCCCAGTTACTGGGCAATACTATACCCCTTGGTAAGACTGGTTGTTGACTTTCAGGCTTCTGACTACCCGTAACGACCGTCAAAGATCTGCATCACGTATCCACAAGACTGACCTCAACAAGCGTACCTTAACTTTAGATCACCCGTGCGGCTGTTTTGTTCATCCACGAGCTCTTCTTTTTATTATTCTTCTTTGTTATATATGACTTAAATAAAGTTAAAAAACACATTCAACTTAACAGCTTCCAAACACTCGCCAAAGTGTCGAAAATCAACCAAATCGACATAAATAAGACAATAAAAATTGAAATGGAAACAGATTTTCCGATTCAATATTCTCAGTTCATGCAGATAAATTATTTGTTGAAACGATATATGCGTGCAAATAAACGATTGTTCGAATGTGTTAATAAATAAAATATTCGAAACTGTGGATATTTTCGAGTATTTGACCGTTTGAGAGTACGGTCATAAAGTGTCTTTATCTCAATTGTGTCCCACGGCCGGCTGTTAGCAGTTAAAATAAAACATTAAATGAAAAACTGTGGGCTTTAAAGTTTTACTTGCCAACTGAAAGTTTCGTTACGAAATATCGTGTTCTGTTTTAGTCTCGGGCGCCTACTTTCTTCAGTGGAATAAAATTGCAGTCTGTGTAAAAATTATGGACGGTATAAAATAAGTAATTTATTTTGTCAAATAAAATAGTTTGTCTACACTGCATATTTTCATTTGTACGTCCAAAAAAGTTTATGTTTTACAATATTCTATGTCGGATCAAGTCATTACTATTCATTTAAGCCAAAATACCTGCTCTGCCTTCAACCCACAACCTCACCTGAGGTCAATGCTTCGCGCATTGGCCTCGGGGCCAACACAACACTCATCATCATCCTCATCAGCCTCCTGCCCTTATCCTAATTTATTTGGGGTCGGCGCAGCATGTTTTCTTCTTCCATACATCTCTACTTGTCATCTCAATAAAATAACATCTCAATAGTCACCTCTTTTCTAGCCATATCATTTTTCACGCAATCCATCCATCTTTTATTTGGTCTCCCTCTTCTCTTGTAACCCTCATTCATACTCAGAACTTTCCTCACAACGCGGTCCTCATTTCTTCACATCACATGCCCATACCATGACAACCGATTTCCACACAGTTTCTCGGTCACAGGCACCACTTTCAGACTTCCTCTTACATACTCATTTCTTATTCTATCCATTCGCGTAACACCACACATCCTCCTCAGCATTCTAAAATTATTATCACAGGCCATAAATGTTTTTATCTAAACAACCTAAATCACAGCCTAACAAAATTAGCTGACTTACCATAGAGAAGCACAAATCCACGCGTACCGCGGACGTCCGGCCCTCGCCGCGTGACCGCAACCCGCAACGTCACCGCTGTCGCACCGCAAATTTTCTAGTCTATGTACAGTTCACAACACTACTGAACTACAGATTAGGAACTCTTCCGGATTTCGTTGGTGAAAAATTTTTTGGGTTTTGATCTCGATTTAGTAAAACTACACTCGTCATCATCATCTGAGTAGCCTTTTCTCAACTATGTTGGGGACGGCTTTCAGTCTAACCGGATGCAGCTGAATACCAGTGTTTTATTTGGAGCGACTGCCTATCTGACCTCCAGAACCCAGTTACTGGGCAACACGGTATTTTTCGGTCTTCTGACTACTCGTAACGACTGTCAAAGATATACAAATGACAGCCGGGACCATCGACTTAACGAGCTTTACGAGGCACGGAGGAAGCTTGATATAGAAAAATAAATAAAATAAAATAAAATTCATTGCAATAAATGTTTCACACGTATGTTACGAACGATCACCCATCCACCGATTGACCTCGGCTAGCATAACCTTCGTTCAACCCGTGCTGCTACTTTTGCCACGAGCTCCTCACCAAACCACTAGCAGAGTGCCAAATGTCCAAATTACCGTATTCTGTGTCCATGTTCTTTTATAAAAGAAGTTTTGTTTCAATTTCGTGTTAATGCGTTATTCAATGTTGTATTTGAATGTTGCTTTTCACTTCAAGGAGCTATCTTGCTTGGCTTCCGAAATATTTGTAAGCATATTAGTGGCTTTTTTATATTGCTCGTCAGTGTTTTTTCAAATCTGAGTTGATACAGACACATCATGATCATAGAAAATAAAAGAACACTCCTTATTCTACACCATACAAAACTTACAAAACAATAAACAAATAATGCTGGACAATCCACACAACATCATCTAGCCCCAAGCTAAGCAGAGCTTGATGTACTTAATACAATACATTACATAGATAGATTTTTTTTACATAGCTAATATATTTATATGATACATAGCAAATACACAGAACACCCGGAACAAATCTTTGTAGATCGTACAAACATTTGTCCCAGGGCGGGAATCGAGCCCGCAACCTCCTGCGTCGCAGGCGGACCCTCGTCCGCTGCGCCACATAGGTCCTCCACGTAGATACTTACGCAAACAACGTAAGAACGCGCACTCCCGCGCTACGGTGCAGTATGCCAATCACCTTAAACTCACATACACAAACAGCCAGATTCTTAACAACTACCTGTAAGCCATACAAATATCTGTTCCATGCGGAAAGCGGTCAGTCGCTCAGCCACTGCGCCAACGGCAACGGTGCGCCGCCTAGACAGAGAAATACTGACTTAACGTAGCCAACGTTAAGACCGTGTTTCTCTTACCAAAATTATCTGATAAACTATTACAACATGAAGTCTAACTTAGCCAATCACCAATTGCCACGTGGTATGAATACGTTAGTAGCTCTCAAAGTCCGAAGCAAGTCCAAGTACTAATATGATACGAGTCCTCCCCCAAGACATAGGAATCTCAAACTCCAAGCATTAATCTTATTGATGCCAGGAGTGAATTCAAACTTCGTGTGTGTGTCATAGATGGCTCCTAGGGCATTATGTAGTCGTCTGTTCAGGGTCTAACTAAGCCGACTATAACTGCAGTGTATTTTGGAAGACGTATTATGAAGTTTCGAAGTTGGCTTCAAGTAGGTAAAGCTGCTAACGCATTGTACCATGAGATATTTATAAAACTTGTGTGTAAGGAAGTTTTGGGGGTATGAGGAACAGGGTGTAAAGTTCCTCATCCACCGTTGTAAAGGACGAATGCACTGAGTATCTGAGTATACCGAGGTGTTGTGTCTGGTGGGCTACTGCCCCACGGTTGTTGTCAAGTTCTTGTATGTATGTTCAATCGCTCGGATAACTTTAACATCGCGATGTAGGATACGTCAGATTGATTGATAGATGTTGCTATAAAGTTTAAACTGTATGGTTCTCCGTGCAAGTGTACTGGAATGGACAACTCGGTCTATTATACGAACCTGTTTTTTAAGATGTTTGCCGACTTGACAGGGGAAATTAGTTTTAATAATAATCAAAATTAGTACTGCTTAGCATGAGGTCCTGGATTCGATTCTCGGCTCTAACAAAGTGTTATTGGGTTTTTCCATCTGGTATTTTTCAATAGCAGCCCGAAGTTTAGGTTTGGGCTCGTTTAAAGGCGATAGTCTCATCCCCTTTTACATGGTACTTAAACATTACTGTTGAATGTGGGTGTACTATAAGTACGCCTCTGCCTCACCCTTCGGGGGATACAGGCGTGATGTTATGATGTTCCATATAAATATTTAACGTTCGTATATTGAACGTCAATGCCAATCTTTAGCTTTAATCTTACCTAAACATAATTGTGATGGCATGTCAAACCAATTTCTGTGAAGCGTTTGTTAATTATATTAAGGAAATAGATGGCGTGTGCGTGTGTGAGTGTATCGACGCTTGAGTTTCCGTACGGAGGAAATTAAATGAAAATACAAGAGCGTGTAATCACTAGATTATACGCTTATCGGATTAGGTAGGTGCGAAGGACGGATAAACAATTGTTTGAACCAATATCGTGTTTGGTTCCGATGTGATTAACAATTACTGATTTCTTGCAAATTTGTTTTTTTTTTTTGTAATCGATTATTTATTGCAATCGGCTAAATGTGCTCGCAACACTGTGCACTGACGGTGGAATTTGTGATTATCTGTGGAAAAAACGCGGGCAATGTAGGGAAAGGGCGGGCGACGCCTTTTATAAAAAAAACTTGTTTCGTTATCTTTGGCTTTCGTCGAGACTCACAATTCGTCTATTATATTACATAGCAGTATATTTATAAAGTACCTAGAGAAATTTGTAATCCTAGTTGTCTGAAACATTAACATTTTGTAGCCACGGAATAAATTACTTATCTTAGAGTGCAGCGGTTTTATTACAATCGTCTTTTTGTTAGGCAAAGTACACGTCACACAAAGTACAAGTCAGGTTTAGGTGATTGATGACAGCGCTGTGCTGTGTGGGCCCCCATGGTACAGCATCATCCTGTATCGTCGTAGTGTCATATCCTACTTGCCATAGTCACGACCTGTAATAGCCAACAATTTTCTGGGTTAATAGTCCTTTCAGTTTGTGTTTTGTGTTTACTAACATATTATTTACCAACATTTTTTCAATCTTTCAATACTAAATAATATGATGCACGTCTTCTGTGGTAAATGAACAGGTCTTTTGCATTATTTCAAAGGCCTCTTTTCATTTGGTTATCACACCACAAGCATCCATTACTAACTGTCTCCGCAGTTGGACCCGCACCCAAGGGTCGTAGCATGATGTATAATCTTCTAATCTTATCTTATATATAAAATTCTCGTGTCACAATGTTCGTTCCCATACTCCTCCGAAACGGCTTGACCGATTCTTATGAAATTTTGTGTGCATATCGGGCAGGTCTGAGAATCGGCCAACATCTATTTTTCATACCCCTAAATGATAAGGGTGGTCCACCCTAAACATTTTATTTGGCAAAACAGCGTTTGCTGGGTCAGCTTGTAATGTATAAAATTCTCGTGTCACGGTGTTTGTAATTAGACTCGTCCGAAATGGCTTGACCGCTTTTCGTGACATTTTGTGTGCATATCGGTTAGGTCTGTGAATCGGATAACATCTATTTTTCATGCCTCTAAATGTTAAGGGTGGTCCACCCCAAAACATTTTATATGGCAAAACAACGTTTGCTGGGTCAGCTAGTAGTATATAAACTTCCTTAGGAATTGGGGTACAAAATGCAAAAATACTTTTTCAAATACGACAGGTAGTTCCATTGATTGTCGTGTTCAAAGGAAAAACAAATAAACTATTCCTGGAACAAAATTGAAACAGTGAAGGTCACTGAAAACTGTAACACTTAAAACCTATTTACGAGTACCGACCTACCTAGATTCAAAATAACTTCAAACTTAATTTAAATGAAAAATAAATAAATACTCAGCAGACTGAGTATTACTTTGTTATTAGTTATTCAAAAACAGTTTACAAATTCATAAACTGGGAACTGAGTTGAAAAGTTTTTGTTGAATTATACTTTCAAATATCATGTAAAGAGTGCAGTTGAACGCTGTTTCGTAGTGAAATAGCAGTTTTTCTCTAGAAACAAATGTAAGGGCTTAGACACATGATTGATTTAGCAATTTAATTATAGCTACCACTTTAGACCTTTTGAATGTAATACACTTCAATTACTTCGGAGCTCGTGGCTAAATAAAACGGGTGCATGGGTTTATCGAAGGTTAAGCTACACTTGTCGAAGTCAGTCTGTGGATGGGTGCCCATGCGTAACGTATCGAGACTCCTCCGTGCCTCGGAAAGCTCGGTAAGCTGTTGGTCCCTCCTGTCTTTGACAGTCGTTACGTCAGAAGCCCCAAAATCAGACAGCCTGTCTTACCAACAAGTATCGTGTTGCTCTGTAAATGGGTTATGGAGGTCAGATGGGCAGTTGCTCTATGTAAAATACTAGTATTCAGCTGCATCCGGTTAGATTGGAAGCCGACCCTAACATAGTTGGTAAAAGGCTAGCAGATGATGATCAGACTTCGTATTACAACTTCGGGTTCAAATTCGGGCATGTAACAATTTATCTTTCAAAGCATGTGTTTATTCTTAGATTACCTTGGCACTTATTAGCATGGGTGACGGAAACTTGAACTTGTAGTTTATATAAGTCACACTGAGTAAGCGAGGTGATTAGTGGTGTGCTTTTTCTGTATGAGAAGAGGCCTCTGTCCTGGAGTGGGATAATAACAGCTAGATTTTTATTACGTCTTCTTTAAATTCATATATTTTTTTAATTATTTTGGCAAAGAATAAAAAAAACAAATATTTAAAAAAGAAAAAATTGGTTAAAAATAGTGCTACGCCCGCAGCGATCTGGCAAAAGCCAAGCTGACGGTGGTTAAGGATCCAGAGTGAGGAGCCTCCTCACAATACGTGCCGTGTCCAAGACGACCGCCTTCTACATCTGATTCTTGACCCCCCTGTTTAGCGACAGTTTCTCCAGATGTAGGCCAAACTTTTGATGACTATCGGCACTATAATTGTTGAGTCCATATTCCGCATCCTGGTAACCTCATGAGTAACTATGGTGGTGCTAGGCAACTGGACCTAACCCAATTGTAAACGTCCCTTTGTGCCTATTGGCTTAGCTCTGTTCTGTCGCCAGCTTGATATGTAGGGAAGTGGAAATTATGGATTTTTCTAACTCCTCCACTGTTCTATACTGATTAAATTCGTTGCGGGATCCAAGCCAGTTGAGCCGTTTCTCCGGTACTCGTCGGGCTTCATTGTCTCGACGCTTTTCTGGTGGTCGCTACTGTTGGTTCTGGTTTTCAGGCGGGTTGGTCCCATTAATATCATTAGCGAGATCGAGATACTTTATGAACTTGTCTTTTTCAACAGAACAGCTGGTATTATTATAGATTTTGCTAGTCCTAGGGCCTGTCCACTGTCAGGTAAGCTCGGAAGTATGCATCGTCACTCATTTGGGTTTTAATCATAAACTGTACAGCTTTTCTGTTCACAGCTTTTCTGTTCACAGCTTTACTGGTTAACATACAGGTTCACTCACAAAAACATTGCAATGTAAAACAACTTTGAAACGAACAAAGTTCAAATAAACAGCGAAACAAAAACAGTGGCGGTTTGAGGTAAGAGGGAGGGTAGACGGTATGTTATAAGCGCAGTAGATATTAGCTGTGCGCTGTCGCCTCGTAGTTACTTGCGGAAAACGTTTCATAAATCTCATTGATAATTATTAGATAATTATTCACCGAAGAGTAAGGCAGAGGTGAACTTCTAGACTTCTAGTATAGACACTAGCACGTCAAGCTATTCCAAACTGTCAAATTTGATCATTTTGTATGATATTTCAAAATTTATTTTTACACTGGCTTTTCTTCTTTTTTAATTTCGGGAAATCTTTAAAAAAAAATGAAGTCAATTACCCTGTTCGTCAGTTATGTTTAAGTTCTATGGGGTGGAAGAAATTGCCACCAGCGCGGAACAATTCCAGGAAAACCCCAATAACAATTGGTCTGACCTAGGAATCAAACCCAGGACTTCATAATAATAATAATACAAAGTTTTCCGAGGCTATTAAAGGAATTTTTCACCGTCGCGACAACGTACCCTGCGCTACATACTGTCTCGTGTACCCGACACTAACACGCTGTCAGTTTTTAATACCGACGTGTCACGACTCACGAGCGTGTCGACGAGATAATGAGTCGTCGTATTTGTACAGAGTACCAGAGACTAGTGTTGTACAGTCAGCTACACGTCACAATTCGAACTTAAACTTTGGATACCATCCTTAAGATACACTACTATCGATCGCAATTTACATCGTTTTCCAGGGGGTAGGCAGACACTACATAACGCAACTTGCTACGATCCTCACATATTTCATTTGCTTCATTTAAGTTCATACATCTGGTCTAACACGCATCATTTCTGAAGAACATCACCAATAGGGTCAGTGAATGTCCTTCTAGGGCAGCCACCAGTCGATATAAGACACTAGGAAGTTGTGACGGGCGCGCGTTTTGAGGGACTGTCTTTTTAAGTCGACGTGGAATGAATACAGTCGAAGTTGATCGTTACATATGATGATGCCATCTAGCTGATTTCGGCCACAGCGATTGCATTCGATGGCTTGCTAGGGTGGTTATTAAGAGCTTTGGTGTGCTGCTCTTTCACGTGCTCTCAAGTGGCTAGCATATCCAACTTTGGCCGAAATACCACATAAGCTAAGACCCAAGCTAAGCAGAGCTTGTGTTATGAGTAAGTATGCATTGTATTAAGTATATCAGCCATCTAGGCTGATATACTTAATACAATGCATTAAATAGATAGATCTTTTTTATAATACGTAGCAAATACCCAGAACACCCGAAACAAATCTTTGTAGATCGTACAAACATTTGTCCCAAGGCGGGAATCGAGCCCGCAACCTCCTGCGTCGCAGGCAGACCTTCGCCAGTTGCGCCACTAAGGTCGTCAATAATATTGTAGGGTATAGCTGTTAGTGGCCTTGTTTTATGGTCCTTCTTCTCCCTTCATCGTAATATATACGTCTGCTATGTACCACACTGGATTGACCTGTACGTTCAATGACATTGATTCCCTGCAGCCAGTTGACATTGACGTTTTGTATTTAATTGTATCTATGACATTGTGTTTGTAATTTGTAATGTCTATTTTTGTAATGTTATGTTTGGATTGATTTTAATTTTGTGTACTTACATATGATGGACCATGTCTGAAATAACAGAATTAATAATATGTTCTACTTCAAAAAACATGCGCTGTCCATGATATATAAATTGTTACCGTAAACGTATGGTTGACTGTACAGTGTGATGTATCCAACGCAGCGCTTTGTTCAGCGTGATCCGTCAAGCGCTTTTGGCTAAAAGTGCATGTTAGCTTCGGTCACAGGGATTATTGCGACAGTCACTAGCAATGACCTACTCGTACATTTGTGGTTTGGAGTAGGTACCTACCAATGGAGTAACCCTTTTGGATTCGTTTCATGTCCGATAAAAATGTAAGATTTGTACATACTTTACTTTTTACTTTACTTTTTATTTCTAATCGAACAAAAGATGGAGGAGTAGTTGAGATAAGGCGGATGATGATAAAGAGAGCTCCAGGTTCTCCGATATAGTAATCAATTAATGTACTCAGCCAATCACATCATAATCGAATCCAGGTTAAGAGAGTAACTAGCTGAGCTATCGAGGTCTTCAAATATGCATAATTACGTATGTAGAAATAAGTAAAATGTCAAAACAGCCTGAAGTTTAGGTATGTATAGTTTTAAAATTTGTTGTCTGCCTATCTGTCTGTCTCACTGTGTATTGGCTGCTAACCTTCGGAACATCTGTAACGATTTTGACAAGAATTTGACTGGCAGATAGCTGATATGGTAAGAAGCAACTTAAGCAATTTATATTTTTTAAATATATTTCCGCTTAAAATAATAAAACTCTTAAAATTCAACTCATATAAAGGCGCGGTTTCAGCTAGTCTAAAATAAACACATTTAAAACGAATATTTTTAGTAATACAAAATGCAGTAACTGGAAATATCTATGTTTTGTACAAAGTAGTAATATTAAAGAGACTGGAGCCAACACCTCTGGATCGGGCTGAGAGCAACTACATTTGCATTTTACCGTTACTGTAAGATTTCAGGGTTCCGTAAGTGAAATAATGAAGTAAAGAATTCACTTTTACTTTTCGTAAAACGGGGTTAAAAGAAACGCAGGGGTGTATTGAAACAACTGTATAGGAGTTGTTTACGTTAGTTGAATAATGTTTGCTGCATACAAGAGCTCGGTGTTTTAGACAGATTTTTTTTTTTTTTTAGTGCCAACCATTATTAAATAAAGTAAAAATCCTATTCCAAGATTTGTTTCTATTCACCCCTGCGTTACTATTTACCTTATTTTACCCGGTTCTTCTAAGGTTATAACAAACGGGTATGTGTTCATTTGTTTTTCTTTAGAGTTCGATCCCGTAACAAAGTATGCGCTTGAGTCAAAGGATTCATAGTTTTTGGTGGTCTTGTGAATATACATCATTTTATTGATTGCTACTAATATTGTTTCTGTTTTCGTTATGAAGATCGATAAAATCGCCAAGCACTATGATCATAGCGAAGCTATGTCACTTGACCTTTTTGTTGATATTTATATTGTTTTGTACTCCTGGTAAAAGAAAAAATCAATGACGAATGCTGAGCCATAAATAATTGAGCTCGTTCAAAAATTTTGATTTTTAAAAGAAACGTATTCGAACATAAAAACAAATAACTGAACAAAACCAGCCCAGTCAGCTGCGTGGGTGCCGTCATTCGATCATTCACTTACTCGTTCGTTCGTTCATTCATTGACAGTATCACTTAATCCACTGGTAACGTCTGGGTGTTGTAAAAGAGTGATTCTAGAAACCTTACGTGTCAGCTTTTTTGTTATACGAACATGAACTTAAATTCAGTTTTATACTAGGTGTTGAAAACTTCACAAAGGCCAAATTACTACACTACATAGAAACAGTAAAATATTTGGAGTACAGCGGGTTCAGAGTCAAAGTCAAATCATTTATTTCAATTAGAACATTTAAAAGGATCTTGTAAAACGTCAACTTTAAAATTAAAATAACTTACTAAAATTATTCTAGTTGCCCCATCCAAAGGGTTGTGTCGTGTGGAGAAGAACGGGCAAGAAACTTCACACTTACTCTTTTAAAATAGATTATCATAATATTGTGGATACATTATATTATTACATTATATTGTTTATACTAAGTCGTGGGTGCGTTTGCAAACATTCAAACTTACATACACAAACAACCAGACCCGGAACAAATACCCGTAGGCCATAAAAAAAATATTTGTTCCGTGCGGGAATTGAACCCACGACACGCAGCGCAGCAGTCAATCGCTCAGCCACTGCGCCAATCGTGGCGTCTAATTATATGTGAAGGCGATATATACTCACTGGCTTTTTTTAACATTTCAATAATATTCATTGCATTATTTACGTTGTTAAGCAGACGAATTATTCAAACTTCACCTTTCAAAATGTATGGATTAAGAATTTCATTCAAATTCTATGTTTTCAGACAGATGTGTTGCTGGAGACTTTGTTGCGCCACTTTTTCCTGGTAATACCATAGGGAAGTGGTGAAGAGCGGACGTTATGGAGGACCGTGTTCTGTATTTGTTGACGTTCGAAAAGTGCTTATTTTCAAACTTATATAAAAAAAAGAAATTGATTTCAGATTGTGGTAGACAGTGTGTTACGCTATTGGGATTGCAGTTTTACCTAGAGGCAGGGATTGACTTGCAACGTTTGCTTGTAATGTATCATACGAGGCGAACTTGGTTACAAAACGGCGATACACAAGATGCGGCGAACGCTCAATTTCAAAGATAGGAATTCTATTTTCAAATAACTCTATTTTCAAACAACGAAACAATCGACAGTCAACTCGAGGATCACATCGAGTCGCTCGGCTCGCTGCGCTGAACAAAAATAGCGTTCAAAGGAGTCGGTTACAAACAAACAAACATACAAACATACAAGGGAAGCTAATATAAAGCGTGTAAAAAGCAATGTAAGCCAGTCACCGCCCTAAGGAAAAATAAAAATACAATCCATTGTAATTTTACAAAGAGATAGTTTGGTACCAGGAAACTGGGACTACTTCATGAAAAATCTTTACTTTATACGCGTAATATGAAACCTGCTAAGCGCTGTTAATATTATAAACATAGCAACATGATTGTGTTCCCCGGAAAAACCCAATATCAGTTTTCCTGACCCGGGAATCGAACCTAGGACCTCTTGGTGAGTAGTAGCACTTATGACCACAAGACCACGAGTCAGTGAAAATCGATATATAAAAATAATAAATGAATTTTATAAAATACGGAACCCGCTCTATAATTTTGGAAGCTCTATACACTTTATATGCACATAAAGACTGCATCAAATTTCCGCTCGGTGGTACTATTGTTGGACTTCCTGGGAGCTCGGAAGAGACAAAAATAGTACATTTTTGTCTCACGAATACTGAACATTTTTAAACGTTTCATTTGTCCCGCAGGCATGAACATGTTACGACTCGGATTTGGGAACGTGTTGTGTCGGAAATAGTTGTTTAAGTAAGCAACTGCATATTTGACGGCACGGTGGGCGCAGTGGCTGAGCGACTACTGCGCCGTGTGTCGTGGGTTCGACTCCCGCACGGAATAAATATTTATTTGGCCTACAAGTAGTTGTTCCGGGTCTGGCTGTTCTGACTTTAAATGTGTGTAAACGCACCCACGACATAGGAGAAATTACTGATGTGGGGCAACGTTTAAAAAATATAGTATAATAGTAACTAAGATTCCAGGTATAATTTATTTATTTATAAGGCGGACGGGAGAGGGATGCAGAAGCAGACCATGGTAGGTGCAACATGGTACTTAAATAGTAATAATAGGTAGTATGAATACATACTTACATATCATCATCTGCCTAGCCTTTTTACAACTATATTGGGGTCAGCTTCCAGTCTAATCGAATACACCTGAATACTAGTATTTTACATGGAGCGACTGCCTATCTAACCCCAAAACCCAGTTACTGGGCAACACGATACCTCTTGGTAAGACCGGTTGTTACATATTCGGGCTTCCAACTACCTTTAACGACTGTCAAAAACGTACAAATGACAGCCGAGACCAACGGCTTATCGTGCTACACGAAGCAGGAGGAGTCTCGATATGTTACGAACGGACCCATCCACAGATTGACCTCGGCAAGCGTAGCTTAACCTCGGATCTACCAGTGCGGCTGGTTTTATTTAGCCACGAGCTCCTCAATAATACTTACATATGAATATTAAAACAAAAAAATCCAGACACGTGTGTATACAGTATTTATACTTAAATTTTTATAAAATACCATTCTGTTACAAAAACGAGTTTGTATCATCATATAGAAAATAATAAAAACGTTCACCTGTACATATGATGGCTGTGCCCAATTCTACCCTTCGGGATAAAAGGGTAGAGGGGTACCTATAAGTACACCCACATTTCGCCGATTATATTTAATTCCCATATAATAGGAAGCCACCCTATTGCCCCAACCGGTCACAAATCCAGACTCGAGGCTGCTACTGAGAAATTAAAGATGGAAAATCCCTATACCACTTATAATTCAGTAGGCTTGTTAAAAGTGTTATTGGGTTTTTCCTGGTTTGGTTATTTTTTTTTACTAACAATTAACAAGACTGGCTCATTTAAAGTTTTATTGTTGTTGTTGTGTCTAAGTGCTGGCACTAGAACAACACTTTTTCCGACCCTGGAATCGAACCCAAGACCTTATGCTCAGTCACTACTGAGCATAAGTACAGTATAACAAAGTATAAGATCCTGGTTCACCCCACCTATTTCCCTGAAACATACAGTTTCGACATAGTAATAATCCTCTTTTTGAATTAGTATCAACCATTCACTCCTCAGATATTTTTCTTTCATCACAAACAGATAAATAAAACAAAAGAACGTTCCAAATATCTCCGTTATTCGATCTCTGAGCTATTCCTCCAGAAACGTCATTAAATCTCAGACTCGAATAATAAGCGTTCGAATAAATATTCAAGATGGACTATTAATATTTGGACAATTACAATTATATCAAGAATTGGAATTATGATTGTCGAGATCCCTTAGTTCGTTTTGTTCAAGATAAAATATAACATTTAATTTGTTTGGCACAAATATTTTGCAAGAGAAAATCTGGAGGGAAATTACTGTCGCTGGATTGTAGACTACAATTTCTATTAAGTAGTTTTATTTGATTAATATTTCTAGTATTGTATTACAATGTTGCTTGTGTGTTAAATTGATATTATTAAAAGAAGGTACAAAACGAAATTGGAAAACAGTCCTCGTTGTCTTGTTTTCTTGTTGAACTGGACGTATTTGGCGCAGCCGCAAGGCCTTTTGATAAATAAATTCTTTCCTCGCTTCCTTTTTCGTTGTATTTCTTTCTCTCCTATGGTTTGACGACCAATGTGGCGCAGCGGGCGAAGGTCCGCCTTCGACGCAGGAGGTTGCGGGTTCGATTCCCGCACTGGGATAAATGTTTGTACGATCAACAAATATTTGTTCCGGGTGTTCTGGGTATTTGCTATGTGTTATAAAAAATATTGATGTATGTAATGTATTGTATTAAGTATATCAGTCATCTAGTACCCATAACACAAGCTCTGCTTAGCTTGGGGCTAGATGATGCCGTGTGGATTGTCCAGCATTATTTATTATTTATTTATTTATTCTCGTCATGAAATAAGAGAGAGAACAGAGAAATCCAATGGTGACTTAGACAGTGAAGCTGGCTAGCTAAACTAATGAGTTATTTCAGAAAAGGAGAGACGTATTTACCTTAGTAAAACCTTACACAACCACAGTGTTCTTCAAAAATAATTTAACATAACTATCTGTAACTACTTTGAGAGAGAAACGAATTCAAAAATCGGATCGAAGGCACTTTAGAATGTTTTTTTCTAACTAAAAAAAGTAAAATTGCCATACAGCCACAACAAAGTGTACCTAGTAAATAAATGAAATTTAAGTTTTCGTATTCTCAACTACAACAGAACAGCATAATTGGACTAAAAGGTCCCATTGTTGGGAGTGGGCCATATTCCATCACCCGGGACTAGTCCAGTTTGGTAGATCACATAAATGTGTATTCATAAGGATAACGGGTCCTAAATTCGCAATTAGGGGTACATATCGCCTTAAATATTTATATGCAGGGTGTAAGGGATATCAATTCACAACCAGATATCATCAGTTCAGTACATAATAAATAAATAATTCTAGACCCCCAATCGTGAAATTTTTCGTAATTTCTACGTATTTTTCTGATGTTTTTTAAACTTAGAACTGTAAAAAGTCATGATTTCTATATGCGCTTGCGTTTCCGATCACGTGATGTTTAGTTTACAAATTGAGCCATGGCGATGGCGCTGTATGTTGTACGGTGGCGCCATTAACCACGACATATATAACCCAAAGATATTTTTAATGAAAGAATCGAATTACGTTCTTTGTCATTAAAAATATTGTTGGGTTAGAAAGAAGTGATGATTTTGTTATATTTATATTACAGTTGAAAGTAAAAATAACACTAAATAAAAACGCTAGGGTGTCCAATATCACGCACAGACGCCAGCACATCAAGCTATACCAAACTGTCAAATTTTACCAATTAAACATGAACCTTCCGCTTTTGTTATAAAGTTGAAGAACTATCAAATAAATATGACAGATTGGAGTAGCTTGATGTGCTGGCCTCTGTACCTAATGAACTCATGAGATCTGGTTGTGCGTCTATGTACCTTTCACTCTGTATATTTTAACTATTAATATACCCCATGCTGCCCAATGCATGTTTTTACGTGACCAAAACACACTCCCTATTTCCAAGTGATAATCGACAAACACATTACCTCGCAATTTACCCAACAGACAATGAACCTCCTTCAATGGGCAAACCTTTGGCCAAACATTTGAACAGGCTTTCACTCCAATCCTTGCATTATACGGAATGTAATTATACCGGGAGGAGTCCCAGCTTGTCCGGGAACCACCATCAGATTGAATGAGTGAGTGAGTGAATGAATGAATGAAGATGTTTGGGGAGTTTTGATGGATATCTTAAAGA
This sequence comes from Phlogophora meticulosa, assembly GCA_905147745.2. NCBI lineage: Eukaryota > Metazoa > Arthropoda > Insecta > Lepidoptera > Noctuidae > Phlogophora > Phlogophora meticulosa. The sequence continues at coordinate 15,056,894 of LR990531.1, read as the reverse complement.
TTTTAACGACTCTTGAGAGTGTTGTGACGGTTTTTTTTATTTGATATTTTACTGGTTGCCAGCGTGTTTTATACGATTTGAAATGATCTAATGCTTTTAATTTTACGATACATTTGGTAACCTGGACTTATGTTCACCTTATTTATCATCATCATCAGGCTATACTAGTGCACTGCTGGACATAGCCTTCTCCTAATGAGCGCCTTAGCGCCCTGTCTTCAGCTTGCCGCATCCAGCATCTGGCTGCAGTCTTTCGCAGATCGTCATTCCACCTATTATAATTATTTATAATGAATCTTAATAAATATAAGATTTAAATCGTTAACCCGCCCTGAGCAAGCGTGGATTGATTTATGCTCCTGCCTTATCTATACGAGAAGAGGCATTTGCCTTGTAATGGGACAGTAACAGACTTTAATTGTAATTTTGTTTTTGTGTTATCAATTTCCGATAATTACATAATAATGATGGACAATCCACACAGCATTATCTAGCCCCAAGCTCAGCAGAGCTTGTGTTATGGGTACCACCAGATGACTGCTAATATACTTAATACAGTACATTATATAGAAATATATATTTTTTAATACATGGCAAATACCCAGAACACGCGGAACAAATGTTTGTAGATCGTCCAAACGGGCGGACCTTCGCCCGCCGTGAACTTGTGACTTAAGTAACTTAAGTTCTACAACTGAAAACTGAAAACTGAAAATTGAAAACTGCGAAAGTTAAAATTAATATAACAATATTCTAACAACCAAAAGTGTAGGTAGAACAATAAAAAAATGACAACCAACCAATGTTTATTTTGCTTTCCTATAAATAACCACTACAGCACTTAATACCTGCCCATTTATTTGAACAATCCTAATCCGTATCAGCAACAACAACCAACAGATTGTATCTACAACAACATCAACAGGTTCATTACGTACAACAATTAACTTATTGACGTAACGTCACTGCTTACTGACGCGACGTCATTGTTTACTGATGCGACGTCATTGTGTACTGACGAACATTAGGCTACCTTTCCACCAGAAGATGTACGACGTTGAAGCTAAGCTGCAAAACTGTGTGCTTGTTTCTATCAATGTGTAGAAGTGCGGGTAAGATCAGCTATGTATACGCGAATGGCGTTTTTAGCTGTTCAATGAATATGTCGGCACGGTTGGCGCAGTGGCTGAGCGATCGACTGCCAAGTCGTGTGTCGTGGGTTCGATTCCCGCACGGAACAAATATTTGCATGGCCTACAGGTAGTTGTTCCGGGTCTGGCCGTTGTGTATGTGACTTTAAATGTTTGTAATCTCACCCACGACACAGGAGAAATTCCTAGTGTGGGGCAACGTTTTATTAAGAAAAAAAATATATATGCGCCACGCAAGCTAAGCGATTTTCACTTATATTAGGACTGTAATACATCGATTTCGTTCTTTTCCATTTAAACTTTAAAAAAATTATAGCCTATAGCACTCAAGAATAATGTAGCTTTCTAAAAGTGAAAAAAAATGAAGAATTGGATCATGAGTTACCCCCTACATAGAAACTCACAAACAAATTTTACCTCTTTATAATATTATTCTAGTAGAGATAAACGATTTGAGTTTTCTTCGACATCCCTTGGTTCAAAGGGTATCTTCTTAAATGGAACACCTTTACACAAAGCAAAGCAAAGGTAAACAGCTATGCTAAGCTGAGCTAAGCTATTAAATCAAACAACCCTATTGGTTGATATTTTGCACATTCTTGCTACGAAGCTAAGCATATCTTTGGTTGAAAAGCAGCCTTATTATTGGAGTCTATTATGTAATTGATTCGTAATTGGTTAGTAGGTATTCAGACAGGGGTCATAGATTAAGAACATTGTGGGCTATTAAATGGAAATCGTGTCTGTTGATTGCATATGCATCGTGTTATTGGTTCTAGATTGGTTTAAAATAATAAAACAATTGGAATATTAATTGGTATTAATGAAAGAGACAAAATTTACATTTTGCTGACTGACTGAAATAGCTAACTAAAATCCTCACACAAAATGGTACGTTTATGATATTGCTTTTATATTTTATTAAATTCTAGAAGTAGAATGTAAGCGCTGCTGCTCAGAGCAAGGTATAACTGGGTTTTTCAACGTGGAATTTTGCACTGCAGGCCATTTTCTTTCTTATAATTTTTTTCTTAAAATTTATTACAATTCTTTCTATAATTTTCGATTTTGGTATTTAGTTTTTATTTATTTATTTTGGCATATTGGTGTGTGCTACCTAACATCTAGCAAATTATTGAATTTAATGATGTATAAAGATGATAATAATTATTTTTTGACATGTGTTGTATAGCTTCAAGTTCTTCAAACTATCAGACAGACGTGTTGCTGGGGAGTTTGTTCCACCACTTCTTCTGCCCAGCAAAAACACTAGGAAATGGTGGGTGGAAGTTTTGGGGGACTGTCTTTTGTTAACGTTTTGAAGTTCAAAAAGTGCTGATTCTCAGCCTAATTTGAATAAATGAATTTTGATTTTGATTTTGACAACTTACTCGTACATTCACCCACTTCGTTGACCCAAGCTCTTGAAGTAATCAGTCAGCATTTAGGAAACACACAGGTTAAGGAACTACTCACACTGATTCCGCTCTATTCAGCTTAAGTCCATAGAAAAAAACGATTTTGTATGGAGACGCGTACGCATCCGTTCAGCTCCTACACATATTATACAAAACTAGTGTCTTCTATGGACAAAAGCTGAATCGAGCTTAATAAGTGTGAGTCGTCCCTTAAGGATACCACCCCCCCTCTCTGCTCATACAGCAAGCATTCACTTGTCTAAAACTTTCTCATAATCTGTAAAAGAGTAGCAAGCAACGAATGAAAGCAAACGATGTCATAATAGCATCGTCTGACAGAACTTGGCTGTAAGCTGAAGTTTTGAAGTGTGCAATCAACGCGCCAACTTCTTCCTTGTGAGACGGACATAATTTTGTCTCGTCTTTTCGTGGGAATATATGTAGTGTCTTGGGTATAACATAAAAAAACGGTACAAATAAGAAATTTTAAATATTGATACATATATATTGACGAACAGGGTTTAAATAGAGTATGCTTAGATGGTTTGGTTATGTTGAGAGGATGAAACAATTATTAATATATGAAGAAATAAAATAAAATAAATAATCATAGGGCATCAAAAAATTCATCCGCATCGTTGTCAACGGGAAAAGTGCCCAGAAGGCTGGCAGCATTGCCAGATTGAATGGCAATGCTGATTCTTTGGCCAAAAAAAAGGCCAGCCCTCTGGTCACGTGAAGAGTCGACCAAACGCTTCGCGATTTCTCGAAAAAATGATGAGGATGAATGGAAGATAACTCATCATCTGCCTAGTTTTTTCCCAACCTTATTGGGGTTTGGCTTCCAGTCTAACCAGGTGCAGTTGAATACCAGTATTTTACATGGAGAGACTGCCTATCTGACCTCCACTACCCATTTACTGGGCAACACAATACCCCTTGGTAAGACTGGTTGTCATACTTTCGGGCTTCTGACTACCCGTAACGACTGTCAAAGATCTACTAATCATAGCCGGGACCAACGGTTTAACTTGCTTTGCGAGGCACGGATTAGTCTCCATATGTAATGAATGGTCACCCATCCACATACTGACCTCGGCAAGCGTAGCTTATCGTTAGATCTATCCGTGCGGCTGTTTTTATTAAGCCACGAACCAATATGAGTAACAAGAGGTATTTATAAGGCAAGATGATTTAAGATGTAAGCGGAAACGCTGGGAGGAGATGCTCTAAGTCCATACACTGACCTTATTGGTGATGTTATCCGAAAAGGTCCAGGTTTGCGAGGCAAGGAGGATAATGTAAGAAATATTATGATTATTCATTTTGCAAAAGCTTGTGTGTGTGGGTGGCAGTTTAAAAAAATAATAAATAAAGTTTGCGAATTCATTTTTTGATCGCTGTAGTAAGCTGAACAATAGTACCACTATATCAAAGAAAACGTCGCTCAGGAAACTATGTGCGTGGGTATAAAGGATAATAATCAACATAAGGTCAAAGTTAATACAAGTTAGATGCGAACATCTGTGGAGTATCGCAGCATCAGTTGGAGCGAGTGTATCTAACAAGTTTGTGTGTTATGTCGAGATAGTTTGTGCTGTTCCGTGGAACGTCAGGGTTCGAACATTGTTACGAGATTTGAGATGCTTCTGTAGGTATTACGATAAGATACAAGTAAAACGGTGGCTCAAGGCAAAATTAGAGTGTTCCTCACATTTTGTTTCACTGACTTCAAAGATGTCTAAGATAAACTCAGAAAGTGCATAGAGATACATGCTAAGCAATTGGCTGCTGCGTGACGTGTCATGGGTTCGATCCCCGCACGGAACAAATATTTGTATGGCCTAGAGGTAGTTGTTACAGGTCTGGCTGTTTGTGTTTGTAAACGCACTCACGATACAGGAGACATTCCCAGGGTGGGGCAACGTTTATAAAAAAAAATGTGGTGAAAACCCTCTTAGGAACCCATTTACAGATATAAATAAATTTGACGACACGGTTGGCGCAGAGGCTGATTTATTGGCTGCTGCGCTGCGTGTCGCGGGTTCGATCCCCGCACGGGACAAATATTTGTATGGCCTACAGGTAGATGTTCCGGGTCTGGCTGTTTGTGTATGTGAGTTTAAATGTTAGTAAACGCACCCACAATACGGGAGAAATTCCTGGTGTGGGGCAACGTTTTCTTTAAAAAAAAAATATATAAATAATATACATATGACGGCGTCAGCGATGGCAGAGCGATGGGGTTGTTACCATCTTGCTTCAGTGGTAAAGGGTCCATTTCTTAGGGGCGTTGTATTTAAAACATAAAGCGCAAATATAACCACACTTTTATAAACAAAGTGACAGCTAACAATATTGTCACTAGGGAAACTGACAGTTTCGTTTTGGACAAGTGACTTGGACCGCGTCTGGATGCGAAGTGTCCGTTCGAGAATCTCCATCTTGCAAAACGACTCTATCTACGTGCCGCCATTACATAATAACGTCACGGCGTTTGCCCCACTACTACATTTATTATTGAGCAGCTTTAATTAATAATTATATCATTATCCACGATACATATATTTACATAAATTTGTATACTTTTTCCTTTTAGGCTTTTTCACATTTTTATCTTTTAAGGTTTGCCAACCTACGCAATCTGTCCGTCGCAGGGCCATATATATATAAAAAAGGCAAAAAAAGAAAAGTATCTGAAGCAAAGTTTGACTTCTTTTATTTTTAAATACCTACTAGTCAAGCTCGCTTCTCTAGTATGTTTATTACATAAATGTTTTACTACATATTTGGTAGAGTGGTGGCCTTATCAGAGACAAGTTTAAGGGGTTAGGGGTAGTCAGAATTTTCAAAAAATCGATTTTTTTTTTGCATTTTCTTAAAGTATAATATTTTAAAAATATTGTGTGAAAATTTGAAGTGAATCCGACAAATTCTTTTCGAGTTATTTAACAATGGCCTAATTCTCATCGGTATGCAGAAAGAATGGATGCTGCACGTATCAAAGTAGCAGATAAGCGCGCTAATGATAACACCCGAGAAGGTCGATTGCAACGTAGGCACCAGCAAATCGATATTTTGGAAGCTGCTATGACGGCTGAAGAGCTATTAGATGGTCCAGGAATAGATGACTCAGTGTAAGTTATTAAATAATTCTTATAATTCGACATAAATCCATAGCAAAACTTTAAATGCGTTTTTCTCAAAACTATGTTTTCTGAACTGGTGATCACTGTAACTTAAAAACTGCTCGGTAGATTTCAATAAAATTTATTGTACTTTTGAAATACATTAAAAACTCGTGCCTGATCGAAGGATTTTTTTTTTTCAAAAATTTCGATTTTTTTTTAACAATAAACTGTCGGTTTTTTTCTCGAAAATTTGAAAAAAATTTCCTGAGGCCGCCATTTTGTTAATTTCGAAAAAAAAAAAAAAAGCTTCGATCAGGCACAAGATTATCTATTAATAAAACTAATTTTTCTTGTCCGATTGATTTTAGATGAATCTCCAAGGACTTATGATGATCACCGCAAAGGACTTCGGGAGGAACGGGCTCTACAAAAACAGCGATAACTTTTTGAATTATTAATTTTTTTTTTGAAATTTTCGTGAAGTCAAATCGAAACGTGTTCTTATAAAGCTATGTTTTTATTTTTGTCAAATAAAGTAATTAACTACAAAAAATTTTTTATTGAAAATCATCATTTTTTCATACCTCTGAGTACCCCTAACCCCTTAAACAATAAACAAGCGAGCATTCTACAACGAATTGCACTTAAACATTCATCTGGTCTCTGCACGGAGTAAAGGTTCACCCACATTTGCGCGCACTGCACTCTTGTAATCCATTTTTTGAAATAAATAACATCTTTGAAAACAATACCTTCGTTTGGTACATATCTTAATTGTACAAACAATTCAGATATTGATATAGTAATACCAGCCTGTTACTATCCCACTGCAGGGCAAAGGTCTCTTCTCATACAGAGAAATATCAAACATTAATCACCACGGTTGCTCAAGACGGGTTCGCGATTTCAGACTTATAATAATTATAAGTCCAGATGTCCTCACGACGTTTTTCTTCACCGATGTCAGTGATGTCCAAGATAAACTTAGAAAGTACATATGAATTGATAACGGTCACATTGGTACTTACCCATTGGATATTGATATAAGACATCAAAAATCGTAATTACGATGATGAGCAAAGAAATATATTTTCTAAAACTGTCCGCCATCTCCCATCTCCGTATCACCAATTAAAAAATATTTAGTACATTGCAAATTTTTCAATTGTTTCTTCCATTTTTTGACAGATTGCTGTGTAGCACTTTCTTCCTTCCTTGATGATAAGAAAAGAGAGAAGGACTATTTTGCTTTGTGGAATTCTTTATCCATTTGGTAAAAGAAATCTGAAAAATGGTACAAAGCAAAGTACAGTGGAACAAAGAGATTGGTAAACATGCAGCTAACTTGCAACTACTATTTAACTACGTTCTGATTTTGCTCATTGGTTTAGTTTATTTTTTAAACTCTTATAAGGGTGTCGCAAGCGTATTCTGTCGATTAAAATCAAGTACAGTGCAATAAAGAGATATATGCCGCCAACTTGAAACAAATTTAAAATAAGTCGAGTTTTCTAAATAACTCTTATATGTTCGTCGCAAGCGAATTAACTTTTACAAGTAGACACACAAAGTTACTTTACACACAAAATAAATATCGACGGTGTAGTGGAAAGAACCACTGCAACTCCTGTTAACCAGAATCAACAGTGGCTATCACCAGATAAGCGTCAAAACAATTAAGGCCTACGAGTCCCGAAGAAACGATTCAACAGTCAAGACAGTTGAATCGTTTCTTCGTTGCGATCCAAGGATCCCGTAACTCAATTAATCGGTGACAGTACATTTTGGCCTATACACCAAACTCTTTATTCGACAGTACCAATTACTGCATACGAAACCGCAGTGCTCCCATTGTGCAGCGTTTATATGGCTGCAACCCTAACTGCTTAGTATGCTACGCACTGCTTATCATAACTTGCTTTACACGAAGTTAGAGCTGTAATAACGTCAGATTTTTTTTTTTTTTTTTTTTTTTTTTTTTTTTTTTTTTTTTTTTTTTTTTTTTTTTTTTTGGAATGGGCATCTCGCAGTTTATCCTTTAGGGATATTTACTGCTCAACCGAACTTTCCTGTGGGGGGCTTAATTAAAATTAAGGCCTCCAGCCAGGCATAAAAACTTATAAGCTAAGCGACTATCGCTAAGGGCACCCCCTGCGGGGTACGAACCTCGGCTTAGGACGTCGCTGAAGAGGACAGCAAGGGACAGGCTGGATCTGATTGTTCCATTATTTAGGGACTTTTTAAACATTAATCGGCTCAGCTTCGCGGGCTGGCTCTAGCAAAGGGTCGGGAGGGGGGCATCGACGGGGTCGTCGCGACGGGCCTCGGCGGCGAGGACGGAATGTCCGTTTTTGTATGCGAACAGTGCTGGTGGCCTTATCGCTCTCCTGGAGGAGAGTGATAGGATCATCTGGCTCTGTGAGTGTATGTCTTGGTCTTCGAACTGTACTTATTCGCGAGGGAGTGTATCGGGCGGCCGATGACACTAAGGGGTTAGGATGAGCGGTAGAACAGTCCATGAAGCGCTGGGTGAGTCGCTTCATGAACTGTTTCACCGTGGGTATTTTGAGATCTACATGGAGAGTCTCATTTCGGACGTAGAAGGGGGCTCCCGTGACTCTGCGCAGGAATCGGTTCTGGACGGTCTGAAGCCTATGAATATGATACGGCTTGGCGTGAGCGAACACTGCGCAAGCGTATGTCATGATTGGTCGGATGACCGAGACGAAGAGCCGCAATTTGCACCTGAGTGACAACTTGCTTTTCTCGTTGGTCATACAATAAAGCCTGCCGGACGCGAAGACGGCGCGCGAACGCGCCGCCTTTATGTGTTCGGCGAACGAAAGTCTGTGATCGAGTATCACACCTAAGTATTTGGCTCGCTTATCCCAAGGGATAGGCTTGCCGTACATGGCTAACGGACTAGGCGTGGGGACATTGCGGCGTCCGGGTTTCCTAAAGAGAACCGCTTGACTTTTGTCGGGATTGACCTCGACTCTCCATTTCCGGAACCAAGCGCCTAAGACGTTTGCGGAAGTTTGGAGGGTGCGAGCTATGGTGGTAGGGTTGTTACCGGTAACGTAGATGGCCGTGTCGTCGGCGAAAAGCGCCAACTGGGCCTTTCTACCCCTAGGGACGTCGCTAGTGAACAGCGAGAACAAGAGAGGAGACAGCACGGATCCTTGAGGGACGCCCGCGCGGATAGGGTGAGGTGACGATAGCGTACCGTCTACGCGATATCTAAACGTACGATTCGACAGAAAATCTCGCAAGATGAGCACGAGACGATCTGGCACATCGAGTTGGTATAGCTTGTATAACAACCCGTTGTGCCAGACCTTGTCGAAGGCTTTCGCAATGTCGAAGAAGAGGGCGCCGGTGAGCGCGCCTCTCTGAAAGCCCGCCCTGACGTGTTCGACTACGCGGTGCACCTGTTGAACACACGAGTGTCCCGGCCGGAACCCGAACTGTTCGTTCGGTATCAGGCTCTTTGCCTCGACATAGTCCTTGAGTCGCTTATAAATAAGCTTCTCGTAGATTTTGCCGAAAACATTGAGCAGACTGATAGGTCGGTAGCTCGTGGGCTCAGACTTGGGCTTGCCAGGCTTGGGGATGCCAATAACCACGGCTTCTTTCCACGATTGAGGAAAGATATTGTTGCTCAGAGCGCCATTGAAGATGGCGGTCATGAGCATAACGAGTTGCGCGGGGAGGATTTGAAACACCCTATTGGTGATACCGTCCTTACCGGGGGCTTTGCGCGGTTTGAGCCCTTTAATGATGTCTTGCACTTCGTCCGGAGTGACGGGAGGCAGAGGATCATCAGGGTTGTCGACGGGAGGGAGCGAGGACCTACGTTTGACTTCGGCGTCTACCTTTAAGAGGTGAGCTTGGTCGAACGGCTGGGAGCTAAGCGAGCATTGAGTCTCTAAGCTTTCGGCTAGGCATTCGGATTTTTCCGAGTCGTCGAACGCGACGCTCTTATCTGGACGAGTGAGGGGAGGCATGGTAGCCTCTACGGTGGACCGGAGTTTCCTCTGGAGGTTCCAGAAGGCATGGTGGTTGGGCTCTAGCTCACTGATCATCTTGTCCCAGCTCTCCGACCTATGCTCCGCCACACGTTTGCTGACAGTACGCTGTAGCATTCGCATGTGGGCTTTGTTCGCAGAGCAGGGAAAAGCGCTATAGGCACGGACGGACGCGTTCTTCTCGGTTATCAGAGCCCGTACATCGTCCGGTAGGTTCCAGCGCTGGGCATTCAGCGCCGGAACCCGCCTTGAACAGTCGTTCAGGACTGTCTGTACGTGCTCCGTAAACGAGTCGACTGCGCCCGTGGTGTCAGCGACTGAGGTGATTAGATCGGGGATGGAGTCGAGTAGAGGCGACGAGGAGGATTTCAGCTTTTCGCTTACCTTCCTCCAGTCGGTAACTAATTGAGTCGGGGGTGGCTGATCAGGGTCAAGCGGACCCGTACGGGGAACTAGCGTCATCATCACCGGACGATGGTCAGAGTTAAGCTCGTGGAGCGCCTCTATCGATTGTAAACGAAGGTTTACATTCTTTAGGAGCGCTATGTCCAGTATGTCAGGTCTATGGTCAGGATCGTGGGGAAAATGGGTATGAGTCATCGGGGCGATGACGTCATAGTTAAGGGAGGCGCCCAGATTGAGGACAGCCCTCCCTCTGGCGTTGGTTACATTACTATTCCACGCGGGGTGCTTGGCGTTGAGATCGCCCGCTATGATAACGGAGTCACTCAAGCCGAGAAGAACCGAGATATCGTGGGATAAAGCTGGGATGTCGTCCCTCCCACGAGCGGGAGGGCAGTACGCGGATACAATAGTAATTGGCTGATGGCCAGTCATGCCGAGCCGACAGATAGAGTACTCAAGGAGCGAGGTCGGGGGAGGAGAAGTTAAAGGGACACAGTGCAATGAGTTTTTATAATAAATCATTGTACCGCCCTTGTGGCAGCGGGATCTATCATTGCGCACCATACGGTAGTTTGCAATTTTGGGGTCGCGGTTGTGCGGTTTGAGGAACGTCTCCTGTATGAGGAGGACGTCCGGTTGGTGATCGCGGAGGAAGTTGGCAAACTCAGCCCGTTGCTGGAGTAAGCCATTTATATTGACGTATCCTAACTTTAGGGATCGCGGTTTCAAGGTTCTGGCGTTAACGTACCTATCCATTGCGGTTATTAAAGTGGGCTTCTAGGTCACGGAGCACCGAGGGGGCCTCCATGAGCGCTTCGATGCGCTTCCTAGGGTCTGTGGTAGCCTCTAAGCGATCGGCTAGACGATCGGCTTCGCGGTTGCAGAAGATTAAGTACACTGGCAATATGACGTTCATATTGCGCTGTGTACGGATTTTGTCGTCGTAAAGAGCCTCCGTAGGCTGAGTACGGAAGGCGGAAACCTCAGCCTCTGCGGTCAGGGTAGCCTGGACTGCAGGGGCTGGGGTCGGCGCCGGGATGGGTGAATCCATCAGCGCCGGTGGGTGGCTGTGTTTAGCCGCCAGGGCCGGGAAGGCCTTCTGGTGGTTCAGCTTGTTCCACGGAGATGACCTCTGTGGGCTAAGGCGCTCAGGGAGCGCAGACGATGGCGGGGGTGGCGCCCTAGTAGAGGGGCATTCCCTTTGTTGACGAGCGTTTGCACGTCTCATCAACCTTTGGGAAGACGACTTTGGGGCTCGCGGGCACCCTCGGAAGTTCGCGGTATGACCGGACTGTCCGCACAGAACACAACTCGGTGGTTCAATGCATTTAGTGCGGTCCTTGGGACGGTCGCATTTGCCCGTGGCGTGGTCGCCCAGACACTTGACGCATCTGGGCCTGGCGAAGCAGTTTCGCTGAGAGTGGCCGTACAATTGGCAGCGATGACACTGGCCAATTAGATGGGGACGGTACGGTTTTTCGATTTTAATACCGGACAGGGCACACACCGTTTTGATGTTGAATATGGGGTGGTGCCCTTCTGTGGGGTCGCAAATTACTAGGACCATATCATAAACTAGCCCACCCCGGGCCTTATGAAGGCGGTGGACGGCGGACGCGGGGACACCTTGGGCGCGGATGTCGGCCAGGATGTCCTCCGTTCGGATCTCCCTGGGGATACGCCTGATAACCACACGGGTTGGTGTCTCCTCAGGGAGGGAATAGGTGTGGAAGGAGATGGCCTTCCCACGTAAAAGGGATACTATTTCCCTGTAGTCATTTGCTGACGGCAGGGTTACCTTGATACCCAGAGGGGTAGCTCGGGCGTTGGTGTAGTTGATCCTGCGATCAACACACATTTTGGAGACGGCTGTCCACTTCGCCTTGTCTTGGATGAAGACAGGGGGAGGTGGCTTCGCCTTACGGGTGGCGGTGCCGTTAGGGCCCGTACCGGAGGCCTGTGCCAGGGGTACGGGGGAGCGGGGGGGAGAGGGCGCGGATTCGTCGACTGAGGACGGGGCGCCGATTTTTTTGGCCTTGGTGGCCTGTGAGGGAGCTTTAGAGGGCTTCCTCTTTCCTCCTTTTCCTACGACTTGGTAGTCGTCTTCGGACGAGGAGGAAGGAGACTCCTCTGCCTCTGAGCAGCTGCGTGAACGAGGGACAGTCGTGTCCATCCTATCAACTGATTCATCGGAATCGTCATGCGCGGGGGCTGGCATTCCGAGAATGGGACTTATGTTGCACCTGGCGGTAATAGGTACAAAAGCCGAGGCCGGACGGGTCGCGGGTTCCGGGTATTTCGGTGCCTTTGTCTTTTTGGACAAAGGCGCCGGACTACCTGCGTTCGTGGAAGCGGTCGGCGATAAAGGGCTATCGACCGTTGGACGGGGCGCGGGTTCCGGGTATACCGGTGCCATTGTCCTTTTGGACAATGGGAGACTACCTACATTCGTGGATAGGGACGGCGACGAGTTACTATCGTCGCGAATAATTCGCTCCGGTTGAGCGGCCAGCCTGTCGAAGGCGGCATTTTTCCCGCAATATTTGGCGCGGATGTCCGGGTCCTTTAGGAGGACCTCTCTGACGAACGCTGCTAAGTCAGCGTCCGTCATGGCTGAACTAGAGTCCCGTTAGGGATTAATTTTGGGGCCTATGCCTAATCCTATCTCTAACTCCCCGGGTGGGTACGCCCGGGGATGTGTGACCAAACCCTCCCTGCCGGCCGTAGGCAGGGAGGTGAGTACCTCGGGTGAGCCCTAAGCTTGTGATCCCGTCGCAAATCTTATTGTGCGAACGGGGCCCTGACCAGTCTGGTGCGAAGGGGTAGACACACCCAACCGACACCAGGTGAGTTGCTGGGGAAGGAAAACAGAGACTAGAGCTGACTAGGAGATCCCCCAAGGCCAAGCTTCTAGCTCCCTGCCGACTTGACTGCCTCACCCTGAAGGGGCTCGGCCGGTGTATCGGGTCAACACCGCACTCGGCTTCGTTGGCACCGTAAGGTATCCACCGAGAGACCACGAAACTGTGGTTTTAGCCCTGAAGGGGCCAAAGACGTTAGACGCACGTTTCCGTTAACGAAATAGCGAAATCAGTAACCCACTGTCTTGAAAAAGACGGCTCTGATGCACGGGATTCTTCGTAGTCGGCGACTACGGCGGAGTTGCGCGGAGGCGCAACAATGGCGGAGCGTGAAGAGTCACGCAGCGAGCGAGGAGCGGGAGCAGCGAGAGCGGCACGTCCGTTCGGGTCGAGCGCGTGAAGCGAAGTCCTCTAACGTCAGATATGGCGTGCAGGTGTATTTATACTCCTCAACTTATATCTCTATTGTTAGTTAGCAGTGATATGCAGCTCTCCGCTCTTCAAGGATTATTATTATTATACTAGACTGTGGGTAGTTGTGATTTAATGACGTCATGTTGTGATAAGGCGGGTTTATTGGGAATTTAGGGGCTAACTCAGCGGTGGAATTTTATTTCGGTTAGAAATTGACGGTGGTGAGTGGATCAATTGGAAATTGTGTCTGAAATATTTACTTAAATTTCCCTAACATAACATCACCCCTTTAGTCGACGAAGGGTTAGGCAGAGGTGTATCTACAGTATACTTGAAGTCCAATAGGGGGACAGCCTATTTCCATCAACGGTGCAGTAATCAAAACTCCGGGATGCTTGTAAGATATCTCTGCTGGAAAAAACCAGTAACACTTTGCCCAAAGCACTTTTCATTCAAATCTAAACATAAAAAAAAATCGATGAAAAATTTGAGACACCAACAAAAAAGTTTTGAAGAAAAAATAGTTGCGCTTAAAGAACTAACTGAACAACGAACTGAACAAAAATATATCTTAAATCATTTCTTGGACAATTCTTTCACAAAAACACCGTTTCTTACACCGAAAAAATCTTACATACATCACATCACATACTTACGTCAATCCGATTTATTTAACTTAATCGATTGATTTAAATAAATAAAAGTGATTATTTTGCCCAGAGCACTTTGTCAGAACTAGGTCACATTGAAATTTAAACATACAAAAAAAGGTTTGAAGAAAAAATTGTTGCGCTTAAACAACTAACAGAACAAAAAATTACTAAAATAATTTCCTTACCAATTCCTTCACAAATAACACCGTTTCTTACACCGACAAAATCTAACATCACATCACACACTTACGTCAGAGCGGTTCAATCCAATTTATTTCTCAAACTTGGACCGTCTAAGTAAAACATGAGGTTAAGTTAGACGCTCGGTGCCAGCTGGTCAAACTTGGCGGATCAACTTCACGAAGTGGTTTCTTGGATGTGTGGACACCTGGGAAAATACGAACTGTGATTATACTTCACTCGAATTGTATTTTTACTTAAGATAATGTTTTTCTCTTGATTGTGGACGGATAAAATGTGTGGGTCAATCTCAGAATGGATCAGTATGGCTAAGTGGTTACCGTCTCGCCTTTCATGCACAAGGTTGTGGGTTCAAATGATGGCAATGTCAGCACTTTAGTGGCTGGGCGACTGGGTGTTGCGCTGCGTGTCGCTGGTTCGGTTCCCGCACGGAACAACCATTTGAATGGCTTAGTTACTGATAGTTATTCCGGGTCTGGGTGTTTGTGTACGTGAGAATATTTTTTTATAAACGCACCGTAGCTTGGGAAAACGCAGTCAGTTGCTGTCAGTCAGTTATTAGATAACATCACGCTTATATTCCCAAAGGGATAAGCAGACTGACTTAAACATAACTTTTGTTTGTCCCGCGTAATTGGGGGCGCGCCTATTGCCATTAACTGAGTATGAATTCAAGTTCCGGGCTTATATCGAGAAATTGAAAAACCCAATAATACTTTGTCCGATCCCGGAATCGAGCCCAAAACCATATGCTCAGCAGTAGCGCTAGCAACCACTAAACCAATGAGGTAGTCAACTAGTTTATTATTTTATCCGAAAATTGTTCACCCTAGTTAGTTTCCGTTTTCAGTTGCAGGCTAACAACATGCGGTTGAAAGCCAATATTTAACATGAAACTAACTGCCATTAAAATTGGAGCTTTACGATCCAATTACTGGGCAAAACCAATTTTGCATGTTTTTGAAACCATCATTGTTCAGCTGCAAAACAGATGTGACAGGGTTATACGCCGTGGATAGCTCCATCTCTCTCTCGCACTGAAATAAGATTATAATGATTACAGTTATTTGTTATTAAATACTATCGGGCATGGCGTTCTGCGTAGCGTTTTACGTAGCAATCGTTGCTACGGCGATTGCTCTTAGCGCTTGCTACGACTGTAGCACAGCAGTGCTACAGTCGTAGCAAGCGTAGCTACGTTCGTAGCAGAACGAAAATTTGATTCCAGATGTCGACGCGCGAAAAGCATTTTGTTGCATTTCATGGTTTCAGTAACTGTTTCTCATTTTAAGTATAATCAAAAGGAAGACACAGTAATATTATACCTATAGAAAATTACTGAATTACTAGAATAAACTTTTCTGTTTAAAATTACAGTCAACTTAATGCCTCCACCTGAAAACATAAAACAAATTAACATTATGAAAATGAACATCTCATACAATTTAAATTATGCTGGGTACACTAAATCATCGTGTTTGGTCGCTCGAGTATTTCTTGGTGAACTTTATTTCGTTAGCTAAGACTTTAAGCAACCTTAAATCATGGAGACCGGCTTTATTTAATTTAAACGCGTTGCTTTATGATGAGAGCTGTTGTTTTCGGAGGTGGTCCAAGTTAAAGGAGAGAGCGTGAGCGATTTAATGGAAGTATACTGTGTTTGCATTTGAGCTTCCAAGATTCGCTACCACTTTCTGAGTCGAAATCAACGGCACCGTTCATCTTGGGGGACCCATATGTGTGCAGACTTTTGCCTACCTTAGAGTTTAGGTTTCGATGGCCCCTACCGAAATATGATTGCTAGATTGAACAAAAACTGTTGATGCTGTTTTAAACCTGATACATTTTACCATCTTTTTCGATCGTATTGTTTTAAATTATAGGGTCTGGTTGTTTTTGTATGTGAGTTTAAATGTTTGTAAACGCACCCACGATACAGGAGAAATTCCTAGTGTGGAGCAACGTTTTAAAAAAAAGAAAAAAAAAAGAAAATTTGAATTCAGAATACCATACGACATGGAGCTACGCCTAACAAGTCGGATATGCGCCTTGTTAAAGGCAATTGATTTTTGAATAAAAAACATGTTTTATCAAATAAAGGTTTAATTTAATAACGCGTGTTGCCTCCATGGGCATCTCACCACAGCTCTCATACGATTAGGCATAGAGTTTATCAACCTCAATGAAATTTTGAGGAATCATCTCCCATTCCTCTTCTATGGCAGTTTTCAACTCCTGCATCGTCTGGGCAACTGGCTGACGAGCCCTAACACGTCTTTTTAGCTCGTCCCACATGTGCTCAATGGGGTTCATGTCTGGGCTTCTGGCTGGCCAGTCCATAACTGTGATGTTCACATCCCGAAGATCTTCCCTGACAATGCCGGCCGCATGGGCTCTTGCATTATCATGCATAAAAAGGAAATTTGGGCCCACATAGTCCGCGTATGGTATCACGTGAGGTTCTAAGCACTCACGAATGTACCTTTCAGCATTTAATGTTGGCAGCCGTGGTCCTGTAACAACCTCAAGTTGAGTTTTGCCGCTCGCGGATATACCGCCCCAGACAGTCCATGAGCCACCGCCATAAGCAACCCTCTCTTCAAAGCAGCATTGTGCGAAACGCTCTCCCTTACGTCGGTAGACCTTCTTCCTTCCATCATTGCCATGTAACACAATTTTAGACTCATCAGAAAAGAGTACACGGCTCCAATCTTGCTGTGTCTAATTTAAATGATTGCGTGCGAAATGAAGGCGCGCTGTTCGGTGGGCTCGCGTTAGTTTGGGCCCATTAGCTGGCTTGTGTGGTACCATATCGCGTTCTTTTAACCTTCTCCAAACAGTTTGAGCGCTCACAGATACTCCGTGGAAGCCGCGAAGTTGGTTTTGTATCTCAATTGAGGTAAGGTGACGATTTCTCAAGCTGGTCGTCACGATGAATCGATCCTGCCTTTCAGTTGTGACCCGAGATCGTGGCCTTCCTTGGCGACGAACAAAGCCGCCAGTCTCTAGGTACCTGCGATAAACATTTCGGACCGCAGATCGACTTAAATTAAGTTGAGCACTCACGTTTCTTTGGCTGTGTCCGGCCTGAATAAGTGCCACAGCTTGGGCGGCGACTTCAGGTGAAGTACCCATAGATTATTGATAGAACCTCACCTTAATGTTAAGAATAAGTAATGTTTGTTGCAAAACCAAAGATATCAATCACTTTTTCAAGAATTAAATCCAAGTAAACCAATAAAACCAAGTTTTCTTAGTATTCGATTGTTTGATATCAACAAACAGGCTCCAAATTGTCTTTTGTTTCTTTAAATTCTGTGTTCGAAATTCAAAAAAAGACTATTGAATGAACTTGTGAATGTGCCAGGCTCAAAACTGCATAAAAACTTTTTGCTCGACCTAAAATAAATTTTAGCTAGGACCAAACGAAACTGAAAATACAAGGTGGGCCAATAGATGTGTCCAGAAGTATATTATGAAATAAAAATAAAATAAAAATATTTATTTGTCACTTAAAAAATACATGACAAAGTTATAATAAAATAGCACACAAATGTATAGCCACAAATCTGACCCTAACCCCCAAACTAGACCTCTATTTTAGGGCTCAGAATGAAACTGTAAAATTGTATTTATGTAGATACCGTACGCTTTATACACCAAATCATAAATCACAGCACACATACGAAACTAGTGCTCAATGTACAGTCATATCGCCAGGGTTGAGGGCGATCTCTTACAGACTAAAAGAAAATAGATAAATTTTTAAGCTGACTGTAAATGTTAAAGTCAATATTTGTGTGTTATGGGGAGCGATAGTTATTTTGCGCGAGCGTGATGTTTTCCAAAATGCTATTTTTTATCATTGTTTCTTAAATTGTCATGCTTCATTTGGAGCACAAATAAACGGATTTTATATCTTCCTATCATCTTGGACCACACTTACTTAATTAAATTATTTTATTTTTTATTCTGACATTAAGCTGCAATTACAAGACAGTTTGCAGAATTAAAAAAGCGGTTGTGACCACTTTTGTAATTGTCATGTTGGCGAGCTGTTACTGTAGTTTATCTGTGTAAGTAGTTTGGCGACACGGTTGGCGCAGTGGCTGAGCGATCGACTGCTGCGCCGCGAGTCGTGGGTTCGATTCCCGCACGGAAAAAATATTTGTATGGCCTACAGGTGGTTGTTCCGGGTCTGGCTGTTTGTTTATGTGAATTTTAATGTTTGTAAACGCACCCACGATACAGGAGTAATTTCTAGTGTTGGCCCCACACTAGAAATTACACTTGTATCGTGGGTGCGTTTCGTTTTACAAACAGTTTAAGTCACATTCACGAACAGCCAGACCCGGAACAACTACCTATAGGCCATACAAATATTTGTTCCGTGCGGGAGTCGAACCAACGACCGTCCACCATTGAACCGTTTTACTTAAAAACAAAAATAACACGTAACTACTAGATACTATATCAGTTTATATTCATATGACAATTTAAACGTGTCGTTTGTCATCCCTACTTTATTTTACTACACCAGCACATCACCCGCGACTTCACCCTTTAACATCCCCTCTTTCCATTGGTGAAAAAATGGTTAAAATCGGTTTAGTAATTTCAGATTTTATACATACATACATACATATATACACAAACTCACGCCTTTTCCTCATGGGCGTAGGCAGAAACTACAGTTTCGTTTACGTTAGTACATCTCGTTTTTCACGCACGCCGATTGCGAGTAGCACGCACTAGACCTTTTCGAAGATTATCACCAAATAAGGGCGTCCCCTCCCGACGTTTCCACTTAGGTACATCTGTCTTATAAATACGTTTTGTTAGTCGTCTTTCATCCATCCTCTCAACAAGTTAATTACGTAATGATGTTAAGAGCAGCGTGTATTTCGGGGATTCGCAAAAAACCGCGAATTTACGTTTTACTTCAAGAATTGAAGTAATTGGATTTTTTCGACGCAAAAGAAAACTTTTTTCGTGAATTCTCTTTTTGCTGAGTTAATTATAGAGGCTTAGTTAGTAAGGAATGTACTTTTATTTGTCGAATTAGGTTTCATGTTTTCGATTTGGCAGTTTAATGATCGAATTGAACTGCTTTTTACGTAACATTACGCCTGTATTCCCGCAACGGTTACGCAGAGATGTATTTACAGTACACACTCATTCCACCAATCACGTTTAAGTCCCATGTAATATGGTGCCCCAGACTGGTGCTATCACCTGGGTAAAAATCCAATCTCCGTGCTGCTGCTGAGATATTTCATAAGGACAAGACTTTTTTTACTTTCTTCTTCTAACAGTAAGTGGCCTTTAGTGTATGTCCGTAAGTGTCTCCTTGGCATCACAGCAAGACCTATGAGTATACGAGCGTAGCGATATTTAGTATTTTTTTAAATATCGCAGCATTATGCTCAGATACGAGTCTTCTCAGTCTTGCAATTTTTAGCTAGTTGGTTTTTATCGCTTGTATTTCCTATGCGTATCTAAATACAATCAATATTTTTCTTTCTTTCTTTCGTAGGATCCTTAGCCATAGAGCCATATTATGGAAAACCTCAGACCTAATAATAATTAAGTCTGACTACCACTGTTTTGAAAATTTGTTGCTCCACGTAAACTGGTACTCAGCAGAAACCGGTTAGCTGACCCCAACATAAGAAGTTGGAAACAACATAGGCAGGTGGTTAAAAAGAATATGCATCTGCGTCTCAGCCAGACCACTTCCTTTTTTCCCTTTCATCTCAATATCACAGAGCAGTTCAAATTCAACAATACAAAAGTGTAAAGTTAAAAGTTATTCAAGTGTAAGGAAGTTTGTCGCGACGCGTCGTCGGCGGGAGCTCGCGAGCGGCTTGTGCTGACTTGCGCAAGTTTTTGCGAACGTACTCTGAGCTGATACTTGCTTGAGAACGTAACAGGGTTCGGGAATACGTTGGAAATAATAATATTTTACCGACGTGATGGCCCACTGGTCAGAAACTAAAGATTTGGGTTCTAAGTACCAATGTGACTTTTAAAATGCAGATGTAATTTATAATCTTAGAGACTTCTTATATCAACTGATGTAAGATGTCTCTGGTATCGACGAAGGAAAATATCGCGACAAAACCGACACTTACACTCAATATAAGTCTGAAATCGCAAACCGCGATAACGCTTGTGCCTTCTCTGTGTGAGAAGGTCCCTTTGCCCTTAGTGGTAACAGATAACAGTAGCAGGCTGGCATCATTATTTTAATAACATTTCACAAAGACGTGATTTTTTTGTCCTTTTATTTATTTAAAACAAAGTATGCAAAAATTGTACTTACTACTATCTACTACAATCCTTACATATAACTCTGGTCTTACACGAACGCTGGTTGCGAGACCTTTCTGAAGACCATCATCAAGGTCTCATCGTCAAGGAATCATCAATAAGGTCAATGCGTGACTTTCTAAGGCGGCCCCTTTTGGCGTGTCAACTTACACCTCCCATCACCTTTCATTCATCCACTCATAATCTTTTCTATAAAAGAAAATTACCGTCGTTATATCGATAAACACCGTTACTTCTACACAGACGCAGGTATAATTGAAGTTGTAACATTTCCATTTTCCAACTGTTTTCCTAATATTTAAGGTGCTACAGTTACATTCTCGCCTGCTGTCTCCTCGTTATACATTCATGAGTGGCTCGCCGTGTTCCAATCACAGATAACACGTGCTCACGACTGCAATCTGTAAATAGATTCAATGCTAGTTTTACATGAGAAAGAACTAAACTTACATCTATATTCTAGAGTTTGTGTTAAGAGAATTGGCCCTTATTATACACAGGACTTTGCTGGGACACAGGACCCGTTCTTGGCGTGAATAAATAAAACAGTCGCCGATCGAAATTTAAACTAAGCTTGCGTGGCCGTCGAGGAGGACACGCAGAGGTAATAAAAAATAAACTAAAATCTAAAAAAAACAAGAATCTGTGTGAGGCCAAAAAGGCTCCTATCCCAGCAAATGTTGTGATATTTAAAAAAAGGAATATATACCGCAGCGTTGTTCTTCCAATGGTTCCCGCATACAGTCACAGTTTAGAAATGTCAACCACCTTACCATTAGTAATTGTATGCACGGATCATAGTTTTATTTTATTTAAAATTTTACTATACACGGTGTGATAAAAATATAATTTGTAAACTGATTAACTTTTTTGGACCGCGACTGTACGCATCTATATCCTATTGTACATCGTTAAACACGTCAAACGCTTGGGGGACGTCACGAATGTACATTTTTTTTTTTTGGCAGCATTCGTCACGGGTAGTCATAAGCCCGAAAGTCTGACAACCAGTCCTACCTAGTAACTGGATTGTGGACTTCAAATAGGCAGTCGCTATGAGTAAATTCTGACGACATTGACATATTCGGTTGTACTTTGAGTGAACATACGAGAATAGCACTATAGAATTTGCAATGGTGTGAACATTGGGGCTATTAAATTTTAAGTGTTCTACAATATTGCATTGGGTCTGCCTGCAAGAATATTTGTACATGCGTAAATCTATACAAATAAATAAAATTGAAGTGTCTGTTTGTAATGTCCAAATAACAACTTGTAACTAAATGCATATGAAAGTTTATACAATTATATAGTCATACCATCAAACCAATTAAAAAAAAACTGTTTGTCTGTTTGTTTGAAGTAGTCTCCGAAACGGTTGGATCGATTTTGACGGGTTTTTTTTTTGCAGAAAGTTAATTTTATAAGGAATAACTTAGACTACTTTTGTTTTAAAATTAGAATATAGGTTCCAAGTAAAATAATAAAATGCCATGTTTTGTGAAGTTCCACGCGTATAAACTCGCGGGCATAGTTAGTACAGTAGTAGATAAATAAATAAAATGCTGATAGTCAGCTGCAACCAATTAGACTGAAAGGCGACCCAAGTCTAGACAGATGATGATGAAGAAATTCATATACTGGATATACCTTCCATCACACTTATCCTGGTGAACCGTAAAACTCGAACCCTTTCTATTAAGACTACGCTATACCCGGCTATAGACCGCTTTTGTCATTTGAATGAACTTCAGAGGACCACACAAAGACTCCTTTGTCGCTTTCGTGGAATGTGATCGAATGAGTGAATGAATTGAACCTTACCTAGGTGCTATTTACTCGTCTGTTGTCTTTGTTGAGTTTTAGTCCTGAAAGTAAAAAGAGTGGAACTAATATGAAAAGTATGTCTTTTTCTGCCTGGGATACAATTAAAAACTTTAATGCCTAAGTGTGGTTTTATTTCTTATTATCTGGATGACTGAGATTTGCTTGGATAAAACGACGTTTACTAAAAATGAAACCTAGCTAGATCGATTTATCGCTCCCGAAACCCACTGCATACTAAATTTCATGAAAATCGTTGGAGCCGTTTCCGAGATTCAGATTATGTATTTACATACAGACATATATACAAGAATTGCTCGTTTAAAGGTATAAGATTCACTTTAGAATTTGTGTATCTCTTTTTAAAACACACTTTTTTAGATACACAAACAGCCATAAAATGTAGGACATACAATATTTGTCCCGTGTGGCAATCGAACTCGCGACACGTAGCACAGCCAATCACTTAGCTACTGCGCCTACCGTACCGTCAAATACGTGTGTGATAGACTAGCACATCGTCCGCGCGGATTTCGTACTTATCACTTCGAACTTTAACATCCCCTCCAACGGAATCCAATCCCCTCCCTTTAACGGGTAGTTTTGAAAATAATAATAGCCTAAAACACTCAGGAATAACGTAGCTTTCTAACAGTGTAAATGTTTTTCGACTTGGATCATTATTTCCGGAGATTACCCCCTACGTACAAACTTACAAGCAAATTTTACCCCTTTATAATATTAGTCTATACTAATATTATAAATGGGTAAAATTTGCTTGTACTAAAACTACATTTACATATGTAGTTTTAGTATAAACAGTTTGTTTTATTTTGGAATGAGATACACGTAATTGTAGTAATAATCATTATCAAATAAATATTGCTTTGAAACATTTTTTTTTATTAAAGCCTAAGATAAGCACTTTTATTGTTTTTTTTTAAGTTGCTATATGGTATTACTTTTAACTTGTAATATTTTATACGGAAAAACTTAGTGTGGACATCATTGTCTTGAAAAAACCAAGACATATTTTGTGATAAATCTTAAAAGGGTTCTTGAAAAACCAAAGTTTTTGGGTATTTTTTTCGCTTATATCTCAGATTATTCGTTTTCAAGATTTAAAGCGCAGTAATCGCTTCATGAGCACCAGGCCCCCACTTTCCTTAAACCTCAACAAAATATGTTACGTCACTGGCAATTATCTACCCATCAAAATAATAACGGCACCCCATCTCCCGAAACCTTCGTGACTGACAAGCAATTATCAAGTTTCAATATTTGGATGTCCCCAACGATTTGAGGAGCTAAGTCGGCGCTGTCTACTGTCATCATCGTATGGATGACATAATCAAGATGGATTCCGCAATCCTTCCGCTGTCTGAGATGAGGCCATGGAAGCTGCGGAAATGTAACAAAGAAAGAAAACACAAAACTTTTAAAACATCACTCCTGTAGGTATTTCCTGAGAGGACCTACATTTCGGCAGTTATGTTTAAGTTTCATGGAATAGGGGGCGAGCCTATTACCATCATCCGGGTACAAGACCAGACTCCGGGCTACTAATGAGAAAATTCTTATTGAAAAAACTCAATAACACTTTGATCCGACCTGGGGATTGAACCCAGGTCATCACGATCAGCAGTCACGCTTGGGACCACTAGACCAACGAACTTGAAAAACTTTTTATAAAACAATTCAATCTACACCAAAAAAAAAACACTAAGAAGTGTAAAATAACTTTAGCTTAGGAAGACGCTGGCTAGCATAAAATAAATGAAACGAAACAAACAAAGCCACCGACTTTCTATTTATACATATTTTCTAGCTTTTTAGTTTGTTGTTTTGTAATTTATCTATGTATATAAAAATAATTCCCTGTTTCTCTTGGTCTCGCCATAACTTGAGAACGACTTTACCGATTTCATTCATCTTTTTGTTTCCGTTTCTAATACTTTGTAGAATTTTTCCCGTAAAGAAAAATCACAATACAATTAACTTAACAATTGGGCAGAAAATCGGAAAATTTAACGACCATTTTAACTTCGGGTGTTTGACAGTTTTCGCGTTCGACGAATGTGAATTTCATCAGCGGGTAAACACAGCTTATCTAAGATAAAAGTCACAGGAAAGTAAAAACAAACAAAATTATGGAAATTCCAATTATAGCAGTGTAAATGATTTTTTGCTTAAATTATGTTAATGAGGACAAAACACAAACTTAAAGTATGGCACAGAATATTGTCGGTGGTTGCAGGTAGATATTTCATCCGGTAATCAAGAAGCTGTGTGGGAATCAACTGTCATGGTGTGGACATGTGATGCGGAGGAATATGAAATATGTCGTAAGTTGAGTTTTGAGTATATTTAAACTCAAAACTCAACTATAAGTACTAAATGTGGTTAGTTGTAAAATTAGTGGAGGACCAAAGAAAATATGAATTAGTAAGAAAGAGGTGACTAGTGAGTTGATGGCGACCATAAATAAATTAAGATAGGGGGCAAATGAATAATGATAATGCTTGTTACTAACGTATTTAAAAAGTATCAGCATAGAAAAAAATATTAAACACACACTACATACGAAACACCCTGTTAAAAAGGTAAATTGTGGCGCTCGCATTAATTATATCGCCGGACACGTGGCCCGACATTCATGACTAAATGCCACATTGCCGATGAAAGACAAGTAGCCCGTGCCTGTAGCTTTTGTTTTACGTTTCATTTAATAAAAAAAAAACATTTTGAATAGTTATATATTTTTTAGCATAAACGGACGCTAAACTATTGCTGGTTATCGGGAACGCCTTTCGTTAATTAACAAACTGTATAAATACAGGGTTGAAGTGGGATTGGGCGGGTCATGTCTGTAGAACGCGTCAAGACCAATGGGCCACGTCACGCATTGGGTGCGAGAAGACGGGCGTTGTCGCCAACGGTGGCCTAGTAAACGCTGGCGTGACGACTTAGACGCGTTTGCAAAAGATTGGCCGGAGAAAACCGCACAGAAGGAGGACTGGAAGGCTATGGGGGAGGCCTTTGTCCAGCAGTGGGACAAAATAGGCTAAGGAAAAAAAATACAAAACCACATTTTTTTTGTTGCGTCTCAAGATAAAAGCCCAACCCTCTACCCTTATACCTCCAAGACTCTCTGCGTAAATACAAAATTTCTTCACGAGTCCTGAGAATAAATGCTTCGACATTAATCAGTTCTGCTACCCCGCTTCGGCGGAGCGATGATCGACGGACGTCTTTTGTTAGACACCCTTTTACATCTTAATATATTTTCTTTAAGTGACAGTAAGGCACAGCCTTCAGGCTTCCTTCAGGAGTGTAGCGTATGAGTGATTGACAAGGATTGTCTGTACCAAAAAGGTTGTCTTCCCTTGAGAGAAACGGAGATTTTAAAAATAGATACCTCGCTGTTTTTGTGTCGATGCCATGTGCCAAGAAGAGTGAATAAATAATAATGTAAATCACATCTGCACGCGTTGCATGACCACCATAGAAATGGGTTTTGTCGACCGGTAGAACCCGTGACGGGTAGAAGTTGGAACGAAAGAACGTTGTCTAATCTTGGTAAAATAGATGTAGAATTGGTCATGCTACGCGTGATGATGGGTAATTATGCAGCAGACCAATGTTTAACTGTATTATTAATCAAAAATGATATCCTATTTTGGATATATCTTATAAAAATGATAATCTATTTTTACCTATGTACCACAATGTTGCAATGAACAAATGAATAAAGAATTCAATGGAACGTTGAAATGTATTAATAATTCAATGGATCAAACCTTGCTTAGGCTTTCAGCTAAATAATAATATCCACACGGGTCGATCGAAGCTTAAGCAACGCTTGCTGAGGTCGGTCTGAGAATGGGTGACCAATCATTACATACTGTTGGTTCACAGGTAGTCGGAAGACCGAATATCTGACAACCAGTCTTACCAAAGGGAATCGTGTTACCCAGCAACGATGTTGTGAAGGTCAGATGGCCAGTCGATCCACGTAAAATACTGATATTCAGCTGCAGAAGCCGATGCTAATATCCTTAGACAAAGGCTGCGCAGATGATGACAAGGACTCCAATCTAGTAGAATCACTTTTGAAATGACAACCGAATTTATACTTTATTAATAAAGTACTGAGCCGGCGACTTTGTCCAGGTTTTTTGAATTTAACAAAACATGATATTTCACTATTTGCGCTGCACCCGAATTCGTTTTCTAAAATAATTATGTTACTCCTTATTACATTGGCTAACTGCCAGTGAATGACCTGTCAAAATTGGATAACGCCTTTCGGAGATTACCTCAAACAAGCAGGCAGACGGACAGACACCAGATTTTTTGGTAGAACTACCGTATAAACTTTCCTTTCATTTAGTAAAAATACTATTCTTTTCACATTACAAACGGACACTTCCATTTTATTTATTTCTATAGAGAGATGACCTGTAGAACACATATAAAAATGAAATAAAGAGGGACACACAAAGCTAACTGAGATTAGGTGCAGTGGGGAGGGGAAGTTGTAAGAACATAAAACATAAATTACGATTCGATGGAAACACGGTTATAAAAAAGTTAGTTACATAAAAACTTGGTAGCAGGTAAGCTAATTTCATTTCTTGTGATTTCACAGCTCATGTAATATTTATGGGGCTTCCTGGAATATACAGGGTATCGAGAATTGTGGGACTGTAGCTGTAAGTTGAAGGAATATTGCTTATTTCGAATAAAAGCTTTTGATTTTGTACTGTTTCTACATATTCTTCCATCTATACATTTTCAAAAGAAACACAAATTTTTATATGCATTCAGGCAAAAAAGTATCGGGACTGGATGATTTGTTTATGGTGCCAAATTCAATTTTTGTTTTTTTTGTTGTTGTTATTTAACAACAAATAAAAAACGAGAACAAAATAAAAATTAACCATAAACATTAAAAGTTTCATTTAAAGTACACACATTATATTGGTTAGATCATGTGAGGACCATGCAGATTAGTGTCCGAGATGGTCTTTTGAGGAAAGAACCACACAGATGAGTGGAGCTGTTCAGTCTGTGAAAGCATTTGCCAGAAATTGTTATAGATATACAAATATCATTATGACTATGAATGTACCCTGGCAACCCAAAATATAAGTTTTTCTGTAAGAGCTACTTTGCACGGTAATGGGCGGTCACAGACGGGTTAGCTCTTACATAAAACCCTGTAAATTAGTTTTAACAAAAATTTATAGTAAATATTATGTTTGGTTTACAATACAACAATCCATAAAGAAACCCTGAAATTTCTATTTCAAGATCAAAACAACAACACCTCTATTCTAATCGATTTCCCCAATTAATTGAAAACGATACTTTTGGCCACAACGGACCTCCACAATGAAGGGCCTTTGAGGTCCAATTAAATACAATTTCAAGTTTCCAGTTACACGACAATTTGGTGTACAAATTGGTTTCTTCGAGACGTTTCAGGAATATATAAATGAAAATAACAATTTTCAGTTTGAAAATAACAATTTTCATTTTGAGTTAGCTTTTGCCGCAAACTGCATATTGATACTATATTTATACCAATTAGAGCCCAGTTTAATATAAAAGGTGGAGGGGAACAACTGATATCACGAGTTCGGTACGTTATTCTCGATTTTTGTTGCTGGGGAGTTTGTTCCGCCACTTCTTCTTCCCAGCAAAAACACTAGAAAGTGGTGAAGGGTGGGCGTTTTGGGGGACTGTCTTATGTAAACGTTTTTGACGTTCAAAAAGTGATTTCGATTGATTTCGTTTTGGTTTTTGTTAGCTTTTTCTTCTATTTTATGTTTTTGGTAATGTGTCCGAAGACATTTACTGATCTTGGTATCAGTTTGTTCATCAATGTCCCTTTCACCCTGTGTAACGCGACGAACCACAATGCGACATATTAGTGACAAAATGACGTCATTGTTATATTTTTGCGACAAACTATTAGATATATAAAAGTTTAACTTGAAATAAAAGATACTAGGTGGCAGCACTTGTTATGTGATTGCAGCTGAGTGTTCTTGCAGTGTTTTATGTATTGAAGAGAATATATAAGTTTTTGTACTGTTACTAAAAAAATGTTTTTCAATCAGAAAACCTTTATCCAATACAAACGATATATGAATCAAACTACATGATTATATGATGATATAACTGACTCGCCTGCATAATGTGGGTCTCGACCATAGCGAAGTGCAGGTGTCCTTTTCGTCTCCGCCTCTCCTTTGGGATACAGGTATCAGGTGGTGTTCTAGTTAGAAAGCGCATATATATTCGTACATATGTCTGGTGCTCCAAAATTGATCAAAGATAATGTCTGGGCGTTCAAACAAGACTGTGACCTCTGAATTAGTATCTATGTTTCTACTCGTAAGCAACAAACTAATATTTCGACAGACGGAATCCGATACCAACATAATTAAAAAATGGCTAGCAGAAAAAGAGACTTTGTGTATCCCAGAAATATCTCAAATTGAATACGACCTAACCCGTATAAATCTTGGCTTACTCCAAATAACACTAACCAACATTCCCACATTAGTTTCTATCAAGAAATACGGCACGGAATCCCACAAATAAAATAAACTTAACTTTTCATCGTTTGAATGAAAATATGGGTAAATACTAGTCTTGGATAGAAAAGTATTTCAGCTCTGGCCTCAGTTTGTCGGCTGCGGAGGTAACTGCATAGAATACAAATCATATGCATTTGTCATTACTTCATATGGCAATAACTCCGGGCTGGCACGGCTCCGGGGAATAAATGTTGATATATCCGTGCTTCGTGTGATTTTGAATATCTTTTGAGTTTATACGTTCGTTAAGAACGCTTTTTTTTGCCTTTTTAACGCCATTAACCTGTCGAAATCGTGTGGTGATAAACGAAACTACGACCTGTGAATTTGTTTCGATGTTTCTTCCCAGAAAAGTCGGCTTGGAAGCATCGATGGAATCTATTTCTAATTTATTTAATGACGATTCAGTCTTTTATTAAAACCTATTTACAGAAATAAACACCATTTATCGGGTATCATCAATAAAAGTAAATTTCATTTGCGTTTGAATTATTTTGCACTGAAGGTGAACAAGTCATCATCTGCCTAGCCTTTTCCCAACTATGTTGGGGTTGACTTCCAGTCTAACCAGATGGAGTTGAATACCAGTATTTTACAGCTACTATCTATTTGACCTCCACAACCCAGAAACTTGGAAACAAGATATCCTTTTTGGTAAGACTGGTTATCAGACTTTCGGACTTCTGACTTCCCGTAACTACTGCCAAAGATCTACAAATGACAGCCGGGACCAATTGCTTAACGTGCTTACCGAGCCTCGGGAAGTTTTGACATGGTATTGATGATCACCCTACTACTATTACTATCTACAGACCAATCTCGGCAAGCATAGCAAAACCTTCGATCAACCGATCGTTTTTTATTTAGCTACAAGCCTAAACAAGGTTTGTTTCCAAGTAGCTAGCCTCTGTTATTAATAAGCCAACATACCCATTAGAAAACATCACAAGATATAACAAAAAATCCAATTGCACCTCTCTGTACAAATTATGAACCTTTCGTTTTGCAGCCGGTATACCGAGGAAGCTGTGATAGTATAAAGGGGGACGAACACTGTTAGTAAACCTGAAAGTACACCGTACGGACTGCAGTCGATGTGCGTGTCGATTGTTTTTATCTCGTTAATACACATATTTCCATTTTTGAAATGCATTGATATTTTGTACAGTTCGCGTTGACAACTGAGAGTTGTAAATCTCATATTGAAACAGCAACGCAATATGCTATGCGTATCGGAAAGCCAGGTTTGAAAGCTATAAACACATATACACACACAGTGTGTATTATGTATTGTATGTGTATTTCATGCCGAACAAACTATTCACTCAGTATCACTAGAATTACCTTTTTATAATTTGAAATCTTTTGTTTATTTTAAGTATTTAGATATATACAATTATGACAGAAAACTAACTATATACATATTTACAAAAATAAAATAAAATAAAAAGCCGACCTAGACACAGAGGCGTCAAAGTACTCCTCCGCATCGCTGTCATCTGGAAACATGCCCAAATTACCTTTTTAATTTTTTATGTTTATTTTTGCCATATACTTTTATTCACGTCTGTTCTGGCAAATCAACATTTGTTCTCTCTTTCTATTTTGGTTTCATCTCTCTATGAAGGAACAAAACATAAACGAGTCGTAGTAGTACAGACGCCAGCACATCAAGCTACCCCAAACTGTCAAATTTTCCCAATTGTACATCATCATCATCATCCGCCTAGCCTTTTCCCAACTATGTTGGGGTCGGCTTCCAGTCTAACCGGATTCAGCTGAATACCAGTGTTTTACATGGAGCGACTGCCTATCTGACCTCCACAAACCAGTTACTGGGCAACACGATACTCCTTGGTAAGACTGGTTGTCAGACTTATGAACCTTATTTCTTTTGCGATAAATTTGAAAAACTATTAAAGAAATTTGACTTATTGGGTTGCTGATTGATGTGCTGGCCTCTGTACAAGTCGTGCTGTAGCGCGTAGTGGTATTGTAGTTAGATACACCGCTCCGGACTATAGTATGACTTTTAATTAGATGCAGTAATCGCATAAGACCTAATGTCATCTAAGACACTAAAATATTAAAAAAAACTGGTGCGCCGTAAATAAAGTAGATTCAAGTACAGTACCTTCCTGGTTATTTTATTTATGCAAAACCATAGTGCATTTTTTAGTGTTGTATGTGACATTAGTTCTGTCAACTGTAGCTAATTAAAAGTCACAGTTTCGACCACAACAAACTGACCGTGTGTGCACTTCCTTACCCCCACCCTAGCCACACTAGCACTATTTCCCTCACGTATAAAACAATTACAGTTGTTGCTTGAACTAACATTAAACTTGTACCCTCTAAAACTGATATTTTTCTAGAAGTTTCTACGATATTTTCTCGGAGCAGAATATCGAAAATAAACTCAATATATTATTGTATTATAACTTATATCACCGGAGATTGGTAGTTCATTTCAGATCAAAGAAAAGGATAAGTATTAAGTTTTTCTGTATGGTGTATAAATATAGATTTAATATCGAAATTGAGTGCTCGTGCACTCAGCGTCGTGTCTTAGTTATTACAGCTGTAGGGGTCAATCTTGAAGGTTAAGCAACGCTTGCCGAGGTGGGTCTGTGAATGGGTGACTATTCATTACAAACCGAGACCCCTCCATGCCTTGAAAAGCACTTTAAGCCGTTGGTCTAGGCTTTCAATCGTATATCTTCGACAGTCACTACGGATAGTAAGAAGCTCGAAGGACTGACCACCAGTCTTGCTAGAAGATATCTTGCTGAATACCAGTGTTTTACTTGGAGAGATCGCCTATCTGACCTCCATAACCATTCAAAGTAATAAATAAATAATGCTGGACAATCCACACAGCATCATCTAGCCCCAAGCTGAGCAGAGCTTGTGTTATGGGTACTAGATGACTGATATACTTAATACAATACATAGATCGACATTTTTTATTATACATAACAAATACCCAGAACACCCGGAACATACATTTGTAGATCGTACAAACATTTGTCCCAAGGCGGGAATCGAACCCGCAACCTCATGCGTCACAGGCGGACCTTCGCCTGCCGCGCCACATAGGTCGTCAAAGTCACATGGGTAAGAAATCAGGTCAGTTGTAGGTACGGAATAACCACCATATTATTCCTTGTCGTTTCTTTACCTACCGAATTTTTTTTATGAAAAAGCCAGAGACAACATTTTCACATATTAGCCATTAATGACGTCATGCTTACTAACGGCTCTTAGGGGGTAGGCAGAAACTACAAAATGCCATTTGCTACGGATACTAACATACTCCTTGTGCTTCGTTTTATACATCTGGTCATAAACGCACGCCTATTGCGAGTACTACGCACTTGACTGGAGAACATCATCCAATAAGCTCAGTGCATGGTCTTGTACGGCGTCTCCTCTCGGCGTTTCAGCTTAGCCTTATAAATACCTTCTGTAAGGTACCATTTATGTATTCTCACAACGTAACCAAACCGTCTCTTAGGCATATTTATTTAATGCCAGCTGTTGTGAGTGTGTGCGCCTTCCTCCCTGTGGATTGTAACAAAATTTCATGAGTTTTTATTATATTATTAAATTGAAATTACTCCTCTTAACACAAGCTGTCTGGCAATGAAAGTCCCTTCAAAATTGGTCCAACCGTTTTAGAGATTCATTAGAACGAGCAGCAGACAACAATTTTAAAATTGATTTTTTGATAAAACTACCGTATATACTTTCATATCTAGTAAAAAGCTTTTTGACATTGCAAACAGACACTTCAATTTTAAATATTTTTACATAATCCAAGTCCTATCTATGAAGTAAAGGATATAAGTCGTAAAGTGTGAGCTTTCGATCCCAAGTTATCGTGTTGACCGGTTGCGTTATGCATAACATGAATATTGTGTGGCCATGAAACAAACCATATTACGATTCGCGTTTGTTGTACTATGTATAAACTTAAGTTCTTAAAAAAGTTATAGGCCTGTGTGTATGGCAAAAATAAACGAAGCAAGAGGAGCGTGATTTTTAAGTAGTCAGGTTTTATTTGTATGGCCTACACCTGTAGGCCATACAAACACAAACACAAACAGCCAGACCCGGAACAACTACCTAGTTGTTCCGGGTCTGGCTGTTTGTGTATGTGACTTTAAATGTTTGTAAACGCACCCACGACACAGGAGAAATTCCTAGTGTGGGGCAACGTTTATTAAAAAAAAAAAAAAAAAAAAATATATATATATTCACGCCTTTTTCCCAACGGGGTAGGAAGAAATTACAGAACCCCACCCGCTACGATGCTTACATAATCCTTTCGCTTGGCTGACGTTCATACATCGGGTCATACATGCACGCCGGCTGCTAGTAGTACGCACCTGACCTTTGTGAAGAACATCACTAATAAGCTCAGTGTATGTATGTCCTTCTAGGGCGTATCCACGTTCCGCTTACATCATATGCCTTATAACACCTATTGTTAATCGTCTTCCATTCATCCTATCAACGTGACCAAACTATCTGAGAATACTCTTTTCAATTTATAATTTGCTGTTTAAAATAAATAAAAAGCCGACCAAGACACTCAGGCGTCAACGTACTTCTCCGCATCGCTGTCATCTGGAACTGTGCTCAAAAGACTGGCAGCATTGCCACGTTGGATGGCAATACAATTTATTTGGGCATACTAATAATTTGCTGTTATATTGCAAATATACTTGCAAGTATTATTTACAGCATGCATTTCACATTTCAAAATCGGTTTTCTCGTGGCCCACAATGTCATCTTGGCGCGAATAGTTACTAGATCGTTGACTGTCTGCTCCGGATGCAAGTTTACAAACAAGTGCCGATATATACATGTCTACATAAGTGCCCTTATACTACATACCTATACAAGTATACATGTACATATTCGGTACTACTATTGTGTTAGTAAAGGAGCTCGTGGCTAAATAAAAACAGCTGCACTGCTTGATCGATGGTTAAGCTACGCTTGCCGAGGTCAGTCTGTGGATGGGTGACCGTTCGTAACATATCGAGACTCCTCCGTGCCTCGAAAAGCACGTTAAGCCGTTGGTCCCGGCTGTCATTTGTAGATCTTTGATAGTCGTTACGAGTAGTCAGAAGCCAGAAAGTCTGACCACCAGTCTTACCAAGGGGTATCGTGTTGCCCAGAAACTGTGTTGTGGAGATAGGCAGTCGCTTCATGTAAAACACTGGTTTCCTGCTGAATCCAGTTAGACTGGAAGCCGACCCCAACATAGTTGGGAAAAGGCTAGGCAGATGATATTGTGTCAATGGTACCGATTCTCTTCACGAAAAGCTAAACTATATTTAGACTGCTTTCTTCTCTTTCTCTCTTTTAAAACCAATAAAACAACGGATATTTTTAAAAGCTATCAAGTTTAGTTGAACTGGAACTATCTCACAAACATAGTTGACATTTAAAAGGCATCCACCAAAAAAATGGTCAAATTCAAGCCAAAAACAAATGACGGCACGATTGGCGCAGTGGCTGAGCGGCTGCGCTGCGTCATGGATTCCCGCACGGAACAAATTTTATTTTTGGCCTACAGGTAGTTGTTCCGGGTCTGGCTGTTTACGTGTGTGAGTTTTAATGTTTCCTATCTATCAGAAAGAGATGTCGATTCTCTAATTTAAATTTAGTTTGTGAACAATAATTTTATTCATTATTTATTTTTAAAAACGTTGCCCCAAACTAGGAATTAGGAAACAAACTCCAATATAAAATATATACACAATGGAATCAGCACCAATATAAAATAGAAATGTTAGAGGTAGAGTGTTACAGAAGAAATAATTCGTGGTTCGGTACCACGAATTATTTCTTCTGTAACACTCTTTATTGACAGGAGAATTAAATTATAAATGTATTCGTGGGTGGAGAGACAAAAAATAAAACCGAAATTTTGGATAAATTAGCGCTAAAGGTCAATTAGGTTTAATGTTAGGCATTTTAATCTGAACTGAACTTTGAAATATTCATGATGATAATTTTGACGGATTATCAGAAGTTTTTTCAGAGGCTCTCAAAATTAGTAGCGTCTAATTTTTTATGGTATTCTAAGGTATCTGGTAAGAACCACTAATTTGATGTCATTAAGGCATCTTCCACACCAAACGTATTGTCCGCCGCCGACTGTGAGTATGCTCACTGTCTGCCCCAGTGTGAACGTGGACTCAGTCTGCAGTACGCGTTCTCACCAAGCCGACAGCGTATTGTGCCGAACGTAACAGCGTATTCGCTGTTACGTTCGGCAACGTAGCCAATCCGCGTCCGCCGTTCATAGACGCATAGTACAATAATCGGCCACCGAGAGTCAGCGACAACGCACTACGTAATAGCGTATAGTCGGTTCGGTGTGAACAAGAAGTTAAATATATATTGAAAAGCGATAAACTGCGTAACGCGTGCTCACAGTCAGTGGCCGACAATACGTTTGGTGTGAACGATGGCTTAATGATAAATGGAATATCGGCAAACCAAAACCAAGATGGAGGAAAACAGGAAGAATAGACAGAAGAAGACGCAAAACAGGAGGAAGGATACCAACTTGACTCCTACCGAAGAGATTGGCCCGCAAGGGCAGAAGACAGAGGTGTGAGGAAAAAGCATCTTCAGGAAACCTGGACTTTTTCTACATCTATAGTAATCAATAAAATTTAAGTGCCTGTTTGTAAAGTCCAAATAATAGCTTTTTACTAAATGCATATAAAGACAGTGCACACGACGACATCCCGAAAAATCAATCGTCTGTTTAAGGTAATCTCCAAAACCGCTGTACCGATTTTGACGGGATTTTCACTGGGCACATAGCTGATGTGTTAAGAAGTAATTCAGGTTTCTTTTATTTTAGAAAAATAGTTAGGGTTCCGCGAAAAAAATACCAATGTTTCGTCACGAACACAGCTACTTTTCAATATAAGTTTGCAATCGCCTACCCGCTTTGAGCAAGCTTGGTGACAAAAGACCTTTGCTCTGTAGTAGGATACAAATAAACTGGTATTATTAAGAGTCTGTAAAAGATTTTTATACATATTTTATCCAATCAAAGAAGAAAAGAGACCATCCAGAATAAATCTAGAAGACATGAACCTTTCTCATATCCATTGATCATTTTCTATCCAACCCTAAAGGGTACATCAGAGCGAAAATACTTTAATGCTTAAATAAAACTGCAATCTTCTAAAAAAGATCATTGAGTGTCTGCACCGGATGCGTCTGAACGGTGCTTTACAGCAAAATGCTAGTGTATAGTGTGATAGTGTCATTAGTAAAAAAATACAGCTGCAGATAAGAGGGTATAAAATGGAAATTACTTTTTAATAAAACAGCGTTATGTCTAACGATCGAGTCGTTGTTCCAATGTCGCATGCTCGACTCCTAAGCGGGGCCTGAGTTCCATCCGCGGTTATTGAAATTATTTTTGGGTTTTATAAGTAAGTTTATTTTTGTCAAATAAGGGTTTATTTCAATGTTAATATTGTATTAAGATATCCTTGTAGTTTTATCATACATCACTTTAAAGTTACAGTCCAGTTTGTGTAAGCAAAGTGCATATCATGGCTAAACTCATTTATTCCTTCGCCAAAGTCGGTTAAAGCTGGATACAGCGTGATCTATGTAAGGGTTGTGACTCGGATATACAATGCAGCTTGAAAATTAACTGAGCTAGTTTTTTAAAAGCTATTTTCAAAATATCCTTGTAGACAGAAAATACTGTTGTAGGGAATTTAGTGTTTTGTCTATGATATTGGATCAGTGTACATACTTTAAAAGAAGTCTTGTAAGCCTTTTGAAAATCACGGCTTTTATTGTCAGTCTATGAGAAAGTAGAGTATATTTGTCCCGGGAAAAATATACTCGCCCTACCTCTTGTCTAAAGTTTTAACGTTGTATTTTAAACAGAATAGTCTTACCCATTTTTTTTTTAAATATATTTTTTTTACAGTGTAAAAAAAGTACCAGCCTATTACTATCCCACTGCAGGGCAAAGGCCTCTTCTCATACAGAGAAGGCACGAGCATTAATCACCACGCTTGCTCAAGACGGGTTGGCAATTTCAGACTTATATTAATTATATAAGTCCAGGTTTCCTCACGATGTTTTCCTTCACCGATGTCAGTGATGTCCAAGATAAACTTAGAAAGTACATACGAATTGAAAAAGTCACATTGGTACTTGCCCAGGTTTGAACCCACAACCTCTCTTTTACGTAAAACAATACGAAAAACAAGGAAAAGCTTACAAAAAACATCAACGTTCCTGCGTTCCAGAATCATGTACTGAATTCATGGTATCAAGTTGGTAATACAAATTTGAAAATAGAATATTATTTGTCCCACCAAAGTACTGAACCCTCTAGTATACTGTATTTATTTTATGACTCTCTAGAATACATTACTAGGCAAGTTTTAAAAGGAGTTTTTTTAGGAAAACTAGGCAAGTTTTAAAACTTGCCTAGTTTTATATTTTGTTATAATAAATACAATGGCATTTCCTTAACAACTACGAACAGTAGTAATTCATCACGCAAGACTTGTGAACGGGTGTGATTATCATATTCGCTTAGAAGCCCTTTGTAAAACAAACGCAGCCAGTCATCGTGTCTTGTCTCATAACGTAGCGTTATTAAAAACTGACAAACAGAGGCTTAGTTTGTACTGGAAGTGTTTTTCAGTGATTTTAGACTTTTTTTTATAGTTAGGACAATCCCGCCACAGTATTCCTAAACCACAACAACCCACTGCAACTCCTGAAAACCAGAATCAACAGCGGCGACCACCAGAAAAGCGTCGAGACGATGGAGCCCGACGTGTCCCGGAGAACTCGCGAAACTGTAGCAAGAACTGAAGAGAGGAAGGATTAAAATGTGCTTTTAACCAGACGGATATAAAATCATAAAACATCACGCCTGTATTTCCCCAAAGGGTTAGGCAGAGGTGTCCCTAAAGTACACCCACATTTCACCTGTTGTTTTCAAGTCCCATGTAATAGGGGGTGCGCCTATTGCCATCTACCGGGCACACATCCAGACTCCGGGCAGCTAATGAGAAAATTTATTTTGCAATAACTCAATAACACTTTGTCCGATATTGGAAATAAACCAAGAAGCCTCACGCTCAGTAGTCGCGTTTCTTACCACTAGACCAAAGAGGCAATCAGAATAATCAGACGGTAAATACTATCTGGTTTTATATTAGTTGCGGTAACCCCATGCATGGGGATGTTAAAGTTCGAAGGGAAGCTGTCGAAGCACATTTTAATTCCTCAGATAAAAGTTATCTGACTGTTGATAAATCAGCGAAATAAAAACAGCCGCAGAGGGCTGATTGATGGTTAAGCTACGGTTGACGAAGTCATTCTGTGTATGGTTGACCATTCGTAACATATCGAGACTCCTCCGTGCCTCGGAAAGCACGTTAAGCCGTCGGTCCCGGCTGACATTTGTAGATCTTTGACAGTCGTTACGGGTAGTCAGAAGCCAGAAAGTCTGACACCAGTCTTACCAAGGGGTATCGTGATGCCTAGTTACTGGGTTGTGGAGGTCAGACAGGCAGACACTCCATGTAAAATACTGGTATTCAGCTGCATCCAGTTGGACTGGAAGCCAACCCAAACATAGTTGGGAAAAGGCTAGGCAGATGAAGACTGTTAAAAAACCAGCGTTTATAGTTACAGTTGCTGGGTTAAAGAATATTATTCCTATCCAGTATTTTTTGACATCAACGACGTCCATGTTAAGCCATTTTTCAAGCCATTCACTAAAAGCATTCTTTGTTTCGCGGGAACTTTAAAACTTTACTATGGAGGTTACATTTTATGTTCGTTCATTTACATGATACCATTGTGGGACTTAATTAAAACATTCCACAGTTTTCCTTAAAAAAAAACCGTTTTCAGTATATTTTGACAACATGAGATCACGCCTGTGTTTCCTGAAGAGTTAGGCAGAGGTGTTACTATGAAACACCTACATTCCGCCAGTTATGTTTGAGTCCAGTTTTGTCTAAGTATGTGTTATGGGGAGCGACTAGCGAGCCTATTGCCATCAAAAGGGCACAAATCTAGACTACGAACTGCTGCTCAAAAATCCCAGATGGGAAAATCCAAGAACACCGTCATATTACAACCCCCCCTGCCTTTTGCTATCTACTGGGAGCAATTCCAGGAGAAAAGACTTAATAATACTTTCCCTGATCTGGGAATCAAACCACAAGGCCTCATGCTAAGTTGAAGCGGTTGCAACCACTAGACCAACGACGCAGTAAACAAAAAAGAAAGTTTTACCCCGGTTTTTATTGGAAAATAAGAAAAGAGAGGTTAGTATAATAATAATAATGTGTACCTAGAATTTTAAACATTCTTATACATATAAGATTTCACATGATATTTATTGGTTTTACGTTTTTAATTAATTTAAGCCAATAGCGCCGATTAATATGTTCAAACACTAAACTAAAATTAGAGAATTTTCATTATGATATCTCTCACCACAATACAGCTGTAGAAAGGGACGGAGATACGCTGACAGATAAGAACTCAGTTTAAGATATCAATTTGAACCTTGAACTTGAACATGTTTCTGGTTAATGCATTTAAAATGGCACCTATTTTTTAATACCCTTGTAAGAGCCGATGTTTATTGGCAAATGGACTGAGCGGTAACGGCTACTACTATCTCATACAGGAAAAAAAAATAAAAAAAAAATACTTTTTATTCATAAGTTCACATATAAATTACATAGAAGTGACATCAGTACAGAGTTACATATTAAAATTATTAAGCAAATATTAAACTATGCCTAAAATAAATCTAGTGTAGGTATAACTTATATAATATATTGGATAAAGGCCTAATGAAAAACAATAGCGACCTGCCTGATGTAGGTTTATTCAAACCTGTGTTTCAGGTAACAACGCTGAGTGTTTTATTGGACTATTAAATTAATGTACATAGAGCTAGCATTGATACATAATAATTATATTATTAAATAAAAATTGCCTTAACATTAATAAACTTATTGCATGATTTCTAGCAATTTTTCAGTGTCTGAGTAATTTAATGTCGCTAAGTATTCACTTAACATTTCACTACATTTTTTACAATTTACACTATATATACGTAGAGACTTATTGATTTTATTATATAAGAACGGACCTAAAAAACCATAAAATTTATTTATAAAAGTATGTCTAGTTTGAGGCTTTATGCAAACTAAGTCTTTTCTTCTCTTATGTATAGGTATGGGGGTATAAGGGAGATTGCTATGCTGGTGTAATACTATCTTTAATATAAATAGTTGACGCACAGTTAAAACCTTACATGCCGTATAAAGCTCGTATGTGGGAAATCTAAATGGGCGAAAGGTGGCTACCTTAAGGATAGCTCTCTGCGCACGTTCTAATGGTAGTAGGATTGTTTTTGCAGCCCCTCCCCATGAAGTTATGCAATATGTAAGAATGGATTGACACAAAGCTAAATAGACCTGTTTAATTAATTTGTAGTCCGTTATATATCGTAAATTCTTAAAAATGTATATTAATTTACGCATTCGAGTGCATAATAAATCAATGTGTTTACGGAAGTTCAGATTTGTGTCAATCGTCACACCAAGATATTTCATATGATCGGCTTTTGCTAAAGTAGGACAATTACATGCATTGTCAGCGTACTTGCCGCACTTATGCGCATAAATGTTTATGTTAGTAGTTGGCAGGTTAGTATTTCTCATAGTGAATAAAATGTGTTTAGTTTTTTCTGCATTTAGTGTTAGGAGATTTTCATGTAGCCAATTAGACACTATATTAAAACCGTTCTGGGCTTGTTTATACACCTCCTCTCGAGACTTGTCTGAAAACAATAGAGCTGTGTCATCTGCATAAGACATTATGACACCATTTTGGAGTGTTAAGCTGCACAGGTCATTAATATATACTAGGAATAAAGTAGGACCCAATATACTACCTTGAGGTATTCCGTAATTACTATTTCGAAGCTCAGAACTGACGTACTGACCAATTTTTACACATTGTTCGCGGTCTCTTAAATAATCAGAAAGCAGTGTAAGCGTTGTTCCTCTTATTCCGAGTCTTTCAAGCTTGCCCAATAATAAAGGACAGGAAATTGTGTCAAAGGCCTTGGCGAGGTCTAGGAAGATCCCAATGGAGTGCATGCCCTGATCCAAATTAGTTGTTATATAATCCGTCATTTGATGTACTGCTTGATTAGTTGATTTTTTGGGCCTAAAGCCAAATGGTCTATCCGAAAGCAATTTGTTATCCTCTAGATATTTCATTAATCTAATATTAATGATTTTCTCTAAGATCTTGGAGAGCCCTGTTAAAACTGAAATGGGTCTGTAGTTGTTAACACATTTTTTGTCACCAGATTTATATACAGGAGTAACCACTGCTTTTTTAAGCGACTTAGGGAATACACCATTAGTTAAGCATAACTGAAAAATATGAGTTAGCGGCGGAGCAAGGAGGTATTTGAAATGTTTAAGTATGTTGTTTGATATGTCGTCCCACCCAACCGCGCAAACGTCCTTTAATCCAGAAATGATTGTTAATACTTCATCGACATCCGTAACTAGTAAGACAAAAGATTTGAGTCTGGGGAAAGATTTAGGTTGGTTTTGAGAGAAAGAACCTCTAGATTGTATGGTCTTTTCTGCTAAGGTTTTGCCTACGTTAGAAAAATAGTAATTAACTAAATTTGTTGATTCTATTGGGTTGTTCTCTATAGTCAATAAGTCAAGTGGAGGTTCAAGTTGTTTTGATCTAAATGTATTTGTTTTTATAAATTTCCAAATAAGTTTACTATTTTTGCCTGCTTTCTGCAGTTCTTTTCTGTCATATTCATTTTTTATTTTTTTCAGAAGGTTGTTGCAGAAGTTTCTATATCTTTTATAAGTAATGGAAAGAATTTCATTTTCAGGCTCAAGTTTGAACTTTATGTGAAGTTTGTCTCTATGCCTAATACATCGAACAAGTCCGGGTGTAATCCAAGGTTTAATGCACTTGTACTTCCTTGGCGTTATTTTGGCGACTGTATGCTTTATTATTGCAGAGTGAAGTGAATTTATAAAATAATTAATAGCAAAGTTTGCATCGGTGGAATTATAAACTGGGTCAAAATTAATATTACGTATGTCTTTTTCGAGGTGTGTCATGTTGACATTGGTATAGCTGCGTAAACAATTTTTTCTTGGTAAAGAAACTTGTAATATTAGTAAAACTGCTTGGTGATCAGTAAGCGAAGAGTTAGTAACAAATGTTTTGGCTGGTTTATTTGTTTTTATAATGAAATGATCTAAGCATGAACCACTTTGATGCGTGGGGTGGTAATGAGCTGGCAAGAGTCCGTGGAATGAGCAGATATTAACATAGTTATGTGCATGAATGTCCATTTTCCCGGAAGCAATGTTGATATTAATGTCCCCCATTAGAATTATGTGTTTAAAAGTTGTAAGACTTTGTAACTGTACGTTTAGTGAATCTAAGAAATTTGCGACATTTTGA
Organism: Phlogophora meticulosa; assembly: GCA_905147745.2. NCBI lineage: Eukaryota > Metazoa > Arthropoda > Insecta > Lepidoptera > Noctuidae > Phlogophora > Phlogophora meticulosa. The sequence goes on along the minus strand of LR990531.1, from coordinate 15,014,300 downwards.
GAAGGTGGTCTGTATATAGCCATAACTACCGTATCTGTATTAATTTTAATGAGTAAGCAATTACAATTTTGTAGCAAAGGTTCTTCTACAGTTGTACTTAAATTATTGTTGACAAATACAACTAAACCATCATTCTGGTTGATGTTTCTGTTGGTTTTATGCGAAACATATCCGTCTAAAGATGGTAAAACAGTGGTTTGGTTTGACAACCAACATTCTGTTAGGACGATAATGTCGCAACTTATACCCAGGTTCTGTAGCAATATTTCAAAACCATTTATATTACGATTTATGCTGCGAATATTTTGTGTGAGAAAGGTCAGCGGTTTCTCTCCCAAGGGAAAGTGGTGCTTACACTCATCAATATTACAATTTATAACTTCAGACACAGAAAATTGATCTAGGTCCTTAAGTAATTGATCAGTCATGATAAATAAACACCTAATAAATATAAACAAACAAAAACTACTACTAGTGTGCTTAAAAGATAGGTTAATAGGTAGCGCTCTTAGGCGCCTTCATAATCTATGGAATGGATATAGCTGTCCTCGGCATATTTCCGTGCAGGACAATTTACATCACCAGTTTTATGATCACTTTTCCTATTAAAACGTTTGCACGTCGCACAGTTTGGTGGACTGGACTTTGTGCAGCATTCCTTAAAAGTGTGGCCAGTCTCTCCGCAGTGATTACACGTCGGGTTAGTGTCACGGCAGAACTTGGCCGCGTGTCCAAACTGCTGGCAGTTGAAACACCGAGTAACGATCGTGAAATCTCGAACTGGGCATGACGTCCAATTGATGAATATTCGTCCTTGATTGACTAGGATCTTCCTGATGCTAGCTGGCACTTCTAGAATAAAATTGCAATTAGGGAGGTCTTTTTTCCCAGATTTATGGCTCAATTTTATTTGTTCTTCAAACGACTCACGAGTTGTATTGGTCAACTTATCTGAGAGGTTTTGCTCGTAGATGCAATCCAAAACCTCCTTATCAGTCAGGGCTACCGGGACTCCAATAACAGTGATTCTGGGCGCCGCTTTGATGGTTCTTCAATCTTAAGGCCCGAAGAGACGAGTTTTTCTAAGCTTCTGAGCTTTTGAATGTCCTCTTTGGAGTCGGTACTGATAAGAACACCTCCATTTTTTACTTTCTTAAGGCCACGGACATGTAGTTTAAGTTCCCCGGGCGAAATAATTTTCTGTACGAGAGACTTGGTATCGTCACTAGATTTGGTTTTGTCGCTGGGATATATGGCAACTGAGCTTAAATTTGCTGGGCGCACAAAATTATCCGAGCCTTTTTTGACCATATTAGCGTACGAAGCGGGTTCTGTCGGCTTTGAAATGCCTTCAACTACCTCTTTGAACTGTAGGAGAGAGTTCGCGATGTTCTGTTGTTGCTGTAAGTGCTGAACGGAACTATGGGCTTGAATCGTTTTTTGCTTTAAGGCTTGATATAAGACAGCCATCTGAGATGCGCCATGTGAGACACTACGGCAAAGATTGGCTACACGTACCTTTTGGTCTGCGTTCATTTTTCCCTCAGCAACTAAACTGCATACTTCATTTAGGATTTTTTCTATGGACCCCATCCATTTCTGTACCTCCGGCGTAGAAATAACTTCGGCTGGTAGCTCATGTTCCAAGGGAGGTTGTGGCTTTGGGTCTACAGGCTGGAAATCTTGAGTTGGTGTCGGCGGAGGACTTCGCGTCACTAGCTGGCTACGGCCAAACGGGCTAGATCCAGTGTTAGACATAACTAACACAGAAACACTATATATCTTTAAAAATACTTTAGCTCATTCTTACACAACGCAAGTAACCTCGTAATGCTCACTCGTGACACACTTATATCACTGACGACGCAATTATTTCTAACAAATATATTTATAATTAATTAATAGTATCATAATAAGCTAAGCAAGATACGTCCGCACGGTAAGAAGGCGCGATCGAATGTCCATGTGTATGTATCTATGGAAACTTAACTATAACTAAAATTGACATCCCATGTCCATCCCTTTCTTGCTTTATAAGGGAGAAAGAGATGGAAATAGTATTAATTAACTTAAGTATTTGAACAAAGTAATCTGCGCTATTGGGTGATCTATATTATGAGCAGGACTCTCAAACTTTAAGCAGCCAATATAAGACTGCGCAACTGCTACGGCGTAGCTAATCTTATCGCTACGCTTGCTACGCTTCCGTAGCAGCTACGAATTTATTGTATTTAAGGCTTTCCTTGCCTGCCTGTTTCAATAAGTTATTGTATAGCGGAATCATTTAAAGCACAACTCAAAATCTAACGGTACGTATATGTTTGTTTATTTACACTTTATAAATACATATATGTAATAAATTAACGGTTTTTTATCTATAGTGGTTGGCAGAAAATACACCACGCCGTTTGCTACGATCCTGACAAACTCCTCTTGCTTCGTTTATGTTCATACATGTGATCATCACGCACGCCGCTAGTGACTACTACGCGTCTGAGTTTTCTACCAATAAGGTCAGTGCATGTCCTTCTAGAGCGTCACCGTCCGACGCTCACAATTTCATATTTATTTAGCACTAGCTATGCCCGCGACTTCATCCACGTAAATTTTGTCAAAATATCATGATGTTAATCTTTTGCGCGGAACCATTATTATTTTTAAAAATAAACGTAGCCTATGTTACTACACACATCAGCTATCTACCGCTGAATGTCCCTTAAGAATTGGTACAGCCTTTTTGGGGATTACCTCAAACGAAGAGACTGACAGATAGGCAGATAAAAAAAGTAATAGTAGTTTTAAGTACAGTATAAACTTTAATATGCATTTTGTAAAAAGCTGTCTTTTGACATTACAAATAAATAAAGAAATAAATAAATAAAGAAATAAATAAATAAATAAATAAATAAATAAATAAATAAATAAATAAATAAATAAATAAATAAATAAATAAATAAATAAATAAATAAATAAATAAATAAATAAATAAATAAATAAATAACAAATGCTGGACAATCCACACAGCATCAACTAGCCCCAAGCTAAGCAGAGCTTGTGTTATGGGTACTAGATGACTGATATACTTAATACAATACATTACATAGATAGATATTTTTTATTATACATAGGAAATACCCAGAACACCCGAAACAAATATTTGTAGATCGTACAAACATTTGTCCCAAGGCGGGAATCGAACCCGCAACCTCTTGCGTCGCAGGCGGACCTTCGCCCACCGCGCCACATTTTTTTTTTTTTTTTTTTTTTTTTTGTGGTGGGAAAATCATCTTATGACATCCCCCGCTCTTGGGCGGGGCGGGAGATAGTGTCAGACTTTTACTGACTAAAAACCCACTCCTGTTCCTTCGTTGCCTTTTGTACCAGGGCCGAGTCTTCCTTTCAGAATCAGACCCTTGGCCCCTGTAGGCTTCGACCCTGCTGGGTCCCTACAGTTGCTGACATCTCCTTGAGGCGCGCGTGGAACAATACGCGCCGTCGACGACTTGGGCTCGGTCCGGATGGTTACCGGACGGGCGGACGACGAGCCACCCATTGCTCGCCGTCCGCAAGCCCGCGCCTACGGTGGCCGATAATCGGGATCGGAATTTCGGCGGCGGTTGGGGCGTGAGGACCGTTGCCTCACGCGATCGGCCGCCTCCTTTGCTAGCATTACTGCTTCGCAGAAGGAGGCGACCGCCTGCCACTCCTCCTCGCTCCGGACCATGGCCTGTACCAAGGCCCGGCGCGAGAGATTGCCGCCGCCGATTGCCCCCACGAGGACACGGCGATGCTCTTCCCAAGCGGGGCACACTTCTACTGTATGCTCCACCGTGTCCTCCGGGCGGTATACGCAATGGTGACACCCGGGCGTTTCTTCCGCACGAATCCGGTGCAGGAACCTCCCGAACTTACCATGTCCGGTGAGGACCTGCGTCATGCGGAAGGTAAGGACGCCGTGTTGCCTTTCCAGCCACTCCTCAAAGAGGGGACTTACCGCCATGATTATGGCGTGCCCAGCACTGGGTTGCGACAGTCGCTGTCGCCATTCCACCATGAGACCCCGCCGGAACTCCGCCCGCCATGCCGCGACTTGTCGCGGCAGCGGAGTTTCGCCCCGCCGTTGCATCTCCACGCGCAGATCGTGCATGTGTGCAAGGCCTATTGCTTCCAGATCCCATGGTGGCTGGCCAGCAAGGAGGCTCGCCGCTTCGCGGGAAACCGTGCGGTATCCCCGCACCATCCGTATGGCCATGACCCTCTGGCACGCGTTCAGCTGGGCCGCCGGTCGCTTTCGCAGTGACGGCGCCCACACTGGCGCCCCATAAAGGGCCATGGACCGGACGATGCCTGCGTAGAGCCTCCGGCAGGAGGCGCCTGGACCCCCGAGGTTGGGCAAGAGCCGCTTGAGGGCAGCCCCAGTTCGATTTAGTTTGGGAGCCAGGCGTCGGAAGTGCTCCTCGAAATTCCACCGGCTATCGAGGACGAGTCCCAGGTACTTCATCGTCGACCCGACACCGATGTGAACTCCTCCTACCGTTAATTGGGAACGCCGAGGCGCTGCGCTCTGAGGGCCGTGAAAACACATGGCCTCAGATTTGTGCAGCGCCACCTCGAGTCCCAACTGCTGGACCCTATCAACGACTATTGCAACCCCACGTGTCGCTAATTCGACCGCCACCTGGTACGACTCCCCCTGTGCTAGGACCAGCGTGTCGTCTGCGTAGCAGACCACGCTAACTCCGTCAGGGAGGTCGCCGCGCAGCACGTAGTCGTAGCCGATGTTCCACAAGGGCGGCCCTAGTACCGATCCCTGCGGAACACCGCACGACATCTCTCGCCGTTTCCACTCTCCCTGGTGACCAGGGTAGATGATGTACCTGTCCGACAGGTAGGCCTCAATCACGCGACAGAGGTAGTCAGGCACCCGGTGATACCGGAGTGCCCTGCTAATGCTACTCCAGGGCAGGGAGTTGAAGGCGTTGGCGATGTCCAACGACACCGCCACGACGCACCTGCCCTGGGACACCGCATCCCCCGTCGTGAGAGCTTGCACGCGCATGATGGCATCCACTGTGGAGCGCCTCCTGCGAAAGCCGAACTGGCCGTCCGCCAGGTCCGGCCCCAACTGTGTTAGGTGCGCGACAAGGCGGTCTGCAATTACTCTTTCAAAGAGCTTGCCCACCTCGTCGAGCAGCACAATGGGCCGGTACGCGGATGGAGAGTCAGCTGGGCGCCCCGGCTTCGCGATAAGGACCAGTTTCCCTGTCTTCCAGCGAAGTGGGAACTGGCCCCCCTCCATGCATGCGTTGAAGAGCTCTCTCAATCGAGACCCGAGAGCCCCCATGGCCAGGACCCAGGCTTTACCAGGCAAGCCATCGGGTCCTGGGGCGGCATTCTTGGCACTCAGCCTCCGTACCGCAACACTCATCTTCACCTCTGTCACCTCTGGAGCATTGTCATCGTCGTTGTCATCGTGATCCGTGTTAGACACCGCTGGTGGCGGAGCCATGAGCGGGGGAGAGTGTTCCCATCGTGCAGGGAACAAAGTGCTCACCACACCCTCCACAATCTGGGGCCGGAGACTCTGCGTGAGTGGGGGAGCCCAGGGTCGGAGTTTGTCCCGCACCACCTTGTAGGGGCGTCCCCACGGGTCTCCGTTCAGAGTCCCCAGCCACACGTTGCGGGCCTCCAACTTGGCCCGCTTTATTTCCGCTCGGAGGGTGCGCTTCGCCACTCTGTATCCCTCGTACAGCTCCGCCTCCCTGGCTTCCGCATCTGGCGGGCGGATGCGGCGACTGCAGTGTCTGGCGTACCGGCGCCGCGCGGCATTGCACGCATTGCGCAGTGCCGCGATCTCCGGCGACCACCAGTACACCTGGCGCCGGGCACGTCCTGGCCGGACTCGGGGCATTGCCGCGTCGCAGATTTGCGACATGGCCTCCCGGAACCACTCTGCCTCGACGTCTATGTCGACAGGCCTGTCCGGTGCTTGCACCCAGGCCTGTACCATCGCGGCTTCCAGGAGGAGCTCCCGGTCCAGCTGCTTCAGCGCCCAACGCGGACCACACGGGGTCTGTTGGACCGGCGCTATCGAGGTCTGGGGGGAGATATCAAACCGAATGTACTGGTGGTCTGAGTACGTCTCCACCCCCTCCATGACGCGCAAGTCGACGACACGCCGTGACAGAGCAGGGCTGGCGAACGATATGTCCACCACTGACTCGCCCTGCATCCGAACACACGTGGGGACAGAACCCCGGTTAAGGACGACCAGGCCTGACTCCAGAGCCCAGTCCTCCACCATCCGACCCCGCTGGTCTGTGTACCGGGAACCCCAAGCCAGGTTCTTGGCATTGAAGTCCCCACAAACGACCACGGGGAGGGAACCAAACCCAGCGACGACGGCATTCAGCTCCATAAGGGAGATGTGGAGATCGGCGAGAGTTCTGTTCGGGGACAGGTAGACGCCTACCACAGCAATATCCCCGAACCGTGCTGCCACGCAACCCCGTCCCCTCGTGAGAGCCTCGAGGGACGGGGTACCAGCGGCGACCGACGAGATTAAGGTCACCGAGCCGTTCAGGTCCTGGACCCAGTCTCCCCTGGGCAGGACATAGTACGGCTCGGAGACCACGGCGATGTTGATAGACCACTGCGCCATGCTCTGGAGCAACAAATCCTGAGCGGAGGCGCAGTGGTTGATGTTCGCCTGGAGGAGTCGCAATGGAGCCGTTATTGACAGTCCATTACAGTCTCCTCCCGAGCCCGCAGACCCCCTGCGGGGGTCGCAGCGGCGACAGCGGCGGCAGCCAAAGACGAGGCTGCGGCGGTGAGGGCATTGGGGTGAATGGGCCTCTGGACTTTGCCCTTGGCTTTGGCGGGAGGGTCACAGGACCTGCTCCCAGCCCGGTGGTGGGCCGGCTTGCCTGAAGCCGCACATGCGTAGCAGTACGGCGATGCACGGCATTCAACCGCCTTGTGACCGGCCTGACCGCACTGGAAGCAGCGGTCGCTGCGGTCCACCTCCGCGGCGCAACAGGCCCCTACGTGGTGCCCCACCTGGCAACGGTAGCACCGCAGAGGTCTGGGCTCCAGCAGTTTCACCTGCGCGGAGACCCAGCCTACCAGAAGCCGTCGGCCTTCCGCGGTGATGGTCTTGGCCGCAGACACTGGGCAGCTAACCGTCACGGCTCGCATGCCCGTGCTGTCAGCGCGGATGGTGCCCGCCCGAACCTGCTCAGCAGTGCAACATCCCGCTCCGACGATGGCAGCCACCACCTCATCCACCTTGACGGAGTCGTCCAAGCCCATGATGCGCATATCAATGCACTTGGTGGGCCTGGACACTCGGGCCTCTTCCGCGTCCAAGGACGCCTTGATCCTTGCCGCCAGGGCATCCGCGGCAGGGCCACTGGCCGCACCAGGGACCTCCAGTATTCGGGCCCCAGTTACGGTGCGCCTCATGCGGAAGCCCCTAGAGGCTCCGAGCTCGCCAAGGTGGGGCAACACCGCCTGCTTTGCCTTTTCCATGACGGCGTCATACGTCACGCCCTTTTTTACCGCATCTGGCTGTAGTGTGATAACTACAGCCTCGGAATTCGGGGCACGAAGTCTAGCCGCCATGGCCCGCTTTTTGCGCTGCAGTTGCCTCTCGCGCTTTTTGGCCGCCCTTGACGTCCTGCCTGCCATCTTCTTGTCGCCGACGACCGTCCATCCGGCCTCAGGTGAAGGCTCTACAGACGGGGGAGGTGGCAGGAGGGGCCTAGCCGATGCCACGGCAGGAGCCTTCGTCGCTTTAGCGGCAGATGTTGCCTTGACCCTCGTGGAAGGAGCAGGCTTCCCCAGCCGCTGCTGCTGCTTGGCCGCCGGGGCTGGCTTCGCAGGCTCCGACGTCACGACGTCGCGCCTGACTTGTCCGGATGGGCCCGCCTTGGGCGCAGCAGCCGAGGCCGCGGCGGCTGTGGCATACGTCTTTCGCTGACCGGAGGCAGCGAGCGCGGGACGCAGCACAATCCCTTCCAGCACGGATAGCTGCTGCTGCATCCGTAGCTGGAACTGCTCACGCTGCTGCTGCTGCTGCTGCCTAAAGGCAGCCAGCTCCTGGCGCACCAGCATCAGCAGCTGGCTTTCCGACTCCGGCTGGGGCTGGGGCTGTTTTTGCTCCTGCCCCTGCATGCGTCCCCCTTTTGGTGCCTCTTCCTGGGGGCTGACTATCTGGGCTCCGATGAGCTCGGCCCGGAGCATCGTGATCCTCCTTTCGAGCCGCTTCTCGAAGGAGGCGTCTACAGCCTCCAAGATTGAGGCAGCGAACTGTGCGATGCCCCGCTTCTTTGAGCCCTTCACTCGCTTCCTTGAAATGGCCGTTAAGGCTTCTACGACCAGCTCTCCGACCGCTCTACGCGACTCCTCGGCGGAGTCTTCCCCGGCGTCTGGCACACTGCTTGACGGCCCCGAGTCAGCCCTGATGCTGGTCGCTGCGGGGTGGCGGCCCTCCGCGGCGAGCCTACCGGCTCGCTCAACAGCCTCCTGGGAGGTAAGCCCCCTCCCTCTTCCTCCCGCTCGGCTCGCACCCCGACTGCTGGTGGGGATCTTGCGGGCCGACACAAAATCTCCTTCGGAGGACGATCCATCCCCCGATTTGCCACGTTTCCGGTAAAAACGTGAGCTTTCACCGAAAACCACCTCTCCCTCGCAGTCAGAGCTCTCTAGGCTCTCCATCGATGCGGCGTCGGACTCCGACCGCCTATCTTTCTTCCTCCGTTCGTAGTTTTTATTATTGTTTTTAATTGTTTCCATTTTTGTTCCCACGAGTAAAAACTTTGTGTACCTGCTCAAAATAGTGGTCCGCACTAGAGACTAATTTAGCTACCCATTAGTCAAGCTAGCAACCTCCCTCACGGTGCGCCGCCGCTTGGAGGTTTGGGGTGATTTTTTATAGAGGTTGTCTTCCTCGCGGCCCGGGCGGTTAAGCCAAGACCCTCGACCCCCATCGAAAGTCAGAAACATGACCTTGGACAATCTCTGGGGCTACGAGACTAACGGTGGCAGAAGGAGGAGCAAGTCTTCCTCTTGCCTGCCCGGTGGCAGGGTAAGTGCACGCCGAGCTCGCTCTTACTTCGCCGCTGTGCCCTCTGCAATTGCAGAGGGACACGCGTTGAAGTGTACCTTCGGACAGAATATTAGCAGGCGGACATCGAAACCCCTTAGGCAAGAGTGCCCAAAGGGAGTCGTTAGCCGCCTCCCAGGGTGCACCGTCCCACAGACTGGCCTTCACTCCGGACTTGTCCGCAAGGGAACTACAGCCTGCGGGCACTCGAGGAGGTTTTCTGTCGTAGCACCCCACCGCGCCACATAGGTCGTCAAATAGACACTTAAATTGTATTTATTTGTATAGTTTGTTCCACATAATCTGAGTCCTAAGAAGTAAACGCCAGGCCTTTACGAAGAGCATCATCAATAAGTTCATTTAATTATTTACACTTCACTTTACATTGAAAAAGGTGCTCCACTTTGAAAATGGTTAACTATGAAAATATAAAATATTCCGACAAAAGCTTTCAAAGAATAGAGCCCAGTGAAACAAGCTGTTTAAAATTCATGAAACGCGCCACTGTGATTCTCAGAGAGACTAAAATTGTGTGTGGCTAGTTGTGAAATGTAGTTTTTAATGTTATTCATATTTTAAGTGGTTTAAAATCTTTTCTTTGAACAAGTTGGGTATGTTCCGGCTGTCATTTGTAGATTTTTTGACAGTCGTTACGGGTACTCAGAAGCCCGAAAGTCTGACAACCAGTCTTACCAAGGGGTATAGTGTTGCCCAGTAACTGGGTTGCCTAGGTCGGATAGGCAGTCGCTCCATGTAAAATTCTGGTATTCAGCTGCATCCGGTTAGACTGGAAGCCGACCTCAATGCAGTTGGGAAAAGGCTAGGCAGATGATGATGATGATGACGAAGTTGGGTATTAATCTATCTATGTAGCTGCTGTGTCTTACTCAGTTGTTTTATATTTTATTTTCCAGGAACGGGCGAACAGCAAAAATATTCTTTTATTTATACTGCTTGTGCCTTCATGAAGGCTTACTACACACAAAGTTGCTTGTCTAGATATTTTCTAGGTCAGTTCGAGACTTAATTTAGGTATAGTTTTAAGTCCGCTCCACCTTTATTACTACGATAAATGTAGAATCTATTAAACAAACTTTTACTGTTTTTAGAGTTCAATAAAGTTATAAGTTTTTAGAGTGAAATATTTAATAGGCTAACATGTCATGTTATGAGATAAAATATTAAATTTATATTTACAATAAGAAATGAATAGACACGCAGTCTTTGGATGGCAGTCGGTTTGCATGTACCATTTATTTTTAAATTAGCCTATGTTGTCCCACTCCTGGGCAAAGGCCTCCCCCCATTCCTTTCATGTCTCTCTATGGTTTACTTCTTCTCGCCAATACGTGAGGAAGCCACCAAGCCATCTAAGGCGATCCACCATCTTCTCCTCGGTCTGCCGCGACCCCGTCTAGCTAATAAATAAGGAAAAACTGAACACGACGCCCGTATTCCCCGAAGGGTCCGACAGAGTATACCTATATAATACACCAATGTTTCACCAGTTAGGTTATAGTTCCATGCTATAAGGATCGTGAATTCCAAAAACACATCGAGGAATTTGGTGACTAAAATCTTATTTAAAATCTTAGAACCCAGTTCCATGTGAGTAACAAAAAAATCGTGAACTTTGATATGCAAAATCTTATTTATAATATCTTACAACCCATTTTATAGCAAAACCTAAACTCTTACCAAATCTGTCCCTTATACCTAAAAAAGGTATCCAAAAATAAACAACATTGAAAAGACGACCTGCTGCTCTCAGCGCAAATTCGTAAGCCATCCTTATAACTTTGAATTATTTTAAGCCTTACCGGTGCGAACTGTCAACAGAAGACTTAGCCTTACATAGGGCAAAGACCTAAATGACTAAAGGTGACCCAAACTGTCGCATTACATTATAGAGATTATAAAAAGGATAATATTTTGTGCTTGGATTATGGAAATGTTGACAGGGATTTTGAATTGTTCTTGCAACGTAGTAAAGAAAGAAATAATTTTTTGTATTCAGCACAGGCCCAGGCACACAACGACAATACTAAACATAGAAAACATAAAAAAATGAATAATTCGAAAAAAAAAATAGTAAAAGAAAAAGAAATAGAAATAGTAGGTATAACTTGTTTAGAATAATTGATGACTGCTTCGTTGGTCTAGTGGTAGCAAGCGTTACTGCTAAGTATGAGGTCCTGGGTTTACTTCCCAGGTCGTGGAAACTACAATTGGCGTTTTCCATCGGGCATTTTGCAGTAGCAGTTCGAAGTTTGGACTTGTGCCCGGTTGATGAAAAAGGCCCCAATTACATAAGTGAAGCATAAGCGACGAAATGTGGGTGTGTTAGATGTCCTCACAGAAAGTCGATCGGCAATGTCATCATCCTCCTGCCCTTATCCCAATTTATTTGGTGTCGGCGCAGCATGTTTTCTTCTTCCATATATCTCTACTTGCCGTCATCTCAATAGTCACCTCTTTTCTATCCATATCATCTTTCACCTAATCCATCCATCTTTTCTTTGGTCTCCCTCTACTCTTGTAACCCTCCACATTCATACTGAAAACTTCCTCACAACATAGTCCTCATTCCTTGATTATAATTATCGCAGGAAGCCCATGGGTGAGGGTAGCTCAGGGCATATAGATGTGGGAATATTCGAGGGAGCCCTTTATCCAGCAGCCCCAAAGGACAAGACAAAGGACGTCCCCTTTGTCTCCTGCTTAATATGGAGGGACGTGGAAATGATGTAGTTTTCTAACTCCTCCGCTGTTCATTTCTGATTAATTTCGTTGGATTATTATCCATCGATTCTCCGAGACTCGTCGATTGCCTCGACGCTTTTCTGGTGGTCACCACTATTATATATCTGGTTTTCAGGAGTTGCAGTGGTTTGGGAATAGTGTGGCGGGCTTGTCCGATATGAAATATTAAAAAAAAATGTATGAATGTTCGTATAACAGAAATCGGGTCGGCTTCCAGTCTAACCGGATGCAGCTGAATACCAGTATTTTACATGGAGCGACTGCCTATCTGACCTCCACAACCCAGTTACTGGGCAACACGATACCCCTTGGTGAGACTAGTTGTCAGACTTTCGGGCTTCTGACTACCCGTAACGACTGTCAAAGATCTACAAATGACAGTAGGGACGAACGAATTTACGTGATTTCCGAGGCACGGAGGAGCACTCGATATGTTTCGAACGTTCACCTATCCACAGACTGTCCTCGGCAAGCGTAGCTTAACCTTCGGTCAACCCGTGCTGCTGTTTCTATTTAGCCACGAGCTCCTCGAGATATATCGCATGTAATAAAAGGAAAAGCAGTAGGTTGTACAATACAAATCGAAAGTAGTTGACAGATTTCTGGCTCCTAAACTAAGTACGCAGACCTGTATCTCAGGAGGCGGGAGATTTCTCGGATTAATTTCTACTGTTATTTAATAAATATTATATAGCGAAAGAAACTTCGTTCCAAACTTTTAAACCAAGTTTTTTTTTTTTTAGTTTTATGCGTCACATTAGGCGTGAATAAACCTGTTTTCTATTTTTATTTTTTTATTTTAAATATGTTTGTAAAAAGAGCAGAAATGCGTTTGGTTAGAAACAGCTGCGAAATAATACATCCAGCCTGTTACATTTTTAAACGCTTTTTAATATCATTAACGAGGGTCGTTTCTTTGAAAAAAGCGTGGATTTAGATTTTATTCAACTAAATATACTTAGCTGATTATTGAACCCGAGGGATGATAAATAAAACCTTTGAAAGTTGTTGCTTAATTTTCGTATATTTTTTAAAACGTGGGCGAAGATTCTGTTTTTTTTATCGGTTCGTCACATCGTGGTGAAATCTATTATGTACCAGTAGTGCTATTCTGTAAAAAACTCTTCGATGAAGTAAGCTGTCAATGTCTCACTTGAGCTGGGTGGCACTGCCAGCTCACCTCATCTTTCACTTCAGCCATAGAGATTTTTACATCATCGTCATTATTACCACCCTCTTGTCCTTAATCCAATTTATTTGTGGTTGAAGTAGCATGTCTTCATCTTTCACACATTTCAATTAACTCCTTTCTAGCCATACCATCTTTCACAAAATCCATCCATAGTTTCTTTGGCTTTCTTCTAATATTGGTAGCCCCTACATTCACAATTAAAACGTTCCTCACAACATGCTCCTCATTCATTATACATTACACATTATAAATGATACCACACAACTTCTCAGTCACAGGCGCCACTTTCAGACTTCCTTCTACACACCCATTTTTTATCTACCACACATCCCCCTCAGAATTCTCAAATCAGCTGCATGCCTGTGTTCCGTATAAGACAGCAGGTTTTACAATGGTAAAACCTGCTGTCTGATGTGCTATGTGATTTATCTTGGAATGATGGAATAAAACCACTGTCTTACACACAACAAAGATAAATGGTTCCATAATTCTGATTTATAATCAAAATTATGGAACTATGGCACTAAATTGTTTGAAATTAATCTAAATACTACTCTAAAACAACTGACATCATTACATTATAAACCCTTGAAACGACACACGATTACAACTTCAAACAGTACACATAAAGCAGGCATTTGTTTCTCGGGAATCGTCCAAAAGTCCTCACTTCCATAAAGTGTGTACTTACCGTCCAATTCACTTCGTTGAGCGGCAGTCATTCCGCTAAGTGATTGCTCTTACTCATGTCCTACGATATTTCGACAAGATGCAAGACAAGGTTGGCGTGTATTTATTTGTTTCTGAATGTTGGTTTTCTGGTTGCGTTTGAAAATGTTCTAGAATGCGGTGGTGATAGAGAAAAGAGCAGCTTTATTTTTTGTGTGTTGGTTTGAATATAAACTAACACTACACTATAACTCTGTTTATTGCCAATCTTTTTATCCTGCAGCCTGTGGGCCAATTGCACACAGCACTCTGAGAGATCAATATAACAATGCCTTGAGGATGTTGATGGGACTGCCACAGTACTGCAGTGCATTAGCGATGTTTGCAGAAGCACAAGTAGATGGCTATTTGTATTGTATTGTTGTATTGTTAGACGGGCCGATTTCCGCAACTCCACGACGTAGCGCGTATTTTGCGTAAAGGGTGGGACAATACCTTATTCGATCCACCCCAGTTCCCCGAGAAAGGCCAGCAGCGCCCTGACATTACTGGCGATCTCTCGGAGAGTAACCGGGTTACCGAAGTATTTAGCCCTGTATGCAGTAACCTCTGGACAGTGGAGAAGCACGTGGTCCGCCGACTCGTCCACCTCCATGCATGCTCTGCACAGCGGGCTATCTGTAACTCCTATAGTAAATAGGTGCTTGTTAAATGACCCATGACCTGTGACAGCGGCTGTGACTGTGCGCAGCTGCTGCTTAGTCAGTTGTAGGGCCTGTTTTGTAAAGCGGCCGTCAATTGCAGGGAGTACCTCCCTGGACAGCCTGCAGTCTGTTTGGTCTGACCAAATTTTGTTGTGTTGAACCCTAGTGCGTTTCCTTACCAGAGTGCGTATATACCCAAAGGGGAGTGGTACGATGGGTTCCGGTCCCATTACTGCCATGCTAGATCCCCTTCTTGCGAGTTCGTCTGCAGCATCATTGCCACGAGAACCGCTGTGTCCTTTGATCCATTGAATGGTTATGTTGTTTAGAATACCCACCTGATTTAAGCGGTGATGACATTCGTATATAAGCCCAGAGTTGGTTGTATAGCATTTTAGTGCTTGCAGGACCGACATGCTGTCTGATAGAATACGGACAGTGTGGTCCTGAACCTGTCTGGCTGCGATAGCTGAGGCTGCTAGGGATATACCCATACATTCTGCTTGGAACACTGTATTGTGGGCCCCTAGAGGTGTGGCTATATGTATATTGAGGTCCTCCGAAAAGATGCCAGCGCCAGAGCCGGTACCAGTCTTGGATCCGTCTGTGAAAATACGCAACTCTGCTGGACGTTGTCCCTCGTACCGGTGAAGATAGAGAAGTACATGGCTATTATGCCATAATCAGAAAAAGAGCAGCGTCGCTGCTGCACAGAGTGAAAGACAGTCCCAACGGCTACCTCAGGATAATTGCGGTTCACGTGGAGAGTACTGTATGGAGGCATTGGATTCGCCTATATATAGGATATTGTTATAATTTGTTTTTTTATTATGTGTATTACTAACATAGTTCTTAAGTTTTTGTGTTTTACTAACATTCTATGGCCAACCTAGTCTGATGTAAGTTATAAATAAAATAAATAAATAAATGCTATCAGCCTTTCTCCAAACGTTTTGGCAAGAAGAAGCGAGATACTAATAGCAATTCTAATAGAACCGACTGAATGCAGATCCCCAAAAGTAATTCGATTGACATGGAAGCTGTCCAATTCTACTGATATAAATTTAACATTGCTATAACTTAGTATCTGATTATGTCCGCCAAAGTTTTTGAATAGCGTGCCAAAAGATATTGGCGATGGTTGTAGATTTCTGAAAAACGCTTTCATAGCTTGCTTTAAACATACATACATTAATACAAGCTTTTTTCCAATGAGGGTAGGCAGCAACTTCAGCACGCCTGACATTTATTCCTTTTGCTTCGTTAAATATATGGCTGCTAGTACACAGGCTAGTACACCAATCTATCACAATCTGTCATATTTATTTAATAGTTTTTAAACTTTATTAAGAAACAATAAAGTTCAAGTTCAATTGGAATAATTCGACAATTTGGGATAGCTTGATGTGCTGGCATCTGTTCATAGTATATTCTTAAGATCATGCCATTTATAGTGCCTGGATGACCGAGTATTGCTCGAAAAAAAACGACGTTTCCTAAAAATGAAACCAAGCTAGATCGATTTATCGCCCCCAAGACCTAAATACTAAATTTTCACAAAAAGTATTGGAGCCGTTTTCGGGATTCAGATTATATATACATACATACATATTATTATATACAAGAGTTGCTTGTTTGAAGATATAATACTAACACACTTTGGTAGAAAATCACTTTTGAACCTTGCGTAAGCTTAAGGTATTTACACTCGTGACTGCA
Source organism: Phlogophora meticulosa (assembly GCA_905147745.2). Lineage (NCBI taxonomy): Eukaryota > Metazoa > Arthropoda > Insecta > Lepidoptera > Noctuidae > Phlogophora > Phlogophora meticulosa. The sequence continues at coordinate 14,998,147 of LR990531.1, read as the reverse complement.
CGTCTACATTGCCCTGTCTCAACTACCAACATAATATTGTTTCACTCGCGCACCATGTTTACAAAACGGCGGATATTACGTCCCCCCCCTCCCCTTATAAGACGTCTCCTTTGATACGTCACGCGTCAGTTAGACTTAGTTCAGTGAAGAACATTGCTGGTAGCACAGAGCGAGGAATCGCTGTGCCTGACACCATCACAAACAATATGGGGTACCTACCTCTTCGGGCTAGTGCAGGGATCGACAAGTCATTTCAGGTTTGCTTCCAAACATTTTTACTAGTAGGCCAAGACATAATTCCTTTTCTTTAAGCTTTAACGCCAAAGAAGATCAAATTGTATGAAGTTGAAATAAGCTTTAGAGATGTCACGTGACTCCTTACCATATGTGGTGACAAATTGATGTGTAGAAAAGAGACTGCATAAAATAATACCAGCCTGTTACTGTCCTACTGCAGGGGAAAGGCCACTTCTCATACAGAGAAGGCACGAGCATTAATCACCACGCTTGCTCAAAACGGGTTGGTGATTTCAGACTTACATTAATTGTCCAGGTTTCCTCACGATGTTTCGCTTCACCGATGTCAGTGATGTCCAAGATAAACTTAGAAAGTAAATATGAATTAAAAAACTCATTGGTACTTGCCCAGGTTTGAACCCACGACCTCGTGCACAAGAGGCAAGGCCTATAGCACTGTGCCATCATGACCGAAAGAACTACAATCACACTAATATAATGAATGCGAAAATTTGTCGGTATGTGTGTTTGTTTGTCACTCTTTCACACGAAAACGGCTGAACGGATTTGGATAAAATTTTGTTATGAAGGTAACTCATACTCTGCATAAGCTACTTTTAATACCGAAAAACAGAAATATTCCTGTGGTAATTTCAAATAGTCTCAGTCTTATTTCTTTTAACGCGGTCAAAACCACGGTTCTCAGCTAGTTCATTATATAAAGAAGGACTCACTCAACTATAAGGAGTGAAATAAGTTGTTGAATGGTGCATGTACGCCATTGTCGCAATCGACCCACTTCTGCGGTGCAGTGGGCAAAGTTACAGCGGCACAGTATAAGTTTTGGCGCTAATTGGTGTAGTATAGTGTCCTTTAGTGCTCAGAGACGGTTTAAACTTGATATTAGTATAAAATTAAGAATGGATTGTCGGAGAATGATGTTATGAAACAAACTTTGTGGTTTAAAGAAGATGTAGTGACAATGAAATGAAAAGAGTATGCTTAGATGGTGACGATGATAGGATCCGACCTTAAGACGACCCACTGACCCGTGATGTTCTTTAGCAAAGTCGGGTGCGTAGTACTCGCACCCGCGTCACTAGTATGACCAGATGTATGAACGTTAATGAAGCAAAAGGAGTATGTAAGGATCATAGCAGATGGCGATCTGTAGTATCTGCCTATCCTCATTCAAAAAAAGGTATAAGTTAATGTACATACATACATGTACTAATAACTTTTTTCTATGGGGGTTAAGAATAGATTGTTGGAATGAGGTGTCAATATAAATTATACGTTGATGTTAACTAAGCGTCTCTTTGTGCCTATTAGCCTTCCTCTGTTCTGTCTTATGCTCAATATGAAATAATGGAAATTATGTAGTTTTCCAACTCCTCCGCTATTCTTTTCAGATTAATTTCATTGCGGGATTCAAGACAGCTGAATCGTGCTTCCTGGATTCGCCAAGGTTCATTGCCTCGGTGACTACTGTTCATTCCGGCTTACAAGAGTTGCAGTGGTTGGGAATGGCAGTACTCTGTTGCGAAACCAGTTTTAAAACGGTCAAAATTCCTGTCTTTAAAAAGGCTCACGCTTCTTTAATTTCTTTCATCGCATTTAACGATCTAAGCCAGACTACGTAAGGAGGCTTACCGGCTGTACTGGCCCATTAACTCCCACGCACTGTTGTAACAAGCTAACTTCAAACATAAACCTCTTTTCTGAGTTTAGTGACGCCTACAACCTAACCCCACCACCCTCGGTACATCCAATTTGCCTCATTTGCTATTCTAACGGAATCATGATAAGATGCTGAAATTTTTCTTCCTCTCCGAAATGTCAACGCGAAGTGTAGGTGGAACGATAAGCAGATTGATATTATTTTAAGGTTCAAAGACGTTCCTTTTAACAAAAGGAACATGTAGTTTATTTGTACGTTCTGAGAAATTTGGGTAATGTGGAGATCGAAAATAAATGAAACAAAAAATTTAATACTCTGTGTGCATTGAGATGTGGAGAATTGGTCATGGCTGTTTCATCATTGAAGAAAAGAGTTCCGAAGACAACATTAGACCAGCATTCCTTTTAAGGTTAGGCAGAGGTGTACTTATTACGCTCGCATCTCGCCAGTTTTATTTTCAGTCCCATGTAGTAGTATGGTTGGCGTAGACGGCCCGGTGGCGCAGCGGCTGAGAGATTGCCTGCTGCGGTTCGATCCCGTACGGACCAAATATTTTGCATGGTCTCCAGGTAGTTGTTCCGGGTCTGGATGTTCGTGTATGAGAGTTTAAATGTTTGTGAACGCACCCACGATACAGGAAAAAATACTAGAGCGGGACAACGTTTTTTTTTAACATAAAGAAGTAGGGGGCGAGCCCGTTGCCACCAGAAAACCAAAATTCATCAAATTTTCATTTTTCGACACTACATCTTCTTTAGGACCACAACGTTGTGTGCCATATTTTTACAACAACCCTATTGATACGTATATTTAGAAACATATTTTATTTGATAGAATATAATTTTCATCCGGTAAGCAGTTGGGTGAAGATCGATCTTACGACGGATCTTCTATTATAGGTATATTTCGGCCAAAAACTCTCAATACCTATCCAGAATCCAGTCAGATGCAATAATCATTCGAAACCCTACAATACCAGCCCAAAACTCGCCACAGTTGTGTCCACCGTAAAATTTTAAGATCCCAACCCTAACTCGCCGATATTGAGTTCCAAAATCTACATTTTACATCCAGCATTATCTTCCTTTACAGGGCAATTTAAATAATATCTTCCGGGGAGGATAATCCTGCAATCTGCTAGGTTAAGTAATATAACACTCTCAATTTGTTGGTGCAGGGTTAAGATGGATTAGCTAGGAGATTTACATCGTTTTGGGAGTCAGGGAGAAGGGATTTTTTAGTTATCTGGTTGTTTTAACTTGAGAGATTATGTTCTGATGATATTTGAGATCTTTATTGGCATCGATTTACGACAAATTAGTTCTTTGGGACGACCAATAATCTTATTATTCTAGCGTGTTTAATTAATATTAATGTCAAAAAAGACTTTATTAATATAAATATATGTTTTTATAAAACGTTGCCCCACATTAGGATTTTTTTTAATGTATCGTGGGTGCGTTTACAAACATTTAAACTCACATACACAAACAGCCAGACCCGGAACAACTATCTGTAGGCCATACAAACATTTGTCTCTGCGGGGATCGAACCCGCGACATGCAGCGCAGCAGCCAATCGCTCAGCCTCTGCGCCAACCGTGTCGCCAATATTGGCGTATAAAGTATATCGTATCGTAAAGTATATCGTAGATCGTGCATATGCACGATTTACGATATACTTTTATGGATGAAGCAATTGAATAGGACCATTTAAATAAAAAACATATAAATGGCGGCAACTTGATGGTCTCGTAATTAAAAATGCTAAAAATTTGTTCGCAATCTCTTTTCAGCGACATTAAATGTCAAAAATGTAAGTAAATTGACTGCATTTTTGACATATTTAGATTGCGAAGAATGCGAATATCCTTAGAAATACGGGAATTGAATTCCGTTCAAAATAAGAGACATAGAGCAGAGAGAATGTTTACGAAATTCAAAATACAAACATGAAAATTACTTAAAGAAGTTAGTCCAATCCTGAAAACGTCAGATTGACGACTACAAACATAAAGCAGATATTTCAGACGGAACTCCTCTTGTATTTTTTCTCGTCAAATAAATTACTTAGTTATATATTCAAGGGAGATATCTCAAAGGACGGCCCTTTAATCATCGCGAGTGTTACTTCTGATTTAAACGTGCGATAAGAAATGCAGAAGTTGAACTTACAACGGATTTACGTGGCAATATAGAATAGGCTTTATAACGATAACAACAGGGATGATGCTAAAAAAATTGTTTAGTGTCCGTCCGGCAGATTATTTAAAAACATTGGACACGTATTTTTTCTTTTATTACGTTATCAAACAATTAGGTCAATACATTGAGTTAAAATATAGCGTGACGTCGTAGATTTTATGCCTACTTGTGACGTAGCGAGCCCCCACTCAACATCTTTAATTATGTGACTTATCTAATTCATTTTTTATCAATACGGTAAAGGAAAAATTACGGATCCAATATTTTTTTATTATCTGATTGACGGATATTATTCCTTTTTTTTACCCAGTCTTCACCCCTAATATAGTAACTTACCTAACAAGAATGATCTCGTGGCTAAATAAAAACAACTGAAGTTTAAGTAAGCTTACCGAGGTCGGTTTGTGGATGGGTGACCGTTCATTTCATATCGAGACTCCTCCGTGCCTCGGAAAGCACGTTAAGCCGTTAGTCCCGGCTGCCATTTGAAGATCTTTGACAGTCGTTAATGGTAGTCAAAACCCCGAAAGTCTGTCAACTAGTATTACCAAGGGGTATCATGTTGCCCAGTCATTGGGTTGTGGAAGTCAGATAGGTAGTCATTCTATGTTTGAAGCGACTGAAGAAAACTGATCAGATACACAAGGTGACGAATTAGTGAATGCGACCTATTAGGTAACGAAATAGCGAATGTGACGAATGGTCATTGTATCCGTTGAAGAAATAGACATTCATACACATGAATTGTAAAACATGTCCCTGTTTTTGTGCAGTGGGGTAAAACATAAATAAATTTAACGGCACGGCACCAACCGTGCCGTCAAATTTTGAGCTATCGACTGCTGCGCCGCGTGTCGTGGGCTAGAGTCCCGCACGGAACAAATATTTATATGGTCTACTGATAGTTGTTCCGGGTCTGGCTGTTCGTGCACTGTGTGACTTTAAATGTTTGTAAATGCACCCACGACACAGGAGACATTCCTAGTGTGGGCCAACGATAAAAATAAACTAACAGATGGAGCAGAAGCTGGGATTTTTTCAGTAACTTAATTACCATTTAAATATCACAGTATAACCTATGCAGTTATCTAATGTATTGCGACCGTCATTTTAAAGAACATGGTCTTCTGCCTTCCCTACCAAACAGCGATCGAATTCGTATCCCGAAAAGGCGAAAATATTTACCTAATTTCCTTCATAAATTATTTATCTGTGTCATTTGGGGGTGCAAGTAAGTATTTTCTTTGTAACAATTTAATTTATGAGTTATTAAGGGTTTGTTCGGTTTCGCGTTCTCTTTGACACCATAATCAGGACAATCAGACGAGGAAATCTACGGATATCTGAAGAGGAAAAAGTGGGTCGTCGTATACTCGGTTGTTTTGTTTTTTTTTTTATCTTGAGGAGTTCGTGGCTACATAAAAGCAGCCACACAGGTCGATCGAAGGTTAAGCTACGTTTTCCGAGGTCAGTCTGTGTATGGGTTATAATTTATACATTTCAAGATTGTTCCGTGCCTCGGAAAGCACGTTAAACGGTTGGTCCCGGCTGTCTTTTGTAGATGCTTAACAGTCGTTACGGATAGTCAGATGCCCGAAAGTCTGAGAACCAGTATTACCAAGGGGTATCGTGTTGTCCAGTTACTGGGTTGTGGAGGTTAGATAGTCTGCATGTGAAATACTGGTATCCATCTGCATCCAGGTAGACTAGAAGCCGACTCCAACATAGATGGGAAAATGCTAGGCAGATGGTGATGATGAGAATTGTTCATGTTGTTTGTACTGTATCAACTCGTCTAGATTTGTGTCCGATTGATGGCAGTATAACATATACTTAGACATAACTGAACTTAAACATAACTGGTGAAATATAGGTCAATCATAGTTACAACTCTACCTAACCCTTCAGAGAATACAAGCATGATGTTACGTTGTGTAAGTAAGACAGGCACTCAAATTAAACCAACACACGTTACTCCATACATTTGACAAACGCATTACGAGACAGACACAAAATTTAATTACAAATTAGCCGCTCCATTACCCGGGACAAGACCAGCTTTAGTAACAAAATGTCGCTCGCTTTAAATTCCTCACAGAAATAATATCTTGGTACAATGTAAAAATAAAACGCTGCCACAGAAAGTAGAAGAGTAAAAAATATAGCAATGGCCGTTGTAAATTCTTTTTAAAATGGCGTATAGTGAGCGAAATATGAAGGTATAAAGTTGTGGACTCAATGGTGGGGTAACGTTGATAATATGTGGCTTGGCGGGTGAGAATAGAGGCATGTTACATAGCGTGTGTGTTAGGGAATTTTGTAAAAGATTTATATTTTTTCGTAGTTACTCTTTGAACGACGACGAACTAGTTTCAGAAAACCTAGTTGATCTAGTGGTGTGTAAGTTCCACTGCTAAGCATCATTGGGGTTTTCTAGTAATCACTTCTAGGGCTCGACTTATGGACCGTACTTTGACGTTACTTTGTTAAGTAAAGTAATAGTCTCATACGACTATAAACTTTATTCGTATATATTTTAAGTACATTTTCGTACAAAACGCTTGGTTACATTTGGATATATACGAGTAAGTATGAACATTAAACGAGATTATAAGTGATCTGACTGTGACTTTGATTTTATTCTGCTAAACAAAGTAAGCTTTGGTTAGTAAATTAAAGACAAAGTGCTGTCAAAATCAAAATCAAAATTCGTTTATTCAAATTTGGCTGAGAATCAGCACTTTTTGAACTTCAAAATGTTTACAAAAGACAGTCCCCCAAAACGCCCACCCTTCACCACTTCCTAGTGTTTTTGCTGGGAAGAAGAAGTGGTGGAACAAACTCCCCATCAACACGTCTGTCTGATAGTTTGAAGAACTTGAAGCTATACAACATATGTCAAAAAATAATTATTATATCAGTCATCTTTATACATCATTAAATTAGATAATTTGCTACATGTTAGCTAGTACACACCAATATGCCAAAATAAATAAAGAAAAACTATATACCAAAATCGACAACAAACTCAAACAAAGCCTGCTAAACTGAATGCATAAAAAGCCTCCAAGGCAGTCCAAGGGCGGATCTGACTCTTGTTAATAGCAAGAGATCCGCACCCTGTTACATGGGGCTTTATGATACCTATGGTAGGTAGTTTACAGTTTATTCTCGAAGATGTCGTTAAGTTAAACTGAATAAATAAGTAAAAAATTACCGTCCGTGACCGAAAATGAAGTAGTGTTGTTATTTTAACTAATTACCTACTCACAAATGTTTCCTCGCATTTCGCCTAAATAAATGCAGGTACAAAATCAACTTGGTGTCCTTTTAACGTTGAAATGTTTGTGGTGCTGCTTTATAATCCTTTAGCTTCGTAAAATTCCCACTAGTTACTCGTAGGTACGTTCGTTTCGCTTCGTTACACATACACAGATGTACGAATGAAGACTTCGTATGAATGATAAAATGACTTTATTTCCTCACCCGTAGATTAAAAAGGAACGAATGAAAACAATTGAGGTTCTCATTATGATACGAGGGCCATTGAAACTGGTGATCGTATTCATTTTGTTTCAGAATTGTAGGACAGTTACTAATTAGGGGCGTATTTTTTTTCGTAATTACGAGGTAAAATCATTTGGGACGCAGTGTATTTTAGTTATGGCAGTTTGTGGGCTTTAGCAGTGTGGATTTTCTTTTTTTTCAAAAACTTTGCCCCACACTAGGAATGTCTCCTGTATCGTGGGTGCGTTTACAAATATTTAAGGTCACATACACGAACAGCCAGAACCGGAGCCATACAACTTTTACCTGTAGACTATACATATGTTTGTTCCGGGCGGGAATCGGAGCTTTGTGGGCTTTAGCAGTGTAGATTGTCTTTTCTTTCTTTTTTTTTTTAAAAACGTTGCCATACACAAGGAATTTCTCCTGTGTCGTGGGTGCGTTTCCAAACATTTAAAGTCACATACACGAACAGCCAGACCCGGAACCACTACATGTAGGTCAAACATATTTTTGTTCTGGGCGGGAATCGACGCAGCAGTCGATCGCTCAGCTACTGCGCGAACTGCGCTTTCAAACTACTATATCCACTGAATGCGAGTAGTTTGGGATCGGTACTGGGAAGGTCCAGCAGTGGACGACTTTGGCTGAAAGTTTATGATGATGATGGCATCTTTAAGCCAGAAAGAGAAAAAAATAAGTGTAAAACTTGAATTGTTTATATTCGTACCAGTTTTTTTGTACATTGCTTCTTTCGTATGCATTTCCAGTTACAAAGGTGGGTTCAATTTTAAATACTTCCTGAGCACTCTTCCCTTGACAGATATTTCTCATTCTCTTCTCATTCTGTAATCAATTCATCATCCTCCTGTCCTTATCCATCAACTCATACTCATATCACTATCATAACTCTAGCCATATCAACCTTTAAACAATTCACCAATAGTTTCTTAGGACACCCTCTACTCTTATAACAAAAATATATATATTAAAGTTCAATGTATACATTACTTTTCAAAAGAATTTGACGTCCTAGTCATGACACCAAGGACTTCTAAAATAACATACGTAAAAATACTGAATTTTTAACATTCCCTATAAAGCACGTTTTAGCTATTCTTATAGACACTTAAGTACTAAATTATTGGTCATAAAAAAACTTTTCCAATTTTCTATCCAATATACGTAAATTATCGGCTTTATTATTTAAAACCACTGATTGTTTGTACAGAGATTAAGTATTTTTCTACAGCAATTATCCCTGTCTCTTTCTATCACGCATATTTAAGTGCGTTAAAAAGGGATGGATGCTGGTTTAAACCGGTTATCACCGGATTTTTCCAGTACACCGCCGCCACTAGGTTTGCACAGCGGGCCATTACCGGTAGAATTTAAAAGGAAACGTTTCTTAGTTATCGGGATAACGGGTAGTCGTGGAACGTAAAAATCTCTCTAATAAACGTGGTTATGAATCACTCTGCGTTGTCCGATAAAGTGAACAGCGGTTGCGTATTTAGTGAAGTGGGTCGATGTAAAATATATCGATAAGATGAGACAAGACAAATGTATCGAAGAAGTTTTCAGATAAGAAAAAGTCGGAAAGAAGAAAAAAGAGAAAGATTTTCTTCATGTCTGAAAACTGGAATCAGGACTTTGACATAATGTTACCATAATGATGGTTGATTGACACACTATAGGTAAGCTTGAGAGCTTTTAAACAAACAATAAATTTATTCATATTTCGGGCAGTGTTATTGAGTTTTTCCATTTGAAATTTCTCAGTGGCAGCTTGTTGTCTGGGTTTGTGACCAGTTAATTGAAATAGACCTTCTCAGGGGGCTCAAACATAACTGGTGAAATGTAGGTGAACTATAGAGGTACACTATGTAAATAAAATAATGCTGGACAATCCACACAGCATCATCTAGCCCCAAGCTAAGCAGGGCTTGTGTTATGGGTACTAGATGACTGATATACTTTATACAATACATTACATAGATAGATATTTTTATCATACATAGCAAATACCCAGAACACCCGGAAAAAATCTTTGTAGATCGTACAAACTTTTGTCCCAAGGCGGGAATCGAACCCGCAACCTGCTGCGTCGCAGGCGGACCTTCGCCCCCCGCGCCACATAGGTCGTCAAAATTACGTGTGTTTTATTTTTAAAACAGTTATTAAATAGTTAATTGCACACCATATAAAACAAAAGGGAAAAGCATACTTAAAAGTACTTCTTACGGAGTAATTTTTACTTCTACTCAGAATGATGACGAGAAGTTGCGAATATTAAGATTTAGGTTATCATAAAGATTTTCATAATAACACAAATTTCCCAGATATTCCTTCTTCAAATCTACTTCAGCACTAGATTTCGATTACCAAAGAGACTTCCCCAACAAACCTTACTTTACAAAACACTTTAAAATAATCGACTATTTCCCCAAACACTTATCGATAATAAAGCACAACACTAGTAAACATGAAGGATGAAATTCGGGTATAAAAAAAAGGAATTTGTGTCGCGACGAAGTTTGGCGCCGGCTATATCGTCTGATATCTGAACGGGGAACGTTGGTTAAGAATGTAAAGGAATAATTCGACTATACAAGAGCAGGGTGGGGGTTTGATGGCACTATCATATTATTGCGGCCATCTTTGTTTTTGAGTGAGTAGAGTGTCGGACTTTTACTGACCAATGTTTAAAAAAAAAATTGAAAGACTTAGCACATAACATCACGCCTATGTTCCCCGAGAATTAGACAGAGGTTTACCTCTTAATAGTACACCCAGATTCCGCTTGTTATGTTTAAGTCCCATGTGATAGGGTGTGAGCCTATTGCCTTTAACCGAGCACAAATCCAAACTCCGTCCTGCTAGTGAGCAATTCCAGATGGACAACATTTCCTGATCGAGTTTCGAACCCACGACCTCATGCTCAACAGTAGCGCTTGCTACTACTAAACCAAAGAGGTAGTAAAAAAGTAATAAATAATTTTCAACAATAAAAAATGTATCTAAAGAAGAAACAGAACAATATCCGTTTTGTAACCAAAACCCAATTTGTACTCCAAACAATTTAATACCAACTTGTTACATAAATCCAAAAGTTTTACCCGCCACAACACAAATCAAGGTTATTAAAACGGTTTTAACAGTTATTAAAATATTTCGAAATGTTACTACACAAAAAAACACGCTGACCAAAAACTATGGGATGAATAATGTGACAAGGCGACTTCAATCTGTGGCACATTCTGATTATTCTCATTTTAGATGATTTGTCAGTTTTTCGTACCCGTGTAGGGAAATAGGATATATTGAAAATTTCCGCCTTTGAGATAATATATATCGGGTCCCGTTGCCACTTTTGTCTTTTATGGGGTAAAAGGAATTGTGAGTAGGGGATTTTGATTTAGATGGCTTTTAGAGACATCCATCTTGGTAAAGTGGGTAAGCTTGTAAACTAGGCCGTTAAAGATGGTAAGGATAAATGCATGGTAAGTAACAGTGGTCTGCTTTACGGCTTTTTAGTTATGTACAATACTTTTATATTAAGAAACTTATTATATATTACGTTATGACACTGCATTGCTTATACAACAACCAATTTGATTGCATGATTGATGATATAAGTTACGCTAACGAGTGCCCAGAATTGGTGGGTGTGCCTCAGTGTCAGTGTGCAATTCCACACATACCTGTGTAAGACAAATGCTTTGACGACACGGTTGGCGCAATGGCTGAGCTATTGATAGAAGCTATAGTTAGATAGAAATCATGATTTTATTACAGATTAGAGCAACAAAAAAAAATAAGAAAAAAAACGCAAAAATTAGAAAAAAGCTGACGAAACATTTAAGTCCAGGATCATGTTTTGAACTCGTGGTCTCTGGGATGTGTTGATCATCATGATGTTAATCATTATCATCATCATAGCCTAGCCTTTTCCCAACTATGTTGGGGTCGACTTCCAGATTCTCCGGATGCAGCTGAATACCAGCATTTTACATGGAGCGACTGCCTATATGACCTTCGCAACATAATACCCCTTGGAAAGACTGGCTGTCGGATTTTCGAGATTCTGACTACCAGTAACGACTGTCAAAGATGTACAAATGACAGCCCGGACCAACGGCTTAGCGTGCTTTCCGAGGCACGGAGGAGTCTCGATATGTTACGAACGGTCACCCATCCACAGACTGACATCGGCAAGCGTAGCTTAACCTTTGATAAACCCGTGCGTCTGTTTATATTTAGAGCTCCTCGTGTACCGATGTTAATGTTATTCCTATTTTTAAACTTACTACGAGTATGTCTATTGACCAGACTATCCCCTAAATACCAAAATACATGGTCTCCCCACAAATAAATAAACAAATAAATAAATAATGCTGGACAATCCACACAGCATCATCTAGACCCAAGCTAAGCAGAGCTTGTGTTATGGGTACTAGATGACTGATATACTTAATACAATACATTACATAGATAGACATTTTTTATTATACATAGGAAATACCCAGAACATCCGGAACAAATATTTGTAGATCGTACAAACATTTGTCCCAAGGCGGGAATCGAACCCGCAACCTCTTGCGTCGCAGGCGGACCTTCGCCCGCCGCGCCACATCGGTCGTCAAAATAAACGCGAACATAGTTTTTCACTATGTTCGCGTTTATTTTTTTTGTCATCATTGTCGAGTTCTGAGCAAACGCGCCATAATTTAGTTGTTCTGTTTAACACGTTTTTTGTTAACAGTTTTAATGGAAAATCGCAGCTAATGCGATAACTGACTCACACGTATGTTTCTTTTTGTCTTGTATTGCAGAGTACCGTAGCAAAGTTAAAAAACCCTGATAATTTAGTCCTACAATGTTGTGAAGCTATTTCACTCGAAGTTTATAGGGGTTTATTGATGAAGATTCGAAGATGTATTTTATGAACCACTATGTAATGGAGTATTTAACATATACATAACAACACCGGCTGTAATCCCCAAAGGGTAAGGCAGAGGTGTACCTATATTTTATTTTATACCTATATGTAGTAGTAGTACCAGCCTATTACTGTCCCACTGCAGGGCAAAGGCCTCTTCTCATACAGAGAAGGCACGTACATTAATCACCACGCTTGCTCAAGAGGGGTTGGTGATTCCAGACTTATGTTAATTATATTAGGTCTTTACCTATGAAATTGCCGTTCTGCAGTACTGGCCATTTCAAATCAAAATATTTTTTGTTTGGCTAAGAATTCTAATTTCAAATTAATTTTATTTTAAAAACATGGATTTTTTTTTCCAAAAGTAGTCATTTGTTTATTGATTAGTGTTACATTTTCATCGCATTTAAATCTTTTTCGTCATCATGGATACGTTAAAAATTCGAGTAATTATGGAATATGAGTACCGTCGTGGCAGCAACGCGGCACAAGCGGCACGCAACATCAACGACGTTTACGGAGCTAACACTACAAACCAACGCACTACCTGTTATTGGTTTGCTCGCTTCCGTTCTGGAAATTTCGACCTGAAAAATGAACCTCGCGGTCGTCCGAAGACTTTGGTCGACAATGACGAATTAAAGGCGATTGTGGAAGCTGATGATACACAATCTACGGCTGAATTAGCAGCAGCTTTCGACGTTAGCGTCAAAACAATATTGGTCCATTTGCGTCAAATTGGCAAGGTAAAAAAGCTTGACAAATGGGTGCCCCACAAACTCAATGATCGCCAGCGTGAAGTACGCGTCGAGACGTGCCTTGCACTGCTCAACAGACACACAAATGAAGGAATTTTGAACCGCATTGTTACCTGCGATGAAAAATGGATTCCGTTTGATAACCGCAAGCGCTCAGCAAGTTGGTTGGATCCTGGTTCAGCACCTAAACAATGCCCTAAACGAAAACTTACCCCAAGAAAAGTGATGGTCACTGTTTGGTGGTCTAGCGCCGGTGCGATTCAACACAGCTTCTTACCAAACGGGGTGAGCATTACTGCAGATGTGTACTGTGAAGAATTGAACACAATGATGGAGAAGCTGGCACATCTCCAACCAGCATTGGTCAATCGCTCGTCTCCGCTGCTCCTGCACGACAACGCGCGACCTCATACTGCACAGCAGACGGTCTCCAAGTTGCAAGAACTGGGGTTGGAAGCTCTCCGTCATCCGCCCTACTCACCAGACCTTGCGCCTACAGACTACTACTTTTTCCAGAATTTGGATAACTTCTTGGCGGGAAAAAAATTCAATACCCGAGAGGCAGTACAAAATGCCTTTGAAGAATTTGTTGCCTCCCGTCCAGCTGATTTCTTTAAGAAGGGCATCAATAAACTGCCACTGCGTTGGCAAAGATGCATTGATTGCATGGGTGATTACTTCGATTAATACAAATAAAAAATACATGAAAAAAATTCATTTAAATTTTTTCATACAAAACGGCAATTTCATAGGTAAAGACCTATTATAAGTCCAGGTTTCCTCACGATGTTTTCTTTCACCGATGTCAGTGATGTCCAAGATAAACTTTGAAAGTACATATGAATTGAAAAACTCACATTGGTACTTGCCCAGGTTTGAACCCATAACCTCGTGCACAAGAGGCGAGGCCTAGATCACTGTGCCATCATGACCGAAAGAACTACAATCACACTAATATAATAAATGCGTAAATTTTTCGTACACCTATATGTACACCCACATTTTTCCAGTTATGCTTAAGTCCCATAAGATAGGCAGCGAGCCTATTGCCGGATAAAAACTGGACTACGGGTTGCTACTGACACATTCCAGATGGAAAAACCCAATTTCACTTTTCTCGACCCGAGAATCGGACCCAGTACCTTAAGCTCAGCAGTAGCGCTTGCGATCAAACAACACAATTTCCTGGTAATCTCTGCTGTCCATATATAAATCTCGTATTACCCATTTATTTAAAACAACTAAAGAACAACGCTTCATCAAAATAATTTTAGCAATAAAACCCACAGGCGAACAATCGCGAACAAAATGATTAGAAAGTCCGTTTATATTCGCAGAATATTTCAGTGGAAACGACTCTCATATATTTCATAAAATATTAAAAGCACGTATTTGGATGATAGACCACCTTGAGAATCCCAAAAAGTGCATAAAAGCACTAAAATGTGTTGATAAAGGTCAGTTTTAGTCGCATTTATTTTATCACAGTCATGATCGCTTTATTAGTGGAGATTAATAATACTTACCTATTCCTGTAGGGCAAATATCTTAGAGATATTTGTCACGAGCAGCAATCACCATGCTTGCTCTAGCAGGGTTGGCGATTTCAAACTAATGTTAAAAAGAAGTACAGATTACCTCACAAGGTTTTCCTTCACCGATGTCAAAAATGTCTAAGATAAACTTAAAAATTGTATTGAAATTGTGCCCGTATTTAAACCTAAAACTTCATGAGAGAGAGACCCTAGCTATTATAAGCCATCACAAGTAATATTAACTAAAATACTTATTTATAAAAAATAAATTTTAATAAGTCCATTTACTATATCACTTTTCATCATTACCATATTACTTTAGAAGTCAATCCTCAATTTAAGAAAACACGCATGGCGCCCTAACGGTCCAAAGTGACAGAAAATAAGTAACATTTTTGTCACTTTGGACTGTCATGGCGCATTTGGTGATTTTTTTCAAGATGGCGTCGGAAAGTGTGACGAATTTTTTTAACATTGCTATAAGATTGCTGCTATACGTCGCCGCGGCGATAAAAAAGTATCACTTCAAAAAGAATTTTCACAACATTGAACATTCAATAAAAAACGAACATACATACAGTCAAATATAAAACCTCCTCCTTTTTTTAAGTCGGTTTTAAAAATTCACACACACAATTCATGACGGTGGTGCTGCTTGCAGATTACTAAGTTAGTTTAGTGGACACTAAGTGATGTTTATGATGTTATAAAATAGCGTTGTGGTTTGTTTTTTTAACTGTTTCTATTTTTTATTTTTGTACTTTTTTGTTTTATTATTAAGTACTTTGACGACTGAGTGTCTTGGTCGGCTTTTTGTTTAGTATTATTCCCTCTTTTATTTTATTTCGTTTTTATATATTATGAGCGTATAGTAAGTTTTATATTATAATAAGATTAAGTTATTCTGTAAATATTGTACATTCAGTCTAAGAAGTATCGGAAAATGGATGATTTCTTTACATTTTCAAATTCATTTTTTTGTTATTAGATTGGCACAACTGTTTTCCATTTTGATTATTTGGATTAAAAACACAAATAATAACAACAGTGCTGTTTTTAGTAATATCATATCTAGTGTGTAGGTATAGCGAATTTCATAATGGACAAAAACATCTAACAAAGAGTTTGTCTTAAAAAAATTATCGCCAAAGGAATTTAGTGGTCGGAGTCAGCAAAAAGGCTTGCCTTGAATCGATTATATCACAAACACATGTTTATGAGTGGTACAAAGCGTCTAAAGGCGGTTGAGATGTGATAGAAGTTTTGTCTCGATCTGGCAGGCCGTCTGCAATTGAAGTTAACACCGCTTAATTGAAGGAAATAGTCACTGAAAATATTCATTCAAGTTCGAGAAAGATAGCCGCTGTGTAAGGTTATGTGAAAAAGGTATAAATATAAAAGTTGTAGATCTTTTTATTACCTACAACTTCGGCATTAAATTTTTCCATAGGACTTGTAGTTTTGCCGGAAAACGAGATAAACCGGTTTTTTATCCTTAAAAACTGACGCCTTTCCACTTCCCGACCTCAGATCGCTCGTAAATTATTTTTCCTTTAATTTTTGTTATGTTCTCTTCTTTTTCCAATGGGCTTCATCCTACTATTATTTATTTTTCACTTTTTGCCGCTTTCAAAGGCTTCATTCAGACCTTGTCTATAAAGGAGAATTCACGGCGAGAAATTAAGTCAATTCCGTAAAAAGCGCTTAAAATTAATGTTTTAATGATTGGTTTATTCGCTGGTTTAAGTGTAGGTATCGTTTCTGAGGGATCATACTTTGTAGGTGATAAAAATAAATTTGGATAAATAACTAGCATTTTGTGTATAACTGATGATCTTTTCCTGCTCTTTCTTGGCTGAGTAGTATGATAAAAAAATATACGTTGGGGTTTAAAAGAGGAAGCGGTGATAAATATTGAAAAGAGTAAACAACAAAACAATGGCATGCTCACGTTGATGAATAGAAGGTGACTAGCAGTATATAAGGCAGCTAAATCGAGCTCGTGGCAAAATAAAAACAGCCTCGCGGGTCAATCGAAGGTAAAGCTACTCTTGCCGAGGTCAGTCTGTGGATAGGTGACCATTCACTACATATCAAAACTCCTCCGTGCCACGGAAAGCACGTTAAGCCGTTGGGCTTGGCTGTCTTTTGTAGATGTTTAACAGTCCCAAAAGTCTGACAACCAGTATTACCAAGGGGTATCGTGTTGCCCAGTTAATGGCATGTGGAGGTTATATAGGCAGTCGCTGCATGTGAAATACTGGTATCCATCTGCATCCACGTAGACTGGAAGCCGATCCCAGCATAGTTGGGAAAAAAGGTAAAAGCCCGAAAGTCTTACAACCGACTGGTTGTAAGACTTTCGGGCTTCTTACCAACCTAGTTACTGGGCAACACAATACCCCTATGTTAAGACTTTACCAAGGGGTATTGTGTTGCCCAGTAACTAGGTTGTGGAGGTCAGATAGGCAGTTGCTCCATGTAAAATACTGGTATTCAGCTGCAGTCAGTTTGACTGGAAGCCGATCCCAGCATAGTTGGAAAAAAAGGTAGGCAGGTAATGATGTAAGTGGAAATGCCGGAAGGGGACGCCCTACATGGTATAGAAGTACACTTTTAAGACAAAAACAAGGATGTCGCTAAACACGTTTAGCGAAGTTTGTGTGTAGAAATGTTTTAGGTTCAATTCTAAGCACTAACGAGGTTTATGTAACTTCTAAAAATTTCCAGGTCAGTTTGAAAATAGTCAGCAGAGTTTCAAGGTTCAAAATAACGAGGTCAATAATTAGCAGACTTTCGTGATGACAGATAAAAAAAGTCTTACAGTAACAAAATTTTAAATATTTTTTAAAACAGTCAGGACTGGAGAGTTATTGTACTTATCCTATTGGTTATCACAAGCTTAGAATAGAAATATTGATTTGTTAAAATTTGTATATAAATATCGACGATAAAGATGAATGAACCAATACCTCATAAGTAGGTTTTTTTTCGATTTTTGCCAATCGACGTAAAATGCTATTTCTCGTATACTGGCAAAACTTCCTAAAACGATACTGAACTATTTATCCCATGAAACACTAATACGGTACGGTATACTTCCAAATGCCCAATAAAAAAATGAAACGTATTTTTCGTTTCCTGTAAAGTAGCAATTTTTTAGATTGAAGATATTGGTAATTCGTCATCTTTATAAGGATCTTAAACGAGCAGTTCTTGTGTATGTACATGTAATATAATCTGAATCAAGACGGCTCCAACGATTTTTATAAAATTTACTTTGCAGGGGGTTTTGTGGCGTTATCGCCACAAAACCCCCTGCAAACTTAGCTAGATCAATTTATATTGATCTAGCTAAGTTTCATTTTTAAAAAACGCCGTTTTATTCTAGCGATGCTCGATCATCCAGGTACTCTTATTTTAACTATATAGGTACACATATTTAATCATTTCATCATTAAGTTAAACAATGAACTTTATTTACTTAATCAAAACATTCGTCGATATTCCGACGCCTTATTATAATTTCATTCTCACCGCTGTCACCTGGCAAAATAAGTACCAACATTAAAAAAAAAGAATAACGACATAATAATGACATACGAAAAATATAGGTTTACAATACAATGCATTATGTATAGCTTAATGTCAATGCCTGTGAAGTGAGTTTTTGAATTATTTACTAAAATATTTCTGTATACTTTCGACGTTACTGAAAATATAACATTCCGAGCTTCCATTCAGGTTGTCCCATTCAGTTCCAGTCTCATAAGGAAGTAGGGAACATGATCTCACTATTTATATTTTCCAAAGGACGGTGCTGATATATGACATCAATATCTCACAGCCGTATCGTAGGACCAACGCATAGAAAAATACAAAAGGTTCACCCTATAAAAGGAAGGAAGGAAACTCAAACAATTTTTGAATCGATAATACAACTATTCTATAGCATTCTGGTTCAAAAATATGCCAAGTACCTTTATTATGTATTCTTTATTTTTTACATAATTTAACAAAAAAATATGAATAGTTTTTTGAAAAATTTATTTAAAAAAATAGTGCTCCACCCGCAGCGAGATGAGATGAGATGATGAGAGCGTGGTTAGGGATCTGGAGTGAGAATCTACTTGTGCAAAAGTAAAAGTGAAAATTTATTTGCAATGGTCCTTTTAACTTTTATTTTCTAGTGAAAGTAGGAAGTATCACATAAGCAGTATTAATGTTACGCTTTGTCGTGTGATCTTTTATATTTGCAGAAATACGACGGTATTCATTATGGTGCTAATTATTGTTGGTATTCATTTAGGATTATTGACTGTCAAGTATAATCGGATAGCAAGCACCGAAGCAAGATGTCAAGCACCGAATTAACATAGGGTGGATAAAATGGCGGCAGGTAACGGGAACAACCTGTGACCCCCATATTCCCCTTAAACTTAAGGGGAAGATTTACAAAACAATGGTTAGACCTGCTGTCTTGTATGGATCAGAATGTTGGGCCGCAAAAGGCATGAATGAAAGGCATGCAGCTGAGATGAGAATGCTGAGGGGGATGTGTGGTGTTACGCGAATAGATAGAATAAGAAATGAGTATGTAAGAGGAAGTCTGAAAGTGGCGCCTGTGACCGAGAAGTTGTGTGGAAATCGGTGTTCATGGTATGGGCATGTGATGCGAAGGAATGAGGACCATGTTGTGAGGAAAGTTTTGAGTATGAATGTGCAGGGTTACATGAGTAGAGGAAGACCAAAGAAAAGATGGATGGATTGTGTGAAAGAGGATATGGCAAGAAAAGAGGCGACCCATGAGATATGCAAATAGAGATGTATGGAAGAAGAAAACATGCTGCGCCGACCCCAAATAAATTGGGATAAGGGCAGGAGGATGATGATGGATGATGAAGTATTATAAATAAATAAATATTGCTGGACAATCCACACAGCATCATCTAGCCCCAAGCTAAGCAGAGCTTGTGTTATGGGTACTAGATGACTGATATACTTAATACAATACATTACATAGATAGATATTTTTTATTATACATAGGAAATACCCAGAACACCCGGAACAAATATTTGTAGATTGTACAAACATTTGTCCCAAGGCGGGAATCGAACCCGCAACCTCTTGCGTCGCAGGCGGACCTTCGCCCACCGCGCCACATCGGTCGTCAATTATCGGATAGCTTTAGAAATAGCAGTTCTGTCCTTTCAACTGTTATGATATTTAACGTGTAATATAAACGTTATATCTCTCAAGGGGTAATTTTACAGGCGCCAGCACGTCGTTGTCTGTCTATCAGGCACGCGTGAAGGTCTGAAGTTGAAATTACTTAGAAGATCTACGGTTACACCTCTAAAGCTTCTATGTCTACAAAAATACGGCCATTTAAGAGATATACATATTTTGATTCTCGTAAGCAAATCAAAACCGTTTGTTGCATGGGTTTTTCGATCAAGGTATTCTCCGTACATGTGCCTTGTTGATTGAAATTGGGTCACCTACTCGCAGGGTACCCTAAAATATCTGGCGAAATATGGGTACACTAGGCTCTGCCTCACCCTTCTGGGAATACAGGCGTGTTGTAATATTAATTTTTAATTTCTCTTTTATTAAAATTGTTATTAAAATTATTATTATTCTTCAATTCAATTCATTATAATACCTATATATTTTTATTTTTTATTTTAATGTTGTGTTTAGATGGGTACTTAACCCGTATTGTCACCATGTTACTGAAACGTAATGTCAATGCAATAATTTTATTTTATTTTATTATTTTATAATTTCTTAATTTAATTTAATTTAAATTTTATATAATAGCTTAATTTAATGTTATAATTTAACTTAATTTCTTAATTTTATAATCTAATTTTATACAGTAATTTTAATCGTGTATGGTAATATTTCAAATATTTTAATGATTTAATTTATTGATTCTACAATGCTTTGTGTACAATTTTCACTACTATCCCATTAACATTGTATCACAATATAAAAGCTGTGCACACCTTTAAGTGACAAAGTCACTATAGTATTATTTAAGAAATCCTGTATGTACGAATGTTTTTGTGACTTTGTCGTTGGAGTGCCATAATAAATAAATAAATAATAAATAATAAATTAACTTTTCTTTCTTCTTTCTTTTTTTAAAAAACGTTGCCCCACACTAGGAATTTCTCCTGTGTCGTGGGTGCGTTTACAAACATTTAAATGCACATACACAAACAGCCAGACCCGGAACAACTACCTGTAGGCCATACAAATATTTGTTCCGTGTGGGAATCGAACCCACGACACGCGGCGCGGCAGCCGATCGCTGAGCCACTGCGCCAACCGTGCCGTAACTGATATAGAATGAGAATGATGATATAATAGAATAGATTTATTCTATTCTATTCTGTTCTAGTTCTACCAGGTGCGTCGCTGCGCTTACCTGAACCATCTCTACCAAATCTTTTAGTTCCAAACAAACATATTGCAGCAATATGTCTACCGAGAATTTCTAAGGAACAAATGAAACGACATTAATATTATAGTTCGCTGATATTTTTCAATGTTTCAGAACTCCGGTCGCAAGTTTTCAGAAATTATTACTCCCTGTGTAGTTTCAAATGTTTGTATGTTACTGGTACAGAAAGAAAGAAAGGAAATTCGTTTATTGGGACAGAAAGAAAAAGAAACGTTTTGAAAGTAAGAAGCAGACCAGGTGAAAACGACATCCACACAAACGGATACAATGAGTTCAGTAAGTGATTTTGGACTCCCCCGCTATGATACGTCAGTTTTTCTTACGTTTTTCTCTGATTTTTTTTTGTAATTATTACTGAAAAAAAACATGATTTCTACAAAACCCAATGAGATTTTTAATGAGATGAAAAGTATTAACTTTTAAATAAATTTCCTAATCCATTTTTACTATTTTAAGTTAAAAAACACATAAAAAAAAAGAAGGATAAAGCCGATTAGCACTTGATCAGTTAGATCAGGTGTGTCATACATTTTCATCGGGTAAATATTGCATTTTGTATGAAACAGATTAATTAATTTTTTTGATGTTTCAAAATTTATAAAAATTGTTTATAATCATGAGTTTTTTCCTTCCATTCCTCATCTCACCAACTCTCAAAAGTCATTATTGTTTCACAAAAAAACCCTGTTTGTCGTAACTATAGGATCGCAAAGACAGTATACCTACTTAAGTTGCTTTTGATAACAAAAAAATATTGAGTCGAATTTGATCTGTAAAGAGGCTTATCCGGACAAGGAAAAACCTTGAAAGACGATGAGGGTTTGCTGATTTATTGATGAGATGATTTATTTTTTCTCGCTCCCAAATGCCATTGACCTTCACTATCTAACTGCTATAATTAATCTTATCAAGGCAATGCGTTGGATATAAAGTAGTCTATTTCCATGTACATACGTAAACTCACGCCTTCATCCCATGGGCGTAGGCAGAAACAGAACGCCACCTAATGCTAAAATCCTAACACACTCCTTTTGCTTCGCTTACGTTCGTACATCTGGTCAGACATACACGCCGGTTGCGAGTACTACGCATGTAACCTTTTTGATGAAGTTCCAATAAGGTCAGTGTATGTCCTTCTAGAGCGTCCCCTCCCGGCGTTTCCGCTTATACTTAGTAATACCTTTTTTAGTCGTCTTTCATTCAACCTCTCATCGTGACCAAACCATCTAAGCATATACTTTTCATTTTTTGTCACCACATCGTCTTTCAAACCACAACGTTGTTTTATAACAGCGTTTCCATGGATTTATAATAACGACTGAAATCAAAAAAGTGTGCATAGGAGAGATTTCTATGTACTGATATTTCTAAAGAAATTCACAATTCTTTTTTGAAGTACCGCAACTCGGTACAACGTAGTGTAGGACGCCCTCTGACTAGGTGGGATGACGATCTGAGAAAGACTGCCGGCAGATGCTGGATGCGGCAAGCTGAGGACAGGGCGCTATGGTGCTCATTAGGAGAGGGCTATGACCAGCAGTGCACTAATATATCCTGATGATGATGATGATGTATGTCCTTCTAGATCTTCCCCTCCCGGCGTTTGCACTCACATCTGCCTTGTAAGTATCTTTTGTTAGCCGCCTTTCAACAATCCTCATAACATGACTAAACCATAATATGTATTCATAATACTTTTGTTTCCAAACTAATAGGGATGTGTCCTAGGTAAAAATACATTAAGTCTAATTTAGTCCGTCAGTAAGATTACCAAAAAATATTGGACACGTATTTTTTGCTTACTTAATTCAATAAAAAGTGACAATGATATAGCACATCAAAGTTCAGGAGAAGGGGCTTGTGACGTTACGCCGTGCTACACTTTGAACGAAAAGTGTAGCACGGCGTGACGTCACGCGCAATTTCAACGCACTATACCGTCGTCATTTTTGGTTTACGTGACAAAAGAAAAAATACGTGTCCAGTATTTTTGAGTAATCCAACTTTCGGACCAATCAGATTTTTTAAGGACACTACCCTATTACAACATAATAAAGAAACTAAACCAATTCATCTCTCGCACTTAATTACAGATGACTAGTTCCAGACTCTGGCTATGAATCCTGGTCTAGACAATATCTTCTTCAATATCATATATTTTATGATCTGCTTCATCGGCTCGATGGTCAATGAACGCATTATGTTAGACAATAAATATATGGATGTTATAAAAATAATAATTTTGGTTGTTTTAGCTCATGGCTCAATAAAAATAGCTGCACGGATTGAGCGAAGGTTAAGCGGGGCTTGCCGAGGTTATTTTGTGGATGGGTGACCATTAGGGAGCCTATTGCCATCAACCGGGCAAGAATCCAGACTTCGGGCTGCTACTGTAAAAATCCAGATGGAAAAACCCAATAACACTTCGCCTGACCCGGGAATCGAACCCAGGACCTCATCCTCATAGCCCTTCCAACCACTAGACCAACGAGGCAAGAAAACGCCATTAATTTGTACTAAGATTAAAACAGCCCAAATTTTACATGTGTATGTACGTGAAACTAATTTCGTTTGACTAATATCTAGGTAGCTTGATGTTTTCGCTTGGTAAACTTCCTGCAAGAAATTCGTGCTAGGGCTAGTTTTCAGCTTCAAGAAGTAACACAAGCCATATATGAAAATCAAGGTCGAGGTCACACACAAAATAAAAACACTATCTACCACTACACTGATTTCCAACACACGTTCCATAAACAATCCCTGTACTAAGCACAACATTAATATACATTTTCGTCACATTTCCGACCTTCTGCAGTAACTTATCGATATATACTGCGGCCGTCGGACGTAAAACACGGAATCTTCACCTAGGGGAGAGCCGGCGTCGGTTACAAATTGAATGTAACCAATCCTTAGTTTACGAGCGGACGTCCCTCTTGTGTTTTAAAAGTGAACTAGTTTGATGGCTTACTGAGGTTTCGTTTTCAAGCATTTAAGGCAGGCTTACACGGGCCCAGTGATTGGACCCACGGCTAGTAGTTAGTAGCGCATTTTGCTTGAGATAGTTAGTTTTTTGTTTGAAGGGTGGGCATTTTGGGGTACTGTCTTTTGTAAACGTTTAGACGTTCAAATAGTGCTGATTCTCAGCCTAATTTGAATAAATGAATTTTGATTTTGATTTTTTGACAATTCGATGTTTACAGGGTAAAGAATTTTTCATATACATGAGTACTATATTCTGTAAAGGTCCTGAAATGAAACTATCCAACAACAGTGACTCAGGTCTTGGACCCTGACTGGATCCAAAACTGGGTATGTTTAGACACGAGTCATCTAGCGAGCCAGTTTGGCAAGCGTTTTAAGACTCGTGAGAAACGTGAACACTACAAAAATCCAGGGTTTTGAATCACTGAGCATCTCGCAGTTCAACCAAGGAGGTTGTGTACTGCCTAACTGGAGTTTCATGTGGAGATGATTTAGACTTAATAAATAAAGGCCTCCGTCCAGTGCTCAAAGACGGCGGATTTGTGTGTGTGGGCAGCGACTGCCACTTTTTTTTTTTGGGCCCGCCTCTCTATTCCCAAACTCCTGAAAACCAGAATCAACAGTGGCGACCACCAGAAAAGCGTCGAGACAATGAAGCCCGACGAGTCCCCGAGAAACGGTTCAACTGTCTTGGATCCCGCAACGAAATTAATCAGAAATGAACAGGGGAGGAGTTTGAAAAATTCACTGCCGCATTAGGCAGTTGCTATTTAGATGAAGCTTTTTGGTCAAAGGCGCCTATCTGGTGGACTGACTTGAAGCGCGTAGGTGGCGCTGGACTGACTTGAATCTAGTATATATACGACCCCTGTTACAAGTCAGTGCTCGACTGGCTGACTGTATCTACTATCATTTGACTTCACGGTTGGCGTAGTGGCTGAGCGATTGACCGCTGTGCTGCGTGACGTGGTTTCGATTCCCACACGGAAAAAATATTTGTATGGCCTACAAGTAGTTGTTTCGGGTCTAGCTGTTTGTGTATGTGAGTTTTTAAATATTTGTAAACTCACCCACGATACAGGAGATGTTCTTAGTGTGGGGCAACGTTTAAAAATTATATGTATTTTTTTCTGGGATCGTATAAACCTGCCTTAAGGCCGTTTTCTTTAAGAGTAAACGAGGTTTTAAGTCCTTTAGTGGTTGCAAGCCTCCTGAATTAATTGGGCTTTATTTGGAAAAGCCTAACTTCCGTGTCCGGAAATAAACAGGTTTGATTGCCGGAAGGGACACTCCTACCTATCCCTTTAAGCCCTAAAGGGATCTTTAAACTTCCTTAAAGTTTTGGGAAAACAAGTGTGAAGAGCTAAGGTATTCTGGCAGGTAGTTTAGGCCAAATCTTCAAGGTTTGTTTTTATTATTTATAAATGCTTCACACGACACGGTTGGCGCAGTGGTTGAGCCATCGGCTGCTGCGCCGCGTGTTGTGGGTTCGATCCCCGCACGGAACAAATATTTGTATAAGCTACAGGTAGTTGTTCCGGGTCTTGCTGTTTGTGTATGTGAGTTTAAATGTTTTTGAACGCACCCACGACACAGGAGAAATATCTAGTGTGCGACAACGTTTTAAAAAAAAAAACCTTTTTTAAAGATACGTACATATCATCCGGGTTACGAGGTTGTGTCTTCAAACCTGGGCAAGTACCAATGTGAATTTTCCAATTCATATGTACTTTCTAAGTTTATCTTGGACATCACTGACATCGGTGAAGGAAAACATCGTGAGGAAACCTAGACTTATATAATTAATATACGTCTGAAATT
The DNA here is from genome assembly GCA_905147745.2 of Phlogophora meticulosa. Classification (NCBI taxonomy): domain Eukaryota; kingdom Metazoa; phylum Arthropoda; class Insecta; order Lepidoptera; family Noctuidae; genus Phlogophora; species Phlogophora meticulosa. Next base: position 14,972,001 of record LR990531.1, on the reverse strand, counting down.
GCCAACCCGTCTTGACCAAGCGTGGTGATTAATGCTCGTGCCTTCTCTGTATGAGAAGAGGCTTTTGCCCTACGTGGGGCTGGTACTACTACTACTACTACTACTACTACATATCATCACGCCTGTATTCCTCGAAGGGTTGTGCAGAGGTGCAACTATAGTCCACTAATTCTATTGGAAAAACTCAATAACATTTTGCTTGACCTGGGAATTGAACCCAGGACCTCATGTTCTGCAGTCGCTAGTATTTTAAGATACTTATTCACAAAAGAAAGAAAGCCATTAAATTATTCTTACGAAATAACATACATCTATGACGTCACATCATCATCTGCCTAGTATCTTCCTAAGTATGTTGTGGTGGGCTTCTAGTTTAACCAGATCCAGCTGAACCTAGGCTGGTAAGTCTACCCATCAGCCTTACCAAGGGGCATCAAGTTACCCAATTACTGGCTTTTGGAGGTCAACATTTGCAGTCATTCCCAGTAGCTTGTGGCTAAATTAAAACATCCACACGGGTCGATTGAAGGTTAAGCTACGCTTTCCGAGGTCAGTCTGAGGATGGGTGACCGTTGGTAACAAATTGAGGTTCCTCCATGCATCGAAAAGCATGTTAAGCGGTTGGTCCCAGCTTTCATTTGTAGATTCAAGTGAAAGTCACGGTACGTCGTTACGGGTAGTCAGAAACCCTAAAGTCTGACAACCAGTCTGAACTAGGGGTATCGATTCACCCAGTATCTGGATTATGGAGTTTAGGTTGGCAGTGGCTCCATGTAAAATACTGATATTCAGACTGGAAGCTAACACCAACAAAGTTGGGAAAAGGCTAAGCAGATGATGATATGCAGTCTCTCGCAAGTAAAATATTGGTGTTCAGCTTTTTGCAGTTCAGGTTCTCATCCAGTTAGACTGGAAGCCGACCAACGATATCACATAAATGTAAGAAAATTGAAATCAAGTACCATCAATTTGTCATAACTAGCTCATATAACCCCAAGTACCTTAGGGATGCCGAAAACGATAAAATGTATCGATATCATTGTATCAAGTATTCAATATATATAAGTATATCGGTAACAATTTATTAATATTGTAATTAAAATATATATAAAAAAAAAATAAAAAAAAATACACTTCTTTTTTTTATTTCATTTACAATAATTAGTCTTTAATTTAACTTACCCTTATAACATAAATATTTGTATATCATAACTGACACAACATAGCGCACCTAAAACTATTTACCATAAGATCTTATAATGTATACCTATGTTTGACAAATAAATGATTCTGATTCTGATTCTAAGTATTTAAAAAAAGTATCGTATCGCTTTAGATATTTTTGTACAAGCCTTACATACGCAAAATTCATAAATTTCTAAAAGAATATGAATAAAAAAATAGAATTATGCGTTGATTGGCTGACAGTAAATTAAATACTTGTATACTACACCTTAAAACTATAGAACAGAAAGGTAAAGGATCTTCGGGGAACTCCCACCGTCAAACTTCTTTTCTAATTATGTTAGGATTTCACACAGGTTGATCGAAGGTCAGTCTGTGTGACCCCCTTCGTAAAATGTCGAGACTCCTCAGTGCCTCGGATAGCACGTTAAGCCGTTGGTTTCGGATGTCATTTGTAGATCTTTGACAGAAGCCCGAAAATCTGACAACCAGTCTCACCAAGGGTATCGTGTTGCCCAGTAACTGGGTCGTTGATAGACAGTCGATTCATGTAAAATACTGGTATTCAGACTGGACGCTGACACAAACATAGTTGGAAAAGACGAGGCATGATGACCGAGATATGGAATGAAAAACATCCGTTACATCGATATTGTTTCCACATGCCTATGGTACCTCATTACTGGTAATACCGCGCATACACATAGCTCACGGTAATTATTCGTACGGAATGCGTTCGCACGGTATCGCGGTGAAACGCGTAATTAAACAGAAACCCGGTTCGTTCATATTTCCTAACTAGTGGCACTGTTATACAGAGCAGTGTGCGTGGAAATTTATACAGTAATTTTCAGGGAAACATAATTATTTTCAGTTAATTTTAGTGGGTGAATTGTTATTTTTTTTTCTAATGCAGTGGTTTGGAAATGTGTGAAGTGTGGTACTTTTCAGAGTGCGTTTACGACTTGATGTATGAACGTAAACGGAGCAAAAAGAGTATATGAGGATCGTGGTTGGTGGCGTTCTGTAGTTTCTGCTTACCCCCATGGGAAAAAAGGCGTGAGGTTATGTATGTATGTATGTGTGTAATCGTGGTGAGCGCGGGTAGGTGAAGGAAGAAGCGAAAGGAGTAGCAATGTGCAGGGATAATGCTACTTGGTACTAAAAAGTCTCATCTCTTACGACAACAACGCTTATGATTGATTATTTCATCCCGATCAGCACGTTAGTTATTCAAAGATCGAAGTATTCATCGATGAAATGCAGCCACTATATTAAAAGACCCTCATAATCCGAATGTGAGTTCCAACCACATCCACCATTCTCCTAAAAAAACCGCAAAACCAACTCCAATCTCATAACTCACGCTTACCGCAACCATCTCTTTCACACCCACAGAAAACGATAGAGATAGAAAGGGCTACGTCCAAAAAATTCTAGTGACGCCAGAAAGCGGTACAGCATATTCTGCTGGCTGTGGAAATTAAAACGTCAAAACCATTAATATACTTCACGGGTGCAAAATTGTTTAACTTTTCCCATTAAAAGCTGGAGCTGTGCGTTGTATAGCTTATTACTTAGCTCTGGGTGCACATGGGAACTGCGACGTGGGGCTTACAAATGTAACAGCAGATTTAACAGAGAATTTATTAGATAATGCTGTTGATACAGTTCAAATTGGGGGCAGATTAAATAAATAAACAATGCAAGACAATCCACAAAGCATCATCTAGCCCCAAGCTAAGCAGAGCTTGTGTTATGGATACTAAATTACTGATATACTTAATACAATACACACATAGATACTTTTTATTATACATAGCAAATACCCAGAGCAACCGGAACAAATCTTTGTAGAATGTACAAATATTTGACCCAAGGCGGGAATCGAACCCGCAAATTCCTGCGTCGCAGGCGGACCTTCGCCTACCGCGCCACATCGGTCAATTGGGAGCAGATTGTTTCCGTGAAATTGTGGTTGAGCTCGGTTCTAATATATACTCCCATGAGGTACATACTACAAAACGCGCGGGTTTAACAGAGAATTTATTTGATAATGCTGTTGAAACAGTTCAAATTGGAGGCAAATTGTTTCTAAGAAATTATGGTTTATTTCAACAAGTAAACACAGTATTGGATGCAGCCGACTTTAACATAAAATAACATCACGCCTGTTTCCCCCGAGGGGTTGGATAGAGGTGCACTTGTAGTAACACCCATATTCCGCCTGTTATTTTTAAGTCCCATGTAATAACCAGGCATAAATTCAGACTCCGGGATGCTAATGAAAAAGTCCTACTGGATAAACTTAATAACATTTATGCTCGAACTGCGAATCGAACCCAGGACCTCACGCTCTGTGGTCGCGCTTTAGACCACTAGACCAACGAGAAATTCCGCAACCGGCTTTGTTCATATATGTACTCATGCCTTCCATGGGGGTAAGCAGAAAGTACAGAGCGCTACCTGCTACGACCCTTACATTCTCGTTTTGCTTCGTTTACGTTCATACATCAAGTCATACACGCACTTTATTAGGTAAATTTACTTTCATCTGTGTGCCTAGCGAAAATTCTTGACGTAACCGTGACGTCAATTCGAACGAATTTAAAATTTAAAATAACAATATCACCTATAGATAGGAATAAAGTCCAAAAAATAAATAAATTTTACACTCGAAACTTTTTCAAATTCAAAATTGAAAAAAGTTTACTCTGTTTATTAATTGCCTGTGATGATATGACGATAATCCCGATAGCTCTACGCTATCATGATGATCAAATCATCATGACAGCTTAGAGCTATCTTAGAAAAGACTATTTAAAACTTTAGACTATTTAAAATACAATTGTATAACTGGCTGAATGAAAATAATTTCTACAGTATTAAAGAATTTTTAGAAGATAACTTTAGTCGCATCTTCTCTCTTACGAGTACATTATAATTGTGCATGCTTTAATTTTAAGCAAAACATGTTGGGTTTCATTTTATTTTGTAACAACTTTTTATACCGTGTTTTTTGCAAATAAATATTATTATTATTATTAAAAACAAAAGCAACACATAGAAGGAAGATGCAAGAAATCTCTGCAGTCTCACAAAAGAAAGTTTTGTAAGAGTTCAGCTCCCACTGTCACTTTTTGCTGACAAATGTGTCAAAGTGCGAACTTACCCTTATAGACTGTGTTGAACTCTGGAGGGAATCGACGTCACGCCTTCTGGCATTGTTGCTGAGTTGACCCATATATAACTTTATTGTGGAGTCACAATACAGTTTAGAGGGAGAAAGAAGCATAACTCCATACTGGTCTGAAGGTACCTTTGCTATGTGGACTGACACATACACATAGAAACCTACGCCTTTTTCCCATTTTTCCCAACTACGAAACGCCACCTGCTACGATCCTTACATACTCCTTTGGCTTCGTTTACGTTCATTGATCTGGTCATACACGCCGGTTGCGAGTACCTCGCACCTGACTTTGTTGAAGAAGATCGCCAATAAGGTAATTTCGACTAACACATATTGGGAGTATAACCTTAAACATCAAAGAAAAATAAAGGCAGGCCATGTATATTTTACTCAGAAGCATAAATAGCAGTATAGAGCAGGGATACATTTGTACATACAGCATTGAAAATCTTGAGCTTACATGAATTTGAAATATTTTCGTGGTTTAATATAAGTGGACCTTCTTTATATCTAACAAGTAGGAATATTGAGCAGGTTCAATGAATTGTAGATTATAGGGCCAAAGGTAAGGGTCACACGTTTTGGAGAAATTAACATTTGATAGCTTCAGATTAAACAGTTGAAGTAACTTTTTGATGATGGTGAACGACTATTTTTGATTTGATATTAAGTACCTCTTTTAAACTTAATTTAGGGAAATAGTATTATATACAGCGCACGAAAGCAATCATAATTTGTACTTATTTTGCACGATATGTATTTATAATACTATTTCGTCCGTGTCTCGGGAAGCACGATAAGCTGCTGGTCCCAGCTGTCATTTGTAGATCTTTGACATTCGTTACGGGTAGTCAGAAGCCGGAAAGTCTGACAACCAGTCTTACCAAGGGTTGTGGAGGTCAGATAGGCTGTCGTTCCATGTTAAATACTGGTATTCAGCTGCATCCGGTTAGACTGGAAGCCGACCCCAACATAGTTGGGAAAAGGCTAGGCAGATGATGATGATGATGATACATAATACTACTTCCTTAACACTCATCTTCAATATATTGGTCCAACTTGCTTGCCCAAGAGATGAACGAAACTGTATATGTACAAGTCTATATTAAATTTCCTCTGAAACTACAATATTAATAAACATTTCCCTTACAATAAACCCCGAACTATATTCACCAAAATTCAAGTGAAATATTCCAAATTCCGACGTTGCCACAATCTCAATATGTTCCAATAGTGAAGCATATTTCAGTGGCAGAAGCACGCACGTACAAAGTCACCTTGCCTCGGAAAGGGGTGAATTTCCTTAGGAAGCAGTGTGGGCGGAAATTAAGACGTCTGCGCAAGGTTACATGCAGGTTCCTGAGATGTGCCTTTTAGGGGATTTTTCAAAGATTAATGGCTGGATGGTGACATTGTCAGTTGGAGAATGGCAGGTTGTAGGCTTTTGGTTATGTGAGTATCGTAAAATTGTGATGGAAAAAATGCTACGTGGATTTATAAGAAAAAATAAGTTTATGACAAGGGTAAGTTAACTGGTATTTATTTATCATTGGTCAGTAGAAATGCTCTTTACACATTATTTATTTTATTTGATAAAAAGCTTACAGACACAACAAAAATAAAACAAAATGAGTTGATAGGGATATGTGGGGAATAGAATACATATTTGCTGATTACAAGCTTACACATGCATACAACAAGATTAAAGAAAACTGAAAGAAGTTACTATGGTGGTATATATATAAAGATAATTAATTAGAAATAAAATAAAATATAATTATGTCCAGTCAGTAATATAAAACATAATTCTACTAGCCATAATAGAAGATTTATGAGGGGCTTGTGGCTAATATAATAACAGCCACTCGAGTCGATGAAAGGTTACGCTTAAAGGCTACGCTTACCGAGGTCACTCCGTGGACTGGTGACTATTAATTACATACTGAAACAATCGGCAAACATGTTAAATTGTTGGTCCCGAATCTCAGATCTATGACAGTCGCGGGTAGTAGGTAGGTAGCAAGGCTGACTATCAGTCTTGCTAAAGAGTATCCGGTAATAGAGTTTCCGGGTTGTGGAGTTTGGATAGGCAGTCGTTCGATGTAAAATACTGGTATTTGCTGTATCCAGTTAGATTGGCAGCTGACTTCAACATACTCGTATTTGGGAAAAAGTGAGACAGATGATGATAGAAAATCAATAAGATTTAAAAACCACAGTACAATTTCAAATACAAACCACTCAACTATCAATATTAAAGTTCGATAATCTCTGTGTACTTTTCCACCAAATTTATAATCCAACTGCATCCAGATCTCATTAATTCTCCTCCGCAGTCCATAATGCACTTCCACAAAATAAATCCACTCTGAACCGAAGCCCATAAAATCAGCCAACCGAACCAGAAAACCTCTCAGCATCAGACTCTTCGGCACCGGAGCCACTTAAGCAAATCCCGAGTATTTCCGAGAAAATTTTGGCAAGCACCTTGGACCCTCAATCACGTACATTCCTGTTTCGTTAACAATATTGCAGAATAAAATCGTACGGACGTTTCCAAATCGGTCGGTTAGACCGCTCAAAACAAACTTGGACACGTTTTATGGATTTTATAATCGGTCAATGCTGGAACTACTCCAAGCGGGGCATGGTCGGAGAAGGTGCGGTCCGAAGAACAAGACATAGCGGTTGTTACCTTGAAGTAACAATACAACCCCATCACTAACTTTATTAACCAGTGGCCCACATTAACCCTGGATCGAAACAACTGGAAGCCACGGGGAAAGGCCTTTGCCCATCAGTGGGATGCTGCAGGCTAACAAAACATACTATGCAATGCAGGGCAAAGTTCAGCAGCCTCATTGATTTGATGTTTTTTAGTAGTTGCCATTCTTGATTCTGGCTTACAGGATTTGCAGTGGTTGGGAATAGTGTGGTGGGCTTACAGGGCAGAGTTTCTCTTCGCATAGGTGTACAGAAGAAGATTAGCGATTGGAGGCTTAAATTAATTATCAATCCAGGTTCCCTCAAGAGGTTTTCCTTCAACAATGTCTAAGATCACCCACCCAAGATTCACCCACAACCTGGTGTATGTATGAGAGGTGAGATTTTAACCACAGGAGCATCACAACAGAACCGGATTCAGCCTGTGGATTTCTCAGTAGCAGCCCGGATATACCTTTTCTGTAGATGTTATGTAGACCTAGACTCCGGGCCGCTATTCAGAAAATCCAAATGGAAAAACCCAATTACACTTAGTCCGATCAAGAAATCGAATCGAGGATCTGTTGCTTAGTAGTAGCTCCAGCGACCGATAGATTTTTTCACTACTCATCATTTATTCAAATTCATTTAAAAAAAAATCATTTATTCAAATTAGGCTGAGAATCAGCGTTTTGAACGTCAAAAAAAAACGTTTACAAAAGACAGTCCCCTAAAACGCCCACCCTTCACCACTTCCTAGTGTTTTTGCTGGGAAGAAGAGGTATCTTGTGTAGTGTCTAGTGTGGTGAAGTCCTGAGTTCCATTCCGTATTTCGGACAGGCATTACGTTCTAGAAGATCGGCATCCATACTCAAAAGTTGCCTCATATCTATATATCAAGTATTAGTTATTTCTAACCAAAACAATGAGCAATTATAACTCAGTGACAGGTGATGTTCCACATTCTCGTCACTTACACCACATCTGTACTTGCCGCTTTCTGTTGCCAAGTGGCTGTAAACTTTTCCAGGGTTCAGCGGAGAATGTTTTATTTTGTTTCCCGTATTTTGATGTGATTTGAATTTAATTTCTACGTTTTTTTGATAAACTTGATTACGTACCTAGTCATGTCGGATGATCCGGAGATTTTTTATTGAGAAAAAATTGTCGGAGCTATTTCCACTCTGGCCATGGAGAGAGAGAGAGAGAGAGACCATATCATACGATATTGACGACACGGTTGGCGCAGTGGCTAAGCGATTGGCTGCTGCGCTGCATGTCGCGGGTTCGATCCCCGCACGGAACAAATATTTGTATGGCCTACAGGTAGTTGTTCCGGGTCTGGCTGTTTGTGTATGTGAGTTTAAATGTTTGTAAACGCACCCACGATACAGGAGAAATTCCTAGTGTGGGGCAACGTTTTTCAAAAAAAAAAAAAAAAAACTTATATTCCTATAAGGACTGTAAAACATCGGGCTTTATTTTGTAACATCATAACATCATGCCTGTATTCGCTGAGAGGTACCTAAGGCAGATTTGTACATATAGTACACCTACATTTTGCCAGTTATGCTTAAGCCCCAAGTAATAGATGCCTATTGCCGCGAACAGGGCTCAGAGCTAGACTTAGGGCATTTACTGATAAATCCCAGACGGAAAAACCAAATATCACTTCACCCGACCTGTAAGCAATAGACTAATGAGGCAGTTTTACTATGCATTGATTAACAAAATTATAAGTCTAGAAGTGACTATTGAGATGGCGGCAAATAGAGATGTATAGAACAAGAAGCCATGCAGCGCCAACCCCAGATAATTTAGGATAAAGGCTGTTGACGATGACCTGAACGTTGGAGGTGGTAATAGCGAGTGGTCGTTCTAGAAATAAACGGCACGGTTACAACTGAATAATTTCTAGCTAGAGCCTCCAACAATACTATTTCAGTTTATTTATCTTCTCATGCATAGTTATGACCTGTTCTCCCGTATCTATGGAAAGAGGACATAGCCCTTTGCAGAAGTGGGCCCAACTACTATGCATATCTTGGGTGGACACATAATATTTTTATGTGCTTATCTTAGTAATAAAAAGCTGGACAAGTGCGACTCAAACACGGTTCCGTACCATGCAAAAAAACGGCGAAAATATGATAATTTTGTGGAAGTGTTTTTTTCGGCGTTATTTAATAATATATTAAAAAATAGCTTGTATAGCATGTTTATTTAGGTTTACTTACAATAGTATTTTAAACAATTGTTACTAACACTATGGGCGTTACTCTAAATACATTCTATAATCAATAATAACAGCGGGAATAGAAACACACTCGGTAAAAATTTAAACCTATTACGGTTTATGAGATACAGCTCGTTGACAGATTGACGGACGGATATACGGATAGCTGGACAATCCACACAGCATCATCTAGCCCCAAGCTAAGCAGAGCTTGTGTTATAGGTACTAGATGACTGATATACCTACCTAATAAATTACATATAATACTTAATACATTACATGGATAGATATTTTTATTATACATAGCAAATACCCAGAACACCCGAAACAAATCTTTGTAGATTGTACAAACATTTGTCCCGAGGCGGGAACCGAACCCGCAACAACCATAGTAGCATATTAAAAGGGTCCCGTAGACACCCTATGGACACGGAACTCTAAAAAATCAAGAAGATTGTGTACTTACGTAAACCAATTCACGCCTTAATCGTGGAAACTCGTAAACATGGCACTGTAAAAGTTTTTTTTATATTCCGTCAGAAGAGATACGGAACTTGATGGATTATTTTAGTCTTATTCAGTTAATGTTTATGTACATTTGATTGTCTTTTGAAGAGTATTAGATTTGTATTTTTGATTCGTTTACTTGTTGCTTTATCAGGTACTGAGCGATCAACTTTCTTGCCTAGTTTTTTGTTTTGTAAATCACGAGTGTATTCTACGAAGGTGTAGGCAGAAGTGTACTTATGGTAAACCCACATTCTAAAATATTGACACTGACCAGGCACATGTCCAGATTCCTATATACTTTTCCAGATTCTGAGAAATTTCATCCGTCTGTGGTCTTTATCATTACTTCCATTTCATCAAATAATACTTTCCGACAAAAAATGTTGACAATTTGAAGAGATCCTTCGGTTTCCAGGATCAGGAAGTCAGGAGACTTGGTACAATAGGATCTCTTTGAAAGTATACCTACCATTTCAAGCAAAAAATAATTTTAAAATCGCAATTGACGAAGAAATTGGCGAACGTTTTAAAAAGCAAACATACATGCAGTACATAGTAGGACTTAGAACCTGCCAGTTTTTTGAAATTCATCAACAAATGGCATACGCTACTTTACACAATGCGATATAAGAGCGAAGACGCGGAAAAACCTAGTTTTATATGATTTTAATAATATTGTGTTATTGTTACATTACACACAAAATTGTTAAATACTAATGTTTATGTATACTTAAAAATTCAAACGAGTTTACAGACCTGAAGTCGAATTACCGAGACTACTTCTAATACTTTTCTAAGGACTCCACGTCAATACTCAAAGCAAGTACCGAACTCTTACCGGATTAGCTCGTTCGTCCATGAGTACATTATGGATATTTCCTTTCCTTTAAAGTATTTCTGGTTTCAGTCTTTAAAAAATATTTGTTTAGATTTTAAAACGGATACAGCTGAATACCATGATTTTACTTCTTTTTTCTCCTGGACCCGAGAGATAAGAGGAAGAGGGTCAAATTGAACTTGTAAGATTCTATTACAGACACTCATCGGAACGCTTGTATAAAAGATAAAGGTTGAAAAGATTAAACATCGCTAAGTGTCATGACGTTAAAAAAAAGAAAGAGATACTCGTAACATATTATTCTAAATCCTCAAGATATATAGTTTTTAATTTTTATTGACGACCGATGTGGCGCGGCGGGCGAAGGTCCGCCTGCGACGCAGGAGGTTGCGGGTTCGATTCCCGCCCTGGGACACAAATGTTTGTACGATCTACAAATATTTGTTCCGGGTGTTCTGGGTATTTGCTATGTATAGTAAAAATATCTATCTATGTAATGTATTGTATTAAGTATATCAGTCATCTAGTACTTATAACACAAGCTCTGCTTAGCTTGGGGCTAGATGATGCTGTGTGGATTGTCCAGCATTATTTATTTATTTATTTATTAACTCATATTTTTAACAGATCATCACGACTATATTCTCCGAAGGGTTAGGCAGAGCTGTACTGATAGTACACGCAAATTTCGCTAGTTGTATTTAAGTCTCATGTTAGGTATATGCGTAAGGAGCTCGTGGCCAAATAAAAACAGCCTCACGGGTTGGAATGGGACGAGCTTATTATCATTAACTGGGAAAGAACTCAGACTCCAGCCTGTTGCTAAGAAATCCCTGATGAAAACACCCAATAACACTTTACTTACATACATACTTTGGATTAATTTATATTTCATTTAATTTGACCATTCATTTCAACATTATGATGCCTATTTTGAAAAAGATTGACTATCAATGTATTTACATTTTTATTTCAAAATTATTTATACATATGTGACACTGTTTTATAAATTTGCATGCCGCTAAGCATAAGCTGAATATGGTGAAACCCTACCTGTGTAACACCTTTGTAAACCCATATTGTGCAAATAAAATGAATGATTGATTGATTGACATAAAATGACGCCTATTTCCTATAGGCAGTAACTACAGAATGTCATCTGCTACGATCCTTACATAACCCTTTCGCATCGTCTACGTTCCTAAAAGTAAAAAAAAAACACTTTACCCCATCTAGAAATCAAACCCAGGATCTCATACCTAGCAGTAGCACTTCCAACCACCAGACCAACGCCGTGGTCTCATTAATATTCTTTTTAAACTATAATGGTGGAATTCTCGCTAAACAACTCTATTGCGTGGCATTGATTAATTACTGTTCTGCCAGCGCTGGCGTTACTGAGACATCCACTTCATATTGGTTTTAATAAAGTTTATCTTACCAAGTTGTCTTAATTGATAGGCTAATTAATCTACTTTGTTATTTTAGCCTTTACTTAGATACTGTGAGATAAAGATTCATTTATAGTTTTTTTTTTACCTGCATGAAAATGCATCAAGGTTTTTCCGATAAGCAATTCGTGACATCTCACAGTCACGAGTTGTTTAAATAAATTATGAATATAATATATGAATAAAAAAATAAATAAATGATTACTTTACTTAAATAAACTATTCTATATACATACATGAAAATTGAAAAATAAACATAGGGCATGGAAAAATTTGTACGCATTGCTAAATTTATTTAATTGTAAAAACATGTGTAACTACTACGTTCCACATTTTTTTATACAGTTTTTGTAATCTTGTTTGAAACAAAGGTCACACTGAAACACTTACTGACACTGAAAATGGTAATAATGGTTAAAACCATTCCCACCATTTTTCTCCTTTTATATCAATACGACAATCTGTAAATACGACCACACTAAGATATAATACTGTACCAGGGCCCCCTGAAGTTCTTTTTTTGCATTTATTGTGTGTAATATTTTTCACGTTCCGGGAAGATCGTAAATCACCCTCTGTTCCATTTTCCGCAGGACGTAATTGTAAAAACATTTGTAACGACTACGTTCCTCAGTTTTTTATACAGTTTTTGTAATCTTTGTTAAAACAAAGGTCACACTAACATTCACTGACACTGGTAATAATGGTTAAAACCATTTACACAATTTTTCTCCTTTTATATCTATACGACAATCTGTAAATACGACCACAGTAAGATATAATACTGTACCGGGGCACCCTGAAGTTCTTTTTTGCATTTATTGTCTGTAATATTTTTTACGTTCCGGGAAGGTCGTAAATCACCCTCTGTTCCATTTTCCGCAGGACGAGTTCCAGGACACACAGTCGTATGTTAAAATATGCATATTTAAAGGTGTCAAAATATCCTTAAAGTAGATACATTTAAAATCAGTTCCTACCAAAATATACTGGATAAATAAAAAATATAAATAAATAAATAATGCTGGACAATCCACACAGCATCATCTAGCCCCAAGCTAAGCAGAGCTTGTGTTATGGGTACTAGATGACTGATATACTTAATACTATACATTACATAGATAGATATTTTTATTATACATAGCAAATACCCAGAACACCCGGAACAAATATTTGTAGATCGTACAAACATTTGTCCCAAGGCGGGAATCGAACCCGCAACCTCCTGCGTCGCAGGCGGACCTTCGCCCGCCGAGCCACATAGGTCGTCTAAAAAATAGGATAGCTTTTTTTTTAGTTTATTCATACAGTAGAACTAGTATGAACGCGCGAAGTATACGTTACTCCTCGCCTATCACACATATAGTTGATATAGTTGGATGATTCAATTCATCTTTGTGTGAAACTTTTTTTTTTAAGTTGTACGAGTACCACGGCACGGTTGGCGCAGTGGCTGAGCAAGCGACTGCTGCGCCGCGTGTTGTGGGTTCGATTCCCACACGGAACAAATATTTGTATGGCCTACAGTTAGTTGTTCCGGGTCTGGCTGTTTGTGCATGTGACTTTATATGTTTGTAAACGCACCCACGACACAAGAGAAAAGAATTTCCTAGTGTGGGGCAACGTTTTTTTTTTTTTTTAAGGAAAAGAAAGAGTACATAGATATGAATTGGACTGGTAATTGGACTTCTTTGGGAGGCAAGGAGGCGTCTCGAGAAGTAGATCGAACAAGACGCCTCTTTGCCTCGGAAAGCACGTTAAACCGTTGGTCGCGGCTGTCATTTGTAAATCTTTGACAGTCGTTACGGGTAGTCAGAAAGTTTGTCAACCAGTTTTGCCAAAGGATATCTAGTCTTACCCAGTAACTGGGTTGTGGAGGTCAGATACACAGTCGATCCATGTAAAATACTGGTATCCAGCTGTATCCGGCTAGATTGGAGTTGTGAAAAGGCAAGGCAGATGATGACTTAAATCATATCTCCAAGAAACCAAGCTGCAATCCGACGAGAAAAAAAATGACTTGTGAATGATTCACAAGTCATTTTTTTTCTCGTCGGATTGCAGCTTGGTTTCTTTATTCTTCAATTCATGTATTTTGTTATAGATAGGTACATATCGAAATTCCGGTTTATGCAGTCGGCTGCACACAGAAACTGCAAATAAACTTTTTATTTTAGTTTTAAACTTATCAGAAGTTCAAGAGTCAGATCCAGGCGGTCCGTGAGAAGTTTCAAAATGTTTTCCGTTCACTTTTTTATTTAAAACCTTATTTTTCACAGCCTTTTTCAGAAAGAAAATCTGTTTTTTCCAATGGATTTAATTGGCATTTCTAACATCCGAATATCATGTGAGAGTTCATCTCTCATGATATTCGTATATTGGCCTTCTATTAAATAATAAACTATACTTAATATATTTTAAAATCCTATTTACAGAAAATATTCAAGTCACGATATTTTTTTAAACTGGTTTGGTGTTTCGCTGTATGAGCACTCTGAGAAGAAACACCGAAATAAACTCAGAGATCACAGGCTTTTTTAGAGTTCAGACATTATTTTCGTTGGTTTATGTGAGGACCATGCAGATTAGGGTCCGAGATGGTCTTTTGAGGAAAGAACCGCACAGATATGAGTGGACTTGTTTAGTCAGCTCATCTTAGAACCAAGGAGCTCAACGGATTATTAGCTTTGATGTATTTCCAGGATTCCTGTTGTAAATTATACTCACGAAGACTAGTAGATATACGGTTTATTCGTAGACATATCAAATACAGATTTCTTCAAAAATACAAATTGGTACACAACTTTTATATCTGACAGTTCGTCGACGACCGCGTGTTCCAGACCCGCGCTTTTTATTTTTTTTTGACGAACGGGTGTCGTTCAGAAACAAGAGATACATTTATTTTTATTATTTGATGAAAATGGACCCCAAATTACTGAATGTATTAAATAACTAACAGGATGTTATTTTCTATCACCTTTATTAAACCCAACGTTCACTTTGTTGTTTGTTGCAACACACAAAATTGATGTGACAAATTGTCGTACGCACCTTAACAGCTGTGATTGGTTGAAATTAATTTTAAAAGCCAATAGAATCACGACTTGCTTTTATATGACGTACTGAGATGAAAGGGTACCATCTTTGGCTAAGGAGTTCAAATTAAACATGTGGGATGTTGGACTTATAAAATATATTGGCATACATAAATCAGAAAGGACTAAACGCATAATTTGTGGCTTAATTCAGAGGCCTAGGCAATAATTCTCCTTCCTATGTCATATACCTAATATGTCATGTTCATAATACCTAATTACAGTAATATTAGTATAGCTGTGTGTAAATAGAGTATAAGGTACAATGGGGTTGACGTATCCATGTGGATAAAAACCCATAATTAATAATAAAAAAAAGAAAAATGACCCACTGATCATTTATTTCTAAAAACCAGCTTGTAAGCTTAATTGTCAGTCAGCAGATACGTTGTTAATTTATTGAGCGTATATTTCACTCATAATAAGCAATTTACTCCTGTTGGTAATTTGATTTTTAATTATGTTTTTGTAGTTATTAATTGGTGTATCGGGAGCCAATTAATGTCAGACTGTAATTGACCTACTATAGTTATTTCTCATGCAGAGCAAAACTGTGCATTCGCCACACTTGTCGGTACACCACACACAACACATTTGTCACACTGAGATTTTTTTTAAATCGCGACAGGATATTTAAAAAACAATCGCCGTCTATGAAACCCTAACCACTAAGAGCTTGCCTATCCCATCGGTGTATTAATAATATTTTTAATTGTAATTGATATGGATATTTAAGGAGATAAGTAGATAATAATTTAATTTATTTTTATTTTATTTTTGGTATAGTTATTTTAATTTTCATTTAAATTTTACTTTTTACTTTATTATTTTAAATTAAATTTTATTTTAAATCATTATAACTGCTAATAATTTAGTATTTATTTGTTACTAACAAAATATTGACGTACCGAGTCTGAAATAAACAATTTTACTATAATACTTTTCCGAAAGGAATTCACGACGGCCAATCTCAACGGGGATAACCCAAGCACACAGGAGACATTACACCTAGCGCACTCGTACCACCCCACACGCCTGTGCATGCGCAAATGGTGGTGCACTATTTGTTCTTTTACCCTCAAAGTCCAATGTGACGGCAATCAGACCCGACCGAAGGTAACGACCAGGCGCTGGACCAACGGCTATACGCGCTGTCCGAGACACGGTCAGTCGCACTGCCAACATCCAAATGGGTTGCTACGGAAAAAATCCTAATAGAAAAAGCCACGCTTATTGGGGCAAGACCACCATAATATTCCCGAACCATTACAACACCATGTAGAAAAGCGTCGAGATAATGAAGCCCGACGTGTCCTGGAGAAACGATTCAATTGTCTTGGATCCTACAACGAAATTACTAAAAAAAAACAGTGGTTCAAAAATACATTATTTCCGCTGCCCTCCATATCAAACAGGAGACAGAACAGAGCCAGCACAAAGGGAGTCTCGGAATGGTCTCGGTCGTGTGCTGATGGTGATCACCGGGGTGGTTATAGTAGGATAAGAATCCCACACTCCCTGGGCTTTTACCCAAAAGTCCATTTAGAAGGTTTAAAAAAAAATCCAATAGTCACAAAGGGACGTTCACAATTGGATAAGCCCAGTTACCTAGAGCCACGTCTTATTGCTTTTTAAATTGAAACCACCAATAACACTATTCTCGAAATCAAACCCAGAACTCCACGCACAGCAGTAGCGCTTATGACCACGAGACTGACCGGGCAGCAACCAACTTACTTGAATAGAAAATATCCCACTGAAAAGTTCTTTCAAACTATGATTAGGCCCATCAAGCGATGCAATCCAATCTGAAAGAGCATTGTAGAAAATTCTAGAACATTTTTCATTATTAGATGGAACATCTCCATTATTTAACTCTTCAGTTGGGCTTCGCGAACAAATTGAAAAATACGCCTGAGGCCCTTTTAATTCTGTTGAAAGTAATCTTAGAGATATTGGTTAAATTTTTTATATAAAAACCTTCTTTTTTTATTTGTTTTTGGAATTAGTTTGAACAGGAATTTATCGAAATGATTCTAGTAATTTGGATGAATGATAGTTTTTAAAGGGTAAGGCATAATTGTAAAATATGTTGTGCCTCACACCTTTATTCATTAGATTACATGTCAGCCAGTGACTTGTAATATGATTACATGTAATCCCGATTACACTCATCAATTGTAATCATTAATCGGTAATGGATATTACATTAATTAGCAATTGAAAGTTTTATGGCTTCTCGTGAAATAGTGTTCTACTAAAAAATCATAATTTAATTTCTCATCTAGTGAGATTTATAGTAAAACCATAAATTATTCTTATCTTTCATTAATAGTCCCATTGGGTTAAGCAGAAAACTTGATTATTTTTAAAGTTTTGAAAGTATAAACAATCGCAGAAATTAACAAAAGCCTACGAAAAATTTCAATGCTGGTGGTCCACAATTATAAACTGACCTCTTGTTATCCCATCCACCCTGTATGTATAGGTACATAAATACCCGAAAAGCAGCGTGGTCGTAGTCCAAACACAGCTAGACTGTTCGCGTGTATATTTGTTAACACAAACGTGCCGACCAAAGGCATACAGGTTGTCTATCGGATTGTCTGTCACGTGCATTTAGCGCCAGTGTTCGCGTGAATAAACGCGTCGAGCGCGCGTTTGCCAATGTGAACGCGGCCTAATGTAGATTTTTTTTTCTAATTTAATTCTTTTTTTCAATTCTATTTGTATGCAAATATGGGTAGAATAACCACACGGCATGCAAATTACAGAAACAAGAAACTTAGCTTATGCTTATTATCTAATAAAAGATTAAAAAAAAATGATGAGTAGAAAATTAAAACATTTTATAACTTTTTTTTAATAATAAGTTATCTTATTATAAAGAGAAGGCACGACCATTCATCACCAAGCTTGATCGAAGCGGGTTGGCGATTACTGATTTCTGTTTTATTGTATGGTCAGATAAGATAAATCCATACATAAAAATAAATAACAACCATAATAGGTACTCATAAAACATTAAAAATATTAAGACATAATACCACAAAAATAGTTGCCAAAGTAAATAATTGTGCCGTTTCTGGCAACATTACATTATATTATTTTCGGAAAACAGGATGAGGTTGTCACATAAAAAGGGAGATGATTGCCGAAGGCATTTGTTAGGATAATAAATACTTGTATATTAATGTGTCGACTAATAAATAGGTTCCTTACAAAATATAGAGATGTTATTCTTTTTTGGGTACCGTAGCCAAATGGCAAGAACGGAACATAATATAATTTCGTGGACCGTCCGTTCGTCCGGGTACTGTGAACGGCTGCTGAGCGTGAGGTCCTGGGTTCGATTCCCAGGTCAGGCAAAGTGTTATTGAGTTTTTCTCATTAGCAGCCTGAAGTCTTGATTTATGCCCAGTTAATGGTAATTGGCTCGCCCCCTATTACATGGAACTTAAACATAACCGGCGCAATGTGGGTGTTACTTGTTACCATAGAAGCACCTCTGCCCAACCCCTTCAAGGAATAAAGTCGTAATAATATTATTATTGTTGTCAACAAACTATTTGTGTGTCAATGTCTACACAAAAGTGTGCAAGCGTAAATTTTCACCCATATACGGAACCCTTCACTGTGCGTATTGCCGGTTTTTCTCAATACGTTTTGCTCAAATAAAATACTCGACGTATGTAATTGGTAATGCGTGGGTGAAGTTCATTAACTAAGAAGGAAGTGCTTCTGTAAGTTCATAACAATGGCGGCGCCATCTTTGCTTATTTCTTTAAATGGTATTTATTTCTGTAGGTGGTTTCTGTTGGGCCCCCGAGCTTCAGAGACACGGATATGATGTACAGGATAGCCTAACATTAAATAGATAGATATTTTTACTATACATAGGAAATACCCAGAACACCCGGAACAAATATTTGTAGATCGTACAAACATTTGTCCCAAGGCGGGAATCGAACCCGCAAACTCCTGCGTCGCAGGCGGACCTTCGCCCGCCTCGCCACATAGGTCGTCAAACGACTATGGCGAAAGACACATAATATCAAGCCTGTTTTCCCCTAAGGATAGGGCAGAGATGCGTACCTATAGTACACCCACATTACGCCTGTTATGTTTAATTCCCATTTAATGGTGGACGAGCCTGTTGCCATCAACTGGGCACGAAACCAGTCTCCGGAATGCTATTGAGAAATTCCAGATGGAAAATTCCAATAACACTTTGTCCGACCTGGCAATCGAACCAAGGACCTCTTGCAGTCAGTTAGGCAGGTAAAAGACACGTCTTTCCAGAATATCTATTGTTCAACATCTACCAATGAGTAATGTTCGAAATAGCGTTGCCATTCACGCAGAAACGCTTGCATTAATTAAAATGTATTGCCTGCAGCTAAGTCTAGACACAAATTGGCGTAGTCAGCTAATCTGTAGCTCGTATAACACGTTTCAGGGATTGATTTAGTGGTGTAACGTTTTGGCATTCAGCTTGGCACGACAAGCTGCGTGTAATCACTGTTTCGTAGTATATAATAATATAGAATGTGTTTTAGCCACTATTAGTAATTAACTTTAGTGTATATGATTAGAGAAATCCAAGGCATTATATATTGCAATTTTATGAACATAAGCAATTCGCCCGTGACTTTGTCCACATTCGAATTTTGACATTTTCCCTTTGAACTTGAATATCCCCTTAACCACCTTTTAAACTACGCTTTACGCTACGCCTACTCAGGAATAATTGTAATTTTCTAGCAATGAAAATATTTTTAGAATTGGATTATCAGTTCCGGAGATAACCCCTACAAATTCAAACTTACTACAATTTTTTTTTTATCATATTTGTATTGAAAACAAAAGGAATGAATGAAAGGCAGTTGCATGCAGCTGAGATGCTAATGCTAAGGGGGATGTGTGGTGTTACGCGAATGGATAGAATAAGAAATGAGTATATAAGAGGAAGTCTGAAAGTGGCGCCTGTGACAGAGAAGTTGTGTGGAAATCGGCTATCATGGTCCATACCATGATAATGAGACACGTGATGCGAAGGAATGAGGATCATGTTGTGAGGAAAGTTTTGAGTATGAATGTAGAGGGTTACAAGAGTAGAGGGAGACCCAGGAAACGATGGATGGATTGTGTGAAGGTTGATATGGCTAAGAAGGAGGTGACTTCTGAGATGACGGGAAATAGAGGTGTATGGAAGAAGAAGACATGCTGCGCCGACCCCAAATGAAATTGGGATAAGGGCAAGAGGATGATGATTTGTATTGAAAGGTAAGGGTAACGATAAATTATAATTATGTTTAAGTATTAGATTTCCCCCACCCCCTTGTCCGCGTGAATGTTGATGAACGCGGATGCAGATGAAAAACTAGCCCATGTCCCTTGTTAGTTGTGCTTAGTCTTAGCTTATTATTTTACTATTTTATTTATTAACAATTATAATTATTAATTTTTTATGAGTTTTTAATATTTAATTTTAATCACAATTTTATGATAATACGTTTTTAACATTATTTTTTTTTTGTTTCTATTTAGGTTTAAGTATATATTTTTATAGTTTAGGTATAAGTATGGAATTTTAATTATTTTATACTTAAGTAACATGTGTGTGTGTAATATTATAGACTAGAATATGTCTGAAACAAATGAGTCATTATTATTATTCGTCTGTAACTTTAAATTTAAACAAAATTTGTTCATCAGTTTAGCCGTGAATAATTGAGAGACAAACTGACAGAGTTACTTTCACAATTATAATACGAGTATTAGTGCCTGTGAATGAAAGCCCAGTAAACAAACATAGATTTACGACCGATTTGGTGATTTGGTGACGACCGATGTGGCGCAGCGGGCGAGTGTCCGCCTGCGAAGCAGGAGGTTGCGGGTTCGATTCCCGCCTTGGGACAAATGTTTGTACGATCTACAAATATTTGTTCCGGGTGTTCTGGGTATTTGCTATGTATAATAAAAATATCTATCTATGTAATGTATTGTATTAAGTATATCAGTCATCTAGTACCCATAACACAAGCTCTGCTTAGCTTGGGGCTAGATGATGCTGTGTGGATTGTCCAGCATTATTTATTTTATTTATCCAAATAATGCCATGCAACAAAAATAAAGTACTCACGTAAGTACCAGTTTGTGAAGCCACAAAAAATCTCCACACAGTCTGAATGTTCCTTGCAATCAAGTACGGCAGACGCAAGAATATTTGTGTTGCATATTAGATTATGTCTGATTGGTAAAAAACAAAGACACGTCAAAGACTCCTCATGAATGTATAACGATGCGAACAATAGGGATGTGGATATTAAGTCTATATGGTCCGTCAGTTAGATAACCAAAAAATATTGGACACGTATTTTTTGCTTACTCAAATCAATAAAAAGTGACAATGATATAGCACATCAAAGTTCAGGAGAAGGGGCTTGTGACGTCACTTTTACGTTTAAAGTGTAGCACGGCGTGACGTCACGCGTCGTAATTTCAACGCACTATATCGTCGTTACTTTTGGTTTAAGTGACAAAAGAAAAAATACGTGTCCAGTATTTTTGAGTAATCCAACTTTATTTAACATGGAGCGACTGCCTATCTGACCTCCACAACGACCACAACCCATTTACTGGGCAACACGAAACCCCTTGGTAAGACTAGTTGTCAGACTTTTGGGTTTCTGACTACCCTTAACGACTGTCAAAGATGACAACCGGTACCAACGGCTTAACGTGCTTCCCGATGCAAGGAGGAGTCTCGATATGTTAGGAACGGTTACCCATCGACAGACTGACCACGGCAAGCGTAGCTTTACCTTCGGTCAAAACGTGCGAATGATTTTTATTTAGCCACGAGCTCCTTATTATTTGCCTATACCATGACAACTAATATCCACACAACTTCTCGGTCATAGGCGCCACTTCCAGACTTCCTCTTACATACTCATTTCTTATTCTAATCATTAAAATCTCCCGCAGCACTGTTCACGCTCACTAGTCCCGGCCGTCATTTCTAGATCTTTGGCAGTCGTTACGGGTAGTCAGAAGTCTGAAAAACAGGTTTTTTTTTCCGTTGGGAAAAGCATCTTATGACATCCCCCATCTTGGGCGGGGTGGGAGATAGTGTCAGACTTTTACTGACTAAAAGCCCACTCCTGTTTCTTCGTTGCCTTTCGTACCAGGGCCGAGTCTTCCTTTCAGAATCAGACCCTTAGCCCCAGTAGGCTTCGACCCTGCTGGGCCCGTACAGATCTGGCAAACAGGTAAGACTACGAGTATTTGTATCGTATTACCCTGCAAATGGGTTGTGGGGGTTATATAGACAGTAACTACTGGTATTCTGTTGCATTCGAGACTGGAAACCGACCCCAACAAGGTGGGAAAGGAGTGAGTAGATAGCTAATGGATGCAGACGTTGCAGAGTTGTCCTATTACTTACCCACGACCCCTACCAATATTTTCATTGGCCACCAATAGGGAATCATTACTGGCTGTAATGATATGAAATTATGAAATGAAATGAAATGATGATGATGAAACGATATTTCGCACTGCTAGATCAAAACTACGACAACTCAAAATTCAAGAATTTTCAATAACAACTAAAAAAATAATGTGGTATCAATAAAATGTACTGATTCACAGTACAGTTAAAATACACTTACATTGTACAACATGTTAAGACCTGATTTAAGGTCCTGTTTCATAACTTTACTGACAAAAAAAAAGAGAAATACGTTTTTTTCATCAGAGCATTGAAAATATTTATTTTTTGAGTTGTCTCAGTTTTGATCTAGGTGTGCGATTTGTTTCTGTAAACAGGTTTAAAAAAAACTCTTTTACGCGTCATAAAAAAGAAAAATGAAATTACATTTAAATTAGGTCGGTGTTTCCCTACATGACTATTCTGTGAAGAAACACAAAACAAAACTCTGATCTGGTCACAGTCTCTTTTAAAGTTCAGACATTATATTGGTTAGATCATGTGAGGACCATGCAGATTAGTGTCTGATCTGATCTCTTGAAGAAAGAACCGACAGATATGAGTCGACCCGTCCAGTCTGTTCAAGCATTTGTCAGAAATCTTAGAGCTCAACTCAGAACTAAGAGGCTCAACGCATACATGTATAAATAGCCTTTCTAATGAATATTTATATCATTAATACTTAATCGAAATAGTTTGGCCGTAATAACTATGAAACTCAAGTGAAAAGGGTCCATTGTTGAATATCAAGCGGCTCGTAATAGAATTAGTTCCGGGTTCCTTGTGTACAATACAATTGCTATCAGTTGCATTGACAAACAGAAGGCGGTCTTAGGGATGTCGGAAATGGTAAAAGATATCGATATTTATCATATCGGATATATAATAATTCATCGTTATCGTATTAGTATATACCTATGTACATATTCTTAGGATTCTTATTTCTGGTCAAACTTAAAGTTTTCAACTTCTGTAAATGCCCTTGACGACCGATGTGGCGCGGCGGGCGAAGGTCCGCCTGCGACGCAGAAGGTTGCGGGTTCGATTCCCGGCCTTGGACAAATGTTTGTACGATCTACAAAATTTTGTTCCGGGTGTTCAGGGTATTTGCTATTAATAATAAAAAATATGTATCTATGTAATGTATTGTATTAAGTATATCAGTTATCTAGTATCAATAACACAAGCTCTGCTTAGCTTGGGGCTAGATGATTCTGTGTGGATGGTCCAGCATTATTTATTTATTTATTTTATTATTTTTTTTTCTTTTCGGAGAACTTCGCGTTTAATAATGTCGTTTTTGCCAGGTTTTCCATAATTATTATTTTATATCGATATGTATAGTATTACATCCCGCAAAAAATATCGAAATATAGAATGGAAAGACGTCGACGCGCAAAAAAAAAAAAAAATAACTCTAGGGGAACAGACAATGTGTAATTAATAAAAAATATAGAAATATCGATATGTCAATATTTTACTGACACGCCTAGACACCCCTGTTCATAACTGAACAATCCTATTGTTTATTTCTTATTATTCATCAGTAAGTGGTTTTGAATCTAGAGGCTTATTGTAAATCGTTCGCGGCTGAGCAAGGCCTCCCCAGTGAATGCTACAATAAATAACCAGAAAGTTAATGGATAAATTGCCGTAATAAACTAGCTTGGTAGACAGATCATTTTTAGGGTTCCATACCCAAAGGGTGCCTACTAATAAAGAAAGAAAAGAAAGAAAAAATATTTGTTTGGGACACGCACAGATAATAAAAAGACAAAAGAAAAAAGAAACTAAACAATAAAAATAAAATAAAAAATGAAAATGTGAAATAAAAAGACCTGTGCGAGGTCAAAAAGACTCCTATCTCAGCATATGCTGCGATATTTCAACAATGAGTAAAAATACCGCAGCGCTGTTCTTCCGAAACATAAAAATAAGAAATAAGATGTTCGAAATAACAAAACTGTTCGCCTGTTCATCTGTCTATCAGTGGGCTGTATCTCATAAATATGATAGGAAGACAATTAAAATGTTCACTGCGTGTTTTTCTATTGCCGCTTCAACAACAACTAAAAACATATAGTTAAATAAAACATGAAATGGGGCCATACAAGAAACATATTTTTTCCAGAGTTTTTGATTGACATAGTACGGAACACTTCGTGTGCGTGTACGACTCGCACTTGACCAATTTTTTGTTGTTGTTTATGGTTGTTATCAGTAAGATAAACTCTTATTGTGTGAAAGATGATATGGCTAGAAAGGAGGTGACTATTGAGATGACGGCAAATAGAGAGGTATGGAAGATGAAGACGTACTGCACTGACACCAACTAAATTGGGATGAGGGCATGAAGATGATGAGCAAGATAAACATATCGGTGTATTTGAATATAATATCTGAGTAAACCTTTCTTATACAACTTGAGAGGAAATTATTATATTTTCGTCCACTTTATATACACAGGACCTTTGAATTAATAATTTTAACAGAAATCACTATACAATGCTTTAGTTAATTGTACCACTACGTTTTGGCAAATTGCAGCGTTGTTTTGCATTGTACATTGTTAAAATTATT
Source organism: Phlogophora meticulosa (assembly GCA_905147745.2). Taxonomy (NCBI): domain Eukaryota; kingdom Metazoa; phylum Arthropoda; class Insecta; order Lepidoptera; family Noctuidae; genus Phlogophora; species Phlogophora meticulosa. Next base: position 14,946,712 of record LR990531.1, on the reverse strand, counting down.
TATGCAGCAAATTTTAATGATGTAAAACATCAATTAACCTAGCTCTCAAATTTAAAGTTCCTGGTAATCGTTATATTTTCACGAAATAGTCTAATTACATACGTTTATCCATTCAATGCAAAAAATAAAATGAATTTAAATTGCAAAAACATCCACGACGAGGAAGTTGTAAACGACTGGACGTTGGTCTAGTGGTCGCAAGAGAAAATAAGATTGTTGGTTCGAATCCCAGGATGAAAAAAATGTTATTAGGTTTTTCAACAGGAATTACTCAGTAAGTCAACAAGTGCGCCCCCCTATGTATTTATTTAGTTATTTTGTCAGCAGTCATCGCAGGCCCAAATATATATATATATATATACCTTAACCTAAAACAAACATATAAAAAAAGCCTTTTATTTCTTACAGTTTATAAAACCAGAGATTAGATTAAGTTAGTGTAATATATACATACGATTATAAGTTTTGTTAGTAATTAAGTTTGGTTCTTAAATTTACTTGTGTTAATTTTTCCTTAATCCTATACTATTATTCTTCATGTTTCATTCATTCTGTAAGAACTCCTCTGTAGGTGAAGGCCTCCCCCAAAGATAGCCAGTCCTCTCTAGATTGGGCTACTTGAATCCAGTTGGGGCCAGCTGTTTTTTTGATGTCGTCTTCCCAACTAGCTACTACTAAGAGATGTAGACCTGTAGCTAAAACAAACATATAAGTGGTATTAAACATAACTGGCAAAATGGGTGTACTTAAGGGTACCTCTGCGTAACCCTTAGAAAAATACAGGCATGATGTTATGCTGAAAAACGACACATATACAACTAGCACTCTACCAGCCGCAACACTGACGATCAACAATAAATATATTTACGACATTCGCATATAACATCGCATATAATTTAGAGTCGCAGGACTGTTCTCTGGATGATAATAAAACCGCCCATTTGGCATCCCTCCCATGACAATCACGGGGTAAAACGTATAAATCTACGTCCTTACGTAGCGGTGACTATCCGCGGGACATTGTACAGATATTAAGTAGAAGGTCCGTTTAGAACAACGGGATATTTCCTGTTCAATGTTCATCTTCATCACCATTTCAGTCCACATAGTTATAGCTTTGTATACATCGAGGAGCTCGTGGCTTGGAGGTTAAGCTACGCTTGCCGAGGTCAGTCTGTGGGTAGGTTACCATTTGTTACATATTGAGACTTCTTCGCGCCTCGGAGAGCACGTTAAGCCGTTAGTCCCGGCTGTTATTTGTAGATCTTTGACAGTCGTTACAGGTAGTCATAAGCCCCAAAGTCTGACGACCAGTGTATCTGGGTATCGTGTTTCCCAGTCCCGTTCCCGATCTTTATGTAGATTTCTACTGTGGTGGCGGTGGTCAGATATTTACAAATAATTCAATCGTAAATTACAAACAAAGACTTATTTAATGAAATATAAAAAGTAATAGAAAAATATACAAAATAAAAAGAAATGTCAGATCCGGTTATTACAGATTACGTCTAGAATCCGTTTACTGATGTGTGGTTGACACGATATCCGGGTAAGATTGTCCATCAGATTTTCGGGCTACCAACGTACCCACAGACAAAGACACTGACTTTTCAGACAGTTGAATCGTCCCGGAGAAACGAATCACCTGTCTTGCGGGATCCCAGACAGTTGAAGCCCGACGGGACTCATCGGGCTTCATTGTCTTGACGCTTTTCTGGTGGACGCCACTGTTGATTCTAGTTTTTAGGAGCTTTTGTAGTTTGGGAATAGAGTGGCGGGCTGAACGGGCTTTCCAACGCACGTATGTACACCATAGCCGTCTTTATTTTCCGAGCTTTTTGCCAATTGACTTTTTGCAATTTGACGACCGATGTGGCGCGGATGGCGAAGGTCCGCCTGCTACGCAGGAGGTTGCGGGTCCGATTCCCGCCTTGGGACAAATTTTTGTACGATCTACAAAGATTTGTTCCGGGTGTTCTAGGCATTTGCTATGTATAATAAAAAAAAATATATATCTATGTATTGTATTAAGTAAATCAGTCATCTAGTACCCATAACACAAGCTCTGCTTAGCTTGGGGCTAGATGATGCTGTGTGGATTGTCTAACATTATTTATTTATTTAAATATTAATAAAATCTATTTAGAAAAAATAAACGAGGTGATCCTTCTCCCTATCATCTGTCTGCTGTGACACCCAAGAAATAGTGGTTTATTTAAATTCCCCGACATCTTGGGGGTCGTTTGGGTGTACAATCACTAAGATAAATGCTGCGACATTCCACGCGGTCATCAGATATTGTTGGAGTAAAAGGAATTGTACGATGTATGTTACTTTATGTACGTACCCAGCTGAGAAATAGGCCACACTTTGGCTGTCATGAAAGCGAAATATTATCTCTCTAAGATGCGAAAATGGCTTTTAACGATGCCAAGTTCTGATGGCAAAGATCAAGTTAGACTCACCCGCCGAAGATTCTTTACAAAACTTTGATAACAAAATTCAACCGACTTAAAAAACACACTTTATAATTTTAACCCCCCATATCGTAGTTTATGAAATGACGACTCGGTTGTCGCAGTGGTTAAGGGATTGGCTGTTGCGTTTCGTGTCGCGGGTTCGATCTCCGCATGAACAAGTATTTGTATGGCCTAAATGCAGTTATTCCGGGTCTTGCTGTTTGTGCGTGTGAGTTTAAATGCTTAAGCACCCACGATACAGGAGAAATTCCTAGTGTGGGGCAACGATATAGTAAAAAAACATAAGCACCTGTGATAAACAAACGGAGATGCATGAAAAAGGTTTTAGTCAGGCACATGCTTTTATACATAACCTACTTGTTCTACATGTTCCACTCGACATATAATCTAAAGGCAAAACAAATTTCACCTCTATATGTTCCCCGGATTTACCTTAAGGTAAAGGATAATTTTAGATCAATAACATGGCTGTATGTGCTCGAACTTTCGACATATAAGTATCAACATACATCATATAGAAGCCTCGGGCGTTCACTAATTATATGAAGGAAGACGTTGTTAATGTTATACTCGTATAACAAAGATATTGTTTAAGATAATTAGGGGGCGTAGTCATGTTTTTCCATTTTCATAATGGGCTTGAGAAAATAACAAGGAAATGGTTTGAAGATGAAAAATCCTGTCCTACTTTCTAATCCATACGAATATTATAAATGCGAAAGTTACTCTGTTTTTTTTGTTTCCTTTTCACGACAAATCGGTTGATGGGATAGTAATGAAATTTGACAAGCAGATAGTTTTGATTTGATTTTATATTTTTTGGATTTGATATGATTTTTTTCACGGCAAGATTGGCGCTGTGGCTTAGCGATTGACTTGATATCCACACGGAACAAATATTTGTATGGCCTACAGATAGTTGTTCCGGGTCTGGCTGTTTGTGTATGTGACTTTGAATGTTTGTAAACGCACCCACGATACAGGAGAAATTTCTTGCATAAGGCAACGTTTAATACTGCAGCGCATCAGGGATGTTTGCTGAAGCTCGCGTAAACTGCTTTTTCGCGACGATGCGAAAGCAATGTGCAACCTTGGTCTGTAGGGTGCGGGGCAGTGCCAACAGCATCCTGTCAATGATAGCAAGTAGGTTGGATTGTGTTTTTGTAAACCACTGCTGCAAGGTTTCGGCTGAGCCTGTAACTCTGTTTTTATGTCTGGTTTTTGTCTCTATGATTGTTTTACTAACATAGTTTATAAGTATTGTTACTAACAGTATGAGTCTTGTTACTTGTAATAAATGATTATTATTATTAAAAAAAAAAACAGAAAGAAATATATGCATAAATCACGGGGAAGAATATAACATAGTTTTTAATGTGCATCTTCGTCTGCATCTGCGAAAACCAACATTCACGTGGATGAAGTCGTGGACAAAAACTAGTGATTAATAAAGATATATGTAGCTAAATACACATGTAACGACTACCTATTTGACCTCCACAACCCATTTACTGGTACACGATACCTTTTGATAAGACTGGTTGTCAGTAATCTAACTACTATCGCATTGCGTACTCTCCGAGGTACTATTATTATTGGTACTGGTATTATGTAATAGGTAGAGCCATTGAGTGTTTGACCTAGTCAAGCGTAACTTTACCTTAGATCAACCTTTAAAACATATAAAATCCCATTCGTAGAATTTTAATGGAAACGATTGATAGACTGAGTGAAAGACGTCAAATAGAGATGTATGGAAGAAGGGATACACTGCACTGACCCCAAATAAACTGGGATAAGGGCAGGAGGATGATGATGACGATAAGTTCTGATGAGTAAGTAGAATCTAGTTGTTACCGTCCTCCATAACTTAACACTTACTTAGGTTATTTTAATCAATAACTTAAGGTTAATTATTTACCCGAATCACACTTTACTACTAACTAGTACACCACTAGTATAACATCAAACAAAACGAACTAATATTTGAACTGGGAATGAAGCTGCGATGCCAATACCGACTCGTAATTGTGAACCAATGCATTAAATTAAGTGTTTGTTCAATAGTTTCCATGACTGAGTGTTCATGTAAAGCCAGGGATAATAATTGTGAATCAAATTAACCGTTAACTTCCATTCTATTCTGTTTTCAAATGTGGCAAGCAAATCCTATGTAACCATACACCAATGTTCAAAATGAATAGGAAAATAAGGCGTGTATAAAATTAATGAAATAAAACCTACTATCGTAGACGCGACACAAAAAAAGAAATGTCGATTGTTATAGTAGAAAAAAGGCATTTTGTTGGGTAAGTATGAGACTGAATCATACAGCAAATTTCGTTCGTAATGTATCGCGACTCCCCAGTGCCTCGGAAAACACGTTAAGCCGTAGGTCAAATGAAGATCTTTGGCAGTCGTTACAGGTAGTTAGCAGCCCGAAACCAGTCTTACTAGGAGGTATCGTGTTGTCAGTAACTGAGTTGTGGAGGTCAGATAGGCAGTCGCTCCATGTAAAACTCTGGTATTCAGCTGCATCTGGTTAGGCTGGAAACCGACCCCAACATAGTTGGGAAAAGGCTATGCAAATGATGCGAGGAGGATGAAAACCATCAGCACCACGCTCTGTTCTGAAGAGTAAGACGTTAGAAGGGATGTAAATCGGAAGAGTAATCTTTAATTTAGGTAGACATCAATATAAATCAAGACTTAGGACATAAGACTACTAACTTCATTGTCCGTATATTCAAACCACAACTGTCTTTTTTTGAAAGTTGTAAGAAATGTTCGTGACACGGTGAGGTTACGGTGTGTGTGTGTTTTAATTTTACAAACAATTAATTCCCCTGACTGAACAAATATTATTTTATGCTGTTTTTTTGTTTTTTTTTTATGTGCACATAAATGATAACTAATTCATTGTTGTTACATCACTTTCAAATCCTGATTGTTTTAGAACTGTTAGTATAGTACCTATACTTACTAACTTACCCACTTTAACTCGTCGTTAGAATTCCATTGGAGCACAGATTCAATAATAATAGGTCTTTACCTATGAAATTGCCGTTTTGTATGAAAAAATTTAAATGAATTTTTTTCATGTATTTTTTATTTGTATTAATCGAAGTAATCACCCATGCAATCAATGCATCTTTGCCAACGCAGTGGCAGTTTATTGATGCCCTTCTTAAAGAAATCAGCTGGACGGGAGGCAACAAATTCTTCAAAGGCATTTTGTACTGCCTCTCGGGTATTGAATTTTTTTCCCGCCAAGAAGTTATCCAAATTCTGGAAAAAGTAGTAGTCTGTAGGCGCAAGGTCTGGTGAGTAGGGCGGATGACGGAGAGCTTCCAACCCCAGTTCTTGCAACTTGGAGACCGTCTGCTGTGCAGTATGAGGTCGCGCGTTGTCGTGCAGGAGCAGCGGAGACGAGCGATTGACCAATGCTGGTTGGAGATGTGCCAGCTTCTCCATCATTGTGTTCAATTCTTCACAGTACACATCTGCAGTAATGCTCACCCCGTTTGGTAAGAAGCTGTGTTGAATCACACCGGCGCTAGACCACCAAACAGTGACCATCACTTTTCTTGGGGTAAGTTTTCGTTTAGGGCATTGTTTAGGTGCTGAACCAGGATCCAACCAACTTGCTGAGCGCTTGCGGTTATCAAACAGAATCCATTTTTCATCGCAGGTAACAATGCGGTTCAAAATTCCTTCATTTGTGTGTCTGCTGAGCAGTGCAAGGCACGTCTCGACGCGTACTTCGCGCTGGCGATCATTGAGTTCGTGGGGCACCCATTTGTCAAGCTTTTTTACCTTGCCAATTTGACGCAAATGGACCAATATTGTTTTGACGCTAACGTCGAAAGCTGCTGCTAATTCAGCCGTAGATTGTGTATCATCAGCTTCCACAATCGCCTTTAATTCGTCATTGCCGACCAAAGTCTTCGGACGACCGCGAGGTTCATTTTTCAGGTCGAAATTTCCAGAACAGAAGCGAGCAAACCAATAACAGGTAGTGCGTTGGTTTGTAGTGTTAGCTCCGTAAACGTCGTTGATGTTGCGTGCCGCTTGTGCCGCGTTGCTGCCACGACGGTACTCATATTCCATAATTACTCGAATTTTTAACGTATCCATGATGACGAAAAAGATTTAAATGCGATGAAAATGTAACACCAATCAATAAACAAATGACTACTTTTGGAAAAAAAAATCCATGTTTTTAAAATAAAATTAATTTGAAATTAGAATTCTTAGCCAAACAAAAAATATTTTGATTTGAAATGGCCAGTACTGCAGAACGGCAATTTCATAGGTAAAGACCTAATATTATACCATAAACAAAACTATTATGAAATAGTTGATATAATCGATGCAGACGCTTCGGTTTACCCCGAACAAACAGACAGACAAACATTTTTAAAATTGTTTTTTTATTGTAACTAGCATAAAAACTTTAATAAAATGTAATATTTTTTAACGACACGGTTGGCGCAGTGGTTAAGCCATCGGCTGCTGCGTAACGTATTGTGGGTTCGATCCCCGCACGGCACAAATATTTGTATGACCTACAGGTAGTTGTTCCGGGTCTGGCTGTTTGTGTATGTGAGTTTAAATGTTTGTAAACGCACCCACGATACAGGAGAAATTCCTAGTTTGGGGCAACGTTTATTAAAAAAAAAAAAATATGCATTTAGCTTAGCTGTTAGTTTTACATTACAAACAGACACTTCAATCTTGTTTTTATCTTTATGGAAGATTATACGACTGTAATAACAGGCATAGTTTTACAAAGAAAACTTAAAAAAAATACATGCACAATATCCCCCAGACTATGTAGGTACTTACATAGAACTTATAATTCGTTTAAGTTTAAGTTCGATGTCATTCACCTCTGAACAAATACAAACCTGCGTATACCCGATATATATATCCGAGCGAACTTTTAAACCCATAAAAGAAAAGTTTTTTATGTCTTCTAAAAGTTTCAGCCCATTAAAGACTTTCAACCGCAGCTTTCGTTTAAAAATAAAGGGAATGTACCCATTTCCAATTATGTTAGAGCTCTGGGTTACCATCGTAACTTTTATCAACGAATTTAAGTTTTCATTCTGTTTTTAGGTTTATATAGATTACCTATCTATATTCTTCATTATTCTCGCCTTGGGACAAATGTTTGTACGATCTACAAATATTTGTTCCGGGTGTTCTGGGTATTTCCTATGTATAATAAAAATATCTATCTAAGTAATGTATTGTATTAAGTATATCAGTCATCTAGTACCCATAACACAAGCTCTGCTTAGCTTGGGGCTAGATGATGCTGTGTGGATTGTCCAGCATTATTTATTATTATTTATTATTCTTCTGTACACGTGTATGTCACTGAACTCCAGTGACTGTCAAATTCGCCGGTTATATAGTCCCATGTAATAAGGGGCGAGCTAATGGCCATAAACCGGGCACAAACCCATAGTCCGGGCTGATACTGAAAAATTCCAGATGAACAAAAAAAAAATTGTAATAATTGCTTGTGAAATTTTTTTTTTTACTGCAGTGATTTTTTTTAATGTGATCAGATTTTTTATTTTTATCTTTGTATTTTTGTGTTGTTCATTGTTTGTGACATTCAATTTGTATGTTTTCCTATAATTCCATTCAATGTAAATTGTTTATGAATAATTTGAATAGAATTGAATAATAATTGGTTGAATTGAATTGTCGATTTCAAGAGGATCGTACGATCTTCTTCTTCTTCAATCGAATCTAAAACTTCATGCTCACTAGCGCTTGTTAGCACTAGACTTCTCTGGTTTTTAAAAAGACTATGTGCAACAAATCTTCGTCTTGCCAAAACCGTTTAGCCAGCATCTGTGAGACAAACAAGGGTAGTGTCCTGTGAATACAAAGAGAAACGCTATCAAAGCTGCTCACTCACATTTTGTTACGTACTCCTCAAGTTTCTTGGTGCCTTCCCAAGTATGTTTTCAGAAGAAGAAGCTGTGGATACGGCATAAAACACGAACGTTACACATACACGCTTTATGGCAATAGGCTCTCCTCCTACTACATGGGACTTAAACATTAGTAGCGAAATATGGGTGTTACTATAGAAGTCACTCTGCCCAACTCTTTAATACAGGCGAGATGTTACACATACACATAAGAACCGGTAAGGAGTGCGGACACGCACACAAAAAATATTATTAACTCCGAAAGAATGTCGGTTCTTGCATCGTGATTTTTTGGAGTTTTTTATATTACTTGTTGACGTGTAAAAGTGTTTGTAAAAATCTATTTACATTAATAAATATAATTTAACATCATTTATTATTTATGATTATCATTTAGGGCCGTGGGAGTCCGCTGGATGTGAGAAACATAAAACCAGTCGATGTGGTGACGCTTGGGAGGTGCCTATGTCCAGCAGTGGACAGCTTTCGACTGCGAACTGGTTTCTCCAAGAAATATTTTTCCTGATACCAGATCCTGTTGCCTTCTTAGATCCCAAGCACGTAGGTAAGAAGTTCAGGCTTTTCACGTTGTGTACGAAGAGTTGCGTCGCGACTTCAGAGTATGCAACTTATGCTATGTCGGTAAACGTACTTTAAAAGTTTCCTGAAAAGCTTCCTAGCTATTAGAATAAGGCAGTTAAGCGAAATCATTTAAAAATTATGTATGATGTAGCGCGGCGGGCGAAGGTCAACCAGCGACTCAAGAGGTTGCGGTTTCGATTCCCGCCTTGAGAAAAATGTTTGTACGATCTAAAAAGATTTGTTCCGGGTGTTCTGGGTATTTGCTTTGTATAATAAAAAAATATCTATCTATGTAATGTATTTTATTAAGTATATCATTCATCTAGTACCCATAACACATGCGCTGCTTAGCTTGGGGCTAGCAGATGCTGTGTGGATTGTCCAGCTTTTTTTATTTATTTTAATTTATATATCGGGTATTTATGTTCGTACAGATTCATAAACATCTTCAATAGTTATAGTGATAAGACAATGACATCATTTCTTATTTTTACTTAGATAACCTTATCGTTACTTACAAAAACCCAAATCAATCTGTTAATTTTATACACGACTCCTCGGAGGTGAGATTACTAGAGATAACGTCAATCTATCTAGATAATTATAATCATTACATCACGACGTTTATATTTCTATTTATCTACTAACCTGCGCCATTTTGTATTGGAGAATTTTAGTTATTTATTGTTCCTCATTAGTGTTTGGTAATTGATCCAAGTCCTCCAAAGAAGGTGGATTTTTTAAATCATCCTCAATCATAATAAATAAAATATTCGCTGGTCATTTTCTCGGAAAAATACCAAAATAAATTATTAGGTACTTGATGTACCTAATTTTTTTTTTTTTGAATTTTTAATCTATCGTAAAATAATAAATAAGTCAACAAAATAAAAAAAATCTATAGTAAAATAATAAATAACATTTCTTCTGATAGCCTATCCTAGCCTAGATAGATAGAAAAGTTACACCTCTTACAAACGATTAAGATTCTTACGAACGGATGAAACTGTGGGGTACAGTTAGTCTTCCATAAATCTAAAAATAAAAGCGTATTGACAAAGTACCTACCAGTATAGTTAGGTGCCGAGTATTGTGTTAGTCTTCCGCAAACTAAAGAAAAGAATACAACCGCATCTACTCAACAAACAAAAGGAAATCCATTAGAGTTGTGCAGTGTGTAATAAAGTTTATGAGAGTAATGAGACTCCATTGCAATTGTTCTGTTTGTTGTCTGTGGCAGGTTGTGTTTGTTGGGCTTAAAAAAATATGGAGGTGCTTATTACTATTATAATTATGTCTTAAAAATATTTTCGAGTATAAGTAGAAAAATACAATTATTTGGGACACTCAAAATAAATAATAAAAAAACTAAAACCAACACATATAATAAAAAAAATAACCTGTGTGTGGCCATAAAGGCTCTATCTCTGCATACCGCTGCGATATTCAAAAAATAAATGAATGCTGCCACGGACACACCAGTGGACATACGACATAGCCCTCTAGGGGGGATTATAACACTACATCACTCCTCTATTTCCTAAAGAGCTATGCAGAGGTGTATTTATGTTCACCTATATTTCGCCAGTTATTTTAGAGAGCCATGCAATAGGACGCGAGTTCTTTATCATCAACCGGGCTCAAAACTAGACTTTGGGATTCTACTGTGACATTTCACATGGAAAAACTCGATAACACTTTGCCCTACCTGTGAATATTGCTCTGTCAATAAATATTGAAGATTATATTTGACGGCGCTTAGATAAAGAGGTCGGAACGATATTTGACTGCTGTCAGTCTGGCGAAGCTTCGAGGCGATGGTCAGCGCGGCCATGTTGAATGGGGGATCATTCCAGAAACGACAACAGCGAGCGCACCACATATTCGACGAATCGCTTTTGTTCCAAATATATCAGATTCTGATGATGAATGGCATTTGCCTATATATTCATTGCGTCTGATTTAAATTAAAAAAAAAATCTGTTGCTGTTTCTTGTGTAAGCATTACGCATCGGCGAATCGCTATTGTATCTTTAGTCTTTGTCGGTTCCTAGATAAATTATATCTAGTTTGGTGAAAACGGGCGTAAGATAAGCAATAATCACCTTAACATAATCCCTTAGTTAACAAAGATTGGAATTTAATCTGAGTGCGAGACGTTGATTAATTTATCACCAGTATTGTGGGGTTATTAAGCTGAGATTTAATTAATACCGTGCGTCAACTGTGTCGAGGCTCTGTCAGTTGGCCAGTAAAATGGCGCTTGGAGGAATATTAGTCACTCTTCTTTATAGCGTGTCGATGGAAATCTAAAAAAAAGTTCGTTTAGAATTTAGCCATGAGTGAAGCCATCAGTAGCCTCCATCAAACCATGCACTTTGATGGTATCAGGGTACGTAGGACACAAAATCTGCCGGTCTATTTTTCATAATGTCTCCGCAAAAAGAATGTGAAGTGAACTATCAATCCCAAGCAATAAAATGGGATTCCCGTCTTCTTCGTCTCCATATTATCTACATTTTCACGTGGAGATTTTTACAGAATAACACTACAGTTATACTGTCGTTTATGGTACAGCACCACACTTGCAGATATCAATCCCAAAATGGGGTACATAATTGTAAGACTTTTATCTTTTTTCTCAGGCATGATGTCTAAAAATATATTTTGTTAGTCAGAAAGATTATTATTATTTATGATTATTGTTTTTAATAATTGAATAAAGCAAAAAAATACGTGTCTAATGATTTTTATTAACCGTCTGTTTTTTTTTTAACATCAGACCACTTGCATCCTCTCAATCAAATCCTAGAGAAATACAGTGAATTTAAAAAACCACTCTACCTGGCTTCTGTCAATTCGACGACCGATGTGGCGCGGCGGGCGAAGGTCCGCCTGCGACGCAGGAGGTTGCAGGTTCGATTCCCGCCTTGGGACAAATGTTTCTACGATCTACAAATATTTGTTCCGGGTGTTCTGGGTATTTCCTATGTATAATAAAAATATATATCTATGAAATGTATTGTATTAAGTATATCAGTCATCTAGTACCCATAACACAAGCTCTGCTTAGCTTGGGGCTAGATGATGCTGTGTGGATTGTCCAGCATTATTTATTATTATTTATTTTATTTATTAATTATATGAAGCCCATTGTAGGCCAGTATTAAACATACAGAATTATTCATATGCTTAGAAAACCGAGAGCTTGAAAATCAAAACATTCACCTGTCAAAAAATATCTACGAAAATAGCACCGCTAACTTAAAATCGAATTTTTGTTAAGTTTTCATCAAGCATTCGGGCTTTAGATATAATTTCGTTCCTCACTAAGCACCATTTTAGCGCTCCATCAGGTTGTCGAAACTATAACGTTTAACGGATTAGTTAAGACGTCAAAGTAAGTTCGACGCCTCAACTTGCTGGATCGCGGTGTTACTACTTAGAATAACTTATGAACATCTGACATTGTTCTGCTTAAGTACTTATGTACACTTTGGGCATGAATATCGATCAAAAACAGATTAAACACAACTCAAATTTAGCTTAAGAGGGTGCATCCTAAAAGTTGGTAACGTCGTAAATAGCTGTCAAATATTTACCTGTTTCGATTAATTTGGAAATAATACTGTATGGAAATAAGAAATTTGGCTAACCAATTGACTAGAATATTAATAATGAATTGCAATTATAACATTGAATTTGATGTAGTACCCGTTTTAGGTGAAAAAAAGGCATTTGGAAAGTTACCAAATACTTTTTTACATCTAAAACTAACTATTCGGTGTTACGATATTAATTATTGCAATTCATAATCAATATTCTAGTTCGCTAGTTAGCCACATTTTTTATTTCCATACAGAAATATTATCAAATTAATCAAAACAGCGAAATATTTGACATCTATTTGCGACGTTGCCAACTTTCAGAATAAACCCTCTTAAATTGAAATTCTTGACCATTTGTTTATTATAAATTGCGTTATCATTTTGTTTTTGGTTTTCGATGACTCATATTTTTTTTAATTTTTTATTTGGGTGTAATTTTAGTAACTTGTTGATGAAATAATCTTGCTGTATGAATTATATTATCTTTATATATACAAATAAATCCCTGTTTCCCTTGGTCACGGCATCACGCATGAACGGCTGGACCTATTTCGCTTATTCTTTTTTTGTTGTGTTTGTTATTGTAAGGAGAATGTTCTTAAGTAAGAATCAAAAGGAGTCGGTTACAAACATACATACATACATACATACATACAGGTGAAACTAATATAAAGCGTTTAAAAACAAAGAAAGTTGCGCGAAACATTGGCCAATTTAGGAAAACTTAACGACTATTTTAATATCGCACGTTTGACAGTTTGCACGATTGATAAATGTGAATTTTATTGCGGGTAACAACGCAGGGCGCATCTAGTCTGAAATAAATGAATACTCAATATTCAATTCTTTATTGCATTCCACAGTGTAGGCTTAGGTGGTAAACAATTTTTTTGGAAACAACCGTGGACCCCGCAAAAGTAAGATATTTGGAGAGGACTTATCATTTAAGTATCTTATAATCTAACTTATTCTAAAAACATAGACATTAACATGACTAAAAACTCTTTAACATTATTTTTCAAGTTTTAAGGTTTTATCATTTAAATAAATAATAAATAATAATAAATAAATAATGCTGGACAATCCACACAGCATCATCTAGCCCCAAGCTAAGCAGAGCTTGTGTTATGGGTACTAGATGACTGATATACTTAATACAATACATTACATATATAGATATTTTTTATTATACATAGCAAATACCCAGAACACCCGGAACAAATATTTGTAGATCGTACAAACATTTGTCCCGAGGCGGGAATCGAACCCGCAACCTCTTGCGTTGCAGGCGGACCTTCGCCCGCTGCGCCACACAGGTCGTCAAATAATCGTTGACACTGTAGCAACATTTGCTCAATAAGTTCATTATTGTACGTACGAGTATAAATACACAATGCAAGCACTTAAGATCCTTTTTTAAGAATATTACAAACATGGTGGAGTATAGTTAAAGTAAATATGGCGAAAAAGCGCAGATAGCTAAAACAGTCGAATTTCTACTGAGCGACTAGTAGCTATTATAATTTACTTAGAACTTGTAATTGGGCAAGATACTGTTCTTGCTCAATTATAAGTTGTACTACAAAACAGCTTGTTAGCGATGCCATTATGAAAATAAAATGGCAAAGGGCATTTGTTTAACCCCCGACGCAAGAACGACGGGGTGTTATAAGTTTGACGTGTCTCTGTGTGTGTGTGTCTATGGCATCGTAGCTCCCAAACAGCTGAACCGATTTTGATTTTGTTTACTTTGTTTGAAAGGTGAATAAGTCGGAAGTGTAGTGTCACTTCTAACATCACAAACATCGCGTGCTTCTCAGTTTTGTTAATCAAACCTTTCTATTAAATAAATATTCTTGTTCCACAAACGGTGGTCATCCACACAGTGATAAAATGATTTTATTATCATAGTCATCGTCCTTCCTGTAATGTTTCTCTCCAAAATGTTCTCGTTACTAAAACACATACCAATCTTTTATTTCCCAGCACAGTTGAAAACCTTTTTTGAGACTAGCCAAAAAGGGTTCTCCCTTTTTTATTTTACATTTAAAAAGAACGTGTTATATTTCCAATTTTGCCACTTAGGCCATAGTATTTTATTTAATATTGTATTTATTATAAGCGTATTTCTCAAAGACCTATAATTTATACAGTCACAAATAAAAAAAAAATACGCTGATTTGACAGAAAAACTAAGTCAGTTTAGTTACACCATTTATACCTCAAGAACAGCTGGACCGATTTTATGATCTTTGATTTGATGAATTTGTCTCCGCTCCGAATAGCTGAATAACTAAAAAAAAAACATCGGAAAAATTAACGATTTTTTTTTAGGAAGACCAAGTGAAGCACAGCTAGTAATTATTTACTAAACAATTGTCATGCATGTCTCAACCGATTTAAATGACATTTGTGGTGTCTTTGACTGGGTCCTTGGGCAGTTAAGATTAACAATTGCAGCCGATAGGTGGCGCTGTTCAGACAGGACAACGTGTGTCGAGTCCATTAGTTAAATATAATTTCCATTATCACCCATTACTCAGGTACTCCGTCGAGTCATTAGATCGTGTCACCGTTGCTAACATTAGAATGGATACATTACACTCACCATTAGCCAGTGGTGTGCAACCCAAATGATTTATCAACTAATTATGTATGCAGCGACGCGAAAATTAGTGGCCGGTGCAACGCGGTCTCAATCAGTGGCAGGGGTTGAAAACTGTGGGTAGGATTAGTATTGTAAATAACAATTTTTAACAATACTATTTACAATATTATATAACACAAGTACTGTTTGCAAACAGTACATTACCAATCCTACCCACAGTTTTCAACCCCTGCCATGCCCCTGCCTGCATATTTTTGTGGAATGTGGGTGTACTGTAAGGACTACATCTGCCCAACTCTTCGGGGAACACAGGCGTGATGTTATGTATAAACATACAAAATCAAAAAATCAAAATCAAAATTAATTTATTCAAATTAGGCTGATAATCAGCACTTTTTGAACGTCAAAACGTTTACAAAAGACAGTCCCCCAAAACGCCCACCCTTCACCACTTCCTAGTGTTTTTGCTGGGAACAAGAAGTGGTGGAACAAACTCCCCAGCAACACGTCTCTCTGATAGTTTCGAAGAACTTGAAGCTATACAACTCATGTCAAAAAAATAATAGTCATGTCAATCATCTTTATACATCATTAAATTAAATAATTTGCTACATGTTAGCTAGCACACACCAATATGCCAATACAGGGGTTGGGTAGAGGTAGTTACAGTACACATATATTTTACCAGTAGTAGTAACTGGTCACCAGCGTATTACCATCAACCTGGCACAAATCCAGACTCCGTGCTGCTACTTTTAAATCCCTAATAAAAAATCCCAATAACACATTGCTTGACTCGGGAATCAAACACTGGACACCATGCTTAGCAGTCACGTGGCGACCACTAGGCCAGCGAGACAGTTATTTTTGCAAACAATAATGGTTTCGCTTACTTCTGGAAATACGAATGTAACGTTATAGCTTGAAAGACGACGTAGAACAAACATGTCAAAGAGTAAGGATGGTTTGGTCCCTTTGAGAGCATAAAAAGTTAGGAAAATATTGGGAAGGAACGCTCTAGTACAAGGATAGCGTACTTTTGCTGGTGATCGTAACAATAATTAAAAAAAAAGTAGTGTGGCTTTGAAGTGGCAGCAGGCAGTTGTTCCGGGTCTGGCTGTATGTGTATGTGAATTTAAATGTTTGTAAACGCAACCACGGCACAGGAGAAATTCCTAGTGTGGGGAAACGTTTAAAAACAAATAAATAAATAAATAAATAAATATTGCTGGACAATCCACACAGCATCATCTAGCCCCAAGTTAAGCAGAGCTTGTGTTATGGGTACTAGATGACTGATATACTTAATACAATACATTACATAGATAGATATTTTTATTATATATAGCAAATACCCAGAACACCCGGAACAAATATTTGTAGATCGTACAAACATTTGTCCCAAGGCAGGAATCGAACCCGCAACCTCTTCCTCCCGACCTTCGCCCGCTGCGCCACATAGAAAAAAGAAAGAAGAAGAAAGTGTCGTCAAAGAATCTTGTCTTAGTGATTAAATGGACAAAAAACGAAGCAGAATGTTTTTAACTTATAATTCTTTATTTGCAACTCGAAGTATGTAGGTACAGCAATTATAATATTTACCGTTTTATGTTAATTTAAATAATTAAAAAGATTTTTGGTGTTGCAGTTTTTTTTCTTACAAGTACAGACGCGTATCAAGCTTTCCTAAACTGTCTACTTTTCCCTATTGAACATGAACCTTATCCTTTTGTAATAAAGTTGACAAACTAGTAAATAAATCTGACAGATTGAAGTAGCTTGATGTGCTGGCCTCTGCACATAGATGAATTGATGTATTGGAATGCCCGGACTTTTATGATGCGTTACTGACACGCATGAGCACACACTGACATTATTCGTGACTCTCACTCACTTGCGAACAGCAAAAGGAACATGTAAGGATCGTAGTAGATGGTGTATTTTTAGTTTTTGCCTATTTCCATGGGAAAAAGACATGAGTTTATGTATGTATGTGTTGATGTGTTAGATATTTACACATTTGCAATACAAATTACACTTAGGTGACTAGACTACACTGTAATACTTCTAAATGGCTTCTAACATGCGAGTCGTAGGTACATAATAAGTTTTTAGACAACTCATCCAGATACCTTTCAACTTCTATCAATATCTAATCAACTCCAAACACACCTTCCATTCTAGTTATTCAGTCACTACTGGTATTCGCGTGGACATTTGGTCATTACACAATAGGTGATATCCATTGCTCACTCGATTGGAAGCCGCATGATTTATGAGCCAATTAACTACGCAGTGTAGCTGCACCTAATTGTGTTTGTAGAGGGTACCATTTGACAGGTGTTGCTTTTACGTAGGGTTAAAAAGTTAATGGAAAACGTAACTTGTTCATTTAGGATCAGCGCAGACCGACTGCTCGAGCATGCTCGCTGCCGGCGAACCGAATCTTTTCGCAAATACGCGCGTCATCAAGAGGCTTATGTCATCATATAATTACTCATCATCATAATTTCAGGCAAAAGAAATCCGTTGCTGGGTGATCCCCCAAAGATTTCTTCAATGATCGGTCCTGCACTGTCCTCATCCATCGGCTTCCTGCGATCTTCGCCATGTCATCGGTGCACCTTGTGGGGGGCCTACCCACACTGCAACCTTTGTGGCCCAACGGCTATCGGTTTCACATCGTAAGTTTGCCAATTCGGCGGCCCATGTACCGACATAGGCCGCCGATGTCTCTACTTCGGCAACGTATGTAACCGTACTTTAGCTCTCTTGAGGATCACCACATCAATTCGATTCATTAACTCAATAATTAACAACGAGCTGTGTCCCTCAGTTTTGCCCACTCCTAAAAGTCATAGCGTGATTTTAAGTAGCCCGAGTATTGGACTATCAAACGCCAGAATAATATTAATTTTAAATTTCATCCAGGAGTCACAGAGAATAGCGCGTTCAAACAACCAGTTTTTTCAGCTTTTTTATATTATTATACAATAAATAAGTGAAAAATTGAAAACCCTTCTTAATTATTTTCTTTGAAGTATTTATATCTCATGAGCTGCGGTGGACGACGACGCGCGCACTCAAGAGCATGCTGGAGCGTGCTCGCGCGGCTCGCGTGGCTGCGGTAAATATACTCGACCTCAACTCGCTCGGAATTATATCTTTCACGCTAATTTTAACTCTACGTCAGGTATATTTAAATTCATTATCAATTAACCAATGAAAACTGCTAGCGTGTCTAGCTGTTCTGTCTGCGCTGATCTTTTAAGAAAGCTCTTTACTTTGATAGAAGACAAAGCTGTCATGGCAAGGTGAGTCGAAGACATACAGACAGTACCCCAGCGTAAAAAGGACAAAGTCATAATCGTATAACGTAGAACATAGCTCAACCCAATTTTAGGAAGCTCAACGACCCGTCATACGATATTACCAGATCTGCAGGACATTTGCAGGCCACAAAAAAAGTATTCTAAAACCACTAGACTGTTAACGATAACTAGATATGTATTCTATCTAGCCTATTTTATTATCAATGTCAGTGAATGTGTTTTATTATGTATGTGTGTGTCAGCGGACTATAGGTACACCTCTGCCGTACCCTTCGGGGATTACAGGAGTGTTATGTTAGGTGTTATGAATGACAGCGAAATAATAAAACTTGTATGCGATGCGAATTGTTAGATCATGTTTATTGTTTACAGATTGGAGTTTATCCAAGGCAGGAATGCTGTCACTCGAGTGAAGACCGACGGAGAGCTGGCCTGACAACCTTCGCTGGGTCCGAATGATACCACACCAACCTGAAAATATGGACGGATTGGTCAGAATTGGTAACACTCACACCTTAAGAGACTACCCAGCTATGAAAAAACAAATGGTTGAAAATATATAATTAATTGAAAATTGATAATATACATTTTGAAAAGTCTAAGCTGTTATTGTGTCTGACCTATTTCAAGAAATTTCCTCTAAATCTCAGCAGGCAGTGTTCCATATGGAATGCTACTTGTAAAGATTACCTTCTGCTCTCTGTGAAGATAAATTCCTGGTACCTTTCCTTTTATATTTGGTAAGTCCAGTACTAGGCGTAAGTCCAAATAATTGTGTTTTTTAAAGCTCGCCCTTATATCCCTTACATCTACCGTACAATTAGGTTAATACAAATACAACCATGAATGGAAATACATTTTTGAAGAGTATTTTTGATTTAGTTAAACATTCTTTGTGACATACAAGAACTCTTTTTTCATTGAATTGCAATTAATAATTCAGACAGCTTGTTATATATTTAATGTTAAATATTGAATTAACGTAAAAAAAACATTAAACTTTTTTTTATTCAGCTCTGCTTATTCTATTAACCCCGGCTTTATCGGTACCACAAACTACCCTTCGAAAAATACAGGCGTAATGTTATGCGCCCTTTATTTATATCGCAGGATACTGAGAAAACTTACCAATATTCTTTTATTTTTGTGCACAAGAGTCAAAGGTCCACCGGAGTCGCCATCACAGGTACCCTTGCCTCCAGTCCCGCCGGTACAAAGATGGCTGGCTACTATGGTAACCTTGAAGCTGTTCTGGCAGACAGCGTTTGTGATGATAGGTACCGTAGTCTGGTGAAGGGTGGTCGTGGTAGGGAAACTGGTTTGAGCTGGAGAAGATAAAGAAAAAATATTTATTTATTTCACATACTCAAATCAGATTACACCCCACTGATTTATGTCCGTGACATCTCAGAACCACAGATCATGCTGCATATTACTCATGTCTAATATCTTTTTGGTCTAGTGGTCGTAAACGCAACTACTGAGCATGAGGTCCAGAGTTGGATAGCTGAGTCAGGCAAAGTTTCGTCAGGTTTTTTCTCATCTGGAAATTGTCAGTAACAGCCCGGAGTCTGAAACTGTACCTGGTTGGTGGCAACCGATCGGGATCGCCCCTTACTACATAGGACTGACTAAACATAACAGCCACAATCATCATCATCAGCCTAGCCTTTTCCCAACTATGTTGGGGTCGGCTTTCAGCCTAACCAACCAGCTATATATATCAGTGTTTTACATGACGGACAAAATGTGAGTGTATTATGTGTACACCTTTGCCTGACTCCTCGGAGAATACGTGCGTGATGGTAAGATATCGCACTGCTAGATTAAAACTGACACAACTCAAAATTCGAGATTGTTTAGACAGAAGCTCAAAAATACTAATTCATCGATAGTTAGTATTGATTCCTAGCCCCATTTAACATAAAGTTATATTCCGTAACATATTTATGAGCTAATTTAAAACTCGGCTTATAACTTCTCTAACAAAATATAGATAAATGCTTTTTTTTCGTCTAAGTACTGAAAAAAACATTTTGTGGAGTTGTGTCAGTTTAGATCTAGGTGTGCGATATGTTGATGGGCTTACGTTTGACTACTTTCTCCCCTGATTGAAAGTGACGCTCTGGTCTACAGTAGAGCACTTGCCTAGAAGTAACCTTTCCAGTCTCGTATTAAAAGCCCCCAGGTTATGGAGAAATGAAACAGTGAAAATATTTATTAAGTATGTTAAGGAAGTTCCGTTATGTAAGGAAAACAACATTTCCTTAATTAATCGTAGCTACATCCAATTACAGTCCAAAAAATAAACAACCTTATAACCTTAAAAATACAGAGATAAGGCTTTCAGGGTAATTATTCATAATATTATTTTAATACAGAAAGATACCTGGGGAAGTTTCCACCATCCCAATTTTTTTATAGGCTATACAAATTATGAAATTAATTGGAAATCGTGAATTTCGCTTGGGGTCGTTAATTTTCCTTTGTTTTGGCTCGTTTGGGTTCATGTTTGGCTCACAAAGGGGCTTGTTCGGATCCGTGCCGGCCCTTTACATTGTATCTCAAAATTGGTTTTCAATCAGTAGTCCGCGGACCACCAGGGGTTCACAAGAGCTTGAATACGGTCCGCAAAAGGTTTATTACAAAATGTTCACCTCAAATTTACATTGGTGCAAACCGAATTAAAATTTATTTCATAAATATTGTGTTTTCAAATCAAAATCAAATTAAAATTGATTTTCACATAGACACGTTTATGAACGTCACAATTTCAGTCCCCAAAAACACCCACCCTTCACATTCCTAGTGTTTCCTGTCACAGTAGTACCTACCGTTGGTACTTTTGAGTATTACAAATAGGATAAAAGTTTATTTTTCTTGCCCCTTCTGGTCCTTAACAACGAATCAAACAAAGTGGTCCCGGGTCAAAAAAAGATTGGAAACCACTGCTTTACAAGAACGCCATTTGTTCGAACCCATGGGAAGGTACAGTGTTTCCGCATTAAGCGCCGAGATGTTAAAAGTTATTTTCAACGGGGCGAATGCTGGTTTTTAATGTTTAAGTTTATATGTAAAACATTAGAAATAAAATCAGGCCTGTGTTCCCGGAAGGGTTCGACAGAGGTGTAATTAAAGTACATCCACATGTATAGCTGTGTGCGATATTTAAAAAGAAAAAGTAGCCTCGTTGGTCCGGTGGTTGGAAGCACTACTGCTAAGCATGAGGTCCTGTGAAGGATTCCCGGGTCAGGCAAAATGTAACAGCCCGGAGTCTTGATTTGTGCATGGTTAACGTCGAGACGCCCGCCCTCTATTGCATGGGACTTAAACATAACTAGCAAATGTGGTTGTTCTGTAAGCACAGCTCTGCCTTTCCCTCCAGGGACTACAGGCTTGATGTTTTCATAAAATAAACCCCAGCTGAACAAATTGGGCAATGCAGGATGAATGGGACATCGACGCGCAACGTAATATCGTGAGTTTGGAATATAATTTTGGATCCCCCAGTTTTTCATCTGTTTTTCCATATTTTTTTTGTTTTTATTTTTTTAAATTATGTTTGAAAATTCATGTATAAGAATAAGAGGAAGCGTTAAACAGAATTTAATAAGTAAAAATATCATTGAACTACATAGAAATCATGATTTTTTATAGTACAAAAAAGACGACGAAAAATTTAATGTCGACGCTGTGGGGGTCCAGGATAATGCACTGAATTCATAGTATCAGGTTGTCCGGTGATATCCTTTCCCCCTATATACTCGTATTATTTAATCTCATCCGGAACAGTAACACACATCAGTCATTACATCAATACGGATTAAGACGATAAAATCTTTGTTTTGCAATTTTTAATCAACAGGAAAAACCAAATTGAACATGCCTACTTAGATAAGATAGAAGATCTATTAATTATTTTAATAATACATAATTGTATCTTTTAATAGATTCATGATCAGACAAGCACAATTAATCACGATCCTTTTCTTTCTTTGTTTAGAGTTGATTATATTAATTTCTTTTACAAAGATAAAACTATTTATAAATAAAAAGCAAAAAATAAAATAAAGAATCACAGGGCATTGAACAATTCATCCGCATCACTGTCAACGGTAAAAGTGCCCAGAAGGCTAGCAGCATTGCCACGTTAAATGGCAATGCTAATTCTTTAGCCAAAAAAGCCCAGCCCTCTGGTCACGTGAATTATAAGTATACCTATTAATGAACGATTTCGCATTTTTGTAGTTTTATGTTATATTCATGAGACCTGGCAAAACTAGCCAGTCTATTCTGTGTGTAAGTATCCCCGCAAAAATTTAGGTCAAGTGAGCTGATGATGAAGATGCTGGTGAAAGACAGTTTACTTCACAGTACACATCTGCCTAAGCCTCCGGGAAATACTGGCATGATGTTTATTCACATAACTTTTCGTGGGGAAATTTTAACATTTGCACGGAGAAAGTTTTATAGAAAAACCGACAACAAGCAAGATGGAGTTGCGTACCTTGATAGAAAAAATATAATTCCATTTTCAAAAGTATTTTTTTCTTTTTATGGGACCGCAAAACTTTTACGTGAATCTCCAGGGGAATACTACTCCCTCCCCCCCGGAGGGTGTAGTATTTTCATGGTCTTTTCTAGTCTCAGACTATAACGTTATTAACTATGTGACATAAATTAAACTAAAATATTATTTTGAATGCGCAAATGAGGTTCTTTCGTACCCCACTTGACCCAGAAAACCCACTTTTTTAAACTTTGCCCCACACTAGGAATTTCTCCTGTATCGTAGATCCAGACACGGAGCAATTACCTGTAGGTCATACAAATGTTTGTACCGTGCGGGGATCGAACCCACAGAACGCGCAACAGCCGATGGCTCAACCACTGCGCCAACCGTGTCGTCATTCACTTTAACAATTCAACTCCTAGTATTCTCTTATTTAAGGCCTGACCGCTGGTATCTTGGACGCCGTTCGCGCTACCAGTGGGCTACATTTTTTTATTAATATTTTAAAATGTAATTATATATCTAAGTAAGTAAAGTGAATAAAGAATTAAAATAATTATCATCGCATTTGTAATTCGTGAAATAACAGCATTTACGTCTGTAAATGCTGTCTGTAAACCCTCAAGTGTGTCTACACTTGAGGGTTCTTTTCTTACTCAAATAGTAAAGATGGTTTTTGATCACGTTGAGAGGATGAATGAAAGACGACTAACAAAAGGCATTTATGAGGCAGATGTTTGTATGCAGGTATGCAGAAACGCCGGTAGGGGACGCCATAGAAGGACATACATGACTGACCTTATTGTTGATGGTCTTCAAAACGGTCAGGTGCGTAGTACTTATCTGACTATATCTATGAACGTGAGCGAAGCGAAAGGAGTATGTAAGGATCGTAGCATGTGGCGTTCTGTGGTTTCTGCCTACCCCCATGGGACAAGACATGAGTTTATGTGTGTATGTAAAATATCGGGAAAACGGTACATACCATCGCTGTTCTTGCCAAATCCGGACACTAGGCCGGTTGAGCCTGCGAAGTTCTGGCTCGCATCAGCTGCCACTGGCAGAGGGATGAGGGCGATCGTATCTGATAACAAAACACAGTCATGAATAAAGGCGCCAGCTTCTTTGGCCAAAAACGTAACTAAAATTACAGAATTGACGTATTTTAGAAAAAAAGAAAGAGAGAAAACATGTTTATTTGCCACAGTTGACGTGCATATTAGAAAAAGACAAAAATAAAATTCTAATGATACAGTTTATGACAGCGAAAACAAAACACAACTTAAAAGAACAACCCATGATTTGTCGGCAGTTCGGTCGTGACAGTGGTGAGGAACATACACAACCCTGCATGATGCTGTGCCATGGGGGGCTCACAGCACAGCGACATTTTTCAGTGGTCATCCAACCGACATATGTAAGTACAACTCGATAAAAGTACGGTGACATAATAGTTTTAAGCATTTATCGACGCTAGAATTCTCTGACGCGACAAGAAGTTTGAAGAAAATACATTGGCACACTGCACCGCATTACACAGCGTAGCGCAGTTGTGCTTGTTCTTACGTTGTTTGCAAGTATCTGTGTTTGTATAGAAAACACACGTAGTGTAAACACACAGAAAACGCATTCACGCGCAGTGTTCGTCGTTCGTCGCCACGCAACCCGCTGCGTGATGCGGTGCAGTGTGCCAGTCGCCTTATTACGTAGTAAGAAATCATTTATATAGTTTCCTGTCCAAATTTTGTAATACGATCACGACACATCGTAACTTATTTCAGTAAAAAAAACCATAATCCTTTAATATTTAAGCAATAACATTGCAATAAAACGAGTCCCACGCGACGTGGGAGACATCTTAATTTGCACCTCTACAAATAAATACTTTCAGTACTACGTGCCTCGGTAAGCACGTTAAGCCGTTGGTCCCAGCTGTCATTTGTAGATCTTTGTATTGTATTTACCAGTTACTAGGTTGTGGAGGTTAGATAGACAGTCGCTCCATGTAAAACACTGGTAATCAACTGCATCCGGTTAGACAAGAAGCCAACCCCAACATAGTTGGTAAAAGGCTAGGCACATGATGAGTAGTACTCAATAATTTCAGACGCCACTTACAAGAACTATACCGTTAAGTGTTAAAGTCCTAGTTGTGAGCAAGAGATAGTGCTCCTCGTCCTGTATAACTCCATCCCTTTCTCTCACTGGAACAGTAACGGCTTAGACATGACGTGTGCCGTTTACGCTGATTTGCGCGTACACAATGTGCCTCAATATGACATATTATTAATTAACGCGTTCTGATGACGGAGGTACGCTTGAGCACGGAATGGATAGAACGAGACGCGAAACCAGCACATGAGACAACGAATGCTATTTGACTAGGCTAGCTTCATAACTTCCTTGATAAAAGTGATAACCAGAGGTCGGAATTAGGTATACCTAATTCCGACCTCTTTAAATGTAGATATTAATACGGATCTTCCCGGGATTTATAATACAATCCCGTGTGGCCAACAATATTACAAATAAATAATAATAAAAACCTCAGAGATAGGTAAGGTAGGACATCCGATGTCGGATGATTTAAATTGTGTAAAACTAAATAACTTTTTATTTAATAAATCACGGGATTTTTCTGGTCTTTATAATTAATCTCGGGATATGTGGCATATCCACTTTGTTCTTTCGCTGTATGAAATCAGTGTAAGTACATAAATAAGTCTACCTAATTCTGACCTCGTGATAACAAACACTGTAATCGAGATCTAAGAGGTACAGAAACAGACTGAGCGTTCCATTTACAGCTGTGAATTAAGCACGGGTAAGAAAGTATGAGAGAGACAAAGCGAACGTGCGGCCAGTACTGGTCTCCAGGCCGCACAGTCGCTTTGTCTCTTTCTATGGAGTGGTAATTTTTTAAGGGTTTTTATCAGCCCATTTCACTACGTCGAGATCTACTAAACGACATCATTATCACTATCTTTAACACTTATACAGATAAAAAAAACGTCTGTAAATTTTACACCGATAGCGGTTAACGGGGACTCCAGCTGTTATCGTTCATGGGTAACACGTGGATGAGCAGGTGACGAACGGTCTTAACGGTCTCTTGTCATTCATTGACAAAGTCTCTTGAGAAACTCTTTATCTGTTCTTTGAAGTATGTACAGTGATGCTAATAAAAGGTTGAGCAATTCTGAAACACCTTTGATTACTTTACCACGACAGTTTTGTAAAAAAAACTGTGAATGCAAGGCAAATTAATGTTTACGTAATGTATAACAAAAAAAATGTCTATTAAAATGAAGTATTGGTTTTAATCCTTTGCTGAATCAATTTGCGATGTAATCATTGACACTGGCATTATTAGGCCATAAAACCTTTTTATTAATACCTAATGTAACTTTTTTTTTTTTTTAAAGACGATTTTATTTAAATGTTAAAATAATGACTGTTCTCATTTTTATTTTGCAATTTATTATTATCTCGTTATAACATTTTATTATGCATTAAAACGGTTTTGGTGCCCTCCTCCATTATAATTTTAAAACTTACTTTTCATTGGTAATATTGCCAAAAGGTTGTTCGTAACACTTATTACGAGCAAGTATGAAACTCGACGTTATCTTTCCTTAACTGTACCATACTTCACGTCTATTGTATGTAGAGTAGTGTCACCGATTGACAATTTTTCATTGGAATTTTATATTTATCATTGTAATAAATATTGAGAAACTTGACTTAAGTAATAATATTTAAGTCTGATATCACCAACCCGATTGCATGAGCAACCCGTGGGGATTAACGCTCATGCCACCTATGTATGAGATGAGTGAGGCCTTTGCCCTGCTCCAGGATATTAACAGACTCGTGTATAAACAATAGCTATACAGACGTATATCTTAGGTGCTGGCAAAATTGGTCCTAATGTACATAGCATTAGCGACAATTGAAATGACATAGCTGTATCTACCTACATAATTTTGAAGAACCAAAATTGTGTATGACAATCTGAGGTGCCAATCTGAGGTGCGGGATCGTTCAGCATGTGGGTAATATTTTTGATAGTGTTCCGTGTAGCTGCTCATACATCATTTGTTTTTTTTTTGTTTTTAGCCCTTCTTCATCTAATTATCCTCTGCCTAGCCTTTACCTAACTATGTGGAGATGCTTTTAAATTACATTGGTTGCAGCTGAATGCGGGTAATTTACATGGAGAGTCTGCCTATCTGAGTCCATTACCCCGTTACTAGGTACGACTGGCTGTCTGATTTTCGGGACTTATGCGTAACAACCGACACAGATGTCAAAAATGTCAGCCGGGACCAACGAGTTAAAATCTAATTCTGAACGTAGGATAGAATTGAATGTTATTTACTGTACACTATAAAACAATTATAAATCTTAAAAGCTACCCAAGGAAGAACAATGGGTGGCCTTATCGATCTCTTACAGAGAAGCTTTGGATAGATTGATATAGACTGACAAAAGAACGTACTCATACGTTGACTGGTAGAACATGTCTATGGCATTAACTCCGCATCTGTACATTTGTGTGCTTAAAGTATTAAATAAATGTTCTCTCTATATACGTATATACATATATATAAAGTTCTCGTGGTACAATGTTAGTTGCAATACTACTCCAAAACGGCTTTATCGATTTTTATGAAATTTTATATGTATATTCGGTAGGTCTGAGAATCCTTCGTAATCTATTTTTCATACCCCTAAGTGATAGTCAACTACAAACATTTCATTTTATTTTTTGGTTTAATTTTTGATTTTTTTGTCTTAAAATATATGGAATTAAAAAAAAATACAACCCTAAAGTTTCATCCCCCTATCACCAACCCCTATATGGCAAAACAACTTTTGCCTGGTGACCAGGCAAAAGTAGTAGTACTAGTAATAAATAAGTAAATAGAGATGGAGAAAAAAAATAAAAATAACATTTACCAGAAAAACTACTTACTACTTAACGTGACAGCAGTTATCCTGACCATAGCAATATCATTCAGCAAATAATTCCAAGATGGATGCATGGTCACAGCAGAAGTTTGTATCCTCGTTCCTCCTGTGAAGATAGTGAGAGAGCCGAGAACGATGGTGAACTGCGTTGCTTGGCTCTGACCGTCAAACCAGCAGTGGGCTGCTGTGAGGACCCTGGTGGTTGAGATCAAGCTGCCTCCACATACTGAGGATTGGCCTCCTCTTAGCGTGGCTATGATACCTGCCTGGGAGATAAAAAAGGAGAATAAAATTGTAAGTTTTGTTTCTTTCGATGTAAAGGAGGTTCAGGGTTTAAAAGAACGAAGAAAAGGGGTTCATTCCTCGGTTTATTCCCCAAAGTGCAACCATTTTTAAGCGCAACTAGCGAAGCGCAACTAAATTATGCGTCAACCATTAGTTACGCTCACAAATTCAAACTAGAAATATTATCTGTTTATTCCTCAAATCGTGATGAAAAATAGAGAATCCATGATACCCCATGATGGATTCATTAATGATATCGATAGACAGTTTTAAATCAACTGTCCTGATTGTTTATTTATTAAAACGGACTACCAGGCAAACAGAAATTAACTGTAACTAAGTGCAACTTTTGGTCAATAATGTTAAAAAAATACATACAGGATCCTTAAATTGAATTATGACAGTTGTTTTGAAAAGTACCAGGGTAACAGAAATGAACAGAAAATAGACACCTATAAACAATCTGGTTATAAGGTTACAAATCAGCGATATCGGAAATATCAATCACATTATGCCCGACTTGGGAATCGAAGCCGAGGACCTTACGCTCAGCAATCCCGCTTGGGACCACTAGACCAACGAGGCAGTCAGAGTCAGTATACTTTACTGATCCACCTCAAACCTGCCCTTGCTGTACGCATATAGTTCTGTAGTTCACCACCACAACACAAGTACTAATTAAAAAAAAAAAACTGTTATCGACAGCACAGCTTACCTGATGCGGTACAGCATTAGTAGCAGTGACCGGGCTACCTCCAACAATACGAGAGCTGACTCTCTGAGACTCTGCTTTCGATATCCTCAGGGCTTCTGGCACCCCAACCTTCAAGTGGTAGCCATACGCTGGCGAATTTTCAACACTCTTAGAATAAGAAGAATGAAAAAGTACAAATAAACATAATGTTAATTTATTAAAACGCATCGTTCGTTATTATTGTAAAGCTATTAGTGAATCGTTATTCTTATGACAGTTGATTTTGTACCTGTAGTGATTGGTTGCTTATCAATGTATGATATAGATTAGTATCGAGTGGTGCGTCCACATTGCGAGTATTCGCACGCTATTAGCATTTGGCTACGAGTATTAAGTTGCAATATAATGATGATGAGATGATATGTAATTGTGTGAATAGGTTTAAAAAAAAGAATACGGCTCGGTTGGCACAGTGGCTGAGCGATCGACTGCTGCACCGCGTGTCGTGGGGTCGATTCCTGCACGGAACAAATATTTACTTAAACAGGTAGCTGTTCCGGGTCTGGCTGTTCGTGTATGTTACTTTAAATGTTTGTAAACGCACCCACGATACAGGAGAAATTCCTAGTGGTATTGGACAACCTTTAAAAAAGAACAAAGAACACGTCGTAAAATGGAATAAATAAATGAAAACTCGGGTCGCAGTCTCATTTAAGTCCACATTATCTTGGGCTGATCATGTGAGGATGATGCAGATTATTGTCTGAGATGGTCTTCTTAGGAAAGAACCACAAAGATATGAGTGGACCTATCCAGTCAGTGATAGTACTTGTCAGCAATCGTAGAGTTCAACTCCAAACTACAGTAACCTGTGAACCAAGGAAGTAGTATTTTGAATTACTGCCTGTATTTGAGGTCATAAAGGTTAAGTATAGATTAATGTGGGAAATCAAATGCCAGGATGGGTAAAAATACAGACTAGTGATCGCTCAGAGATCGAAATACGACCGGTTCTTAAAAAGGTATCCGCAATTTTTACTTGACGATATCTCCTGAAGACTTTTCGAAGCGACGCTCGTGGATACCGCCATCTTACTTCCTCTTTCTCTCTCTCACACTCTCGTCATACGATCATCCCAAAACTCTTTAGTAAATAACTGAAATGTAACTATATTATAATGTTTTTAATTTTAAAGAGTTCGTTCCACAGTGAAAGATTTTTTCGATTTCATATTTAAGAGTACAGACGCCAGCACATCAAGCTGGGGTAGCTTGATGTGCTGGCGTCTGTACATTCAGTCACATAGGATATAAATCATTTGTGTATGAACCTGTACGACACGTACGTATCCACGTAAAGACTTTCTGACGAATGTTCACGGTGTGAACTGACCTTAATCTTAAGTTAAGGATTTATTTGAGATATCGATCATTCAAAAATCAGGAGAAGAGTTGTGTGGGGTTATGGTGTCAAAGTAACGTGAATGTTTGGATGTATATTTTGGCGTGAGACAGCCATAGAAGCAAAAAGAGACAACCAACCTGATTGCGTACGCACACTCGCAATGGAAATACCTTGAATCACCTTTCATAATGACAATTGACAATATTCAAAGCATTATTTGCGTTGTAGGGCAGAGGATATTTTTAAACCTTTTGTAAAATCTTTCGAATTGTGAAGCAAGTGTGTTACGGTTTTAGGTAGCCTGGTACCATATATGGTGACAATAAGACAAAGGCGATTGGCCACGTTTCGAATTTGGAATCGACTTTGTAGAATACATTCTTCTTCCCAGTTGAACTACTGAGAGAAGTGGAAAGGCTGTTAAATTGTCCTCAGCGCTGAACTATGTTACATAAGCCCTCCTATACATTAGGGTTATTTTCTACTTGACACACAATTTGTCATAGTGTCGTAGCGACGTACTTGTAACAAATATTTCCCATCATCTGCCTAGTCTTTCCAACTATGTTGGAGTTCGCTTCCAGTATTATTGGATGGAGCTGATTACCAGTATTTTACATGAAGCGATTGCGTCCATAATTAATTTCTGGGTAAACACGGTACCTATTGGTGAGACTAGTTGTAAGTTGACTGTCAAAGATTTACAAAAGACGTGCGTGATTTCCCAGGCACGGAGGGTCTCGGTATGTTGTTAATGGTCACCCATCCAGGGATCGACCTCGACTAGAGTTGCTTAAACTTGAACATCGACCCGTGCGGCTGATATTATTTCGCCCCTTAAATATTCAAGTAACAAATATTTAAGTAACCAACAAAGTGCAATTTTATTAAAATGAAAATTCTTGCGCCCCGCAGCGGTGCCATCTCAATGCGTTGAAAATATTAAAAAGGTTCTTTTTCACAATTCATAAAAGCTGTAGTTATAGTCCTTTACAGCCACACCTCGTGGCTTCTATATTACTTCCTTATTGCTGGAGAATTTAGAATTTCACAGATTTTCTTTTTATCTTCTTCATAAATAAATTAGTTCAGTGCTTGGGAAGAATTAATAACAGGCGTAAAAAGTCGCTTAACAAAGCCAAGAGTCACTTATTCTTTCCATCATTTTGGGTTTTTTTTGTACGGTCACATACCTGAGAAACTTCTTATTATTGTTGTATCGTTATTGAAAGTGAAATTTAGAAGGTTGGCTGTTTTTGAAGTTTACTTATAAAATACTATATGTATGTGTTCCCTGAAGAGCCAGGCAAAGGAACTTATTAAGTATACCCACATTTCCGTTACCATGTAATTTAGGTCAGCTTATTGCGATCAATCAGGCCAGGCAGCAGCAGCCCTAAACTTAGTAAAACCCAATAACACTTTGTTCGACCCAGAAATTGAATTGACAATTTCAATAGCGTGTCTCAATCCGAATCTCAATCCGCGATCTAAAACTGGTGATTCTGATTCGTCCTTACAAGGATACAGATTGCAAACTCGGCCATTGATTGGTTATAAACAAAGGCCGATCTAGAGATTGGGATTGAGATACGTCATTGAAACTGGCAGTAAACCAACAAGGATAGAATCTCAATCCGCGATCTAAAACTGGTGATTCTGATTCGTCCTTACAAGGATACAGATTGCAAACTCGGCCATTGATTGGTTATAAACAAAGGCCGATCTGGAGATTGGGATTCAGATACGTCATTGAAACTGGCAGTAAACTAACAAGGGAGTTCAAAGAGCCATTAAAAAACAAAAGAAAATGCTGGTTTTCCTTTTAATTATTATTGTGCTTATTTCTGTCATAGATTTTGTATTGCTTGACACACATAAATGAATTAACACTTCCATTTAATACTGAAAACAAACATAAAAAATCCCGTAACAACATAATTATCAGTTCAACAGTTTTCAAGATAAGACTGTACAAACAGACGAAGATTTAATACTTCGTTTGATTGCTGATTGGTATACAAATAATTGTTTTGTTATCAGATGTCTTTGCAGTATCTTAAATCATGATGTAATTAATGATTGTGTATTAATAAAGCGATGATTCAGTATTGTTGCTCAATATTTTGGCATCAATTGTCGTAATATTATCTACTAGCTACCACCTGCGACTTTGTCTGTTTTAAAATCTTTATAAACCGTAAATAAACTCTCACTCTCACTCCGCCTGGGTGTTATTCTGAAGTATGAGGTAGTATGTTATTGAAATAATTATTTGCGACCGTAAGAAGCATACATTTTTCGAAATATAATCATTAAAATAACCAATTATCATTAAAATAAATACTATTCTCTAATTTAGAATTGTGCTCGAATGTCATGATTTTATGAAAAAGTCATTTAATCGCACAAAGTGAATGTAATTATTTATATTTCTTTTGTACCATACAGTCGAATGCTGAGCTACAAATCGAAAAAAAAACCTATGAATATTTGAATTTCGCGGGCTGCTAATAAGTTTTATTTTTCATCTTTTCTTTTTAAAAACGCGCAAACATTTATTGTCACAAACTCAAACAGCCAGACCCAGAACAACTACCTGCAGGCCATACAAATATTTGTTCCGTTCGGGAATCGAACCCACGACACGCGGCGCATCAGTCGATCGCTCAGGCATTGCGCCAACCGTGCAATCAATCGTGCATCAGTTGAATGCCGACAGCACGATTGTCATTGAGAATACCTTTAATCCCTGTAAGTCTGAATATCATCTTTATGTGCGTGAAGTCTAGAGTTGATTTTATAATGACAGTAGCTATCAAAAATGTCCGAAGCAAATTGTAGTAGGTTACAATTTGAAACTGAACCTTATGCAGTTAAGTTAAAGTTTTATATTCAGGAGCAGGAAAATACCTCGTTTTGTTGACCGTATTTTAGACACCAGCGGTCTGCCCAGTATGTATTAGCATCGGCAAACTTGCATCGATACTCGGGACACGATTGGGCGTGCTTTTTATTGTGATTTTATATTGCACGCGTATCGAAACAATTGAAACAGCGAAACAAACTCACAAACATTCACATGTATATATTAAGAATCCACTGGCTCACGAATAAGGAAACGGAATATTAATAAAAAGCTGATATTGGGAGAATCCCCATTCTTAATTGGATATTATAATTGTTGTATGTTTTTGTAATAAATGTAAGATAAGAATATGTTTTTTCCTGTTTTCACATCACTTTTACCTTGTTTCTTTAGTGTATTCATATTATTCACCTCGCCTTGATGGAGCTTTAACTGTTTTCTGTCTTGAGCACGCACCGTTTTTCTATACTGTTTCTTTTAACAAAATTTATTTATTTAAATAATAATAAATATTGCTGGACAATCCACACAGCATCATCTAGCCCAAAGCTAAGCAGAGCTTGTGTTATGGGTACTAGATGACTGATATACTTAATACAATACATTACATAGAATTATTAATATATGAAGAAATAAAATAAAATAAATAATCATAGGGCATCAAAAAATTCATCCGCATCGTTGTCAACGGGAAAAGTGCCCAGAAGGCTGGCAGCATTGCCACGTTGAATGGCAATGCTGATTCTTTGGCCAAAAAAAAGCCCATCCCTCTGGTCACGTGAAGAGTCGACCAAACGTTTCGCGATTTCTCGAAAAACTAAATGGGCACACGGACCCCATGGCCCTAGTGTTTCAACCCCAAACGGCTCAAACATATAACTTCCAGTTAGGTTGTTGTATTACATAGATAGATATTTTTATTATATATAGCAAATACCCAGAACACCCGGAACAAATATTTGTCTTGTGCTGAATAAATGTTTATCTCTTTTTTTTACTGCAAATAATACTTGAATCAAATCTAAAATAGATAACCCTTTACAGTTACAATCTAACGACCACCCATTTCAATCCAAGAATATCACCCCGTTCACCCAAAAATGTTCCGAATATAATATTCAAACCTGTCATTCGGCTCATCTCGGTTACCTACGTACCTACTATAGTAATTAATCAGTCCGCCTTACCTTCGCAAAGACGGAGGCTTACTATTCACAGAGTGTTTAATTAGCTTCGTCATAGCTTTGACACGAGCGACTTTTTGTAACCCCAGGGTTGAAGAGTGATTAATTATGTTCAGGCCGCACTGAACAGAATCTGCGTGGCGTCTAAAAATAGCCTGTCATTTGTTTCTTTGATGTGTAAGAGGG
Organism: Phlogophora meticulosa; assembly: GCA_905147745.2. Classification (NCBI taxonomy): domain Eukaryota; kingdom Metazoa; phylum Arthropoda; class Insecta; order Lepidoptera; family Noctuidae; genus Phlogophora; species Phlogophora meticulosa. The sequence goes on along the minus strand of LR990531.1, from coordinate 14,912,038 downwards.
TTTCCGGGGTAGTTCCTTTTGGCAGCGGCTCTAGGTATGATATTGGTTGATTTTCTTTTTAGGATTCCGTAGGTATTTGGAAAAAACGGAACTCTTCTAATATTTAAAAGTCTATCCATCAGTCTGTCCGTGTATCCGTATCTCCGTCTGTCTATATGTCCGGCTGCCCGTATAATTGCCCGTAACCACTGTCAAAGATCTACTAATAACTGCTGAAATCAACGACATGACGTGCTTCCTAGACATGTAGAGGTCTCGGTACATAACAGACGGTCATCCATCCACCGACCGTCCCCAGCAAGGGAAGTCTAACCCTTGATCTTCATTAATTTAGTCACGAGAGAATATATAACATTTCTGTGTACAAAACAAATCTTATACACGAACCAAAATGGCCGTCTATAAATCAGAATCCTAAAAAACAAATGCAAGGGAAACTCTCTCCGAAATAAAACAAAAGACATTTTAGACACATTCCGGGAATTTCGGTGCCATGATTTACAAATCTTTGGACATATTACTTACTATATAAGGCGACCCTATTTCAACCCCCTTTCATCTAAGAGTCCTCTAGGGTGGATTTACAGTGGTTTGAATAAAATATACTCTTTTTTTTTGTAGAAATATGAGGAAAGTGGATGAAAAGCACTGAAGGGATGGGAATGGACCCCAAACATTGAGGGACTGAGATAAGAGGGAATAGTTTTAACCCAGATACAAGTGTGTTTTATAATAATAAATAATAATACCAGCCTGTTACTGCCACTGCAGGGCAAATACCTCTTATCATACAGAGAAAACATGAGCATCATATGGATCCACTGGAAATACAAAATAGGGATCAGAAGATCAAAATTATAATATGGCAGAAAACATGTGAAAGAGGTGTTATCACTTTAAAAGAAGTGTAGGTTTCTAAGGGTTCCGTAGTAAATAAGGAACTCTTATAGTTTCGCCATGTCCATCTGTCAGATTGTCCCCGGCTTATCACATAGACTATTAGTACTATAAAGTTGTAATATAGCAAAGGTATAAGAAGATCAAAATTAGAAGGCAGAAAACATGTGAAAGAGGTGTTATCAGTTTAAAAGAAGTGTAGGCTTCTAAGGGTTCCGTCGTTAACAAGGAACCCTTATAGTTTCGCCATGTCCATCTGTCAGATTGTCCCCGGCTTATCACATAGACTATTAGTACTATAAAGTTGTAATATAGCACAGGTATAAGAAGATCAAAATTAGAAGGCAGAAAACATGTGAAAGAGGTGTTATCAGTTTAAAAGAAGTGTAGGTTTCTAAGGGTTCCGTCGTTAACAAGGAACCCTTATATTTTCGCCATGTAAATCGGTCCGTTTATCCCCGGCTTACCACTTATACTATTAGTACTAGAAAGGTGTGATATGGCATAGGTAGGTGATAAATACATATATTGGCCACGCCAAAAATCGTATATTTTATTATTTTGATATTCCCCACACTCACAATCCCAATTAAAACTATTAAATTAACAACATCTCTGAAGCTAAAACCCACCAAACAGTTAAGGCTTCAAAGCGTGCAAAAGAAACATGCACACAAACACTCTAAAATATTCCCTTCTTCTGGGTAGTAGCCATCATTTGAAGTTAAAAACAAAATATGGCTCTGTTAAGAAAGACAGAAAGAAATAATTTATCTGCACAAAACACGGTATACAGGATGGTATGGTAAATACAATTGTAGAGCATATATGTTTTGCTTCATAAATATAAGCATGCAAATTTTACATGCATAACAATCCAATACAACTACTGAGGAGATTGTGGCTAAATAAAAACAGCCGCAGGGGGTTGATCGAAGGTTAAGCTACGCTAGCCGAGGTCAGTCTGTGGATGGGTGACCATTCGTAACATATCGAGACTCCTCCGTGCCTCGGAAAGCACGTTAAGCCGTTGGTCTCGGGTGTCATTTGTAGATCTTTGACATTCGTTACGGGTAGTCAGAAGCCCGAAAGTCTGACAACCAGTCTCATCAAGGGGTATCGTGTTGCCTAGTAACTGGGTTGTGGAGGACAGATAGGCAATCGCTCCATGTAAAATACTGGTATTCAGCTGCATCCGGTTAGACTGGAAGCCGACCCCAACAGAGTTGGGAAAAGGCTAGGCAGGTGATGAATCCAATACAACTACTCAGTTCATCGGATTTTATGCTCTAGGAACTCCCTGACACTGTAATAGCTGTTAGCAGATAGAAATAGGAGATGGTTAATACTATTTGTTATTAACTAAATTAAATATTCGATCGTCGTTCTCTCTCTCTCTCTCTTGAGAATAAGTTAATATCTTTAGTTATTTGATTAAAACTCAAACCGTTTCAAGGGAATAAATATGGTAATACTTACTTAACAGTGATAAACTTGTGTTTTAGACCTAGTTTTGTAATAGTTCCCTAGGCGGAGATTTATACACTTTGAGCTGATGTTTATACCTGAAAATGGATACAGACTTTTGAAATATAATAGGGATCTGTCTGAATTTTCTACCTTTATGTGGTGCTGTTGTTTATGGATACCCGTAAAAGTTCAACGCGTGAAATACAGTTCGGCATGCCTCTCTGTGAATGTGGCCAAAAAAACAAACATGAAATGTACTAAATTTGACAGTTGTTTGACAGCATGTCATCTATATCATTATGTAGCATTATTGACACAATATTTTTTTTAATAAAAAAAAAACGTAAAAACATACTATAATAATACAAAATAATAATATCACTATAGATTTTGTAGAAAAACTCTCATGGAGGTTCTTTATTAGAGCAACAAAAGCCTAAACAACAGATTATAGAATTTTAGTCGGCTGTCTGTGTGTATGTTTGTACATGCATCACGAAAAACTACTGCACAGAATTTAATGCAGTTATCACCGATGTATTGTTAGTGGTCTGACTTAAAATATTGGCTCCATTTTATTGGTATTTGATTAATTCTCAAATGTCTCTGCAAACATAAAACTTATACATAGTTACTTGATTCAAAAATATACACCGTTAATGGATTCTTAATTATGTACACGCGTAGAAAGTCGCGGGCCAAGGCTATCGTTTAAATAAATGTAAGTGTTGTTTCTAAGTTTGAGAATTATAGAAAATTTTAACTCAAAAGATAAAAATAATATAAATAATAAAAAAATTACAAAAATAGTATAATTAATAAAAAAAAATGAGAATAATAATAATAAATGTTACAACAAATTTTGTGTGTATGAGAAATTCGATTTGACAGGTCTCCGATTTGATAGACTACAATGCCACCATTTGGAACTGCCCAAAATAAAATTCACCATTTTATAAGCTTGAATTTATCTTGCCATGTAAGTATGTATGTGTGGGTCAAATCCTGTGACTGAATTTTAAGCCAGTTATTCCCAACCGTTTGAGTTGAAGTGTTAGATACATTTTGTTTAAAAAACTATTACTATTTGTTATATATATTATGTGTATTTATGTTATTAATATTAGTAAATAATGTTTACTTTAAGTACTATTACTTTTTTCGAAAAAGACAGACAGAGAGAAAAAAAGTTGCTTGGAAGGACATAACTCTTTTTCCTTACGTGACGAGTTCTACAAGTCAACTCATCACAAACTTCGTTAACATCTGCCAGACAACGAGACATAATAGAAAATGTATTGTTTATCGGTCAGGTGGCGTTTAAGGTGTTAAAACATAGTCATATCATAGTTTTCTCTATTTCCTTTTAATTCATCAAATCTTTTAATAAATCACTTCATCTTCAGCTCTTCATTAACGGCCTTTGAAGAGACACCACGATTTTGCCAATATCACGTAGGTGCTGGTATGGTATGCTGTCTTAGTACCCACGTGAGAAAGAAACCACTGATTAAATAAGTGTTTTTATTTTTAAGATTATGAAGTCCGAGCGTGTTTAAATGTTGTGCTGCAATCAATCCGTTCATCTGACAGCTGTCATAATATTGCCAACATTCAAAAATAATGTAAATGAGTGTTGCAAATATTCTGTCAGTATGAAGTGAAAATGGGTTGTTGAACTCTGGCTTTTCTCCCACATTCATTATTCCAAAAGTGCGTCATACATTTATAAATAACCCTTTTAATGGATTGAATAGAAAACAAAGATTGTATTTTCTACTTATAAAAGCTTTTATCCTTCACAAACACGGAACTCTATGAATAGATTTTCTTGGGCTTTTCCTTGTCATTGACAAATAAATTAAGAGGTAATTTGTGAGCTTAGTATACTAACGCTTTTTTTGTTGTGTACACCAACAAAATGTTTCAATTTACTTCAATTTGCTGTACTTAAACTTAGCAATAAAACACCCAACATCGGAAAATTGCAGTCCGAACTCCGTTAAAGCGCGCACCGCAACAAAACTTCTTCAAAATAAAAATCAAGCAACATTCTGGATTCTAGAACTTTCCACGAAGGTTCTCGCAATTAGTGGCTACAGTCTAGACCGAGGCAGTGGAAACTTGGACGATGCACCTTTTTCGCCATAGCTGTGACGTCAGTTATGAATTACGTCATTAGTGACCGTTTATGTCTTTGCGAGCGCCTGATTATTTCTGTTTTTTTTTTGAGGCGAACGCGTCTTCCGTCACGTTTGGTGATTTTTAGTAGGGGCAAAACTCATGGGTTTTGTCACCGACATACCAGGTGTGTAGAAAACAAAGTTTTTCCAAAGTTTTACGTTCACACTTGTGTCGGCATTCCCCATGGCTACTTACTTTTCATCGGAAAGAATGTTAAGCAAGATATTTCCTATAGAATATTATTTCAAGTTTTGACGAGTGGTATTAAGTTATTCTTAATAATATTTATTGTATCTACTTCGTCTATGTTGATGGTGTTATAATACCACCTATGCAATCTCAAAAAATACTTATCAAGATTTTGTCTATCATATTTTAAAACAACTTAAAAAATAATAAAAACAAAAACTAATTTAATAAAAAAAAATAGAGGACTGCATAAAAACACGACAGTGTTTCAAATAACTATAGTATAACTATAGTTATTTGAGAGACTTAAGTGAGTGTCAATGATTTTTTTTAAAATCAATCATCAACCAAACATGGTGACTCTTGGCTTTGTTATGCATCTCTTTACTGACGTTATAATAACATCGTAGTTCAAAGTGACAGTTGTTTCGTTCTGTAAATGAATGTTCTTAAAAATGTTGTTTTAACGCAGATATAAGTGGAAATGCCGGGAGGAGACGCCCTAGAAGTACATACACTGACCTTATTGGTGATGATCTTCAAAAAGGTCAGGTGCGTAGTACTCGCAACCGGCGTGCGTGTATAACCAGATCTATGAACGTAAACGAAGCAAAAGCAGTATGTAAGGGTCGTAGCAGGCGTACTGTAGTTTCTGCCTGCCCCATAGTGCTGCTCTCTGGTGCGGCGGGTGCGGGCCAGCCCCAATGCCATCTTGGCGATGATCGCCAACAGGCTGGACTGCCCTTATATCCGGCATTGCTGTGGCAGGCATGTTGCTCCTCCAATGCCAATTAGAAAATTATAATTATTATAATTTTCTTTTGATGTCTATTTTTGTGATGTTTTATTTGGCTTGATTATAATTTTGTGTACATATGGATAATGTCTGAAATAAATTAATAATAATAATAATAGGAAAAAAAAACTTGAGTTTATGTATGTATAAAAATTCTAATGCATTTTAAACCTTAATTTCCTGCTACCGTTTAAGCCAAAGCAATTTCCAAATTTATCATTCCATTAAACGGATAAGGGCTAAAAATTGGCCCTTTTCACCGCCTACAATGAAGCCATTTTTCAGAGGCAACCCTGTCTCACCTGCGAACGGTCTCTTTGACCCAAAACCTTCAATAGGAACCCTCCGGATGGCCCGTCATCGAGATACCCTTGTTATTTGAATATAACTATGTTGGTCGCTTAGACCCGTAAGGCATTGTATATTATATTATGGCTTCGTAAATAGTTTTAAAATAGCGGTTAAGATAGTTATAACGGTCTGCTGGGAAGTATTATGAGAGTCCTATCTTGTCTTTTGTAATAGGATAAAAATTGTATGTTTCTTGTACATGTTTTTATTAAATAACCTAAAAAATTAATACATTGAATTGCGACTTAGAACGCCAATGCATTTTCTTCTAATATATAAAATTCTCGTGTCACGGTGTTTGTTATTAAACTCCTCCGAATCGGCTCGATCGATTTTCGTGAAATTTTGTGTGCATATCGGTTAGGTCTGCGAATCGGGCAGCATCTATTTTCATCCCCCTAAATGTTAAGGGTGGTCCACCCCAAACATTATATACGGCAAAACAACGTTTGCTGGGTTAGCTAGTCTTACTACTACACCCAGATTTTTACACTAATTGCGAAGAAACACAAACAAGATACACCTTGCGACATAACCAAAACAAAATAAACAAACCTCAATCCAGACTCAAAATGCACTCAACCAGCCCTTTAATTATGTCCATAAAAAAATATAATAAATTACCGAATAACATTAGAGAACTAAACAAAACACATATATTTATTAATAAATGTAAACAACTTCTGGAATCCAAGGTATATTATTCAGTAAAAGAGTTTTTAGATGACAAATCAGTTCCAAAATAAAATTATCCCCTCTCTTAAATACCAAACATTAAAAATATATAATTATAATATTAATACATAAATAATATACCATAATTAAATAACAATATTAATATAATGATAATTTCGAACTATATTATACATTTGAATACTTAGATAAATACATAAGCTCACATATTTTTTTTTTTTATATAAGAATTGTTATTTTATTTTCTATTAAATTTAATATCTTTATTTATACTAACACAAATAAAAGATCTCAATAGAATTATAAGTAACTACTAACAATATATTTTAATAAGTAGGTACATAAGTTTACAAAATTTTATAAGAATTGTGTTATTTTTAATTTTTATTTTATAAATTTTAATTTTTAGTTTAATACCATGTTGCTGTGCCCTAACAGGGTCCATAATTGTACCTTAGCTGTAAGCTTTTTGTAACATCTTTTATGCACATTATGGTACGCAAAATAAATGAATATGAATATGAATACTACTACTAGCTAACCGCTAGTCTTTATATATAATTCTACTGTTAGTGTGTATGACACTGAACTCCTAAACGGCTGGACCGATTTGAATAAATCACAGGCGACAGGAGCTCATAAAGTATGGTAATAGAAGTAAAACAACATTATCAAAAATATTTCTTATGAAATATTTTTAACAGAAAAATGAATGTATTTAAGATGTGACACATAGTATATTATGTAACTTAAAAACTAAAACCACGTATTTTTATTCCCTCGATGTTCCACATACGTTTTTGCGTCAGCAAAAAAAAAGTAATAGTTAATGCTAAAGTCACGATCTGGCTTGGGCTCGACGTGCTATAGGTTGGTTTATGTATATTCAACTTTTGCAGCAAAACGACTAAAATCCATCTAATAGACATAAAAAAGTCGGGGCTTGTAGGCCAACGCAGTGCACAGTAAATGTAGAATCAGCAACTGGCGTTAAACACGAAAGTCTGTCCTATGACGCTCTAGGCGACCTCATAGTCGATGGAGTTTATATAAATAAATAAATAATGCTGGATAAACCACACAGCATCATCTAGCCCCAAGCTAAGCAGAGCTTGTGGTATGGGTACTAGATGACTGATATACTTAATACAATACATTACATAGATAGATATTTTTTATTATACATAGCAAATACCCAGAACACCCGGAACAAATATTTGTAGATCGTACAAACATTTGTCCCAGGGCGGGAATCGAAACCGCAACCTCCTGCGTCGCAGGCGGACCTTCGCCCGCCGCGCCACATCGGTCGTCAAATATATATCTAGCTATTGCCCGCGGCTTCGTTCGTGTTAGGAAGTGGGGGGTCAAAAAGAGACAAAAAGTAGTCTATGTCACTCTCCATCCCTTCAACCATCTCCACTTAAAAACCACGACAGTTCGTCGCTCCGTTTTGCCGTGAAAGACGTACAAACAGACACCCACACTTTCCCATTTATAATATTAAGTATAGATTGTAATTTTTTAAATATTAATATTGGGTTGCTCCACATTCTTATCATTTATTATCCATACATTCCCTTCTCTCATTTTTACCATCTAATGATGACATATCAGTGACCTGAGATAAGTATGCAATCTACTTACTAGCATTTTATAGTTTGAAGTGGATATTTGGATAGGTCACCGACTGTACTCATTATCTTGTTGCGAGGGATGAAATGTAAAACTGATGACATGTCATTGGAGGTGAAGGGGTGAACTCAGAATAAGCGGAGGTGGGGAGGAGGCGGAAGGGGAAGCGGAGGCACAGGCAGATGAAGAGGTAAGAAATATAAACATTAATAAAACATTTATTTTCAAAAAGGAATACTTAGTCGCAATCAAAATTTAAAAGATGATAATTATATTTAACAAACAAAAGTTTTGCGGCTTTGTAACCTTCTGGGCGATTTCTGAGTGGTTCACAGTTTGAATCGGCTCCATTGAACAGTTGCTCACACGGTACTGAAGCTGCCGGAGATGATAAATACGTGCGCGCGATTGGAGCAAAAGGTTGAAATTTCGTGTTACGCCTCCACCATATTAAAGGGTCTTCTTCGAGTGCTAGCAGGTTTTCTTTATTGTATTTATTAATTAATGATTTCCATAACACGAAGTTGCCATTGGCAACGGTGGTGTTATTTTCTCCTTCCTCTTCATCATCACTACTGGTATTCAGCAAGTTAGCCAGATTCGAATGTACGCTCTGAGTCGGTGGTATACTATCGAAGCTTGTGGATGGTTCATCGTCCGTTGAAGTAGATTTAATTCTAGTTCTTTTGGGAGCAGAAGCTTCGATATCTTGAACTCCATTTGCAAGATCATGTTGCGTTAACAATCGTAATAATTCGGACTGAACTTGCTTCTTAATAATTTCATTAAAGAACTTCAGTTTATACCTTGGATCTAGATATGTGGCAAGCGAATACAGTGTATTGTTTTGAAGGTCACAGAATCTTGAATTGATGTCTTTGATCAGGTTTTTAATCATTATTTTAAAATCTATACTTGTGTCAGACTTGTCTTTTTCTGCCTCCAAGGTATGCTTTAGTACGTGTACCATTGGGATCACTGATGATATGGAAGCAGTTGTATCGCTTAGATTCCTCATTATTCCTTCGAAAGGATTCAGTATTGCCACGATCTTACTAAGAAACAACCATTCTACTGTGGATATTTGTGGAATATTGTGATTGGTGGCATAAATACAAATAGAATCTTTGATCTTCAACAGACGCTCGATCATATTAAAAGGGCTGTTGTTCCATCTAAAATAAAAGATAAAATTTAATTGATTGATTAAATATGTAATATGTACGTGTATAAAAGAAAAGGAAAGAAACATTAAGGCCATCTGGTATTTCCGGACATCGCCAAGCGGCTGGTTGACTCTTTACGTGACCAAAAGGCTGGCCATTTTTTGGCCAAAGAATTGCCGTTAAACGTGGCAATTCTGCCAGGTTTTTGAGTACTTTTCCCGTTGATAGCAGCAGATGCAGATGAGTTTTTGATGACCTTTGATTCTTTCGTTTTCTTTTTTGTAAATTGGTTATAAATTAATAAATACATACCTGGACATACTGTCACACTCCTGAATCACGTGGAGTGCAGGTTGGTTTAGTTGCTCTGTTTGAATTTCAATGAGCTCATCTTGGGCTATTTGAGAGTGGTTAAAATGCTCCGATATCCTCTTGCATTTTGCAATTAAGTCTTTGACTTCAGGGTTTTCTAGAGCAGAATGAATACACAGCTTTAGTTGATGGACTGTGCAGTTCACATCAGGTATATTGGCAGCCAAATGCATTGTTCTGACCTTATTTGATTCGCCATTACGAATAATGCAGTGTATTTTCTCGTCCTGTATGTCCCACTCCAGCAGCATCATTCTGAAATAGTCACAGTTTATATCGCCATTTTGGTGTCGGCCATACGGTGAGCAACATTTTAAGACAATTTGAATCCGTGTGAAGTCTTCAGTAACTCCGTGTGCCGTTAAGCTCAAAAGCGTCTCATTATCACATGGTTTTGACGTACTATCAGTAGTGAATGATAGTTCAGGAAATTGTTCAAGCATTTTTGCGATTTTTCTTGCTATTTTCGGATATATTTCGTCACATATATGGTCAGTAAAAAACTGACGACCTCTTAACTGGTAATTTGGCAAAGCCGTTTGCATTACGCGACGAAATCCAATGCCTTCAACAAAATCAACTGGTAGATCCTGTAATGCAATCATTTCGCCAATCAAATCGTCCATTTTTTTCGCTTTGACATGTGATGTATCCCATCTTTGGTAGTTTTTTGTCGATTTTTCTTTGGCCGTTTCCTTTTCTGCTTGCTGTGATTGTGTCTGATTCAGTTTTACTATTTCCTTTTGTGCTTCCAACTTACAAAATTCTTCATATTTTTGTTCATGCATACATTTTAAATGTCCCTTCAATGGTGTGGTTGTGCGACCTTTTCTTGAATAGTTCTTGTTACAGGTCTTGCATTTTGCAAGATTCATATCTATTTCTTCAAAGTACTGCCAAACGCCACTTGTTTTTGCCTTGCTTGCTGGCTGTAACGGAGTCACCGTAGGTTGTATTGGATTCAAATTTACTACGACATCCCGTTGTCCATCAATTTTACAAAACTCTTCATATTCTTCTCTATGCATTGATTTCAAATGCCCCTTCAACGATGTTGTAGTCCGACCTTTTCTCGAATAGTTTTTGTGACAGGTTAAACATTTGGCACTTCACCGATGTCAGTGTTGTCCAAGATAAGTTTAGAAAGTACATATGAATTGAAAAAGTCACATTTCTATAGCAATTCTACACTCTGAATCCTAAGTTCCGTACCGCACGATAAGCCAGCTTTACATACATACATTCATTCAGTGAGCACTACGAGTCTCATCAATGAAATATTCATACATATCCCTAACGTAATTACTAACGACTTACGATAAATCTCTGTCACGCATGAGCTCCTATTCATTGCTCTTTGTGACTTTATCTACTATACCTAGAGTTTGTCAAGTAAGCTCTATTTTTGTCCGTTTTGTTTGGAGACTAGAATTTGAACACGTAGGCAATTTTGTTTGGCGTGCCGCCATTTTCACACTTTAGACGGAATTGGTCAAATGCAAAAGTCATCATCTTATATGCAATATATTTGGGGTCGGCGCAGCATGTCTTCGTCTCCCATTCATCTCTTTTTGTCGTCATGTCAGTTGTCCGGGCGTTGTTGGCTATCTTGGTGTAATGTGTCGGGCAGATGCGCGGGCGTTCAAGATGAGCTACGCGGATGCAGAATTGAACGCTACCGAAAAAACATGCGCATCATCTCAAACCTTGCTCTGTGCCGTCCATTTTGGAAATTCGTTTAAAGTTGGTTTTACAGTCCACTGCTTTTATACTTCAAGTAAGGTATTTACATAATTATCAGCTCGTTTCTGGCCATATCACCTGTCACACAATCCATTCATCGTTTCTTTGGCCCTCGTATCCTTGTAACCCTTCACATTCATATTCATAAAGTGGCACATGACATCAGAAAAATGAATCATTCGATCATTAATCATCACAAACAATTTGGAGCATCTGAACGAAGCAGCGAAGTAAAGATTGTATACACTGGGAAATAAATTAATACACGTACTCAGACTCACGCTCGCGACCCAAGCTTGTAAGCAGTTGGTAAGGTCACACTGGAAGCCGACCCCAACATAGTTTGGAATGAGCTAGGCAGATAATGGGAATAGGAAGAAAATAATACACAATTGCCCATCACACCGACAACAAACGAATCATAATTAATCGTAATTCTGTAGCGGGAAGCCAGTGTGGCTTTACGGAATTCAACTAAGGGGAAGCGCCTGTAACTCTAGCATTAGCACTATACAGAGAATGCTAAATGCTACATGCTATTTTGCGCACAATTACTGGCGTTCCTTGCCTCGTCACGAACGCTGAAATACACAAAGAGTTGGCTACCGTCAAGGAAGAGATAGAAAATTATCGCAAAAGATACCAAGAGAGACTGGATAGGCACCTCAACGATCTGGCTGCTGCATTGAATAGAAGGAGAGGCTGCCATCAGACGGATTTCCCGCGGCAACCGCACATACTCGATATACATATTTGACGACCGATGTGGCGCGGCGTTTATATAATAAAAAATGTCTAACTATGTAATGTATTGTATTAAGTATATCAGTCATCTAGTAACACATAACACAAGGCTAGATGATGCTGTGTGGATTGTCCAGAATTATTTATTTTTATTTTTATATATCAACTGCATCCAGTTATACTTTCGACTTCGTACAGTCGTGACTTCAACTTCACGCGGTTGGCTACAGTCGTGTAGTGTCGACACTCGCTGTCTATTGCTAACCGCATACAGTTAGTTTGTAACGTGTGAAGGTTAAAGGAGTTTAGATAAAAATGACCACTTTCCGACTGCCGATAACTGCATGCAGTTAAATATAGCGTCTGCTCACGGTTGCTGTGCTGCAGTCCGTCTAAGGGCAGCCTAACAGGGAACGACTTGTAAGCAAAGACATTGGTTCCGACTCTCTTGTGGACAAGCTAAACTAAATATAGACTACTTCCATCTCTTTCTTTTTTATAAAACAAGACAGGGGCAGAGGATTATAAGAACGGTCAACTTTAGTTGAACTGAAACTTCCAAATAAACATAGTTGTCATTTAAAAGGCATCGACTAAAATCATGGTCAAGTTCAAGGCATAAACTAATTTGACATTTATAATTTAATACTTAACTGTCACCGTCCTTTTCTAGTGATATCTGTTAGAATGAGATTTCAATTCTTTAAATCAGTTTAGTTTGTGAACAAGGGTATAGTTACAATTGTGTAGTGAAGCCTGATGTAAATTGAATAAATAAAAGTAAAAAGAGCAAATGCCAGGTGACCGACAAACAATACATTTTCTAGTGCGTCTCGTTGTCTGGCAGTTAAGGTATTAAATGACTAACTAACACTAATCCAAAAGGTCCAAGATAATGTCTGGACTGTAAAAGATACTGTGACCTCGTTCATTTCGGTTTTGTTTTAGAGTAGTCGGCTAGAAAGCACCGATGTCATCTAGTTTCAGAAAAAACGTTGATGTATAAAATGTATAAAAAAAACGTTGATGTACGTTTTTTCTGAAACTAGATGACATCGGTGCTTTCTAGCCGACTACTCTAAAACAAAACCGAAATGAACGAGGTCACAGTATCTTTTACAGTCCAGACATTATCTTAAAAGATACTGTGACGTATAAAAGGGTTATTAGAACCGATTTACTTGTTACGAGTACATACATACAAACATTCATAAACGCACGCCTTTTTCCCAAGGAGTACATACTCCTTTGGCTTCGTTTACATTCATACATCTTGTCATAAACGCAAGCCAGTTAGTACTTCGCACTGATCTTCCTTAATTATTTACTTACTAACCGATCATTAATCAATTATCAATTTCCCTGACTCTACAACACAACGTCTGACCTACATTACTAAGAAATTGTTACCAACGCGCCAAAGTTGCTTAACCTTGAACAAAATTGATCAGAACTCTCATTAAGATGGAAAATGGCAGTCTTCCTCAATGAAGCTTAAGTATAGTTCGGTAATTAACTGGTAAGATTATCGTAATATAAATCTGGTAACATTAATAGTGGAGTTGGCAGAGAGCCAAACACTTAATGTAATTGTTTGTATATGGAAGAGGACCTTGCCATGTACTCTGTGCCTTTTTTGGCAGTAAAATGGCCGTCGTGACTTAGATCATATAAAGCAGGATATGTGCAACTGACCTTGGATTGTCTCCTAATAGTTTATAAAAAAAATATTTTTCTGAAATCTTCTCTTTTCTTTTATTTGCAAAAGGTAAATGATTAAATCACTAAATAATAATAATACTGCCTCTTATTGTCACAAAATTATAGGTCTAAAACATCGTGAGGAAACCCCTCGAAATAATATAAAAAAAAAATTGCTGGATATATAGATATTTTTTATTATACATAGCAAATACCCAGAACACCCGGAACAAAACTTTGTAGATCATACAAATATTTGACCCAGGGCGGGAATCGAACCCGCAACCTCCTGCGTTGCAGGCGGACCTTCGCCCGCTGGTTTTTCCTAAACAAATGTCGATGATATCAAAACACTAGTAAAATACATATGAATTGAAATAGCCATAGTTTTACTACCCCAACATAGTTGGGAAAAGGCTAGGCATATATGTATATATACACAACTACATACTCAATATGTCGGTTATCCGTACAGGTTTTCAGTTTCAATCCATGGTGTAGATCTACCGAGCAGAGTGATGTTGCCGGCCTTCTACGACGCCTGGATCACCAGCTGGGGTGCCGAAAGGGTAATGTACGCTAAGTGATGTACTCCTCGATCTATGATGATAAGTGGGAACTTGGACTCAGCTGATAAAATCTTATAGAGTTCGTTCTGTAGAAGCTCGGCGGGGAAATATTCGTGAGATGATGATGACGACCTACTTAGTTTTCGTTGCAGTGTATTTTTTATTCAAATTGTAAATAAGATAACGTCAAGGCCCTGCTATCGCATTAGGTACCCACATTTAATTATAGTTTTAAGGAGTTTTCAAATAAATTACTAAAATGAAATATATACTTGAAAAATACACACAGGATTCACAACCCCCACTTAGCTTAACATATCCAATCTTTAACATTCTAAGTACTAGCGATATTCTTTAACCAATACACACTCGGAATTATAAGTGAAATATATTCAGGGTCAACATGTTAGTTTTGACAGGAACTTAATCTCCGAAATATGAGATTTCTATACATTTGGCGAACAATAGCATTTTTGGGACGCTAAGGGTAAAAAAATCTAATAAAAATAAAATAGCGGTTTTTGGTCAAGTACCCTATGTTTAGTTATGGCTGTTATAAAATGTTGGGATGGTGAGGACAAGACATATTAAAGTTGAATAGTTTTCCTAATATCGCCGAGAAGCGTCAACAAGGAACAGTGTCCTAAAAAATTCTGTTTGGTATTCGAAAGTTGGATTACTCAAAAATACTGGACACGTATTTTTTCTTTTGTCACGTAAACCAAAAATGACGACGATATAGTGCGTTAAAATTTCGCGTGACGTCACGCCGTGCTACACTTTTCACGTACAAGTGACGTCACTAGCCCCTTCTCCTGTGATGTGTTATATCTTTGATACTTTTTATTGATTTGAGTAAGCAAAAAATACGTGTCCAATATTCTGGCGGTTCAAATAGACTTATTGTATTTATACCTAGGACACATCCCTATTGTTACGTACTCGATCAAATTACCGTGCAAGTTCAAGCGTTTTTGCCATACCTACTATTGACATCAAATGCTCATAATTTAGGACCTAATAATACCAGTGTTCATATTAAACCGTGGTGCTAGGTAACTGGGATTAACCCGGTGGTAAACACCCCTTTTTGTCTATTGGCCTAACTCTGTTCTGTCTCCTGCTTGTTATGGAAGGAAGTGGAAATTATGTATTTTTCTAACTACTCCGATGTTCTTTTCTGATCAATTTTGTTGCCGGATTCAAGACAGTTGAATCGTTTTTCCAGCACTCGTTGGGCTTCATCGTCTCAACGCTTTTCTCGTGGTTGCCACTTTTGATTCTGGTTTTTAGGAGGTGCAGTGGTTTGGGCATAGTGTGGTGGGCTTGTCCCAATAAAAATGTGGTTAAGTAAGTCCAATGTCAAAGTAAAATAATTTATAATCGGGTATACTCAGCTCCAGTCGGTCGGCGATGCTGAATCGTATATACTCCACTGCAGTTTTTATCAGCTGTCATCAGACACGTTTAACGCCAAGAGGAGAAGGACGTACACTGACCTTATTGGTGAAGTTCTTCAACACGATTACATAGGTGTGTTGTAGGTATTTGTAACCGGCTTGCGAGCATGGCCAGATATATGAACGTAAACGAAGTAAAAGGAGTATGTAAGGATCGTAGCAGGTGGCGTTCTGTAATTTCTGCCTAGATTCATGGGAAGTAGTTGTAAGTAAGTATAAGTTTTCACTTCTCTTCTGTGACCATAAAAACAGGAAAAAAAGGATGATGTGGCCTCTCTTTTTTTTTAAACATAAACGACATTGCCCCTGGAGTACGACCAAAATAAACAGCTCGCTTCATAATGCGTTTTGTCCTATCCAAAGAACATAAGTATTTCCTCAATCCTCTCCAGATTATGTGCCCAAGTTACTGTCATCCCACATAAAAAAGCTAACTTTATTTTTTGCCCAAGAGCTTTTACTTTTTAAAGTGAACACTTCCTTTAGCGGCCTTTCTTTAAGGGATACCCACATCAGGCCTGCGATTGAACAAAAAACCTTCAGTGCCTTCGACCTTCTTTCCTTAAAATCATTTCGCTTGGCTGGATTAAGTCCAGAGACTACAATAGTTTTCTTCTTTGGTTCCATTAACGCTAAAAGTATAATATTTCATCTGTATTATTGCAGTCGCCATTTTGTCTATACAGTATTATTAACCAGAATTGAGAGTAATGCTATAAGGGATGCTACTTTCGATATTCTACGCAGTATGAGACTAAATGCGGTCATTAACGCTAAGTGTGTGGCATTACTAGAAATTGTACACTCGTTTCCACAATAAAAATAAATCTCTTTGCACTTAACTGAAACCGTTTTTCGGTAGAATATTTTTTTTTTTCACCAACGATAGTTAGAAAGAGAGAAAATAAAATACGATCAAGATTAAGGACCACAAATATGTTTTATGAATTAATGAAGTATTACCACAACATCCCAAAGAGTACATTTAAATTTAGATGATTAAGTGTGGGGCTTGTGGCTCAGTAATATATTGTGTTGCGCATTAACTGGGTTGTGAAAGTCACATATCCAATTGCTCCATGTAACACAATGCTACACAACTGCATCTGGTTAGACTGGAAGCCGACCCTAACATAGTTGAGAAAAGGCTCGGATATGTTACAAAAATTGAGTGGAAATTAAAATGTTAGCGATTGTGATGTATTAACCAACCATATTGCCATTTGTATAACCATTTGTACGATCTACAAATATTTGTTCCGGGTGTTCTGGGTATTTGCTATATATAATAAAAAATATATATCTATGTAATGTATTGTATTAAGTATATCAGTCATCTAGTACCCATAACACAAGCTCTGCTTAGCTTGGGGCTAGATGATGCTGTGTGGATTGTCCAGCAATATTTATTTATTTATTTTGCAGGAAATTCAGTCTGCTTATAAGATATATTTATATCTTATAAGCAGACTGAATTTCCTGCAACAGAAGAATCAACATTATCAATATCATCCTGACATTTTCTGGAAACTCGCCCTAGATACCAAACACGTATCTATATCCCTTTCTATATGATAGTTGTATCATAAAATCGTACGAAGTCATGGGAAAATTCACCCTAACACCCAATCCTATAGGTTGTATCGTAAGAAATGGGGAAATAATGGCCGCATCGGACCAAGGCTCGGGTGGTGAAACCGATGACGGCTCGTAAGGACACAGGAAAGGGATTCTCGAGGCAATGTCTTGACGTCGAATGGTTAGGTAGCAATGTGGTGCACGAGCGGTAGCGTTTTTGTATAAAACTTAACTAGAGAAGCAACGGGTTTTCATATTCAGCCGAATTGGAAGTTCTGAGCTACATACACACCACGTATTCTGTCGACTTTTAAGTTATTTAGGAAACAGGACTAATACGGAATCAAAACCGTGTAAATCATCAATCATCATGCTTGTGCTTTACCTTAATTTATTTGGAATTGGCGTAACATGTCTTGTACTAGTAATTATTAAATTTTCCCTCATGGTGTCTTCTCAACGTCAACTTAATTGGTTTCGTTAAAATTTTGTTCCTATCCATACCTGCCATCTGGTGGATGAAAAATCAACAAAATAAAAAGATAAACGGCAAGATTATTTTCAAGCGAGTTCGAGGACTATGGGAAGTAGTTATTGTAATGGTAACGGTATGGACTTTATTTCAAAATATTGTCCAAAAAATTGTGCGTGTCGCCCCAGACGTGACTTGAGTTTACTCTTTAAGTGCAATCGTCTGTTGGCGCCAATATTGTCAACCAACACAGGCTTTGCCAATATAGGCGCAAAACATAACGCTTTTGAGTTAAAGTTTGGGGGCTTTATATGAAAATTAATTCTTGAGGAGTACCTAAACTCCAATAATTGTTATTAAATTGCACTTTATCGCTTCCGCCTCTCCTGTGGACTTACCCAAGTGTTCTGTAATACATCTATTGAATTATTCAAGGCCGTAGTTGGCGGATATTCGACGTTCTCAGTTGAAACCCTGTAAATCTGGTTTCAGAGTTTGGATCTATTATGTTATTAGCATACGGGAACTGAACTGTTCAGAGTCTACGGAACAGGGTACTGTGAATATATCAAGGTCGTGCCTCAAGAAACTTCTTGCTGTCAATGGATTCAAAAATGGCGGAAACTAGATGTTACTTTGAAACTTTGTTTTTTTTTTATTGCGGTATTAAAAAGTTGGCGCTTGTTGTTGTTCTTTTTTTAATCTGTGTTTATTATAGGGATTTATATATACATTTACCACAATTTTAACACTGTGGTGAAGATATGTAGTAGTATTCCTCGAAAGGCTAGGCAGAGGTGTATCTATAGTACACATTTCACCAGTTGTGTTTAAGTCCTATGTAATAGGGGGCGAGCCTATTGCCATCAACATTGATGGCATTAATCCCATCGTACTTTTACAAATACTAACTTACGCTACGACTAAGCATTAGGTTCTTTTGGGTTTGGACTCATTAAGGCTAGTTTAGGACTAGCCTTAATGAGTCCAAACCCAAAAGAACCTAATGCTTATCTAAACCCAATCCTTCCTCACCATACAAATTTCACCAGTTATGTTTAAGTCTCATGCCAATAAACCCCACACATACACATTATGCACAGGAACACCTTTCTAAAATTCGTGTATTTTGTATGTACATTGGTCAGAGAGGGGTCTGAATGTGGTGCCTGTGACCGAGAAATTGTGTGAAAATCTACTAAAAAAATGTTTTTCACACGTACACAAGTACGACATGCCCATGCATGTGATGCGAAGGAATGAGGACCATGTTGTGAGGAAAGTTTTGAGTATGTATATGCAGGGTTACAAGAGTAGAGGGAGACCAAAGAAAAGATGGATGGATTGTGTGAAAGATGATATGGCTAGAAAAGAGCTGACTTTTGAGATGACGGCAAATAGAGATGTATGGAAGAAAAAAACATGCTGCGCCGACTCCAAATAAATTGGGATAAGGGCAAGTTTTATTTTTTTCTACTTCGCCAACCGTGCCGTCAACGATGATGATCAAGGATGATGATGATGATGGTCAGACAGGGGTCTTTTCTTAGTTCTAGGTACCAGGATAGCCACCCAAAAATGCTTAGGCTTAGAGCTTTAAACCATCCAGTTGTTCTTGGCTGCACTCGTATATTGCATATGGGGAAAATCATCGATTGGTGCCTCATTTCATTACAACCATCTAATGGGCCTCAGCAAGTTGGCTTTGGTTCTTCGTACCCCTCTCAAGGACTCAAATGGCCCAAGAAATGTCGAATGAAAAGAATATCGACTATATTTTGATCGGAAGAACAACATCATCATCCTCCCGATCCCAATGTATTTGGGGTCCACGCAGCATTTCTTCTTCTTGCATGCATTCTATTATCATCATCTGCATCAGCAGGAAATATTTTATATCAAACAGTTTCCGGCACTTCAACATTTAGCAATTACCTATGGTGTATATAACAATGTTTCCTTTTAATTCCACGCTACGGAACCACAAGCATACTTCCGTATCCTGCTCTATTCCATTTCCAGTGTTTTCTTTCAGTTTGCGGCCATTTTCTTGAATCGAGGGATTTTCTTTAAAACCCTTTGTACGGAGTTGGACGAAGAATTGTGTTGTGTCTAAAAGATATTACTGTACCGTACTTCACTACTGTGTAAAATACAGCCCAGGAGAAACAAACAGCTTTATTCTATTTGTGTAGTGCTTCGACCGCGACTTTGTCCACGTAAATTTCGTACTTTTCTCATCGAGCTTTAACATCCCTTCCACCCCCTTTAAAGGGTAGTTTTGAAAGTAAAACATAGCCTATGTTCCTTTTTTATAATGTAGCTTTTTCTTGGTGAAATTATTTTATGTCGTATTTAAAATTTTGATTTCGTAAAAAAATATTAAAAAAAGATTGTAACAGAAATAAAGATTATACAATTCGAATAATAGGATAGTGTCCTTAAAAATTCTGATTGGTACAATAGTTGGATACCTTTGATTACCTAACTTATGCCAAAGATACCGACCGAAACCAAAGACATTTTAGGTACCTATCATCATCATCATCATCCTCTTGCCCTTATCCCAATTTTTCATTTGGGGTCGGCGCAGCATGTCTTCTTCTTCCATACATCTCTATTTCCCGTCATCTCAGAAGTCACCTCCTTCTTAGCCATATCA
This sequence comes from Phlogophora meticulosa, assembly GCA_905147745.2. Lineage (NCBI taxonomy): Eukaryota > Metazoa > Arthropoda > Insecta > Lepidoptera > Noctuidae > Phlogophora > Phlogophora meticulosa. Next base: position 14,891,356 of record LR990531.1, on the reverse strand, counting down.
ACTTTCACACAATCCATCCATCGTTTCCTGGGTCTCCCTCTACTCTTGTAACCCTCTACATTCATACTTTTTATTTTATATATATTATATTCATTTTAGGTACCTATGTTGGTTTTTTATTCGAGAAGGGTAAATTAGTGCAACCAGTGTGCCTAGCACGTCAATAGGGTAGTGTCCTTAAAAATTCTGATTCGTCCGAAAGTTGGATTACTCAAAAATACTGGACACGTATTTTTTCTTTTGTCACGTAAACCAAAAATGACGACGGTATAGTGCGTTGAAATTGCGCGTGACGTCATGCAGTGCTACACTTTTAATGTAGCAGTGACATCACAAGCCCCTTCACCTGAACTTTGATGTGCTACATCATTGTCACTTTTTATTGATTTGAGTAAGCAAAAAACACATATCCAATATTTTTCGGTAATCTTACTGACGGACTAAATAGACTTAATATATTATTACCTAGGACACATCCCTATTGTGCATGCAATTGGAGAGATTGCATTGACATATATTATATCACCTGTATGCAGGTACAGCTTGTAATACTCGTAGTAGCTAATTAACATGTCGGCTTTGAGTTGGTAACCAAACAACTAATGGTAGCTTCAGACACACTTAACACACGATGTAACAATTACAGAGCAACTCTAGCTTGAATTAATTAAACGCGTCTTTAGAGGCTGTGATAGCTTGATGCTTCAGGTTTTCAGATAATTAATGACATTCCGATCCAGGCACCTTAAATTCGAGGGATCGGCATCCCAAAAGAAAGTAAGAAATAGAGAAAAAGAAAAGAAAAACTGAATGCAAGAAACAAAAACAAGTTTTTTTATTTGGAAAATATTACAAAAATACATATATATTTTGGTCCCAAACTCTGTTAGAAAGATGCGTCGATAATCTAATTAAAGTTTAGTCTGTGAACAATGGAATCGGTGACACTGTAGGGTAAAAGCCTCTTCATGTCCATCCCATTATCCCGCAGTAAGGGAGAAAAATATGGGAAAATTTTAAATTTATCAGAATCAGAATCGTTTACTTGTTAAACATACATTGGTATGTTATTGGTATGTTGTATGTAAGATCCTTAATGTTGATATCATCGTATTGACGTTTCAACATTAAGTATCTTATAAATAGTGAAGGTTCTTGCTATGTTTTGTCGATACTGACATGTAAAAAGGAAACAATAAAATAATACCTCTCCCACTGCAAGACAAAGGCCTCCTCCTACACATCGCATCACTACAAGTCTTGTTGCTAAAAAATACTTCAAGCTAATATCACCATAACAATCAACCCTTTGCAACGTTAATCATCATTAGTGTTAAAATTAATTGGTTAAATAAAAAGATAAAATCTTCCGACGTTACAAATAATGAGATTCTTATACCTACTAATTTTTTATCACTTTTCAACTAAGCACTCATAAACTTCCGGGACAAGATCTTGAGAAAAAAATAATTATTTTAAGTAGGTCTCAAGTGGCACTAGTTAAATCTACTGATTAAGGACACAGTGTAGGGAAATCAGTATGACTATTATGGTACAAACGTAATAGGGAATTTTTAGGGCAAAAAATTATAATACGAGTATATGTATTATTTGGTGCCTCTTTGGTCTAAATGTCCCAAGCGCGACTAATGATGAGTGTCTGTTTGTAATTTCCGAAAAACAGTTTTTATTATTTTTTACTAAAAAGATAAATATAAAAATGATAAGTTAAAACTATTCTTTTTCTGTCAGTCTGTTTGTTTGAGGTAATCTCCGAAACGGCTGGACTGATTTTTAACTGGACTTTCACTTTTAGATAGCTAATCTTATATAATAGGTCTTTACCTATGAAATTGCCGTTTTGTATGAAAAAATTTAAATGATTTTTTTTCATGTATTTTTTATTTGTATTAATCGAAGTAATCACCCATGCAATCAATGCATCTTTGCCAACGCAGTGGCAGTTTATTGATGCCCTTAAAGAAATCAGCTGGACGGGAGGCAACAAATTCTTCAAAGGCATTTTGTACTGCCTCTCGGGTATTGAATTTTTTTCCCGCCAAGAAGTTATCCAAATTCTGGAAAAAGTAGTAGTCTGTAGGCGCAAGGTCTGGTGAGTAGGGCGGATGACGGAGAGCTTCCAACCCCAGTTCTTGCAACTTGGAGACCGTCTGCTGTGCAGTATGAGGTCGCGCGTTGTCGTGCAGGAGCAGCGGAGACGAGCGATTGACCAATGCTGGTTGGAGATGTGCCAGCTTCTCCATCATTGTGTTCAATTCTTCACAGTACACATCTGCAGTAATGCTCACCCCGTTTGGTAAGAAGCTGTGTTGAATCACACCGGCGCTAGACCACCAAACAGTGACCATCACTTTTCTTGGGGTAAGTTTTCGTTTAGGGCATTGTTTAGGTGCTGAACCAGGATCCAACCAACTTGCTGAGCGCTTGCGGTTATCAAACAGAATCCATTTTTCATCGCAGGTAACAATGCGGTTCAAAATTCCTTCATTTGTGTGTCTGTTGAGCAGTGCAAGGCACGTCTCGACGCGTACTTCGCGCTGGCGATCATTGAGTTCGTGGGGCACCCATTTGTCAAGCTTTTTTACCTTGCCAATTTGACGAAAATGGACCAATATTGTTTTGACGCTAACGTCGAAAGATGCTGCTAATTCAGCCGTAGATTGTGTATCATCAGCTTCCACAATCGCCTTTAATTCGTCATTGTCGACCAAAGTCTTCGGACGACCGCGAGGTTCATTTTTCAGGTCGAAATTTCCAGAACGGAAGCGAGCAAACCAATAACAGGTAGTGCGTTGGTTTGTAGTGTTAGCTCCGTAAACGTCGTTGATGTTGCGTGCCGCTTGTGCCGCGTTGCTGCCACGACGGTACTCATATTCCATAATTACTCGAATTTTTAACGTATCCATGATGACGAAAAAGATTTAAATGCGATGAAAATGTAACACTAATCAATAAACAAATGACTACTTTTGGAAAAAAATATCCATGTTTTTAAAATAAAATTAATTTGAAATTAGAATTCTTAGCCAAACAAAAAATATTTTGATTTGAAATGGCCAGTACTGCAGAACGGCTATTTCATAGGTAAAGACCTAATATAAAATTCTCGTGTCACAATGTTCGTTCCCATACTCCTCCGAAACGGCTTGACCGATTCTTATGAAATTTTGTGTGCATATCGGGCAGGTCTGAGAATCGGCCAACATCTATTTTTCATACCCCTAAATGTTAAGGGTGGTCCACCCCAAACATTTTTATGGCAAAACAGCGTTTGCTGGGTCAGCTAGTATAATATATAAATACCGCTGCCATATCGTCTTGGCTGTCATTTCAAGGTCTTTGACAGGCGTAACGGGTAGTCAGAAGCCCGAAAGTCTGACAACCAGTCTTAAAAAGGGGTATCGTGTTGCCCAGTAACTGGGTTGTGGAGGTCAGCTTCGCAGTCGATCTATGTAAAATACTGGTATTCATCTGCATCCGTCATTTTTTTTGTTCCGTGGTGATAAATCCTCCGCCCTGGGGGGGGCGGACGGGTCTGTCAGACTCTTACTGACTAAAAATCACCCCTGTGTTCCATCTCACACCTACACCGGGGGTCGCGGGAACGTTTGATCTTTCCACAACCCCCGGAAAAACTGGAAGCCTACCCCAACATAGTTAAAGAAAAAGCTAGGCAGATGACGACGCTAGAGGAAAATTCATTCAGTGAACAAGAAAAAAATCATTATCATCAAGTCACCGTGTTAGCCTTGTTTTTATCCAAATCATTTTCATATTCATGCATTCATTATTTTCCATTCCCTTTCAATACTCATACGACACATTCGACTTCCAACTTTTAACATATTTTTTTTTCTCATTTCTATTTTCATAAAATAACATCACGGTTTTATGGGGAATAAAACCATGTAGGATTAGATTATAAAAGGTTAGGCAGAGGTGTTGATTCTAAGTTTATCTTGGACATCACAGACATCGGTGAAGGAAAAACATCGTGAGGAAACCTGGACTTATATAATTAATATAAGTCTGAAATCGCCAAACCGTCTTGAGCAAGCGTGGTGATTAATGCTCGTGCCTTCTCTGTATGAGAAGAGGCTTTTGCCCTGCAGTGGGACAGCAATAGGCTGGTACTAAGCAGAGGTGTACGGAGGTACTACCTATAGTCAGGCCACTACAACGCTCTTTAAGAGTAAAAATTGAATTAGCACTGCCGCGTTCAAAACTAGCTATGTTTCACACCTCTTGTTATGTGCATACTAATATATAATAAATTACCCAAAGAGATGAAAGATATTGAATTTGACAATAAATTAAATTGTAAGCGCACTTAAAATGCACCTAATACAGAACTGTTATTATAACCTAAACGACTACTTGACAAATTGACATTCTGCAACATCAATATTGTATATTATCTGAAGATTGACGCAATGTTACTACATTGCGTCAATCTTCAGATTACATACATGATAATGGCGATTCCTAATGATAATGTAATCATGTAATAATAACATCCAATTATAATAAATTAATTAACAACAAAATGTTGACAGTAATAATGTAGTAATAGTATATTTTTAAATAATTTTATATAATAATGCATGCAATAATAATTTAGTTTAATTTATAGTCATTAAGAAACATAATGTTGTGGTGCCCTAGCAGGGTTAATGTACGAAACTTATATTTACCACAAGACCTTGTAAACGACATGAATGCAATAATAAATAAATAGTCCACCCACATTTCACCAGGTATGTTTTCGTCCCATGTAGGTCTATAGTCTCCGGGCTACTACTGAGAAATTTGAGATGGGAAAACCCAACAACTCTTTACCCGAACCCAGGATCTCATGCTCAACAGTAGCACTTATGACCATAAGACCATCGAGGCACTATTTTTGATTTCATTAAATTTTAATCAACTGAACTTCCCTACTCTGTGTCCTTCCCCGTTGCATTAATAATAACTTGTCACCCACTTTTTCCTTATTGGCCGAGTCGTTCCTCTAATGAAAACTTTTCAAGGATCCCTGCCACCCCTCTTCATTACAAAGTTGGAATGACTAATGTTTATAATTTTATGTTTTGGTGAACAGTGAATAATTCCATTCTTTGTTATCTCTCAATCTCGGAGTTGTGGAATGAGTGGTTTAATTTAAATAAATATGCTTTTGTGAATGAATGGCTTGTCAGGAGGCCTGAGTTGAGGTTTCAGTTGAACAGGCTCTGTTGTTTTTGTTAAATAGTACCATAATTTTCCTTTAAAAAAAAAAAGAACTTTGTCCCACACAAGGTATTTCTCTTGTGTCGTGGGTGGATTTACAAACATTTAAAGTCAAATACACGAATAACCAAACCCGGAACCCTACGACACGCAGCGCAGCAGTCAATTGCCCAGCCACTGCGCCAACCGTGCCGTCATTTATTCTTTATTTCGCTTTCATTTCAGTTTTAGAACAGTCGTATAGTAGTAATAGGGTAGTGTCCTTAAAAAAACTGATTGGTCCGAAAGTTGGATTACTCAAAAATACTGGACACGTATTTTTTCTTTTGTCATGTAAACCAATAATGACGACGGTGTAGTGCGTTGAAATTGCGCGTGACGTCACGCCGTGCTACACTTTTCGTTCAAAGTGTAGCACGGCATGACGTCACAAGCCCCTTCTTCTGAACTTTGATGTGCTATATCATTGTCACTTTTTATTGAATTAAGTAAGCAAAAAATAAGTGCCCAATATTTTTCGGTAATCTTACTGATGGACTAAATAGACTTAATATATTTTTACCTAGGACACATCCCTATTGGTGGTGATTCTTTAAGTGGCTTACTATCAAAAGCTGCATGGGATCATCTTCAAGGTAAAGCAATGCTCAACAGGAACCCTCAACTCAGTCCGGGTTGACGGTTTCTGTTGAACAGGTTCCCTTAATTTTGTTTTAAATAATAGATACCTTCATTTCTTTTTAATTTCTCTTTCTGTTTCTGTTTTATAAGAAATCGTGAGTTTTTTAATAGTAATTGGTAGTGATACCTTAAGTGGTTTAGTAATAAAAGCCTCACTGGGTAATCCTCAAGGTTAAGCAATGCTTGTCTAGCTGGTCGGTTGTATATCGATAACAGGGACATTTCATGCCTCTGAAAGTACAGTCATTAGTAGATCTTAGACAGTCGTTATGGGTTATCAGAAGCCCGAGTCTAATTACTAGTCTTAGGTATTGTGTTATCCAGAAATTGGGTTGTGTGGATTGAGAGTCGGTTCATGAAAAATACCTGGTGTTAAACTTGACAAAATATTATTTTTATTATTATTTCATTTATTTCAGAACATAATTCCATATAAAATTGTTAGTACGACTTAAAACTATGTTAACAACTTATAACTACCTTACATTAAAAAGGACACACCCTGAGCAGTGTACCTTATTCCAGTGCCGCACTATAGGACACTCCACGCTGTCTATTATGGTGTTCAGAAGGCTGCTGGGGCTGCCACGCACACGATGCATCAGGGAAGCCACTCTCTTGCGCACTATAGCCCTAAAGCAATCGATTTTGACCTTCGCAAACATTCCTGATGCACTGCAGAGAAATATGACTTTTCATGTTTTTTTTGGAGTGATACCATTCCACAAATAATATTTATAAGAATTCCTTGTGGAACAGGGAAGTAAAGTACTAAAATCAGCCAAAAAATAATTATCTAACAAAAATGTGTGATATCGTTAATGAAAGTCCGCAGTACATATCTTTTTAATCAAGGCCTTACTACAATTTAATCAGGCCGGTTGTAGACTGAGGCTGACATTAGCTTAATTAATATTAGCCTCAGCCACAGGGGCCTCGAGGCGAGCGTGATGTTTGGCGGAAAAAAAACGATAAAGCTTACCTTTTAAACAACGTTTAGAGTTTTTTGGAAAATAAAGCTTGGCATGGTTTTGGCCTGGGGAGTCTCGTAGATGTCAAATGTTTCTTTTTTCAAAAGTATAATTGTATAGCTGCGCCCTGCGTTGTTACCCTCGGTTACTTTATTTTTTCGGGATATTACTTCGGAAGTGTATCCTGGGTAAAGACGATAGTTTTCAATCCGCTTCGTCTGTAGCCCCGATGACCGACATTCTCGCAGACGAAGTCGCGAGCAAAAGCTACTCGTAGTATATATAAACGTGAATGTGAGTTTGTTGCCTTTTCACACCTTAAAGGCTAAACGTATTTGTATGAAATTTGGCACGTGGATAGATCATGACCTGGTGTTTAGGATATAGGATACACTTTGTCGTTTTTCTATTTAGTTAATAGGATTTTATCCCAGTAGTAAGTTTCCGTGGGACAAAACTAGTAGTAAATAAAATAAAAAAACTTGACGAAACTTCATTCATGTTTTTGTTTGACTTTAGTAAGTAAACGAGTCCTCACTTTACCATACTATGGAGATAGTATTGTAAAGTGATAACTCGTCGACTTGACGACTCGAAACATGACAAAAGTTTCGTCAAGTCTTTTGGGATAAAATCCTATAACCTAAATAAAAAAATCATTGGGTATCCTATGTCCTAAACCAGGTCATGATCTATCCATGTGCTTTCAAATTTCATCCCAATATGTTTAGCCTTTAATGTGTAAAAAGGTAACAAACAAACAAACTGACGACCTATGTGGCGCAGCGGGTAAAGGTCCGCCTGCAACGCAGGAGGTTGCGGGGTCGATTCCCGCCTTGGGACAAATGTTTGTATGATCTGCAAATATTTGTTTCGGGTGTTCTGGGTATTTGCTATGTATAGTAAAAAATATGTATCTATGTAATGTATTGTATAAAGTATATCAGTCATCTAGTACTCATAACACAAGCTCTGCTTAGCTTGGGGCTAGATGATGCTGTGTGGATTGTCCAGCATTATTTATTTATTCATGTCCTTAACCAGGTCTACCAACCTTTTACGAAGTCTGTGCAACAGCCTATTTTAATGGCCCACTCAAGTTTTCATGGCCTTAGTTAACATGGTCGTTTAATTGGTGGACTCATTTGTTTACTGTGTTACATGGTGAAGGCGTGTGATCTTAGGAGAAACTATTATGGGGGGGCGGGGGAGAGGTATAAACCAAAATTGCCAATCGTAAGTTTGATTTTACATGAAATAGGCAAGACTCGTCTATAAAATTGAATCTGTATGAGTTATCTATCCAAACTTATGTCATAAAAAGAGAAAATATTTGATTCTTTGTTTGTTTGTAATATATAAACTTAAAAACTACTAACCCGATTTAAAAAAATATTTTATCTATGGAAAGTTACATTATTTATTTATTTATTATATTTGGGAAAACAAACAGTAGTACATAAAGGGTAAACAGTGTTGTCTTAACATTAAACTTAACAAATATACTACCAATAACATTTTCCACAGATTACTGTAAGACATAATAAAAACAAACTGTAAGCAAATTATCAGTGAGTAAAATAGGCTGTATTCTACGTACGGAGGGATGTTAAATTTCGAAGGGAAATCCACGCAGACAAAGTCATGGTTGAAGTGCTGGTAGTTTTATATCTTTACTAGCTCCCACTCGCGGCTTCACCCGCGTGTTTTGTTGATAAAAAAATTATGGTAATCTATTTCTCTGCCAAATTATATCTAAATCCGTACAGTGGTTTAGGCGTGAAATGGTAACAAACATGGCCATCACTGACATCGGTGAAGGAAAAACCCGTGAGGAAACCTGGACTTGTACCTAATTAATGTAAGTCTGAGATCGCCAACCCGTATTGTCAAGAATTACTAATGTAATGAATTGAGTAGCCATTATAAAGTGAAGAAGTTTTAACCAATTAAACTAAGACAAATAAACTAAGAAATTCATCATATGGCTAGCATTTTCCCAACCATGTTGGAGTCAGTTTTCAGTCTAATCAGATGCAGCATACGAAGTGACTGCCTATCTGACCTTGACAACCCAATTACTGGGCAACACGATACCCTTTGGTGAAACTGGTTATCAGGTTTTCGGGCTACTGACTACCATTTACGACTGTCAAAGATCTAGAAATGACAGCAGGAACCAACGACTTAACGTGCCTTCCGAGGCACGGAGGAGTCTCGATGTGTAATGAACGGTCACCCAACCACAGAGTGACTTCGAAAAGCGTTGCTTAACCTAAAATTGACCCGTGCGGCTATTTTTATTTAGCCATGTGTTGGAGATTTTAATTCTTATTTTGCAACACCAACATCAAATGTAAATCTTCGTGTAAATAGTGGCAACAATAGCCCTTTCCATCTGTGACACTGGTCCAATACAGACGTACATTTTATTACTTGCTATATTTTATTGAATCTTCCCCGCCACCAACGTACTAGCACCTCACCAGCTACCCAACACCTATTACAAGCTACACACCATGCGCTCCTCAGATACACTAAGAAGGTACAAAAATGGATTGCGTAAAAATAGACATCAACAAAAAAAAACCATTCAGCACAATATTCCAACGCGAATTTTACAGCTTCATCTGCAAAGATTTTTTATAACAGGATCCCTCAAGAATTTCTATATCCCAGCACCTTGTATTACAGAATGTCTTTCCACAAAATCTGAACGTTGAAGACACCTTTAATTCCCAAGATTTACATACCACAGCTAGGTGTACTCGTAAAATGGATTGTAATTCGGCCTCAGAGCAATCGCGTCGCGGTCGCGTTTACAGGTTATACGTCGAGTTTGAGTTGTAAAACTCGAGTACTGAGGTTTACGGGAGGCCTTATACAGTGCGCCTTAAGGCCACAAATTGGCTATAGGACTTGTGATGTCATGTTTGTACTGACGGTTTTGGGTAATGGGTTAAATAAGACTGAACATTGTTTTACGCCTTTGTTCCTCAAAAGGTCAGGCAGAGGTAAACCCATGTACCTATGATACATCCACATTTCGCTTGTCATTTTTAAGTTTAGGTAATAGGCTCTTTCACTCTTACATCATCATCATCATCTGCCTAGCCTTTTCCCAACTAAGTTAGGGTCGGCTACCAGCCTAACCGGATGCAGCTGAATACCAGTATTTTACATGGAGCGACTGCCTACTTGACCTCCACAACCCAATTCCTGGGCAACACGGTACCCCTTGGTAAGCTCTTTCACTCTTACATGGGATGTAAAAGGGGTTCGAGCCTATTGCCACCACCCGGGAACGAGTCTAGACTTCGTGCTGCTTACTGCGAAATTCCTGATGGTAAACCCAAAAACACCTTGTCTGACTTGGGAACCTAACCCAGGACCTCACGCTCAGCAGTAGCGTTTGCGCCCAATTATGCGGCCAATTAGGCAGGTGATAAAAAGATAATGCGTGTACTTCAACTGATATTTGAGCCATTTTTGATTAAGTGTGTTTGTTCAGTTATCACAGGACAAAAACAGTTAACCTTTTCGCAAAAAGGCCTATTCACGTTGGTGACATAACAGTCTGGCATTTGAAAAAAAAAGAACACTTTTCAAAAGAAGAATACTTTTTAAATTTTACCGAAGGTACGTTAAAACGGTAAAACCTATAACACCGACCTTATTTGTACGAGTCTGTCCGATGTTTTACGACCGGCGTAAACGACAGCTGTACTGTAAAAAGTTTATTTAAATTCACCTCTTTTATTGTTCTGTTATCTTTGTATTTGTATGGATATGTCGGCTGCGTTATATGAAAAAGCGTGATAAAAATGGTTGTTCTTTTTGTGTTGGCCTTTTGCCAATTTCTTTGGGCAGGTAGAGATAGTCTCTCGGTTCTCCAGACATCTGAAGGTTTTACATCAGTACAACGGAATACTAAGAAGTAAATATTTTAGTAGGAATCAAAGTACGCTTTATTTGTAGCCCGTCCCTTGCTCAAGCGAGCTCAACTTTGAATTCGTCCAAAAATAAGCTTCAACCCAGCCTGTCCCTTGCTACCCGCCCACAGCTTCGCTATAAGTCGAGGTCTGTACCCTACAGGGATTGCTCTTAACGTGTAGTTGCTTAGTTTATAAGTTAATAAGTCATCACAGGATAGCTTGGTCACAGGATAGTAGGTAACAACTTTTCACTTCAAAAATGCATAGCGACACATGATTTGGAACAATCATGTCTGTGCAACGTAAGCGCGGGATAGATTCAAAGTCAGGTACGACAGCACCCCTTCATCAAGGTTCCATACATTATTCTAGGTTATCTATCATACTATTAAAGAATCACTTTTAAAGTATTAGTAGTACAAATAAATAAATAAATAAATATAAATAATTGTTATCATGAAGCATTTTTTGTGTGTCAAGCCAAATTCCCAAACCACTGTAACTCCTGAAAACCAGAATCAACAGGCGACCAGTAGAAAAGCGTCAAGACAATGAAGCCCGACGAGTCCCGGAGAAACGATTCAACTGTCTTGGAGCCCGCAACGAAATTAATCAGAAAAGAACAGCCGAACAGCGGAGGCTATCATGAAGCATAGAAGCGAGCATGAATGCGTTCATTCTTGCTTGCTTAAATATATGTATGCTTGCTTGCTATTGTGAAACAATCTTTAAAGCCGGATCCGACTCGGATAGGTCAGTTAGGCTGGTAGGTAGGTATTTCTGGTAACATTAGGTTGCCCTGACGTAGAATTAGGGTAACATTTCATACTTATAATTAATTTCTTTTACTTTGCTGTATCCTGTACTAATTTGAAGAAAACAATTGTACCGTATTTAAAAGAACTACATAAATCTTATAACAAACTTGAGTATGATAGATACTTTTTTAACATATGTAAATAGTTAGCATTTACAGAAATAAGTACAAGTTCTACTTAGTTTCGATAGGAAATAAAAGCCATAAAGATCAGTCAATATAATAGATATTATTGCAACCTTTCTAAGGCCCTGTAACTCCCCTAATGCCGACAGCACACACTTCCAATAAATACAGTAGAGGGACCCAAAAGTTCGGCGTCATAAAAAATCCATTTAAAGTTATTTTGTTTGGAGCCCCTCGTTATCATAATGTGGGTAGAAAAACTATTAAATGTTGTTGTTTGATAACCCTACGAAGATATATTTTGTGAAATGTTTTTATAATGCGAAACGGTTGTAGAGATAAATAAATAAATAATACTGGACAATCCACACAGCATCATCTAGCCCCAAGCTAAGCAGAGCTTGTGTTATGGGCACTAGATGACTGATATACTTAACACAATACATTACATAGATAGATATTTTTTATTATACCTACATAGCAAATACCCAGAACACCCGGAGCAAATCTTTGTAGAGATGAAAAATGAATCTAGGTTTGGAGCTGTGGAAAACTCCTAATTATTTTAGGGTTTTGACACAGTACAGAAACCCTAGCACGAATTTCACCAACCGGAGTTTACCAACCGAATACGTCAAATTAGGTAGTTCCTTAATGTAGAGGCGCTAATTATAAGCTGTTTAAAAATTAAATATATATAATTTTTAAACAGCTTATAATTAAAATAATTAAAATTTAAAAGTGTGTGCTAAATAACTTTCCGTCTGACTAAATCGTCACTATTTTCAGGCCGCAACAGATGCGCATGATTAATTGTCAATTAGTGATTTATAACGGACTGTGTGCCATCTGATCTTAGTAAATCCTACCACTGAACAATATTGCGTTTTGCCCATTTACATAATATCTTCTTTTCTTTTTTGTAATTTTTAGTGTTTTGTGCTTTCCGTTTAACAGATGATGTATTTCTATTGCAGCTTAAACAAGAAATACTAAAAAAAGAATAAAATAAATATTAAATGGGGCTTCCATACAACAAGCGTGATTTTTTTGCCGTTTTTCGTACAGAACCCTTCGTGCGCAAGTCCGACTCGCAATTGGTCGGTTTTTTTTTTGTACCTCAATACGGAACCTTTCATGAATCACTTCGTACTCCATTTGTTTATTTGTTAAGACCCTTTTGCTCAGAAATGCATTGAAGTATTAATTTGAAATGAATGTCTAAAACTAAAGTTTCCCATATTTCGAAGGGTCAAAAGTTCAATCTTCTAAGTAAACACCTCATTGGTCTAGTAATCACAGACGTGACTGCTGAGTTTGGGGTCCTTGGATCAAATCCCAGGTCGGGCAAAGTATTATTGAGTTTTTCCAAAGTAATTTTCTCATTAGCTGGCCGGAATCTTGATATTTGCTTGGTTGTTGGCAATAGGCTCTATTACATGGGACTTAAAACATAACTGGCGAAACATGGGTGTTACTTAAGGTGCTCCTCTGCCCAACCCTTCGGGAATACAGGCGTGATGTTATGTCTAAGTAAACGTCACTAATACTAGTATTCAGCTGCATTTCGCTAGACAAACAATGAAGTAACGTCTCGTCTCATAAACACACTCTACAGTTTCTAACACGTAGAGAAAGCTGTCAGAAGCTAGTGAAATAACATTATACCCAGGACATGACACATAATTTAATTCCAGGAGCAGTTAACTTGGTAACAAGGGAATGTCCCTTATTATACAGCGAGTTACCTGTATCCTTTGGTATGAAAGGAGTACGTTTACTAAGTTAGAAATACTGTTTTGAGTTTTAATTATCTGCACTTAACATGAAGCAAGCTGGAGTGCGAAATCAAAAACATCCATTTGAATTAGGCTGATAATCAATACATTTAGAGACGTTTTAGTATACATAAAGCAATCCCCACTTCCTAGTGCTTTTACTGGCAAAAAGTGGCCCAATAAACTCCCTAGAAAAACCCCTAAGTAACCCCCTTACAACATTAACCATCTGCCAGTGAAAGTTACTGTAAAAATAAGTTCGACGGTTTCGGAGATTAGCCCAAACACACACACAGCCATGTACCACAGTATATTAAAGATCAACCTTTAAGTAGATTTAAAACGTACCTTAAAAAAAATGCTTCTTCAAAAATTTTATTATTCTGTATCAGATTTTTTAAATGATATTATAATAATATAAAATGTCATAATATTAATTAACAAAGTAGCAAATACAATAAGTAACTAGAATAATTGTAGCATAAGTAAATAAAACTTTGCATGCCATGAGGCAGAATGGATAAGGATCAAAAATATTGTAACACCTAATTGTATTAATTACCTACATTCCAAGCAAATAAAATAAATCTATGGAATTTGCAATTTTTTTTTTAAAAAATCAAAGGGCAAAAGTCAAAAAAATCAAAAGGCGTGTTATTTAGTTTTTGCTCATTTGAGTTCCAATAGGAATTTTCTCATTGCAGCCAGGAGTAAGGATTTGTGCCCAGTTGATGGCAATAGACTCGCCCCTATGACGTGGGTCTATAAATACAACTGGTGAAATGTGGGTGTTACTATAGGTTCACCTCTTCCCAACCCTTCGGGCAATACAGGAGTGATGTTACGACTAGAGTTCTATAAGCAACAAATCTGTATGTGGATACAAGCATAGTTTCTCACAAAATCGTAGATTCGTAGACCACAATACACTCAGATGTCATGATGGCCCAGTGATTTAGGCCTCGCCTCTTGTACACGAGGTTGTGGGTTTAAACCTGGGCAAGTACCAATGTGACTTTTTCAATTCATAAGTACTTTCTAAAGTTATCTTGGACATCACTGATATCGGTGAAGGAAACATCGTGAGGAAACCTGGATTTATAAATGAATATAAATCCAAATATACGTCTTGAGCAAGCGTGGTGATTAATGCTCGTGCCTTATCTGTATGAGAAGAGGCCTTTGCCCTGCAGTGGGATAGTAACATGCTGGTATTATTATTATATATTATTACTACACTCAGTGAACGAAAATTGCCATAACACCAACCACCTTTTGATACCCTCCACAAATCCCCAACTTTCTACAAAATCGATTTACAAAAAATCTCTCCATAGAAAACCCAAATGTGCTCCCTAAAAATTACAAAACGCTTTCATGAGTGACATACATCAAAATATAACTCATGAAATTCCCAGCGATCATCACTATGTACTCGCTGCTTTTAAGCAAATTATTTGAGGCGTCGACACCTAACGTTTTAGTTCAGTGGCCCAGAAAATATCTTTTGTCAACAGTGTTCGTTCACATCGCTGTCATTGTGGTCTATATTTTTTGTGGTGTACCATTTTTTCTGAGATGTCAATGCGTTTTAGTTTAAAACTAGGAGAGGTGGTTTTTTTTATGGGAGTGGTGTGTATTTGTTTATAGTAGATGTACATTCACTGATCTTATTGGTGTGTCATTTAGTATTAGAGTTTTCCCTATTAAAATTGGATTTTGTTTACAATTAAATGAGTTTTCTATTTTTTGCGTGGGAGCGTCACTTACTACGGCTTAGGCTACGTCTAACGCTACTTATCTATAATATATCTATAATATATAATTTCTATAATACATATATGTATATATATGTATATATATATATATGTATATGTATATATGTATATAATTCAAGTGTCACGATGTTTGTCCGGGATGAACACCGAAACTACTGAACCGATTTTAATAAAATTTTGCACACAGTGTGTTTTGGTCAAACTTAAAATATAGGACAGTTTTTATTTCGATTACAGATCCAAATACTTTTTATTGCAAATTAAATGTTTTCCTATAATTAGCTCCATACATTTCTAACAGATGGCAGTGTAGCTTAAATTTTGAGGCGGTACGAAGTTCGCCGGGTCAGGTAGTATTTTATAAAAAGAAAAAATTATTTTTCTAAAACATAAGTAACCTAGGGTATACCTTATAATATCAGCTATCTGGCCAATGAAGGCAGTCCATCAATATTGGTCCGGCCGGGAGATAAGACGGAATAAACAGACAGACAAATTTGTTATTATTAACTACCGGTGTATTATAGTAAAAATCTGGTATTTTGACATTACAAACAGATTGACATTTTACGTATTTGTTTAGATATAATAGTTATAAAACATATCAAAGTTAATAAAGTCGATTTCACAATTACTGCTATAGTAAAACTCATAAAAATGTCGAAGTTGTAACGCAAATTAAACTTTATAACTTTAACTTTATGTTTTGGTGTTAGTGATAGTTTTCCAGGAAAACCTGTTGGTTTATATTTTTGGAAGTCGAGACACCTGGGCTAAAATAAATAATTAACAAAAAAAGCCCCAAACTAAGCACAGCTTGTTTTATGGGTACTAGATGAGTGATATACCTTATACAATTCATAACATACATATATTTTTTAGTATACATAGCAAATACCCAGAACACCAGGAACATTTGTCCCGGGCGGGAATCGAACCCGAATCTCTCTTCCTTATACAAGAAGTAATCGAAAAAAAGGCAAATTATTATGCATAGGTGGTTGTCAATACCCAATCACTCAGGAATTAGTCGCATCACATCAACTGTGAATTGCGATGAGTATACACTCGACTTCCGATCAATTGTTTGTTGATCAACCGTTGCGTTGATGAGACGGGTTGATTGATTTACAGTTAATCGCGTAATGGGGTACATTATCATATAAGGGTGTTACAATAATACTGATTATCAGGATATTTTTATTAAAACGTGAAGGAGACTGCCTCATTGGCTAAGCACGAGGTCCAGTGTTCGATTCACAGTTCGGGTATAGTGCTATTAAGTTTTTCTACTGGAAATTTCTCCAAAGCAGCCTGGAGTTTCAAATTTATGCCCAGTTGACGGCAATATACCCGCGAAATGTGGGTGTATTATAGGTTCAGAGGCCAGCATATCAAGCTACCCCAATGTGTCAAATTTCTTTGATAGATTTTTAATAACAAAACTAGTGACTTCTACAAACACTTAAGTTTTCACAGGTGGTTTTTAAAAGAATCGACCTATTTTTCACCTGAGAGGCAATTCCCGTATATTTAAGAACAATTGAATTGTGATTGTGAAATGTCTGATTTACTTATATTTTAGACAAGATTTTGACATTAACAGTAGCTGAGATGAGATTATGACAAGATTTTGAACGTGTACAATACGTGTACTTCTGTTCAGGCGTGATGTTATGATGTTTTGAAATAGAGCTGAAGTTAACTCTTATTTACAATTTTCTTTTTCTACGTCAAGCAACAAGGTTTTCCTCAGTCTTACTAACAAAATAAGTAGTAAATGGCAGCACTTTTGCGGAACACATAACAATAACAGTACACGGAAAGAAAACGTTTTCTATTCTGTATATCGTTTCTACTGAATTAACTCGGCACGTAAATGGGGTGAAAATAATTACAGGAGCTATGAGGTGGGTCTGTAATACCCATATTACTAATATGAATAATATTGATTACCGGAATAGCTTATTTAATAGTCACCGATATTTCCTTACCTTCGTCCCTCATCTGCTACAAAAACTCGACCTATAAACAAATCCGGTAAATAGCAACAGAAATTCTCTTCTTAAGTTTCTAATAATCTTTGTGATGTTAAAATTCTTCAATAAGAATTTCTCGGTAGGAATCCCATTGTGCCGGCAGTTCGAAGTTAATCTGAGGGTATGCCGGAGCCATTCAAAGCGCTGTTGATAAAAATACTGCGGAAAGTATCCGGGATAGCGCATTGTGGAGATTAAGTAAAAATTTAAAATACTAGCTCTTCGTCCGCGGGAATTTCGTGCTTTTTCCTTCAAACTTTAACATCCCCTCCAACCCCTCTAACCTTTTGACCGCCAAGGTCACATATACGTGACAAGCGAACGCATGCCCTGTAACGCCAAAAATCACGTATACGCGACAAAAAATGCGGCGGACCGACATTTTTATGGTATACCTAGCTAGCTACCTTATTTACTTTCACAATATGCATTTAGTAAGAAGCTGTTATTTTGACATTACAATCAGAGACTTCAATATTATTTATTTGTATTGATAAAAACTTAAGGCAAGGGCAAGTAGAACAACCGTACAAAGGCGCACTTGATGCCTATCGCGGCGCGGCGCGATGTATGGCGGTGGCGTTATTGCTGATAGAATGTCACTTAGTCTGACTCTTGTCTTTTTAATGGAATAATATTGTTAACCTTTATGCGGATTTTTCTGGTTACAAAGGTAGTGGACCAAAGACCAAAGAAACGATAGATGGATTGTGTAAAAGATAATAAGTCTAGAAAGGAGGTGACTATTGAGATGAAGGCAAATAAAGATATATGGAACTGTGGGGCCTTTAGCAATTTTTTTTCACTTATTTTTTTTTAATATACTATCAGCTAGTACAAACACAGACAGTCCAAAGAGTTAAAAAAAATATCAACAAAAAATATTATGTTTAAAAAAAGAATACGGTTTTTATTTCTACATAATCCTCGCTAAGCACAGAGCATAGTGGTTTTAATCCACAACGAAATGAGATCGCAGTAATACTGCGCAGAAAGCTGATCGTAAAACGCAATGAGCTTTGACACCTTCATTATAAAGGTGTATTCAGTTTTAGTACGTGTAATATCACACCAACAGCAACAGAGGTTATCAAAACTCACACATGCTGAATGTGAGCTGATGATTCGCAGCATACAGGGTGTAAAAAGCCATCACCAAGCTGAAAACTAAAGGTTTTGTCTATGTAATCTATACATCTATACAAATTTGAAATAAAATTGAAGTGTCTGTTTGTAGGCAATATAAAAAAAATAACATCTTTTTATTAATTAACTAGGTAATTGTACTAAGAAAAATAATTTGATCATTTTTGTCTGTTTGTCTGCCTGTTTGTTTGAGGTTATCTCCTAAACAGCTGAACGAGCAACGAGCTTTTTATTTGCAGATAGCTGATGTTTTCAGGAGTAACGAATACTATTTATATTTCAGTAAAAGATTTAGAGCTTCGCGCAAAAAATGTAAGCCCATGAAATTTTTGTTAAATTCCACGTGGATAAAGTCGCGGGCACAGCTACTTAATAATTAAAAATTGATTGAAAAATAACAGGAAAATGTATTTTCTTTAACAGGTTTTCAATCAAGATAAGATTGTTCATCTATATTCGGCTGGGCGACCCATTCGGGAAAGAAAGGGCAAATTGTGGTTTCTTAAATTAACCACAGAATCTTAAATCACCTTGATGATACCAGCATCAAATAAGTTTGATTCCTGCTTAAGTCTCAGAACTTAGTTACATCCACCTGCATCGTATTTGCACTAATGATAAGCAACTTGGAAAATTTTCCGTTCAAATTGCAGGCTTCAAGCAATTTTCTCTAATTGCATGGAGATTCTACGTAGGTACCCACAGTGCACTGGATAATGGGCTTTCGGGAAACGATGGGTTCCCGTGTGGAATTCATTGAACTGATAATAGCTTGCAACTTCCTCTGCAAAGACGTTTAATTGTTTTGGCATGAAATTCTGTTAAAAACCATTTTTTTTACTTTGTTCTGAGACGAGCTACAGTGAGTCGGCTTCTAGTGTAACAAGATGAAGCTGAATATCAGTATTTACATGGAGCGACTGCCTATCTGACCTCCACAACCCAGTTACTGAGCAACACTATATCCCTCAAGCTACAAGATTATGATAAATTAAAGTTACTGCAAATGGTTTATTACAAACACTTTCACACGTCAACAAGTAAAATAATGTGTTTACCTATCTCACTACTCTGAGAAGAAGCACCGAAAGACAGTCCCAACATTATCTTGGTCAGATCACGTGAGGAGCATGGAGTATCCGAGATGGACTTTTGAGGAGAGATAACTGAAAAATGCGTGCACAAACTGGACAGGTCAACTCATATGTTGTTCTTTTCTCAAAATACCACCTCAGATACTAATCTGCATGGTCCTCACTTATGATTGTTCTGACGAAGATAATGTCAGGAGTTTAAAAGAGACTATATATATATATATAGGCCTCGTGACTTTTTTTCAGAAACTAAAACTAAAAAAATTAAAATCAATAAATTAGAACTAGATGAGGTCACTTCATCTAGTTCTAATTTATTGGTTTAAAAAAAAGAATACGGCACGGTTGGCGCAGTGGCTGAGCGATCGACTGCTACGCCGCGTGTCGTGGGTTCGATTCCCGCACGGAACAAATATTTGTATGGCCTACAGATAGTTGTTCCGGGTCTGGCTGTTCGTGTATGTGACTTTAAATGTTTGTAAACGCACCCACGACACAGGAGAAATTCCTAGTGTGGGGCAATGTTTAAAAAAAAAATGATTTTAATTTGTATGACGTGTGAATGTTTTTTAAAACCCATTAACAGAAATAAATATCATTTATTAAACAGTCTGAAGATGACGGCAAAGGAAATTAACTTTTCAATCAATCTGTGATAGTTTATTGGCAATTGAAAATAATATTTTGATTTAATCTTAGAATTGATTTCTTAGATTAAACCATAACATTATTTTTCAAATCTGAGATTGGACTAACATAGAGAAACTATTCTCTATTTTAGTTCAATCTCAGATTGATGTCACAAAACTGAAACCGACTGCTTGAAAAGTCATCTTGCATTTAAATAAATTCTCTTTGCAGTCTCAAACTTCAAACTTCAACTCTTCATTAATGACTTTAGTGGAAGAGATACCACAATTTCACGTGGGTACTATAAGAGACCATCGGCCGACCGCTGGAGATACTATCAGATAATATTTTTATAAGAAATACAGAAAGAAAATAAATATAATTAATAACTAAAACTTAAAAAAAACCTTTAACACCGTCTGTTATTAAAAAAGAACTACTTATCTTAATGACAGCCTATATGTTCTTTTTTCAAATTCTAACTAGCCAGTGTCACTTGGGGTGTTAAGGGTATTGTTATGATAGCACAGACCACGGAAATATTGGCGCCAAATCATTATTTGATTTTAATTTTAAGCTTGTTTTGGCTGTTCTGCCGTTAATCTGACTTCCATGTTATTTATTAAATCGAATGTCAAGTTTGGCGATAATTTAGTGTATAAAAACTGTTGTACTGCGAATGAAAACATTCTTTACTCGCTGCTCGTGGATAAAGCACCCTGAGTTGAAGTAAGGTATTTCCTTTACACTCTCTTAAAATTTTTACTGCTTTTGCTACTACTAATCAATATGTGTAACACCGACAACTACGGACGGCGGCTGCTGGATCTTCTGTGCAAACCAATCGTGGAAGTGAGTGTCACCGATTACCAATATAAACTGACTCCCAGTGACAATACGAAATATGCCCGTGACATCTGAAATTTGCGCTCAACGCGTCTTGCGTGAACATGAATATTATTAGTAAATGCATTTCTAGTTCCTGCTGGCAGAGTAATACCATGCACTGAGAACGAAATCTTATTTGTTTTAAATGCTACGTAGTTTAGGCTAAGGAGTGTGCCAAAATAAATCCACTTAAAATATAATACCCGTCTTCTGGAGCAGTCGATAAATAAAAAATCACTTTAATTTCCTCGTCACCGATATGAAACTAAATAAGTCAACACCGTCTAATCGATTGCTGGACTTAAGGCACGGCGTTTACTTAAAACTTATTATTTTTCATAACACAAACAATTTGACGTAGAAATGTTGTGACATCGAAGTTCATTCAATTATCTCTAATGGCTCCCCGTGGCTTAGTTTATGGGGTTCATGGGAAAATAACCCTTAGTGGGTACAAAGAGGGTTTACATAATAAACAAGTTGAAGTGCCATTGGCGTGGCCAGTGGCCATAATGTGACTAAGCGTAGAATACGATGATAGTCTTCTGGAAGGGAGAAGAATTATTAATGTGTAAGCAACTATGTCTGTCTGACTGTATGTTACCTTTTCACGCATAATCTATCACCCCTGAATTCCCCTTAGGTTTAGGCAGAGATAGAACCAATAGAACACTCAAATTTCAACAATCATGTTGAAGGGTCCATGCTATAAGCGGTGGTGGGGGGGGAGCCAATTACTATTAAAGTACCAGTACCAGCCTATTACTGTCCCACTGAAGGGCAAAGGCCTCTTCTCATACAGAGAAGGCACGAGCATTAATCACCACGCTTGCTCAAGACGGGTTGGCGATTTCAGACTTATATTAATTATATAAGTCCAGGTTTCCCTACGATGTTTTCCCTCACCGATGTCAGTGACACAGCACTACCTACGACGTCATAGCCATTAGACCAACGGGAAACGAGATAATTACAGAACGGAGGTGTAAGTGTACAGTAACTTATAATGCAAATAAAAAAAAGGTCAAATAGACAGCCGCTTCATGGTTAATAGTGGTACACCGGATAACCTGGACACCGACTCCAACATAGAACAGTTGGCAAAAGGCTACCCAGATGCTAAACTGTTAGTGCGACCATTTTTTAAACTAATATTTGGTGTTTATTTGAATTTATTGGTTTTATACTAAACAGTACAATAATACATAAACTCACGACTATTTCCCATCGGGGTAAGCATAAACTACAGAACGCTACCTACTGCGATCCTTACATACTCCTTCTGCTTCGTTTACGTCCTTACATCTGGTCATACACGCACACCGGTTGCGAGTACTAAACACGTGACCTTTTTGAAGAACATCACCAATAATGGCAGTGTATGTCTTTCTAGGGCGTCCCCTCCCGGCATTTCTGCTGATATCTGCCTTATAGAACAAAAAAAACCTTTCGTTAGTAGTCTTTCAGTCATATTGAATTTATATAGAGCACCGGTACATAAAATTCAGTAGCGTTTTAATACTAACTTTATGAAAAATGGTGTTGTGGTCCTGAAAACTTATTTCATTAAAATTTTGATCAAAACACGTTATTGTTTACAACTATTTACAGTAAATAAAAAGTTAGGATTAAAAATACTAGTAAAAAGAATGTCAGAATAAAAATAAAATATCGAATGCTAAAAACTAAATATTTCAATCGATAATTATCTGTTAGTAT
Organism: Phlogophora meticulosa; assembly: GCA_905147745.2. Taxonomy (NCBI): domain Eukaryota; kingdom Metazoa; phylum Arthropoda; class Insecta; order Lepidoptera; family Noctuidae; genus Phlogophora; species Phlogophora meticulosa. Next base: position 14,868,504 of record LR990531.1, on the reverse strand, counting down.
CATTAATCAATTCATCAATTTGACGACCGATGTGGCGCGGCGGGCGAAGGTCCGCCTGCGACGCATGAGGTTGCGGGTTCGATTCCCGCCTTGGGACAAATATTTGTGCGATCTACAAATATTTGTTCCGGGTGTTCTGGGTATTTCCTATGTATAATAAAAATATCTATATATGTAATGTATTGTATTAAGTATATCAGTCATCTAGTACCCATAACACAAGCTCTGCTTACCTTGGGGCTAGATGATGCTGTGTGGATTGTCCAGCAATATTTATTTATTTACTTATTTTATTTATTAATCGGATACCAATCGCTCAATCACTTTTCCAGTTAAGCCTATCAAAGCCTGGCATAGGCATACATTTAATCTGATATTGATGCTGATATGCCTAACGCGATACATCGACTTTTATGTACTTTTAAAAATGATTTAATCCAGGTTTTACATCAGAAGGCTAATTCTCCTAATTGAAAAAGTTCTAAAATAATAAAATAATTTAGGACGTTTGACACATTTAAAAACAAGTAATTACTTTAAGTATTTACGTATGTATAATTATGCTATAAAACTAACTATATACATATTTACAAAAACAAAATAAAATAAAAAAGCCGACCAAGACACTCAGGCGTCAAAGTACTCCTCCGCATCGCTGTCATCTGGAAAAGTGCCCAAAAGACTGGCAGCATTGCCACGTTGGATGGCAATACTAATTCTTTGGGCAAAAAATGCCAGCCCTCTGCTCACGCGAAGTGTCGATCAGACGTCGAGAAATTTCTTTATAAGGAAGAACTTAACGTAAATTCGAAAATTAAAAATTAAATTATCCTCTAGCATTTAATTAAAATTTATGAGGTAAGCACAAAAGATATCACCCATACATAATTATGAATTAAGTCTTAATAATGAATTTAAACTAAATGTCGATTTTAAAATCGGTCCAATAGGGATGTGTCCTAGGTAAAATTATATTAAGTCTATTTACTCCGTCAGTAAGATTACCAAAAAATATTGGGCACGTATTTTTTGCTTACTTAATTCAATAAAAAGTGCTAGGCACTCTGGTTGCACTAATTTACCCTTTCCGAATAAAAAACCAACATAGGTACCTAAAATGTCTTTGGTTTCGGTCGGTATCTTTGGCATAAGTTTTGTTTCTTTTTTATGCCACCGAATTCAGAAAACTTCTGAATTCTTCTGAGACTTGTTAATTCTTTTTGGAGTGGTTGTTTTAGAGTAGTATGTTTTTTCCGTAAAAAGTTTTTTAGTTTAGGTTCAATCTATACTAACAAAATTCTATTATTGAAGATAACTAAAAATCTACTCATACAAAATAAATAAAATCCTAATAATCATATTGAGAAAAATGTGTAAAAATTAAAAAAAAAACTCCAAAATTGTAGCAATAAGTACAGACGCCAGCACATGAAGCTACCCCAAACTGCCAAATTTTCCCAATTGAAAATGAACCTTATGTTTTTTTCATAAAGTAGAAAAACTATTAATGAAATTTGATATATTGGGGTAGCTTAATGTCAGAGGCACATTAAGCTACCCCAATATATCAAATTTCATTAATAGTTTTAGTTACTCAGAATTGAGGCAGCCTCGGTACGTTATTACTGATACTTAAAAGAAATTCTATCTTAATGTTGGTTTAAAAAGATCCATCAATTAAGTAATAACGGAACTTTTTTCGTTTTCCTTGAAATCTCAGTGTAGAACATTCAACGGGTATAAAATGTAAGAAAAACATTTTCTAATAAGATTCTGGAGAAGCAAAAGCCGAAGATACCAGGGATTTATCGGACAGCGGTCTTACGAGCTTTAAGCAATATCTGAATATTTTCATATGCTTTTCAGAAGTCGATTTTAATAATAGTCTATGTGGAAGTTTATGATAACTCGAGAAATTGGATAACTTCTTTTCTTCTTTTTTTTTAAACGTTGTCGTTTTGTGTAATTAAATATTTTTGATTGACTTGTTGGTTCCTTCCCACATTACCACTTATTGAAAACACTCTGAAACATGTTTGATGAAGATTTTATTTGTTTATTTATTAATGTGATAATAACGTCTGTAAAGAAATGTTTAACGAAGCTGAAAGTCACGTTATTTTTTTGGTTTTTCTGTACTGGATCTTACCTGGGAACCTTCTAGATACGGAAACATTGAAGGTCAAATTTTCAAGAAAATATTTTTAAATTTTTATTTAGCTTTACATACCCCACGACCCCCGTGTTCAGCTGCATGCACAGACACAAACTTTTACGTGCAATCATTATAACGCACGCAAAATATTAATATAACGGGGTTACACACCTAAATTGCCAATTTTGAATATGATTTAACATGAAAAAGGAAGGACTATTATCTGCCAATTATCTGGTATCACTGGATAGCTAATTATCTGTGTTTAACATAGGTAGAGCAACTGCCTATCTGACCTCCACAATCTAGTAACTAGGTGTTGAACTCCTTAGAATAGAATAGATTTTTATTTGCAAATATGGGTAATACACAATAGTTGTTATGATATATCAAGCTCAGCCATATTTTAATATTCAGCATACAAACATTTACTGTGTGTTTGTGAAAGAATAACTGCAGGAATGCTCAGTGCAAGAAAACAAATTATACAGAGTTTTCCAATAAGAGGTATGAATATCTTATGGTATAAATGATTGGATGTTTATTTCATTATAAAGAGGAAGGTATGCAGTCAATAGTGGAAAATAACATCAGGCAAATGACCACCACGACCACGCTTACAGGACCAAATCCTTTTCATAAAATTTTCCATAACCAAATCGCGAAGTGAAAGAGAACGTCTACACCAACAGCACAGCGTCGATTCAAGACCTCAAAGATGGAATTCGTGAGGCTATCGAGGACAAAGGGCAGCCACTTTGCCCCACACTAGGAATTTCTCCTGTATCGTGGGTGCGTTTACAAACATTTAAACTCACATACACAAACAGTCAGACCCGGAACAACCACCATACAAATATTAGTTCCGTGCGGGGATCGAACCCACAACACGCGGCGCACCAGCCGATGGCTTAACCACTGCGCCAACCGTGTCGTCAGGTGTATATGGGTGTGTATACGGCTTATGTACCATGAGTGAAGAGACGTGTGCAAAAGGACATCACACATTACATGAGGTGATAACTAATATCTAATCAGGTGAATTGCTACTGTGGGTTGATCAGGCGCTCCAACATTTTAATTATTTATGAAACATGAACTTGCATTTTGAAACGCAGATCAATTAATAAATTATCATTCAAACAGATTAATTAATAGATTGTCATCATCATTACAATTCTCATTCAATAGATTAATTAATAAATTATCAGCATCAGAATCAGAATGCTTTATTTGTAAACATAGGTCAAATTATAATAGTGGTGTTACAGATAGGTAGGTCCTCTATGTTTTGCCCAGAGGCGTACAAATACATTAAATTACATTGTCTTTATTTCGAACAACAATTTAACTTTTAAAATAATTATCATTAAGTGGTAGAATAATATAAAATTATGTCACATTGGTAATAAAATCAATTAATATATAGGTACATGCATATCAATATAAATAAAGAATATAATCGATTTCAATAAATGTCAAATATAATGTCAAATATAATTATGTCAAATAAATGTCATTACAATATTATCATTCAATTAATCAAATAAGTATATAGATAACCCATAATGACTGCTAAAGATCTACAAAATATAGCCGGGACCAACGGCTTAACGTGCTTTTTGAGGCACGAAGGGGTATCGATATAATATATTGGACAGTCACCCATCCGACGCGCGACGTCGGCAAGCGTAGCTTAACCTTTGATTGGCACTTCAAGCTTTTAATTAAGCATTTTAGACATAAAATAAAATCAAGTTTTTAGAGTAGCTAAAATGGTATTACTCTTTCATAGCTATGGGTGAATTTATGAATAATCCAAAAAACTTAATGCAATTTTTTGGCACGATATTTGTCCAAGTTCACATCATACGATGTTTAGTTGTCTATACATAACTATTCATTTGTACCTATGCATGTTTCTACAGTCCACATTTCTTTAAATTTGTTAGTTAAGAATAAATCATCAAACTGTCCACACGTTGTTTTAATACATAATTGTAATCAAGCAAATACCAACCTTATCGCTAAGAACAATATTTAATACCAAGTTCCGAATTCATCAGACTGGGAATTAGGATTTTTCCATATAATCTTTAACGCCTCCTTAACTGAGGGTAGTTTAGCGAACTTACTTGTGCTAATATTAGGTCTTTACCTATGAAATTGCCGTTCTGCAGTACTGGCCATTTCAAATCAAAATATTTTTTGTTTGGCTAAGAATTCTAATTTCAAATTAATTTTATTTTAAAAACATGGATTTTTTTTTCCAAAAGTAGTCATTTGTTTATTGATTAGTGTTACATTTTCATCGCATTTAAATCTTTTTCGTCATCATGGATACGTTAAAAATTCGAGTAATTATGGAATATGAGTACCGTCGTGGCAGCAACGCGGCACAAGCGGCACGCAACATCAACGACGTTTACGGAGCTAACACTACAAACCAACGCACTACCTGTTATTGGTTTGCTCGCTTCCGTTCTGGAAATTTCGACCTGAAAAATGAACCTCGCGGTCGTCCGAAGACTTTGGTCGACAATGACGAATTAAAGGCGATTGTGGAAGCTGATGATACACAATCTACGGCTGAATTAGCAGCAGCTTTCGACGTTAGCGTCAAAACAATAGTGGTCCATTTGCGTCAAATTGGCAAGGTAAAAAAGCTTGACAAATGGGTGCCCCACGAACTCAATGATCGCCAGCGCGAAGTACGCGTCGAGACGTGCCTTGCACTGCTCAACAGACACACAAATGAAGGAATTTTGAACCGCATTGTTACCTGCGATGAAAAATGGATTCTGTTTGATAACCGCAAGCGCTCAGCAAGTTGGTTGGATCCTGGTTCAGCACCTAAACAATGCCCTAAACGAAAACTTACCCCAAGAAAAGTGATGGTCACTGTTTGGTGGTCTAGCGCCGGTGTGATTCAACACAGCTTCTTACCAAACGGGGTGAGCATTACTGCAGATGTGTACTGTGAAGAATTGAACACAATGATGGAGAAGCTGGCACATCTCCAACCAGCATTGGTCAAACGCTCGTCTCCGCTGCTCCTGCACGACAACGCGCGACCTCATACTGCACAGCAGACGGTCTCCAAGTTGCAAGAACTGGGGTTGGAAGCTCTCCGTCATCCGCCCTACTCACCAGACCTTGCGCCTACAGACTACTACTTTTTCCAGAATTTGGATAACTTCTTGGCGGGAAAAAAATTCAATACCCGAGAGGCAGTACAAAATGCCTTTGAAGAATTTGTTGCCTCCCGTCCAGCTGATTTCTTTAAGAAGGGCATCAATAAACTGCCACTGCGTTGGCAAAGATGCATTGATTGCATGGGTGATTACTTCGATTAATACAAATAAAAAATACATGAAAAAAATTCATTTAAATTTTTTCATACAAAACGGCAATTTCATAGGTAAAGACCTATTATATTATTATTTAATTAGGTAGTATGTATTCGTGCCAAGATTCCAATTTACTATCCTACGAAATATGATGTTTCATATAAACGAATTCCGTCCGTCTGTTCGATGCTTACAGCAGTGTGTATCTGTGGCAAGGCTTAAGGGTCAATGCTTAGTGAAACATACAGGTTGGGTGGGAAATCGACGCACAACCTGATACCATGAAATTACAAAAAAAAATAACAAAAAGTTGAAAAAAGTTGTCAATTTTATTTTGACAGCTTCTTCCTGGTATCATACCATGTGTCAATTTTTCTTCCAGTCTGTATATATACTGCCTCGTCAGTACTAGTTTTATGCATTACTGTTGGGAAGTCCTGGGTCCGATTCCCGAGTCGAGCAAAGTGTTATAGGGTTTTCCATCTGAAATATCGTAGCAGCAGCGCGGAGTCTGGATTAGTGCCCAGTTGATAGCAATATTCTCGCCCACTATTACATGGGGCTTCAACATAACTGGCGAAATGTGGATTTACTGTAGATACAACTCTGCCTAACCCTTCAGGGAATATAGGCGTGATGTAATGCAGTAAAACATATTTTATAGAGTACCTAATATATTACGTTGCGTTATTGAGTCATTCGTATTCTGGATGCTTACTCTATCGATCGAGGCGGAACGATTACTCTCTTCATGGTACTGGGGCAAGCCATGTCTTAAATATCTTAGGGTAACGTTGCCTATAACCGTCAATATCGCATCAGAATGGGATAAGAAGTGAAAGGATTGGAGTAGACTCTTGTTGGTGTTGACTTGTGTTTTTGTTCATCTTATGGGCACTAGTTTTTGTTTTAGTACTGGCTGGAACCGTGGGATTTTGGTTGGTCAGTAATAACCATTTTTGGACCAGGGTCCATTTTAGTTTTTTGTTCGTGTCGGGTCACAGAAGGTACAAGAAAAATGATGTGTCAATCTAAAAATACACATTAATCAAAATGTTTAGCATATTTCAACAGTAACATGTATTAACAGTACTTTTGTAACGGAAAACATAAAGTTTCTAAAAGAAAATAAAATTTCATGAACAGACGCCAGCACATCAAGCTACTCCAGATTGCCAAATTTTTCCAATTGATCATGTAGGTACTTTATTTCTTTTGCTATAAAGTAGAAAACTACAAAAAAAAAATGACACATTGGGGTAGCTGGATGTGCTAGCCTCTGTACATCTATTTGATTTCCGAGTATTTTTGGAACGAAGTTCCTTACTGCGCGTTGCGAAAGGGGGCTAGGCGAAAAAAAATAAGACAAAAAGTTGTAACGACACTTTTTGCTATAGTTATAAGCAGTGCGGCGTGCGCGTGTTTCTCTGCCTGTCTGTCTCTCTCTCTCTCTCATAGAAAGCAAGCCAGTTATTTTCGTTTCGTCTTTCTATTTCGCATTGAACAGTGTGGTGTCGCGACGATTATTAAAATAATAATTAATTAATATTAATTTTATATATTGTAATAAATTATTAATTATTATGATAAATTATTATATTTATTTCTTAATGGTTGAAATATATATTTTTTTTTACAATTCTTTCACTAATTAATCGAAAGGAACTTCGTTCCATCCGGGTGTCCCTTGACACCTCTCAAGTTTTTTTTTTGCAATTTTATATTTCTACGGACCATATTCAAGTTCTTACGGATCACGGGTTTAGAACCAATGTTCTAGACGGAGGGTATCCATGAGGATTTTCACACGAAAAGGGTTGTGTACAGCGCGAAGGTTTCCTTGGAATTATTAATACGTGAAGCGAAAACATCAGATCCCTTTTTATTTTAAGAATATTGCGGGCATCGAGAAATGTGCATTGTTAAAGTTTACATAGAAAAGGTGTACAGGAAACTATAAAACCGTACCACTGAGCAAATAAATGTGGGAATCGTCTTGAAGATTAGGATCGTAACTCGAACATGAACCTTATTTCTTTTGCAATAAAGTTGAACAACTATCAAAGAAATTTGACACATTGGTGTAGCTTGTTGTGCTGGCCTCTGCACAATTAATAGACAAATTTAAAAATATGAGCAGTACACGCAAAAATCATAGTACCTACCTACCATCTTGATACCAACGAAATAGTGACAATCAAACAAACTGTGTTCAATGTCATTGAATTTTATTTGGATTGTAAACAGCAGATAATAATTAATCTTTTAATTATCCTTTAACGAGGGAACACACACTAAGGATTAGAAGAAGGGAGAGAGAGAGAGAGAGAGAGCGCACTGTATTTCACTTCGACAGTGATTAATAAGTACTGCCTTCCAAAACAGAAATAATAATATCAAGATCCAAAAACTTGGCAGCTACAAGACCATAAAGTTAAGGTCTTATCTTAATACGGTATCTAGTCTATCATATGTCTATAGTATATTACTCGTTCCCTGAAATGATTGTAAAAGCTGGATAAGCCTTTTTACACCACTGTCCGAAGGAGAAGAGTAAAGGTTTCCGGGTGTATGTATGATTGGAAGATCCTGTAGCCTAAACAACAAAGCGGCAACGACATACACTTGATGTTCTGTAAACCCTTTTTTTTGTTCCGGCGTCGAAAATCGTAATTCGTGGAAAGTCGAAATAACTTTAAGTTAGTATGTGACGGTATATATGAGATGTTGTTACAATTATATTAAAGATTTCTTTTTTTGGAGGATGTCCGGAAACTTAAAGAAAAGAAAGCCACGGTTAAAATAAATTTTGAAAAATTATAAATAATAATAAAATCTATGCTAAGAAAACACTAATATGACGTCACTAGACAGAAATGCCATAGTGACTTTACACCATTCAGTACAGACGACAGCACATCAAGATACCCCAAACTGTCAAATTCTCCCAATTGAATATGAACATACTAATATACACAAAATACTAAGGGTATTTTGTGTATGTTAGACAAACTATCAAAGAAATTTGAAATTTTGGGGTAGCTTGACGTGCTGGCCTATGTACTTTTTTGACTCATCCAAATTTCTAGAAATCTCTTTAAATAAATTACTTGTTCATGTATATTTTTGATTGGCATCCAATACCGTATTGCAAAAGAAATCAAATTGGCTGCATATAATATTAATTACAATTCAACGTAACCACAGATGTATCAGTTGGTCAGGATTTATTCAATTGGAATGAGACATCATGTGACCAGGAAAATTGTTTTCATACAATGACAACATACTTGGCTCGATTCAATGCGTTTATTGAATATTTAATTAAAGTAAATCTACCACACACTGATTTTGTTCACGAATAATACGAATCACAGTTCTTTGACGTCTGTAGTCCGAGGCCATTAGACACTGCCTGTGCCTTACACCGTTAGTACAAGATCATAAGTCTGTGGAAGCTCACTATAGTTGTGCCTAAACGTCGCCAATTGCTATGCAATTCCTTTTGTGTCCGTACTATGACTAGGCCTAGTCATAAAAGGTTAAAAAAAGACACGATTTTCAATCTTCAAATGCCAACTTTAAGCCGTTAGTCCCAGCTGACATTTAAAGATCTTAGACGTTACGGGCAGTCAGTAACCCAAAAGTCTGGCAACCAGTAATACCAAGGGGTATCGTGTTACCCGATAACTGGCTTGTGTAGGTCAGATTGGCAGTTGTTCCATGTAATACTGGTGTTTAGCTGCATCCGGTTAGACTGGAAGCCGACCCCAACATAGTTAGAAAAAAGCTGAATCTTGTAGCTCGACTCAGAACGTAAGTCATCCGTGACTCTCCGAAATTCTCAAAAATAAGTTATTAAAAGATTTGAAAGCCAAAAACAATCAAACGATTGTTTTTTTTCGAACTTTGCAGATGTAGACGCAAGCTATTATCAGTTCAATGAATTCCACATAGGAACCCAGCGCACTATGGGTACACAGAATCTCCATGCAACTAGAGAAAATTGCTGCTTCAAATCAGTCAATTCGAATAATCTTTCCACCACTTTTGCATATTTTCATAAATACTTCTTTTCTTCACCAAATCAGCGTCATTTATAGCGCTGCACAGTGTACACATGTAGTCAGTTTCCGGAGTTTCTTCTATGCTGTGATAGGAATAGTGATTGGTCCACTTAAAGAAATCGTAATATATTTCCCTGTTCTGGATAGAATAAACCACTTTGTTTACTATCTCCCTTAAGCCAAGTTTATTCACATCTAAATAGGAGCCATCCGGCAGGAACCTGAAAAATAAAGCCAATTTATTTTCTAATACGTCCTCTTCCAGCCCCCTTAAATGGGTCCAGGGGTGACGGACTTGGGGACGACCGTCGCCCCCTATACATCAGGACCCGAGGTAGCGGCGCGTGGTGTTCCACGCACGCCTCACTTAGACGTCACGGGGGAGTCAACCCGCTTTGACCCCTTTCACCTGAGGAGGCCCGCAAAGGCGGGCACCAGCCGAGGGTTGCGGAAGGATCGTAAGTTCCCATGACTCCGTAGTGTGATACGTAGTGACACGTAGGTGTGAGATGGAACAAGGGTAGTTTTTAGTCAGTAAGAGTCTGACAGACCCCTCTGCACACCCAGGGCGGAGGACATCCATGACACCTCGGAACAAAAAAAAAGGGGTTGCAAACGCTACTGCCGAGCATGAGGTTCTGGTTTTGGGTTCTATTCTTGGGTCGGGTTAAGTGATATTGAATTTTTCTTTCTGTCTTTTCTCAGTAGTCAGGATTTGTGCCCGGTTGATGGCAATTATAGGTAATTAAAAGTAAAATTAAAAAAAAATCTATACGTTGAGATAGACTTATAATGTTTACATACTCATGAATTTTTTTGATAAAGTTTGTACCTCTATTAAAAATGTATGTTTTTTTTTTTTTTTTTTTTTTTAAACATTGCCCCACACTTAGAATTGCTCCTGTATTGTGGGTGCGTTTACAAACATTTAAACTCACATACACAAACAGCCAGACCCGGAACAACTACCTGTAGGTCATACAAATATTTGTTCCGTGCGGGGATCAAACCCACAACACGCGGCGCAGCAGCCGATGGCTCACTGCGCCAACCGTGTCGTCATAGACACACACAGTTCATCTGTGTACCTAGCACGAATTTATGAAGTATTAAGAAAAATGTATTCCTATGGGTGATAATAATTGCGCTTGCCTCATAAATTTGAACCTAAATGCAACAAAATAATTATATTTTGAAGTGTTTTAAATAATACGAATTGACGTTATGGTTGAATCAAGCATTCGGTTATCGCAATACACAAATACAAGAAATGAAGAGCATAGACGAGGAAACAATATGAAACAAGTGATCAAACCTGGTATAGTTAGCCCCCCCATAAACAATTGGTACGGCGTAGTGCTGGACCGCAGTCAGTAACTTCTCCGTGACGTAGTCTTCACTGAGAGAATTTTCGAAAGACAAATAGAAGTAGTAATCTGTCTCTATCTTTCTCAAGCAGTTTTTCCCTGCTTCATTCGATTTTGGATCCTTGGGACAAGATTTTGTTCCATTCCACCTACAAAATTCACTGTATATATCTAGTACTAGGTTGTATTTAAGCAGTTCTTTCTGCAACTCCAATGCGAGCGTCTCTCTTTCGCTCATTGAATAACAATTTGATACAAACCATGCAGCTGCTAGTCTTTTACTTCTCAATTTCCTTCTGAATTCACCATCAACAGCTTTCATATCTTTAAACTTCAACCAATGCATATCAGTTTTTGGGCCAATGACCTTACCATGTTTATTCTTGATTATGATGTAACCAAAATATATATCGGAATTTAATTTATATGTGTAAGTCCAGTTAAATATTCTATTGTACCTCCGTGAACCTAAGGGATAGTAAGCTGGGGATTCTCTGCTAGCCAGTATATATTTCTGGAGCAATGATCTTTGTTTTGGAAAAGAAACATGTTTTTGAGAAAACTCAGGGCCATAAAACAAGATGACATCAAAATCTTTCACACTGTTTAATAGAGACGGGTAAGGCGTTATTAAGCAGTTATTAACAGGACAACTTCTCTTCAAAAACTGTTCTTGTCCCATCCCCATACGATTGAAGGGATCCGTTTCGGGACTTGTCCACTGTAGAATATATTTCATTTGGTTATTTTGAACCACTGGTGGTGACATTTTGGTGTAAATTATTACTACTATACAAATAATGAACACAATTCCAGCGTAACGGCGATTTTTCATCAAGATACCTGTAAGAAGTGGTACTTTCTGCCGGTATATGTTACCTCTTAAGTCTCGTCCAGAGTGAGTGACGGGAGCGACAGCGGGCGCGATTTGGTGGTTACTATGCATCGCGAGTTGCTTGTGCGCGATGCTTGGCGCCTGCCTTAGCACCTGCGTAAACTTTACACCTTGAGGGGAAAGCCAGACAGAAGAGACGTAAGACTAGGACACATTGCAGATAAGGCATAGACGGGTAACGGACGGTAGTTTTCAAATTATATAGAACAGATGAGACGCAGGCTCGGTTAGGCCTTTGACGCGACATCGGCGACGTCTACGTTAAGTGGTACACGTGGACACTATGTCCTCATCCCGTCTACTCCGCGTCACCTACCTATGTTTTATTCCAGGAAAACGTCGCAAAGGCACCCTGTCTTCTTATACAGGTTGTGCAAATTGGAAGTATACAGCTTTATTTTGCCGCCATTTTATTTTGACGGCAAAAACAGATCTGCCATGCTGCTAGAGGTGGTCGTGTGTCAAACATTAATTTCCACACCTAATTGCCAAACAAGAAAATTCTTAATAATTTAACACAAAATCCAGTCTTCTACGGTCTTCATTCACAAGTGAGTTGATTAAATAAGAGCTCACCATTGGCATCATTGACCTTGTCATCGTGTCCCATCGGAAATAGCGTTGTATGTTTTTGTTTTGTATTTTTGTTACCTGTGCGTGTCCTGAATAACGATTTTTCTTACCTTTTTTTAAAAAAAGGTTGATTAAAATATAATAGAAATAATTATTATTTTATTATACTGATATCTTTGTTCGAAAGTAGTGTGCAGTTTTATAGAAAACAAAATACGCAGAATCACTAGTGACATAATAAAAAAACCACAATTTCTGGCGTGATCGCAAATTATTGCGTAGTCAATTATAAACTGCAGTTTTTTTTATTGTTCGATTAATACCTTTAAGTGTGGCAAATGAATCTTGCACGTGCAAGTCGGACTCGCCCGTATGGTTCCGTACTTAGACAGAAAAATAATGTTACTTAGTTTTCAGCATTCCGTACCTATAATTTAATATTGGAAGACCCTTATTTTGTTTGTCAAGTATGTGTTTTACTAATTTCATCTTTTTCTGTAAAAATCGTTGCTAACCAAATTTGTGATGTAGGCCTTTTCCCAACTATTCTAGAATCGGGTTGTCGGTCTTACCGTATGCAGCGGAATACCAGTATTTTAAATGGAGTCATTAGATACTTGTCTGACCTCCACAGCCCAGTTAATGGGTAACACGAGTACCCTTTGGTTAAACTGGGATTCAGACTTTCAGGCCTAAGAATACCCGTAGCGATCGTCAAAGATCTGCAACGCAGACGATACTATGACCATGCCCAGAGTCTCGGCTATACGGAGAGGTTTCATTCCATAAATGGTCACCCATCCACGGACCAACCTAGGCAGGCGCTGCTTTATCTTGGATCAACCCGTGCGGCTGGTATTACTTTGGTATTCTACTATTTGTCATATACAAAAAAATCCGTTTTTTGAAGACGGTTAAAATTGAAGACTGATAAAGTTAATTGACTCTTGTTTCTTTTAATTACTACAGGCGTCGAGAGTGTTTGGTATTAATTTATGGTTTTTTGTTACAACCCATACAATATGTCGATTGCAGCAGGATATGTATGTACTGTTGTAATTTTTAACCTCCACCTGTATATATACGTGAAGCGAAAATTCGGTACCCTTTAGGAAAAGAGTATACATAGTCAACACTTAATTATAGAAGGAGTAATGTAATCTAAAACGAGACTGAGCGACCACTATTGCACACGGCTCTGACCTCTTATTGTATGGAAATCCTATACAGTGAGAGGTCAGCTGATAAACATCCAAAAAAAGAAAAAACCATATGTTGTATCCAGTCAATTGTACGGTCTCGAAACGAAACGCAAACGCGCCACAGGCGACGTCACGTGATCTGCCCACACCCAGGGCCCAGCTGCCATACCGGTAGCCCAGCAGCTCGCTTCAAAAGTATCGTGATGTTTTGAGCTGAAGGCGAGGAGGACATTCAGTGTCTGATCGCAAGGGAGTTAAGAAGTCACGGAACTGTACTCGATTCGTTGTACGTATAATGTCATGATGTCCCAGTGGTTTAGGCCTCGCCTCTTGTGCACGAGGTTGTGCGTTCAAACCTGGGTAAGTACCAATGTGAGTTTTTCAATTCATATGTACTTTCTAAGTTTATCTTGGACATCACTGACATCGGTGAAGGAAAACATCGTGAGGAAACCTGGGCTTATATAATTAATATATGTAAGTCTGAAATCGCAAAACCCGTCTTGAGCAAGCGTGGTGATTAATGCTCATGCCTTCTCTGTGTGAGAAGAGGCCTTTGCCCTGCAGTGGGACAGTAATAGTCTGATACTTTACTTTACTTTTATAATGGTTGTGTGTTAGAAAGTGCAAATATAGGCGCAAATAATGCTGTACATAAGTGATTGTATTACCAGAAATTTTAATAGGTCTGTGTTTTGTTATAACTGTTGTAATTCAAAATATACGGGCTAAGTGTTACCTTAAGACTTTCTTTCTTGCTCGTTGCCCATCAATGACCCTCAAATAACTCTGAACCGGGATCCTCTAACGATAAATCTATTAAAAAGATATATAGAGAAATTTGTTTATATTATTCCATATTGACAATTATTTAATAAAAAATAACAAATTAATTCTTTATCTTAATAAAGTACATGAAAGCTGTTGGGTAGTGTGGCTTACAGCCACGCTCGGTTGTGCAAGGCCACATTCAAAATGGATGTTAATATAGTGCGAATAATTTCATTAATTTGTAGTGTGAATAATTTGGTTTTATTTTCCAAGAAGTTGGTAGTAGTAGTAGGTGCTTCTATTAAAGGGAAGAGCGTAGAAGATACATACAATTTTGACCAAAACAACAGTGTATATGAAGGGTGAATGCGGAATGTTTTTTAATTTTGGAAAGTCTGTCCGAATTGTCGTTGAAATTTTTGATTTTATCGTCAATGAATGTAGAAAAACTGTGCTAAGCCCCCTACTAAGTCTCACCAGGACATCAGACAATATGGCAGGTTGACTGGCACAGGTTCTCGCTACAACCAGCATTTATCATAAAAATAAAATCTAAACTTACACATAAAATTAAAGTATAAAACCACACACAAAACAAACGATGTAAAACTGACAGTTGACGGCTGATGACACCTTCACTTCGGGACTGCGGGGCAGACACACTGGCTGCCTGGAGCGCCCCGTTGTCGATGAAGATATTTCGGCGCAGCTCTTACAACCGTTGTCGAGTGACAGACAGGCGTCGCGTCTTTAGCGTCGCCTACAAACTTTACTTCACCACACTAATCACGAGTCTTGATTGTGCCCAGTTGATGGCAATAGGCTCGCTCCCTTCAGCTTATTTCGACATTTCATTCAACAGCGACAGTTGTGTGATATATATTATTTTTTCACGTTATTGGTACCAATACTATGTGTTACTTGAATCAAAATAAACATATTAAAGCATCAATGGCACAGTTTAATTCTTTACATTGTGTGACTGTCTGTCAAGTACTCCTATTAAATAATAAATTATGTTATTTATTTTAAACATCGTCTCACGGTATCTGCTCACTTGGAAATACATTAAATCCTAATTTCATGGTTTGACAGCCTGACGTGTCACCCTAATAAATAACAAAATATCCTATTGAGTTTAAAGTTGTAAACCAATTCTGAGCCTCTTAGAAACCCATGCCATTTATGTTTTACGAGTAACAAGTGCGCACATGTGCCGGCCGAAATGCAATATCTTTACAAATTCTAAGAATCAAGTGAGATCTAACGAGCCAACAGACAACACAAGTGCCACGGCTGGTGCCCATAAGTGGAGCCCAGCCAGTACCTGAAAGGACCCTTAGAACAATTGAGACATTATATAAAAAAAGGGCAACATTCCTATTGAGCAAATGTGTGGGAACATGGACGAGGGATGGCAGGGGAAAGGGAAGTCGATCTTGCACCGTGGTAGGAGACGGACCTGATGGGCGAGGCTAGGGAAAGGATAGTTAGCTAAGGATCGTGAGAGAGGACAGACGTTATAGCTGAGGCTAGTTAAATTAGGCGACTTGATTATTACCATAAGGCTAGATCCCGGTGGGTTACCTTAGAGCCGCGAGAGTTATCTACTAGTTAAAGTCAGTTTGGAAGAGGAGAGGTGTCTGAGGCGTAACGGGTAATTCCAGCGTTATTCAGTAAGTGGTTTACAGTCTAATTCACTTCAGGCAGTTATTCGGTAAGTATAGCCTTTAATTAACTTATATTCTCCTAGTAGTAATGTGTACATAGATATAATATTATTCTTGCAGTTTGATTGGTGTTGTAGTTTAAAGTATCGTAAAGGACTGCTAATAATCATTTATTCCAGGATAGAGAAACTACTTCTCTATCTTATAATATTATTGTGCTGTATAATCTCTCATGTGTTACTACATATTCACGTCCCAATCCTTAACTTGGCAGTCACTCGTCATTGGCGTCTGGTTATAGGGAAACGGAGAAGGCCTACCGCTACACTTTACACACATACATACTCATACACTTTACAACAACACATCCGACTATCGACGCTTATTGACTCCTAACTGACGCATCACACTCATGGAAGGCAGAACCGTAAACAACCACAGTTTATATAAACCGAACTAGGCTATATGGCCAACCTCTTACTGCATTATAAATCAACCAAACGTTATTGATGATTACTGTTCCCTACAGAAGGTCTAGCTCAGAATACCTTGCGTAGGGCTTGTTGAACGCACATTTCCGGGAGAGGGGTAGGCTTCACAATTAGGCTTCACAAAGCACCCAAACCACCGTTCAAAGAACGCTAGGGACCGTGTCTCGCTAAAACCCCCTCACCAGCCGTTGTTGGCATTTATTGAATCGTCACTATTTAGCGAAACACGAGATCTGGATCACCGATCCTCGAAATGGGGAGATTAAGGAAATGTGAAGTGACGAAATACCACTTCGGCGTGCACCAAGAGCGATCGCAATGAACTCTGCTACAGACTGAGTCTATGGTACGCTTGTGCTAGTTTTGTATCTTCCTATTAAAGGGGTAGGCCACTGTAAGGGAGTTGATCACATTAGATCGCGTTTTAGAACCATTCAATACTTGTCTTCCTCAATGGCAGTGACACTCCGCAGTATCCTGTCTTAGGATTGAGTTAGACATTTATATAGAGCTTAGGAAACGTGTTCTGTTAGAATTCGATAAACGATTAGGTCTAACAGTACACGTATTCGACAAACGTTGTAAAACGGTTTCAGGTCACTATATTGGGTTCATAGTTTATTGTTAACGTAGCTGTAAATATTGAATGTCTCAAGCTCAAGCGTAACGCTCCTGTCATCTCCTCTCACAATATAACTCTGAGAGATTGTTTGTAATAATTATATGAATAACATAAACTGCAATTATAATAGGTAAGGTGTTGAATTGGTCTGATTAGGTTTTACTGGGTTTTCCCTAATCCTGCGCAACGAATGTTGGACCATGAATATTGTATCCCCAGAAAGAAGGTGTGATTTTGTTATTGTATAAAGTTATATAGTTTCTTATAGTCTTTATTTGGTATTGCACGTATCTCGCAATATTAGTAGGACACGCCTTCCAGTACATTACAAAAGAATAATAAACGATTATTATTGAAATTCTTAAGACAGCCTTTCCTTTGGTGTTCCCTTGGTGTGACCAGTCTGACGACGAGCTCGGTAGAGCTGTGGTGGATGACAGAGCACAGCCTCTTATCCTTGAAGGAAGTTCACCTTATTATTAGACTTAGGAAAAACGAAATTTTTATTAGCCTGGGGTATTTTAGGAACAGTCACAATTGCATAATGTTTATATTTTCATATTCAAATTAATTAATATAATATCCGAAATTAGTATTGTCAATATCAAATGTCAGAAATATTACACAGATAAAGCAATTTTAAAACAGTCTCAAGTTCTTTTTTGTGGTAATATTTTACTTTTTAAAACTGTGAAAGAAAAATTCAGAATTCAAAGAAAATGAATACTCATTTCTCAAGAAACAAAGTTCAATTTTGCACACCTTAATGTGACGGGTGATGCAATTATTGTCACTGGCATTTTGTACCCATAAAACCTCTTCATAAGTATTGTTCTGTTGGTCTGATTTTTAGGGTTTTGTTGTATCATAGTTTCTGGAAACTTCTGAGAAATTGCCGATGGGAAATTCATAATTTGTTGGAGAAATGTTTTTATTTATTGAAATAAAATAATTTTTGAATGTATTCTAACAACACGTAGTACTACCAAGTCAAATCCACACCACAGTACAAACACGTTTAAATTCTTTTCGACCCATCGTTTGAGACTAATATTCAGAATTATTACTAGTAAGGGTGTTAAAAGGGCTTAAAATGGCCCGAAGTAACGCCCGCGTGTGTTAAAAATGTTGAAAATCTATCCCTAATTTAGCGGCTCCTATCTTACTGGGTAGGAGTAACGTTTTAATTTTAGTAACGGCTCTTTTATCTATATTTTTATTTTAAGAGCGATGACGTGGTTGTATATTCACTATATATAATATAACAGTGCATTCAATTAACTCAGAATTCTGGGCACGTTTCTGGATAACAGCGATGCGGAGGAGTTTTTTGACGCCCGTTTGTGGCTTTATTAAGTATTCCTCCATTTTTAGGGTCCCGTTTTTAAAATACCTAATTCGATCAATTCGTTGTCCGTCTGTCAAGAACCTTAATAGATTCCGTCGCCACGATTCTCGGGAACACGTGAAGGTATCAAGACTTGAAGTTAGTATAAAATACGTAGTTTTACGGTATCTCGGGGTTCAAAAACAATTAAGCTTCTAAGTCAACGCAATAAAAAATGCGGTAATTTATGCGACATATTTTGGTAATGACGTCAATAAGGTCAAAACCTAGGGCACTTTGTCATTGCATCATAAAAGTTGGTAAGAATCAAGATCTCACAACAAAAGTAAAGGGAAAAGTCTTTTCGACACTCCTCTAAACTGACTGACTGACTAACAGATAACGCAGAATCCAAAGCACTGGTTTTAAGATGACGATATATGTTATTTCAATGTTTTTTTAAATATATAAATAAACCTAGGTTTACAACCGATAAATTGAATAGTTCAACAAAGGCGTAAAATCAATTCTGTTGATTTTATTAATAATATATTACAAAGTGGAAGTTTGTAAGAATAAAGGACTGTTCAAATTGAGGCGAATCCTGAGCCCGCCCGCGCCAGTAGGAACATATTACCTCCATACAAGTTAGTTGACACAATTAGTACGAACGAATTTCGTACCGCATCCCGCGCGTGTATTGCCTCAGTTTGACCAGAGCTTTAAACGTTCTGTTGAGACCACTTCGTTAATTCTTTTTCTAATTAATGTTTTGGTGAACAAAAGAATTGGGTCGCGGTGAGATTTCACCGTTTTTTCCTGTTTTATTTTTGTTTTCCGTGAGTCATGATTTTACGGGGATATTTAGGAATACGAGAAAATAGAGTGGTACTTTTTACCTTCCTATCTTCTACTTCTTAACGTGTCGATGACAGTTTAAATGGAGTCAGACCAGAATTTGGCGACGAGTTTTTATCAGCGTCCATCAGCTCCTGTGAAGTGCAAGCAATAGGGCAAACAGGGCAAGATAACAAGTGGCCCATCGTTTGTGGGGAAACACCACATTTATACTCCAGGGAATAATCAGAGCAGAGTTGAGTAGAGTAAACGCAGTCATGCGTTTTCCATCTCCGTAATAGAGAGCCGAGCCGCAAACTTAACATCGTTTTGAGTGGGGTATAGCAACCTTCCTATAGTAATGACAAAAGTTAAGTAAAAACAAAATGGTTGATACAATGTTTCAATGGTAAATGGTAAATAGTAAACAATCCAGGACCTAGCGGTGTTGAAATTGATTGTCGGTTTTTTTTCTAATTTTTACTGTTTTGTCTGTTGTTATTTTTACTTTAAACTGTAAATAACATGAGAAAAATATAATAACACTCACACAATACGCCATATTAAGTACCCAACAGACTATCCATAATAAACAATTCTCTCACTCGGCTTTAACATCTCGTATGACAAACACGTGCTAAATAACTTGCACGCCATGTTCCCATCTAATCTCTTCTGATTAATTCGCTGCGGTTTTCAGGCTGTCTTGTGAGTCCCTAAGGATACCCCAGCTTAAGTGCTGGAAGGCTGTGTGTAGCAATAAACTGTCTGTATTCAAGGTTGAGTCTGACCTGAAAACTTACATTCACATACACACATACATAAACTCACGCCTTTCTCTCATGGGGGTACGATGAAACTAAAGAACGCCACCTGTTACGATCATACTCCTTTTGCTTCGTCTACGTTCATACTTCTGGTCAAACACACACGCCGATTGCGAGTAGTGCCCTTTCTGAAGAACATCACCAATAAGGTCAGTGTATGTACTTCTATCGTGTTTCAGTCCCAGCGTTTCCGCTTACATTTGCTTTTTAAATACCTAAAAGAAGTGACTAAAAATACGTTTACATATATTTTTTTAAATAAATATATGACATGACATCACGCCTGTATTTATTGAAGGTTTAGACAAAAGTGTGCCTAAAGGACACTAACATTTAGCCGTATATGTTTAAGTCCCATGGGCACACATCGGGAAAGTCCGTGCCGCTACAAAAAGCAATAATACTTTACCCGACCAGGGAATTGGTGGGGATGCAAGCACTTTTGGAGGTATGAAGAACAGGGTGTAAAGTTCCTCATACACCATAGAAAAGGGAGGATCCTCCGACCAGACGGGTGTTGTGTCTGGTGGGCAACTGCCCGACGATTGTTGTCGGGCTCGTTTTATATATACTCAGTCGCGTGGATAACTTTAATATCGCGATGTAGGAAACGTCGATTTAGTTCGTATGTCGCGAGATAGATGTCGCTACATCACTCCCCTCCAAGACCGGAGGTCGATAGCTGGATGAGTCATTTTTGTGATGCTTGCCGGGCCGGTGGAGTGTTCCAGTGCGTCGGAACCGGATGCCGCATAGTTCGCGGTGAGTCGGAACTGTCTGCGGTGATACTGCGTATGTATACAGTGAGTCGTGGTGCAGTGCTGCGTATTGGCTGGCTGCTCGGGTCGACCAGGAGAGGAAGTGCGTCTCTGCTTGCTGACCGGCCGAAGTGCAGCGTGCGGTGCCAAGGTTGCTGAGAAGGTTGTGGGTGATGACCAGGCATGCGCGTTCGCTGCATGCTAGTGGTCAGGATACCCGTTGAAGTCGTGATTGGCTGGCTGTAAGACTCTCTGCTTGTAAGCTTGAGGAAGTGATGATGACGTCACGCTGAGGGTACTCTGCTCGAAGGCTGCGCTGACGTTCATGTTCGGGGTCACCAATTTGGAGGTATGAGGAACAGGGTGTAAAGTTCCTCATACACCATAGAAAAGGGAGGATCCTCCGACCAGACGGGTGTTGTGTCTGGTGGGCAACTGCCCGACGATTGTTGTCGGGCTCGTTTTATATATACTCAGTCGCGTGGATAACTTTAATATCGCGATGTAGGAAACGTCGATTTAGTTCGTATGTGGCGAGATAGATGTCGCTACACACTTATTCTAATGCCTAGGTTCGATTCCTAGGTCGAGAAAAGTGTTATTGGGTTTTCCCATAATGAATTTCTAAAATGCAGCCTAGAGCTATGTTCATAGGATCACCTCCCATAACATGGAACTCAAACAACACTTTTAAAAAGCCTGCCTGACCCTTTTGGGAAACAGGCGTGATGTATGTGTTGTGTTATGATAATAATAATAATATATTTTTATTTTAACAATATATTTTAACAATATTATGATTGGATTCTCCTTTTAGGCAGGTAATGCCTGTGTTAGGAGAATCCGCTCTTTCGCAACAACACGTGTATGAAGTTAAACAGGATATATGTATATATATTTTTAACACTAATACTTAATGACTTAAATTAAAATAAATCTAGGGTCTGTGATGAGTGCTGTGTGAGTGTATGTGAGTGAGTGAGTGGGAGTATAGTGTGTAGGGTGTAAGTGTAAGTGAGATTGGATTAGTGTCAGGGAGTATACGAGTGAGTACCTATTCTAAAAGTGTTTCCGTGTCAATATAGGTGTTTTTATCCATTCCATTATAATTTTTTTACTGTCATGATAGTTCTTAGGATGAATGTAAATATATTTATTAATCTTATTATAAAGCGCAGCAGATCGTTTACTAAATTGCATGCTGGCAAGTAAGGTCTTAGTTCTAGGGATATTTAAGATCATGTCTTTCCTTCTTTTTGACAGTATGCTTGGGTCATAGGAAAGAGACTTATGTTTTTTTAATATAATTTGTATAATATAAAGTTTTCTGACTGAGAGCAGGTTGGAAATTTTGTATAGATCTTCAGTAGGATATCTTTTATTCTTAAAATACATGCACTTAATAAGAGCACGTTGTGCCCGTTCAACTACTAGAAACTTAGTTTTTGCTGCACCACCAGGTATACAATAAGTATGTACTGACTGGACCAGTGCAACATAAACCATCTTCAAGAAATCTTTTTGATGACCTGGGTCATCTCTAGTAGTCTTAGGAACGACGTGTCTAAGAGTCCTGAACATCCAACTTAACTTCCTGACTCTGTTGGCCACTTGTTCAATGTGTGGGTACCAACATAATCTCTGGTCAACAATAACTCCCAGGTACTTAATATGAGGTACTTTATTGATGGTTAAGCAGCCACAGCTTGATCTTTGAGTGTTATCGCAAGTGTGAATTTTTATATTGAGATCTTCCTCTGGTTGTTGTTCGTTTTAAACATTTTTCAATTTATGATACTACATAGTAAGCTAAGTAAAAATCAAGAAATGGATAAAATAGTGTATTGAAAACTAAATTCGGCATCGTCAGTCAAAATACACCAAATTCAATATTTAGACTAGAAATCGCATATTTATTACGTTTCGCCAAACGAAACCGGGCCAAAACTTTGTCTCACCAAGACTTCTGGATCACATCCAAATTCTGTATTAGACTTTTGAGAAACCATCTCGAACGCTACGAATTCGAAATTGGAATGTTTGACAGAAATTCAAATAAAAAAAATCGAAGAGTTTGTGTTTCTTCAAAAAGTATCATGTTTTTGAGGTTGCATTAGGACCTCTATCTCTGTCTTTCTTTCATAGGATTTGGAGACATGGGTGGACAGTCTAATCAAGGAGTATCGTGTTACCCTGTAATTGGGTTGTGAATGTCAATAGGCGTAAATTTGCGTAAATACTGGTACGCCGCTGCATCTGGTTAGATTGGAAGCTGACTCTAATATAGTTGGAAAACGGTTTAGGCAGGTGATGATAGTCTTTGGGAAATACTTATGTCTCGAATAACTTTCTTATTGCCACACAACATTTGTACTTTCTAAGTTTATCTAAGACATCACTGACATCGATGTACGTAAACATCGTGAGTATACCTGTACTTTACAATTAACTAGCGATCCATCCCCAGTTTGCCCGTGAAAAATTATGTACAAAAAACTTTCTCGTTTCTAACTATTTCTATTGGTGAAAAATCCGTTCATGCTTTTTGAGTTTATTGCGTACAGACGCGGCGGGGGACTTTTCAAAATACTACGTAGGGATAAAAGACTGAAATCACCAACCCGTCCTGAGCAAGCGTGTTGATTAATGCTCTGTATTATAAGAGGTCTTTGCCCTGCAGTGGGACAGTAACAAGCTAGTATTATTAGCCCGGCGGTGCTTCAGCCGTAATATTCCCACTCGTGTACTTATGTCCAGCGCTTGTAGTAACACAATATTGTCCTTAATCTATGTTTATGTACTGACACAATTCAGACAGACCATTGCACCGCTTTGTATGCAAATCGGTCGTACTGTCTGTACACATTGACAATGTACTTAATGTGATAGACTGTGACCGAACAATGTTAGTAGTATCACGCATAGTTAGTGTTTGTTTACAAGGTGTTATTAGAGAAACTGAAAACCTCTTAAGGGCTCACTATCATTTACGTATATGTGTACAAGTACGTGTACACTAGGAATTTCTCCTGTATCGTGGGTGCGTTTATAAACATATAAGTCACATACCCAAACAGCCAGACCCGGAACAACTAGCTGTAGGCCATATAAATATTTGTTCCGTGCGGGAATCGAAGTCACGACACGACGCTCAGTCTCTGCGCTAACCATGCCGTCAAATTATAATTATATTCCATTTCATTGTAGGACCAAACATATTGAGTGCAGACTTTGCATCTGAAAATGCGTCACCGATGCAACAGAAATATAGGACGTCGTTGAAAAAAGTTAATTTGAAAAACAGTAAAACCCCGACTGGCTGTAAAAAAAAACACTACAAATATGTAAACAAGGCACAGTCATGATTGAATCTATAAATAAATCATGTACTATGTAATAATGGGTAAATTACTATTAATAAAGTATATGTAACAGGCATTTTTGTTGTTTACATTAGCTGTTTTATTTTTAGTTTATTTAATACTAGCTTTTGCCCGCGACTATATCCTATGTCCTTCCGCAGGAAATAATCTACCTCCTTGCCAAATTTAATTACAATCGGATCAGTTCATTTAGTGGTAAAAAAGTAACAAACAATCATCATCATCATCATCCTCTTGCCCTTATCCCAATTTATGTGGTCGGCGCAGCATCATCAGCATTTATTTGCCGTCATCTCAGAAGTCACCTCCTTCCTAGCCATATCAACTTTCACACAATCCATCCATCGTTTCTACATCTCCCTCTACTCTTGTAACCCTCTAACAAACAAACATACAAACAGTATTACTGTCCCATATTTATATCTAAAATGAGTGTGAATGAAGTCGAAGAGCAAGGACGTACCAAAAAGTACTCAAAACTTTCTTTTATAATGTTGTAAGTCGTTAATAGCGCTAAGATTAATTAAACGTAAATCTGTTTTCAGGGTTTTTAGATCTTTTACTCAATTTTTATCTTTATTTTATGACACTTCGTGTAAGCTAATAAGGTGGTAATAATTACTGTCTTCAAAATCGGTGAAGCCGTTTAAGCTACAGGAGGTCACAATGGAACGGACATACATATTTACATACACACTCGCTAAAAACGTTACCTACCCTTCTTCTGGGTTAGTCGGGTAAAAAAAGAGGTTCGGATTTCTATTCTGACATCGATTCACAGTATAAGGCCAAATCTGGTTTTACGACATTTTTGGCACATTGTAAGTAACTGTGCTTACCTCGCTACTACCCTATTAGAACATTTTGTTCGGAACGTCACTTTACAGAATTTGAATTTCGAATGCAGAATGGAAACGGTCGTTTACTTATAAAATATAAATGTTTCAAACCTCTTTGTGACAGTATATAGCTACAAATATTACACAGAAATGGAGGGCGCATGTGGCCAGTTGTAATAGATACGAGATTGAATTCTAAAAGATAGTAATTTTTGCACTTTAAGCACACAAATAAATAAATTTTGACCAAAATGAATAATCAAGGCAAACATTTCTTGAAAATGATTCAAACCTTGAAAACTAGAACTATCCAAAACAGGGAAACTTGTTAGAGTTTGTAGTTGTGGACGCTGGACAGCAGCCAGAGTTCGGGGCAGATTGAAACTGGGGACGTTCGATACATACCCGACTAACTGGCACTGGCTAACTTTGTTTATGGTGCCTATTTATTTCTGAATTCAATAAACGAGCGAGAGAACAATCATGTAGATTTCGAAAGAATTACATTTTGGAAAGCACGTGCAGGGTTAAGCTTATTTTCATCATACATGTATGTTAACTGATAAGAGTGTTTACACATATAAGACTCGGGTCGATAAGTAAGTAAGTTTGTTTAAACTTGATTGAATGGCAATGCTGTTTCTCTCTATTTAGTGCCTTAATTGTATAAGCGACAGCTCATAGTTGTCCTCTTGACCTAAATTGCCCTAGAAATGATTATGGCAGTGAGGACACAGATTTAAAAAAGTAGTGATTTATATTTTGCAGTCACATCATTGACTAATGAAAATATTAGTATTAAGCTGCATCCGGTTAGACTGGAATCGATGGCACGGTTGGCGCAGTGACTGAGCGATCGACTGCTGTGCTGCGTGTTGTGGGTTTGATTCCCCCTCGGAACAAATATTTGTACTACAAGTTTGTTCCGGGCCTAGCTGTTTGTATGTGTGACTTTGAATGTTTGTTAAAGCACCCACGATACAGGAGAACGAAATTCGTAGTGCGGGGCAACGTTTTTATATAAAAAAAAACATTCCCAACATAATTGGGAAAAGGGTATGTAGGTCTTACCAATGGGTATTGTGTTGCCCAGTAACTGGGTTGTGGAGGTCAGATAGGCAGTCGCTCCATGTAAAATACTGGTATTCAGCTGCATCCGGTAAGACAGGAAGCCGACCCCACATCATCTGCCTAGTCCTTTCCCATAGTTGGGCAATGACTCCTGATTTTCCCAAAACACAAGACCAGTTTTTTTTTAATACCCTTGTTAATTATAGTTTTTTTTTTCATTTGTATTTTAACGTTTTTCTTTCTTTTCTATTTCTAATAAAGTAATGTAGGAATGAAAGCCAGGTACCAACATACGCAATGTAATCGATATCAATGTGAGCTATAAAGCTGCCGGCGACACTAAACAATGTTTTATTGCTACTACCCTCACTTTATGCTTCGATTGTAAGTGGTTTAGCGAGGTATTGTTTGTCTAGTTGCGGACGTGATCGTGGTTTTATAGATGTACTAGCACTTAGCCCCCGGTATTGTCCGCGTGGGTTTCGTACTTTTTCTCTTTAGACTTTAACATCCTACCAATTTACAGTTTTGAAAATACAACGTAGTCTGTTACTTGCTGTTAATGTAGCTTTAAATAAGTAACAGAATGTGAAAAATCGATTTAGTTATTGCTATGCTTATCCATTACTAAAAAACATACAAACAACCAAATTCTTCCTCTTTATAATATTACTAGCACTCGGCCCCGACTTCGCCCACGTAGATTTCGTGCGTTTCCCCTCAAACTTTAACATTCGAACCAATTTAAAGCGTAGTTTTGATAATACAATCTATTCTGTACTTGCTGATAATATAGCTTTCAATATAAGTGATAGAATAAAAAAAAAAACGGTTGAGTTTTTTTTAAGTTCATCCATTAAAAACAAACATACAAAATCAAAATAACAATAATAAAAAAAATAAACAAAACAAAACTATTAGAATAGTATTCTAAAACCAAAAACAAAACTGATCAATCACCTATCTATAGCTAATATTAACTACAACTAATATGTAATAACTAATATATATAGCTATGCTCGCGACTTTACGCGCGTGGAATAAAACAAAATGTATTTACTTTTTATACTTTTTCTTCTTACCTTCTTACGTCTTTTAACATTAACACGCCTAAGTTATTCCTTAGAACATTAGCTATCTGTCTATAAAAATCCTGTCAAAATCGATTCAACGGTGTCGGAGATTGGCCCAAACAAACAGACAGAGAAACAAAAATTTTAACAATTGTTTTTTGGTATATAATTTCGTATGCATTTAGCAAAAGGCTGTTATTTCGACAAAGCAAATAGACACATTAAATGTATTTATATGTATCGATACGCTTAGATTAGATAGATAAAAGCTGTGTTACAATGGGCACAAGTATTATTATTCTTTATTTTAAGAATGTTTCTTATTAACATCGTTTAAACTTAAGCCTTTTTAGTCTTTGGAGATTTACACAATCAGGCCCACAGGCAGATCATGATATCTATCTGCCAATTCTTTTGCCAACTATATTGAGACGGTTACCAGTCTAATCAGATGCACGTGAATACCAGAACTTCACATGGAGCGGCTACCTATCTGACCACCACAAGCTGGTTGCTGCTTAATACCCTTTGGTACGACTGGTTGTCAGCCTTTCGGGCTTGCGGACCACTCGTAACGATTGTCAAAGATTTCCAAAAGACAGCTGGAATCACAGCTTAACGTATTTTTCGGCACACGGGTCAGACAGGTCACCTATATTCAGATTGACCTCGGAAAATCCTTGGACCTTCCAGCTGACCTATATATACCTATCCTACTATAAATACCGCAACACTAAAACGTAGCCTCAGCGTCCTTTTAAAAGCATTTTACCGCCTTTTACAAGGAAAAAATCTCACCAGGGCCGCTTCGACCTCTCCCATTTACAATTGTCGACACAATCGGCTCATACAGGTATATTTTCCATCAAAAATTGGCTTTTAACCCTGCGACTGCTACCGAAAAATTTGTATTCATCACGTGTGGGCCGACCACCGGTCTCAGGCAGCAGATTGGGTCTATTATACCCCGCACAATATCCTACGTTCTTCGGTAAAATTCAATGTTAGGAGGGTTACAAAAGGGTTCTGTGAAAGGTATACACTTGAGGTCGTATTTCGGTTGAAATGCGGGCTTTACGCCCATATGTTTGATAACAGACGGTCGTGTGACCTTGCCAACATATAGTTTTAAGATAGCCATTGATCGGAATCTGAATTTGGGTCTTACAGCATAACGTCGATAACTACTTATTGTAAGTGAATTTAAAGAAATGTGTGCCTTATACAAGCCTCTGTTAAGTGCCATTACGTATAATCTATAGCACTTCGCACGCGACTTCATCAGCGTAGATTTCTTACATTTTCCTTTGAGCTTGAAGTGTTGTTTTAAAAATAAACGCTAATGTTATTCCATGATAACGTAGCTTCCTCGTCTCATCTGGCTAGCCTTTTCCTTCCAGTCTAGCAGGAGGGAGCTGAATACCAGATTTTACATGGAGCGTCTGGCTATCTGACCTTGGTATGACTGTTTGTTAGACTTTCGGGCTTCTGACTACCCGTAACGACTATGGGTCATCGCTACATTTACCTACTCGTTGCTTTAAATTATATAGTAATAATAAAGTGATATTTTCTCAACAATTTCTCATTCACAGCTTTTAGCTAATTGGATCGTTACATCATTATTTTGAGCTTTGATATAATTAATCTTGTATTTTGAGAAGGGTCCAAACTTCATTGCATTTGACAGTAATTATTAAGATATTAATTCTTGACCATTTAACAATGAGGGTCATAAATCATTGATGTCTCATGCAAAGGTGTCTCTTGGTAGCAAAATGAATAAGACTAAATAAATATAACATAATATGACGCCTGTATTGTAGGAGTTGAACCTCTGTTCAACTCCTACAATACAGGCGTCATCGTGCATCTCTATGCACTCATAGTAACACCCACATTACGCCACTTATGTTAAAGTTCCATGTAATAGGGGGCGAGCCTATTGCCCTCAACCGGGCACAAATCCAGAATCAGCGTTGCTAATGAAAAAAGTCGTACTGGAAAAACTCAATAACACTCACAAATACTAAATAATTATGTTATAAATATACATTATAAGTTTACCCCATGAAAATATTCCACAAACTACATAAAATAACTGCTAAAACTAACTATATACAAAATTAAAATTGATGGCACGGTTGGCGCATTGGCTGCTACGCTGTTTGTCGCGGGTTCGATTCCCACACGGAACAAATATTCCGGCTATTTATGTAAGTAATAAAGTCACATACACAAATAGCCGGAATATTTGTTAGTAGATATTTGTAAACGTACTCATGATACAGGAAAAAATCCTAGTGTGGGACGTTATTAAAAAAGGAATAAATGGTCGAGACAGACGGACAATAAAGTGAACCCTAAAAAGGGAAGAAAATAAAAAAAAGGGAGGAATTCTAAATAAAACCACATAGTTTAAGTAAACCTCAATATCTTGTAATGAGTTCTTTATTATCTATTTATTATTTAATACTTTAAGCACACAAATGTACAGAGGCGGACTTAATGCCATAGGCATTTTCTACCAGTCAACCTTTGGGTGATGCAGAGACAAACAGTGGCAGGTGCAATTTCTTAAAAGAAAAGTGAAAAGAAATATATATATTATTATAAACTATAAATATAATACCTACATAGAACATATACACAAATAAACATATACACAAACACATACATAGTCAATAAGAACAGTTAATGAGAAAACATTATCTATTCTGAATTTAACTGTAACTTTCCAATCAAGCCTTCTCGCTCTCACACTATCTGTCATTCCATAAATATATTTTCTTTCAAACCTTATATTCTATCTCTTTTGTTCACTACTATACCTTCGAATAGTAGAAATTCCCCCGCATCGCTGTTATCCAGAAACGTGCCCAGAAGTCTGAGTTCATTAAATGCACTGTGTTAATATTATATATATTGAAGATACAACTACGTCATCGCTCTTAAAATAAAAATATAGATATGCCCAAAGAATTAGTATTGCCGTCCAACGTGGCAATGCTACTAGTCTTTTGGGCACGTTTCCAGATGACAACGATGAGGAGGGATAAAAAAGCCGTTACTAAAATTAAAACATTACTCCTACCAAGTAAGATAGGAGCCGCTAAATTAGGGATACATTCTCGACATTTTTGACACACGCGGGCGTTACTTCGGGCCATTTTAGACCCCTCTTACACCCTTACTTGGCAGAAATTCTAAACAATAGTCTCTAACGATGGGCCGAAAAGAATTTAAACGTTTTTGGGCTAAGGTGAGGATTTGAGTTGGCAACACTGCGTAGTCGGGATACTTATGAAAATATGTTTTACTTAAGTTTACGCCTTTTTTTCAAGTTGGCAGTAGTTTCTTCATATCGCTTATGTTTTCCCATTAACTGTTTTAATTATGTATAGTCGTGTATGTATGTTTATTTGTGTAAATATTCTATGTTGGTATTATAGTAACAGTTTATAATCTATATATATATTATTTTTTGTTCCCTTTTCTTCTAAGAAATTGAACCTACTAGTGTTTGTCTCTGCATCACCCAAAGGTTGACTGGTAGAAAATGCCTATCGCATTAAGTCCACCTCTGTACATTTGTGTTAAAGTATTAAATAAAAAACTACAGAACGCCACCTGCTGCGATCGTAACATACTCCTTTTACTTCATTAACGTTCATACATCTGTGCTGTCATCCGGCGTGCTTGCATGACGCAAGCACGCCGGATGACAGCACAACGCAACTGACCTTTTTGAAGAACATCACCAATAAGGTCAGTGTATGCACTCCAAGGGCGTTCCCTCCCGGTGTTTCCACTTACATCTCTCTTTCAAAACCACATAGTCGTCTTTAATTCTTCCTCTCAATATGACCAAACCATCCGAGCATACTCTTTTCAATTTCTGTCACTACGTCTTCTTTTAAACCACAACGTTGTTTTATAACATCATTTCTCAACTATCATTCAAAGTTACACCACACATTCTTTGTAAGGAACACATTTCAACTTTTAAACAACCAAATTAAATAAATCTTGATATGTCCTTAAGCCGTAAAAACCACTCGAAGCAAGGTTGTGTCACTAGTTTAAAATAGTATTCAGGGTGACTTTGGTAGTATAAAATAAATAGTATTCAACTAAGGATGGCTCTTGAGACGTATAGCCTGTTAAAAATGCTAGATGATTGGACTTTTTCAGGCACAGTCAACCTTATCACGTCCATACTCTGACCAAGATTATCCGTGTCTTGTAGCGATAAGGGTGATTTTTGTAGTTCAAATATAGCTACAGTTAAGGGTTAGATTGTACTATAAATTGAAGAGAACCATCATTTTTATTTCGAGGCCCTGGTAACCATAAATTCATCCTACGTTTATTCTAAACTGCTAGTTCATTCACGTTAAATTTAATTTTCTATGCCTCAGGAACAGTGCCGTTTTGTGGACTCCTAACAACGTGTAAGTATGCAAAATTTTCTGATGATCGGTAGAGTAGTTTTAGCGTTCAAGGGTAACAAACAAATAATTTTTTTATAATAATAATAGCCTATACATACTCGTATATATCCTTACAGATATCCGACTTGCTAGACTGACAGACAGTTTGGCTAATATGCATCATATAAACATAATATAGCCAATAACACTCAGGAGTAAAGTGGTTTTCTAACAGTGGAAACATTTTTATAATTGGATCATGTGCTCCGGAGATTACCCCCTACATACAAACTTACAAACAAATACCTCGTTATAATATCTTAATATATATAAATTACGTGTCACGTTGTTTGTCCGCTATGGACTCCTAAACTACTGAACCGATTTTAATAAAATGTTGCACATAGTGTGTGTTTTGATCACTCAAAAGATAGGACAGTTTTTATTTCGTTTATTGATCTGAATATTTGTTCTGTTGCAAATTAAATGTTTTCCTAAAATGAGTTCCATACACAGATGGCAGTGTTATTTAACTTTTGAGGCGGTACGAAGTTCGCCGTATCAGCTAGTTAGTATATATATAGACACTTGAAAATAACACATTGGCTAAAATTCATAGCGATATATGGGTACGCAGGCAAAGTTGTGGGAAGCTACTAGTCTCGAATAAATATGTCCCATTTTGACCGTATTCTCATAGTAATCTGCCCCAAAAAGGAATTGTTCACAAATTTAATCTTCTCGACCGAATATCAAATGATTTATTGCCTTAGCAACTCTGCCATTTTTATTTCGCATTCAGACGTCCTAGTTTCTAATGCTATTGTTTTTGCCAAGTACTGTCGACAAATTGATGAATGATGTTAAATTATTACCTAGTTAGAGGACAGAAAAAAAGAATATCCAATTGTAAATAATGGAAAATTAAGTTTTAGAAAAAGTTGGCTCTCGTAGACGTTTCTCTTTCACTCATTCTGCGTAACAGTCGGTTTTCTTTTTCACTCATACCTTGTAACAGTCTGTTTTTAAAAACCTCGAAGTTTTTTTCTTTTTGTTTTAAGAGAGTTTATTTTTAATCTTTCGGCTCTATCGATTTCTTAGCACTAGTCATAAGAAGAATCATAAGCGCTCCACCTGGCGAGGATCTGGCACAACGATAGATTTTCGATTTCTCTTCTACAGAGTCATGATGCAGGACTCGGAGCCATAATGAGATGCAGTCTGATAGCCTCGGAATTGAGACGAGACTTCGCAAAACTGTACTCAATTTGAATTATATGTAAGCAAGTAATAACACTGACCAACCGACCAACTCATAATGACTAGAAATTCAAACTGTAGACTTATAATAAATAAATAAATAAATAATAAGAAACTTACAAAAAGTTTTAAAAGTATGTTTAAGCTTTAAATACCGTATTAATTTTTACGTGCATTTAGTAAAAACCTGTTCTTTTGAAATTGCAAACAGTAACTTCAATTTTATTTATTTGTGTATAGAAGAGAGTACAGACGCCAGAACATCAAACTACCCCAAACTGTCAAATTTTCCCAATTGAACATGAACCTGATGCTTCTGCAATAAAGTTAGAAATCTATCGAAGAAATTTGACACATTGGGGTAGCAGATGTGCTGGCCTCGGTACAAAAGTGGAGTAGGTTCGATATTATGATTTACACTCTTCTTTCTTCGTAATATTTATTTATTACGGAGCTGCTTCCAATACAACTAATTCCTCTAAAAACTTCTATTTGAACTCCGCATTTCAATTAATTTAATACGAAACTTTACCTGCCCTTTGATTAACTTAGAAACATACAAGGACAGGGTGGATGAGGCATCGACGCACAACCTGATACCATGAGTTTAGTTCATAATACTGAACCGTTGAAATTTTTCGTCGGGATTTTCCTAATTTTTACGTTTTTTTCAGATCATTTAACATTTATTATATAAGTTGAAGTGATGGTGCTAATATCCACCCATGGTGAACATTTTTTTCCGTTCTCATTTGAGCACTTGGTGGAGAGTATGCTTCCTCCGGGAGCAGCAGTGTGCTTGAGTGACAGATCTCGGCTATAAACATAAGTCCAGGGATGTTTTTCCAGGTGTTTATCATATAAATTCTATCTAAAACCAATGAGATTCATAGTAAAGGGAAAAATAACACTTCTTTCATTAAAAATCTCATTGTGTTGCCAGAAAAGAACAGAAGTCATAATATTTTACAGTTTTAAGTAATAATACACTGCCACGACTGCCTCGTTGGTCTTGTGGTCCCAAGCGCGACTGCTGAGCAATTCAATTCCCAGATCGGGCAAAATGTTATTGAGTTTTTCAAATAGGAATTTTCTCATTAGCAGTCCGGACTCGGGGTTTGTGACCAATTGATGGCATTAGGCTCGCTCCGTATTATATGGGTCTTAAACATAACTGGCCAAAATGTATGTGTAACTACCTACTAGTGCACCTCTGCTCAACCCTTTGGGGAATACAGGCAAGTGTAAAAGTAAACGTTAGAACTGAACATAACGCAGAAATTAAGAAAAGCTGATGAAATTTTTTATCGCTGAGTGGCACAGAATTACTGAACTCATGATATCAGGTTGGGCGTTGATGCCGTTCCCACTCTGTATATTCATAACAACACGGAAATTCATATTTGCTGCTTCAACACACCTGTGTAAACTAATAAATATGTATGTTAGTTTGTAAATGTTGAAATGTTAATCGAGATCAACTTTACACTGACGCAGGTTTGTTAGTATTGCGTGTTTGTTACATAACTCGACTGTTTCAAATTAGGCTGAGAATCAGCACTTTTTGACCGACAAAAATGACATAAGACAGTCACCCAAAACGTCTACCCTCAACTACTTCCTAGTGTTTTTGCTGGGAAGAAGAGGTGGCGGAACAAATTCCCCAGCAACACTTATGTCTGATAAGTTTGAAGAACTCTAATCTATACCGTATAATGCAAAATAAATTACATACAAATCAACATTGTATTGTTTGACGGACGGATATCCGCAACTCTACGACTCGGCACGTATTTTGCGTAACGGGTGCGTAACAACGTAACTTAACGTATTCGATACGCCCCAGCTCCTGAAGAAAGGCCAGCAAATAAATTAAACTTATAAATCTTTTATTCAAATAAATTAATTACCACGTGTTAGCTAGCACACTCCAATGTACTTACCAAAAAGAAAAACAAGGGTAAATACGAAAATATCATTCATTTCTGATATCAAAATGTGTGTTGAAGTCCCTATTAACAGGCAGTACGATGATATTGTTTATAGCGAGTTTATTGTTAGACCGCCTCATTGACTTAGCGATGAGGTCCTGGGTTCGAATTACGGGTTGGACAAAGTGTTATTGGGTTTTACAATCTGCGAATTCTTGTAGCAGCCTAAACTCTGAATTCTGTTCCCGGTTGGTGACAAAAGGCCTAGTGCCTCATGTTAAGTAACTACTATTCTGTTGTTGATGTTCTGGTTCGATTCCCGAGTCGGGAATGGATAACGCAAGTGGTACTCCACTTGACCTACCCTACCTAGACCAACAAGGCTGTCAGCTTATAAAACAACGATTATAAATACTCATCACGAGAAAACTCTCAACTCAAAAGTCAAATTCTTATTCCTCCTTCCCTGCTTCATAGATAAATTACATAATCTCAAAAACCAACAGACGCCCATTGGGCGAGATATTAAAAATTCCAAAAGAGAAAGGATTGCGTCGAAATTCAACACTCGCCTCTCGTTATGAAAACTCTTTGTTTTTGTAATTTCATATCCGGAGTAAGTTTTCTTTGAAGCCCGACAGAGATATATAATAAAATTATCCCTTTCAACTCTTAGGTACGGATGGTGCAGACGGGCGACCAACGTAGGAGGAGGCGATTGGAGTCTGCGACTATTGACATCTGCCAGTCAAGTTTTTTTAACGTAGGTATTATTTTAGTTCTGCTTCTTTGTTAAGCTATGGCATAGTTTTTATCGCGGGCTTTAAGCGCGGCGACCGAATTAAGAAAATCCGTAACGAAAATAAACCTAACACCTCCCACTCCGACCTGCACAGCGGTGCGGCGTTGAAAACCGTGCATCGTCTAACGTCGTTTCAGTTCGGCAGACTTCGGCATGGTGTTTGTGTTCGTGCGACTAGACGTATGCGTGTATATTGACGCGGTATTTTTCAGATATTTAGAGGATGTCAAGTCTCAAACTTATGTTTCTTATTTCAATTACCACAAACCTACAGTTCCAATAATAAAAATTCCTGAATAACCTACATGTATTGTAAGATAATAAAAATATTTTAAACATATTAACTTTTCATTTATTCAAGAAAAGAAAAAAAAATGTTTTGTAATCGGTCACCACGCTCATAAATTGTAACTTGAATTAATATCAAAGAAAAAATTTGAACTAATATGAAAGAAAAAAATATATTGCATAAATATTTTTTATTTGTATGTAGTTTGAAAAAAAACGCAATCATTATAAGGTCACTTCATTGTCCATCTGTCTGACTGTTTGTCTGTCTGTCAGTTAAGACCTTTTAATCAGCAACGCATAGATATGTATCTATGCGTTGCTGATTAAAAGGACTTGATATATGTATATCAAGTTAATATATAGCTAATGTGTACAGGGTGGAATCCTGATGGGCACACATACAGATACCAGTTCTATTTAATATATCCTGATCCCCCCCCCCCCCCCCCCAAGTTTAACATTTCATCGGCGTTGTCACACACCTGCCACATCATCGCTCCACCACCTCCCTGACGCCTGCGGTTGCCTCATATAGAATGCCTTAGGCTAATGCCTTCCTTTGTACATTCCTTGCATAAATGAATAAAAGTTAACCCGCAAGTTTTTGATTAATAGGTATCACTTAGTTTGTAATAATAGGGATGTGACCTAGGTAAAAATACATTAAGTCTATTTAGTCCGTCAGTAAGATTACCAAAAAATATTAGACGTGTATTTTTTTCTTACTCAGATCAATAGAAAGTGACAATGAAATCGAACATCAAAGTTCAGGAGAAGGAGCCTGCGACGTCACTGTTACGTTAAAAGTGTATCACGGTGTGACGTCACGCGCAATTTTAACGCACTATATCGTCTTAATTTTTGGTTTACGTGACAAAAGAAAAAATACTGAGTAATCCAACTTTCGGACCAATCAGAATTTTAAAGGTCGCTACCCTATTCACAATACTAAACAACTCAAACTAACCTTCTATCACAAGAATGCCAATTACAAATCAAGCACTACGATATCATTGCGCTGAAAGCGCTTACCGAATTATCCAGCAGTAAGAGTAATATACAATTTTGATATTCATATGAAGCACTTCTTGAAGCTTTACGAATGCTTCCAGCGATAGTTTATATGGAATAATGAAGCGTTCCAAAGCTCTTTGAACAATTAATTAAGGTTTGTAGACTTCGCCGAAAATTGAAGTGGTTAATTGGCTCATCAATTTATTGTAAAATTATACGTAGAATCATTCTTCCCCTTAAAAAAAAACTATGCCCCACTGGGAACTTCTTCTGTATCGTGGGTGCGTTTACAAACATTCAAACTCACATACACAAACAACCAGACCCGGATACCTGTAAGCCATACAAATATTTGTCATGTGCGAGAATTGAACCCACGCGTCGCAGCGCAGCAGTCAATCGCTCAGCCTATGCGCCAACCGTGCAATCAAGAATTTGTCTTTCGTGGGTTTTTTAACCGTCTTTTTTATGCAAAATAGTCCATAAATAGTATCTAATTATGCTTAAAGACTTTAGCCAAACCAAGGTATTTACAAACATCCCAAATCACAAACAAACAATCATTCAAGGAAGAAAGATAGATAGATTTTGAGAGAGATCAAAAAATATAAAACATAAAATCACGTTTGTATCCCGGAAGGTTTAGGTTACCTAGTACCTACATCCACATTTAGCCAGTGTAATAGGAAACAAAGGAAACTCACTATTATACAAGAACTGCACAATGGTGCAAGCAATCAGCAAAAACGAAACCAAAGGAAATGCGCTCTAAGTCAATTGGCACACTGCACCGCATCACACAGCGGGGTGCGTGGCGACGAACGACGAACACTGAGCGTGATTACGTTTTCTGTATGTTGCACTACGCGTATTTTCTATACAAACACAGATACCTGTAAACAATGTAAGAACACGCACTCCTACGCTACGCTGCGTGATGCGGTCCAGTGTGTCAATCGCCTAGGTCGCTCGTCTGTTCAGTTTTAGACATCGAAATAATAATAAAACACGACATTGATATTTTCTTTTCAATTCCATTATACCTTATTTGGTTACGAGAAAAGGTAATACTGTAACCTCGCTCCAAAATAGAGTACGGGACCATCTCTATGGCCCATACACCATCGGTTTATAGCAGTCCTAATCGACAAACTACGACTCCAACCACCTGACTCTAGCGCAGCGTTTGTCGGTGTTTGAAAGCAATACATGTTTATTGTCCAATAACTTGAAAGTAAACAAAAGAATGACTTCAGTAAATATTCGATATTAATAATAGAATATGCAGTCGGGTTATAGCAGTCCTCCTGGACAAAGGCCTCCAAGATAAGGCCTCGAATCACTTTCATCCAGTTAATATTTATCACCCTATGCCAATCGTCGATCCTTCTAATCAGGGTTCTTAGGGAAGTTTTGGTTTTTGCGACCTCCATAGCCTGCGAAATTCATGTTTTTCGTGAAATTCTTATGTATTTCGTGAAAATGAGAAAATTTAGAGCAAATATAATTTTAACAGTTACAAATAATAATTAATCTTTAAAGTATAATTTCAAAATGTCTATTTTATAGTTTAATTTCCTTGATATTAGTTTTAATCAACATACAATCTAAATCAGCGCTGCAATTTATGGAAACGTAAGATATTTTGGATTTTGCGGGCGATATTATAGGTACAGTCACGACCATAAAATAAACTCACAGACACATTTAACCGCCCACCTAATATTTCCTTCAATTTGCAGAAATCGTTATATTTATACCACTTTAAATGAGGGGTAAGTTGAAAGTTATCTATAAAGGTATAAAAAAAAACTTAAAAGTCTTAAAAAAAACGGTGTTTATTTATATCTTACCCTGACATACAAAAGCGATTTCCACAAAAACAATTAAAACTTTGAGAAAAGCCCTATTTTATAATAGTAAGGTTTTGAGAATACTGTGTTCATAACACTTTCATATTTCAATCAATACTTTAGTTGAAAATCGCGTTTAAATTCTGAATGAGGTATGCTCTTGACTGTACTACCGTTGACCATAAATCAGATTCGTGCCTTGTCACCTAAATCCGTTCCAATTTTAAATAAAAGTGAATAAAAAAAAAAGAACAGGCTACGCATAAAGGCGTGATGCGTAAAAAACCATTTTCCATTTCAGTTCATTTCAAACTAACTTGAGTGCTACGGCGAGGTCTGAACTAAAACTGAGCGAGAAATGAACTGAGCTAGCATTGAGAAACATTATTTGATTAAAACATATCATCACGCCTACATTGACGACACGGTTGGCGCGGTGGTTGAGCCATCGGCTGCTGCGCCGCGTGTTGTGGGTTCGATCCCCACACCGAACAAATATTTGTATGGCCTACAGGTAGTTGTTCCGGGTCTGGCTGTTTGTGTATGTGAGTTTAAATGTTTGTAAACGCACCCACGATACAGGAGAAATTCCTAGTGTGGGGCAACGTTTTTTTTAAAAACAAACAAACAAACAAACAAACATTCCCCGAAGGGTTGTGCAGAGAGGTTTGTGTCCACTGGACCAATGGGGCAGTTATTATATAATACAATATCTTGGGATATTGTATTATAATTACTATCGAACTAACTACAGACAAAACTCATAGTATCTGGTACACACGGCTACATATCAAGCTAATACAAATTCATTATACGCTGACCTCTTATTGTTTAAGACTTTTATAGAATAAGAGGTCAGCTTATAATGGAATGGTATAGCTTGGTATGTTGAAGTGTGTACGTTTAATACGGCGAGTCGGGATGTCAGTCTACATCCCGCTGCTATATATACCACTAGCATCAAAAAATTGAAGAAGAATATGTGTTACTGTTTTTTTGACATGTAATGTTTTCATAAGTTTTTTTTTATAGTTATAACTTTTACAGTTTTTTTTCTTTTTTCCTTATGGACTTGAGAGCCATTTTTTATGTTGGTATCTCATGCAGCACTGTTTATTTTTTATGAAAAATCGTTGCCCCATGGAATATTTCCTGTGTCGTGGGTGCGCTTACAAACATTAAAACTCACATACACACATAGCCAGACCCGGAACAACTGTATGTGTATATTTGTACATAATTATGTTTTTGTGTAAAGACTTGTAATTGGCCATATTCTTAATATTGTACCTATTACTAGCCATTATCGGCTAGTGTTCTGAAAATCAATAAAATGAATAAAAATGTAAAGAATGACCAGCCAAAATTGTCCCACACTTAAGCAAAACTTGAACTAGTTCTTTCTAATTATTAAGTAAAACATCCAGGGCGTCCCGTCATGTCCTTGGTGGTCTACCGCTGGTCCATGTCGCTGTCTGTGGGCACCAATCCAATGTTTTATGGACCCATAACTCGTTCGGCTTGCGGCAGACATGTCCTGCCCAGTCCCATTTAAGTTGAGCAGCATTTTGAGCAACATCAACTATTTGTATTTTGAGCGCAGTGTAGTGATTTATAAATTTAACACCTAAAATACTGTGCTTGGTAATACGTTGGCAAACCACGAGTTTGAACTTTTGGATGTTGGTCAAACACCAAGTTGTTTTTGTTCCGCGGTGGAAAATACTCATGGATGTCCTCTTTCAGACTCTTATTGACTACAAACCACCCCAGTGTTCTCATCCTACACTTTCACCGGGAATCATGGGAAGTCTGTGCACTTAAGGTCCAATTTAATATTTGACGTCATGTTTGACGCAGTGGCTGAGCGATTTACTATCAAAAAGATTGACGTTCAAAAAGTGCTGATTCTCAGCCTAATTTGAATAAATGAATTTTGATTATGATTGATTTTGACTGCTACGGTGTGTGTCGTGAGTTCCATTCTCGCACTGAACAAATAATTGTATGGCCTACAAGTAGGTATTCGGGGTATGTTTGTGTATGTGAGTAAGTGAACCAACTATGCGGCAGAAACACCTGGAGGGGGCAAGGTTTAAAAAAATAACTTGCCAAACCGAGGTGTACAATTCATACAGTTCTGCACAGGAGAACCCAGGCGTGATGCTAGGTTATGGAACTAATGAAAAAAATAACGAGGCTAAGCTATAAATGTATTTCACGGTAGGTATTACAACACTATATCATTTTTTTGAACAGGAACAAATAAAAAATGGTATGACCCAATAATATTCGTTCCTGTTAAAAGAATATTCGGTCATTGAACGACGCGCTATCTGGCTTTGTCGACCGGTTTTTAAATTCAATTTGATGGTAGGACGCCGTTTTGGTTTAGAGTAATTTAGTAACTCGAGCATAGGTTTAATGTGAAAGAGGATTGATTACCAGACTTGCTTAGTGCGGGTAGTAATTTGAAACCCATAAAAACGTTTTCCATTACGAGGTTTTCTTCCACCATCAATCAGATTACTGGCTGTATTGTACCAGTTGTATTCTCCGATTGGATAGGGGGAGGTGTAGTAGTACACCCCCATTTCAACAGTTATATAGTTAGCTTTTGTCCCATGTTAAAGGTAGCGAGTCTATTGCCATCAACCGGGCACAGATCTAGAATCCTGGCTGCAACTGAGCCGTTCTTGATAGAAAATTTAGATGACACTTTACCCGACCTAGGAACTGAACCCAGTGCCTTATGCTCAAAAAGACCAAAGCGGCAGTTAAGGATCTAACTTCAACATAGTTCTAAAATATTATCGTGTGCCGTATCAACAAAATAAGATATAGGATGTTCAGAAAAATATAAAAAAATATAGCTTCCAAGGTTTCAAAAGGTCAGCCCTCTGGTCACATGAAGAGTCGACCAAACGTTTAGCGATGTCTTGATAAAACTAAATGGGTACACGGACCCCATGGCCCCAGTCTTTCGACCCCAAACAGCTCAAACATATAACTCCCATTTGGTTTGCTATATTTTTGTTTGAGTTTTTCTGCACCTGCAGCAGCAGCACCTACCCAGTCCACCATACTAGGAAGATGGGATGGCGCAAGAGTGTCGTGGTGTTTTCGTGAAGTTTTAGTATTGTGTCGTTGTGTGCCTGAGCCTGTGATGAATAAATATTTTTCTTTCTTTCTTTACTGCTAGTGATAGAACTTTTAACTCCAGTTTAAGCAATAGCTCGTAAAGGCTAGGGAGATGATGATGTTACATGACCAAAAATGCCAAAGCCCCAATCAATAAACTACTCACGTCTCCACGATTACTCATTACGTTCTCGATAGGTACTCGTTACAACTTCGTCGAAGGTTCCTGAATGATTTACTACTCTTTTGCCTATTTTCGGCCTTGTGCCCACTTAGTAATATATTAGTGGGTTTTATGTTAGATGTTCAGGGCTATGTATTTTGTTCGTATTTATAGGTACTTCAATACCTTTATCTTGATTGTTACATTGTTCTTAGTGCATTTAAGGGTTCCGTTCGTAAAAAGGATAATACGGAATCTATACGCTTCACTTTGTTGTCCGTCTGTACGTCTGTCTGCGTATTAAGACGCTTTTTCTCAAGAACAGGTGGCCCTAAGGGAGATCTAAAAATATAAATCTTCTAAGTTAAGGCAATAAAGAAATACTTCCATTTAGGGAACATCTTTTGATACTCGCAAAAACAACAGAACCTATTCCCGTTGCCCTAAAATCATTAAATTTGGCAAGAAGCAAGTC
Organism: Phlogophora meticulosa; assembly: GCA_905147745.2. Lineage (NCBI taxonomy): Eukaryota > Metazoa > Arthropoda > Insecta > Lepidoptera > Noctuidae > Phlogophora > Phlogophora meticulosa. The sequence goes on along the minus strand of LR990531.1, from coordinate 14,825,863 downwards.
CTAACAGCGCAAGTAAAGGTAAAAGTTAAAAAAAAATTGATTGGTCGAACATTATATTATTGCGGTGTGCGTCTCTGGTGTAGCGAGTGCGGACCAGTCCCAATGCCATCTTGGCGATGATCGCCAACAGGCTGCACTGCCCTTATATCCGGCATTGCTGTGGCAGGCATGTTGCTCCTTCAATGCCGATTAGAAAATTATAATTATTATATGTAATATTAAAAATAATTATGTAAACTTAGTTATATGGGCTAATGCCTGAAATAAACGATTATTTTTAATATTATTGGGTTTTACCATCTCTCAGAACTCTTACCCATATTTTTAATGTATTACTTATTAGTTTCTTTTATCCTCCCATAGTGGGGGTTTTACTCTATGCATTTATCTGTGTTCCACTATAGCGGGCCCTATCAGAATACCAATGGGTGGTGTTTAAATTGCTGATACAGGAGACTTTCTGGTTTTTCATACTTGTTAGTTTTTTATTGTTTGTATTTCATTAAGTGTAATATTTAAATTGATTGTAGTGCATTAAGTAAGTACTTGTCTAAATTTGACTTTTTTTTTAATTGTCTCCCCACACTAGGAATTTCTCCTGTATCGTGGGTGCGTTTACAAACATTTAAACTCACATACACAAACAACCAGACCCGGAACCATACATTCTCTGCAGGAATCGAACCGACGACACGCGTCCCAGCAGTAAATCGCTCAGCCACTGCGCCAACCGAGCCAAACATAAGCTTTGTTTCAAACATAAGCCAAACTATTAATAAATGATACAAGCTTATTTTCTCCACCAACAAATCTATCTGTATTTCATTACTTCATCGTGAAACAGAGAAAATAACTTGATACATTATTTTCAATACATCCGCTGATTTCGAGTTCAGTCGATGTTTCAACTCAGTGTTACGGAACACCAACTTAACCAGCACTCCAATCGTTTAAAATTGAGCTCTACTGTCTTGCGATAAGTGTAACAAGGACTGAAAAGTAACATTGGTAACAGAATAGACTAGTAAATGCGTGACCTTGATGTGTAAGTGCGTGGAAAATCTCCATCTTAGCTTCTTTATACATTTGGCATAGTTTTCGAGTGAATTTGCAAAAAAAAAGCTATCTTTGTGAGACTTAATATCTTGTGTATGTTTGGGATCGCTGACTTGGGTAACTTTGCTTGTATCAAAATATGGTACCGTATGCTAAAATGTGAATAAGTCGCGATTCCCTTTCGTCCGCTGTTACATCGTGGTAAAGTTATTGATATTACAAGTAAATAAAAACCACCAGCCGCACGGGTTGACCGAAGGTTAAGCTACACTTGTCAAGGTCAGTCTGTGAATGGGTGACCGTTCGTAACATTTTCGAGACTCCTTCGTGCCTCAGAAAGCACGTTAAGCTGTTGGTCCCAGTTGTCATTTGTAGACATTTGACAGTCGTTACGAGTAGTCAGAAAACCGAGGGTCTGAAAACCAGTCTTGCCAAGGGGTATCGTGTTGCCCAGTAGCTGGATTGAGGAGGTCAGATAAGTAGTCGATCCATGTAAGACACTAGTATTCAGCTACATCCCGTTAGACTGGGAGCCGACTCCAACTTATTTGGCAAAAGCCTAGGCAGTTGATGATGAAATCTTGACTCCAAGAAACTACATATTAAAAAAACATGACGACTTTACAAACAGTCCATTGCAGTGTGAGATAAGATTACAAAAAGAATTACACTGCCACCGATTGTTATATACTTACTGTTTTTTGAAGTCTCCTCACCTCAAGTGCACGAGACCGTCTTCAAAAAGTAGGCAATTACCAATGTGACTTTTTAAATTCATAAGTACCTACTTTCAAAATATATCTTAGACATAACTGACATCGTCGGAGCAAAACACCGCATGGAAAACTGGATTTATAACTAATAAAAGTCTGAAATCACCAACATGCCTTGAGCAAGCGTGGTGTTAAATGCTCGTGCCTTCTTTGTATGAGAAGAGACCTTTGGCCTCCAGAGGGACAGTATTTTTTTTTTTTTGGAATGGGCATCTCGCAGTTTATCCTTCAGGGATATTTACTGCTCAACCGAACTTTAGAGGGACAGTAAGAGACTGGTGTTTCTTTTATTCTTAATTAGCATTTCGCCCGTGACTTCTACTGTGTGAATTTCGCACTTTTCCCTTCAAACTTTAACATCCCGTGTCCTCCCTTTAAAGGGAAGTTTTGAAAATAATAATAGCACTCAAGAATAATGTAGCTTTGTAACAGTGAAAAAAAATTTAGCTTTTTTTTTTTTTAAACTTCACTTACATTCATTTAAGGCATTTAAGACTCAGTTGGCACAATTATATTTGATTGAAAATAGCACCTTTCGTCAGCAATGCATTGGATGAATGTGGGTATTATAATTAAGTTGTAATTGGTGTAGTGATATATTAAAGTTAGCCTAAGATAATATTGTTCTCAAGTAAGTGACTTTTTTGTGTGTTTTTTTGAGAATAAAGTTCTTTAAACCTAAACTTAGAATTGGATCATTGTTTCCGGGGATTACCCCCTACATACAGAATGAAGACTATATATGCCCTGCGGTATCACCCGCTTCTAAGAGTGCTATCGTGATGTAAAATAGCCTTTAACCTCCTTAAAGAATTAGCCTATCACATTAAAAAATAAAGTTTCAAATCCTACTGATAGTTTTAGAGCTTAGCGCGAAACGAACAGTTTAGGTTTTATTTTAATAGTATTGATGTTGTCTAGGAATGTGACACACCGATTTGCAGCCCAACCATTTTTAGGAAATTCATCTCCCATTTAATATTTGTAACACTGCTTCAGTGCGTTCTCTGCCAGTTAGACATAGATTTGCTATATCTGAAAGACACCTTCGAATTACCAGACTATCCGAAAACCTAGACGTTCGTGGTCTAATTGAGTAAGAGGTCCCCGTTCTATTTAATCGATTAAATAGAGAGGTGTTTCATCTAGCCATTCGACCGTACTGTCAAAGGAATTCACGGCACTATGCAGCTCTCTCAGTCAGTAATGCTTTTGGCTAGATTTTGTCTGTACCTGAATTCATGTCTTAGGTTATTGAGTCCTAAGCATGGAGCTTGGTTCAAAATGTTAGATCTCTTATCTGTAGGTGTTTTAATTGGGCTAAGTATGTATTTAGCCTAAGTATTAAACCTTAACTACTAAATAGGTGGACAAAATAATAAAATGATGCTATCAGCTTATTTGATACTGTAGTTAAGCATAAGATTTTTTTTAACTGGTCCTTATTAAGATGTGAGTAGGGAACGCTCTAGCAGGACATACACTGACCATATTGGTGATGATCTTCAGAAAGGTCAGGTGCGTAGTACTTGCTACCGGCGTGCGTGTCTTTTACGAACGTAATCGAAACAAAAGAAGAGTAGTACGTAAGAATTGTTGCAGGTGGCGTTTTATAGTTCCTGCCTAGCCCATTACAACAACATTGTAAACATTATTTTTTAAGATCAAAATAATGGGTAAGGTGAGGAAAAGGGGTGTTTCTTAATTCAAATTAATATTTTGTACAAACTTCACCTTAAAAATCCCCATATACTGCCGCTACCGACACCGGATACTGCGCAGACGTCGCTCGATACTCGCATCCGCGGAGCCAACGCATGACCTGTGGCCGATTGCCAAATATCACAGAGCTCTGTTTATCCCAATACGGATATCGTGTGTTTAATATGTCTAAAACTGACAAAAATATAGACACTGATTCCTGTTTCCACGAACACTAGTCCCTGTGGGATTTTGTTGAAAGATGAAAATCCAGCAGTGCAATAATATTAAGGCTTGAGGTTGCGGATAGTTAGAAACCCAAAAATCTGACAACCAGTCTTATCAAGGGGTATCGTGTTGCTCAGGAAGTGGGTTGATAGTGAGATCAGATAGACACTCCATGTAAAGTACTGGTATTTAGCTGCATCCGTTTACATTGAAAGCTGACCCTGACATAGTTGAGAAAAATCTAGGCAGGAGATTTAAGTAGTAAGCAAACCAGCACACGTCTTAACATAATTTAAGCAGAATTTATTTATTGCCTTTTATTCTCCTCAAAAGGTTTTTATCTTTTTTTATATAATTGTTACTAACCCTATGGACTCCCTTCTGAAATAAAAACTTTATATTCTAATCTATTCAATTCAATTCAAGAGTAGAGGGAGCCCCAGGAAACGATGGATGGATTGTGTGAAAGTTGATATGGCTAAGAAGGAGGTGACTTCTGAGATGACGGGAAATAGAGATGTACGGAAGAAGAAGACATGCTGCGCCGACCCCAAATAAAATTGGGATAAGGGCAAGAGGATGATGATGATGATCTATTCAATTCTATTATTATTATTCTATATTTAGTGGTATGAAGAACAGGGTGAAAAATTCTTCATCTGCCGAAAAGGGAGGATCCTCCGACCAGACGGGTGTAACCGTTGGGCAGTAGCCCACCGGACACACCGGTGGACTACTGCCCAACGGTTGTTATTGGGTACTTGCATATGTGTTCAATCACTCGGATAAATTTAATATCGCGATATAGGTTACGTCAGATTTAGTTCGTATGTGGCGAGATAGATGTCGCTATAATTATATGAACGTTCTCAGTGAAAAATAATATTTTTCATTTTGTTCTTTTGTTTTTGTTTTGTTTGTTTTGTTTTTTTTATAAAAACGTTGCCCCACACTAGGAATTTCTTCTGTATCGTGGGTGCGTTTACAAACATTTAAACTCACATACACAAACAGCCAGACCCGGAACAACTACCTGTAGGCCATACAAATATTTGTTCCGTGCGGGGATCGAACCCGCGACACGCAGAGCAGCAGCCAATCGCTCAGCCACTACGCCAACCGTGTCGTCAAATCGTTTTGTATTATAAATGTTTCAATGTTTTGTAAACGAGGTAAAATAAATGATTATTTATCTTGATGTCTTCACCGCATCTTCGGGACCTATCGGAACAACAGTGCCGCGGTATTTTTACTCCTTGTTGAAATATCGCAGCATATTCTGAGATAGGAGCCTTTTGGCCTCGCACAGGTCCTTTTATTTTATATTTTTTATTGTTTAGATTTTAGTTCCTTTTTTCTTTTGTGCTTATTATTATCTGTGCGTGCCCCAAATAAATGAAATGTCAAAAAAGAAGAATAAGGTCAAGTATTTCAAATTGCAGATTCGAAGCAGTACCGATCAGAAAACTAACATTCCACTGTGAAGTTCTACACAATATCAAGCATTGGCGTACTTCCAGAGATAACGGGCTTCTGGACAAAGCTCATACATAAATTACGTTTCTGCGAATGCATGCCGGGAACGCTGCCATATCACATACCTAGTATAAAAATAATGGAAACTTTGAAAAAAAAAAAAACTCTTTTTAGTCTGTATAATGTTTTGGATGGATTTATCGTCGTTCTGGGGTATTTTTTGGGAGAGATAAATTAAGGTACAAGTTTAAAATTATGTTCATGAAATGACGCCATAGCCGAAAGCGACCGCCGCCATACAAAGCTAGCCATTTAAATGTTTTCATAGTTTTAACTTTAATATTAAAATCATAATAATATTGTTATTGTAAATGTTTAAATTAAAAAATACTGGTTTCAAAATTGTACAAACGATAATTGTAAGGACTTATAAATTGTATTATTCTTAATTTATTATTTCTTTTATTCTTTTTAAGTACACACAAATTTAAATAAAAACATTTAAAACTTATAAAAATAATATACCCAACGATAATACCTTTTAAATTTTATTGTTACTTTTTTTATTTTTTGTTATTTAATTTGCTGTGTCGCACAGGGTCTATGATTGTGCCTAGCTTTAAGCAATAATTTAAGATCTTACATTCTACGGAAGTTTATAAATAGCTAAATCAATCGTTTTTGTTCACTTGACGTCTCTTTACAGGTAACTTGTAAAGATACTTAAATTAATACAAAAGTAGGTACAGCTTTGTGTTCAAAGGATTGGTTTCCTCTGAGGAAAATCTCAAGTTTATCTTTTCCTTTTTTTCGAGTTGATTAGAGAATCGCATGGCTGCAAGCTAAATTGTATGGAACGCCATTTGTTCGTGTTTATAGGGGTTTAGCGCCGTTATGGGGAATGAAATAGGCGATGAGTTATTTTATTCCGTATAAGTACCCGTGGTGTATGTGTATAAATTTTTGTTATGTTATGATGCCTTGATGTAACTCAAAACATAACCATGATTAAAAAACATGTTTTTTTAATCAAAATACTGTTACTTTAATAGAATAATAATATAAGAAATGAGTATCTAAACAAGAGGAAGTCTGACAGTAGCACCTGTGACCGAGAAGTTGTGTGGAAATCGATTGTCATGGTATGGACATGTAATGCGAAGGAATGAGGATTATGTTATGAGGGAAGTTTTCAGTATGCATGTAGAGGGTTACAAGAGTAGAGGGAGACTTAGGAAACGATGGATCGATTGTGTGAAAGATGATATGGCTGGGACGGAGGTGACTTCTGAGATGACGGGAAATAGAAATGTATGGAAGAAGAAGACATGCTGCGCTGACCCCAAATAAATTGGGATAGGATAGGGGCAGGAGGATGATGCTAATGACTGTTACTGAAACTTTAGAAATCTTAACGTTTGCTGGTATAGTGTATTTGCGCTATAAAGTATGCAATATTTAATGATGATCGCTGGAGTAGTTAGGCGTAAAAACGTAATAACCAAACTAACTCTTATTTAGATTTTTTTTTTATACGTTGCTCCACTGGATTTTCTCTTGTCTAGTGGGTGCGTTTACAAATATTTAAACAGATATAAACAAACAGCCAAACCCGGAACAACAACCTTTAGGCCATACTAATATTTGTTCCATGCGGGAATCGAATCCGCAACACGCAGCGCAGCAGTCAATCACTCTGCCACTGCGCCAACTGTGTCAATTTATAATATAAATAAGGATTATAAAAGTAAGATAACAATAACAAAAGCACATCACACCTAATTCCACCAAAATTAACCGAACAAAATGGTGCTAGAATTTTTTATCAAGCACATTCTATAAAAAAAAAGGTCCATTCCTTTTGTGACCTGCACCCATTACGTTGACAATTCTCGACGTTAAAAATGAATACTCATTGGTATTCCGGTATCCGGCATCCTCCACTTTAATACCGTTTATCTCGTTACTATAATATTTCCGGACGTTAACCTCGCTTGGTGTCGACTAAGGCTTAGGACACACTTGCCGACTTTCCAACGACATTTAAATTAGTCCTTTTGGTTTGGATAAGTTGTCGCAGTAATCGATGACTGTGTGTCAAAGTTTTGTAGACGTGTAGTTGGTAAGTGGCTCACTCTGGCCCGTTGGTCTCGTGCTCGCAAGCGCGACTGCTAAGTATAAAGCCCTAGGTTTGACACCTAAAAACCAATAAATTGACAAAGTGTTCTGGAATCTGGAATTTCTCAGTAGCAGCTTATAGTATGCAGTCGAGGACATGGTTGGAAATTTCTAGAGTGGGGTAGAGATTTTTTTCAAAAAGGATCGGTCTGGTTTGGATTAGCTCTGACTGCTAAGTATGAGGTCACCTTGGTCGGATTAAGTGTTACTAGCTTTTCATCCTGGAATTAGTCAGCAGCAGCAGCAGCAGTCTGGATTTGTGCACGGATGGTTCACATGGGACTTAAACATAACTTTCAAAATGTGTAAGGTACTTACACCCCTGTCTAACCTATCGGAGTATAGAGGCGTAATGTTAAACGGTATGTTGGTTGTAAGTGAGTGATGATGTGCCACAAACCAACTTTATACAGAGTGATTAATCATCGATATGTCGTCTGTGTGTCACATACATTCTCATGTGAGTTGCAGTTGTTTATTATTTTTTATCAATAGCTCGCGCTTGTTTTCCCCGAAGGGTTGGGCAGAGTTTCACCTATAGCGACACCCACATTTCACCATTTATGTCAAGTCCCATGTACTAGGGGGCGAGCCTATTGCCATCAACCAGCAACACATCAAGACTCCGGATTGCTAACTAGAAAACTCCTATTGGAAAAACTGAATTATACTTTACCCGATCTGGGAATCGTACCCAGGACTAGTGAGATGTATGTTTGAGTGATATGACGCGATTTCATAGTAATAAAATACTGACCATAATAGTCTGACAACCATTCTACTAAGGGGTTGCCTGTTAACTGGGTTCTGGAGATCAGGTAGGCAGTCGCTATACTAGTATTCAGCTGAATCTGGTAGACTGGAAGCCTAACCCAACATAGTTGCGAAAAGGCTAGGCAGATGATAAAAATACTCACCACAGACAATGTTATACTTTGTTTTCAAAGACGTCGGAAAGTGTGAGCTAAGCCTTAGAAGTTGGAAAGGGAAAAATATCTGCATTTTATAAGTCGCTCTTCCAAACCTTACGTAGCTTTGATAAGGTTTTTAAACGCTTTTGAATGGGATTTGCCTTTGGGTAGGTATTCTGTTTTTAAAAGAATATCTTTGTGGTTTTATTTGTATTTAATGTTGTGCACAGGGTGTACCATCAAACGTGTTGAGAATAATTGAAGATATTTCGTATTTTGTTGTTTTATTTCTTGGGATGTAATGTTTTTGTTTTAATTCATATTATATATGGGTTAGTTACTTTAAAGGGGTGTAAGTAACCATGATTATCAACAACTATTGATATGAAATTATAAAAAAATACCAGTTTTTTTCTGCTGTTTTTTTTTTAAACGGAAATTTAAATGAATGAAGCAGCTGATATTATACGGGATATTATAAGGGGTTATTGGTCAAACGTTAATAACCTTTCAGGTGGTGAAAGTAACAATGATTATGAATAACTATTGCTATAAAATATGAAATAGTATTTTTTTAGTTTATTTGTATTTTTGCTGATATTTTTTTGAGATGGACATTTTTATTTTTTGAAATTGCTGATATATTTTTATCATATTTCAAGGGAATGTAGCCCTTTATAATAGTTAACGGATAATTGCAAACACCGGCAATTTATAATAATACTTGACAGATTATAAGCTGTCGATAAATTGATAACAGAACATTGAATTTACAATTACAGGCATCAAAATTTAAAATTTAAAATTATCCGTACAATGTAGTGTCAAATTATCCGGTGACATATAAGATTTGCATATAACGTCTTTTATCATGCTGTATTTTTCTAAATCTATATAATGAGTTAAGAGGAGCTCGTGGCTAAATAATAACAGAGGCACGGGTTTATCGAAGGTTAAGCTACGCTTGCCGAGGTCAGTCTGTGGATGGGTGGGAACCGTTCGTAATTTATCGAGATTCCTCCGTGCTTCAGAAAGCATGTTAAGCCGTTGGCCTCGGCTGTCATTTGTGATCTTTGACATTATTTAGGTACGGGTAATCAGAAGCCCGAACGTCGGTCAACTAGTCTTACTAAGGGGTATCGTGTTGCCCAGCTATTGGCTTGTGGTGGTCAGATAGGCAGTAACTCCATGTAAAATACTGGTATTCAGCTACATCTGGTTAGACTACAAGCCGACCCCAACATACATATATGGAAAAACGCAGGCAAATGATTATGATATTGAGTTAAGAAAGAAATTACACAAGTTAAGAAATTACACAGTAACTTCCTAATAACGTAATTATTTGTAGGTACTAAGGACGCCAGCCTTACTATTATATCATAAACGGAAGCCTCACTAATCTTATAAGCAGCAAAACAAAAACAAACAAACACACACACACGTGCACTAGCATAATATAAACTTTAGTAGATAAGCAGTTATGATGAAAAATTTCAAACATGTTTACAAGTTCCGCGATTGCTTTCAGCGTAGGAGGGGATAAAAGTGGTGAAAAGGGGTGGGGGGGGGGGGAACTTAGTCTGTTTATATTAACTGCATATTGTACGACAAATCAGGAGGATACGACGTTTTATATGGCATACTTATGGGTACGAGCTTTCGTAGTCATTTCGTAGCGATTCGTAGCAATTTCGTAGCTGCGTAGAGATTTCGTAGCTGCGTAGAGATTTCGTAGCTGCGTAGAAGTTTCGTAGCCTAGTGAGTATACATGTTGAAAAATGCAAGTTTTTGTACACAATTAGAGGAGTGTTGTGATATATTTTCAGGTAAGCTGCGATTTGTTGTGTTCTGTAGTTTCTGAAATGAAAACTTCTTTACAACAACAGGTACTACAATTGGTTCCCGTTACCGACATGCTAATGTAACTAAACTACCTGCGTCCGCGACTTCGTTCACGTAAGTTTTGTCAAAATTTGTTTTTTATTTTCCCGTAACCGTAATTGTATTTCTAAAACAAAAGTTACCTAAATTACTCCTAAGCACATCAGCAATTTGCCACTGAAAGTACCGTCAAAATCAGTTTATCTGTTTTGGTGATGACCTCAAACTAACAGACAGACAGAATAAAAATGTTTTTTTTTAATATAAATACCGTATAAACTTCCATATAAATTTAGAAAAAGCTGTTATTTTAACATTATAAACTTCAATTTTATTTATTTGTATATAACGTATTTTCAGTGGCTGAGACATCACGTGTCGCTGTTTATCCGTTATTTACTGGTCCACCATTATTGGCGTGTACGTGCAGATGGTTGAAAAATAATTTTCGCGAAATAATTCACTTAGTTTAATGAATAATTAATTGTTCTTATTGGTTATGTACGTGTTTGTGTATATATGTTTATTTGTGTATAATATATTCTATGTAGGTATTATATTTATAGTTTATAATATATATATATCTTTTTAATTTTCTTTTAAGAAATTGCACCTGCCACTGTTTGTCTCTGCATCACCCAAAGGTTGACTGGTAGATTATGCCTATGGCGTTAAGTCCGCCTCTGTACATTTGTGTGCTTAAGTTATAAAATAAATAAATAAATAATAATATTCCAACAAAATTTCACCAGAATAACTTAAGATTACAAAATATAGGTTCAACCCATCGTCTCGTGCACAAGAAGCGAGGCTTAAACTACTGGGCCATCATTCGGTGCTACCCTCTCTAAATTAAAAAATACTAACTAACAGAAAAAAAAATATACCACAGAGTAAAAATAATCGATTACAACTACTAAAAAGTGTTACAATAACTTCAATTTCAACTCTTAATTAATGGCAAAAGACACCACTTTTTTGTCAATATTATTTAGGAGTGTTACAATAAATCAACTAAATCCGTTATATATTTATAAAATACAATCTAAATAACTTTGACCGGTCTAAAATCAACTAGCTCAATGAAACCCATGTAACTGACCGCCGCAGAACGTTACACTAAAGCAGTTAGTATATAATCCGACTCGGGACAACCTCCTGACGTCACTAGTACTAAATCTGACGTTAGAGGCTCTATCTTGAGCTGAAAGCCTCTTAACGTAGCATCATAATGTCTTTAATGTTTGTGTTTGGTTAAGATTCCAGTTTAGTCTCTTGAAAAACTACTTTTTTTAAACGGTTTGGGTTTTAGTTTATGATAAATGAGGAATGTCGTACTCATTGGACTAGTGGTTACAAGTGCTACTTACTGTTGAGCATGAGGGTTCGATTCTCGGGTTGGGAAAAGTATCATTGGGTTTTTCCATCTGGAATCTGTTAGTAGCCGCCCGGAGTCTGGATTTGAGTTGATGACAATGGCTCACTCCCTTGGTACATAGATTTAACATGTAACGGGCACAATGTAGGTGTGCTCTGGGTTCAGCTTTGTCTAATCCTACGCGGCAAATAGGCATAAGGGTGTTATTATAAATTATTTTACTTCTGTAAATAGGTTTTGAAACAAACTTTTACACTTTTTGTCAAAAAATTAAAATAAATAAATTGGAACTACGAGTATATGAGGGCGGTGCACAGACTTGGTCTTTGACTAACATTCAGAAGTCCAAACTCAGGGTTTGCCAATGAGCGATGGAGCGCAGCATACTTAATGTAAAAATAACTGACTGGATACAAAACAACTGCGCTCCAGAACGCAAATTGCTGACGTATCCTATTAAGCTGCAAGACAGCCAGCACAGCTGTGGGCTCGAATATTGCAAGACCCTGAGACAGCTAGACGGGGTCGCGGCAGACCAAGGAGAAGTTCGCGGAACGCCTTTGATTGCTTCCTCGCGAATTGGCGAGAAGAAACAAACCATATAGAGACGTAGAAGGAATGGGGGAGGCCTTTGCCTAGTAGTTTTCCCACTTCTACAAAGTTCCACTACCAAAAAAAAAAAAATGAGGGCGGTACTTAATACCTGACTGCTTTGGGAAGAAACAACGGAACTAACTCAGAAGTCGCAGCCATTTTTAAAGTTCAAACATTATTTTGGTCAGATCGATGTTGAGGACCACGCAAATTAGTGTCTGAGATGGTTTTTGCTCAAGGATTTCACAGAAGGAAGTAAGACATAGATTTGAGTGGACGTGAAATGGACGTATTTGTCGAAATATGTTCGACATGTTTAGAACATATTCTAACAGCAAATGTATTTTAAAATAGCCATGCAGTTTTATGAGAGACACTTCGAACCCACAAATTCGCTCTTGAGAAATAAGAAAAATCACAAACACTTACACGGCTTACAGTGTATAGGCTCATTCGCGTTCATAATCTGCCACTCGTCAAATACTCCTCTAGATTTGAGGATAAAAAGGCTTATATTTGAACACGATGGAAAAAAATGTGTGGGTGAAGATGTTTGGGGTTTAAACGTGTATCGAATTCGTTTCTTATTGAAGTTATTTTAGGATTGTACAAACCATCGAAACGATTGTATTTTAACGATTGAATTATAATCGCTTTATCATTATAGGTACACCATTACATAAATCAGTGGGCACTTTTCCCGTTGACAGTGATGCGGATAAATTTTTCGATGCCCTGTGATTATTTATTTAATTTTTATCTTATCATGTATTATCGAAAACGTAATACTAATATTTATTATAATACAGTTATAACAACTACTCAACGTGATTAACGGATTACTTCCCATCCACTGATATTTTCGTGACTCATTTGATTTGGTAGAATTGATTATTTTTTAAGGTTTCGATTAAAAAAAAAATCTGCCTCGTTGGTCTAGTAGTCGCAAACGTCTAGCAATGTTATATTGGGATTTTTTTATTTTAGCAGCCCGGAGTCGAATCAAAATCAAAATTCAAGTATTCAAATTAGGCTGAGAATCAGCACTATTTGAACGGAACAACTCCCCAGCAACACGTCTGTCTTGTCTGTCAGGTTTGAAGAACTTGAAACTATACGTACAACATAATTATGTCAAAAAAAGGCGTGCCTGGTTGATGGCAATAGGCTCAACCCCTATTACATGGGACAAAAACATAACTTGTGAAATTTGGATGTACTGTAGGTCCTGCTCAGCACCACCTGTTATGTTATGTTATTATATAAATACACAGAAAATCGGAAAAACCAAACCAAAATTTCAACGCTGTGAGGTCCAGAATCATGTAGGTATACTTATGATATCAGTTTGTGCGTCAGTATCCCGGCCACCATGTATATATAATAAAGCACATAGCCATTTAATTTCATTCCATCTTCTCACAGAACCACAATACAGGAGAAATTTCTAGTGTGGGGCAAAGTTTAAAAAAAAAAAACATTGTAACATTATTGTATTCCTTATTCATCAGCGAACAAGTCCCATCCAGCATTGATACACCAAAGCACGTTGAGCATCTGCAACATACGTGGTATAACTATTAAGTATCACGCAATATCATGAAAACCACTAAAGCTTAGCACTCAACAAAACTTGCAAGAAGTGCTAGACAAGACTTGCTTGCAAGTGCATTGCATATGTTCGTGATGAACTTGCAGGCGTTATGCGCAAGTTAAGTTGCTCCAACAACTAGCATTCGAGTAACTTTTATTATAAGATCGATAGTATGGTAATAATTGTTGAAGGCTTTCAATGGTAGTGACCTGACCTGAATCCTTTAGAATCGTTTATTAAACGTTATAACTTGTAAATATATTTTCAAATACTTTGTAAAGAGACCAGGAGTCTCTTTGTGAGGAGCTCGTGGCTAAATCAAAACAGCCGCACGGGTTGCTCGAAGGTTAAGCTACGGTTACCGAGATCAGTCTGTGGATGGGTGACAGTTCGTACCATATCGAGACTCCTCCGTGCTTCGGAAAGCATGTTAAGCCGTTGGTCCCGGCTGTCATTTGTAGATCTTTGACAGTCGTTACGGGTAGTTAGAAACCCGAAAGTCTGACAACCAGTATTACAAAGGGGTATCGTGTTGCCCAGTAACTGGGTTGTGGAGGTCAGATAGGTAGTCGCTCCATGTAAAATACTGGTATTCAGCTGCATCCGGTTAGACTGGTAGCCGACCCCAACATAGTTGGGAAAAGGCTAGGCAGATGATGTCTTTGTAAAGAGACCAATAACACAAATTCAAACTCAATTGAGAGAAATCAAAGAATTGTATTGCAGTACTGACTGACAGAATCGCAGTAACACTGGCGTCGAGGGAAATCTGCATGCGATCAATATTGACGTATTGTATACTCAATTGAAGCTTTGTTATGTCTCTATAATATGGAACCGTTGCGATTGACATGTGGGAGCTTTATTTCTGCATGATAATAATTACATAAATAGACATAAGTAAATAATTTGCACGCTTGCTTGCAGGCAGAATACAAAGACTTTTAGGACGTAAGATCTATCCTTGAATTTGTATGTATTTTCTATCAAATAAACATTTTTGAATTGATTTGATTTGATTTAGAAAAACATCATTTTATATGCATTATTTGCAGAAAACTTTAAGGATAACATCACACGTGTATCCCCTGGAGGAGGCTGCCTATAGTACATTTTACTAGTTATGTTTAAGTCGCATGTCATCAGCGTTGGTCTTACTGTAAGTGCACCTCTACGAAACCCTTCGGATAAAACAGGCGTGATGTTATGATATGTTATGTGATTAAACGCAAAAATACTTTTCCCAAACCGAGAATTGAACCTATAACCTCATTTTTGGCATCAGAATTTGCACTAGACCAATAAGGCAACTTCATGACCACAATCGCCAAATTCTGGTGAGTTTTCCGAATGCTACCCCAGACTATGCCAATACTAGTGCCAAAAAGGGCATTGAGAAAAATATTTGTTAACAGTTCGGGGAAATTAAAAATAACCCTGTCCAATACATACAGACATACATAAATAAACCCACGCCTTTTTCAAACAGGGGTAGGCAGAAACTACAGAACACCACCTTACGCTCCTTTTGTTTCGTGTACGTTCATACATCTGGTTGCGAGTACGTACACACCTGACCTTTTGAAGAACGGCGCCAATAAGGTCAGTGTATGTCCTTCTAGGGACTTGGACTCTCCTGGCATTTCCATTTAAATCTGCATTATAAATACAATATAATCTTTTGAAATACTAACTCACTTTGTAGGTACACTTTCAATCAGACGGTGAGGGAAAACTCACGTTCTCCTCTATACTAACAAGCAATACATCGTAAACAGTACCCCATAAACTCATTCGCACCTTAATAATATGGTCAAAGGCGCTAAAATACTTAAATAGTTCCAAAGAGTTTCATTGCAAAGATTACAGGCACATAAAAAAGCCTTCTTTTTGTTTATTTAATCAGCCGATGGGCGGAGGTTTTCGGGCACAAAATTAGAAAAGTTTCGTCCTTATTTTTACGCGAACAACCGTTTTTAGTGAGAACTGTTTAAATATTAAGTTGGTTTAATAAACCATGACGTCGGTACGCTTCCGACGTAAAGAAAGATGGCGGATTCAGAATGTCATTACTGAATGTTATTTGAAGATTAATATAGAATGGTGTTTTATAATTAACGCGATTTTGCTTTGGCAACGGTATAAGTTCATGAGCTCGTTGCTAAATAAAATCAGCCGCACGGGATGGTCAAAGATTAAGATACGCTGACCGAGGTCAGTGTGTTCAGCCACTGGCTTCCTGTTCCCGGCTGTCATTTGTTGCTAGATCACTGGCTAGATTCTCCTTAACTAATTTTAATTTAAATTTTAAATTTGAATCTCAAAATTTTAAAATCATGTGTCAATCTTGGGTTAACCTGCTCTTGCCAAGGTTGGTCGTGGATGACCCATCATTATATACCAAGCTCTACCCGTAACGGCAGTCAAAGATATACTACTAACAGCCGAGACCTTAGCGTGGTTTCCAACGCACTGAGGGAATGTCAATCAGAGGCCAGTCATCCACAGACGGACTTCATCAAGCATAACTTGAGCTCCGATCGACCCATGTGGCTGTTATTATTTTGCCACAAGCCCCTTACCTAACAGTTAAGTCTTAAAATAATTAATAATAAGGATCGTAGCAGGTGGCGTTCTATAGTTTCTGCCTACTCTCCATAGGGATAAGGCGTGAGTCTATGTATGTATCATCTGCTTAGCCTTTTTCCAACTGTGTTGGGGTTGGCTTCTAGTCTGTTCAATCCACTGACTGACCTCGGCAAGCGTAGCTTAACTTTCAATTAACCCGTGCGGGTGTTTTTATTTAACCTGTAGTTATTTAATGATAATCATAATCATTTAATCATTTGCGAATATGGGTACAAAAGATAAGGTCTTAAACATACAATAGTGTCCATTAGCCATATCCTACCATAAGGCATGAAAATTTACAAATACATACGTATTTACGAAACTAGAATTTAACAATAAAATACATTATTTAAAATATCGTGTGAAGTAATATTATATAAGTTTATCCTGTAAATATTCAGTAACAGAGTAGTATTTATATGTATATGTGTATTTAAATTACACATTACAAAGCATTACTACATAACGCTAAGGTACCTACGCTTAATGATAGTAACATACTCTATATTTCCCAGTAAATCGAGTGAAACTAACAATTTCTTTCATTCATAATAGACACTCAACACATCATCTGCCTGCTAGCCTTTTCCCAACTAAGTTGGGATCGGCTTCCAGTCTCACCGAATGCAGCTGAGTACCAATATTTTATATAGAGCGACTGCCTATCTGACCTCCATAACCCAGTTACTGGGCAACAACCAGTAGCATACCCCTTGGTAAGACTGGTTGTCAGACTTTCGGGTTTCTGACTACCCGTAACGACTGTCAAAGATCTACAAATGACAGCCGGGACCAACGGCTAAACGTGCTTTCCGAGGCACGAGGGATACGATATGTTACGAACGGTCACCCATCCACAGACTGACCTCGGCAAGCGTAGTTTAACCTTCGATCATCTCGTGCGGCGGTTTTTATTTAGCCACGGGCTCCTCCAGACACTCTGAGAGAGATCTGTTCATAGTTTCCTATTCAAAACTATTCACAAACTTGTACAAGAGGCATCGTAAGCTGATTACCATACTATTATGAATTGTCTAGTTCGATATGGGAATATAAACCGCACCTGCCTGTTGTGATAGTGGAGTTAGTTTGTGTTTGTTATTTTAATTGTTGTTGTGTGAGTGTGTTTGTGTGGGTGTGTTCATACACACATGTGTACAGCTACGTTAGCTAGTGGTTGCATGTCAAGATTTTCTTAACAGGGTCGCCAAAAGCGTGTCCCATTTCTTTATCGTTATTTATGTTGAAGTCTTATATGTAGGAAGGAGCGACTACGAATTTAACATACATAAATCTAGACTCCAGACCGCACCTTAGGAATTCCTATTAGAAAATACAAAGGGCTCAATTGCATCATATGTATACTTAAATGTCTAATGCATTGTATCTGTAAAGCGTTCCAATATTTCACAAAACAATCAAGCGACTCCGTGGCGCAACGGTAGCGCGTCTGACTCCAGATCAGAAGGTTGCGTGTTCAAATCACGTCGGGGTCACAGCTGTCTTTTTGTAAATTTATCACTACTTTTTACAACAGTTCGTAATATTTTAGTCGCAAAGAAACAGTAAGTTAGGTACATTTTCTTCAAGTTTGTTGGCCATCTCCTCGAATAGTGACATATTACAAATATAAAAGGATTGTTATACCAAAATGGTGTAAGTAATAATATTTGAGTGTCATTCTTAAGTGTTAGTCAAACTCATACGAAGAGTTCTATACAAAACGGCAATATACGGTATACCCTTAAACAAGAGGGTTCAGAAGTGCTAAGCAAATATCTTCAGGAGTTTCTTATTTAGTCCCAATATACTACAGTAGAGGATAAGACACACAACTCTCGCTAGTCAATGCCATCTTGAAAGTTTCATTTATGAGAATATTAGTTTTTGTGGTGGGCAGAGTATGTTTTCTTTATTTCTGAACATCATCGTCTTCTAGAGAAAGAAAACATTGCGAGTAATCCTGTGTTAATCTTCAAATTAGAACTGTACTCCAGCGATAAGTCTTCAAAATAATCTTTAGGGAGTATTCACGTTTAATTTTAAAACATTAGTTATAGCTTATAAGACCTATTTCGTGAAACTTACGATTTGCAGCAAATGTTACCATTTATATCTATTTTTTTTATTTTGTGTGGTGTTACGCGAATGAATAGAATAAGAAATGAGTATGTTATCGGAAGTCTGAAATTGGCGCCTGTGACAGAGAAGTTGTGTGAAAAACGGTATGGGCATGTGATGCGAAGGAATGAGAACCATCTTGTGAGGAAAAGTTTTGAGTACAAATGTACAGGGTTACAAGAGTAGAGGGGACCAAAGAAAAGATGGATTGTATGAAAGATGACATGGCTAGAAAATAAGTATTTCGTGAGATTATCGTGAGATGACGGCAAATAGAGATGTATGAAAGAAGAAAACAATAAATTGGGATAAAAGCAGGAGGATGATGATATCTATTTTTATTGTACTACTTTTTTATTATTTTTTCTAGATATTTCGTTTTCGTTTATATCTACTTAATTTGTTTCCTTAATATCTTACCGACTTCTTTCTTTTGCTTTATATAAATGTGGAAGTTTGTGTCAAATCAATCATCCCTATCTTCGTATTTTATTTACTGTTGATATTACTCTGTCAGTTATTAGTTGTAAATAAAATACGTAAATATAATTTGAGAGCTTTATGTATGTTTTGATGTGATGAAATTGTTGTAATTATGAATTTCTACTATCATAACTGCAGCACAATTGAATTTTACCAACAACACTGTAATTGACGACCTATGTGGTGCGGCGGGCGAAGGTCCGCCTGCGACGCAGGAGATCTACAAATATTTGTTCCAGGTGTTCTGGGTGTTTGCTATGTATAACAAAAAATATCAGTGTATGTAATGTATTGTATTAAGTATATCAGTCATCTAGTACCCGTAACACAAGCTCTGCTTAGTTTGGGGCTAGATTATGTTGTGTGGATTGTCCAGCATTATTTATTTATTTAATTCGCGAAAAACATATAAAAAGATAAAATTCTAAAAAATATTATACCTATGTTAGTAACGTTTTTATTGTCCGTTTAAAATCATAAAACTTACCGTAGTTGAATTCATAAGATTCTCGGAAACTGCAGTTTGTACAATTTCTTCCGTAAGTTGACTGTGCTTAAAGCTCGCAGAGCAAGAACTTTTTGAACTTCGAACTCCAAGGCTAAACTTCACACAAGGATTCATCATAAAACTTGCAAC
Source organism: Phlogophora meticulosa (assembly GCA_905147745.2). Lineage (NCBI taxonomy): Eukaryota > Metazoa > Arthropoda > Insecta > Lepidoptera > Noctuidae > Phlogophora > Phlogophora meticulosa. The sequence goes on along the minus strand of LR990531.1, from coordinate 14,806,218 downwards.
GAAATCTTTTAAGAAAAAGTGACAAATGTTTTTATCCTAAATGTACGCAAAAACTGGGAAGAAAACTGGTATTTTGTAAAATCCGCATTATTGTAAGTGGATCTTCTGACGGCACGATTGGTGCAGTGGCTGACAGACTGCTGCTGGTTCGATTCCCGCACGAAACAAATATTTGTAGTGCCTATAGGTAGTACCTCCGGGTCTGGCCGTTTGTGTGTGTGAGTTTAAATGTTTGTGAAAACGCACCCACGATACAGGAGGAATTCCTAGTGTAGGGCAACGTTTTTATTAAAAAAAAAAGAAAAAAACTGTTACAAAATCTAATCTTCAAGACAACATTGCAGATTCAAATGTTTCATATAGGTAACGTCAAAGAATGATAAGATCGAACACCACTTGCTTGTTTCAGACGAAAGCACATCAAGCTACCCCAAACTGTCAATTTTTCCCAATAGAACATGAACCTAATTCGTTTGTAATAAAGTTGAAAACCTATCAAAGAAATTTGATACATTACGGTAGCTTGATGTGCTCGCCTCTGTACTTGGGACTTTTTGCCAATACAACGAACTAATATACGTTTTGAAGGTACTGTTGCGTCATTTTCACAAAATTATAGACTTTAACGACAACGACATGTGACTACATAGTAATAGCTACATCTTCAAAACAAACGTGACAATACCAGACAATATGTCAAAATAAAGCAGTGTCAATGTTTGCATAAGATTTAAGGTGAGGCATAAATATTAATTTTCCTTCAATGCAAGGAAAAATAATATTTGTGAATGTTTACACATAAATACTAATTTTCTGGCAATTGAATGTGTTTAAAAGCTGCTTGACTTATTAATACCATCACTGTACATGATGTGATTTTCTAAATACACATAAAGTGACGTGAATTAATTTGAGCTTATGGTGGTCTGTCATCGCCAAATCTCAACGATCTAACACTTTGATAAGTGCTCGTTCCTTCTTAGTATGAGAAGAAACCTTTTTCCTTTTACTATAGTATTTACAGTACACTTTTATTTATTTATTTATTTGATAGAACCTGGAAGACTAACAGCTAAAACACAAAATAAAAAGCAAAACATAGTCGACAGAAAGCCTCAAGTGACCTCAAACAAGTCCTCACGTGTAGATATAGACATGGATATTCTAAAATGAGCACACAAAGTCTATCTGTTTAGTTTATCAGTCTGAAATCCATTCTTAAGTCTACAATACTCTAAAACACACAATACGTAGCATAAATATACAATGTGGCACATCACAGACGTGGAACCGACACAAACGCCGCTATAATATCCTAAGTACGCATAACCAATCTTGGGCCGCAGTGAGGAACATGCGGGCCGCAATCCGAATACAAATAGGATGGACAGGGGACATGGAGGTAGTTCGGAGGTGGATGAGGCAAGAAAAGAGGAGACGGGAATACTAAAACGTATCAGGTAGAGGGAGAAGGATCAGTGCAGGTTCACTCATATATGTAAAATACGGATTCCTCGGAAATATTTGGAGTTCGACCGTTAAGTTTTGAATGAATAACTCATTTCAATATGGCTGCCAAGTTTGACAGCTGTCACATCGATGTGGACAGACATCAAAAGTGACACTTCACGTCAAGGCAGTAGATCTAAATGATACCAATGTGGGAATTAACTCGGCTAAATATTATTAAACTAACAAGGGAGAAAAAGACAAGTGAATGTAGAAAACAAAAGCGCATCGTGCAAAAGTTAATGCCGCGAATGGAAACTAGAATAAATTATATTAGCAAATGTAATTATTCCTCGAAGAGTTAGGCAGAGGTTTTGTCTATAGAACACCCACATTTCGACAGTTATGTTAATGTACAATGTAATATAAGGCGAGCCTATTGCCATCAACCGCCCAATAAAACTTAGACCGACCTGGAAATAAAACCCAGGACCTTATGTTCAGCCGTAGCATTTACAACCACTACACCAACTAGGCAGTAAGTCATGCATAACACTTGTCTGTTCTGATGCGAACTTAATTAGTAAACTTTACCTCCTTTCATATTACGCTGAAACATCTTTTACCGGTATATATAACTCTCTGCCTTACCCTTCCTACTGGAAGCATACAAGCGTGGTGATTTATAAGGTCTTTGTAAATAAATTACACGAGAGGTCTTACTAAAAAATATGACAGACTCACCTTGGTAAAATTTTGCCCAAAGAAACTCATCAATCTAGTTCGAAAAAGCACAATTCACACCGCACAACTCTTGAAATAATAATCTTATTCTAGTACCCACGTAAAACATGACTAGCACAAACTAGCAGACCTTCAAAGTTATTAACAGAGTACCTTGTGTGAGTTTTTATACTTATTCGATACTTTTAGCGTTAGTGTCCACTGTGGTACGTACATTTAGTAGGGAATAATTGTTTCCCATTCGTCCTATTTGTTTATAAAACGCTGCTAAACAACGCACCACTATACAGGAATAATTTCTATTATTCCTGTATAGTGGCTGCGTTTACAAACATTTAAATTCACATACAGAAGCAGCCAGGCTTGGAACAACTACCTGTAGACCATACAAATATTTGTTACGTGCGGGAAGCGATTGACTGTCAATCACTCAGCCACTGCGCCAACCATGCCGTCCTTATACGCGTGTCGATGGCAATTTATACAGGGTCGCCCCAGAAATCAGGTCTCAGGGCACTCCGAACATGTTATCTGGTGTCCCATCATTTGTGGAGTAGCACCACACTTGCACACCAAGTTAGTGGCGGCTATTTGTATCCGCGCTGAGCAAGTTTTCCCTGCTTCGGCCACCCTTAGTCCAGGAGTCTATTAAGAGACTCCTAGGTTAGTCAAGGCAACTCATGACCAGGGGGAGTTTTTCAGTTTTGTTTCCCATTATTGACACCAGAGGGCGCTCATTTAGTTTTGAAGTTCACATCATCATACTATACAACTGATTTACGAGTACGTCCGAGACATCTCACAACATCAAAATAAAAAAAAGGCAGTGGACCCTTATCATTTAGGGTATGAAAAATAGATGTTGGCCGATTCTCAGACCTACCCGATTACACACAAAATTTCATACAAATCGATCCAGCCGTTTCGGAGGAGTTTGGTAACGAACATTGCGACGCGAGAATTTTGTATATTAGAAAGATATATTTTCTTACTTCTGTCATCATTATTGTTAACGATATTTAGTAGATATTGTCATTGTGTGCCTGAGTCTGTGCTAAATAAAGATATTTTTCTTTCTTTCTTTTTTCTTTTCAATTTAACGTTAACGCGATCGAATGGGTATAAAACTCGCACTAAGACCATAAATAAATTATGCACTAATACTAAGGTCACTAGAAAAACCTTGCCGAAGCCTTCGCGACTCATCCAGAAATAGTACGTACATCCATGTCATCGATTCATGACTTATGGCCGCCTCCACCGGTCCACTCAATTATTCATGACTCTCATTCAGGCCGGCGGAACAACTTTTTTTACATCACTATGTATTATATTTTACATATTCCCTCGAGGAAAGTGTAATTCGATAATAGGATAATCTTACTGTTTTGTGTGGTCTTCGGATTTTCTTTGGCCCGTCTGAGTGCTACGCCTATTCAGCCGTTTACTTGATTCCGATCCGTATTTTTTGTGTGGTTCGTCTTTTTGGACGTTAAGCTTAGTTAAGCTTAACGTAACACCCTTAAACCTTAAAAAAGCTTAACGTACCACCATAAAAAAGCAAAGATCAATGCGAACTTGCAGTGACCTTTGCTTTTTAGGGTACTGTACGGTGCAACCGCACATGGCTTACTTGCACTTTCAACAAAATTAAATTGTAATAAATTAACATTCATTTTACATCAGTTCAGTTCACATTCTCACATTCATTAATCATTAGTTAACGTCGTGGACTCAATACACGTATCAAGCAAAATATATAGTTTCACTAAATTGGGTATTTTCTATGTATAATAAAAAATATATATCTATTTAATGTAATAGTATTAAGTATAATTATCAGCCATCTAGTACACAAGCTCTGTTTGCTGCTGCTCTGCTTCTGTGTGGATTGTCCAGCATTCTTAATTATTATTATTTATTAAATATCATTCAGAATCCTATCAATCAGTAAAAGACGCGCTGAAACCGTACAGGTGCCATTCCCCGAGCCTCCACTGTCCATCAGTGTGTATTTCTATTTCCGCTATAACAACAAATACATGCAAGAAACTTGATTTTGCTCGACATGATACGGAACCTTTCGTCTGCCAGTCCGTTACGCACTTGGCCGGTTTTTTTGTAAGTTTCTGAACACGAGGTAGAGCGAATTTGAATGATTTTGAAATTGAATTTATTTTTTAATTTGTGCTATAAGCACAATTATGTGTAACCCATAGATATGACTGTCATAAAAAAGACTGACTGCTATAAAAGATATGTTGGTATAGATATAAATAAAAACTTTAACCTAAATTATAATAAGACAAGCGAGTGTTTCCAATTTAAAAATCGATTGATTTTACGTAACTTCGCACGTTCGTGTAAACCTATTGAAATATGTATTTCCAGATGTCCAGTTGTACTTGAAACCTTTTTCATAGTGTAACATAGAAAATACAATCATCATCACCTGCCCAGCCTTTTCCCAACTATGTCAGGGTCGGCTTTCAGTCTAGCCAGATGCAGCTGAACACCAGTATTTTACATGGAGCGACTGCTTATCTGACTTTCACAACCCAGTTACTGGGTCCCTTGGTAAGACTGGTTGTCAGACGTTCGTGTTTCTGGGTACCCGTAACGATTGTCAAAGATCTACAAATGACAGCCGGGACCAACGGCTTAACGTGCTTTTCGAAGCACGGAGGAGTCTCGATGTGTTACGAACGGTCACCCATCCATTGACTGACATCGGCAAGCGTAGCAAAACCTATGATCAATCCGTGCGGCTGTTTTTATTAAGCCACAAGCTCCTCAACATGAAATACAATATGTGTACATATATTATTCAGGTGCCATTCAATCTACAATGTAATCGATCCGATCCTACTTCTCTATCAAGTCCATCCAAAGTTTGTCAGAAAGAGATAGCTTTTAGCGATAATGCCGCCCATACTAACATCATATGTAGCTTTTAAAGTCATTATTTGTAAGTTTTAACGGTGTCTAAGAGTTGAGATTACCGGAGCTTATCAACCACCGTTAAATTGGGTCTTACCACCTGGCTACGGGCGGAGCAATAGTTTTGTAAATATTTTTTCAAAAAAAAAAAATTTTTTGTTCATATGTCACACCTATATCAAAACTGAAGCAACTCAAAAAATAAATATTTTCAATGCTCTGATGAAAAACCACGTATTTATCATTTTTTTTGTCAGTAAAGTTATGAAACAGGACCTTAAATCAGGTCATAAACATTTTGTAGAATGTAAGTGTATTTTAACTGGACTGGGAATCAATACTTTTTATTGATACTACATAAACTTTTTAGTTGTTATTGAACATTCTTGAATTTTGAGTTGTCATAGATTTGAGCAGTGCGATATGTTAAAAAAATATGTACATATAAAGAATACGGATTATACTCGTATAAAGTCTAGACTTTAAAAGCGACCATTACCTCTAAGTTTCTTTCGGCATCTCAAAGATCAGTAAATTTGGAAATGCTAGCGCCAATTCGTTTCTTAAATACTGACGTGTCTGGAAAAAATCTACTTTCAAATATAAATATCACTTTATTTCATTTCAACACGCCAAAAAACGATAAAAAATTAAATGTCTTCAAGCCTAATCTAATTATTTTACCTTGCCAATATTAAAGTATCTCATATCTGAAATAAGTACTCCTTGATTTTTCCCAAGAGACAAGAAAAATTTCCAAAGTGCTCTATGATTTGGCAAAATTTTTATGGAAATAGTTCCCCTGAGTAATGTCTTAAGTGGTAGCTTTGGACCATGATTACCTTTTACCGTTACCATTGAGTAATTAGTTGAGGTATGGTAATGGGTGGAGCCAATCCATTAGGTTGAAGTGAACAGATTATGTGAACTGGATTATATTGTTCATGGAAATGTATTCGTTGCAAGAATAGGGGTGAAAAAGGTTTGCAAGTATCAATTGGTATACATTGCTTCAATCCATAGGTTCAGGGAAGGAATGCTGTGTCATCTGAGCATTTGCAGCTACATATTGTTAATAATTATTTTATGTTATGGAGTAGATTAAGGCATATTACTTATTATATTAACCAATGTGAGTTTTTCAATTCATATGTACTTTCTACGTTTATCTTGGACATCACTGACATCGGTGAAGGAAAACATCGTGAGGAAACCTGGACTTATATAATTAATATTTAGATTATTAGATTTTACAAATAAATAAATAAATACATTTGATTTGTCTTTCCACCATCATCATCATCTACCAAGTCTTTTTGATAACTATGTTGGGACCTGTTGGGAAGTGGAAGTCTTTCCAGTCTAACTGGATACTGCTAAATACCATTATTTTGCATGGAGTGCTATCTTAATCTCGTTTCATACGTTGCCCCACACTAGGAATTTTTCATGTTTCGTGAGTGCGTTTAAAAACATTTAAACTCACACACACAAACAGCCGGAACAACTACCTCTATTCTTTATTATCTAATAAAACGTATTTTAAATTACGAATGACTGTGTAGGGTAATACAACATAACAAAATAACAACACACACAACATGGTCATAACTGGTGAAATGTGGGTGTTACTATTATATAGGTGAACCTCTGCCCGACCCTTCGGGCAATACAGGCGTGATGTTATGTGTGTAGGATATATTCAGAGTTTGTGCGGTCACCCACATGTCAATAATATTACAGTTGAACTTTGAAATGCGGTTTTACGGTTACAACATGAAGATAGATAACTAGATAGAAATAGAGATAGATAGATAGATAGATTTATTTATTTGCTTAGAATGTAGGTAATGAGTACAAGTAGGTGTTACAATATTTTTGAGCTGTCAATACAGACAAGGTACTTACTTGGTTAATTTCCAAAAACAGTGTTTTTAAGCTATTGCATAGCTTTTATCGCGGGCTTTGAGCGCGGCGACCGAATCAAGAAATTCCGTAACGAAAATAAACCTAACAACCGACTGGCACAGCGGTGCGGCGTTGAAAACCGTGCATCGTCTAACGTCGTTTCAGTTCGGCAGACTTCGGCACGGTGTTTGTGTGCGTGCGACTAGAGGTATGCGTGTAGACTGTGCAATAGCTTTACCGCGGCCGTCCCCAAGTGCCACAAATATTATATATTATTTTTTCTACAGAATAGCACTGATGTTGGTTGTTTGAATGACAACACTGATGTTCAAAAGCTCGCGAAACAAATTCACCCAGCCACTGATTGCGTTCATACGAGTAAAACAATACCAAAAATTTCGGTAACAAGAAATACAAAAGTAGAAACAAAACACTAACGTCTATTTCATTACATAACACCAGCACATTAGCAAAGAAATTCTTTGAGCTGATTATCACTTTGCATTTACAATTTCACATTCCACATTTTAACATGCAAAAAATAATTTCATTTGCTTCGTATTTTCATGAGGACCGAAGTCTCGTGGGATGTGTTTTAATAACACTTTAAAGTCGAGAGCTTTCGGTCTAATTGCTGAAAAGTTTTCAGCATCTCTTATAGAGCTGTATGGTATTTTTAATTTTGGGTTTTCAGCTCGGTATGTGTGAGATTATGGGTGCGTCCGTGGTTTTGTGAGTAGAATTGTTAGGATTAGTAATATCAACATCTGCATAGTCTTTTCCTTACTATGTTGGGGTCGGCTTCCAGTCTTACTGAATGCATCTGACCTCCACAAACCAGTTCCTGGGCAGGACGATACCCCTTGGTAAGACTGGTTGTCGGATTTTCCGGCTTCTGACTACCCGTAAGGACTGTCAAAGATCTACAAATGACAGTCGGGACAAGCGGCTTATTGTGCTTTCCGAGTCACGATATGTTACTAACGGTCACCCATCCATTGACTGACCTCGGAAAGCGTAGCTTAACCTAAGATTAACCCGTGCAGCTGTTTTTACTTAGCCACGAGCTGCTCAAGGATTAGTAATATAATAATAATAAATAATAATAATAAATATTGCTGGACAATCCACACAGCATCATCTAGCCCCAAGTTAAGCAGAGCTTGTGTTATGGGTACTAGATGACTGACATACTTAATACAATACATTACATAGATAGATATTTTTATTATATATAGCAAATACCCAGAACACCCGGAACAAATATTTGCAGATCGTACAAACATTTGTCCCAAGGCGGGAATCGAACCCGTAACCTCTTGCGTCGCAGGCGGACCTTAGCCCGCCGCGCCACATCGGTCGTCGAAATGATATGATATGTATATGATATGATATGATATGAATAAATTTATGATATAAAAATAATACCAGATCGACACGTCCCTCTGTAGGGCAAAGGCCTCTTCTCGTACAAAGAATGCACGAACACCAAGCACCACGCTTGCCCATTGCAGGTTGGTGATTTCAGACTTAAATTCATTGTAAGTTCGGGTTTCCTCACGATGTCAGTGATGGCCAAGAGAAACTTAGAAAGTACATATACATAAATTGAAAAGGTCCCATTGTATGAGAGATGAAGGCTACTATTACTAGTATTAGTTAGTACTAGTGCTTGTATACTAGTGTATACTAGCACTCGTTAGCTACATTTCGCACATTTCCCTTCAAACTTGAACATCCCCCGCACCCCTATAAATCGAAGTTTTGATAGTAAAATATAGCCCATGTTCTTTTTGATAATGTAGCTTTCAATATGTGAAAGATTTTTTTAAATCAGTGCAGTCGTGTCTGAGTTTATACATTGCAAAGAAAAATACAAACAAAAAATCGTTCTTCTTTATAATTTTACTTCAAATATTTTAATTCAGTATCTTTGCACACAATAAGAATCACAAACAGCGGCCAATACGTTAAGAATATTTAGGAGGTCATAACTAGCATAGGACATTGCCAGTAACCTGACCTTCACCATTTTTCCACGACATTAGAATATTGAAAGACCCGGGAAACAAGAACAAAACATGATATGTGAAACAATTTCCTGCAATACAAGGCCATCGATACATTGACAGCATTCAAAACTACCCCCATAAGAAAATATTTCTCGTTCGTTCCACTTGACATAACGAACCATTAACTTCTAACAACCCGTCAAATAATCCAAGGACGGTAGTTAGGCCAGAAACGTTGACAGACTATAAATATTAAAGGCATTAGTTTTTCGCGTGACCCGTTAAGGCAACACCCAAACAAATAATAAAATTGTTGGAACACTATAAAGTTTTTTTGTTTTAATGGTGAAACGGATATTGCTCTGGTGTATATATTGTCAGACAGTGATAGCAACGTTAAATTATTCTCTACCAGCGGACCGCTCCGGCTTCACACGGGTATAGTAATTATTTACGACATCACATTAGAAACCTCAAAAATAACAATATTTCTCCTCTATTTAATGGGTATTATTATACATATAAACCTTCCTCTTCAATCACTCTATCTATTAAAAAAAACCGCATCAAAATCCGTTGCGTAGTTTTAAAGATTTAAGCATACACAGGGATAAAGGGACAGAGAAAGCGACTTTGTTTTATACTATGTAGTGATTTTCTAAATTATGACTAAATTCAACCGAATCTAAAATAAAGTAACGCAAAGAGTTTCGATTGAATGCACTACGTCGCGAGAGACTTCATATGCAATTGATCTTCTATGAGTGTAATGTACACTTAGGTATCGGGAGTTAATACTAGGAAGAGACAAGTACCTAAAGCTAATTACATTGGTATCGGCTCACAGCAATCGTCCACGTGTTCTCGGTCAGTTATATTTCTAATCTAATAAATGGACTAAAGTATTACTAGCCAGTAATAATGTCGCCCAACGCGTTTAAGCGCTTTAAAGTAATAATCACTGGTTCGAAACTACTTAGTGACTATTGTCTAGTACTGAGGTAATCATTATTTGCATATTTAATGATGGCGCTGAAATATATGACAACGACAACGACAAAATGTTTGCGACGTTATATCAGAAAGTCCTACGAATAAAAGCTTTGATTCACTGGACTTTCTGAGCAATGTTTTTCAAGTTAGAACGAGTACAAGAGTTTTAGAAGTGAAGCTAAAATTATAAAATAAGTTAGTTGTATTAGGATTTATTTTTGTTTTGTGCACGGTAGTAAAATATAGAAAAAATATTTAACAAAGAGTAGACTTTTAAAGCAGTCCAATGCGGTTGGCGTAGTATTTTTTTTCTCAGTAATCTGCTTCAACAGATATTGTGTGTTCTGACTTGATAAAAGAAAAAAAACTAACGTAAGTTTATGCAACTTGCCTGTACAATATCACATCAAAAGATCATAACTTAAAATTCAATAGATGCTTCGGGAACAGCTGTTGAAGATTTTGCGGTTGATGCTGAAGATTTATTACCTGTATGCGACTGGCACATTACTCGCTGAATAAATGGCTGATGCGGCTGACTGGATGGCGAAGTGTACTTTGGCTCCACACAAGGTGGATGGTAATGGCTGGATAAAGAAGATCCAGGGCCGTCCGATGTGGTGTTCTTTAGGGAGAACCTATGTATGTAAATATAGCAGTATATGATGTGCAGTGTGTGCAGTGTGTGAGTGTGTTCAGTATGTGTGTGTGTGTATGTGACACAGGATAAAATCCTAGTGTGGGGCAACATTTTTTTTAAATAACATGCCGATACTCACCACATGACTGTGTCGTTCACATAAAGATGTGATGGTGTTATGTGATGTTTTGTGTGTGTCGTGGATTGGCATGTGAAACGGACGCTCAATACATAACAGTGGGATTATGTAGGCTAAGAATGCGATAAATCTCATAACTGCATTTTATTTCAAAAGAAAGAGCGAATTTTTAAGAGATTGTTAAAATTTTAATTAACTTCAACTGATGCATAAACATTGCAAAATGTCGTTATCTGGAAACTTGTTGTGCCAGATGTTACATGAATTTTCATTTTTCTTTTAACAATTTTAAATTGCACTGTAGATGTTTGTATTTCATTATAAATCTTGGGATTTTTATAGAGTTAACGTTCCTCGTTGATGAAGCAAATTATAACAAACTTCGATTCTGATTTTCGATCAAAAATTTCTAGAGATAAGAGCCTACACACTCACGCAACCCCCTTACACAAAAACACAAATACAGATACATAATACTCACATGCTTGCCTAATTATATAAAATGCCTTCTTTTTCTAAAATAAAAGTAGCCTTAGTTATTATTTATATTATTAGGTATCTGAAAGTGAAAGTACCGGCAAATCGGTCTAGCCGTTTCGTATATTAGCCAAAACAAACAGACAGACAGACATTTCAAAAATGTTTGTTTTGGTATAACTACAATATTTACTTTCCAGTTAACACGATTTTTTACTAAATGTGTAAACAAGCTGTTTTAGTGATATTACAAAAACGACACATTGTTTTTTTTATCTTAAAAAACGATGCCACACACTGGGAAGTTCTCGTGTATCGTGGGTGCGTTTGCAACCATTTAAACTCACAAATACAAACACCGAGACCCGAAACAACTGCTTGAAGATCATTCAAACATTTGTTCCGTGCGGGAATTGAACCCGCGACACGCAGCGGTCAATCGCTCGGCCACTGCGCCTTGCTGACTGTCTTGTTTATTTGTGTAGATTTATTGATATTGTTTGAGCAGTGGAAGACCAAAGAAACGATGGACGGATTGTTTTAATATGATATGGCTAGAATGGAGGTGATAATTGAGATGACGGCAAACAGAAATGAATGTAAGAAAAAGACATGTTGCGCTGACCCCAAAGAAATCGGTATAAGGTCAGGAGGATGATGATGAATGTATTTGACGACCGATGCTGACGAAGGTCCGCCTGCAACGCAGGAGGTTGCGGCTTCGATTCCCGCCTTGGGACAAATGTTTGTACGATCTACAAAGATTTGTACCAGGTGTTCTGGGTATGTATAAAAAAAAACATGTACTTATGTAATGTGTTGTATTAATTATATCAGTCATCTAGTACCCATAACACAAGCTCTGCTTAGCTTGGGGCTAGATGACGCTGTGTGGATTGTCTACCTTTATTTATTTATTCTTTGAATCTATATGTTGACGGGAGATTCTCATTGACATACCGCCCCATTTAACAAGATTTTGCTGAATTCCTCCCTCCATTTTGAGCTCACGTAATTTATATCTGTCCCCTTGGTGTGTAAGACTGGGTTTGATTCATAAAGTATATCATCATTATTTTGAAATGGCGATAATAAACCGCAAAGAATTACCGAAGATTTATACAGAATCATTTTAAATTCTATCACAATGAAATCACCCCTTAAATTACAAAACCTGTCTTTACGGTGTATAAAATTTTCAGATTACACGTAATGAAACCACACCGGCCCTGCTATGAATAACGTTTGGTGCAGACGGACTACATTGAAGCAACAATTTCGTTCATACACTTCTGATTCTAAGAAGTCGATCTTTTCAATTAATTCGTTTGTATCAGAACTGTAGAACTTTAAGTTGCTTGAAGATTTTATGTACAAGGCCAATTTTAGGACGCTTCTACTTACGAAATGTTAAGTTTATACATTTTGATCCCTGTTCCCACAAAACAATGTTTACAGTTCATTACAACGTGCATTACAGTAAAAAGCGATTTTTGACACAAAAATGAAAAGTCAGTCACAGCAATTATTTTTGTATCATAACATATGGTACTTAGTAGAACAAAATACAGTTAAAATAAATGTCTTTCAGTACTTTGATGAAAAACTGCATGCTTCATTTTTTTTTGAGATTGAGAAATGTAATTTGTAGAATACCCTGTATATTAACAGAGATGGGCATCAATCTTTTTCATCGATAAATTATTGTCTTAGTATCTTTATTAGTGTAAAAAAAAAGCTCGACTTTTGCGTTGTCTCAGTTCTGATCTAGCACGGGGATCGTGGAAGGCCCCAGGACCGGCAGTTCAAGTGTAGGATGTAAACACCGGGGTGGTTTTTAGTCAGTAAGAGTCTGACAGATCCCTCACTCGCCCAAGGGCGGAGGACAACCATGAGGATTTTCCACCTAGGCAACAAAAATGAAAGTTCTGATCTAGCAGTGCGATACACAGAATGTTTTATGATAGGCCTTTCCATGTCCTGATTGGCTGATTTTAACAGTTTTATTTGGGGCGATCGATTGGCTCTTCAACGCATAAATACTTAAGTCTTTCGGACAGTTTCGTAATTAAGGAAAAATTATATTAACTAAAAAAAAAGAATATTCTAAATAATGTTGCCCGTCTATTTTATATCAAAAGAGAGACACTTAATTTATGCTATCATAAACAATTTATTCATAAGTATCTTTTGTCTTGTCTCTTGCCTTCTTTAGAAATTGTCGTAATAAAAGTATTATTACATTAATACGGGAATAGGGTTGCCAAGAATATTGTCGAGACGAAGCTGCCAGAATTTTTGAGTGGCAAGTTTTATTTTGCTTGTTAATCCTTCTCAGTAAGTCTGAGATTTCGATAAAACAAGTTGTAGAAGTAATAACCTTTTATCATTATTAACTTAATCTGGATCTGTTTGGCAGATTGACAAGCAGTGGCTTGTCATTCTGCCAATATGCAGTGGCATAGTGGCATACATAAATGACAGTAGACTAATAGCAGTTCATCATCCTCCTGCCCTTTTCCCAATTTATTGAGGGTCGGTGCAGCATGTTTTCTTCTTCTATACATCTCTATTTGCCGTTATCTCAAGAGTCACCTCTTTTCTAGCCATATCATATTTCACACAATCCATTCAAGTTTTCTTTGGTCTCTCTCTACTCTTATAACCCATACTCGATACTTTCCTTACAAAATGGTCTTCATTCCTTCGCATCACATGCCCATACCATGATAACCGATTTCCACACAATTTCTCGGTCACAGGCGCCACTTTCAGACTTCCTCTTACATATAGAGTAATAGTAGTTATTCGTGAAAATTATTAATCTTACCAGTTTGGGGGTATGAGGAACAGGGCGTAAATTTTGTCATCCGCCATTGAAAAGGGATGACACTCCGACCAGACGGGTGTTGTCTCTGGTGGGATATTGCCCGCTGGTTGCACAAACAACCAGTAACACAAGTCATGTGAGTTTTTTACACAGGATCGAATTATTTAACCTAATTCAAGAGCACGGCAAGCAAATTTACCGTAATCTCTAAATATAGATTTGTTTCATTTACAATTAAGGAAATAATACTATTTCCAGAGTTAAAAGTACTTTCCCTCCAATTGAGGTTATAAAAATCCACTGTGAAAATTGTATTGCTTACTTATAATAATGTACGTATGCATATGCAATAATGTATGTATTTGTTACAATTAATAAAATTATTGATTCGTATTTTTTTTGTTTTTCTTTATATTTACAGGCCTTACAATAATGCGAGAATTGTACCCTAATACACTTATAATCATAAATCTAAAAACACCTGATTCCTTGTCCTAGTCCTTACTTAAGACTACATTCAAATAAAAAGTCTAAAACAACAATTAAAAACAAATTTCCGTAATTTTTCCTAATTAGTTAACAATATTTTTTAAAATAAAAATGTGATATTCAAAATAGCACACTGCAGCGACGCGAGTCCTTGTGTGCACGCTCTGAGCTAAACTAACTGTATTATTTTATTTCATAACTTCGTAGGAGTAAATCCTCCATGTGTCGGCACGGTTGGCGCAGTGGCTGAGCGATTGACTGCTGCGCCGCGTGTTGTGGGTTCGATTCCCGCGCAGAACAAATATTTGTATGACCTACGGGTAGTCGTTCCGGATCTGGCTGTTTGTGTGGAGTTGGATATATAAATAAATAAATAATAAATAAATATTGCTGGACAATCCACACAGCATCATCTAGCCCCAAGCTAAGCAGAGCTTGTATATATATGGAGATTGAATGTTTTTAAACGCACCTACGACACAGGAGAAATTCCTAGTGAGGGTCAAAGTGTAAAAAAAAAACTAATACACTCTTGTATCAATTAACAGATGGTCTGCCACCAAATCTGGCACCCCTATACCCATAGTTAATAGCAGAAACAACATGGTCATGTTTCGTGGAAGGATTTCCAAAGTTAGGTACATATGGCTATTATCATTAATGTAATGTCCATCTTGAATGTTCATCATACACGCCGTTTAACGGTAATTGCTCTACCAGTCGCCTATTGCCAAGTGGAAGTGCGCAGGATTGTGGACCTTAAAGCTAGTGTAGTAAGAGTGAAGTCTTTCGCACAACTTTTAAGATTCATTACTCCATGAGATGGGGTAAAATTAGTAGTGCCATCAAAAACTTTTACAATGGCCATTTTTAGTCGTTATTTTTAATGAAAACCCTCATGAGGTTCACAATGATAAAATAAAACATTACTTCAATGACTCGATAACTTCGGATAAACTCATAAATACATACATAAACTCACGCCTTTTCCCCTTAAACATGTTGTACAGCAGAAACAACAGAACACCACCTGGTACGATCCTAACATACTCTTACTTCGTTGACGTTCATACATCTGGCCATACACGCACGCCGGTTGTGAGTACTACGCACCTGACCTTTCTGAAGAACATCACCAATAAGGTCAGTGTATACATATGTCCTCCAAAGGCGTCCCTTCCCGACTTTCCACTTCATGAGCGTTATATATTACAATCAAAATCAATACCTCTCGTAAGTAGCCATTCATTTACCCTCTCAACGTGATCGAGCCATCTATTTATGTATCTAAACATACTCTTTAAAATTGTCACTGTATCTTTTTTTTCTTCCTTTTATGCTTAGCGTATCTCAGTGCTATCGTAACCTAAACATTTACTTTCACAAGAAGTGGGCCATGAATTAGACCAAATCCTTTGCATAGACGCCATTTGGTTGGGAAACAATTGTATGGCCAATAACATGCCTACAGCAGTTCTGTTCAAATTCAGGGATCTTACTAAATTTTCACAACATCTTCTTTTAAACCAAAACGTTTTCTTACCACGGAATTCCTCAATCTATCATTCATAGTTACACCGCGGATACTTCGCAAGGAATGCATTTATACAGTATTTATCCTACTTAAAAGTCTCTTACACCCAAAATACGTTAGATAAATTCCTTATCGTGTATCTTAATAATAGATAACTTTAGTATTTTCTTCGGTAATAAAAATATTCGTTGATAGTAAGTGAGGCCTGTTTAGAGACCGGTCATCTCTGAAATTGGTTCATAAATCCGATATTATTACGTAAAACAAGCGAGGATCTATGACGTTATTACATGAAATTGGTGTACCAGGTGAAACGAGCCTCCAACGATGGTTAAAACGTTTGAACCAACACGAGCGGATGCAGCGAAACGTGGATGAACTAAGCAAAACAGGAGGCGTGTACACAAACCGAGAGTTTAGTATCAACATAATACAGCATCACGCCTGTTAGCCTCAAAGGGTTAGGCAAAGATGTACCCGTCAACCCGTTGGTGTGTGTGTGATGTGTTTGTCCCATATAATAGGGGGCGAGCCAATTACTATCAACTGGACACAAATCCAGGCTCACAAGTACTAGGTAGGTACTGAGAAAACTCAGATGGATAAACCCAATAACACTTTTCCCTACCTGGAAATTGAATCCAGGACAACTAGACCAGTAAAGAAGTCTTAATTTAATTCTTAGTTTTTGATTATGTTGTCAGCAAAATTTAAACATATTTTTAATGAAATGTCATATGAATATAGTACCTAGGGAAAACGATGCGTAAGTCCTAAACAAAAAACCTATTTTTAGTCAACATCCCTTAATACCAGATCTACCCAAGCACTATAGTACATCTTGAACAACCAAGGCTCGAAGCCGAGGTGTATGACGTCACATCCTGCTATTATTGCACGGTACCCACAATTTGCCTTTAATAAATAACGGGCTGCCGGCAACGACCTATACTCTGCTGTTTATGGTTCTTACATAATTAACACTGAACTGGACTACCTGTGTTCTAGATTTGATTGGTTCTGGACTACTAATGGCGACAATATATTTATTACTGACTAGCTGTGCTCGTGATGAGGTGGAGCTCGTGGCTAAATAAAAACTGCCGCACGGTTTGATCGAAGGTTAAGGTACGCTTGCCGAGGTCAGTCTGTGGATGGGTGATATCGAGAGATATATGGATATCGAGACACCTCCGTGCCTCCGAAAGCACGCTAATCCGTTGCTCACGGCTTTTGTTCTTGGGACAAGCCCGCCACACTATTCCCGAACTACTGCAACTCCTGAAAACCAGAATCGACAGTGGTGACCTCCAAAAAAGCGTCGAGACAATGAAGCCCGACGAGTCCCGGAGAAACGATTCAACTGTCTTGGATCCCGCGACGAAATTAATCAGAAAAGAACAGCGGAGTTAGAAAAATACATAATTTCCTCTTCCCTCCATATCAAGCAGGAGACAGAATAGAGCTAGGCAAATAGTCACAAAGGGAAGTTTACAACTGGGTTAGGCCCAGTTACCGAGGCTCACCATGGTTTAAAATTAGCACTTATAAAAGCTAAATCTAAGCTAAGTTAAGCTATTTTGTTTATTGGTGTATTGTTGTTATATAATTGTTGCACAGACGACACGATTGGCGCAGTGGTTGAGCCATCGGGTGTTGCGCCTCATGTTGTGGGTTCGATTCCCGCACGGAACAAATATTTGTACGACCTACAGGTAATTGTTACGGGTCTGGCTGTTTGTGTACGTGAGTTTACATGTTTGTAAACGCACCCACGATACAGGAGAAATTCCTAGTACGGGGAAAGGTTTTTTTTTAAAAAAAAAACAGATCACGACAGTCTAGTCCGGGAGCCGTTAGATCTTTGTGGGTATACCTACCCCCAGAACAGAGCCAGGACTACTATTCTGTGCTTAGATGTTATAGGAGAAGTATTATTCGCAATCGACGGAGAAATCGGTTAACATACATATAGTCGAACTTAGAAACTCCTCCTTTTTTAAAGTGGGTTAAAAACCAATACGCGTAGGCCGCAATTAATTTTTAAATAAAAACCAGTAAAAGCCGACCTCATAACCATTAGAACTCCTTACTCCGCAAAGCCAAACAAACTTGCGGAGTGAAACAATCAAGCTATCTCACAAACTGCAACTAGATTTTCAATATACTATTGTAGATATTGCACAGTAGTTAGACTCAATACGTACACTCTATTGGAATCAGACCAATTTAGCCCGAGAGATATCTGTAATGAGACCTGGATATTGAATTTTCAGCTAGACTAGTTGGTCTAGTTAAAATTAAACTCGTGAAAATTAAATAGACTCTGGGGAGAGGATCGAACCGACTGAAATCGAACGTTTTATTGGTTCACGAGCTCTATACTTGGACAGTTCAATTAAGAAATTAAATTAAATGGTAAGCACCTGCTTTTTGAAACAAAAAATATCGAAGTGTCAAAATTTAACGCAAGTGAAATGATTCGATTGGCTGTTGGCTGTGTGCCAAATACCATGATTGGTGGAATGAACTATCTATCCACCAATCGCTGCAGTTGGCGCACGCTTGACAAATTATTAATTGTCGTCATCTCAATAGTCACCTCTTTTCTACCCATATCATCTTTCACACAATCCACCCATCTTTTCTTTGGTCTGCCTCTGCTCTTGTAACCCTGCACATTCTTACTCGATACCTTCCTCACAACATGATCCTCATTCCTTCGCATCACATGCCCATACCATGACAACCGATTTCCACACAACTTCTTGGTCACAGGCGCCACTTTAAGACTTACTCTTACATAAGCATTTCTTATTCTTTGCATTCGCGCCTTTCATTCATCCCTTTTGCGGCCCAACATTGTGATCCAGACAAGACAGCAGGTCTCACCATTGTTTATAGCATATATTTATATATATATACATGCATATATATATATATATATACCATATAGCACTCCGATATTTGTATCTTTTATTAATACTACGTTTCGTTATATCTATGAAGGAACGTATTCAACGAATCAATTTAATACCTAAAACATCAGACTACCACACCCAAATACATATTTCCCAATACAATATTTACACCACTATCAATGTAAGTGAATGCAAGTGGTATCCATGCACTTTAATACACCTCAAAGCTGTTAGCACGTTCCGCAAGAATGGTTGTATTTGAAAACATGTTACTATTATATGACCGGAAATTGCTTCGAAGGATGCAAGGAGAAACATAAGTTTAACCGCACCCAGCAAGGGTCCTTGAGACCAAAATGTTAAAATTCATATAATAGACTCCTTAGACGCCTTTTTTCCATATATACCAAAATTATAGTTCCAAGTTCACGACAACTGACAAATGTGGGAACTGACTGGACAGATCCACTCCAATCTGTGCGGTTTTTTATATACGGTTGTATAATGAATGTGTGTACATGCACCGGATGCCGAACCGGTGTCCAGCACTAACAAATGTGAAAGACACCGTCCGTATTCCGGTTCCGGTCTACAAGCGGCCTTTCTCATGATATTAATTCCGATCGATCGACATCGGAATTTAGACGTTTCGTACTACATGCTACACTTGTGTTTATTTTGATAGCTGTGTACTTCGCCCTATAATATAATTAGCTTTGGAATTGTATCGGCTTCTGCTGACTGCTGCGCCGCTAGTCGTGGGTTCGATTCCCGCACGGAACAAATATTTGTATGGCCTACAGGTAGTTGTTCCGGGTCTGGCTGTTTGTGTATGTGAGTTTGAATGTTTGTAAACGCACCCACGACACAGGAGAAATTCCTAGTGTGGGGCAACGTTTAAAAAAAAAAAATTGTCTTCTTTAACAAAGACACCCAATTGTTTACAATCTCAAATAGATATTATTATTTCTCAGTTTATGACGCATACTATCAGAATGCATTTACCTTTAGGTATGAACACATAACATAACATCACGCCTGTATCCACGAAGGGTTCTGCAGAGGTGCATCTACAGTAACAGCCATACTTCGTCAGTTATGTTTAAGTAGTATTTAGTAGGAGGCGGGCCTATAAAACACACACACTCACACATATACACACACACACACACAACACACACTTGTCACACACACACACAACACACACTTGTCACACACACACACACACTTGAACACTTGACTATATTATTTCCATATCCCCAACGATACAAGGAACGTAAATACTTCACGATTTTCTGAAGATCAGTATTTTATATTAAACTTTAAAATATCGCTGACGCGAGGTATGAGCCCTGACATTACATAATCCGTCGTCGTGGAACAGGTGTTTTAATATTGTCATACGTGAGACCCGCTGACTTGGCGTCTGACTGATATTACAGAAGATGGATAGAAGGGTTTATTTATAGGTAGTACCTGAGAAAAAAGTATTAGCAGTTTCTTTTAGTCTTTGGAAAAAAAACTATATAAAATTACCCATTTTTGGCTTACACATGTTTTTTTTTTTAAACTCACGGCTTTTTCCCCATGGCAGGCAAAAACTACAAAACGCCACCAGCTACGATCTATACATAGTCCTCATAATATTGTTATCTGTTTTTATTTGTACCGTACACACTACTACTACTCTGATTTACGGCTTTACTGGCTCAGTATTGTCTTCGTCAATGTCATAGATTAACACATACTAGCTTATTAAAAAAAATACACTGACAGTTTAACTAAATAAAATCTGATTGAATTTTATTAAATGGCCAGTGTTTTAAAATGGTTTGATGACAACTAGACATTGGTGGAGGTTTTATACTTTTTAGACCTCTATTTTTAAACGATTAAATACAGTTTTTTATGACGTAGTCTTTAAGTCTTCGACTGTACTAGGCAGAGGTCATTAGGAGGAGTCAGGAGCTTAGAAAAAGGTCGTTGCTTTTTTTCTATTTTTATGGGTGAATAGTACAGTTAATTTCAATTGTTCCTAATAGTCCTATTTAAGCCTGAAGGTAAAACGTGGGCGCACTAATTAATTAGTTACTCGTCTGGACTTCAAAATAAGGGTAAATGGTATTTTTTTTCCTTTAAGTAAGTACGTACAAATATGTATTTTTGTAGCTTTAAGTCTGTACTGCTCTGATAAATAAATATCCTTTCCATTTATAAATTATAATTTATTTAAAGGTCATTATTATTTAAACTTATTATTAATATTTAATATAGTTTTAGAAATTCTGCCATCAATGCAAACGAGGAAACTGCAAAATCTTAGAGTCTAATTCTATTATCCATTTTTGTTTTTGTTTGGTATTCTTACATATTATGTTACGACTTCTAGTTGTCTTTGCACGCTATTAATATTCTGTTATTTAAAAGGCTCCAGTAATAAATACAATTTTTATTAAATTTGGAGATAATATCTATTTGCTTCTTCGAAAACTTAGTACCTTATAAAGAAGAATGACTAAGAAACTCCAAACTTACCATTTAATAAGTTCACATAGTACTCACATATTTACAAATATAAACCACAATAGCAATACTTAAAAAGAAAAAAGAAAAGCTCTGACTTTACGAAAATATTAAATTCCACGTGACACTAACCCTTTTATTCTCCTTTCACTTCTTCTTATATCACGTTAAATCCAGTTCTAACACTAAAATGCCATCAAACTAAACGACTACATAGTTTACAGCATGTTACATATTATATTTAACCCAGCACTGAGTCGTTTCCCCTGTATTCGTGTTAAGCGCGCAAGAAAATGAGCGCAGTAAGCGTTCAGAACATAAAATGTGAACAATAAATTTGCAACAACACGTAAAGTTACTTTTAAAATGCAAACAAAATACTTTTTAAGTTAAAAGAAACATAAAATGAACTTATCACTTCGCGAGTGTTGTTTAACACCGCGGAGAAGTATTACTTTGTATTTTAAAACGTTAACTGCCTGACTGTCAAAAGACTGCTGCATATTTTTTTTTAATTTATTCCTCCTCACAAGATTAGAAAAAACATAGTAATCATTTACAATTTACATATTGGTCACAACAAGTTCTAAAATTATGTGGAGAGCTGGTGTCTGAAGTAGGCGCAAAGCACCTGTAGTACAGATCACCAGGACCTCAACCCGCGGTTACAGTTACATAATTATGTAAATTATCGATGCATTTTATTATTTAGTAGAATCTATATTATAATTTAGGATACTTGTGGAATAAATAACAACAATAGTAATAATAACAAGAATAATAACGCCTAGTGTATGTATGTATGTGTGTATGTATTGCGTGAGTAGGTCTAGTGAAAGAGGAGTGAAGTGAGTGGTTTGTATGTGTGTGTGTGTGTGCATGTAAGTTATTTTGCGTGTGATTGAAAAATTTGCCTCTGTTTATGGATTACCTACTTAGAAATTTGGGCACAGCCTAACATTTAAGCAGATTCTCCGTTTGGATATAATCAAGCTTTTGCAACCAATCCCTCACCACTGTCTTGCATTTATTTTTTGGTAACGCGTATATATTAAGAATTCTGTTTATTTTGTTATATAGGTTACCACCTTGATAGCAGAAGAAGCGATGGGAAAATTTTGTCTTAAAGGCTTGGGTTTTACAGACTCGGTCTTTTCGACGTTCTTTATTTATTTTTTGTGGTTCATATGCTAGCAGGGAATGTTGTTTGATTACGGTGTTAAATACAAAGAGCTGACGAACTGTTAGGACCCCCCATTTCTTGTAGAGGTCCGCGGTTGGGTGAAGGAAGGGAAGGAAGAGACTGACCTTTAAAACTGCTCTTTGAGCTCTTTCTATTTTCAAAAAGTGGGTCTTGGAAGCTCCACCCCACGATGTAATACAATAACCAAGCAAAGACTGGCAGAGTGCAAGGTATACGGATTTAATGAGGTTCCCGTCCGCCACGTGTCGTAGGTTTTTAAAGATGACTATTAATTTGCGTATTCTTGCTGATAGTAGATCGATGTGACTATAAAAATTTAATTTGTCATCGACCACTATGCTTAGATATTTTATTGATGTAGAACTTTGGAGCGTAGGACACGTGCAAGAGTAAGCGTCAAAGTTAGCACAAGAGTGGGATGTTATAGTGCGGCTCCCGTCACTTCTTTCCGTGCCTTTTAACGAGAACCTCATAAATTTGGTCTTGTCCACATTAAGGGTAAGAACATTGTCACGTAGCCAGCCTGTTACCACATTGAAACCTCTCTGGGCATCCGAGAAGACCTCATCCCACGTATCCCCACTAAAAATCAGCACCGTATCATCAGCGAATGTGATCACTTTAGCATTGGGTAGTTCAAGTTGACACAGGTCGTTTATGTACGCAAGAAACAAGGTCGGGCCAAGAATACTTCCCTGTGGCACTCCAAAACACATAGAAATCTCATCACTGGTGTAATTTCCGACTTTTACACACTGTTTTCGATCCGTTAAATAACTTTCTAGCAGTTTCAACTGTAGGTCCCTAACTCCAAGATGTTCCAGTTTTTTAAGTAGGATTGGGGCAGAGACTGTGTCGAATGCTTTGGCCAGGTCTAGGAATATTCCTACAGTTTTCTTCTTATTGTCAAAGCTGTTAGCTACAAAGTTCGTTAGTTCGTGTACTGCATCTGATGTTGCCTTTTTTGCTCTAAAACCTTACTGTGCTTGTGATAACAGGTTATTCTCCTCAAGATATTTAATTAACCTATTGTTTATTATTCGTTCTAGTATTTTGGATAATGTAGGGAGAATAGATATAGGTCTATAATTACTGACACAGTCTCTGTCACCGCTTTTGTGAATAGGTTGAATCCTTGATTTTTTTAGGGCTTTCGGGAACACTCCAGTCGAGAAGGCCAGATTACATAGGTAGGCGATTGGTTGTGCCAGTACGTCAGCATTTGCTTTCAAGGTATCGGCTGATATCAAGTCTAGGCCAACTGCACAATCACTTTTAAGGTTCTTGATAAGATGCTCTATATCTTGGGGGTCTGTTGGAAGTAGAACGAAGGAATGAAGTCTTGGTGTAGTTTCACTAAATTTGGCTGGTCCGCAACCCTTTGCAATTTTTTCCGCGAGAGTTTTCCCAATATTGGCAAAGTAGTGGTTCACCTTGTTGAGCGCCTGCGAAGGGTTTTGTTCGTTAATTAGTTCAGATGCGCTTTCCTTCTTTTTGGCTGTAAAGGTTATTTCTTTGATGGCTCTCCAAAGTGCTTTGTTGTTGCCCCTTGCAGTCTCCAATTGGGACTTTTCATAGTTCCTTTTTAATTTTTTTAATAGGGTAGTGCAAAAGTTTCTATATCGCTTGAATTTAGTATTAAGTATTTCATTACTAGGGTCTTTTTTAATTTTTTTGTGGAGATTATCTCTGTTTCTTGGGCATTTTAGGATGCCAGGTGTTATCCATGGCTTCAAAATTCTTTTTCGTCGAGATGTTGGTTTTGCGTGTGTGTTGTTAGAGATTGCGTCTTGTAAGAATGGTTGTCACACTGTTGGGCGCGTCTGAATACCCGTAACGACTGACAAAGATTTAAAAATGACAGCCGGGGCCACCAGCTTAACTGGCCAAATTGAATATGTTTTGTTTG
Source organism: Phlogophora meticulosa (assembly GCA_905147745.2). Lineage (NCBI taxonomy): Eukaryota > Metazoa > Arthropoda > Insecta > Lepidoptera > Noctuidae > Phlogophora > Phlogophora meticulosa. The sequence goes on along the minus strand of LR990531.1, from coordinate 14,781,506 downwards.
TCGATCACCGGGCGTTTAAGGTGTTAAGCATTTTCTGTTGTAACTTTGTACCCGTAACGACTGACAAAGAATAAAAAAATGACAGGCGGGACGAAGGTGCTTTCCGAGGCACGGAGATTTTAGGTATTATAGGTGGAACATCTTGTGATCATCCATTATATATCATATCTCGATATGATTTATAATGGATGATCACAAGAGTTCTATCACCAAAGTTTTTGAACAACATTGTTTTCTATCCATCAGAATTCTTACAGTGTTTTATCAAACTATCTTTTTCTTTTATCGTGGAAATTTCACCGAATACCGACTGGTATAAGGCTGCCATGCCCAAGGCCAACCAAACCTTCCGTATTCACCTTTTTATAGACCTACACACAAAACACATGTTATCAATCCCTAAACCTGCAGTTTTCCACTACATACAATTTACTGCCGCGTCTCGTAAGTCGTAAGCCAGGGAGTACGAGATACAAAAGTAATAGAATCTTATCGTGTTCGATCTCGCAACGTCAACAAACATCCGTAATAAGCTCGCCATGTTTCATTTTTACGTCGGCTATCAAATTGGTGGTGTTACTGTGTATCGTGCGATGTGACCAGTTGTTGCAGTGAGTGGTAAATGATATTTGTAGTCAAGTATGTGACGATATTGACGGAAAATGCTTCATCATTTTCATGTCATCATCTGCCTAGCCTTTTCCCAACTATGTTGGGGTCGGCTACCAGTCTAACCGCATGCAGCTGAATACCATTATTTTTCATGGAGCGACTGCCTATCTGACCTCCAAAACCCAGTTACTGGTCAACGACACCCCTTGGTAAGACTGGTTGTCAGACTTTCGGGTTTCTGACTACCTGTAACGACTATTAAAGATCTACAAATGACGGCCGGGACCAAAGGCTCATCATCTTCATGTCGTTATTCCTGTTTTTTTGGGGTCGACACAGAGTCCTCTTTTACCACATTATATCTTGTAACTGAAGTTTTAAAACTATATAACATCACGCCTGCAATCCCTGACGGGCTAGGCAGAGATGTACTTATAGTACACCCACATGTTTCCAGTTATGTTTCACATCACATCACATCATCAGGCTATATTAGTCCACTGCTGGACATAGCCCTCTCCTAATGAGCGCCATAGCGCTCTGTCTTCAGCTTGCCGCATCCATCACCTGCCTTCAGTCTTTCGCAGATCGTCATCCCACCTGGTCAGAGGGCGTCCTACACTACGTTTGCCGAGTCGCGGTCTCCACTCAAGGACACGATATGGCCACTGCCACTTCAACTTGCTAATGCTTTGAGCTATGTATATTGCCAATTATCGGGCACAAATCCAGACTCCAAAATTATATTTGTAGCAAATATAATTGTGTAAAAACTAGCTAAACAACCTGAAACAGCTGGAAGGGACATCGATGTACAGCCTGATACCATGAGTTCAGTATATGCTTCTGGACATAGCAATGTTTCCTCTGTTTTTCATAATTATTACGTATTTTTCTAATGTTTTTTGTTGTTTTACTTTAATCGGTAAAATGCCATGGTGTCTATCTACCCAATGACATGGTGAATGAAAGAAGTGATTGTTTTTTAATTTTAAATGAAAAATCTCATTCGCATATGAGGAAATCACGAGAAATTATGATTTTCTCATGACTTTTCACAGTTTACTTACCTGAATACTTAACTATTGTGCTATGATCGTACCTCAGAATCCTCTATATTGATCACCCCGATACAATTGCAAAACAACCGCTGCATTTTTCTTTTACAAGATAACAACCGCCCTAAGCAACCCGAGCAACTCGTATATAGTACAGTACGACACAACGCAAAGGTTTCATCGATGTATCAGTAGGTCCAATATAAGTAGTAACACTTTGACCTTAATGTGGCGAATCGTAGTACGGTGTTTCAAAAGGAAGCTCGTGGCTAAATAAAACAGCCGAACGGGTTGATCGAAGGTTAAGCTACGCTTGCCGAGGTTAGTCTGTGGATAGTTGGGCTTCAGAAATCATGTTAAGCCGTTGGTTCAAATCAAGGAGGAATAGCGGAGGTCATTGAGGGCTCCATTGCATGCATTAGAGCCTTTTTATATGGGAGTTAACTGGCGAAACGTAACACCTCTGGCTAACCATTTGGGGAATACAGGCGTAATGCTCTGATAATAAAACCTTTTAATGTGTTGTAGGTACTTAAAAATGTAACTACCAAGCAACTGTCGCATCGTTCGATTTATTTACACAATACCTTGTCCAAGATTCTTCACGGAACCCAAACAAGTATGGCGGCCGCTAGCAAACAGCGCTGGTGTTCGGTGCTGGCTTTTTTACGGTGTGACGGAAATAAAGCCACGAAACACTTCCGTAGATGGTGGCGTAAGACACAGTCGGCGCGAGAGTTAGTGTAACAAGGGAAAGAAGACCGCTTGTGATTGGAAACGAATAAATGAGACTTGCAAACGGATACAAAATTTAATTCATACAAACTTTGAGAATTCCATTATACCTATAATAGCTACGTATTGAACAACAGGTCTTTTCGCTCTTAAACTTACAAACATACATACATGATCTCAAGCCAGGGAGGGGTTGGCAGAAAGTATAGAACGCCAGCAGCTACGATCCTGATCCGAAGTGGAAATTACTAACTCCTACGCTGTTCTTTTCTGATTAATTTCGTTGCGGGATCCAAGACAATTGAATCGTTGCTCTGAACTCGTCGGGCTTCATTCACGCTTTTCTGGTGGTCACCACTGTTGATTATAGTTTTCAGGAATTGCAGTGTTTTGGGAATAGTGTGGCGGGCTTGTCCTAAAAACAACAAAGCATGTAAGGATCGTTCCTTACATACTTATTTTGCTTAATTTACCACATTTATAGTTTTGGATCAATTTAGTCAGACAACGATATTTAATATATTAAATAAGGAACGAAGCGACGTCATTTTCTGTGTGTCTGTACAAACTAAACACTTTTACTATTGATTAATATTAAAATATTTTTATATTGACGACCGATGTCCGCCTGCGACGCAGAAGGTTGTGGGTACGATTCCCGCCTTGAGAAAAAATGTTTGTACGATCTACTAAGATTTGTCCCGGGTGTTCTGGGTATTTGCTATGTATATTAAAAAATATGTATCTATGCTATGTATCGTATTTAGTATATCAGTCATCTAGTACCTATTACACAAGCTATGCTTAGCTTGGGGCTTGATGATGCTGTGTGGATTGTCCAGTTATTTATTTATTTATTCATCATATTTAAATAAATATACCTTGGACCACGCGCCAAGCCGCATCACCATTGTCACTAGAATCACAAGAGATTTCCGCGCCCGTATTAGGAGATTGCCGGCGCGACCCAGTTATCTAGACCCCGAAAATTATTACCGAACCTAGGTCAAAGAACGCGTTTGACACTCAAAGGTCATTCTAGACCTTTGTAGGGATCTTTTATGACCTTCAGACATCGGATTTCTTTACTTCTTTTGTTTCACAAAGGGAATGGTTTTGAGGCGAGGAAACCATTCTTTCATTAGGTCTACTACCGTTGCGCATTTTCCCTATCTTGACCCATTTCAAATATTTACTGATTGTTTTTGGTGAAAATGATATTTTTTCATAATATTTATCGAATGCGAATAATTCAGCAATTGTTTTTAGTAAAATGATTTTTTTGTACATTCAGTAACGAATACGTTCAAAATTTAATCGGCCCATAGTAATATTATAACTGGTAACAAGACCTTTTTTTTATATACACGAGATTTTGAATGAAAGTCCGGGAAAGTACCATTGTGATTTTTCAATTCAAAATTTTGTACTTTCTCATCTTAGACATCACTGACATCGGTGAAGGAAAACATCGTAACTTCGTGAGTAAAACTGGACTTATAATTTTATATAAGTCTGATATCGTCAATTTAAATCGTACTTTCTCTGTATGAGGTGAGGCTTTTGCCCAACAGTGGGACAGGTGTTACTGTCCTGCATATGCTAGGCTGGTATATAAAAATAATTAGAATTATATTTATTAATGATAAACTATTAATACATGAAAAAAAATAAAACAAACAATCACAGGGCATTGAAAAATTCATCCGCGTCACTGCCAACGGGAAAAGTGCCCAGAAGGATGACGTTGAATGGCAATGCAGATTCTTTGGCCAAAAATAAGCCCAGCCGTCTGGTCACGTGAAGAGTTGACCAAACGTTTCGCGATGTCTCGAAAAACTACACGGGCATATGGACCCATGATATTTATTTGAATAAATAGGCTTTAATAAACACCTTTACACATCGTACAATTAGATCAAGTCAAATCATCATCAGTCAATCATCAATATAGATCAAGTCGATTTTTAGGATTATTAAATAGGACGATAACGTTGTAAAAATATTTTTTAAAATCTTGGCCAAGAGTACTGTTATAATCCTCCATTTTCCCACTTAAGTAAGATAAACTAGTTACACAAAGAATAATATAATAAAAACCAGACCGCTAATGAAGAAAGATCCTTTTATCTCTTTCAAAGAACAAACGTTGTTATGAATTAATGTAATGTCTTGAAGCCGATCCAGGAATTAAGTACAAAAGACAAAACAATGAAAGTAAAGAAACTTGTAAAACAATGGGTAGATACTGGGTATATTTAGTTCACAAAAAAATATAGATAATAAAGCTCGACTAAAGAAACGCTCGTACAGAACCAATTTTCCTATCATTTATTTAGATTCATGTTTCTTAAAAGCCATCGAAATGACGTCACGCCTCTAATCCACGAAGGGTTACACATTCCGCCAGTTTTAGTCCCACTTCGTATTCCAAAAAAAAAATGATTTTCATTCTTTTCTTTTTACATTATCTGGGTCAGATCATGTGTAGACCATGAAACCATAGTATAAAGAGAGGAAGTAGGTTATCTCCGGCCCCCCCACCGAGGGTGTCTCCACGTTGTTGTCGTGGTGGGGCTTGTGTGTCTCAATGAACTTGAGGGCTTTGCCGGTAGAGCCACTCATGCCGGAAGGCCTCAAGTGAGAGACCAGACTAAGAGAGACACAGGGCGGAGTCCATAACATCGGGCTAGCGGGAGGTTCGAACCGTCTGAGAACTTCAACAGCTGTTGATGTTTTCGGATGATGCGCGACATTCCTGGGGACCCCACCCCATAACAAAAAAGGCAAAGCTGTGTTCAGCAATACATACAATGAAAGCGAATCATACAAGAAAACTACCCCAGGAGGGTACCTGCTGCTCCGCAGTAGGAGAATCCCTCACCGCAGCAGCGCTCGGTCTGTCCCACGTATTCTGGGGGGGACAATGATCGCCTCAAATCCCAGTCGGATTTTTACCCGTCCTTCGAGGGCGCATTGAGCCAGGGTGGCTCACGTATCGGTGATGAGGAGTCGCTAGGCTTTGTTCCCAGCACATCCACGGCACCGGAACCAAAGGAGAAGAAAGTGCCAAATAGGGGAGTAACTCGCGCACATTTTGTGCGCCCGCTTACCCCAATTGGTGATGAGATGGCGAGTGACACCAGCGAGTCGTCTTTCTCGCAAATGTCGCATGCCTCTGAAACATCGACGAAATCCTCGCGGGCTGGCACGCGCAAGCGCACACAGCTTAAAGCGAAGAAGAAAGCGGTTAAACCGCTTAGCCTTGGTGAACCGCTAACAGACGGGGGTGAGAAAGGCAAAGAGTCCGAGCTAGAGAGTCCGCCGGCTAAGCAGGCAAAAACACGAGCATCAGCACAGCAGAACCTACCTGAACTGGAGATGCTAGTCAAGACAATGCAGGCGGTCACCAAGATCGGGCGAGACCTGTCTCTGCACGCAGTAGTGAGGGCTATGCTGGCGGAGAGAGAAAACTGGAGGGAAGTTGCCTCCTTCTGTGAGACCGTGATGGTCCAGAAGGAGGCCGCCGAGCGGGATCGTGAGCGGGCCGATCCCGCTCGGAGAAGAAGGCGTCGAGGAGGCAACCGCCTTAACGCCTAACATGCCGAAACCCCACCTGCATCATTTAACGCAGGTGGGATTTTCGGGTCACGGGTGCTCAGAGTGGGGACTCTGATCGCCCAACGAATGACCTTAGGGAAGGACGGCGGCATAGTGATCACGTGTCGCCGTGGATGGGATGTGCCTTAACCTTAACAGGCGTTGCACAGAGGGGGTCCCGGAGTGGTCTCTTAAGAGGTAACGGGGCCCCTTCCATGTGCTGATGGTGATCACCGGGGTGGTTTTAGTGAGGTAAGAATCCCACACTCCCTGGTCTTTTCCCCAAAGTCCAGGCGCCTTTTGAAGGTTTCCCCCCGTTAGCAAAAAAAAAAAAAAAAAGGTTAACTCCGGCCCAATCCGCGATATACTACCTTACGCCTACTGTCTTAGGGTTGTCACTTTTAGCTAAATTTTAATTCAGTACCTATAAATTGGCAAGGGTCGCAAAGTTTTTACTTTTATTGTCTGGGTACAGGGTTTGTCAGGCCTCACTAATGAATTGGTGACAGTACTATTGTACTGTCACAAATTCATTAGTTTAAAACCCGTCCCTTGCCAAAGATAACACATCTCTTATTAGTCAATAAAGTTCAACAATGGTTTTTCTACCAAATATAGAAATGTATTCAAGATACAGAGCAGCATTATTTATAATAAAAAAAGATAAAATAAACCGAGCGTCGTAAAATAAGCCGTGACGCGCGAAACTCGTGCAATGTTAGCCCCTACTGGCACAACTCGAAATGAGTTGAGATTTTGTTAAGTATGCGTGCGGCGACGCATAGATACTACAGCGCACACATACAAGCCGTTTGTATGAAGATAACTTACTTCCCGCTCTTTATACTATGATGAAACCACACAGATATGATTGGCCCTGTCCAGTCAGTGCAAGCATTTTTCACCTGATGACACGACGACGGCACGGCACGGTTGGCGCAGTAGCTGATCGAACGACTGCTACTCGGCGTATCGTGGGTACAATTCCCGCACGGAACAAATATTTTAATGGCCTATAGGTACCTATAGGGGTCTGGCTGTTTGTGTATGTGACTTTAAATGTTTGTAAACTATTGAACGAAAAAAAAAAAAAAAAAAAAAAAAAAAAAATACATCGTAACAATGTCTCCCGCTGTCCGTCTCTGTGTCACTGAGGACAGATTGGACGACAGAACATGGAAATCTACTCTGTTGTCATGTTATATGTCGATTGGATAGTGTAACGTCTGTGGGACACTTTACAAGGATCAGACCCATCAGTGACGCAGCCGGGATATATGACGAAATATGTATTATTAAACAGTAAGTCATTTAGAGGAACGTGGTTAAATAAAAACAGCCGGCCGGGTAGATCAAAGGTTAAGCTACGCTTGCTGAGGTCAGTCTGTGGATGGGTGACCATTCGTAGCATATTGTGGCTTCTCCGTGCCTCGGAAAGCACGTTAAGACTTTGGTCCCGGCTGTCATTTGTAGATTTGGAAGTCGTTACGGGTAGTCAGAAGCCCGAAAGTCTCACAACCAGTTTAACTAAGGGTTATCGTGTTGCCCAATAACTTGGTTTTGGAGGTCAGATAGGCAGTTGCTCCTTCTAAAATACTGGTATTCAGCTGCATCCGGTGAGACTGGAAGCCAACCCCAACTTAGTTGGGAAAAGGCTAGGCAGATGAAACAGTAAGTTATTTCATAGTGTGTCGTGAAGAAAAACTAATAATAGGTCTTTACCTATGAAATTGCCGTTTTGTATGAAAAAATTTAAATGAATTTTTTTCATGTATTTTTTATTTGTATTAATCGAAGTAATCACCCATGCAATCAATGCATCTTTGCCAACGCAGTGGCAGTTTATTGATGCCCTTCTTAAAGAAATCAGCTGGACGGGAGGCAACAAATTCTTCAAAGGCATTTTGTACTGCCTCTCGGGTATTGAATTTTTTTCCCGCCAAGAAGTTATCCAAATTCTGGAAAAAGTAGTAGTCTGTAGGCGTAAGGTCTGGTGAGTAGGGCGGATGACGGAGAGCTTCCAACCACAGTTCTTGCAACTTGGAGACCGTCTGCTGTGCAGTATGAGGTCGCGCGTTGTCGTGCAGGAGCAGCGGAGACGAGCGATTGACCAATGCTGGTTGGAGATGTGCCAGCTTCTCCATCATTGTGTTCAATTCTTCACAGTACACATCTGCAGTAATGCTCACCCCGTTTGGTAAGAAGCTGTGTTGAATCACACCGGCGCTAGACCACCAAACAGTGACCATCACTTTTCTTGGGGTAAGTTTTCGTTTAGGGCATTGTTTAGGTGCTGAACCAGGATCCAACCAACTTGCTGAGCGCTTGCGGTTATCAAACAGAATCCATTTTTCATCGCAGGTAACAATACGGTTCAAAATTCCTTCATTTGTGTGTCTGTTGAGCAGTGCAAGGCACGTCTCGACGCGTACTTCGCGCTGGCGATCATTGAGTTCGTGGGGCACCCATTTGTCAAGCTTTTTTACCTTGCCAATTTGACGCAAATGGACCAATATTGTTTTGACGCTAACGTCGAAAGCTGCTGCTAATTCAGCCGTAGATTGTGTATCATCAGCTTCCACAATCGCCTTTAATTCGTCATTGTCGACCAAAGTCTTCGGACGACCGCGAGGTTCATTTTTCAGGTCGAAATCGTTGATGTTGCGTGCCGCTTGTGCCGCGTTGCTGCCACGACGGTACTCATATTCCATAATTACTCGAATTTTTAACGTATCCATGATGACGAAAAAGATTTAAATGCGATGAAAATGTAACACTAATCAATAAACAAATGACTACTTTTGGAAAAAAAATCCATGTTTTTAAAATAAAATTAATTTGAAATTAGAATTCTTAGCCAAACAAAAAATATTTTGATTTGAAATGGCCAGTACTGCAGAACGGCAATTTCATAGGTAAAGACCTAATATATATATATATATTATATATATATATATATATATAACTAATATATAACTATAGTAAACTAGGTTTTAGCTTTCTCCGCGCGTATTTGTTTTCGATGAACATATTCCTTTCCAACTTGCTATCAATAAATATAACAAGCTGACCCGATGAACTTCGTACTGCTTTAAAAGTTAAGTTACACTGCCATCTGTTACAAATGTATGGAACTAATTATAGGAAAACATTTAATTTGCAATAAAAAAATATTAAGGTCAATAATCGAAATGAATACTATCCTATCTTTTAAAGTTGACCAAAACACACACTGTAAGTCAAATGTTATTAAAAACGGTTCTGGAATACAACGTGACACGTAATTTATATATATAAAGAAGATTTATAGCCCAATATAGCACTCCGAATAAGTACTGTAGTTTTCCACCAGCAATTGTTTTGTTAGAATTTAAAAAACCTATTTAAATAGAGAAACAAACAAAACTCTCACGCGGATGATGTCACGGATAACAGCTAGTTGTACCTAAAAGTGCAGTAAAATATTGCGGTCAAACTTTTGTGTTCTCCATTTCAATTACACAGATCATTGGTATTTATAATCGAAATACATTTCAATAAAGATAATCTGACACAGATAACTCTTCCCAATTAATAACCATACATGTGGAATTTAAATTTTAACCAAATTTACCTATCAATTAGCCCAATTGCGTAACACACTTCGCAATCCACGGAATTTTAAAGGAAATTACTAATCCATTGCTTCATATGTTCAAAAACTCTAACTGCTCGACTACGTAAAGAGTTCAATGAATGTTGCGTAATTGACATGAAAGTCTCCTGAATTCAGTTCCTTGGACGGGTAAAGTTGTGGGGGTTCTCCGTCTGGAATTTCTAGGTAGCAGCTACGAATCTGGATTTTTTGCCCAGTTGATGGCAAAAGGTTCGCCCCTATTAAATGTGACATTAACTAAAAGGCGAAATATAGGTGTAGGTACTATATGTACACCTCTGTCTAACCCTTTGGGGAATACTAGCGTTATGATGATGTTATCTTTACAATTTACGAAACGCCAGTATTGAAAACGTTATAAGACGCACAACTGCTCCTTACATTTTATGAAACCAATAAATAAAACCGTAGAAGCCCGTATAGGCATTGTAAAGGCAGGCTCAGGCTTTGACGTAAGCATAACGTTATTCGAACTATTTAATAAAAATGTAACCATACAATTAAATAGTCTTTTGTTTCTAATTTATGAGGCAATCACAATATGCATCGCCCATGAACATGAATAAAGACTTTTTCTCATACAAAAATCTATTTTATTATCGTGTAAATTTTTACAATAACTATAAAGTATAAATGAGTAAAGTCTTAAAAAAGTAAATATTATGAACGAAACGAGTATTTCGAATTTTATAATTGTCCGAATTTACGTTACGTTTACGTTAAGCATTCGTACTAACCACACAGTTTGGGAGTTTTCCAGGAGAATAATATATTTAGTGTTTAAGTACGTGTTGAAGATGTCTGGAAAAAGATGGATGGATAGGAGACGAATATTACCTAAGGTAAAAAGTGAAAGAACGCGCGCGTTTGCAAATTGTGTTCCAAATAAAATACACAGTGAATTCGATACATTCTCGTTCCAATTTCCACGCGTTCAATCTTTTGTTTGGATATTGTTTTTACAAATGCCTTACATAATTATTTTTCTAGTACAGACGCCAGCACAACAAGATATCTGAACTATTAATTTGTTCCTATCGAAAATGAACCTTATTCTTTTATATAGTCGAAAAACTATCATTAAAATTTGACAGACTGGGGTATCTTGATGTATGTCTCTGTAGATATTGTATAGTAAGTATAACCTTATTATATATTAACCTTATTGGTAACTACAGTTTTGAGCCGTTTGGGGTTGAAACGCTCGGGTCATGGGGTCCGAGTGCACGTCATCTTTATAAAGAAATTTCTCGACGTCTGTTCGACACTTCGCGTGACCAGAGGGCTGGCTCATTCTTTGCCCAAAGAATTAGTATTGCCATCCAACGTGGCAATGCTGCCAGTCTTTTGGGCACGTTTCCAGATGACAGCGATGCGGAGGAATACTTTGACGCCTGAGTGTCCTTGTCGGCTTTTTTTTTGTTTTTTGTTTTTTTTTTTTTTTTTGTAAATATGTATATACCTAGTTAGTTTTATAGTATAATTGTATATATGTGAATAAAAACATATAGTAAGTATTGTATTGTAATTTTTTAGTCGATTATTGTATCTATCTGTAGATGGTTGTAATTATTAACATAGTTACTTATATGTCAACTTTACTATCATGTTATACTATTTCTTTTTATGGGAAACGTTGCCCCACACTAAAAATTTCTCCTGTATTTTGGGTGCGTTTACAAACATTCAAATTCACATAAAAAACAGCCAGACCCCGAAAACTACCTATAGGCCATACCAATATTTGTTCCGAGCAGGAATCGAACCCACGACACGTGGCGCAGCAGTCGCTCAGCGGCAGCGCTAACCGTGCCGTCCTGTCGTATTGTGTGTAAGCTTTTAATAAACGTAATAAAGAATTAAACATACGTACTAGTATGTAAGATAAGTAATAGTCTCGTGTTACTTTCTAGGTAAGATATTATTATTATCTCAAAGCCGCTTCTGAATGTTATTTACAAAAGTTACGCATTCAAACCATAATGAGAATAAACTCGAACTGATTATTAAAAATAAGAACTAAAAATAAACATAAAAGTAAAATTCTTACTCAGAAATGAAATATATTTGATTCCATTTCATAATTTCAGCATTATGACGGCTCTGTACCTACGTAAATAACACTTAATTACACTGAAAATCTTGTGCCTCGCCAAGATGAAATGCCACAAAAACAATTTCTATTACCCACAAAATTTATAATTTCAGCCCATTTTCATAACCTACACACGTGTGTGCCAAAAAACCGAGAAATATTATGAACGACAGTTGAATTTAATGTACATACGAGCAAAAAATAATGAGTACGGCCGACGCCATTTTTTTTCATAGAATTTAAGAGATAATATATTTCATGCCAAGTTTAAAGCTTCAAGCTGCCGACAGAGTCTGTGACACTTATCATAACTTACTTTCGTTCTTACCTTAATTTTTTGTAACCTACCCCAAACTGTCAGATGTTCCCAATTGAACATGAACCTTATTCTTTTGAAATAAAGTTGAAAACCTATAAAAGAAATTTGACACATTGGGTTAGCTTGATGTGCTCGCCTCTGTACTTGTAACCTTACGCCGTTTTTTCTTTGGTAAATCAAGCACGACCTTGCTTCTAATGACTACAACCAAACGATGTTCTAATTCCTTTCATAAGTAGAGAGGTTGGGGTTGAACTCGAACATATGTACATAGGTACTGACTGTTTATGGATCTAAGGTGCCAATATTGCATTTAAGTAGTGTTTTTGTTAGGAGAAACTACAACTTATGTGAAACTAGCACTGACAGATCAAATAACCGAAGACGTCAGAAAAATAGACTTCGACTGCCACCAATAAAACTAAAATTATTTAAGAAGAATGTATACTGTATGTCGATTATTATTTTTAATCATTTACCAAATAGTTTCCAAGACTTAACACTGACAATATTTAAAAAAAAAAACTTTACAAACTATTATTAATTAGAAGGTATTACACCGTTAAGGACTATTTAGACGACAAGTCAATAGAATCTGTAATTTGTAAGTTAGACTAATTGACATCGCTTATTGTGACATCATTAATTGCACGCTATGTTATGGCAGGATATGATGAAACTAATTAACTGTAACACCTTTTGTACCATATTCTAGCAAATAAATAATTTGATTGATTGACATTTAAACAGACTTGTTTGTGCAACTACCTTCCATGATAGTAGAAATACAATTTCTGGGAAGGTACGCCCTAGAAGAACAAACATTGAACTTATTGGTGATCTTCTTGAGAAACGTCAGGTGCGTAGTACTTGCTACTGGGCGACGTGTGTTTATGACAAGATGTTCGAACTTAAATGAAGCAAAATGAGTATATCGTCGCCTTATAGTGAAACGCTAGGGAATGCAATTTTGTTTATTTTTGTATTATAACAATTTTGGAAAGAAAATCTCGGGACGTACGCCCTCATCATCAGGCTACAATAGTCCACAGCTGAAAATAGCCCTCTCCTAATGAGCGCCATAGCGCCCTGTCTTCAGCTTGCCGCATCCAGCATCTGAAAATATCACGTACGCCCTAGTTTCAAACAAATAAAAGATTATTAATCTGTAATACTATCTATGATGGCTATTGAGAACCTCGCTAAAACTCACCAGTGTGAATAAGCTATGTTAATAAAATTTTACAGGTCGCAGATTTTTCTCCCTCCTGAAAAAGAGGTTTTCACTCTAAGGCGATGATGTAAGGATCGTAGCAGGTGGTGTTCTGTCATTTCTACCTACCCCCATGGGAAAAAGTAAACTCACTTTTGCCCATGATTGTAACCTACCATAGTTTAGTTTATTTAAAAAAAAAATATGTTCCGTATTAAACTTAACCAAACTATCTATATATATATAATGTTCGGTTCTTTACCTACACGAAGCCACAGTCTTCAAAACCTACCTTTTTGACTAAAAACTAAAAAAATTAGATAGGTACTATTAACTATTCAGAATATATATCTATATTTTAAGACTTCACTAGTAAAATAATGAAGCATAAATTTGATTTCTAGTTATTCCACGATTACGGACTATACGTTTTAGTTATTTAATAATATTTCAATTGAAATTAATTTGAGTGTGTCATCTGTTTATGATTTCTTATGATAAATTAAGTAATTAATTTCATTTAATTATCTTCGTGTTTTCACTGGCAACTAAAGAATTATTGGGCAAATGGGCGCGTGGTACTAGTTACTTATTTCACTGTAAATAATGTTCCTGTCATGGTTGGTAGTTGCGAAGATATTTCAGGTAATTAATATGTTTATGTGCCTCGTTGGTGTAGTGGTCACAGTCACTACTGCTGAGAGTGAGGTGCTGGGTTCAATTCCCGGGTCGGGCAGAGTGATATAGGGTTAGTTCATGAGGAATTTTTTAGTAGCAACCCGGAGATTGGCTTTGTGCCTAGTTCATGGAAACAGGTTCGCATTTATTACATGGGATGAAATGTGGGTGTGGTGTGTAACCTCTGTCTGAATAAAGGCGCGATGTTCCGATCCGGCGCGTTGGGCAAAGGTCCGCATGCGACGCAGGAGGTTGCGGGTTCGATTCTCGCCCTGGGACAAATGTTTGTACGGTCTACAAAGATTTGTTCCGGGTGTTCTGGGTATTTGCTATGTATTATAAAAAAATATCTATTTATGTAATGAATTGTATTAAGTATATCAGTCATCTGGTACCCATAACACAAGCTCTGCTTAGCATGGGGCTAGATGATGTTGCGTGGATTGTACAGCATTATTTATTTATTATTATTATTATATTATTATGACATTTCATATTTTTATTTTTCACACATAATAACATATAGGCAGTCGCTCCTTATAAAATCCTGGTATTCAGCTGTACTTGGTTAGACCAAAAAGCTGACTTCAACATATTTGGGGAATGACTAGGCAGATGATGATGACCAATAAGGTTGGTGTATGTCATTCGCGTCCTCGGCCATCGTATCCACTAAGTATGCCTTACTATGTATGTAGATTTAGGATGACTGGTGTTCGCCCAGTAGACAACATTGTACCGTCACAGCTTTCTGTTACTATGCTAACTCTCACACTACTCCGTTTGGGCAATATGCTGGAAAAGCGATCCAATGTTTTTTGTACACACGGTATAAACATGTACTAGTGGTCGTGCAGTGGTCGAAATTCCAGCATCTTAATTTTCTTCACTCCTTCTCAATACAAACTTTTCAATGCCTAATCTCGGACTCCTCCGTGCTTCCTCAATAGGTAATCCGAATTTTTATCTTCACGTATTAATATGTACGTCTACATTTCCTTTACCCTTGACCTTTGACCTCACACAGTAATAAATAATCTTTTGAGATTTTATTTAAGTATTTACATATATACAATTATACCATAAAACTAACTATATACATATTTACAAAAACAAAATAAAATAAAAAAGCCGACCAGGACACTCAGGCGTCAAAGTATTCCTCCGCATCGCTGTCATCTGGAAACGTGCCCAAAAGACTGGCAGCATTGCCACGTTGGATGGCAATACTAATTGTTTGGGCGAAGTATGAGCCAGCCCTCTGGTAACGCGAAGTGTCTATCAGACGTCGAGAAATTTCTTTATAAAGATGATGTGCACTCGGACCCCATGACCCGAGCGTTTCAACCCCAAACGGCTGAAATAAGTGAGTGTGTGTTTTTTTTTTTAATAACGTTTTCGCCTTATGGACCCGGAAACCTCCCCGACACGCTTTCGTTAAATTGAGACAAGTCCTTGGGGGTCAAGCCGGTGTCGACAGAATAATAGAATAAGGACACTTACTTTGCAGCCAAAAACAAATCGTTGAAGATATAAATAAAAAAAAATAAAAAATGCTGGACAATCCACACACCATCATCTAGCCCCAAGCTAAAGCAGAGCTTGTGTTATAGGTACTAGATGACTGATATACATAATACATTTTTTTTTATTATATATAGCAAATACCCAAAACACTCGGAACAAATCTTTGTAGATATTACATTGTCCCAGGGCGGGAATCGAACCCGCAACCTCCTGCGTCGCAGGCGGACCTTCACCCGAAGCGCCACATCGGTCGTCAAAAGGGTTCTATTTACACAGACTTAAGCTAAAAGCTATCATAAATTTTTAATATTTTTTCTTGCTGCTTCATAAATTCTTACCACGGTAATTTGGGGTTACGAGGAACGAAAATGAGGGCTGCCATAAGTTATGGTATATTTGTTGGTTCTCGCACCCTTACTATTAACCAACAATAACTTATGCTACGATACGATACGATACGATACGATAGATTGACACTAGCACGTGTAAGACTAACAGCTCTACTCTATTCATGATTTCGGTTATCCGATTGATATTATTTGTAACAGTGACAAGTATCTGTCAGCTATCGTAGACGCGTAAACAGTTTTTTATTTTTCATCTGGACTTGAGAGATTATACCTGTCACTTAATTATTTATCGATTAATTTAAAATAACATTTTTAATGGCTGTATAGAGTTGAGACTTTTGCCACGATCATTTTTGTAAATGTGATAGTTGACATTTGCACGTATTTGGCGGGATACTTGAAATTGAATCGCCGAACAGAGCGTTGATATTGCTGTTAGAATTATGTTGAAGAATATCCATAGAATCATCGTTTTAATTCTGAGTTGTGTTTGAGTTCCTACACACGGTCAAGCATAATATGAAGGTACAGATTCGAGAAAATTGAAGAGAGTTTGCTTCAATGATTTGGTCATGTTGAGAGGATCAACGAAGGGCGACTAACATAAGTCAGATGTAAGTAGAAACGCAAGGAGGGGATGCTTTTGAAGAAGATACACTGACCTTAATGCTGATGTTCGACACAAAAAATAAGGTGTTTTTTTTTTCAATCCTTGCCCCACACTAGGAATTTCTCCTGTATCGTGGGTGCGATTACAAACATTTAAACTCACAGACACAAACAGCCAGACAATATTTGTTCCGTGCGGGGATCGAACCCGCGACACGCAGCGCAGCAGCCAATCGCTCAGCCACTGCGCCAACCGTGTCCTCAAAGTAGTAGTACTTACATTCGTCATGCGTCTATGACCAGAAGTATGAAAGTAACCGAAGCATAATGAGTATGTATGGATCTTAGCAGATGGCATATAGTTCGATAGGAAAAACGCGTGTGTTTATTAATGCTTGTGTTGATGTATATGTCGGCGCACATTAGAACGACATTATCAAGGGTGACAGGTTGTCAACGTAACTCTAGCGGAGCGACGAGTTTGTGGTAGCGCGGCAGCCATCTCCAGATTCCCTTCTTGGAGAGCGATCGCCACGTTTTCGACAAACCGGTATCCATCGACTTAAACATAGTGTATTTTAAATTTATCAGTTGATCAGAATATTAGTGAGTACCATTTACGCAATTGTAGAATTATTTTAATGTTATTGAAGTAAAATAGTTGAAGTTTCCAAGACGTTTAATTTACGAGTAAACGTTGCAAGATGGATACTGATCAAAGCATATGTAAGTTTGAGTAAAAACAGTTAGGCTAATGTGGGAGTGGGCTACCGCGTCTCAAGAATGCATCTAAAACTACGGGTAGGTACAGATGGTTAATCCACTAGGTGCCTGAGGAAAGGAGGCCTTTGCCCAACTGTGGGAAACCATGTATAAACAAAATGTTAATAAAAAAAAAGTTACAGAATTTCAGAGGCCGTACGTACGATAAAATAATTTTAAACGCTACTACGATATAACATAAATCATATCTGGTCGCCATATTCACCGACACAAAATTACATAAATGCCCTTGTACCATTGGCCAACCAAAAATACTTTCTATAACTGAGAGCCATATTCATAGTCTGCCCTGAATACTGTTGGCAACCATTACACCATGTACGTTACTAATCATGTCAAATCTAAGAAGTAAATACAAGGAAGTGCAACAAAACGAAGACCAACACAGATAAGATATGACAGAAATTTCTTGGCAAACCGAATAGTAAGTTGTTTGTTTTATTGAAACTTCGGTTGGAACAATGCCTGGCTTTATTAAAATTGTACTTTCTACTGGCCTTGTTGATAGTGAAATAAATATTGTGTACTTGATTTAGTTCTTGACTATAGATAGGTGTTGCGCATGCATTTTGGATGGCATAAAGACGGATGGAGATGTGCAGAAAACAGAAACGGTCAATTTTTGGACACCGATGTGGCGCTGCGGGTGAAGGTCCGCCTGCGAAGCTGAAAGGTTGCGAGTTTGATTCCCGCCCTGGGACAAATGTTTGTTCGATCTACAAATATTTGTTCCGGGTGTTCTAGGTATTTTGCGATGTATAATAAAAGTATATATCCATGTTATTGTATTAAGTATATCAGTCATCGAGTACTCATAACACAAGCTCTACTTAGCTTGGGGCTAGATGATGCTGTGTGGATTGTCCAGCATTATTTATTTATTTATTAAAGTATTAAGAATATCTCGATTGACTCATCCGTCTCTAAGCTGCGATTGGAAAGTGAGAAATTTTATCTTTAATTTTCAAGGTTTCCGTAATTAATTCACAAACATCTGACATCTCCTGAAACTATATACCAAGAAAATAGTGCGACAAATAAAAATAAAGTTCCATTCATGTTTACTGCCCTACTTTAACTGTAAGACATAAGAGTAAAGAAAAAAAAATACAAAAAAAAATATTGGCAAACACAGTGTAAGTTCCTGTTTGTTTTATTGAAACTTAACTTGGAAACATGCCTAATTTTATTAGTTTTGCAAGGCTCCGCCTTTTGAAATACGACAACGTTTTGTATAACTCCTTTAGTGTTATCTCCTACATGATATATTTACGTAGATATCCCATTTAATGACTAGGTCAATGGGTATTGCTTGTCGGAAGCTGTATCTGTTGCCAGATTATGGCGTTAGTTGCTTTTGTATCGGATGCGGCATCAGCTATTTTGTATCTTTATAATAGGTCTTTACCTATGAAATTGCCGTTTTGTATGAAAAAATTTAAATGAATTTTTTTCATGTATTTTTTATTTGTATTAATCGAAGTAATCACCCATGCAATCAATGCATCTTTGCCAACGCAGTGGCAGTTTATTGATGCCCTTCTAAAAGAAATCAGCTGGACGGGAGGCAACAAATTCTTCAAAGGCATTTTGTACTGCCTCTCGGGTATTGAATTTTTTTCCCGCCAAGAAGTTATCCAAATTCTGGAAAAAGTAGTAGTCTGTAGGCGCAAGGTCTGGTGAGTAGGGCGGATGACGGAGAGCTTCCAACCCCAGTTCTTGCAACTTGGAGACCGTCTGCTGTGCAGTATGAGGTCGCGCGTTGTCGTGCAGGAGCAGCGGAGACGAGCGATTGACCAATGCTGGTTGGAGATGTGCCAGCTTCTCCATCATTGTGTTCAATTCTTCACAGTACACATCTGCAGTAATGCTCACCCCGTTTGGTAAGAAGCTGTGTTGAATCACACCGGCGCTAGACCACCAAACAGTGACCATCACTTTTCTTGGGGTAAGTTTTCGTTTAGGGCATTGTTTAGGTGCTGAACCAGGATCCAACCAACTTGCTGAGCGCTTGCGGTTATCAAACAGAATCCATTTTTCATCGCAGGTAACAATACGGTTCAAAATTCCTTCATTTGTGTGTCTGTTGAGCAGTGCAAGGCACGTCTCGACGCGTACTTCGCGCTGGCGATCATTGAGTTCGTGGGGCACCCATTTGTCAAGCTTTTTTACCTTGCCAATTTGACGCAAATGGACCAATATTGTTTTGACGCTAACGTCGAAAGCTGCTGCTAATTCAGCCGTAGATTGTGTATCATCAGCTTCCACAATCGCCTTTAATTCGTCATTGTCGACCAAAGTCTTCGGACGACCGCGAGGTTCATTTTTCAGGTCGAAATTTCCAGAACGGAAGCGAGCAAACCAATAACAGGTAGTGCGTTGGTTTGTAGTGTTAGCTCCGTAAACGTCGTTGATGTTGCGTGCCGCTTGTGCCGCGTTGCTGCCACGACGGTACTCATATTCCATAATTACTCGAATTTTTAACGTATCCATGATGACGAAAAAGATTTAAATGCGATGAAAATGTAACACTAATCAATAAACAAATGACTACTTTTGGAAAAAGAAATCCATGTTTTTAAAATAAAATTAATTTGAAATTAGAATTCTTAGCCAAACAAAAAATATTTTGATTTGAAATGGCCAGTACTGCAGAACGGCAATTTCATAGGTAAAGACCTAATATTTTGTCTGCCATTTTATATTACTAGCTCCCGCCCGCAAGTTTTCCCGAGTGGTTTATTGAAAAAAAGTAACCTATGTCCTTCCTTGGGGTGCAATCTATCTCTCTGCCAAATTTTATCGAAATCCGTTCAGTGGTTTAGGCGTGAAAAGATAACAAATAACTTACTCGTACTTTCGCATTTATTAGATTAAGTTAGGATTTTATGGGCTTATATTTTCTTATCCTTAACCGTTCTCTTCTATTCCTTTATTATTCCCTTACTCGTTTTCTAATTTAACCATTTCAGCAAAAAAACGCCTGCACCAAAGATTTCCTTAGCGATCGGTCCTGCACTACCCGCATCCATCGGCTTCCTGCAATCGTCACCAGGTCATCGGTCCACCTCATGGGAGGACTACCCACTCCGAGTCTTCAGGTTGCCACATGAGAACCTTAACGCCCCGACGGTTATTGGTTCTGTGAGCAATTTCACCCGCCTCTCGTGGTGTTTGGTACTCTTCATGTGAATCTCTTCATTTCTGATCCCACAGGGAAACTCCAAGCCATTTCCATTCCCTTTTGGGTTATCTTGAGCCTTCTTATGAGGCCGATTGTGAACGACCACGTCTCTATTCCATTTATCGTCACTGTCATCACACTGATTAAAGACCTCCGTCTTCAGACACTGCGCTATTTGAAACGCGCATAATTCGTAGCTTGTCCATAAATCAATTAGTTGGAGGTCAGCACAATATGTCTTCTTCTTCATTCTTCTTCATTAGTCATCATCACAGTAGTCACACACTTTCAAGCCTTACAGTTCATCTAACTTCATAGTCTCCTCTTACTGTTATAACCAAATCTTTCCTCACTCCTCTGCATCACATGCCCATACCATGACAACCGATTTAGACAAGATTTTTCAGTCACCAGTGCTATTTTTGGACTTCCTCTTAATTCTTCGTCGTTTCTTTTCTCAGTATTAATTAGTAACACAGACATATTATTTAATGGGTGAAAGTCAAAAGTACTCGTATCTTCATAAAAAAAAATAGATTTGATTTTTTTTTTATGTTCCACATTCGTGTGTAACGCTTTTATACATTATCTCATACGAATATGAACCTTACGCATACGGCAAATAAGGTTTGTAATCGTATGATTCGTCACACGATTTGTTCACTTTAATTATTAAAATAATTTCACATTTCGATTTTATTCCTGAATTTCAAAAAGTGGTAGTTATTGAGTATTTTTGTTGGATAATTGTTTTTAGTAGCAGCCAGGAGTGTGGGTGAGTAAAAATAAAAATACCATCTCAACATTCAAAATTACGACTTTAAAAACATATTATTATATCTGAAAATTGGTTGGGTAAAAATTTTTTGGGACTTACATTCATTATTGATCTACACAACCAAGCTTAAACACTAGCGTGTACTTACATGACTCTTTTAGGGCGCAGCAAGACAACTTGAAACTAATCTTGCAACAAAATAACGTCATAAATTAAAATCATATTACACAAAACTATTAAGAAAACGTGTCATATAAAATAATAAATAACCACAAATAGCTTTAATACATAAAAGAAGAACCTATATTAAATTTAACACATACATAATGTATATTTGTGCTCTATTTTAACATTTTTTTTTTTCGACGACCGATGTGGCGCGGCGGGCGAAGGTCCGCCTGCGACGCAAGAGGTTGCGGGTTCGACTCCCGCCTTGGGACAAATGTTTGTACGATCTACAAATAGTTGTTCCGGGTGTTCTGGGTATTTCCTACGTATAATAAAAATATCTATATATATGTAATGTATTGTATTAAGTATATCAGTCATCTAGTACCCATAACACAAGCTCTGCTTACCTTGGGGCTAGATGATGCTGTGTGGATTATCCAGCAATATTTATTTATTTATTTATTATTTATTATTATTTTATCTACCATAAATGATAAAAATAACTAAATACCGATGGGCCATCATCACTCAGTGGGTGCCAGAAGACGAGCGTCATCGCCGAGGGAGGCCTAGAAAACGGTGGCGTGACGACCTAGACGCGTTTGCAAAAGAGTGGCCGGAGAAAACCGCATAGAGAGAGGACTGGAAGGATATGAGGGAGGCCTTTGCCCAGCAGTGGGACAAAAATGAAAAAAGGTATTCCATAAATTCTTGGATACTACATATTACTGATAAAGTATGATATAATAATACATACCTATCTACCTTTCGACAAAATCAGGCGTTTTATTATGTTTCATTTGTCAGACTTTTATTTCTTGTACATTATTCGGCTTATCATGATGTAGTATGTGACACGAACAATACGAAACTAAGTGATGAATTGTTCATTTAGGATTAATTTTATATCCACGACTCTGTTACCCATCTCAATTCTTTTTGGTTTGTATTTACAGGTTACATAACACGACGACTTTATTCTCCGAGGGTTTAAGCAGAGGCGTAACTTTAGTACCTACACATACCTACCCACATTTCGCTCGTTATGTTTTAAGTATATTGCCACCAACCGGGCACGAATCCAGAATAAGGGATGCTACTGAAAAATCCTAATAACACTTTGCACGACCGGGGAATTAAACCCAGGACCTCATGTTAGCAGTAGACAATAGGCAAGGTACAAAAAAATAATAAATGTAAACTGGAAAGTAAAAAAAAAAAAGTGAATTTCCACTCATAGTTGACACAAAAATAATTAATCGAATATTCACTTTAATCGACCAATGTTTGGAATATCAATTTTGCTACAATATATTGTCGAGTAGTTATATCTTATAAATAAATAAACGATTAATATAATCATATTTAATTTAGCGTTTCATTTGTTTTTGTCAATTATGGTTGATATAAAAACTGGATCATCATCGTCCTCCTACGCTTACGCATTTGAAGTCACCGCAGCACGTCTTCTTCTTCCATACATTTATCTCTGTCGTCATCTCAAAAGTCATACAGAATTATGATCACACAATCTATCCATCGTTTCATTGATCTCCCTCTACTCTTGTAAGCCTCTACATTCATACTCTGAGTACCTACGAAAATAGATTCCGTTCTATAAATTAAGTTTCGTTACTAGGCCAAAATTATAAGTAGGTCACAGATGCGTCTCATGTCTTGCTTATGCAGCCACAGGATCCTAATGAATCAGGAAATATTGACATGTTAGTTACGCCTTTGTGGTAATTTATTACCTACCGCTCTGCCTACTAGTTTGAGTTTGAGATTAGTGTAAAAATATAATAATAACCGTATAAACATCTGGAGAAACTTTCGCTAAACAGTTGGGTCAAGGGCCAGATGCAGAAGGCGGTCGTCATGGACACGGCACGCATTGTGAGGAGGTTTCTCTCTCTGGATCCCTAACCACCGTAAGCTTGGGTTTTACCACCTCGCTGCGGGCGGAGCACTATTTTAATACATATACAATACAATTTCCTTTACTTATGTCAGTAATGTCTAAGATAAACGTCATACCTTGAAAATTTGCTTTGAATGTTTGGTTAACTATAATTAACCAAAATTTGAAAGCAATTTTCTCATGAAATGTAGAACTTTAAGATACAGTATTTATTTTGGAAATATTATGTAGGTACCATAAAACTTCTACCAATACTTCAAAATCACCTTTGAATATTAATAAAATATTAACTAAGTATTTAAATATTGATTATGTAACATATTTACGCTCGTGAATGAATTAATATTTTACTTTTTCATAGGTTTGTATATATTATTATTTATTTATTTTTTTAAAACACAACATACACATATTATTATCTTCTAATGCCTAATTTCTTGTTTTATAAACTAACGAAATATATAATATACTATTGATTAAGTTAATCATATAAATAATGCTGGACCATCCACACAGCATCATTTAGCCCCAAGCTAAGCAAACCTTGTGTTATGGGTACTAGATGACTGATATACTTAATACAATACATTACATAGATAGGTATTTTTTTATCATATATAGCAAATACCTAGAACACCCGGAACAAATCTTTGAAAATTGTACAAACATTTGTTCAAAGGCGTTAATCGAACCCGCAACCTCCTGCGTCGCAAGTGGACCTTTGCCCACCGCGCCACATCGGTCGTCAAATATATTAGTCCACATATTTTTACTAAAACCGTTTCTTCTTCATCACAATCAAAGTGAAATTTATCTTTAAAAACAAAGCTGTAATCAATTTCCACTTCGAACTGAGTAAAAAAACTGTTTGCACAAAAAGCATTTTCAGATTCTGTTTATCCAAAGAGTTACCAATCAAAAATCAGGATTCAGTTAAAAATACTCCACCAATCCATTGTGACGGACATGCGATCGCAAGTGATACATCAATAATTCTGTTTGTTTTAAATGCGGTCTCAATTTCATTCGTCATGATTATTTATGTTTTTGATTCATATTCCTTTGATTTATTTTTCACTCCACACATTTTATAGTTATCATCGATGTTCGTTTTAACAGTAAATGCCATTAAATTTGGAAAATGTTTCCAAAAAGAGGCCGAAAATAGAACCTTGTGGCACTCCTTTTCTAAACACTTTATTAGAAACTTTATTTTTAATTAAAAACTTTATTATTAATTTATAAAACTATTAATACATGAAAAAATTAAACATAATGAATAATAACAGGGCATCGAAAAAATCATTCGCATCACTCTCAACGGGAAAAGTGCCCAGAAGGCTGGCAGCATTGCACGTTATATAATTATGTTCTTCACATTTACGTCAAATTTTAGAAAACGAATAAAAATAAAATAGCAAAACGTGTTAACAGTTTTCTTACTTGCCCAACAATCTTTCTTCCTGATATTTATTATTTATTTCTAAAACACGTAGATATTTTTTTAATTAATCTAGCCAGACAACGAAAACCTCACAGGGTTTGTCTGTTCGCTGGCGAGCCGATAAATACAGTCATAAGTGATGTTGTGTCAGGAACACCTTTGATTTGTACTTATAACTTTTCGAACTGGGTTTCTACAACGCTTGCAAGTCTCCTGGAAGTTTATTTAGAAATAATGGTACCAAATATTCTGCAACCCTCTCGATGATCGATGTTTAATGATGAACCGTATCAAAAGCCTGACTTAAAATTAATTTATGACCGTTTTTATTGTATTCGTGTTATGTGTTTTCAACTGGTTACGAGTTAAATGTGTTTTCTTTCTTTCTATGACGTTAAGATATTTTTATTTAAGCATCAATACACATTACACAATGGGCCAGGGTTGTTGGTCATGTTGTGTTGCTTTGAGTAAAGCCTTTTTGTTTTACAAGTAGCTAAACCCGGCCAAGACTCTTCGTGGCGCTTTCTAATAATTATTATTAGGGGAGTAAATTTAAGACCCTATTCTAGCGAACGAAGATTTACCGGGAAAACACATTATTCAATTTAATACCCAACTTTGAGTTTCTGTTGCTTTCAAATACTACCTCTTCTGGGTATTTATCATGAGCAAGCATTTAAATCTTTTTGTTTTTAACATTGTTTTTATCTTGACCTTGCAAAACGCTTGGATTTTCCCGTTTCTGTGGAAATTTCGGATTAACTAGTTTACAAAAACACTATTCTATTAAAATGTAACTTTAAAAAAAAAAACAAGTCAGTTCAGCGACTAGTTTTACTCCTATTTTTTTTTATAAACAAGTATGTAAAATATTGTACAACATTTAGGCAATGATGAATTTACATTATTATTTAAATTGCATACAGATTACTGTATTGACAAACTCTTTTAATGTTTGACAGCAAACTGTGACCTCTTAGTAAGTCCCAAAGCTGCTTCAAATGTTTACGTAAACATAAGTACATGTACTGTTTTCAAAAGACTCGTCCTACCCAAACAAATATATTTTAAGGTTATACATTTTTTGTCCTAAATAAATAACGCTGATTTTCATATGGCTGTAATAGAGTGGGTTGTGAAAATGTACCAGATTTGAGCGGATTAATTCGCCTGGTCATATTTATGTTACACGACCAACGGAGACAATCTGAAAATGTGCAAAAAATAAAATTTATTGTTGGACAGAATATCAGGTAGACTGTTGTGAAAAAAAGGAGTACTTAATAAATGTGGACGTTTGTGTGTCTGAAATAAGTGTTTTTGTGGGAATAAAGGCCTATTCGTAGCATGTTGTCAGTGTCAGTAGACTTCTTTTGTTTTGAACTGTATTTTTTTGTATGTAAATATTTTTGTGCCCTAACAGAGATCACAACTGACCTTAGCTCTAAGCAATTATTTCTACTTGTATTATGGAATGCAAATAAATAAATACGAAATATGAATAACTCATCATCTGCTTAGCCTTTTTCCAACTAAGCTGGGATCGACTGTTTGTCTAATATACTATCTCAGCTTATTTTTTCTGTAAATAGGCTAGACCTATAAAAGCATAGAAAGTAAAGAGATTTCTATCTTTCCATAGAAAAATGCGTTCCCCACTCTTTCTATCGCCAATACGTCTATCCCGTAAAGCTGATACAGTTTTGTTTACAAATCCTTGTGTCAGCCGTCAATGACGCGAATTATGAAGGAAGGAAAGAGGAAAACAAACAAGAATCAACCCTGGAACGGTTCTGCGTTCTTATAAATGACCAAAATGCTATATCAAGCAATTTTACTCACTGCTTAAGTGACAAACAAAATATTTTATCTGATTATTCTCTACCATATTTTTACTCTTTTATTTAATAAAGCAATAAAACTTTAAATATATGTAAATAAAAAAATGGAGTCATCGAAAAATTCATCCGCATCACTGTCAACGGAAAAAGTACCCAGAAGGCTGGCAGCATTGCCACGTTGAATGATTTTAAATTAAATTTTAATTTAAATCTTTTTGTTTTAAATATTAAATAAATAACTTCACAAGACTTACACTTGGTTTCTTGAACAGAATTTGATGAAGTGTCAAGATTGATTGCAAGTAAAGTGATCCCATCGGGTATTCATAATTAGTTCGTGTGTTATCAATTATAACCAGATATTTATTTTTTTTACTGAAAAAGGAGTTCATGTAGATACGAAAAAGATTTTCCACAGTCTACATAGTTTTTAAATTCTTTTCTTACGAGTATTAATCAGCTAGAAATGCAAGTTTCAGAAATCACTGAAATAAAAAAGTTGGCCTTCGCGATTAATAATCGAAATTTGAACAAATAATACCCTACACGAAATTGCTCCCATCACTATTCCTCACGGGTTAAGCCCCTAATTCGTCAACTAACCTTGAACCAGCGACCCACCGCCTGAGCATAAACTATTGGATACATAATTCATAGGACAAAGGGGAGCACCCAAATAAAAAACATGATTTTCACGCAGTTGTGATTATGCGTAAATCGTCCAAGTTATGTGAGAATAGTTTGGTATTTACTTACTAACCTATTTACGAATGAAATAATAGTATAAAACACCGGTAGGGGACGCCCTAGGAGGGCATACACTGACCTTATTAGTGATGTGTGTGTGTTTGACGACACGGTTAGCGCAGTGGCTGAGCGAGCGACTGATGCGCCGCGTGTCGTGGGTTCGATTCCCGCACGGTACAAATATTTGTATGGCCTACACGTCATTTTTCCGGGTTTGACTGTTCGTGTATGTGACTTTAAATGTTTGTAAACACACCCACGACACAGGAGAAATTCCTAGTGTGGGGCAACGTTTTATAAAAAAAAAGAAAGAGAGATGTTCTTCAAAAAGGTCATGTGCGTAGTGTTCGCAACCGTATGACCAGATGTATGAACATAAACGAAGCCAGAGGAGTATGTAGGGATCGTAGAAGGTGGCGTTCTGTAGTTTCTGTATCCATAACAATTTGTGTAGTAACTTAACATGTCAACGCATGTTTACTTTTTGTGATGGGCGAACACTATCACCTTTTCCACATAAAACATCATCTGCTTAGTCTTTTCCCAGTTACTGGGCAATACAATACCAATAAGAATGTTTGTTAGTATAATAAATATTATTAATTGACTCACTTTCATTTCTATTGTGTTTTGTTGACAGTGTTTTGTTTTAATTTATGTGATCATTTGCGCGGCGGAAGGTAGACTGTAGGAGCCGATCTCATAAATTTGAAAACATCTTATACCTGTACCTACATTCATAGCTAATAAACTTCTGATTCGGAATTTTGGGCTCTTGACTACCCGTACCGACTGTCAAAGGTCTACAAATGACAGCTGAGACAAATGTTTTAACGTACTTTCCGAGGAACAGTGGCGTCTTCATATGTAATAGATGGTCACACCATCGACGGATTAACCTCAGGAAGCGTATTTTAACTTTTAATTAACCTGTTTGGGTGCTACTATTAAGCTACGAGCCTCTTTAGTTTAGTTAGTTTGCTTAGGTTATTTTTTTATTTTAATCTCAATCTTTGCCTACAATGTTCAACCAACCAGCACAGCTAGTTACATAAAAATTACCCTAAACAGAAAAAAAAACTGGCCAACTGCGAGTCGGACTCATGCAGTAAGGGTTCCATACCACAAAACGTTTATATATTCGTAGTTAAAGTTTTGTAGGATTGAAGTACCTACCGTTACGTTTGATACCTTTACACGTTTTGAGAAAAAGCTTTTTGACAGATAGACTGACAGACCGACAGATATACAGACGGACAACAAAATGATCCTATAAGGGTTCCGTTTTTGCCTTCTGAGGTACGAAACCCTAAAATGCGTTACAAGAGTGACACACTAAAGAAAGAGCTATTAATAATTTAATTATAACTAACCCTTTCTCCAGACTTCTCGCAAAGCATCAGATATTCTAATAGATCTAGTCCAGTACTAGATTCTAGGAATGTACTGAGTGCGTTCAGCATTCCCGGAAGGCGTGAGATATGTCTTGCAAGTGCGACAACGCGGCACCGTGAATAAATTGAGCCGCCTCGCCTGGCAATAGTTATATTGTACGAAAATATTATAACACAGCTCCCATTTTTAAATAAGAGCGCCAATAGTTCCGGGTTTCTACTGAGAATTTCTAGATGAAATAACCTAATAACGATCTTGACGAATTATCGACCCGGAAATTGAACCCAGCACCTCATGATCAGTATAAGCATTAGATTGCGACCAACGAGAAATTGGTACGTAAAATTCTTTGAACAAATCCATACAAGTTTCATGTTCTAATTTCGATTCTAAAATATTAATGAAATATTTGTTTTATTCATATTCGTATGGATAGTAATTTAATTTATTTCAAATAATCAGATAACAGAGATCCGTAGTGTTAGTAAAGTACCTTATACCTAGTGTTAGTATATACATAAATTAAAATAAGAATTTGGGTATGGGTCACTTTGTAAAGAAGACGAAAACAGTTCCTCAACCGGTCATCCTCTCCACTTAATGCGTCATAAAAGAGAGGATCTATACAGTTATCTCTATAATCTATAAAAGGAAAGTTTTGAGCATGAATGTAGAGGGTTAGAAGAGTAGCGAGAGACCTAGAACGATGGATGGATTGTGTGAAAGATGATATGGCTAAGAAGGAGGTGACTTCTGAGATGACGGCAAAAAGAGATGTATGGAAGAAGAAGACATGCTGCGGAGACCCCAAATTAAATTGGGATAAAGGCAAGAGGATGCTGATGTTTTATTCATATTCACAAAATTCCATGAATTCCGGAAAGTGTTTTGCAGACTAGCAAAACAATTTCCGGAATTCATGGAATTTTGTGAATATCTAATATTTCATTTCGTACACTTTTCCATTAGCCATGATTGTCACAAAGGGTGCTTTTAGTTAACTCATATCTATAAATTGGGAGTTGAACATTTTTCAACTAAACACAGTAACTTCACACTAAAATAATTTTCCAACGCCATGGTTTTCAGTTTTCCAGATAAACTTTTGATTTTATTTTTTATGAAAAATTGCTGCGAGTTTTGAGCGTTTTAATTCATTTATACGAGTTACCACAGAGGTGTGAGAAACTGCAGGCTTTTGGGGGTGAAAAGCCGTGAATGTGGACAATTTTACGCTTTTTTCTATCAGAATCTGCCTATCCTTTTCCCAACAATATTGGGGTCAGCTTCTAGCCTTACCAGATACAGATGAATGCCAGTATTTTACATGGAGCGACTGAGACTGAAGATGAGTGTTAATGAAATAGTATTATGTATCATCATCATCATCATCTGCCTAGCCTTTTCCCAACTATGTTGGGGTCGGCTTCCAGTCTAACCGGATGCAGCTGAATACAAGTATTTTATATAGAGCGACTGCCTATCTGACTTCCACAATCCAGTTACTAGATAGCACGATACCCCTTGTTAAGACTGGTTATCAGACTTTTGGGCTTCTGACTACCCGTAACGACTGTCAAAGATATACAAATGACAGCCGGAACCAACAGGTTTACTTGCCTGCTTTCCGAGGCACGGTGGAGTCTCAATATTCAATGAGCGGTCACCCATCCACAGACTTACCTCGAAAGCGTAACTTAATCTTCGATGAACACGTTTAGCTCTTTTTATTTAGCCACGAGCTCTTAGTTTTTCTCTATATAAAAAGATATAGCCGTCGATGTTTTCAAGGAGCTACCTCTTGAATTTACATTCTAAATTAGTACACTGTCTCGTTGGTCTAATGATCGTAAAAGCGACTGCTGAGGGAGAGGTCTTGAGTTCAATTCGCATACCGAGGAAAGTGTTATCGAATGTTTCCATTGGATATTTTTTCAATACCAGCCTGGAGTCTACAATAGTGCCCAGTTAATGGCAATGGACTCGCCCCCTTTCATATAGAACTTAAACATGGTGAAATGTGGGTGTTCTATAGGTACACTTCTGCTAATCCCCTCGCAGAATACAGGCGTGATATTACGATTGAAATTTAATATAGGCACTTTGTCGTTCTAGTACAACTTTTCCCTCAATCGTAAAATATTTATTCCTCATACTTATTATGAAATGAACATTTTTAATTATTTTCTGCTTTCGGTACAGCCACATGGTGACTTAATATGGTACGCGCCACAGTATAAATAAACATGAAATGCGTATCACAAAATGGCTGAAACCATATTTATGTGTTTTACTCAAATGTAACACGGACTTATAAATTCTCGGATACAACACGATTTGAATCTGAAGCCTTTCAAATGAGAGTTCCATTTAATTTCGTTCACCAAAATGTATAATACAAAACTCAGTATTATAACCAGCAGGGTTCAGTATATGGACTAAACGCGTAACATAACAGGGACCTCTTGTTAGCTTAGGACCTCCTCGGTCGAAACAACGGCAAACATTATAAGATGCCGCGTCAAATTCATCACAGTAACGAAAGGTTACACCCTTATATCACAATATAATTATTACAAAAGGTTCTCGTAACAATATATCAATGAAACCAAAATTCTCCATATAACTTCTTCTTCCTATTTCGAATATTAACTTTTTGTGTACTCAGCCTAACTTCGGACTTGCGCCGTTGTAGCACCGCGTAGCCGTAGCTTCAGTCGAGCTACGCCGGCCGCCACGAACGCTACGACGTAGCGGGCCATGACGCGCGCTACGATCTAATCACTAACGTAGTTAAACTTTTCCTATATAATATAATATAATATTAAAACTAAAGTTAAGTGAATACTGTGTACATAATATGAATATGTCGTGTGTATTTTAGTGTTAAAGTGTGTATTACAAGTGTGAGTGTACACTTGGGTATAATTATTATGATCGTTGGCCGCCGCTGTCCAATTTGCAGAAACAACAAACGATGACCTTTTCATTTTGCAGGTTAGTTGTATTTTTAATTAATATGAGATGAGAGGGCACTTTCCATTCCCAGGTTTTTTTTTGGCATATAAAAACTTATTACCTTGTGCGTCATTATGGTTATTTCGTGAAGTTTTATAGGGTTATAAAAAAAATTCGGAATACATTAACTGGAATTGGTCGACTTTCTGCGTAATAAAGTTAATATTTTATATTTTTATGTGTTATAAATCTAACGGGATTGGCAAAAAAACTCGTGAACATTGGTAGAACAAATGTTTGTGGTCTCCATTTAATTTTCTTTTGGGAATAAAATTCTAAGATTTTGCGAATTAAAACGATAATTTAGTTTCACGTCTTCCAGTCTCCATACTTTAGGTAAATTGTTTTAATTTAATTTAGTACTTAAACTTAATGATTCTCGTCCATATTTTTTCATTAAAAATCTCTAGTCGGCCGCCTAGCCCTAGAGATTACTAGAAATTATGTAAATATTAATATTCTAAAGTAGATATTAATGTTTCTGTGAGTTTTAATTAAATGAAAGCCTACTTTTCCTTCTGAGCAGATTCGGTAGAAATTCTCTTCGTACTTTAAATAATATTTTTTTTTATATTTCAATAATCTAGTACATTCTTCACAATTTTAATTATAAAACGATAAACATTTATACTTCTTACGCAATATGCGGAAAAAAAAATACCGAATTAACATTAATAAACCCGAAAAAAGACGAGACAATTATTTAATAAAAAATCGGAACAGACTTTAACGGGAAGAGGGCAAGAAAAATCTTTAATGCTCTTATGTGATTCATGTTCTGGCTCATGAATATAAGGCAATTTTTTTATGAGAAACAAAAGAGTGTGAGTAATTTTTAAGGATGCCATGAATTTTTTATGCGGATGTTTCGTAAGAGAAGCTTCAGTTTGGGCATCAGATTCGGTTTCGGCCAAAAAGTGGCGAATAGAGAGTTCATTTTATTGATGCTGAGAGTCTCAGATAAAGATGGCTACGTCCTGCATGGGACTGCTATACCATTGTGCCAAGTTGACATATTCTTTTCTGGACATACGCTGGAGATGATGATGTAAATTCAGAAGTACTGTATAACATTACGCCAATATTCCCCGAATGGTTCAGCAGATGTTAACCTACAGTACACCTAAATTTCTCCACGATAAGGGTCTTAAGGGCGTGCTATTTAAGATGGCTACGTCCACCATTAGACTGCTTTTCCAAATATCCATATTCTTTGTCTCGATTTTATCTTACGCCGGAGATGATGATTAAAATTCAGGAGTACTGTATAACATTACGCCTGTATTCCTCAAAGGGTTAGGCAGATAACCTACGGTTAACCTATATTTCGCCAGTAAGGTTAAAATCCTAAGTAAAGTATTCGTATATAGATGGTGTGAGTAAAACAAAATGTAAATGTTAAATACCAGTATCTACAGAGTACACCTTCAGGTAAAGAGGTTAATTGAACAAGTAGGTAATATACGTTTAAAGACCCGGTTAATCTAACCATGTATTTAGTTGTGAAATCATTATGATAGGTGATTATATTGCTTGACCAAAATAACAACAGTCAATCAATTAACTTGATATTACACTAGCACTTCGCCTGCGACTTCGACCTCGTGGATTAACACGTTGAACGCCAAATGACCGACACACAATACATTTTCTCTTGTGTCTCGTTGTTTGGCAGTCAAGGTGTTAAGTACCCTTCGAGCTTAAACATCTTCTCCGTCCTCTTTTAATCGTAGTTTTGAATATTTTCAAAACTACGATTTAAAGCTGTTATATTTAACATAGAATATTCGCTCATAATGCAGCTATCTACATGTGGTTTTTTTTAATCACTTAAGTAACTTTAGAGTTTATACATTACAAAGAAAACATTCAAACAAACAAATCTTTCCTCTTTATTAAGTCATGTTTAGATTTGACATCGGCTTGAAGTCCAAAATTTATAATGACTACCTCCTTGGTCTAAAAGTCGCACTTCTGCCGAGTATAATGTCCTTCGTCTAGTTTTCAGTTTGTACAAAGTGCTGTTAGATTTTTTCATTAGGAATTTCTCTACAGCACAAGAGTGTCTGGATTTGTGCCCGGTTGATGGCAATAGGCTTGCCCTTTGTAAAATGTAGTGGAAAGAGACGTGAATTAATGATGATCTATGATGTGTTTCAATCTCAATGTAGAGATAGATTTTTGTGTGTTAAAGGCAGAGAGTTTGGGTTACATAACGCAGATCTAGATCGGGATCAGCAGTGCTATTCTGTGAAAATCTCCCTGTAAAAATGTAGATGAATTGTGGGCAAAGTGAGCTGTCAATAATTATGGATTAACATTTCACTTCCCGCTCACTTTACCCAATATTCTCTTATTAAAAACGAGAAGATTTTTACAGAAGAAACCGGCTGATACCAATACATTCAATTCTATTACCATTTTAAGAGAAAAAAAAACCACATAATTTATGTGAAACAATTTCTCCCGTAATCGTCGAAATAACTCCTCCCTAGACGACATCACTTACCACGGGGTGTAAACATTCTTATCAAGCAGAGTACCCACTGTGACCGCAGAACACAGATGACGTTTAATCCATCTCCTCTCACTCATCCCTGAGGAGTTATCGTGATAACAACCTGAGGGTCGATCCGAGACGATGATAGAATACTTTTAGGATATTAGAAAGATGAGTAAATGTGCCCGTGGCTTAATGATAACAGCTGCACGGGTCGATTCAAGGTTAAGCTACGCTTACCGAGGTAGGTCTGTAGATGGGTGACCATCCATTACATACCTATAGTCATAACCCGTTAAACGTACATCATAACACTATTTAGTTAATACAGTTTTGCCTAAGTCTAGATTCTTTGTGAGAGCTAGAGTCGGAACTAGGCTTGGTACCTCTTTGACATATCTCCAGACTCACACCTTTTGAACATATTCATATTTTGCGGTATATTTACGTGAGAAGATTATTACTTACAGCGAACAATTTAGACAGAAGGGTAAAATTACTGCAAAAAGGATATGAAGAAGTTAAAAATGTTTGGTTGTTGTGTGTGGTGGATTGTATGAAAAATTTTATGGCTAGAAAGGAGGGGACTTTTGAGATGACGGCAAATATAGATGTTTGGAAGAAGAAATGCTGCGCCGACCCCAAATAAATTGGGATGATGATGTGTGTATGGTGGTATGTGAATTTGTGAGTAAGTGTCCGCGTGTGTGTGTGTTTGTGTCTATTAGTGAATATGCCTGAAATTTGTATTGCAGATTATTTTTTTTAGCTTTGTAAAGATACATGTAACGCAATGCAATGAACCGTTGTTCTCTAAATGATTAGTTGAGCTACACTATTACTGACAGATGCGTCTAGTGACTGATGGGTCCAGTTAAATCTGTGTGCTATTCTCATCAAGAGACCATCTGGATATTGACTTATATAGTTTTCATATGACTTGATCATTACAAGTAATTGTTTGTAATTAAATTTTTAAACAAACTCAGAAATGAAATGAAACATCATATTTATTTCTGTAAATAGGTCTTGTAAACATGATATAAAATAAAATACTTAAATTAGTGTAAGTGTTATCGATTGTTTCATTAATATTCTTGATAGCATTGGCAATAAATAGGCTCGCCCCCTATTACATATTCTTAAGCATGCCTAGCGAAATTAAGTTGCGGAATCCAAGACATTTAAATAATAATAAATAAATAATAATGGAATCATTTTACAGAATCGTTTCTCCGGGACTCGTCTGACTTTATTGCCTCGGCTCTTTTCTGGTGGTCAACTGATTCTGGTTTTCAGAAGTTACAGTGATTTAGGAATAGTGTTTCGGACTTGTCCAAAAAAAAATATATCTTTTAGGTACACATCTGCCTAACCTTTTGGGAAATACAGCCGTGATGTTAAGTTGTAAAACAAAAATGCTCATGGAATACAATTGAACGTTTCCTTCCCTCCCTGAGGGCTGTATTGACGAAAATCCCTTAGGTACATAAAACAACACATTCGTTCCTTATAGTCGATCTTCTAAAAGGATATCCGTTTTCCCAGCACTACAGAATACGCTTGCGTCATAAAATTTTCTGTAGATATTAGTATTCTTTTGCCGTGCTTGATGTCAAGGACAAGAATGTAATAGTGAGAGATATCTAGTGTTGCTTGTAAAAAGATCATGTCTTTGTCTCTGTTTTCCGTATTTGGAAGAGTGAAAATATGACAGCATTATTGTACATGTAATAAACGTATTTTTGACAGGCGAGGCTTGAAACTTGACACTTTTATTTGTTTTAAGGGTTCCGATCTTCAAAGGAAAATGGAATGATTACAAGATCACTTTATGTCCGTCTGTCACTGAGAATTTTGGCTGATTCTTGAGATCGATGAAATGTGGAAATTTTTATTTGGGCAATGGAAGAATCCCAAAAATATTAATTATCTACTACAAACATTGAGGATTTTTTTTTAATAAATTTATGAACTCCTTCGTTGGTCCTGGATTCAAGTCCCGGATCTGGGAAAATGTTATTGAGCTTTTCCATTTGGATATGTACCAGGTTGGTGGCAATAAACTCGACCCTTATTACATGAGACTAAAACATAAACAGCGAAATATTCTGGATGTATTATAGGTACGCCTCTGCCGAACCCTTCGTAGATTCCAGGCATGATGTTGAGTGTGTGTAATTTCATGAAGGTATATTCTATACTAGGAAAATTAAAGATCGTGTTTAATTAATTACCTGTGTAGTAAATTATTAAACAATTCTGAGAACGTCTACTTTCCTTGGTGGTAATTACGGTTTTAGTTTTCAAAAGATGTGAATTTAACTCCGTTTTATCTAACAATGGTAGCCGTCTTATAACAAAACTGAGAGTTTGAAAATAATTGCAACACACGGTTTCAAAATTAAGATAGTGAGATAATTATATCAGCGTATAAGACTTTATTTTGTATACAACTAGTAACCGGCCCCTACTTCACCCGGGTTTCATGACGACATTTTAAAACATTATTTATTACGAGCTTCTGCCCGCGACTTTATCGTTCGTCGGCGTGAATGTTGGTTATCGCAGATACAGACGAAAACGTATTTAAAAGTAGCCTGTATCCTTTTCTTGGTTTAAGCTTATTCTGACCCAATTTCGTTTCTGTAAAAGTCTATTCTGTAAAAATCTTTCAGCATAAAGTTGGGTGCAGTTAGCCGTGAGAGAAGTGTATTGTCAATCCCTAGTATGAGTATGGGATGACAGCTCACCGCGCCTTCTCTTCATCTACATTTCCATTCGGGGATTATTACAGATTAGTACGACTATCAGTACTTTGGACATGAAAGCGTATGTACTAGAATTGATATTGATTACAGCTAAAGAATTTGTTTCTTTATTGTTTTTTTTTGCATTTGTTAGCCCTATTCTCTAGCACCACGCTACCAACCTTAGAAGCAGGTGGAACCACGAGGCACAGCTTGTGTATATTTTAGAATAAATATATAAATGGTCGACAGTGGACAAAAAAAATCGAAACAAAAGTTCTCCATGTTTCAAGGACATTTATTTTTAACTGAAAATTGAGTATCGGTGAGTGGATAAATTGTTTCTTCGGGAATCGATAAAGATTATAGACAGGAGCACATAATAACCATCGCGCGTTTTGTTAACTTTGTTATTGTTTTTATGCAAAAAATCGGTTTTTTTATAAGAAAAGATGAAAGATATTTCTAACTTTAAATTTGTCTTTACGTTATTCTATTCCAATATGAAGAAACTGTGTTTTAACACCTTAACTGCCAAGCAACGAGACACAATAGATTTTTTTTTGTTTGACGGTCATTTGGCATTTAAGGTGTTAATTAATGTATTTGGTTTTCAATCGTTTTAATAAAAGTAAAACATAAATCGGCGCAATTGTTTGAATTATTTTATTTATTTATTTTCCTATAATTTTAATAATTCCAGACACAATTACATAGACAAGACCATTAAAAATACACTTTTATAAGTTCAATTGAAAATGATTCTAGTTGTCCCTACATAAAGGTAGTTTCGTGTGGAGAGGACTGGGGAAGAAATTCCACACTTGCTTTTTTTTTAAATAGTTTTGTTTTTCTAAATCGTAGATTTGATCCACCATTGCCATTCAACTTTTGAATTTCAAATATTCGATCAGATTTGAATTTCGAATAGAGATACGTATAATCTTTTATTTGATCCCAGACTAAAATGTGGAATACCGTAATCCTAAAATTGGTGAAATACCAATCACATTTCATTTATTTTGTACTTTTTTAAATCAGAAAACCCTTTGTGCTGAGTTTCAATAAATTAAACGTTGCGAACTTATATGTGATGGCTATAAATGTATAGTCAGATTTTATAAACGGAGTTTCCAGTTTTTGAAAACATTATTTTGCTTTATTTCTTTACCGACTTTTTATGCTTGGATTAACATAATTCGGTTCAATGAATGAAATCAGTCCGTCACAGTTTACTGGATTAAATTCATATCAGTGTGTTGATGTCAGTATCCAGATGTCTATAAATATTGCTTTTACATATATAGCTCTGGCCTAGTCTGTACTACTATATTATATTCCAATTTGAGGCGAAAGCAAAGTTGTTGTTGTTGTTGTAGAACAAGCACAACGTACATTCATAAAAAAAATATATTTTCAAAATAAAAGATTCTCCACTGAAAACTTATTAGCGATTTACGCTGTGTTAGGAAATAATATAAAACCCAAACCGTTCTCAAAAATATAAAGCACTGCAATATATTAAGAGCCAAAATACTAAAAGGAGAAAAGATTTGGTTGCCCAAATTAAAACTAGACTTGCATGCAGGCAATTAAACAAACGTTCGGCACAGCTTGACAAGAAAATTAATAAAACTACCACGAACTATAAATGACTAGATAAAACCATTATGAGGAAACCGAGGCACTTCTGGACCAAGGCAAGTAGGTTAAAATAATGTATTCAACTAAGCAGTAAGGTGTAAAATAACGGTATTCAGCTACATCTGGTTAGACTGGAAGCCGACCCCAACATAGTTGGGAAATAGCTAGGCAGATGATGTTATATTGTTAGCAACCAAATCCATTAATCTAATACCTTTAATCGACCAATTCTCGTATATTTATATAATATATGTATGTATATATATAATCTGAATCTTGGAAACGGCTCCAATGCTTTTCATGAATTATAGTATGCAAGGGGTTTCGGGTGCGATAAATCGATCTAGTTAGGTTTCATTTTTAGAAAACGTTGTTTTCTCCGAGCAAAGCTTGATCATCCAGGAATTTTACTTTTTAATTTAAACTAACTACTATAATGTTTGTGTACACTGATTTATATTATACCTAACTCATTAGTATACGGCACTGTTACGGAAGAGCGGAGTACCCTAATATAGATATTGTTTGGTTAAAATGAGGCTCCCAATACATCTAAACGCTAACGCCTTACGCACGCACGATACACGTGTACGATAAATTACTCATATTAGACACACGTCTAATGCTAATTGTAACAATATATTACTATGTATTTGTATTGTATATTCTAGTTTGTCATAGAATGTCTGAATAAGTACCTCAAGTAGTTATTTTGTTTGATACAACAATGATCTAAAAGCCTAGGCGTTGCAATAGCGGAAAAAAATATGATAATTTGAATTTTGAATTTCGTGATTTCGAATCTCAACTGCCAGTCTGTTGACTCAAACCAATCAGATTACAAGTATTATTTTGTTTATACGGACGGGCATAAGAAAAACAAGAAACTAACTTTGCGAAAAGATACGGAATAAAAGAAATAGTGGATATGCAAAGTGAATCTTGTCATCCGAAAAGGTCAAAGATGACAAGTGAAGGAAAATAGATTTCGGAAATCTCGAACACTATAGAACCTGCAGTAACTGGCCCTTTGTCGCCTTATATTGCCCTCGGGGGAGCCAATCCGGTGATCCCATTCGTAACACGGAACCAAACGGCTTGTGATTGGGGTTTCGAAGTCCAAAAACGTAAGCAATCTTTGTTTATTTCTTGCAGAGAGGGAATACAGAAAGTATAACTTGCGAAGGAAAATATGGAAAATCTAGGCTGCCCTGAATCCTTTTTGTTTCTTTTTATAACGCCTATATGCCCCTGTGGGTTAAGCAGATGTGTACCTATAGTACATCCATATTTCTCATGTAATAGAGGGTGAACTTACTGCCACTCACGGGGCACACATCTCACAACACAAACTCTGGGTTGTTACTGAGCAATTCCAAATTGAAAAACCCAAAAACACTTTGCCCTACCAGGAAATTGAACTCCAGTCTTCATGCATAGCAGTAGAACTTGACCAACCACAAGACCAACGAGGCATTCGACTGTCCAAATTATACATAATATAATATTAAAGTATAGAATATAATACTCCTTATTGTACAACATGAAAACTTACAAATAATGTGTGTGACGGCACGGTTGACGCAATGGCTGAGCGATTGTCTGCTGCGCTGCGTGTCGCGGGTTTGATCCCCACGCTGAACAAATATGTGTATGGCCTAAAGGTAGTTTTTCCGGGTCTGGCTGTTTTTGTGTGTGAGTTTAAATGTTTGTAAATACACCCACAATACAGGAGAAATTCCCAGAGTAGGGCAACGTTAAAACAAATAGTTTAAAAGCTACATAGGGTATTACAATAGGCGGCCTTGTCGCTAAAAGCGATAATAACTTTAGCGAATATTATGTGAGAACGACGCAGAATTATGTTATTATACCATTGTCTGACTAGTACAGACATACAGGGTGTTAGGCAGAACCATACTTTAAGGGGAGCTAGTAGTCATCAAAACGAACCAATTTTACTATGGGATAGACAGTGAAATCGCAAAAAAAAATAGCTGTTTCTCCCAATTTGTAAAGTTATGCCAACATAAATGTATGGAGTAGCTGATTGTTTGCTGATTTTAGGGATTGTTCCATTTTCATGAGTACTACACTCCTTTAAAGTATGTCCCTCGTTTTACCTAACACCCTGTACAGTTAATCGTGGCGTTTCGCTTTCCAATGTAATCATTATTATGTTTGATTTGATAGACGGCATTATAATGATTGCTTTGCTTACTGAGCCGAGGTGAACCTCGGTGTTTCCGCTTCGCAGAAGCGTGTGAAGCTGATACGCATATTTACTGGTTCTAAGGCTCTATGGTAAATGTTATTGGATATTAATAATGTGTGTAGTATTCATGATACGATAATTAAAGTATACATCGCGCTTGTATACCACGAAAGGTTAGACTGAGGAGTTTATACAACAACAAGACTAGGACAAAAAAATATTTTATTTCAAATAAAAATGACTACTTAGAAATGTCAAAAGTTGATGCACGATTCCAATTGGTCGTTCGTCTCATCGATCATCATTAAATTTAGCGTACGCGTCAGGGCGTTACTTTTTCTTGGTAGAATTGATTGACTTGTTAGAATTGAATTTGAAACATTCAAATATACTACTAAATATTTGGCATGCAATCTCAAGCATCAATACACTAATGTATATAATAAAAAAAACACTGTACTTAGTAATTACAAAGACTTTTTATTCACGAATTCGGACCTATATACAATATTTTACAACATTACAAAATTTTAACAATATGGTTGATAGGGTTGATCGAACGTTAAGCTTCGCTTGCCGAGGTCAGTCTATGGATGGGTGACCATTCGTTACATTTCGAGACTCCTTCGTGCCACACGTTAAGCCGTTGGTCCCGGCTGTCATGTTTAGATATTTGACAATCGTTACGGGTAGTCAGAAACCCGAAATTCTGACAACGAGTCTTAACAAGGGGTATCGTGTTGCCCAGTAACTGGGTTGTGGAGGTCAGATAAGCAGTTGCTCTATGTAAAACACTGGTATTCAGCTTCATCCGGTAAAACTGGAAGCCGACCCCAACATAGTTGGGAAAAGGCTAGGCAGGTGATGATGATGATACAATACTTTTAAAACGTCTTACCAAGGGGTATCGTGTTACCCACTGTATCTTACCAAGGAGTATCGTGTTATCGAGTGGTTGTGGAGGTCAGACAGGCAGTCACTGGTATTCTGCTTCATCCGGTAAGACTGGAAGCCGACCCCAACATAGTTGGAAAAAGGCTTGAAAATGATGATACAACATTTTTAAAACGCTGACACTATAAAGTCTGAGCACCCCTGCTAGAGTAACGAGGCATACATTTTTTTTTACGTTCCTTCACCAACAATTTTCATAAAAAATTACCACACATTGTAACAGAATGCAAATGCCGAGTACAATACAAAAGTGGAACCCTTCTGGAAGGCAAGGAAACAGAAACACGGAAGCCCTCTCTGAAAGCAGGGATCATGACATTACGTAACGTATGTGTGCTTAAGTATTCAACAAGTTATTTGGTGCACGAATTAAATAAATAATTCATAAGTACGTAGTAAGATGGTTCAGGACGTACAGTCAGCTAAAAAAGAGGTTTATTGCTCATAGAACACTGACAGACATAAGTTTGTCACGTAAGCAATATTTTTCAAAGTAAAATGTAATTTTGGGTTTACTGTCTTCGTAATGAACTAACCAGTGCTCTATACCTTAAAAACCGTATTCTCAAGCCTATTTCTCTTACCGGCCAGAAACTATCTAAATGTATGATCGGAAACTCAGCGTTTGTCTGTTATTACCTCTGAAATGAACCCTTTTAGGTAAGCCGTAAGACATGGCATTTTTAAATTTGTATCTATTTACCGCGCCTGTTTCAACCTGTTACCAATAAATGTGTTTTCTATCTATTCTTCTTTTCGTACAAAAAATAAAACCAGCACTGTCGCTGCCTAAAAAAGAAAAAGCCAATAAATAGACATACTTTCAAATTATAACAATAATGGGATTGTGTGTCACACAGTGACGTCAAACGTTCCTTGTTTAAATTAATTCAACTTTAACGTGATTTCATTTGTTTAAAAAATAAAGAATACTATTTATTTATTATGAAACGCCAAAAACTGAAACTAAAAAGTATAGAATTACAAAAAAAGAACTTGTGTGAGGCCAAAAACCTCGCATCTCAGCATAATGCTGCGATATTTAAAACAAAAATTAATACCGCAACGCTGTTTCGTCGTAATCAGGAAATGTTGTCAAAACTGTTGGACCACTTTCTTGGCCGACCGTACCTACCTACTTCTGATGTGGTTTGAGACTGACCGGTCGATACTGAAGACTACATGACGTTATATACCTACCTACTTGTTGTGGGCACAAGTCATTGGTGGCCTACATTGCTGACGTCTTAAGGTTGAATGTTAAACATTGTCGGCTTACAATCGTCTGACAGATGTAAGACAAATGTTAGCCGACAACGTTTTGTTAATGAATAAAACAAACGAAGTCCAAGAATTATGCATAAGTAATGATGCATTCAACACCTCAATTGTATCTTCATGTATTTTTATTGTACCTGTGTACACATAATCATGCCTTATGCCCATGGGGATAGGCAGAAACCACATAACGCTACGTGTATTTTCATTATCTTTACATAGTCTTTTTGCTTCTTTTACGTTCATACATCTGGTCATACACGCACGCCGGTTGTAAGTACCACATGACCTTTTTGAAGAACATAACCAATAAGGTCAGTGTATGACCTTCTAGGGCTTCCCTCACTGTGTTTCCGCTTACGTATGCCTCATAAATACCTTTAGTTTGTACCTATATATATATATTGTCGGTATGCTCAATCTGTGTCTTTGATGGTTGTAAGTAGATTTCAACTGTTATAAATAAATAAATGGA
The DNA here is from genome assembly GCA_905147745.2 of Phlogophora meticulosa. Classification (NCBI taxonomy): domain Eukaryota; kingdom Metazoa; phylum Arthropoda; class Insecta; order Lepidoptera; family Noctuidae; genus Phlogophora; species Phlogophora meticulosa. The sequence goes on along the minus strand of LR990531.1, from coordinate 14,737,954 downwards.
AATAAAAACATTGTACTCAGAAATGAAGTCTTTGACTATTAATAATCCAGGTTTGCATTATTTCGGACATCGTTGAGTGCGTTGATTTGGGCTTCCTTATATGGGAAATGAATACAAAACAATATGATGACAAGCATAACACACAAACACAACACAACATACACAACTACATAAACACATAAGTATCTAACACAACAACACTAGATTCACAACATAATTTATTATTAAAATACAACACCAACACACTTAAACCGGGTCATCATCGGCCTGACAATATAAACGAACCAGGTTATCATTATAACCGTTTCCAAGATATCATAATAATCTATGATTACAGTCTATGACGGTACTATAATCACTTCCATAATCACTACATAGTATAAAACAAAGTCGCTTTCTCTGTCCCTATATCTCTATGTCTGCTTAAATCTTTAAAACTACGATACGTATTTTGATGCGGTTTTTTTTAATAGACAGAGTGATTGAAGAGGTAGGTTTATATATATAATATATATATATATTATATCCGTGCGAAGCCGGAGCGGGCCGCTAGTAATATTATAAATGCGAAAGTAAGTTTGTTTGTTACCTTTTCACGCCTAAACTACTGAACGGATTTCGATAAAATTTGCAGAGAGATAGATTTCTCCCCGAGGAAGGACGTAGGCTTTTGTACAAAATAATAAAATGTATGTCATATGGTAATACGGCTGTAGACGGTATTGCAAAATGTATGGGATTTTGAAGTGTCATATCATGACATTTGCCAAGTCAAGTGTCCCGGAACGTGTTGAAAATCCTACATGTTTGTATTCAGGTGTTCTATCTTTCTAAAACAATCTCTCCGTTGCCTGTATGTAACCAGTACATGTACACAATACCGTGAACTAATTAGTACTGGGGTGAAAAATGGCGCCATTCGTTGCTGTCTTAAGAAACTCTTGAACAGTTTTAATATTTCATTGCGAGTTTTCCTTACGTACAATAGTAGGTTATTCAGAATGACTACTGTGTTTTATATTCTAGATTTTCTTTAGTTATTAGGAGAGAAGTGTCTTAGATGAAATCATTTATTATTTCTTGCAGTTGTATTTTCTTTTGTAAGTTAAATTGATTTGTTAATTTTTAAGAATGATCTTTCTTCTTTAAAAAAAAAGTTACCCCACACTAGGATTTTCTCCTGCATCGTGAATGCGTTTACAAACATTTAAGCTCACATACACGAACACCCAGACCTAGAACATTTGGAATAATAACGAACGTTGAAATAATAAGAATATTGCTAGACAATCCACACAGCATCATCTAGCCCCAAGCTAAGCACAGCTTGTGTTATGGCTAGATGACTGATATACTTAATACAATACATTACAGGTAGGCAGCCAGGCCATATCAAGGTCAACGCGTAACGCAATGGTATGCAGCCTACTGTACCACTTGTGTCAAAGAGGTTTTTCAGTACGTCATGTCAATTCTAACTTTGATTTTATGCGATTTATTTGCTTTGCTCACAACCGGCGTTCGTGTATGACCAGACGTATGAACGTAAACGAAGCAAAAGGGTTATTTAAGGATCATAGTAGGTGGCGTTCTGGAGTTTTTGAGTACCCCCATGGGAAACAGGCGTGACTTTATGTATGTATGTGTTAGGTTCCGATGTGAATAACAATTACTGATACGATTTATTGCAAATTAGATTTAATTTTATTTTTGTGATCGATTATTTATTGCAATCGGCTAAATGTGCTCGCAACACGACGACGATGGAATTTGTGATTATCTGTGGAAAGAAAAAGGCGGGCAATGTGAAAAAAAAAATGGCGCGCGATGCCTTTTTATAATAAACTTGTTTTGTTTTCTTTGGCTTTCGTCGAGACTCACAATTCGTCTATTAGATTACATAGCAGTATCTATATAAAGTACCTAGAGAAATTTGTAATCTTAGTTGTGCGAAACCTTACCATTTTGTAACCACGGAATAAATGACTTGTATTAGCGGTTTTATTATATATGTATGTTATATACATAGTGTATGTACTCGTATCTATATAGTAGCTATGGTGTGTTTTACAGACTGTCTGGTCTTAGTCTGTATTCTGCCTCGTTTTCGATCTAAGTACTTCATATACTCGCTCACTGGTCGCTCGGCAATGGTAACACTTTGACCTTGACCTTGACCTGACCTAGCTCAGTACGGAGTTTAGATAAAATTAAAGGCCAGGATTAACTGGTTCTGTTAACACTAACTTCCAGCCTATCGTACGTTAAAAATGTCGTAAGATTTAATAAGCCGTACAAAAATGTAAAAGCAAAGTGTCCCCTTTAGATTATACAGAAAGTCTTCGGAAAATTCGTTTAATATTCTGAGCTCACTGATTGGACGAAAGGATGTCCACAACCTAGGCTTGATGTTACAAAGCAAGTCTAGGTATCAGAGATTTTTCATTTCATTTTAGTTCGAGATAAAAGGCTTGTTTTTGGCAGAACACTGTGACGGATTATAAAAGGGAGATTTTTGGAAGTTTCTGTATATGCTTTATATGTATGTTATTGTCGATATCTAGGTAGCAACTATAATATGAAAGAAATAAATTGCTTTTATTGGCAACACGTTTTAGCTTGCACGGTAAAAAATGATAAAATATTATTATTTTTAACGTATCGACGATGACGAAAAAAATACCAAAAGCGATGAAAACATAACAGTAATCGATAAACAAATGACTACTTTTAAAAGAATAATTCCATGTTTTTAAAACAAACTCAATTTGAAATTGGAGTTTTTAGCCAAACAAGAATTGTTTTGATTTAGAAATGGCCAGTAGGTACTGTACAACGGAAATTTCATAGATTATATGTTTTTTTTTGTAATAAATGGTGCTGTCTGAGGTTGGTTATTATAGATGGCTCATCGTCTGCCCATCCATTTCCCAACTATGTTGAGGTCGGCTTCCAATTTAATTAGACGCAGCTGTCCACCAGTATATTATATGGAGAGACTGCCTATCTGACCTATTTTAGATTAGTTATCGACTTCGCGTTTTTGAGAACCCATAGGGAATGTCAAAGATCTACGAATGACAGCCAGTAACAAAGGGGTAATGTGCTTGCCGAGACACGAAGGAATCTCCTTACGTAATGGATGGTCCATCGACGGACTGGCCTTGACAGACGCAGCTTAACCTTAAATTGACCCATGTGGCTGAAATTATTTAGCCACGAGATTAACTAATTTTAAACCGAATTAATTAATTTGGTTTTGAATAAGAATGAATATCGAACGATTCGAATTGATTCGGAACAATAGTAATTCGAATATTAGAATTTCTAAATCATATATTCTGCGGTGCAAGAGTAGAGGGAGACCCAGGAAACGATGGATGGATTGTGTAAAGATATGGCTAAGAAGGAGGTGACTTCTGAGATGACGGGAAATAGAGATGTATGGAAGAAGAAGACATGCTGCGCCGACCCCAAATGAAATTGGGATAAGGGCAAGAGAATGATGATGATGATGACATTCTGCGGTGCAACTTAGAAATTCGAATTATAGCGTCCAAAAGTTTCTATTCATCAATAACGGAACCCTAAAAATAAAACGTTTTATCGTATCACAGCAGTTTATAGATGGTTGTCAAACATGAAACGCTGTAAGGCACGATTCTTGGGACCAATATAATATATCCGAGATAGTACTACCAACAGTCACGTTTTGTCAAAACAGTAGGCTTTGTGTCATTTCAATGTAGGTTAGACTCACAGAAAATGGAATCGCCCCGAGCCGGTATCGAGGACGGACGCCATTGCTAATAAAATTCGCGTCCACGCAAGTGGCGCCGTGTGCAAGTTTCAGCTGTCACATGCGTTGTTGTTAGAACTGTCAGTTTCTACAAGTAATCGGTGACACTTACTGACACGCTTGGTTTCTATGGAAATTGTTGTCATTGCCTTCATTAGCAGCGGGCACCAAGGCGCCTTCGTAGGAATATAAAAAAAAATACCAGTCTATTACTGTCCCACTGCAGGAAAAGGGCTTCTTCTCATACAGAGTAGGCACGAGCATTAATCACCACGCTTGCTCAAGACCGGTTGGCGATTTCAGACTTATATTAATTATAAGTAAACGTTTCCTCACGATGTTTTTCTTCACCGATGCCAGTGATGTCCAAGATAAACTTAGAAAGTACATATGAATTGAAAAAGTCACATTGGTACTTTCCCAGATTTGAACCCATAACCTCGTGCACTAGAGGCGGGGCCTAAACCACTGGGCCATCATGACATGAAATGACTTCGTAGGAAAAAAAAACTTTTATATATGCTTTTTTATGGGATCGTTTAGATTGATGATAAGTTGGTTGGATCCTATATATCTTTAAAAACAATTGAAACGGCCCATTTTCACTCGAATGCGGCGATACCTCAAAAGGATGGTTATGTTTTTAACAATTATAATAATTTCTAGAATAAAAATAACACAATCAATACAAACAAACAACATTAAAAAAATAATATTCTACAGTACCCATTTACAGTATACATACACATTTTACATAAAATACTGAATTTACATCAATATCACACTATTATTCCCGGAAAGGTTAGGCAGAGGCGTACCTGACGCCCACAGATCGCCAGTTATGTTTTAGTTTCTTATAATAGGTGGCAAAAGACATGGCTAAACTACTGCCCTAAGCATGTACAGAAATTTCTCACTAAGGGTACGATGGGGCTAACATATCTTTGATAAAAGCCCCTAAACAAAATTAGATTAAAAAAAAAAACCCTCACTAGCTCATAACATTCAAATATTCATTCACTAAAATTAAATATTAACAATAAACCTTCTTAAAAGTCTTGATAATGTTATTAAAAAATATAATAATGACGATCTTCTGTTTATTTTCGTTAGCAATTATCTTTATAAGACGGTTTATAGTCAACATTTAGTTTTACTAAAATAAATGTTGAATGTTACAAGCTAGTGAGAAATTTCTGTACATGCTTAGGGCAGGGCCCAAACCTTATTTAGCCATGTCATTTAAATTGAAAAAAGTGTAGGTACAACTTTGTCAAATAAAATTTTGAGCATTTTGAAACATATTGCATCTGCTATCTATATATCTAGTATTATATATGTGTGTGTTTTAGACGTCACCATGTACCAGCCTATTACTGTCCCACTGCAGGGCAAAGGCCTCTTCTCATACAGAGAAGGCACGAGCATTAATCACCACGCTTGCTCAAGACGGGTTGGCGATTTCAGACTTATATTAATTATATAAGTCCAGGTTTCCTCATGATGTTTTCCTTCACCGATGTCAGTGATATCCAAGATAAACTTAGAAAGTACATATGAATTGAAAAACTCACATTGGTACTTGCCCAGGTTTGAGCCCACAACCTCGTGCACAAGAGGCGAGGCCTAAACTACTGCGCCATCATGACAGACGTCACCACAATCACCACATCACAAGGTGGTAGCATGGTCAAGATTTTCATACACTCAAATATAAACTCACTGAGAACAACTCAAGCATGAGCTCCATTAACCCTGAAAATGGTCTGTAATCTTGTACTCGGTACACCACCAAAGCTATAACAAATTCAACATGCGTACGTTTCAATTACCTTTAATACCTACCAATGTTCGGAGCAATAAAATTGTATCCAAAACCGAGGTAGCCTAGACTATTGGAAAAGAACTTGTAACTACGCAGGTGAGTTACAAAAGTTCCTTTTATTACCCAAAAATTGCACATTAATAAATAAAAAAACTTGGGGGTAAACACAATAATTTGTATTATTTTTTAGACCAAGCTTTAATATGCATTGTCATCCAAACCAAACATGTTTGCAAAATTTCGGCTCAATCGTATGGGATAACTGGTAATTACTTTAGTTGCAAGGTTTGACCAAAACTAAGTAACATAACCATCTATATAAAGGTTTGTAAAAATCACCTTAAGTAGGACTAGTTACAATGGCTTTAAAACACCATTTTTATCCCATTACGCAATCCCTCAAAGAGGTGGATCGGCCATAGCAATGAGCTATTCACGAAACAAGGATAAAACCAAAACTATTGCTTCCCAGATATACACTAAATATGACGAAAACTGTGTATCCAAGAACGGATCGGTGGTAACCATTATGGCTTTTGTTTCGGCAATGTTCAGTCGTAAAGAATAACAGAAGTTCCAACTCGTTGTACGATAACTCCATGTAAAAAATGTTGAAAACCTAAGTTTAGGAAAGAAAAACTGGTCAGATATTAGTAGTATATCTGTACAAAAAGTAACAGACCTTAGTAGGTCTGAAACTTTTTATAAATTCTATAAGAGAAGAATACTATCGTTATTTTTTTAACACCGTATGCGCGCGTAGCTGCGTTAATTTACAATTGCTTTATAAAGCAGTGTACCCATTATTTTATTTGCATAAACAGTAATATATATCCATATTTTATCGTTATTTTGATATAATAAATGGATTTAAGCTTGTTATCAAGTGAAGATGGTTAGAATATGATGTTACCCGACATTGACTGACAAGGCGTGCCTGAACTTGCTTGTCAGCCTAGGAACCAAGTTATGTGCTTGCTGTTACTGCTCAACAAAACGATCATCGTCACAATTACAGCCAAAAGACGTACACTGCTGTGCGGTCACGAGCGTAAATACCTTACATTAACTCAGAATTTGAAAGCGATTTTCTACTAAAGTATTGATTGAAATCTTAAAAAGTTACGAACACAGTATTCTCGAAACCATACTGTTATGAAATAGGGCTTTCTTCAAAGTTTTAATCGTTATTGCACGAGGAAATCGGTTTTGTATTTTGTGTCAGGTTAAGATATTTATTCTCCTGACTGTACATACTCCCCCAAAGATTCCACAACTATCAGTCCTGTGCTGCCCTTATCCATTGGTTTCTTGCAATCTTCATCAGATCTAGTGTGTACCCACTCTGCGTACCCACTTATCGGTTCTGCGAATAAAACAAAGAAGATAAAGAAACGATAAATCGACAAAGGTATAAAATTGCTTTTATTATAAGCTCGTGGAGAGTATTACTGTCCGCGCCTAGCTGACGTAAATAGCAACGAAAACGCAGCGAAATGTATATTCAAGAATATTTCAAGGTATTTTGAAAGTGGTTCTTCTTGTACCTACCTGCTTGGTGGCATTGAGCTATAAAACTGTAGTTACGGTATCAATCGCATGAAGGTAGCATGGGTCGTTAGGTAACTTGAGTAATGGCGAAGTTATTATAGCCACTGTAATCGCTCCGAAGAAATTTCGGGGAATTTTTATAAATAACAAATGCTCGATGTTTCTTGGTAATGTGAAAGAGAAAATGTAAGGGTTTTGTGACGCATGTGAGGATGAGGATTTAGTTCAGGTTAATTTTAGAAAGTGATGTTGAACTAGTTGATGGATATTTCATTTGTGACCTTTTATATGACCTTTTTCAGACCAAGTTCCAGACTACTAGTTAATTAAACTCCATTACAAAAATGAGTTACAAATAGACACTTATATTTCTCCGAATTAAGGTTTCATAATTTATTCAATTGATCTGGAATGCGATGTGTAACAGATTGAATCTGTATCCCCAATCACATTACGGCCTACATTATAAACCACTACGCTGAACAGACAACTGAAATTCATAATGATATTCACTGAAAACAGGAAAAAGTAGAAAATGAAAAGGCATTGACCACATAGAGGGTTCAAATAATAAAAACTAAAATAATTGTAAAATAATATTGTGAAAAATATAATGTTCAAACATTTTTTTTTATAAATGTAACGTTTTGTATAATAATAAAATAAAATAGAATACTCTTTATTTCATTCCCTCCTCGCCACCGAGGCCCATCGCGACGACCCCGTCAGTGTCCTCTCCTCGGTCCTTTGCTCAAGCCAACCCACGTAGCTGAGCCAGTAGTTGTTTAATTATTTAGTCCCTTAAATAATATTTCTATTAGATCCTCTCCCAGAGACGTCCTAATCCGAGGCTCGTACCCAGCAGGGGGTGCCCTTAGCGATTTCGTCGCTTAACTTTTAAGTATTTTTAAGTTAAAGTTAAAGTTAACCAGTAGATATCCATGAAGGATAAACTGCGAGATAAAAATAAAAATAAATAAAATAAATAATGACAATACACACACGGCATCATATAACCCCAAGCTAAGCTGCTCCTATACTACTCTCTCTCTCTCTCTCTTCTGCTACTATACTACTATACTTAATACATAGATAGATATTTTTAATTGCACATAGCAAATACCCAGAACACCTGAAACAAATATTTGTAGATGCCCATTACAAATACAAAAAAAAAAACTCTTTGTCTTTATTGTACACCATGAAAAATTACAAATAATGAGTTTAAGAGCTACATACGGTGTTACAATGGGTGGCCTTATGACTAAAAGCGATTTCTTGCAGACAACCTTTGTATCGTCTTGTAAGAAAAGGAGAATACTGGCCTGTAACTGTCTCACTGCAAGGCAAAGGCTTCTTTTTATGCAGACAAGGCACAAGCATTCGACATTTTTGAGCGCTCAAAGCAGATTGGCTACTTCAAACTAATATTAAGTATACGTCCAGGTTTCCTCACGACGTTTTCCTTCATGGCAGTGATGTCTAAGATAAAATTAAAAGCTAATATTAATTTAAAAAATCACATTAGTATTTTCCCAGATTTGGACCCATAACCTCGTACAGATGCCAGCACATCAGGCTATCCAAAACTTTCAATTTTTCCCAATTGAACACGAACCTTATTTTTTTGTAATAAAGTTGAGAAATTATCAAAGAAATTTGACAGGTTGGGGTGGATTCAAGTGCTAGCCTCTCTACATGAAAGGCAAGGCCTTAGACACCGAACTATCAACAATTGCTTGAATTTATTTGTTTTTAAACAGTACAATATACGGTTGTTATGTTTTCTCAAAGCACAGAGAAACCATAGACTTCATATGATTTTATTAATTTCACCTACGCCTATACAGACACACAGACAGACATACAGAGATACAGATCTATCAATGAAGCTGCAGCGATGTAGTTAACTTATTTTAAAACGATTAAAAAAAAATGGAGGAGGTTTCTGTTTGACTGTGTGTATGTACATATGTTTCGTTTTCCTTTTTGTATGTTCAACGATTTTTGAGTCAGTAGCAAACCGATTTGAAAAAAACATGTTTCCTTTTAAAAGTCTTTTTAGAGGTGGTCCTAGAGAAATGAGTGCACACCGTAGCATAATATGGTGATTTAAGGTTCTTTTATAGTAACTCGTACATTTTAACTCTATCAAATTTACTTACTTTAACACGTTGAACGCTAAATGACCGACAAACAATACAGTTTCTATTGTGTCTCGTTGTTTGGCAGTTAAGGTGTTACAATACAAAACAAAACACAACACAAAAATTCTATCCCCTCCAAAATAAGCTTCCATTTTCAATATACAGCTGTCACAAAAATCCTATTAAAGCTGTATTCACACAGTACTGTCGTACGACCAGCTGCAGGCGGGCACAAGTACCTCGTTTAGTGAATATTAGCACGTACCTAGTAATGCATTTCTGACGAGTAAGCCGTTTTGCGCAAATGTACAAACAGCCTTACCGTGTGTTGTACAAAAATAGCAGTGGGCTACGTGTGCAGAAAAAAAAATACACATAGCGATGTATGAAAAAAGGTAAGCAAGTCACGTGTAAAAAGATAAAAGATCACTTAACGAAATTCTAAAGAGATTTTCTTTTGAATCTTTTGGATTTGTGAGTTATTTTCCATATATTATGGTTTTATTGTTCGCGCCAGCCTGAAATGTACCTTCTATTTTTAAACTTTGCTAAAGTACTGCTTCGTTGGTCTAGTGGTCCCAAGCGCGACTGCTGAGAGTGAGGTCCTGGGTCCTTCGATTCCCAGGTTAAGTTTCTTCCAATAGGAATTTTGTCATTAGTAACCCGGAGTCTGGATCGTGCCCGGTTGATGGCAATAGGCTCACTCCCTATTACATGGCACGTAAAATAACTGGCAAAATGTAGGTGTGACTATGCCTATAAGTCTGGCCAACACTTCGGGGAACACAGGATAAGCCTATTGTCTGTACAAAGATAATTGGATTGCTAATCAATCACGCCTCAACGGCTAAATAGGACAACCTGGATAAGGACACAACAAAATAATGATACTGTTGTACCCGGCAATACTATTCCCGGGGATAATTTTCGACGTTCACATGGGCAAAGCCGCTGGTAAAAGCTAGTGAGAATCAAACAAGCAGAACTGAACAAGCGAGAAATATAAGACGGCCAATACATCACACACCTGTTATTACTAGGGAGTTCACTCAGTCGTAAAAGTATTGGAAAAGCGATACAAACCAATAAATGCCGATAGACGGAGACCCTTCCACATAAAGACTTAATAATTTGTTACGTCGAGACATGGCTTTTACCTCATACGGGATTCCTATTTCGTACTGACTGTAAAAAGAAGAAATTAAGTAAAGAAAAAATGTTTTTTTGCCATAAAACACGTGCAAACTTATGTAATAAAAAATTGAGGTCAGCCTGTGGATGGGTTACCGTTCATTACATATTGAGACTCCTCCACGCCTCAGAAAGCACTTTAAGCCGTTAGTACTGGCTGACATTTGTAGAATCAAAATCAAAATTCATTTATTCAAATTAAGCTGAGAATCAGCACTTTTTGAACATCAAAACGTTTACAAACGACAGTCCCCCAAAACTCCCACCCTTCACCACCTCCTAGTGTTTTTACTAAGAAGAAGAAGTGGCGGAACAAACTCCCCAGCAAAATCTGTAGATCTTTGACAGTCGTTACGGGTCCCAAAATTCTGACAACCAGTCTTACCTCTTAAAGGGGTATTGTGTCTGTGTCTTGAGCCTAGTAACTAGGCTGTTCTGGGTATCTGCTATGTATAATAAACAAATATCTATCTGTGTAATGTATTGTATTAAGTATATCAGTCATCTAGTACCCATAACACAAGCTCTGCTTAACTTGGGGCTAGATGATGCTGTGTGGATTGTCCAGCATTATTTATCTATTTATTCATAAACCCATAGCTAAGAACTACCCGTCATCCTGACTACCGACTTTCTATCACAATGGCGTTGGAAGCTAACTTTGTAACCCCGACATTGCAGACAAGTTAAACTATGGAACGTGCTATCATCTTTAATATAGAAGTTTTAGTTTAAACACTCATCTATTTGCCTCATTGGTCTAGTGGTTCAAAGCGCGACTGCTGATTGTGAGGTCCTGGGTTCGACACCCAGGTCGGGCAAAGTTTTATTGAGTTTTTCCTACAGGAATTTTCTCATTACCAGCCCGGAGTCTGGATTTGTGCTCGGTTGTTGGAAATAGACATCGCCCCCTGTTACAACGGACCTAAAAACATAACAGGGGAATTGTGGGTTTAACTTAAGGTGCATCCCTGCCGAACCCTTTGGGGAATGCAGCCGTGATGTTATGTTACAATCTAGTGTTGTTATATAACTTTTAATTTTACTTTTTTGTGCTTCTTTTTTACGATACGCCACGTTTGCCCCGCCATGCCTCGGAAAAGACGTAAAGGTGGTCTCGACTGTCATTTGTGGATCTTTAGCGGTCGTTACGAGCACATAAATTTGACTACCAGACGTGGGATCATATTGCCCAGTAAATTATGGAGGGGAGATAGGCAGATATCGCTCTATGTAAAATACAGGTATTCTGGTGTATCGAGTAAGACTGTAAGTCAACCCCAACGCAGTTGGGAAAATGCTAGGTTAATTTTAAACCGTGGTGTTAGGCAACTGAGCCTAACCCATTTTTAAGCTTCCCTTTGTGCCTATTGGCCTAGCTCTGTTCTGTCTCCTGCTTGATATGGAGGGAAGTGGAAATTATGTATTTTTCCAACTCCTCCGCTGTTCTTTTCTGATTAATTTCGTTGTCGGATCCAAGACAGTTGAATGGTTTCTCCGGGACTCGTCGGGTTACTTTGTCTCAACGCTTTTGTGGTGGTTGCTACTGTTGATTCTGGTTTTGAGGAGTGGCAATGGTTTGGAAATAGTGTGGCGGGCGTGTACCATAAAAAAAAGCTGATTCAATTTTTTTACATTTATTTTTTGGTTGGAATTTTACTTGTCGTTGGGCGTTTTAGCAAATACAGAGTTAATTTATTTTACTAGTCCCATCGACTTGAAATTTTGTACAGATACCTACTTTACTTTTCACAGCCATTGTTATCTTTATGCATAAAAATTCCACCTCCGTATGTTTATGCCTCGAAAAGTCATCGATAAATTGACTGTATTTTAATAGAATAGTGTTTTTATTGCTTTTAAATCACAAATCCAAGTAAACGGGAAATTCCAAGCGTTTCGAGAAATTAAAATTTAAAAAAAGTTGGGTGATCGTAAAAATTATATGGTAAGCAACGTACGTAGATCGGTTTTATTTGTAATATGCAATTTATTAGGTAGGTACCTTCTATAATATATCTCCAAATATAACCCTGTTAGCGAGAAAGAAATATTTTGTGTGTAAGTAAAAGGTGATAAAACGTATTTACCGTATCTTTGAAAAACCTCGCAATATTTCATTATTTCGCTACTGGTTATTCTGTCAAAAGCATAATGTAACAAACATTTTTATTTGCGAGAGATGCTCCACTTATAAAACTCTTCTCAATGAGCTCTTAGTTTTTAAAAACACAGTATAAAATATTTTAGTATCGCGTCGCCGCAAAAAATACTGTTAAAAACTTATAAAAGATAACTTACAGGCAGAAATTTCTTTTGTCTTTGAATCATCGTAGACACAAAGTGAGTAAACTGTTCGTAACGGTTCGCGACAAGTTTTATATTAAAATTCCTTTATGCGATATTTTGAGAGGAAATTTAGAGAATATGCTGAAAGTAGCGCCGGCAGCCGAAAAATTGAGTGGAAATAGGTTTTCATGGTATGGGCATGTGATGGGAAGGAATGAGGATCATGTTGTAAGGAAATTTTTGATTTTAAATGTGGAGGGTTATACGAGTAGAAGAAGACCAAAACGATGGATGGATTAAGAGTAAAATATGATAAAGCAGGAGACTTTTGAGATGACGGCAAATAGAGATGTATGGAGGAAGAAGACATGACCCCAAATGAATTACGATGTTTTTATCGTATTTATTTATTTATTTAACACACATACCACTATCATCACAGGCTTACCTAATACAATAGTTTAGTTATAGTTATTGTCTTACTAATCTTAAACTTACAATTATATTATTACAAAAACCAAGAGTAATTTTTAAAAAGGGCCCGTGTGAATTCACTCAGAGTACAATTGAAGCAGTCCATCTGGGTTGCATGTGTATACGTACAATATGGGCAGGAGGATGATGCCTAAAAAAATGCAGTGCTAAAACTGAATGCATACACATATTTAACGACCGATGTGGCGCGGCGGGCGAAGGTCCGGGTGCTCTGGGTGTTTTCTATGTACAATATAAATTATCTATCTTTTTAATGTATTGTATAAATAGTATATCAGTCATCTAGTACCCATAACACACGGTCTGCTTAGCTTGGGGCTAGATGATGCTGTGTGGATTGTCCAACATTATTTATTTTATTTTATTTTTTTATCTATTATAGTATTACGTATGTGCTTTAAGCCTTTTATTGAAATCTTATTTTACCTTGTGGAATACACATAAATGAATGTGAATAAACAGCTATGAATACATGATAAAAAAACAACAAAAAGCACAGGGTATCAAAAAAATTCATCCGCATCATTGTCAACGGGAAAAGTGCCCAGAAGGCTGGCAGCATTGCAACGCTGAATGGCAATGCTGATTCTTTGGCCAAAAAAGGCCAGCCCTCTCACGTGAAGACCAAACGCTTTGCAATTTCTCGAAAAACTAAATGGGCACACGGACCACATGGCTCTAGCGTTTCAATATGAATATGAATCTTAAAGCTTTATAGTAGGTAGATCCTGTAAACTTTCGTTTCTTTACGTGTATTTATATTATAAGTCTATGGAAGCTGCGCCCGCGGTTCAAAAGTCAACATCAGATGCCTTTGCCATGACTAGGGTATAGTTCAGTTTCTGGGATAAAAACTAATTTATGTGTTAATCCAGGGTTTGAGCTACCTTTATAATGTGTAACTTTATTTTAGTGATTAGTAGACTGTAGGTTTACACGGTGTTAGTTAAGGTAAGTACATAAAGTTGGCAAAGTAACGAACAGCCCTGGGCGTTTAGCGTGGCTCAGTAACTTAACAAGATTCTTAAGCTCATGTTAACGCAAGAACAAACAAAGTTCAAAAAGCAAGATAATACACCCCTCATCATTATTATATTCTTCAAAATTCGACACATTACCCCAAGTTCAAGTTAAAACCAGGTTCGTTACAAAACAACTAAGTTATACATATTTCCAGAAACGGTTTCCATTAAAAGTTATATCCGAAACAAGTATAAAATGTTTTATGGAGTTCTTTTTAATGCAGTGTTACGTGAACTTTGTATTTGTGAGATGTGTTTTGGAGTCGGTGTTGTTGAAATGTATGGTGCTAAGCGATTTTTTAATGGAATAGCTTGTAAACGTTGTTAGCTCGTTAAGTGCCAGACTATGAGTTAAATCGTGTTAACAATCGATTTTTGGAGTGAGACTTGTTTTTTAGAGAGAGTGATTAAAAGAGAGATAACTATAAATGCTTTTTTCTCTCTGTTTACCACCTCCATAGTGTATTCATCTTATTCATCATTCTCTTACAAATTATCCTGAATACAAAGTTTCAGATCTACTGCATGTGAATTAACATTTTTTTTCTTAGATTTTTTTTTCTATTTTGTTTATGGCCATTACGTTAACAGAATGCCATGCCTGAACTCTCCAACGGGTTAGGTAGAGGTGTTAGTATCTGTACAGTTAAGTAGTTCTCACACATTTTTCTAGTTATGTTCAACATGTAATAGTAGGCAAGCTTATAACCATCAATCGGGCACGAATCCAAGCTTCCAGCTGGTACAAAAAAAAAACCAGATAGAAAAACCCAAAAAGACAGCCGACCTGGAATACGAATCCAGGACCTGGTGCTCAGTAGTAACACTTACGACCACAAGACCAACGAGATATTAACATAAGCTGAACTATTTTAATCAGTAAATAGGTTATTAATAATTTAATTATTAACGACCGATGTGGCGCGGCGGGCGAAGGTCCGCCTGCGACGCAAGAGGTTGGGGGCACGATTCCCGCCTTGGGACAAATGTATGTACGATCTACAAATATTTGTTCCGGGTGTTCTGGCTATTTCCTATGAAAAATAAAAAATATCTATATATGTAATGTATTGCATTAAGTATATCAGTCATCTAGTACCCGTAACACAAGCTCTGCTTAGCTTGGGGTTAGATGATGCTGTGTGGATTGTCCAGCAATATTTATTATTAATTAGAGAGCTACCTACACTTCGATTGTACACTTATACACTTAATCTGAACCAATAAAACAAACTTCTTTAAGAAACTAAAATCTAAAGTATAACAACATGAGTACAAAATGAATACTAATTCCAGCCTTAATCAAATACTACTTGAAACTTATTAAGTAACCCGTTACGACCAGAAAAGTTGAAAAGTTACGACGAAATGTGAAATATTCACGAGTATAAATATTTAAGGACCCATCCGCGGAGCGAGTTTGTTCAAGTTAATTATTTAAAATCATTTTTTCGACTCAGCCTGTGTTGTTTGTAAATTAAGTAGAGAGGGTGAGGTGTCGAATATAAAGAAACCTTGTAAATACATCAGCACCCTTATTAATAAACGAAGAGTTAATTTAGCTTGACTGCCTCTATGGTCTAGTGGTTGGAAGCGCTTCTGCTGAGCATGAGGTCCTGGGTTCGTTTCAGAGGGTTATTGGGTTTTTCCATCTGGAATTTCTCAGTAGCAGCTCGGAGTCTGGATTTGCTGCCGGCTCAACACTTTTACATAGGACATAACCAAACAGAAACGAGTACGTCTCTGCTTAACCCTTCGGGAATATAAGGCGTGATGTAACATAAGATTATTTTAATACTGGAATGAATGCCTAAATATCGTTGCATCGGATTTTCAACTGTCAGTGCTGAGTTGAGAGTTGAAAATCCAAGAGTTCACTTTTATACAAACATTAATTTTGGTGTCGCCCAGTGATAGTGAAAACGGAGATAACTTTTGTTTTTGTCTCTTTCGCTTAGTTGGAGTCTCCTCACGCTTTACGTCATAAAACTTATGAAGGTTCTGTCCGCATGTCAACTTTCAAACATAAACCGTTTGGCCGTAAAACCCTTGTATGTGAGACTTAAGTTTTAAAGCTGGGTATAAACAAAAATTGCCAATCGTAATATTGTTTTATATGAAATGGACAACATCAATGTATGACAAAATTAGTAATCTGCCCTTATCACAATTTATTTGGGGTCGGCGCAGCATGATTTCTTTTTCCATACTCTATTTGCCGTCATCTCAAGAGTTGCCTCTTTTCTAGCCATATCATCTCTCATACAATCCATCCATTTTTTCTTTGGTGTCCCTCTACTCTTGTAACCCTGCACATTCATGCTCAAAACTTTCCTCACAACATGGTCCTGATTCCTTCGCATCACATGCTTTTACCATATAATAAGGCAAAAATATATAATAAGAAAATTTCCTATATAGAAACACATTATGAAATAATCTCTAATTTTATTATGCTAATGATTTAAATGATAACAAACATTATATCAATAATTATGTTAGTATAAAGATTATTTTCTATTGTTGGATTAAACAAAAACGCTTTTAGTACTTTATAGGTTCATATTTCGAGGATTTTAAAGGTCACTTGACTTTAATATAATATTTGAAATAAATATTTTTATTTCGCTTATTGGGGTGGGGTAAGGGATGGGTGAAAGTTTTGTTTTGTGCTTAGCTGTATCCTGCGTAAGCACCCTAAACCTGAAATATGTATTGGCATAAATAATATTGAACATTGGTTCAAAAATTTTTTTTTTTTTAAACGTTGCCCCACACTAGGAATTTCTCCTGTTTCGTGGGTGCATTTACAAACATTTAAATTCACATACACAAACAGCCACACCCAGAACAATTACCTGTAGGTCATACAAATAATTGTTCCGTGCGGGGATCGAACCCACAACACGCGGCGCAACAGCCGATGGCTCAACCACTGCGCCAACCGTGTCGTCAACATAACATAACATGTTGTTTATAGTTTAGATGACATTTTCATTGTGGTATTGCCCACCTAGATCCGGACTCGAATGGAGGGTCAACTCTAGTTAACAATGGAAACTGAACACCTACTTTACACAAAAACTATGATCAGTACCGTTCGTCTTTTTGTAACATTTTAATAATTATTAAAAGTCTCATTACCTTTTAGCACCAGTCACTAATTGAATTTAAAATATTGTAAAAAAACACTACTTTTTTCTAGTCACTCATTAATCAAGCGTTAATATAATACACACATTCCCGCTTGACAAATATCGCCGTAACATACTGGACTTAACAAACAAACGAACTAAAACACGAACAAACAGACAAACATTTAGTTTAGCATCGTATACACTGTATTTACTTCAACTTTGTAGTGTCAAAGTTTGCTGACATTCAAGTTGTAAACTGCTGTGATATTATTTTAAGTTATTTTGCATAAAATCAGGGCTTGTGGCTGGCTTGGATTTTAATATTCGATTTTATTTTTTGCTGTGCTTTACTGGGTTCGAAAGTTTACCTTAGACGCCATTTATCTAAGTGATGGATCGTCATTTGTTTTTCTGATTTTTTAATCCCCCAGGGGTCCCTGACGCAAAAAGTCTTCCTTCCTTGGTGTCACATATGTAGCCATTTTAAACATCGAAACTTCCAAATGATTAATCAGGTATTTCAACTGTTTATCAATAATTGAAACACTAAAAAATGTATGTGATAAAAATACAAATTAAAAAAAAAAAAACTAATAGTTTAACGCGAGTGGTTTTGATTTGAAGTCTGATATATTAAGATCTACGAAGGACCGTTGATCTACTTATTTGATATTAATTTCAACTTGATACCTTCACGCATTCCTGATGAAAAGGGGTAACAGACAGATGGCCAACGAAGTCATCTTATTAGAGCTCCGTTTTTTTTCCTTTTGAGGTACAGAACCCCAAAAACAACATCATTTTAAATTGGAAACATGTTCAACAGCGTGCAGTCTTGATAACAACATGTTTAAGCATCAACAACCACTGCTTTTCTTAAACTTCGCAACTACAAGATTTTACACCTAAGGCACGCTATTATATACACGAGCGATCTCGTATGCTACAAGTAGGTAAGATAAACAATGCCGTCTTAAGACTTAACTTAACTCTAATTTTAAAAGTTTTCCTAATCAAGAAACCTTGTTACTTGTAGTTACTTGTGGCATGCGTGCACTATGTTTGTGTTTTCTGTAGTTTTCAGTGTAAATTAATAGGGATGTGTCCTAGATAAAAATATATGAAGTCTATTTAGTCCGTCAGTAAGATTACCAAAAAATATTGGACACGTATTTTTTTTGCTTACTTAATTCAATAAAAAGTGACAATGATATAGCACATCAAAGTTCTTGGGAAGGGGCTTGTGACGTCACGCCGTGCTACACTTTTAATGAAAAGCGTAACACGGCGTGACGTCACGCGCAATTTCAACGCACTATAACGTCGTCATTTTTGGTTTACGTGACAAAAGAAAAATAACGTGTCCATTATTTTTGAGTAATCCAACTTTCGAACCAATCAGATTTTTTAAGGACACTACCCTATTGTATTGGATACCTTGGATCTTCACTTTAGCTGCCAATCTACTATATATGCTACCGGCTTTAAATATTTTTAATCCCAAATTATTAGGACACTACCCTATTATAGTTTAATCAAAAGGAGACGAAGATACTTATATAAGTATCTATACTATATACTACATTGTAGTAAATATATATACTAAATATATGTACTAGACATACTATATGTATATACATACTAGACGACCCGGCAAACGTAGTTTTAACATTTTAAGCCTAAAAAACAAAAAAAAATGTTTCGTGTGGGGTCAATATTATCATTTAGGGGTATGAAAAATAAATGTTGGCCGATTTTCAGACCTCGGTCCAGGCGTTTTGAAGGAGTTTGGTAACAAACATTCCGTAAAATAATTTTGTATATTAGAAGATTTACTTTTTCCTGATAATGATTGATGTTGAAAATCTTACACGTGTATCTTCACGACCTTTCCGTAAAGAATCATTGAGTCCACTTAACGTCAAAATAAAATAAAGTGAAGTGGCCAAAAGGAACTTTAATAAAATTCAAGGATATTTGACACTAATCTTATGTTTGATATAAAGAAACATTCACGATAAAATAATTATGAAACGTTGGCCTAAAGGAAATGGTCAAATCAATAAAAAAATCAAAATGTGACGGTATTTTGATAAATCATAGATGATATATGTAATTGGAGGAATTTTGTACATCAGAAATACATATAAAAACACGTCATTTTCGTCAATGATCTTTATTTAAGTAGATAGATAAGTCTGATAAAAAACCTAGAGGTAACAATCTCTTTCGAAGTCCAGATATGATCTTGATCAGATCAACTATAAGGACCATGCAGATTAGTGTCTCAGTTAGTCTTTATGTTCTGTACGGACAGAGACAGTCTTTTGATTCTTCTTATCTTTGACAGTCGTTACGGGTAGTCAGAAACCCGAAAGTCTGACAGCCAGTCTTACCAAGAGGTATCGTATTGCCCAGTAACTGGGTTGTGGAGGTCAGTTCAGCAGTTGCTCCATGGAGCTGGCTAAAAGGCTAGGTAGATACCTAGCCTTTAACCAACTATGTTGGGGTCAGCTTCAAGACTAACCAGATGCAGCTCAAGTATTTTCAGTCAGTCAGCTCCATCTCCATCTCTTAGTGTAAGGATGTTTCATCATCACCATCATCTGATGGTGATGATGAAACAGTCCTTACACTAAGTTACTACATCCTTTCTATGAGACACAAAACAGAACAGACCTTATACTCCAAGCGTCTCAGACATTTACAAACACAAAAAGAAAATCTACTCCAAACCCCAAGACATGAATTAGCCCCTTCCGTGTTAAACATTTGCCGACTCACTGTCCCATTATACTAACGAACTGAGACTTCAATTTACTGACGCACTGATAGTTAGGCTGCTGCCATTGGAGTGGAAAGGAGCGGAAATATGTGGAGACTGTAAATAAATAAATGAAAAATAATGCTGGACAATCCACATAGCATCATCTAACCCCAAGCTAAGCAGAGCTTGTGTTATGAGTACTAGATGATTGATATACTTAAATTCAAGTAAAGCAGCAGCGTATTACTGTCCCACTGCAGGGCAAAGGCCTCTTTTCATACAGAGAAGGCATGAGCATTAATCACCACGCTTGCTCAAGACGGGATGGCGATTTCAGACTTATATTAATTATAATTATAAGTCCAGGTTTCCTCACGATGTTTTTCTTCACTGATGTCAGTGATGTCCAAGATAAACTTAGAAAGTACATATGAATTGGAAAACTCACATTGGTACTTGCCCAGGTTTAAACCCACAACGTGCACAAGAGGTGAGGCCTAAACCACTGGGCCATCATGACGCACTTAATACACTTACTTAATACAATGCATTACATAGATAGATATTTTTTAATATACATAGCAAATACCCAGAACAAATCTTTGTAGGTCGTACAAACAATTGTCCCAAGGCGGGAATCGAACCCGCAACCTCCTGCGGCGCAGGCGGACCTTCGCCCTCCGCGCCACATCGGTCGTCAAAAACTATAAGCTATCTATGTATAGCTGGAGAAAATAAGCTAATAGAATTTCAATAAATCCAGGTCTACGCTTCATTCCGCTTGCTTGGACATTGGATATGGCTAATCGCAACAGCGAGCGGACGGAGCTTTAAAGCTACCGTACCTACATTAAGAGAATAAACGAAATGGACCAATTGGCAGCAGATCGATCTGATCGGATGCGTATAGATTTATATAAGTATTATCTTACGGGCGCCGCCAGTAGAGACTGGTCATCTCTTAGCTGCCACGGCCTGTTTTAATTTCTAAATTGTCAGTTAGTTTTGCTTTTGAATACGGAAGCTTTTAATGTGCACGTCTTTTACATGGTTCTCTCATTTATAATTTGAAATATATTTTAAATGATGTGACCTTACTTATACCTGTAGCAAAATTATGACGTAAAAAGAGTGGCCATGGAGTTTCTTGCCCGTTCTTCTCCATAGGTACACTTTTGAATGGGCGACTCGCTTAATTTTTCCGATTCTTTGACAATTCAAAAGTACCTGTAATTGGTTTATTTGAAATAAATTCTGTGCCTTCTGTCAGTTTTGTTTCCATAAAATTTGGTCTTAACGGTCAAACCAGACTAAGCTTAAGAAAGAATTGAGCGATTTTGTTAATCCGTTAAATTCTTTTAAAACTGTGTCCCATTTCTTTCTCCATTACGAAAGCCTGTTCACCGCTTACTCGCTCGTTACAATGTACATGCAGCCTTAGTGAGGTTTCATCGTGACGTAGTAAGATTGAGGGCTGCAAATGGTTTGCCGATAACTTTAACTCGTAACGAAGGGCAGACGGGGATTGGGTTTGGTACCTAAGAGGTAGTTTATAATTCAATTAAGCGATTGGTAAATTGTTTTTATTCTAGCTGCGTTTTGCGCAGTTACCCGCGGTTAAACAAGTCAACATTAGATGACATAGCCATCCTACCGAGATAAAAAGTAACTTATGTGGTATTTAAAACTATAGGTAATCTATCTCTGTTCTAAATTTTATACAGAAGCGATTAGCCGTTTTGGCGTAATTGATATACGAACAGCCTTCCATTTAAACTTTCGCATTACTTAATTAATTTACTAGCACTTCGCGCGAGACTTTATCCGCGTGAATTTCGTACTTTGAACTTTTAGACATACTCTATAACACTCAAGCATAATGTAGCTTTCTAAAAGTGAAAACATTTTTATTATTGGATCATGATTTTCGGAGATTACAACCTACATTCAAACTTACAAACAAATTTTACCTCTTTATTATATTATTAGTTTATAATATTTTTTTTTGTTTTTAATCCCTTTTTTAGAATATTGTGATCACGGAGGAGTGTGAGATTTGGCATAGTTGTTGTTGTTATATAGAGAAGGAGTACAAAAAACTAAAATGGTCGAATTTCGTTCACTGAGCGAGGACTAGTAGGAATAAAATGTGTTATGTTTCTTTACGCACATTTTTTTTTATTGTATTGACCATAAACATACAATTTGTCTTTGATTGGTTCGATTTTTAAATCTTTGGACATTGATCAATCACGATTGGGCCAAATATTTTTGATCCAATCTTTCCAAACTGTTTGGTGGAACGGATCGAAATAAAACGTCATGCAATGGCATGCGGCATTGTGAAGTGTTCCTCTACGTTAGTTCACAAAGGGATCCAAAGTATTGTAAAAATCCTATAGCATTGTGTGAGTTTTGCTGTGTATTTTTTCACGTACTAGTTTGACAAGCTTGTAGAACCATGCTACCATTACTCGTTCCACTGCTATTTTTGAAACTGCATAGTTTTGGTCACCAAAAATATCTATTTTTTTTCTTTTTTAATACGTTGCCCCACACTAGGCATTTCTCCTGTGCCGTGGGTGCGTTTACAAACATTTAAAGTCACATACACAAACAGCCAGACCCGGAAAACTACCTGTAGGCCATACAAATAAAAATCCGTGCGGGAATCGAACCCACGACGCGCTTCGCAGCAGTCGGTCGCTCAGCCACTGCGCTAACCGTGCCGTCAAATCATATCGTGCCGTCGTATTGGATCTACACTTGCCGTTTTTAGCCTGTGATTCTTCTATTTTTGTCATGCTATTTCTTAGCGTGTGGAAGACACTCCTGTTGGCCCAGTACTTGAATACGAGCTTTGCATCACCAGGAGCGTCCATCAAAACCTGTGCAGTGTACTGGTATCATGATTCTCAATGAGATTTATAATGAGAAATGCTAAGTGCCAAGTAAAAGCCATAAAAGCAAGTAAGTGCCTTTAAACAAAAAAAAAAGTGTGTGGAGTCCTTCCGCGCGGAAGAAGCTTCATAATGTGGAAATGAAAATAGGAAGGAGTAGAAATTGATTTTTAGTGAAATTATATTGTTTCTATAAGACAAACTTTATTATCATTGCTTACAATTCACAATTTCAATTCAATTCAATTTCATATCCCCTCCATAGTAGCGTTAAACGTTTAACGAAACCTTGTTGGAAGTCGCAAATTCACTTGAAGTTTCACTTCAAAAATTCTCATTATTTTAGATAGAAACGATGATGTCCTCATGACTTTTTACTGTTTTACATAAAAAAAACATCAGCGAAAAAAAATATAAAAATGAGGAAAAAGGTGATAAAAAAATTTCAACGCCGTGGTGTCCAGAATCAGGTAATGAACTCATGATATCAGTTTTTGCTTAAATATCCCTTCCAGCCTTTATGAGAGTTTAACTCACAAGCACCTAGTTTCTTCTAACTTAACTTAAAAAAAAAACAACAACCTAATTGGAAGTTACATGTTTGAGCCGTTTTGGGGTTGAAACAATAGGGCCATGGGACCCGTGTGCCCAAGAAAACGCAAAGGGTTTGGTCGACTCTTCACGTGACCAGAGGGCTGGCCTTTCTTTTGGCCAAAGAATCAGCATTGCCATTCAACGTGGCAATGCTGCCAGCCTGGGCACTTTTCCCGTTGACAGCGATGCGGATTAATTTGCCGATGCCCTGTGATTATTTAATTTCTTCATATCTTATTAGTTGTATCGTTTTAAAGAAATAAATGACTTCACTTACCTAGTATATACCATTTCCAGTACTTAAGATTCTTACACTCACACACTCCCAGCACTGAATTAAAAAAACATGCTAGTTACACCAAGACCCCAGTACTTTGGCGTAAGGTTAGACCCATTATGATACGTACTTAGAAGGGTCAATGTTAATATCAGCCCGCACTTAGCTCTATGAAAGGGATTGAACCCTCCATGATAGACCCACATTGTACAGGGTGTTTTGGAATTCGTGTAGTTTCGTATTTTCGTAATTTGTTATGTTGTGTTAAAATCAGCTGTCATGGACCACTGCTTTCATTAATTCCTTCGAATGCGAAGGAATTAATGAAATCAAGATCAAGGAATGCCTTGATCTCAATCTGCGCATCATACGCTCACGCATGTGATGCGAAGGAATGAGGTTATGTTGTGAGGAACTTGGAGGATGCATGTGGAGAGTTTCAAGAGTAGATGAAGACCAAACACGATGATCGTGTGAAAGAGGATACGGCTAGCAAGGAGGTTTATAGTATAAAGTACCAGCCTATTACTGTCCCACTGCAGGGCAAATCTTCTTCTCATACAGAGAAGGCACGAGCATTAATCACCACGCTTTCTCAAGACGGGTTGGCGATTTCAGACTTATATTAATTATATAAGTCCAGATTTCCTCACGATGTTTTCCTTCACCGATTGTTTTCCTTCACCGATGGAGGTTTGGATGACGGTAAATAGAGATGCATGATAGAGGTAGGTATGATGTGCCAAACCAGTTAAAATTGAAATAAGAGCAAGAGGATAAATCTTATTATCTTGTGTTCTGTTACTGATATCTATGGATGAAAAAGAATCAAATTGTGACTGCAGTGTAATTTTTGAATGTATTTGAATTTTATATCCAGGTGCATAAACCTCTTCGGTCTAGTGGTTGCTAGAGCTATTGATAAGCATGAGGTCTTGGGTTCCATTTCCGGGTTGAACAAAGTGTGATAGGCTTCTTCAAACTGGAATTTCTCAGTAACAGCCCGTAGTCTGGATTCATGCCCGGTTACCGGCAATAAGTATGCCCCTAATTACTTGGGCCTTAGATATAACCAGCGAAATATGTGGTACAATTCTGCACAACCCTTCGCGAAAAACAAGCATGATGGTATGTGATGGGTTCCACTTATTTTCGCCCAATGTTTTAATTACCTCGTTAATTTGTTTTTTATTGCGTTGACAAATGAAACACAATTAGTTTTTATTGTTATTGGCCCCGGGGGCCTGTGTGCATTATAGCTTATCTTATATTGTATTACATGACTTAGACCAGAAGCTCATTTTCACTCATCACTGATTGCAATGATCGTGCATGACCAAGGCCGTCACAATGATGCAATGATAATCATAATTCTTCAATTCATTCAATCGGTGGCAGAGGACGTGAGCACGTGAACAGATCAACTTTCTAGTAGTTGTAAGCTCTTCTGCAGGACATGAGGTCCTGTGTTTGGTATCTGGTTAGGGCGAAGTGTTATAAGATTTATCCATCTGGAATTTCTCTTTACTTGTCTAGACTACCGGATTTTACTAAGAATTGCATATCATTTATTAAATTATCATTATTATAAATTATTGTTTTTTTTTAATTATATATCACATAGCACGGCCGTGGAATCGAACCCAGGACCTCAAGCTTAGCAGTAGCGTTTGCGACCACAAGGCCAACGCCTGGTCCTTACTTTCGCATTTACTCGTATAATATTAAATTTATGTCAGATCTTGTGTTCAAAATTTACCAAGTGAATTTTAGAAACATCCTGTAAATACAATTATGATCCCAAATGAGGTCAAAGTCAAGGCGAAGATTTTGGGAGCTTATCTAAAATGTATGCAGTGGATTAACGGTTTTGGAGTATCATCCCGATTTAGGCCTGAAAGGAGGTCGCTGGATATTGCCTAAGTCAATATGCTCGCATCGATTGGATACCCTCTTTTCTAAGAGATTTTAATGCGTGGGTGATTCCTTTGAATACTGGGTGTAAATATATTGTAAGATTTTGAGGAGAACGGTAGATTGTTTCCTTGGTCTAGTGGTTGTAAGCGCTTCGGCTAAGTATCACGTCCTGTGTTCGAGTCCTAGGTCAGGAAAAGATTTATTGGGTTTTATGGAATTTATTAGTAATAGCCCGGTGTTTCGATTTGTGCCTAGTTAATGGCAATAGGCTTGCTCTCTATACATAGGCTCACGGCGATACGGTCTCTTTACATAGGGCTTAAACATATCTGATGAAATGTAGGTGTATTATACGCACACTTCTGCCTAACCTTTCGGGGAATACAGGGCGTGATAATATTATGTGTGAAAACGGCAAAATGTTGAATAATAATTGGAACGATGTGTTTTCTAAAAATACTTATTTTTATAGCCATGAACTACCGAAAAAAGATTTCATGGTAAATAGATGGTTTATTTAAAATGTAAATGATTATTTTACTACCTATAAAAGTTATTTTTAACACGTACACACTTGACTAATTGCAAATGTCATGATATGACACTTCAAAATCCCATACATTTTGTCACACCGTCTACAGCCGTACTGCCATATAACATATATTTTTAATTTTTTGATATGAAAAATGCGGCCACAGACAATGACGCCTATGGACGAAACGTCATATTATGACTAAAAATGAGTAACGTAATGAGACAGTGCGGCTACAGACGGTACCGATTATAGGTGGTCTGCCATATTACATATATATCGAGATAACGTCATGAGGCGGTCTTTCCCGGAAAGTGTTAAATTCCATAGTAGTTTCTAGGTTTATCATAGACATCACTGACATCGGTGAAAGAAAACATCGTTCATCTGCACTTATAATGAACGTAAGTCCGCAATCGCCAACCCGTTTTGAGCAAGCGTGGTGATTATTCTCTGTATGAAAAGAGGGCTTAGCCTTGCAGTGGGTCAGTAACATGCTGGCATAAAATTATTGTAGAAAAGTAGTAGGTATATGTAAATGAAACAATCAATAAATGAAATCCGAATGAAGTAAGGAACTAGAAAGTAAAGAAACTTTTTGTTCCATGTCATTTCTCTGTACGCTACCTGTAATAAAGGTAGCAAATACTTACTCAGTTCATTCTCATATTTCTTTTCGTAAACAAGTTGATCTTTGTTTACAAAACAGGCTCATAAAGGCTTACGATTTTGTCTCAAAGAGAGCCAAATAACTCTGTGATTGAAATACAATTCAGAATTACTTACTTACTTATAATTTGGAATAGAATTTTCTAGAACCTAAAAGACGAAATTCTCATAGTAATACGTACAGTACGATATACTCAGTCTTGCATTCAGCTACGTACTTCATCATCATTGTCTGCCTAGGCCTTATCCCAACTATGTATGTTGGTGTTGGCATCCAGTCTAACCAGATGCAGCCGAATGCCAGTATTTTACATAGAGCATTTAGCATTGCACATGTCAGCGGGCACGCCCTTGGACTGCCTTGGAGGCTTTTTATGTATTCAGTTTAGCAGGCTTTGCTTGAGTTAATTTTCGATTTTGGTATTTAAAACATTTTATTTATTTATTTTGGCATATTGGTGTGTGCTAGCTAACATGTAGCAAATTATTTAATTGAATGATAAATAAAGATGATTGTCATAATTATTATTTTTTGACATAATATGTTGTATAGCTTCAAGTTCTTCAACCCTATCAGACAGACGTGTTGCTGGGGAGTTTGTTCCTCCACTTCTTCTTCCCTGCAAAAACACTAGGAAGTGGTGAAGGGTGGGCGTTTTGGGGGACTGTCTTATGTAAACGTTTTTGACGTTCAAAAAGTGCTGATTCTCAGCCTAATTTGAATAAATGAATTTTGATTTGATTAGAGCTACTGCCTACCTGACCTCCTCAACCCAGTTACAGAGCAACACGATACCCTTTGGTAAGACTGGTTGCCAGACTTTTGAGCTTCTAACTATCCGTTACGACTGTCAAAAATCTACAAATGACAGCCGGGACAAACGCGTATTTCGTGCCAAGGAGTCTCGATATGTAATAAACTACCATCCATCCCTGGATAGTGTCTAGTTTAATTTCCCATTCAGCGTGACAGTTTTCAATATGACGTCAGCCATTTTCGCGATAGACAATAAATAATGCTGGACAATCTACACAGCATCATCTAGCCCCAAGCTAAGCAGAGCTTGTGTTATGGGTACTGGATGACTGATATACTTAATACAATACATTATATAGATGGATATTTTTTATTATACTTAGCAAATACCCAGAACACCCGGACAGCAATGGTTTGAAAATGTAATATTAAATAATAGTACTTCGCTAAGTTAGTATAAGTGGCTGATCAAGGGTGACCTACCTTTATCCCTCAAGCGCAAACTCATCGACATTTGCATTCTGACCATCTTAAAATATGGTGCTCAAACTTGGTCCCTGACCGAGTCACAAAAGTCCAGACTCAAGGTTTTGCCATAGAGCGATGGAGCGTAGCGTAGTATTAAGCTGAGCGCCAGAATTCGTAATACCACAATACGCTCAAAACTCGAATTGCTGATGTGGGTCATAAGACTGCAGAGTTGAAGTGAGATTGGGTGACCGATGGGCCAGAGTCACTGAAGGAGGCCTAGAAGACGCTGGCATGACGACTTAGTCGCGTTTGCCAAAGATTGACTGGAGAAAACCGCACAGAGAGAGGACTGGAAGGCTCTGGGGGAGGCCTTTGCCCAGCAATGGGACAATACAGGCTAAGGAAAAAAAAAATAGTACCTAACTCTTAAATTAAATAATCTTCAACAGGTCAAAGAGAATACATTTAATCTTACAACGTTAAGTATCTACCTACACTTCTTGTTCGATTAAAGTGGGTACTATGTAGTTAAACATAAAGTTCAAGAACTCCGTAATGTCTCCACAGAACCTTTTCTGGTGTCGTACAAAACTTAAATTGACTTAGAGAAAATTTAGAAGAAAAGCAACAAGGTTTCCCAAGTTTAGTCTAAGCTAAGCTAAAGTAAGGGACGAAATTAGATAACACACAATGAGTTCAAGACTTCAAGTTGCGGCTTCGGAGTTCTTGTTTGACATTGTAGTGAAAGTTAGGTACCTAAACTAGGAGTGTGTAGCTTGCCCGTGACTTTGCCTGCAGAGTTTTTGCTATTCGTTTTCATCTAGTACGTCTCCAATATGCACCTGCCTTTATCCCAAATTAGGAGCTGTGTAACCATGTCCCCGTCTTCCATACATCTCTATTTTCTGTGATCTCAATAATTACTACTTATTCAAAATTGAAATCACATGTTTTAGATGCAAACCATGGTAAATTTGCGTGACGATGTCACGTGTCTTTTTTTTCGAGTTAGAGATGTTTCAAGAATAACACCACCACTGTTGATTTTTCATACACACGTCATCTTCTCAAGAAATTAGGATGTTTCCGTCAACTATGAAACTAATTCATAAGTGTTGATAGAATACAGAAAAATATACGGGTACTAGGTACTACTAGGTGTTATACTGTTCTGTATGGATATCGATCCGGCCTAGTTTGATGCGGGTCCTGAGAGAAAAATATCCTTGAGAAAAAATATCCTTAGAAGCAAAAACTATGTCATGCTAGTTAGTGTATATTAAAAAATATAATTTGTACTGGGTTCTGGATTCTACGAAATTCACTATGAAATACGTTACCGTACATCTGAAATTTTAGCTTTTAAGGTGGCAAAGAGCGAGTTGCTATGTCCAATGAGGTTTTGTACCTTGGTACGAAAAGTATTTAAATTTTATTTTAAATTTGTTTCTAAAGAGTTTTTGCTGATTACTAATAGGCTAATATGAGAGGCAATGTTTTGCTTTCTCAAAAATAATTGCGTAAACCTTAATCAACTAGATTTTTTTACTAAGAAAACTTCGGTTATAAGTAGGGAAATGGTATTTTACAAATTAAGGGGCAAATATTCTACGAAATAAATAAATAAAAAAGATTTATAATGAGCAATTACAGTCCTTTTATACGGTATCCGACATAATCCAATTGCCCCACTTTAAAATTAACTTCCAAGTTTTGATTCTGTTGCAGTAAAAATAACATAATATTACTACCCAAGTTTCAAGGCAATAAATAGCATTAGAAGTTTTTGATATAAGCAGATAGGGCAGACAGACGGACGAAGTCCCACCATAAGGGTATCTTTTAACCTTTTTTGTACGGAACCATAAAAATCACACCTTTATTGCGTTCCAATACTCCAAAAAAATTCACCTGCCTCGTTTTTCACGTTCACGTTCACTGACGTCACAAAGCCACCGACATTTTGAATTTCGAATTTCTACGAATGGCTGTTTGGCCGCAACTTCAGTCAGCCATATTCCTTTTATGTGGCTCGCAACTGACGGAATTGCTGGTTCGCAGCTCAATATCTCTTTCCATTAATCACATGGAAGACGACGGTATACGATATATGCATATGTAGATAGGAACGATTATGATTTTTTTTTAATTGAAAGAAGAGTCATACCAAAAGATCCTGAATAAGTACCAACCAGCCTTTTACTATCCCACTGCAGGGCAAAGGTCTCTTCTCATACAGAGAAGGCACGAGTATTAATCACCACGCTTGCTCAAGACGGGTTGGCGATTTCAGACTTATATTAATTATATAGTCCAGGTTTCTTAACGATGTTTTCCTTCACCGATGTCAGTAATGTCCAAGATAAACTTAGAAAGTACATACGAATTGAAAAACTCACATTGGTACTTGCTCAGGTTTGAACCCACAATCTCGTGCACAAGAGGTGAGGCCTAAACCACTGGGCCATCATGACAGAGACCAAAATATCCTGACTATAAAATGATAAATGATTTTTATTCCTGTTAATAGGATTTACAAACACTTTTACACGTCAACTAGGTTGGTGTTTCGCTATCTGACTACTCTTAGAAGAAACAACGAAATAAACTCAGAGATCACAGTCTTGTTTTACCGTCCTGACAATATCTTGGTTAGATCGTGTGAGGATCATGCAGATTAGGGTCTGAGATGGTCTTTTGAGGAAAGAGCCACACAGATATAAATGGACCTATTCAGTCAGCGCAAGAATTCGTCGAAAATTGTAGAGCTCAACTCAGAACCAAGAAGTGCATCGGGTCGACGAACAATACCAAAGAAAGAACATTTGGGAAGGTACTCAAACTGCTATTAAAGAAATACTATTCGCTCCTCCTACGACTTTTAACAAGTCATTACCTAGTCTCTGCCTAGACTAACTTCAAAATCTACCTCTGCTATCTTTGCCAATTTTAGTTCTACATTGATCTGATTCAGGATAAAATTCAGACCGAAACGATAGGGAACTGGAACAATCCCCATTATATCTGGGATCACGTTGACCCCGAACGTGGGAAACGACTTTAATAGCCTGATTCCTAAAATGGAAGTAAGAATTTAGTTTGTAATGACATTTTGATAGGCTTATAGAAGGTTTGGGTGTTCATAGAGCCATTTGGGGAAGTCAAATGTTTGTTATTTGTTTTGTTATGGGAGATTCGGATTGTTATCTTTTCTGTGTTGGATACAGCTGCCTGTTTATTGAAAATATTAATTGGAGCAACTTGGAGCTTGAGGGTTTAAGGTGTTGAAACGTAGAACAGCAGTGGCGAGGCGTCAACTTTTGTTAGAGGGACGCCGTAGATTAAAAAAACTTAAAAGTAATCTAATCAGTTTTTGGTTAATTAAATTTTATGGATATGGTGGAACCATATAGCCATGTATCCTCAGTGTCACTACGTATATTATTTGGCAATAATAGACACTACCTATTGACGATGCCATTTTTTTTAATCGCGGTAAAGTAGTTTTACAAACCTATAAAGGGAAGCCGGTAGGAATCGAGTTGTATGGACATTTCACCATTAATACACAGTCATATAAAGGCACATGCTAGAGGAGCAAATCTAAGCTCAGCAGAATTCACAGAATGCAGTACAAAGGAGCTCCTATGACGGCTACTGCTAAATGTTACAGTATTTACTGTTCCGGTATGTGAGTGAGATGAAGCTATCTATATATATATCTCTTTTTCACAACGAAACAATGATGGCTTTAGCACATAGTACGACCCATGTGGCTAAAATCGGCTACTGGCATTATCGTTACACGTAAGTAGATAGAGAGATACGAACAGTAATTGGTGGTCGGTCAGAAATTCGACCGTTTCAGCCTTCTGCGCTTTCACCATATAAACTTGAACCATGCTAAATCTAATCTAAAATGAACTCCTGCGTGAGCGCAAAATTCTCTCTTTAAATCCTAAGTTTTCGCTTCACGCTATTATTTATTTCTTTAAAACGATACAACTATTAATACATGAAGAAATTAAATAATATAAATAATCACAGGGCATCGAAAAATTCATCCGCATCACTGTCAACGGGAAAAGTGCCCAGAAGGCTGGCAGCATTGCCACGTTGAATGGAAATGCTGATTCTTTGGCTAAAAAACACGGTCACGTGAAGGGTCGACCAAACGCTTCGCGATTTCTCGAAAAACTAAATGGGCACACGGACCCCAGGGCCCTAGTGTTTCAACCCCAAACGGCTCAAACATAAAACTTCCAATTAGGTTGTTGTATTTTCACTGTTTGAGGTTTTCTTTCACGCCATTATTACTTTTAATTTATTTAATCCTAGCCCGAACTATGCCACAGCTGGGCAAAAGCCCTCCTCAATTCCATCCATTGGTCGCGATTCCGCGCCACCTCTTTCCAATTCTTAAGGAAGAAATCCAGGTCATCACACCATTAATAATATAATAAATAGTACTCCTCATAGCTTACAAAATAAAGAAATAAATAAAACAAAAATATAGTACCTACTCAAAATGATAAAACAAAAAGTTTTGCAACAAATAATTTAAATAATTCCAAATAGACTGTTTGTCATAATTGAATTCTCGGTAGACGTTTGTACAAAGTTTGATAGATACTGTCGCAACGAGTTCGCAACACAGCCTCTCCTATTAATTTACCAAAACCACTTCACTATATTTTAGAGAACTTTACTATTGAGTGGTCTTCAAAGCTTGATGGCTCTTAAAACCACGAATAGCTATATCTTTTATGATTTTGGATACGCTTCGATATTATGATTATATTAGTGGTAGTTTCCCGGCCCATCACCCCCGGGTATACCCATTCGTTATCGTCTATTGAGAAATCAACTTCGGTGTCGAAGTGTCTCGAAAGTAGATTACATGTTTTTGGAGAGGGTAAGGACGATTCAAGGTTGTTTTTTATTTTGTTGAAAGTATACTTACTTTGTGGGGTTGTATCTTTTGAATATTTGAACAGATATTTAGATTTACGACGTTGCTAAAAACTACAAAAGTGTGGTATTCAAGTTATCTACGCGATTGAAACGCAAAAGAATCTGACAACAACCGTTGGTCAGTAGCCTACCAGAAACAATTTTTGTCTGGTTGGAGGATCCAACCATTTCAATGGTGGATCAGGAACTTTACACCGTCTTCCTCATACCCTTAAAGTTTCATCTAAACGAATGTTTGAGTTTTCTTTACCAGGACGTGAACCAGCTTCTTATTCGCACATTTCAGCACTAAATATTCGTAAAGCACAAGGCACGTTACAGTTAAAGGACTGTCTCCAAGATAAACCACATCTATCCAACTAGTTTGGGAGTTGATTACAACTGTCTGCTGAAATCTAGCCGTCTGAGTCTTATTTGTCTTAAAGACTGGGATAACAGGACCGAAATACCAATACCTATAACAATACCAGCCTGTTTCTATCCCACTGCAGGGTAAAGACACTTCTCATACAGAGAAGGCACGAATTTTAATCTATTATTTATAATAGTAAAAATGTTTATGTAGTCTAGGTTTCCCTACAATTTGTTCCTTTGCCGATGCTGCGACTTTTGATGTGAAACATCTATTAGTAAAACCGATTGCTGGCAAGGCATGGCAAGAAACAAATGACACAATACTAAGCTGACAGTTTATCTAGAATAATTAAAAGCATAACCAAGACCAGTGACCAAGCATCGTATGTAGGGTTGAAACCTATGTACTTTGCGAAACCAAGGTCTAGCTCTCTCTGCTCAAAGAGCTCCGTTGGTGTGGCAGCTGGCATAGGGTATCTGTGAGTACATTGACAGATCACGTCGGGGTCACTTTACCAGTTGTCAGGAGATAATAAAGGAAAGATTTTACGGAATAATAATTTATTTATCTTACTTCCAATCTGACACTGTATCTGTAAATGCACTCTAAGATACTCTATGCCAGTTGCCACACTTTCAAAGCCTACCCTGGAAATGATCCTTAACCTTCAGACGTTTTGAAAAGACTTATTTACGCAAGAAACAGCTTCTCTATTCCTTGTATTTCAAGGTGAACACCATAGTAAAAGTTGTTTGTTTTCATTACCACATTCACTTCATGTATAAAGTAGTAGAGGTCATCGACACGAAGTACTAGGTATAAGTAGGGATCTAGTAGTAAGGTCAAACAAACTTTATTTCTCAATGCCGATTAACGACGTCTCCTGAAAGACAAATACGCAGACTTATTACCAAATAACTCAGTTGAGCATGAACACAGGGTTCACAGGGTGATTTTTTATTGTTAGATTTTAGTTTGAGTGGTTGATTTTAAATCAGACAGTCAGAATACAATGCTTACATGAATGAGCTCACTTTTAATGGAAATAAATATTTCACTAAGACTTTTCTTTTAAATTTTCTACTTATACGTCACATTACCAACTTAATGACGTCATCATTCTCCTCCTGCCCTAATCCCAATTTATTTGAGGTCGGCGCAGCATGTCTTCTTCTTCCATACATGCCTATTTGCCGTCATCTCAAAAGCACAAATTGAACATAACAATAATAAACCTATTATGTACTAGTTACCTACTTTAAAAAAATATTAGTATCCGTTATCAGAGCACAGCTGAACTCCTTTTTAAACTTTAGACACTTGAATTTCCATTGATTTTTATACTATTTCTTCTTTTGATACTCATTCACGCCCTATTTCTTCTTTTTAATTTAGTCACTGATTAATGATTCAGCTTAATTCTCTACTATCTAAATTTAAAAATCAATCCACACTGACTGGCTGGAATAAAAGAAGCACCCCGTACATAATTGAATATTATACAATCTAACTAGATTTACATAAAATTAATCAATAGACCCCAATAACCAGTCAGACAAACAGATTGAAGACGTTTGTTTACGCAGAAACCGAAATTGCTTACACTGATCACAAATAAAGTTATCCGAATTTGATTTGAATGTAAATTGGTTAGAATATCACAAGTGAACTAAGTAAGGATTAAGGAAAGACGAACAAACAATATTATTAAATTATAATGATTAAATTGTGATCGATTACTCTGTACTTCTCCCTTCAAACATCCCCTTCACCCCCTTAAAGCGTAGTTTTGAAAATAATAATAGCTTATGGCACTCAGGAATAATAAAGCTTCCTAACAGTGAAAAAAATGTAGAATAGTCTCATGAGTTCCGGAGATTACCCCCTACATACAAAAAAAAACACGTTTTTGTTCACTCTTTATCACTTTTTTATTAATCTTTATTAATTACACGTTATAAAAATAAATTGACATTATTAAAAAATGCACTCTAATCGTGTAACAAACTTTTATATTTTTTTTGACATATGTAATATAGATTCAAGTTCTTCAAAACTAGCAAAACGGACGTGTTGCTGGGAAGTTTGTTGCGTCACTGTTACTTCCCGCCAAAAACACTAGGAAGTGGTGAAAGGTAGGCGTTCGGGACTGTCTTTTGTAAACGTTTTGACGTTCAAAAAGTGCTGATTCTGAGCCTAATTTGAATAAATGAATTTTGGTTTTGATTTTGATCACAATCCGAATTTTGAAGGAAATTCTAAATACATTGCTTCAAATGTTTGAACAACTCGTATGCTCAGCAACGTTTCCTTATAACGCAATGAATGCTGGAACTTGGCTTTGGCCTGGTCCTTTTAAATAAATTGGTCCTTTCCGACTCGATACGTTACGAGTCAAAAGACCTAATTCAACAACAGTAGCATCCATTGGCCCACAGGCCCATTCCCTTAATTAAAACCGTTCAATATCTATCACAATCTCATCTCAGCGACAATCAATGTCAAAAACTTGTCAAAAATGTAGGTTTAGCCATTCACCAATTACCATTCGTAAATGGTGAATGGCTCGTTGGTATAGTGGTTGGTAGTGGTGCTGCTGATTATGAGGTTCTAGGTTCGATTCGAAGGGTGGACCAATTGTAATTAGGTTTTCCATATGGATTTTTTCTGTAACAGCCTGGATTTTGGATCTGTGCGTGGTTGACGGTAATAGACTCGCCCTATATTACATGGAGACTTCAACAGAAGTGATGTAATGTGGGTGTTCTGTAAGTACGCCTCTGCTTAACCCTTCGAGGAATACAGGTGTGATGTTATGTTTATTTTCTATACAAATAAAAAAGAATGTCTAAATGTGTTGCTAAGCTCATAACTCAAGAACGACTGGACCAATTCGGTTATTTCTTCTTTTGTTATGTTTGTTATTATAAGGGGAAAGTTTATATGAAAGAAAAACTAAGAAAACGATTATTAAATTACTTTAAAAAATAAAGTGTAGATTTTTAGGCAAATTCTAAGTCTGGGTTTTGTGGATTGAACATTCAATTTTGGCTCAATGTAATACTTGGGTTACATTCAGTAGCACGTAGGGTTTTTTCGATGAACGTGACTTTTTAGATATTGCAGGTATAATATAAAGAGGTTTACGTAATAGGTGTTACTGTGGATTTTAAAAAGCTCTTCGATGAATTTTTGAACACAATTCGGGGCTTTGTCGAAACAAGCAAAATTTACAAGCGTTTTCTGTCATTTATTAGTACTGTTAATAATAAATAATACCAGTCCTCTACCAAAGGCCTCTTCTCATATAGAGAAGGTACGAGCATTAATCAGCACGCTTGCTCAAGATGGGCTTGCGATTTCAGACTTATATTCATGATAAGTCCAGGTTTCCTCACGATGTTTTTCCATCACCGATGTCTGTGATGTCCAAGATATGAATTGAAAAAGTCACATTAGTACTTGCTAGGTTTGAAACAATAACCTCGTGCACAAGAGGCGAGGCCTAAACCACAGGGCCACCATGTCCTATTACTATATGAGTTAATTTGATTTCGTGGCAACTGGGCGTATCCCGGTTGTAAACGTCCCTTTGTGCCTATTGGCCTATTGGCCTCTGTGCTGTCTCCTTCTTGTTATGGAAGTGAAAATTATGTATTGTTCTAATTCCTCCACAGTTCTTTTCTGATTAATGTCGTTGCGGCATCCAAGGTAGTTAAATCGTTTCTCAGGGATTCGTCGGGCTTCATTGACTCTACGCTTTTCTGGTGGTTGCCACTGTTGATTCTATTTTTCAGAAGTTGCAGTGGTTTGGGAATAGTGTGGCGGGCTTCTCCCAAAAAGGCTCGTCCTTCATTAAATGGGACTTAAATATAACTGGCGACATATGGGAGCAGGATTGATATACATCTGCCTAACTATAACATACCTTACAAGTTTCGTTTCTTCGATATTTGTCAACCATCATTGACTCGACTCTTTTCTGGTAGAACGTACGGTAGTGGTTTGAAATAGTGTGGCAGAATTATACAAAATAAAATCGAGACTTTATTTACCCTGCCTTTGTCACCTACGCATCATCCATCTGTCTGTTACCCAGTAAATGGGTTATGGAAGTCAGACAGGCAGTTGCTTTATGGAAATACTGGTATTGACTCTAAGCTGGAAGCTCACCCTAACATAGGTCAGATGATGATGTGACCCATTTATACGATCCATTAAAACAAATTCATTAAGAAATCTTTTGAACATGTGAATACTACAGACAACCTGATTTTGAATTTGCTAACTTTGCTCGGTGAGAGTAACATAATATGTATAAATGTTAGAAATTCTAGGAATGTGCCGCTAACGAGCTGACAAGTAATTGATGTCTGTGGTTTATTTGACAATTTGACGTTTCAGGACTTAGATACTTAAGGTTCATTTTCACAGTGACATAATATGCTAAGGTTGTCACTATGTTACTAAGACATGATATCTGACTAATCAATTTTAACGGTTGTTTTGTTTTTTTTCGCCTGCCATTTTAGTAAGATAGTACCTGCCTTCAAAAGAAAGAAAGAAAGAAAATTTATCCAGCACTGGCTTAAGGACACAACCACACAATACTAAACATACAAAACATAAAATAAATATTATTTAAAACAGAATAAATAATAAGAAAAACATTAAATATATATTTATCTCAGCATGTGCCTTACGGCAGCGCTAAAAGGGCCCAGTTCAGCAAAAATACCAGACAACTACAGCCTGGCGCTGGTTTTTCCAAAAAAGTTACTCATCCTAATCTTCATCATAATCTGCATCATTTCTGCCAAAAGACGTCCACTGTTGGCTAATGCCTCCGTCAAAGGTTTCTACAACTATTGGACCTTCACCAGATCGTCGGTGCACCTTGTGGGGGGCTATCCACGCTGCTCGTGAACTTCTTTCTAGCTGAAATACTACCATGATTGGATGTACGTTTCTTCAAATTCATTCTAAGCATGTTGCAAGTAACTAGAGATTCCATTTAGAAAACTTTTATTCAGAACTAACTGAGCTTCGTGATTTCAGCAGCCCCGAAGGGATGCCTTTCTCAAAAATCGAGGTATCAAATGCAAAAGAAATAATTTAATCCGATTGATATTACTATATTTTATTAGCGTGTTCAAACAAAAGTAAACAAGCTCTTAGTTCAGCTATATTTTATTTGTACGTATGCATAGATACAAACGAGTGTTTACTGTATTGAGTTCAACATACCACAGCCTTACAAACAA
Organism: Phlogophora meticulosa; assembly: GCA_905147745.2. NCBI lineage: Eukaryota > Metazoa > Arthropoda > Insecta > Lepidoptera > Noctuidae > Phlogophora > Phlogophora meticulosa. Next base: position 14,699,021 of record LR990531.1, on the reverse strand, counting down.
AAAAAAGTATCGACAGGAAACTAAAAGTGCCAAAAGAATAAGTCTAAAAAAAAACAAGTGTCATAAAAAGGAAAGCCAAACTAATGAACATCTCAAAAAAAAGTGTCAAAAAAAATAAAAGTCTCAAAAAAATTAAACAGTAAAATATACCATTGGTAATTAAGCCAGCCTATCATCATCATCATCATCATCAGGCTATACTAGTCCACTGCTGGACATAGCCCTCTCCTAATGAGCGCCATAGCGCCCTGTCTTCAGCTTGCCGCATCCAGCATCTGCCTGCAGTCTTTCGCAGCCAGCCTATAACCCACAGCAATAATACCACGCTACACTGAACGTCAAAACCACAATTCAAACGGAGATACAACAAAATAAATTCACACGCCAATAAAAGCATAGACATTAACACCTAAAAATGTCCTCAAATACATATAAAACCGCTGAAACTCATTAATCATTCCCTCTTCCCCCGCTTCCCTATATATTTATATTCAACGAGGTTACAACACTATTAATCCGATTGACAGTCACTAAAAGCCCAAAGGCGGTTACAATAGCTCTCCTGATAGCTATAACGATTTCCGTTATCGTTAACACCCGTCAAAAACACGCTAACGTTAACGATCTCCGTTAAATTCCGTTATTGCTAGAGGGTGTTGAGAATCTTTTGTCGAGGTCTGCGGAACACGCGATTGTTTTATATAGGGTGTTTATTGTGTTGGTGATAAAGGTATTGTTTGGATTGCTATCGGGGCTGTGTTGGTAATAGAAATATTAGCAATGTTTGATTTTTTAAGTGGCAAGAATAAGACAACTGATACATACATAAATTCACGCCTTTTTCCAATGAGTTCTGTAGTTTCTGCCTGCCTCCATAGAAAGGAAAGGATGCGTGAGTTTATGTGGGTATGAATGTTTGTATGTTTTTAGTGAGCGTCAATTTATTAGATCAATTCCTTTCAGAGCATTATATATGTGAGTTATTTTCGAATGCAAAATTGTTATCGTTTTTAGAAATAGTTCTGGCGATTGTTCCCGAATCTACAAAAAAAGACCTTCTAATAACAATATAATAATAACAAGGAAATATTTGTTTCCAAAGCAAAAATATAGAAAACGGTTTGTGACTCACGAAAGTAACTTTTATAGTTCCTGATATATTTTAGAAATAGTTTTGTCAGTTGAGCTCAAAAAAGTAAACTTCTTTTTCTTCACTTCGTAACTTCTTCTTTTTTTTAACTTCTTGCGTTTACAGGAAGTTAGCCAATCATAGCCGACTTCTTGGTCAAATGACTGAATTTCACGCAAAACTGTTGAACGTATTCGGTGCTGTTGATCACATTTCAAGGTCCCCACATTCACACAACCTGTATATTTACTCAATAAAAGTAAATAGCTACCAACTGTATCGCCCTCTACATGCATGAGGCTGAGGGTGTCACTCCCACCCCTTGTTGTTGACAGTATTTCATTGTTCCAATAAAGATTTTTGTTTATGCCCCTCCAGCCGTGAATTGTTGCAAATTATCTTCGAATTTATTATATTTTATGTCACTTTTACACCATTTTTGGTATGTACGTTTTAAATAGAGTGTAAGGCATTGGGGTATAGTTTATTTTAGGATCAAAGCTCACAGTCACGCTAAGTCGTTGGTCCCAGCTGTCATCTGTAAATCTTTAACAGTCATTACGCGTAGTCAGAAGCCTGAGATCCTAACAACCAGCCTTACTAGTTGTATTTAGTAACTGGGTTGTAGAGGTCCGATAGGAAGTCGCCCCATGTTAAAAACTGATAGTAAGCTTTATCTGGTTAGACTTTTAGCCGACCCCAACATAGCTGGATAAAGAGTGGGCAGATAATGATGAGTAGAAGGTAGGCAGATACTGACCACAGAAGACAGTTAAACTGTAAACACATAAAACAAGCAGTTAAAAATATATATGAGAAATTTCAGACAGATATAGGATGAGCTTGCAACTTTTTTACCAAATCGACAGACAGACAGACGGAAAACGAACAGATCCTATAAGGATTCCGTTTTACCTCTTGAGGTATGGCACCCTAAAAATTGTATTTAGATTATTTAATAAGTCTGCTAGGTCTGCCAACAAAACTTCTAGGCAGTTCGACAGAGATTAATTTTACCTATCTACAATCATTTAGTTTTGGGGAATAAACCACTGCTTCTTGTTCATTCATTACGACCGCTTCCTTAGAATAGTCTTAATATTCTTGAAGAATGGTTTTCGTAGTTAACTCTTGATATTTAAACTAATAACATAACATCACGCTTGTATTATCCTAAGAGTTGGGCAGAGGTGCACCTATAGTTACACCCAATTAAACCAATTATGGGTAATAAAAAGTACCAGCCTATTTCTGTCCCACTGCAGGGCAAAGACCTCTTCTCATACAGAGAAGGGATGAGCATTAATCACCACGCTTGCTCAAGACGGGTTGGCGATTTCAGACTTATATTAATTATATAAGTTCAGATTTCCTTACGAAATTTTCCTTCACCGATGTCAGTGATGTCTAAGATATACTTAGAAAGTACATATTAATTGAAAAACTCACATTGGTACTTGCCCAGGTTTGAACCCACAACCTCGTCCACAAGAGGCGAGGCCTAAACCACTGGGCCATCATGCCAATTATGGGTAATTGGTTTAATTGGGTGTCCACCCAATTTCATCAATTGAATAGTGAATTGAACCACACTAATACCACTAGTCATAATCCTTAATTCCTAAGCTAAACCGCGCTCGAAACCAACTTACGTGTAAACTATCAGAATGCGGTCAAATTCCAATTATATCGGTTAACTAACCACGGATTAACGTACAGTTAATTTCCTAACCCACGTCTCAGGGGCGCTGTTAACGTCAAAATAATGGTGTAAACCGCCATTTTGTTTGTATTTAGGTAGTCGCGGTAAGGTGGTAAGGTAATTACATAAGCGTGTGAGAATAATTTATTGTACACAGTCTTATGATAAATATAATTATATTGTTGATATATGTAGCATCATTATTAAAAATGTGAAAGTTTGTCAGTGTCTGTGTGTTTATTTTTTTACTCTTTCACATTTAAACGGCTTTACATTTATAACAGATTTGGATGAAATTTGTTATGAAGGTAGCTCGTACCTGGTATTAATATATAGGCTACATTTTATCATGAAATGGTGAAGTTTTCCACTGGGAATTAAGAATTGTCTCATGTTTAATTTTTTAGCGCGGGTAACATCGCGGGGTGCAGCTAGTTCTAAATATGTAGGCTTGTTTACTTGACGTTAGCTTCTCGCTGTCAAGTATAGCTATCTCGCTCTTGCCGTATTGTCTGTCTCGCTCACTCTCTTGCCCCTCCGCCATAATCTAATTTCGCGTGTGTAGTGTGTTGCTCTTGTTATTTTTACATTTTCTTATTCATTATACCTAACACTGTTACCAATATACTTACCACTCCTCATCTGTCTAACCTTTTCCCAACTATGTTGGGATCGTCTTCCAGTCTAACCGGATGCAGCTGAATACCAGTATTTTAGATGGAGCGACTGCCTATCTGACCTCCACAACCCAGTTACTAGGCCACACGATACCTCTAAGACTGGTTGTCAGCCTATTGGGCTTCTAACTACCTGTGACGACTGTCACACTTGTCACTGTACTAATATAAATGTAGTCTCATTAACCGAATAGAATACTTTAAACTGTACTCCATAAAAAGTTACAATCAAGAACTTTTAAAAAGTAAGAAGAAGAAAACAAAATATCTATCTTTCTGATATCTTCTATCTCCTTCTTGTCAGTGTTATCATGAGCATTTCTATGATACGGTTAGGTGACTATTGAGATGACGATTAATAGAGATGTATGCAAGAAGACGACCATGAATTGATGACAATGAGTATTAGGAGGTAAAATTGATTACGCTACTTGTAACTTTGAAGTTAAGTTCTTGGTTCAATCCGATAGTCTCCAACATTTATACAAACAAACATCATCACTCTCTTGCCTTTATCCCAATTTATTTGAGGTCGGCGCAGCGTGTCTTCTTCTTCCATGCATCTCTATTTACCGTCATCTCAGAAGTCACCTCTTTCTAAGCCATTTCAAGCCTAGGACTCCCTCTACTACTTGTAACCCTCTACATTCATACTCAAAACTTTCCTCACAACATGATCCTCATTCCTTCGCATCACGAGTCCATACCATGACAGCCGATTTCCACATAATTTATCTGTCACAGGCACCACTTTCAGAATTCCTCTTATGTACTCATTTCTTATTCTATCCATTTGCGTAACACCACACATCCCCCTTAGCATTCTCATCTCAGCTGCGTGCAACTGCCTTTCATTCATTATACAATATTTTGTTTAAATATTGACCAGTCATGTGTATCGCAGAGATTTAAAATCAACAAACAAAATGGCCACTCCAATTTTTATTCAAGTTCTAAGTGGACTTCGCACAATAGACACCTAATACGGGTACAACTCACCTTACAATTGGTTCATAAGAAACCACTCAAAGTACAATGAAATTGGAACTCATAAACCGCTTTGAAGTGGCTTGTATTGTTTGTTGTGTACTAAAGAAACCTAACACTGGCTATTTATAGCGAAGCAATAGCAAAACGTGACTGACCAAGACTGAAATAAGAAATAAATAAAATAACGATACTCTTTGCAATTAACCTCATTTATACTGAGAATCTTAACGCTAGCGAAGGTGTAAGAAAACCAAAACTATCTGAATCTATGTTTTGAGATATCTTAAAAAAAAAGTAATTAAAAGTAAGATTTTGATATAAACACACGGGTTATAAAGATACGCTCGCCAGGGGTTGTCCGTGGAGGGGTACAACCAATATATTTCGAGATCCCTCCATGCCTTGGAAAGCTGGCTAAGCAATTGGTCCCTGTTGTCATTCGTAGATCTTTGACAAAAGTTTGATAATCAGTTTTACTAAAGGATATCGTGATACCCAGTGACTGGCTTGTGGATATCAGAAAAGAAATTACTCCAGGTACATATCAATAATGATAACAAAATTTCACTCAAAAAAAAATATATATGTGGGTACTATAATTATCATCATCTGCTTCGGTAGACTGAAGCTGGACTATGTTGGGGTCGGCTACAGCTACGGCCAGCCACTGCTACTTCATATTTAATTTCCACAATCCAGTCACAGTCAGGTTATCATATTCTTCTGCTTACCCATTGTCCTAACTATATTGGGGTCAGCTTGCAGCCTAACCAGATACAGCTTAGTACCAGTATTTTACATGAAGGGACTGCCTATTTGACCTCCACAACCCAGTTACTGGGCAACACGATCACCCTTAATAGGATTGGGTATCAGAATTTTGGGCTTCTGACTTCCCGTCACGACTATCAAAGTTAAACAAATGACAGCCGGAACCAACGGCTTAACGTGCTCCGAGGCATGCCTGGTAATCATATACGGTGAAAAATTACAGGGAGGTACTACGAGTCGGCTACGTCTGGTTAGGCTGGAAGCCAACCCCGTCATAATTAAGAATACGCTAGCCTATTCTGGCAAAGTTAAGAATAGCGAAACCTATTCTTAAGTATGATGGGATCGGCTCGGCTTCAATTCTAACTAAGGCTAATAATGACTTAGTACCTACTTATTCTTTTCTTGAGTGATTAAGATATGTAGTTAGGAGGTAGTAGGTTTACTAATTACTGTCTCTAAATATAGTAATTACAGCAGAACAGCGACAGTTCTATACTAAGTTTACTCAGTGTAGTTGGGTTGGAGTACTAATTGTTCGAGCCAGACTCTCACTAAGCCCGTTTTTTGTTTTACTATTAAATAGACACAGAGTTAGAAACGAAGAGCTTACTCTCTCCGTGACGTAAGATTTTGATAACATTCCTAATTATGTCCCTAAAGACGTATATCTGATTTGTTCAAACTATTAGGAAGAGGTAGTACAACCACACCAGTTATGTTTAAGTCCCATGTATTAAGGCGTTAGTTTATTGCTATCAACACACGCACGGACACAAATCCAGACTGCAACATACAAAACAAAAGAAAAACAAACATTTACAATTCGTTAGTAAACAAATTTTTCTTTAATCATGTTGGTGAACAAAACACAAAGAAATGAACATGACAAAACACAAACATGAACATGATTGCACGTGTCATTGTGACATACCATGACGACCAATTTCCATACAACTTCTCGGTCACTGACACCACTTTCCTACTATGATCGACAAAAGGTGGTTATTTGTTGTACTCATATTTTTTTAACGTTGCCCCACTCTAGGAATTTCTCATTTATTGTGGGTGCGCTTACAAACATTCAAAATCACAAACAGAAAAAGCCTGACCCGGATCAACTACCCGTAGGCCATACAGATATTTGTTCCGTGCGGGAATCGAGCCCACGACACGCAGCGCAGCAGTCATTCGCCCAGCTACTGCGCCAACTGTGCCGTCTATGTACTTATTATAGTACAGCTACATCTCAGTTTACCACTTCAGGGATCAGACGTGTAATGTTTAAGTAAGTTGTATACTTTTCCTGACAGGAATATATGAAGTCTCAGGTGATACAACTGAGTACCCAAAACTCTACCAAATACTAAATCGAATTTTCTTTTGGCCAGCCGCCAGCATATTGAGATGCGTCCTTGAATTGACTTTGAAGATTTTTACAAGTAATATACAGCTGTTGAAGGATTTGCTTGTAAATCTGTGAAAAATAAAGTATTTTATTTGGTTTCTTCTTGAAATAAAACTTTTTGTTTTATTCGACATTAAAATGTCTTGATTTTTTTTATTTCGTTCTTTCTTTCGCATTACACATGTGATGCGGTGGAATGAGGAATATATCGTGATGAAAGTTTTAGGAAATAAGAAGATGGTCGACCAAAGATACGAGGGATGGATTGTGTGAAATAGGATATGGGCAGAAAAGAGATATAATAATAAATAGATTGAGCATTGTTACAATATTGTTGCGTTATTACGTAATCTTAATTTCGGTCAGTAAGGTAAGCGATCTTACGTCAGTTCTGAAACTTACAACTGACCAATAATCGTTTAACTTACAACTCAGATGCTCAAGATATCTTGTTGTGAAACATAATGCTGCATTATGCTTATGATTCTGTACTGATATCTATCTCGCCATATAAGAACTAAATCTGACGAATCCCACATCGCGATATCAATGTTATCCGAGCGATTGAACATATATACAAGAACCCGACAACAGCCGTCGGGCAGTAGCCCACCAGACACAACACACATCTAGTCGAAGGATCTTCCCTTTTCTATGGGCGATGAATTTTACACCCTGTTCCTCATATCGTATGCTAATTCAAATTTCAAATTCAAATTCAAACTGTTTATTTCAGACAATTGTCCATAGTGTTAGTAACAACAAAATGCTAGTTAATTGTAAACTGTACAAATTAAATGTAACTAAATGAAATAAAAATGAAGTTAGTTAAAATGAAAAAAGACTATTGAGATGACGGCAAATAGAGATGTGTGGAACAAGTAAATCAGGATGAGAGCGGCACGAAAATAAGGATCACGGTCTTCACATCTCGGATCGGCTTGCATCATTTGTTTCTTTTTCTGATAACAGTATTACCTATTTTTGTGTGGTGTATTTTGTAGCCAATTAACATTTTTTCTTTCTTTCTTTCCAGGTACTTACTTCTTTGCTTCTGACCTCCTTCCTCAGTCATCATGCTTTGTAACTGATTGGTAATTTTTGTATGATTTTTGTAACCGTACCGTCTTAGCTTATTCTGTTAATATCTGTTATATGTGTATTTCTTTATGTTCCTGGGCAAGTAACCTTTACATCCAATAACAACACTACAACAACAACAATACTAATTCAATGATTTTTAGGTACCTACCTACTTCCATTTAAACAATACCTACGTAAAGAGAGTGGTTATTAGTTAACCAGATAAATAAATAAATAACTAATGCTGGACAATCCACACAGCATCATCTAGCCTCAAGCTAAGCAGAGCTTGTGTTATGGGTACTAGATGACTGATATATTTAATACAATACATTACATACATAGATATTTTTTATTATACATAGCAAATACCCAGAACACCGGATCAAATCTTTGTAGATCGTCAGACATTTGTCCCAGGGCGGGAATCGAACCCGCAACCTCCTGCGTCGCGTGCGGACCTTCGCCCGCCGCGCCACATCGGTCTTCAAACTGTGACAGACAGACAGACAGACGAAGACGCACCATAAGGTTTTACCCTTTTGTCACGGAACCCTTACAAAGGCAAGGTATTTCAAAGTAATTTCTGTTAGTTGTTTGAATTTGAAAGTCCCGATTAACTTCTTAATCCTATTTAATGAATAGAAAAGTAGCCTTTTCAGCATAATACTTGTTAAATTTTCTTTACGCTTTAATCACTTTCACAATCTCAGATTGTTACAGGACTTTTTACATAACCAAGTACCGAGGTATGTTCTTCAGAAGTTCTCGTTTAACTTGAATACGCTTCTTACTTTTTGTCGGGAATATATTTCATTTTGGTATAATTAGGACTCATTTCTCCTTCCCAGCAAAAACACTAGGAAGTGGTGAAGGGTGGGCGTTTTGGGGGACTGTCTTTTGTAAACGTTTTGACGTTCAAAAAGTGATGATTCTCAGCCTTATTTGAATAAATGAATTTTGATTTTGATTTTTGGCATTTAACATTATAATATTTACATTTTAGTACCTATTTTTTGTTGACGGGGGGAAACCTTCAAAAGGTGCCTGGATTTTTGGGGAAAAGACCAGGGAGTGTGGGATTCTTACCTCACTAAAACCACCACGGTGATCACCATCAGCACATGGAAAGGGCCCCTTAAGAGACAAGACCGGGACCCCCTCTGTGGAACGCCTGTTAGGGCACATCCACATTTTAGTACAAACGAGAAAAAAGATGATTTTTGATTTCAGACTATAAAGGGTACTAGGTGCTCATAAGATATCTTTATTTTTTTTAAACCTTGCCCCACGTTAGGAATTTCTTCTGTATCGGGGGTGCGTTTACATACATTCAAATTCACATACACATACGGCCAGGCCCTGAACAACTACCTGTAGACCATACAAATGTTTGTTCCGTGCGGAAATCGAACCCACGACACGCAGCGCAGGAGTCAATCGCTCAGCCAATGCGTCAATCACGCTGACTATTGAAAATGTATTGTTTGTCGGTCACCTGGCGTTGTTTGTGTTACAAACGTTCGCATTCTAATGTCAGTGTCAATTAGTCAAAAAGTGCGTCTCATTTACCTACATTTTTGACAAGTTTTCGACATTGATTGTCCCTAAGATGAGATTGCTTCTACGTTTTGAACGTTTTTAATTGAGAAAAATGGCCTTTAGTTCATATAAAAAATAATATCAATATGAACAGACAGATTTTTTTTGACAGATATTTGTCAAACGTTACGGGTCAAAAGCCCAATATTTGAGAATCTGCTAGCCAAAAGCCTGATTGATTGATTCAGCATGTATGCTAAAAGGTTCAATTTAGCATAAAAGCGTCACAGTACTTGTATATCAAAACCCGCATCCTCGCACACTCAAAACAGACTCCTACGACATAACAAAAACAAAGTTTAACGAACCAAGACGAAATGAATAAGTAAGAGCATGTACTCCGTGCACTCCGGTGTACTTGTGAATTCGTTCTCTCAACGTAACAACATATTAAGGCAGATAACATTACCAATACACGTGACCTTTAACCTTTGTTCCTGAAATTCAATTTAAGGCGAACGTCTTTTTCTTGGCACAAAAATTTTAGCCAGTGTTACAAGTCGTATTGTTTTTAGTAAAGCTTTAAATGAAGTTGTTAGTGTTATAACATTACATCACGCCTGTATTCCTCGAAGGGTTAGACAGAGGTGTGCTTAATATACTCGCATTTTGCCAGTTATGTATATATGTTAAAAAAAATGTCCCTATTACATAGGACCCGATGGTGCCCGTTTGATGCCAATGGACTCCCATTGCGATCAATCGGTTACAAAGTCAGACTGCCGGCGGTTACTTAGAAATACCAGATGAAAAAACCCAACGACACTTTGCTCGACTCAGTAATCGAACCCCAGACCACTAGACCAACGAGGTGAAGGTTTTCATCATCATTCTCATCATCATCAAGCTATACTAGTCCACTGCTGGACATAGACCTCTCCTAATGAGCGCCATAGCGCCCTGTCTTCAGCTTTTTTAAACACTAGTAATTTCTTAATGGGATCAATCAAGCAATCAATCAAAATTAATATATTCAAATTAGGCTGAGAATTTTAAAAACTAGTTTTTTTAAAGGATCGGACGATTACAAGGTAACAATACTAAAAGCTTATTCATAACATAAAATTACATAACGCCTGTATTTCTCCAAAGGTGAAGACAAAATATGTTGATCTATGGTATATTCATATTTTGCCAGTTACATGTATTTAAGTCCCATGTTATTTTAGTTGAGCTTATAGCCATCAAATGGCCACAAATCCAAAATCCAGACAGTAGGTGAGAAATCCCAGATGGAAAGAACCAATTCATCTTACTTACGAACTTTTCTTATCAACTTTACTTAGTGTTCAATCATATCAAAGCTATCTTCTTCTATTTCCCAATCATTAAATAATAATAGCACCAACCAGTTAGTGTCTCACTGCGAAACAAAATTCTTCTCATACAAAGAAGGCACAAGCATATGCCACTTGGCGCTAAAAGACACAGGGGTGGGATTAGCAACACCATCTAGACAGTTCACTGGTGTCGAGTCTCACTCAGAGAACTAAGTTACTCTTACAACAGTACCGGTAATGGTATTGCTATCAAACCATGGAATACGAGGAGGCTCGTTTTGTATGATCTTGTACCATACACCTTTCAGTTAAGATTGCTCATTAAAGTGATATTTCCATTTATCATGACACTAGAATTATATTGTTAATATATTGTTTGGCGGGCCGATATCTGCAACTCCACGACTTAGCGCGTATTTTGCGTCTAATCTCACTAGAGATTCTAGTCTAATTAACATGTTGGTCAAAAGCGGGGGCGGTTTTTGCACAGCCTCTCCCTTTCCAACACACGTCTGTTCTCTGTAGTTGCTGACCATTGACAATAGAATTAATTTAATATTAATAACTACTACTTAATTGCATAGATTCGAAACCCTCAACACCGTGCTCAGGTGGCGAGGTGCTCATCGCTTATAGTCTTATTTCTGAATGAATGAAGTATCTATTTAACTATTTTTACTGGCCCGTAAGCACCCAGTTTAATTAATGGCCCTATGCCAGTTTCAGTTTGATTGATTGGGGTCATTTTAGAGTCCAGAAAACCTGCTGTCCTTTAAAGTGATCCCCCAATTGTCTTTTACGACACTGAATACAAACAAAGACTATTCTCATTTACTTCCTGGAACTAAATTAACTTAAACCTTATAAAACATTTTATATAATTTCAAGTCCTCCATTGTTTTAACCAAAAAAAAAACAAAACCCAACCCGGATATTCATACACTACAAGGCCTCGACCGCGCTGCTTTAAAAATACCCGTTGCCTACCCAGCTCGCGCGGCCCGGGTATACCCGACCTTACCTAAGGCCTTAAAATTCAATTTTCCACGGGCATTTTTCCGACGCACCCGGGTAAGTACTACGCGATAACTTGTCTAAATAAAATATTAAATGAATCCGGCCTGCTATATCGATCGTCGCAGTTGCGTGGAAGTAGACTGGTGTAATATGTATGGGGTTGTCTTCGGAGCTGCCTTGCTATTTCTTTTTGATGACGTGGGTTAAGATTTTGATGTTTGAGAAATATGAACTTAGGTACTATAGCTGATGAATAAGGATCATGTTGAAGTGAAAGAATAGAGCAAGACCAAAGAAACGATGGATGGATTGTGTGAAAGATGATAAGTCTAGAAAGTGGCTGTTAAGATAACGGCAATTCGAGGTGTATGGAAGAAAAAGACATGCTGCGCTGACTCCAAGTCAATTGGTATATGGACAGGAGGATGATGATATGATTACAGTCTTACTAAAGCATATCGTGATACGCAGTGACTGGGTTGTGAAGAGCAGTTAGGAGGATAATGAAATATTTTTTTGGCCGACGGAATTAAAATTTTGGCTAGGATTTTAGTACCGCAAAACGTATTAAAATAAAATAATAATAAATGGATGTCAGTCCTGCCCATGTCAAATGTAGGGGTCTACCGCCCCGAAAAAAAAAACTCAAATTATACAATCATATATATAATTATATCATGACGACCGATGTGGACGACCATTGGACCGATGTGGCGCGGCGGGCGAAGGTCCGCCTGCGACGCAAGAGGTTGCGGGTTCGATTCCCGCCTTGGGACAAATGTTTGTACGATCTACAAATATTTGTTCCGGGTGTTCTGGGTATTTCCTATGTATAATAAAAAATATATGTATTGTATTAAGTATATCAGTCGTCTAGTACCCATAACACAAGCTCTGCTTACCTTGGGGCTAGATGATGCTGTGTTGATTATCCAGCATTATTTATTTATTTATTTATATTATAAAATTTCAAATTTTAAATAAACACTGTCACCATAAGGGACTTCCGATTGATGGCTTACTAATTCGATTGTCGCTATTGCGTGGAAGTGTTCTACATTTAAAATGTATGGGGTTATCTTCGAAGCTGTCTTGTTATTTCGTTTTGATGATTACGTCATAATGAAATATCTAGAGAGCTTCGAAGATAACCCATTTAGGTTGCATGGTGGTTTTAAACAGTCTTGCATTTGATATTAATGTTGGAAATTTTACTTGTTTAAAAAGCAGGGGGTCCTTGTTGAATTATAAAATTTTCGCATTTTTTCAGCGTTGGGATTATTCTTTCTTTGCACAGGTTATAAAAGTCAATGTTTGTTATTGAGGTCTTTATTCATAGACTTTTATTATCAACGCAACATGAATAAAATCCTTGAAAATACGACCCACCCTACAGATAAAAATACAATCAAGCTTCCCTTCGCCACAATCCACTAAGATAAGACGTTCTTTCACACGCAATCAGTGAGAAAAAAAATCAAAACACGCTCTTGGACAAACAAACAGTCCTTTCATTCCATTAATTCCCCACACGAAATTAGGAAAAGTTACAGCCAAATCAATACGATGAATTAGCAAAATGAAAGAGGGACGCCTTTCATAGGTTTTTACCGAAATTAATCTACCGGGACATTTGGGAGCATAGTGAATTGAACCGTGTTGCCAGTACGAAGTTATTGGGGTTGCCGGAGAAAAAAATAAATGAAAATAAGGCGCATGAAAATGAGGTTGACTTGCGTTTTTGTGTTTGCTTAGGGAATTACTTGTCTTCGGTCTTTTTCAATTATGGCGGGACAAAATTCGAGGGCCAAGGGTAAGTGGATTTGCGATTATGGCCACAAATAGACACTTCCCTTTTTCTTTAGTGGGTGTGACGTAACTAGGTACGTATAATATTCGTTGCTAAGGGCCTACGAGATCAATCCAATATCAATTTCTCTTTGCTGAATAAATCATTAGGTTATGTATCCAGTCGTATTTCTTTTGTCCTCATGGGATTTAATAGAGCTATCGATAAATTTAGTTTGTTTCATTGTTCACGTCTTCATCATCTTCTGGCTCGTTGGACTTGTCCCGGGATCGATTCCTATGTCGGGGAAAGTGTAATTGGAAAATTCCATTTATAACTTCTCAATAGCAGCGTGGAGTCTGGATATCTGACCAGTGGTTGTTAATAGGCTCACCCCCTTTTATATGGTACTTAAACATAACCAACAAAATACAGGTATGGAAATAGGCTTATCTCAAGCGTCAGCGTCATCGATTCGGTACTTTTGACAACCAGCATACTCCCATATGAGCTATCATAAAGAGCATCTGATGGAGGCTACTCCATCAGATGCTCTCTCCACCTTCTACGAGGCGCCTCAACTCTAAGCCTGCCCGTACTTAGTTTTAAGCCCTAGCTGTCACCTGTCCCGTGGGCTATCTAATGGTACATTTTTATGCTAGTATGTTATGCCATGCGGCTTAGTGGTGATTAATGAAAGGCATTTTATTTGGGTTGTGGGTTCTGAACTGGTATTAGCAAAAACACCACTGACTCACAAAACATGAAATCCCAAGTCACAAATCCATCACCGAAGAAATCAGGTATAGGATTCTAAGCTGGTTTCTTGTATGTTAAAGAGCAAACCTTTTGCTAAGCAGAGTAACAGAGGATACACGAATTTCATGATTTTCAGTTTTGTCCAGTTATAATATACAGATATATACCAGAGGTATTAATGAAATCACATTTTAAAACTGGAAAAGTTAAGATAAAATAAACACTCATATCGGATGCTTACCTTTGCGTATAAATTGCTGGAGCAACTCGACTCGTGGCGGAAAAAAAGTGTGGAAAATAAAAGTAAAAAAAAGTGTACCGGCTCTCGTCACTAGCGCTTCAAGTGTTTTATCTTTTTTTTTATAAGTATATATTGTGTCGGGCAACACTTCAGCTGTCGTATGTAGTTTAAGTATTTTATGGGTTGGTGTGCGAATATACTTACATTATAAAATGGAAGAAAATGAAATGGCAGAGGTATTATATTTTAATGATTCCAGGATTCTGTTACGACTGACGATTTGGTTTTAATGAGCATATTTGCCCTACACTTTTCGTCCTATGATAATATTCGTATGGACTTGTTAAATTGTAGTTTGCGTGGTATTTTTTCGCGGAACTACAAAAATCTTTCATGCGTTTGCTATTGAGATCCAAACGAGTTAACAAATAATATGTTTTTTTGAAAAAAAAAAACTTTTCAAAAATACCAATAATTGTAAAATCGACTGAATTCAGAATAGTTGAATATTTTTTAATAATATATTATTACCTTCAATCATTGTACAAGAAACACTTATTATATTACAACTAGAGAAAATACTGTTTTCAATGAACTCTGGCTAATGTAAGATTTAACTTGTGTTTAGGGTGCCAGCGTTGATGTTTGTTTAAGTGGATATAAAATCAATTGGTAATACGAATTTGAATATAGAATATCCATTTAATCATTGACGTATATTTCTACATAGTATTTTTAATGACGTACATGTAAAACAGAAGAAAAAAAAGAATCGTCAGCAAAAAATTCAACAATCAAATGGCAATGCTGATTCTTTGACAGAAAAAAAGGCTTTCCCTGCAAAGCTTAGAAAGGATTGTCATGATTCTGTTCCTACCTAAAGTGTGCTATTAATAAGCCTCCGCTGTCGGTCTGTTTGTGAGCAGGCTGTATCTCATGAACCGTAATAAATAATAAATAATAAATAAATAATGATGGACAATCCACACAGCATCATCTAGCCTCAAGCTAAGCAGAGCTTGTGTTATGGGTACTAGATGACTGATATACATTACATAGATACCTATTTTTATTTTTTATTATACATAGCAAATATCCAGGACACCCGAAACAAACCTTTGTAGGGAGACTCTTAAAATTTTACTCATACAATAAACGTGATTTAATTCGTGATTTTCATATTTTGCTCCACATGACATGGAATCCATCATCTGTGAGTCCAACTCGCTCTTATCCGGTTTGTTTTATATCAACACGAACATTTGAGCATGCTCATCAGACGAAATGACTTTTGTAATAAAAATTCAGAACAGCCATTTAATCCCGAATAGGCATATAAATCTACTAAAGTAGTCCCACATACATCCCATTTCCAATTTAAAGTTCAGTCCTAAAGTCGCCTATTCACATTCTCAAAAGGGCCTCAGAACTTTTTCAGTGCCAGAGCTGTTGACAGCTCAATTCTACTTTATGAAGTCATCTCACGTACATCTGTCGAGGGCCTGTACTGGAAGAGAGTGAAATGTGTAGTGTTTATAATTATACATACCTACATACGTATATATGTAGATACATCAACTGACTGAGAAGCTCGTGTTTTAATTAAAATAGCCGTACGGGTCGATCTAAGGATAAGCTACGCTTGCCGAGGTCAGTCTGTGGATGGGTGACTGTATCTTTATTTCGGATAAACAACATCCACATCGGTTAGTAATCAAAAAGATAAATTATACCTATGTTAGTTAAACTACATAACTATTTACAAACAATGATGTTGTTCATTAGATATGCTGCTGTCTGGATTTGAGCCCAGTTACTGGAAAAACTTCAGCCCTTATTACAAGGGACTTAAACTTAATTGGCGAAATATGGCGGTACAATATGAACACCTCTGCTAGACTCTTCGGGAAATAACAAATGGAGGCTTTAAATAAAAAATGTCTGGGTACCTAGAGATTGTTACAGCAACCTCCTAGGAAAATAAGATAATATATCTGGAGCCATATTATTACATGACAGGAGAAAGATATCATTGTTTCGTTAAGATAAAAATATAGTGTTATTCGTCCTCTCTCTCACACTGTTCAGATAGCAATTACTTACTCAGCTCTCTCTCTTGCTCTTAAAATAAGTCCCGGTAATACAAAGAACATAGACTTAAGACTTATTTAAAAACCCTTTTAAATTAAAAGCAAAGTACAGCCCCAAGACGACAAAAAGAAAGCCAAAAACCTCTTGTTTCCGTTGCATCCACAAAATCCACAGAAACTCTTTCCTGTAAATTACTTTCTTCACGAACGGACGACAATTTGCAGGAGTGTTTTTATCTTATTTTACTAAGAAGAGGTCTACTAGTATAATTACTTACACACATACATAAACCTTTAAGTCTTTTTCCAAACAATGTTTGATACCATTAACTGTTTTCTATAGACATTTACAGATTCAAAGTATCGTCAAGAGCATATCATACGAACATACAATCAATAATAATTAATCCGACTCACGGCCAAATTCAATAACATCTCTCAATCCAAATCTAGGGATCAATCTTTGTTTGTAACCAATCAATGGCCGAGTTTGCAATCATCAAAACCTTGAGAGGGCGAATCAGGAACAGTATAAAATATTTGTTTATTTAATTCCCGGTTGATTGACTATTATATGGGACTTAAAAGTAACTGGCAAAATGTGAATTTGCTAAGGTATACCTCTGCCAACCCGTTTGCGCAATTCAAGCGTTACGGTATCTTACCAAACGCTTCCAATCCCTTCTTTTAAAGCTTCACAAAAAATAATACGACATGTAACACTAGTGCTAAAATTTTACGCCATGTAAGAGATGAGCCCGATAATAATTTGATTTCCAAAACAAAGGTTAGAGGTTACCATGTATTGTTAATTTTATCTGACGTAATATGTTGTAACGTTGAGACAAAAAGCATTAAACGTTAAAAAGCCTTTAGACGTATCAGACCTTATTTGATTGATAATTGACTAAATAACACCGTCCCAACGAATAAACGGAATCATTTCCAGTTCCATATTCAAATTCATGCTAACCTTTTTATTACGTTTATACCCCAAAAATAACCAAATAAAATATAAAAAGGGTATTTTTAAAAAGGAACGTAGATACAAGCGCCATTTTAACCGTCGATTTTTCACATTTTTGCTCCCATATCAACAACCTAAATCCAGTTGCTTCATAAACAAAAAAGAAACAAAATTTCCTTCTCGAAATCTCATAAGGGCCTATCAATTTTAAACTAAATAAAAGCTTTCTCATGTTTTGACGATTTGTCGCGAAATCTCTTAAAGAAATGGTAATATTTTCTTACTGAATATTCCATTGGACTTAATTTGGAGAACTCAGTATATACGGGGAAAGGTACAAAGGAAAATACGACAGAAGGTGATGCAATTGATTAGTGTCATGAAGCGAAAATTGGTAAAAGGGAAAGGTATCGAAGTAAAGTAGAGTTATTGAGCCAATTTAGCATAATTGGATTTTTCTGTTAGAAAAATTCCCAGTTAGATACCCAGGATCGGAATCGGTCCCGATGGAGCAACTGGCTCGTTTCTTACCTTAAGGAGTTTAAACTGTAATTATTACCGTTCTTTAGAAAAAGGTCTCATTCGACGTTTGCTATGAAATCACTCTTCTTGCCCTTATAACAATTTATTTGGGGTCGGCGCAGCATGTCTTCTTCTTCCAAACATTTGCCGCCATCTCAAAAGTCACCTTCCTAGCCATATCATTTAACACGCAATCCATCCATCGTTTCTTAGGTCTCCCTAGATTCTTTGCTCGCGCCATGACTATTGGCAAAACGAATTTCTTGAAGCGAATGTTTTTTTCGTTCATGGAGGTATAATGATATATTTATATCTTTTAGGTTATATAACACATTTTATTACGCCTGTATTACAAGAAGACTAACACAGAGGTGTACTTACAATACACCCGTATATTTTAGTCAGTAATGCTTAAGTCCCGTGTAATAAAGGGCGAGCCTATTGCCATCAACTGGACATAATATGTAATTCCAGACTCCGGTCTGCTAATGAGAAATTCTAGATGGAAAAGAAAATTACTTTTAATAAGGATAGGTAATCTATCAAATGATATTAAAGTAAGCGATGTAAAAAGTCTCTAAAGGTCATTTTCTTCATAAAAAATTCAAGCTTATATACTAATCTGCTGAGATCCTTATACACTACTACTATTTCTATGTAAGGAAAGTTCACTGACATGAAAATTCTGTAATATTTCGTCGCAACGTCAGAACTTTCATATCTCCGTCCTAAATATACATCTTGTATCTACGTAATATGAAACTCGACTAAAATACTTTGTCGCCAATATAGATCAGTTTGGACCAAACATGGCTAACGTTGGCTCAAATATTGACCTGCTTGACCAGTATATCTTTCACTGTTGCCAATTTTGGGTCCAATATTGGAAGCGAGTGAGATCGAAACTACTGATTTTGTTTAACTTGATCCCAATTTTTCTTTGGTCCAATATTTGGACAAGGTTATCATACAGTTTTTGTCTAAGGGCGAATTTCGCTTACGAAACTGAAAGCGATAGTCACATTTAGGCGTGTTCTCATTGTTGTGGATAATTAAAACTGCACACAACTACATAATATAAACTCCCATACTCTCACACCTTTTCCCCATGGGGATAGGTAGAAACCGCCACCCCTCCTAAAATCTTTACGTACTCCTTTTGCTTCATTTACGTCTAAATCTGTTCATACAAGTAAGCTGGTTACGAGTACTACGCACCTGACTTTTCTGAAGAACATTACCAATGAGGCCAGTATGATCTTTTAGGACGTCTCTTCTTGTCATTTACACTTACCTTTGCCTTATAAATACTTTTCATTTATCGTCAACTGTGACCAGACCATCTTAACATACCCTTTTAAATTTTTGTCAATATTTCATCTTTAAAAACACAACCTTGTCTTATCCTCATTCTTTGATTCATACACGTCATACTTCGCAAGCAACTCATTTCTACAGCATTAATTATACCTACTTTCATGTCTCTTTTGCCACACCCAACATCGTTTCCATACCTAAATTGAAACAGAGATCTTTGACTCGGCTTAGTTTAAATGTACTGATTGTATTTTGTTTCATTGGTGGAATTCGCCCTTAGTTTTTAAAATATATCTACTCGTATTGAGGTCGATACGATACTTTAACACGGGCAGCCATTTGCTGGCCAATAAATCTGTCATTCTTGAGTGACTTGGAACTTGTAGGAGATAAATGGTCCTTCGAGGCAAGTATGAGCACACGCGGTCTTATTGATATTGTAGATCTTTCAGGTCAACTTGGATGATGGATGAGGCAAATCTTAGGTTATGGAAGACTTTATAAGTTTTTTGATTTTTATTTGGGTATCCGAAGAAGATCGGTAGTACGCTGAAGCTACAATTTTAGGTTCCAATAGTAGTAAATGTGTAGTAATCGTGACATACAAACCTAAAACTATGTTTTACTAAAGTATTTATAGAATCTTTATTAATGGTGATACAGATATCACCATCCTCCTGCCCTTACCCCAATTTATTTGAGGCCGGCGCAGCATGTCTTCTTCTTCCATACATATCTATTTGCCGTTATCTTAATGGTATAAATATAATATTGCGAAAAAAGTTATTTTTTCAGTGGCGATCTGTATTTCACAAGTCTTTTGAATATTTCGAAATAGTAAGATGATGAGAGTGCATACGGTATTGATTAAAAATATAAAATCGAAGCCGACAGCAAAATAACGGATCTGAAATACTCTCTTACTATTTAATTGTCCAGCCTCAGTAATGTTAAATAAAGTCCCTGTCAAAGTCTTATTTAAAATAAGAACAGCAATGTGAGAAAAAGGACCAGCTGAATAAAAATGGTCCTTAATGCGTAATCATTTAATTCAATGTAAAAGCTATTCAAAAAAAATCTTAAGCCCAATGGTTCTTGGATTACAAAATAAGCGTTTAATTACACCCGAAGGTAATATTACATCAGAGATGATAATTAAACAGTTTCTTTATAATTACTTCCTTCGAGTTTTCTTTTGAAAAAGGCGAGCACCTCGGTAATAATAATCGTAATTAATATTTTGATCTTTAGACTTGGGATTACAGTTTTTTAAAGAAAATATTTTGTGTTTAAATCTTTTGAATTCTTTTAGGAAATTGGGTTCAGGATCATTGTAAGCGGAACTCAATTTTCTCAATGGCTTCCCAAAATAGCAAACCTCTTGGTATTAAAAAAAAAAAAACATAAGTTAATACTTAATTACATTCTGAAAACAATTTTGTATTTCGTTTTGTGTAATGATAGTCTGTTTTATTCGAACAGAGTGTTCATACAAAAACGTGCAGCCACTTAAAGGTAGATCTACTTCTAGAAATACATTGATAAGTCAATGACTTCCTATAGTGTTGAAGTATGTACGTACAATATGCTTTCTTTTGTTTTTTAATAAGTATTCCTCCGCTTCACTTTCATCTGGAAGCGTGCCCAAAAGACTGGCAGCATTGCCACGTTGGATGGCAATACTAATTCTTTGGGCAAAGAATGAGCCAGCCCTCTGGTCACGCGAAGTGTCATCTTTATAAAGTTTAGGCATATTAATTAGCAAAGAACTTCGATTGGTGAAATATTACCTCAAAAGTGTCAAAGACTCGAAGAAAGCGGATAAAAGCAGGAGTTAAAATATTATCATAGAGCACAGAGAGGTCAATGATACTATGTAGATGATGAAGCTTTTTCGAACTTAAGGTACATTTACCTTAAGTTCGAAAAAGCTTCAATGAAACATTACATCACTGAACTGACATTCACACAACAGACAGGATTAATTATTACTGATAAAACTTCCAATATGGAACGATGGATGGATTGTGTGAAAGATGATATGAATGGGAAGAAGCTGACTTCTTAGATGAAAGCAAATAGAAATGTATGGAAGAAGAAGATATGCTGCGCTGACCCCAAATAAATTGAGATCTTGACTTTGATCTCTCTTGCCTTTAAGAGGCTGATGATGATGATGAAACAGTAAGAAATCTGACTGTATTAAAAATATGCATGCGCTGATGCACATGTATAACTACTAGAAGATTCCATATATTTATAAAGAGTAAATAACTAAAGTTCGAAATAAAATCCTGATTTTCTATTTATGACGAAATGTAAAACATTTTTTTCATATTTGTTTATGCGACTTTAAACGCTTCCATATAGGTCGAATGATACGAACAATAAAAGGGCGCCTTTAGAATTTCAAATGACGTCACAAGGGAGTATACAAACAACGTTTCAGTCCACTTGCTTTAAGTGGTACTTAAGTAATTCTAATTTATTAATTGATTCACAAAAAAGTTTTTACGACTAATTCTAATTATTACTTTAATATATAGATGCCAGCGCATCAAGCTACCCCTATGTGTCAAATTTCTTTGATAGGTTTTCAACTTTATTTTACAAAACAATAAGGTTCATGTTCAATTGGAAAATTCTGATAGTTTGGGGTAGCTTGATGTGCTGGCGTCTGTACATTTATCCCATCTACGGAACTATCCACTCCGCTTGGTCTAACTTGCACTTGGCTTTTATTTTGAGGTTATTTTTGACGCCCGGGGATCTGGGGAAATCTTAGTAATTTTGACTTCCCCTAATTAACCCTCGAAGGTGACTTTTGGATTTAAATTTGTGTCTTTTAATTTATTTGTTTCATCATAATTTGAAAGACTGTTACTGATTTACCAACCATCTTATAATCATTTGTGATGTTCGTTCTTGAATGACATTAGTATATACATAAATGTATATTGGCATAACATATACCCCAACTTACCTTTCTAAACGTGATCTTAGAATGTTACATAACTAGATCGTTTGCAGAAAACAGTCACACAAAAACGTAAAACACAAAATTGTATGCAATTTGTAACAACTAAAATCAAAACATTACGCTTCTAATAATATAAATCAGACCCAGTTTCAAAATCAACATTCTCAGTATTTATCGCTATATTCATTGAAATGAGCTATTAACTGAGCACGCGACGGTTTTATGAATATTTCCGAATCATTCCGATTTAAAAAAAATAAAATTCTTTACCAACTGTACAAATAAATTCGTTTACAGCTTATTACGACACATTTTATAAAATTTACGTCAAATAAGCATACATTTACTGGCTTACATGTTAGTATAAATTGATAAATAACGTTTAACTTGTTTGTTTAATACAAACTCGTGGTTAAATAAAAACAGTCACACGGGTTGATCGAAGATTAAGCTACGGTTTCCGAGGCCAGTCTTTGGATATATGAGTGTTCGTAACATATAGAAACCTCTCTGTGCCTCGGAAAACACTTAAAGCCGTCGGTTGGTCTCGGTTTTCATTTTAAATCTTTGGCAGTCGTTACGGGTACCTAGTCAGAAGCCCAAAAGTCTGACAACCAGTCTTCCAAAGCGGTATCGTATTGCCCAGTAACTGGGTTGTGGAGGTCTGATAGGCAGTCACTCCATGTAAAATACATTCAGCTACACTGGAACCCGACCCCAACATAGTTGTGAAAAGACTAAGCTGACTTGTTTGTTAACGTTTAAATGAACAGCTGAGTGGTTTAGGAGATTATTTAAATATTTATACAAACAATCTTCATCCTGAAACAGCGCCCGGCGAGCATGGATGACTAAGCAAAAGGAATATGTAAGGATCGTTGCAGGTTGCGTTCTGTCTGTTGCTTTTGCCTGCCCCCATGGGAACGAGGTTTGAATTTGTGTTAGATATGAATCATTAATTTCTTGCATATGGGGTATAACGTGTTCCATATTTTTAATTGACCAGATGTATGAACGTAACCGAAGCAAAAGCAGTATGTAAGAATTTTAGCATGTGGAATCCTGTTGTCTGCTTACCCCCATGAAAAAAGGGCGTGAGTTTAAGTATGTTGACTATGTTGGGCTTATAATCCGCAAATATAAGGATACCATCAAAACCTGACTAGGTTCTTGAATCTAGCTAGCAAAAACTTAAACCTAAGTATTCTCAAACCGGCGCGGCGGCGCGGTGCTTCTATTAGTTAATCTTACTAGCCGTTAGACGTCGGATTAACTAACGAACCGTTACTGCAACTGGAAGATAGGCTAATGCGTCTGCCTCATTAAGTACCTTCCTAGCCTTTTTACTTTAAGGGGTTTTCTTCAACGGTTTCTTTTTTTTGCAAATTGCAGCGCAGTTTTATGTAATAATAAATAAATACATGCTGGACAATAATGCTGGACAATGCACACAGCATCATCTAGCCCCAAGCTAAGCAGAACTTGTCTTATGGGTACTAGATGACTGATATACTTAATACAATACATTACAAGCAAGCATACAAATGTACAGAGGCGGACTTAATGCCATAGGCATTTTCTACCAGTCAACCTTTGGGCGATGCAGAAAAAAACAATGGTAGGTGCAACTTTTTAAAAGAAAAGGGAACAAAAACATTATAATTTATATAGATTATAAACTATAAATATAATACCTACATAAAATATATATACAAATAATAATAATAATAATGACGGCCAATGGCATAGCATCCAAGGGCCAACACCTAAACCTTAATCAACACCTAAAGAGGCTCTCGTTGGGCATATGGATCAAGGGTTTGATCCAGAAAGCAGTACTCTTGGACACGGCGCGCATAGTTAGGAAATTCCTCACTCAAGAGCCCTGACCACCGGTAGCTTGGACTCTGTTCCCGATGCTGGTGGGCTACTACTGTTTTCAAATGTTTATTTTTAATGTACAAAGTAAGTATAAAAAATAATAAAGAAAACAATAATATTTTTATTACTCTTGCCAATTAAAACTGAAATATTTCTGCAATTTCGTCAGTACAAAAATAATACCTACTGCATTAATTGTCTTTATGAAATAGAATTAAAAGGTTTTAAAACAAAAGACTGAGCGACTTTACACATAAACTAAAACAAAAGTATCAAACATTAAATAGCTTTGAGGACTAAAGAAATTTAATCACCAATTATTACTTGATGAAAGAGAACTTTCTCTAAATAGTTGACGATTCAAAGTAAATTGCTATAGCCAAGTTGGAATGTCTGCAGTTTTTTAGGTATATAAATTCAGAAATAGAGTGTAGGTACTTGAATTCCTTTGTAATAATTTAATTATTTCGATCGATAGAATTGGGTTTGCAAACAAATCTTAGAAAAACACACCTAAGCAAAATAGAAGAAAAAACGTCCCAACACTTGTGTACGTTCTGATCCGTAGGTGCCATTTGTGGAATGAGATTTTAAATAACAAATTATTCCACTAATGGCACCTGCGAAAATTATTAAGAGGTGCCGTAATCGGGACACCTCTTCCATTTAAGCAGGTGCTCAATGTGGAATACGTCGAAGAGGATGATAATAGCAAGTAATATGCAAAAACACAATCTGGCTAGCCTTTTTCCCCACTATGTTGGGGTCGGCTTCCAGACTAACCGGATGATGCTGAATACCAGTGTTTTACATGGAGCGACTGCCTATCTGACCTCCACAACCTAGTTACTGGGCAACACGATACCCCTCCCCTGACCAAGTCTGGTTTCTGTCTACCCGTAACGACTGTCAAAGATCTGCAATTGACAACCGGGACTGTGGTATACTAATAAATGTACGACTCAACGCAAGAGTGACGTGGCGAGAGAGTCCCGATCCATCCCCGGTGGCGACTGGACGTCAGCCTTGGGTTGTTGTGTAATTACTGATAATTTGGTTGTTTATTTATTTATTTGGGACAAACAAACAGTAACACATTATATCTGCGCAAATAATGTAAACAAAGATATTATATAAATGTGAAACTCACACCGTTATCCACAGCATATTATTGTTTAACTTTTACAGTTAAATAACCAAATTATCAGTAAGTACACTCAAGTCTTAACTAGTGATTCCTAGTGAACACCACATTCGATATTGTACGAACGGTCACCCATCCACAGATTGACCTCGGCAAGCGTAGCTTAACTTTAAACTAACCCTTGCGGCTGTTTTTATTTAGGCCACGAGCTATATAATACACTCGAGAGCAATGAATCCGGGTCACTTAAAGAATGTTAAAAATCTCGGAAACTAAAAATGATAGGTTAATGCAATAAATTGTATTTAATAGACAATGTAATACTCCTTAAATGAAAGTAAAAAAAATATGAGTCACCATACATTTTATTAACACAAAATTACATAAAGAAAAAAACTGCTGATCTCTCCTTAAAACAAAAATAGGAAACATGAAATTTTTGAACTTTATTACGATTTTCTTGAATTTTAATACTTCGTATTGCCTCCTCGTGCTTCCATTACTGCGTTTACGCGGTTTGGCATGCTGTACACCAAGTTCCTTATACGATTTTGGGGAATATTCTCCCATTCCTCTGTGAGAGCAATTTTGAGCTCACGAAGCGTGATTGGGGGAGGGTTTCGTTGTTTTACGCATCTGCCTAGCTCGTCCCAAGCATGCTCGATCGGGTTGATATCCGGGCTGCGCGCTGGCCACTCCATACGAGTAATGTTCATCTCTTGAAGGTAGTCATTCACAATCCTACCAGTATGAGGTCGGGCATTGTCATGCATAAATATAGCATCCTCACCTAAATTGACCATAAATGGACCAACGTGATCATTGAGGATTTCTTCCACATATCTTACGCTAGTTAAAGAGCCGTTTTCTATGATCACCAGCTCTGTGCGACTTTCAGAAGAAATTCCGGCTCACACAAGTACAGACCCACCACCGTAGGCTACTTTTTCTTCGATGCATGCTTGCTTGAATCTTTCCCCTGGTCTTCGATACACTCTGTGTCTTCCATCGTGCTTGTAGAGCATAAATTTTGATTCGTCGGAGAACATAACTTTTGACCAATCTTCAATACTCCAATTTACGTGGCTCTGGGCATATCTTAGTCTTGAAATACGATGCCCACGCTCCAGTTTAGGGCCGTTTGCAGGTCTAAGGGGTTTTAAGTTAGATTCAGCAAGCCGACGTCTTACTGTCCATGCACTTGGGTTACTTCCTCCGAGGCGTCGAAACTGATTTGTGAGTTCAGTTCCTGTGAGAAAGCGATTTCGAAGCATGGTGTTCACCAAGTATCGGTCTTCTCGTGCTGTGGTACACCTGGTTCTGCCCGTTCCTGGTCTGCGTAGGTTAGAACCAGTTTCTTCGTAACGTCGGGGAACTCTTTGTACTGTTGACAGCGACACACCGACAGTCCTGGCTGTATCGCGCCTACTCCGGCCGGTTTCCAGCATTGTAAGTATTCTGGTGCATTCTTCAGGCGTAAGCGACATAATTTCAGCTTGAATAATGAATATAGAGCACTATCAACATGGTTTATGTACCCACATAAATGACAGATTACAAACAAAAGCAAAACCAAATGCTGTAATTTCGTAGTTCCATCTTCGAAAGCGGCCATTTCTCAAATTTGATTTTTTTATGATATAACTTTACAATAACTAAGAAGTTTTAATACCTTCATTTAAGGAGTATTACATTGTCTATTAAATACAATTTATTGCATTAACCTATCATTTTTAGTTTCCGAGATTTTTAACATTCTTTAAGTGACCCGGATTCATTGCTCTCGAGTGTATATGAAAACAAAATGTGTTACAAATAAAGCTTGAACTTAAAAATACTATCTACATACTTATTACAGATTATGAAACTCCCAAAGGGAGTCTCGACATATCGACGAGATAACATGTTGAGCCTGAGCTCCTTCACGTGTCAGAGATCAAATTCTGACCTTTCATATTAACACGCGTGGCATTAATTATTATCAGTAATCCAAGTACTAATAATACATTTTTGGGAGCCGAATTAATTGTTTCTGGGTGGAAATCCAAATTTTGATTGGTTACTACCTGATTGGCTACCTCTTCTACTGAGGGTAGGATTTATCAAGGTAAGGCACTAAAGCATTAAAAAAAACATAAAATGTATGTGCCGCTTGGAATATAAATTAAAAAAATTAAAACACAGAATACATGTAGCGAATGCCTACCCAGTTACTAGGCAACACGATACCCCTTGGTAAGACTGGTTGTCAGACTTTCGGGATTTTGACTACCTGTAACGACTGTTAAAGATCTAGTAATGACAGCCGGTACCAACGGCTTAGCGTGCTGCACGGAGGAGTCTCGGTATGTTGCGAACGGTCACCCTTCCACAGACTGTCCTCGGCATGCGTAGCTTAACCTTCGATCAACCCGTGTGACTGTTATTTATTTAGTCACGAGTTCCTCTCATTTAAGCAGTCATTTCAAGTGAAACGTGTATGCAAAATTTAATGATAAAAGTTGAGTGTATAAGCCGTGAAATCGTAATAAATAAGGAAATTTACAATCACAGCTATCTATCTACATATATCTTATATATAAAATTCTCGTGTCACAATGTTTGTTCCCATACTCCTCCGAAACGGCTTGACCGATTCTTGTGAAATTTTGTGTGCATATCGGGCAAGTCTGAGAATCGGCCAACATCTATTTTTCATACCCCTGAATGATAAGGGTGGTCCACCCCAAACATTTTATAGGGCAAAACAACGTTTGCTGGGTCAGCTAGTGTATGTATACTATTGTATTGCTATCCTTTGCTCGTGACTTCGTCCGCTTTTACGTCGGTTATCGCAGATGCAGACGATGTTGCGGATTAAAAAGAAGCCTAGGAATAGCGTTTCTTGTTGTTCAACCTTTGTCTGTACCAGACGTCATTGAACGTGATTCCGTATTTTATACAGGAAAGTGTAACAAACAGACGGACAGACAGAGTTACTTTCACATTTATAATATTTGTAAGTACGGATATCCATCCCTATTAGCAAGTATGTATATAAAAACAATTGCCGTGCAATTGAACGCGAGTTACTTACAGTATTATTATTTAGAAGTGTGCTATGATAATGACAGTGCGTGAAGACAGTGGAGACTTGATCATCCGGACCTCAATTATGGTGGTGCGCGATTATCCGGCTGGCAACCGCGGCTACAAAGCCGACGAGTGGCTAAGCAAGATGGCTGAACAGGTATGTAGTGTGGCTGCATCTGGCGTTTGTCGTACTTGGTGGCAATAACTCTACAATTCCTCAACTGGTTTAAATAAATAAATAAACAATAAATAAATAATGCTGGACAATCCACACAGCATCATCTAGCCCCAAGCTAAGCAGAGCTTGTGTTATTTTTTTTTTTTTTTGGAATGGGCATCTCGCAGTTTATCCTTTAGGGATATTTACTGCTCAACCGAACTTTCCTGTGGGGGGCTTAATTAAAATTAAGCCTCCAGCCAGGCATAAAAACTTATAAGCTAAGCGACTATCGCTAAGGGCACCCCCTGCGGGGTACGAACCTCGGCTTAGGACGTCGCTGAAGAGGACAGCAAGGGACAGGCTGGATCTGATTGTTCCATTATTTAGGGACATTTTAAACATTAATCGGCTCAGCTTCGCGGGCTGGCTCTAGCAAAGGGTCGGGAGGGGGGCATCGACGGGGTCGTCGCGACGGGCCTCGGCGGCGAGGACGGAATGTCCGTTTTTGTATGCGAACAGTGCTGGTGGCCTTATCGCTCTCCTGGAGGAGAGTGATAGGATCATCTGGCTCTGTGAGTGTGTGTCTTGGTCTTCGAACTGTACTTATTCGCGAGGGAGTGTATCGGGCGGCCGATGACACTAAGGGGTTAGGATGAGCGGTAGAACAGTCCATGAAGCGCTGGGTGAGTCGCTTCATGAACTGTTTCACCGTGGGTATTTTGAGATCTACATGGAGAGTCTCATTTCGGACGTAGAAGGGGGCTCCCGTGACTCTGCGCAGGAATCGGTTCTGGACGGTCTGAAGCCTATGAATATGATACGGCTTGGCGTGGGCGAACACTGCGCAAGCGTATGTCATGATTGGTCGGATGACCGAGACGAAGAGCCGCAATTTGCACCTGAGTGACAACTTGCTTTTCTCGTTGGTCATACAATAAAGCCTGCCGGACGCGAAGACGGCGCGCGAACGCGCCGCCTTTATGTGTTCGGCGAACGAAAGTCTGTGATCGAGTATCACACCTAAGTATTTGGCTCGCTTATCCCAAGGGATAGGCTTGCCGTACATGGCTAACGGACTAGGCGTGGGGACATTGCCGCGTCCGGGTTTCCTAAAGAGAACCGCTTGACTTTTGTCGGGATTGACCTCGACTCTCCATTTCCGGAACCAAGCGCCTAAGACGTTTGCGGAGGTTTGGAGAGTGCGAGCTATGGTGGTAGGGTTGCGACCGGTATAGTAGATGGCCGTGTCGTCGGCGAAAAGCGCCAACTGGGCCTTTCTACCCCTAGGGACGTCGCTAGTGAACAGCGAGAACAAGAGAGGAGACAGCACGGATCCTTGAGGGACGCCCGCGCGGATAGGGTGAGGTGACGATAGCGTACCGTCTACGCGATATCTAAACGTACGATTCGACAGAAAATCTCGCAAGATGAGCACGAGACGATCTGGCACATCGAGTTGGTACAGCTTGTATAACAACCCGTTGTGCCAGACCTTGTCGAAGGCTTTCGCAATGTCGAAGAAGAGGGCGCCGGTGAGCGCGCCTCTCTGAAAGCCCGCGCTGACGTGTTCGACTACGCGGTGCACCTATTGAACACACGAGTGTCCCGGCCGGAACCCGAACTGTTCGTTCGGTATCAGGTTCTTTGCCTCGACATAGTCCTTGAGTCGCTTATAAATAAGCTTCTCGTAGATTTTGCCGAAAACATTGAGCAGACTGATAGGTCGGTAGCTCGTGGGCTCAGACTTGGGCTTGCCAGGCTTGGGGATGCCAATAACCACGGCTTCTTTCCACGATTGAGGAAAGATATTGTTGCTCAGAGCGCCATTGAAGATGGCGGTCATGAGCATAACGAGTTGCGCGGGGAGGATTTGAAACACCCTATTGGTGATACCGTCCTTACCGGGGGCTTTGCGCGGTTTGAGCCCTTTAATGATGTCTTGCACTTCGTCCGGAGTGACGGGAGGCAGAGGATCATCAGGGTTGTCGACGGGAGGGAGCGAGGACCTACGTTCGACTTCAGCGTCTACCTTTAAGAGGTGAGCTTGGTCGAACGGCTGGGAGCTAAGCGAGCATTGAGTCTCTAAGCTTTCGGCTAGGCATTCGGATTTTTCCGAGTCGTCGAACGCGACGCTCTTATCTGGACGAGTGAGGGGAGGCATGGTAGCCTCTACGGTAGACCGGAGTTTCTTCTGGAGGTTCCAGAAGGCATGGTGGTTGGGCTCTAGCTCACTGATCATCTTGTCCCAGCTCTCCGACCTATGCTCCGCCACACGTTTGCTGACAGTACGCTGTAGCATTCGCATGTGGGCTTTGTTCGCAGAGCAGGGAAAAGCGCTATAGGCACGGACGGACGCGTTCTTCTCGGTTATCAGAGCCCGTACATCGTCTGGTAGATTCCAGCGCTGGGCATCCAGCGCCGGAACCCGCCTTGAACAGTCGTTCAGGACGGTCTGTACGTGCTCCGTAAACGAGTCGACTGCGCCCGTGGTGTCAGCGACTGAGGTGATTAGATCGGGGATGGAGTCGAGTAGAGGCGACGAGGAGGATTTCAGCTTTTCGCTTACCTTCCTCCAGTCGGTAACTAACTGAGTCGGGGGTGGCTGATCAGGGTCAAGCGGACCCGTACGGGGAACTAGCGTCATCATCACCGGACGATGGTCGGAGTTAAGCTCGTGGAGCGCCTCTATCGATTGTAAACGGAGGTTTACATTCTTTAGGAGCGCTATGTCCAGTATGTCAGGTCTATGGTCAGGATCGTGGGGAAAATGGGTATGAGTCATCGGGGCGATGACGTCATAGTTAAGGGAGGCGCCCAGATTGAGGACAGCCCTCCCTCTGGCGTTGGTTACATTACTATTCCACGCGGGGTGCTTGGCGTTGAGATCGCCCGCTATGATAACGGAGTCGAGAGCTTGTGTTATGGGTGCTAGATGACTGATATACTTAATACAATACATTACATAGATAGATTTTTTTTTTTATTATACATAGAAAATACCCAGAACACCCGGAACAAATCTTTGTAGATCGTACAAACATTTGTCCCAAGGCGGGAATCGAACCCGCAACCTCCTGCGTCGCAAGCGGACCTTCGCCCGCCGCGCCACATAGGTCGTTGTTTTGAGTGGGTTCCTGAATAGTTTCAATAAGACCCGGTAGGTGGCGTTGTTTAAACAGGACAACGTATATCGGTTCCGCTAGTATATACTATTAAATATTAGTAAGGACAGTACGCATAAAAGTTTGTAAACTTAACGTTCTGACGTCGGAAAATTTTGACCTTTGCCTAGCAACCACGGAGGTGCAAACTTGTACTTTTCCATAAGAATCTACGCTTTGGAACAGGGAACTAGTTTTACTGACCTTTTGATCAACTCTTTGAAATCAGAAGTCTTTAACTTTTAATGAGCTTTAGTTCGACTTTCCAAATTATCAAAGCCGTTTACACATATTCAACCTTCTATATAATCAACCAACCGATCTGTTACACAATTAATCTTTAAAATAAGATTATTAATTCCAAAACTTTAGTCCTCAACCTGAAGTTAGAAAGTAACTTCAAAGTCAGAAAGGCCTACTTGAAAGGAGCTTTCGTTAATTTTCGTTTAATATTAAACGATTTGAGTACTTATTCATCAGTGTAGAGGGGCTCGTGGCTGAATAATAATAGCCGCACGGGTCGATTGAAGGTTAAGTAAAGCATGCCGAGACAGCAAATCAGTAGGTATAACAATCCGAGACCCCTTTTTTTAAGGATGCTAATTCATCTCGACGGCGGGCAAAGGTCCGCCTGCGACGCAGGAGGTTGCGGGTTCGATTCCCGCCTTGGGACAAATGTTTGTACGATCTACAAATATTTGTCTGGGTATTTGCTATGTATAATAAAAATATATATCTATGTAATGTATTGTATTAAGTATATCAGTCATCTAGTACCCATAACACAAGCTCTGCTTAGCTTGGGGCTAGATGATGCTGTGTGGATTGTCCAGCATTATTTATTTATTTAATCTATTTATCTAATGATTTCTCCCGTTCTGGGTGGAACGGGAGTCTGAGAGTGTTCCGTCCTTGCCCTTTACGTTATAGGGTTACGGTAACTCTTTCGAACTACCTACTCGTAACCTTGGCAGGCTTCGGCCCCCTAGTGGGACCCGTCAATGCTGCTGACCCGTCTCCTTGACTTGCACGTGGAACAAGACGCGACGTCGACTTGGGCCCGGTTTCTGAATGAATGACTCATTTACGGAGACGAGGGCCGTCACGCGTTGCGTGCGGTGTGACTTCTCGCGGCGCGTCAATCACTCGTTAACGCTAGCCACTTAAATTATGTTTTTTTCTACCTCCTCTGCTGTTCTGTTCTAATTAATTCCGTTGCGGGATCCAATACAGTTGTATCGTTTCGCTTGAACTCGTCGGGCTTCATAGTCTTGACGCTTTTCTGGTAGTCGCCACTGTTGAGTCTACGTTTCAGAAGTTGCAGTGGTTTGGAAATAGTTTGGAGGGCTTGTACCAAAAGAAACCCTAATTGCTTCTCCGTAAATGCTCTTATCCAACGTGATGTGCGTCACCCCGCGTCACCATAAACAAGGCAGAAGTTGTATTAGTCCAAGCTGTCATTTGTAGATCTTTGACAGTCATTATAGACAACCTGTCACTCTTTCGGGTTTACAAAAGGTTACCCAGTTACACGTTTGTGGAGGTCAGATAGGCAGTTACTCCATGTAAACTACTGTAATTCAGATATATCAAGTTAAACTGGAAGCCGACCCCAACATAGTTGGAAAAAGCTAGGTGACATCACTGTTGAAGCCATTCTGAATTTATTAATTTTTCCGTTTTCTTAACTTTACATAGATTTAAGTAGTATACCTATGTATATTCTTGTAGCCACTGAGAACCTTTCTAGTCTTACCTTTTTTACGCTTAAAAATACTTACACAGTAGCTAGGGATACTGTGTAGGTATTTTTAGTGTGTAGGTGTGTTTAGAGTAGCTAAGTAATTATCAAAGACACCTAAACACACCTACACACTAAAGATCTCCTACAAAATAATCACCGCCAAATTTCCATATCACACAAAATTAAATTACTGAACATACCTCACCCACACATAACTAAACACACATGAACACATTAACGAAATATAATTTACGACACCAATTGCCGCTTGCCTCGCGATAACAGCAATAATCGTACGTGTACGTCACTTAATGACGTCACACAAAATTTTACATTCACCGTGACGCACAGGTAATGTTTGTACCAACGATGACGTATGAAGCTCAAACTGTATTCAGAGGCATTCGCCGACTCATAGGAGATAAGCGAATGGGGACGCGTAAATGGTACACGTCAAAAGCGAATGCGATTAAAGATTTGGTCCTAATGTCCCAACAGATACGCTGGTCTTTTGAAGCGCGTTGATTGATGAAAGCTCTGAAAGGATTCATATGCTAAAACCTGAATATTTGGTGGTTCTGGGTGTAAACGTTGAATAGATTAAGGCTAGATATTTATATGGAAATTACGGTTTTATTGAGATGTAAATTTTACATCAGGGTGGATGGATAAACTAACTTAAACCTTAGTTCGTTGTTGAGTAAAATCAGGTTTTAACTATATTTCCGTTTAGTTTTTTATTGTAAGAAGAAACTATGGTTCTGGGACTGATTTATTCAGATTCTTTTGTATACAAAACAACATAAAAGTAATTCAGCATCAGTATGCTTAGCACTCACAATCGCTCTTCGCTCAAAGCCTGTCCACACATAAAACATTACAAAGTAATGCGGAGCGGTGAATGCAAACGACTATAATAGAAGGCGTGTAATTGCGTCCGCCATTGTATGTACAACGTTTTTTCCCGTTCTGCTACGAGTTTCAATGGATCTTCCATAACGTATATTTATCGACGAATCGATGAGTTTCGGATCACAAGGGTGGGAGTTTAAAAGTAACTTTTTTTACGAGAGCTCTGCGGTATTCGAATAAAAAAAAATGGCTTCGGTTTGAGTTCGAAATTCGAAACTTTTTCGCCAGTTTCATATTAGCCTTTGTTAATC
Organism: Phlogophora meticulosa; assembly: GCA_905147745.2. Classification (NCBI taxonomy): domain Eukaryota; kingdom Metazoa; phylum Arthropoda; class Insecta; order Lepidoptera; family Noctuidae; genus Phlogophora; species Phlogophora meticulosa. The sequence goes on along the minus strand of LR990531.1, from coordinate 14,664,372 downwards.
CTTATATTCTATTTTTAAATTGCTACAGAATAATTCAAAGCGTGAAATTAAATGGACATGTTTTTAGCTTTTAATTTTGACAAAAACAAAGCTACGCTCTACAAAAGTAATATTCTTTTAGGGAAAAATGTTGCTGTAAACAGATGTCGCCTGAAAGATACATAATTATTTTAAATTGACCTTTAAATCAACCTACACGAAAATATTCATTATATAAACTTCACTTCCAGTAGTGTTACATAATTTAAAAAAAAAATGCCACGAGGCAATCTCTACCAGACATATTTTAATTAAAAATAAATAAAATAATCTGCAAGTCATTCCCAGCCATTTTGTTATATTCATTGGAGAAGCAAGGGTAGTCTTTCCAGAGTTCCAGATCACCAGTTAACTATAGCCACCCAAACCCATAGCCCAATATCTTTTGTTTCTATGTCCAGCAATGGTCCTGAACAAAAGTGCACCCAAAGACATTCAGGAGGTTGCTCAGGATCTTTGAATGCACTTGCATATATTAGTGATGACCATCTGTCGGTGCCTCATTCCATGTGAAGACCCTAATGGGTCTCTGCGAGTTGCCTTCGGCCCCTCGTACACCTTTCAAAGGTCCGAGACCGCTGTATCCCAATATATGTTAAATTAAATAAAAAACCGCTTTGTTTCGTATTTAATATAAACAAAATAAAATGTATTGAGAATGTTTTGTGGGTATTCAAAATAATACTATAAATATTTTGAGAAATCTAATAATAATAATATATAACTTACATTGTTAAGATTGAGGCATAGATTTATTTCATGTCAAGTGGAAACACGTTCTATAGCTTAAATATGATTTAATAAAAGAACACAATACAAGCACTTGAGCCGCGACTTCGTCCGCGTGGATATCGTACTTTTTCTTTCGAACTTTAACTTCAAGGAATGTTAACCAACCCATTAAAAGGTATTTTATACTAAAATATAGCCTATGTTACTCACTGTTAATGTTTCAAGCTTCCTACAAGTGAAACAATTAAAAAAAATGCCTTAATAGATTTTGGGTTTATCCACGACCAAAAAATCGACTGAACCAAAAGGAATGTTATATTATTTATATTATAAGTAAAGATAGAACTGTTCTTAAATCCTCGATTATGAACCTTAAGGGCTGCTTTTATGATCGTTGATCGAAGGTTAAGCTACGCTTGCCAAGTTCAGTCTGTGGATGGGTGACCGTTCGTAACATATCGAGACTCCTCCGTGCCTCGGAAAGCACGTTAATCCGTTGGTCCCGGTTGTCGTTTGTAGATCTTTGACAGTCGGGGCACGGGTAGTCAGAAACCCGAAAGTCTGACCCTAACATAGTTGGGAAAAGGCTAGGCAGATGATGACCTTCGCCGTTTAACATTGTCGTGACGTGACGCGATCACAAATTTTATATTCATATACATTTTCGTAAGTGGCAACAAATGTATTTATATTCCCACGTGTGTCTTTAATGAATACATACTATGAAAGAGATACTTACTATTAAATAAGTTATAATTTCCCTTTTTTGAAAGGCTGTTTTCAGGCCGTGTTCAAAATGATGAACTGCCTCATTAGTAAAAGTTATAAGCACTGTTGTGAGCCAGAATGGTTCGTGTTATTTTAAGGTTACAAGTCTTTAGCTTTAGAATTTATGCCTATTAGTAGCTACTGAAAAGCTGAAATGATTCCCTCTCAAGTACCGTGTACCACAAGGCCCAGAATGTTTTAGATTACTTTTTAGTATTTGAATGAATAAAGAATAATGCCACACGGCATCATCTAGCCCCAAGCTAAGCAAAGCTTGTGTTATGGGTACTAGATGACTGATATACTTAATACAATACTTTCATAGATAGATATTTTTTATTATACACAGTAAGTACCCAGAACACCCAGAACATTTGTTTGTAGATCGTACAAACATTTGTCCCAAGGCGTGAATCGAACCCGCAACCTACTACGTCGCAGGCGGACCTTTGCCCGCTGCGCCACATAGGTCGTCAAAATAGGTTGATAGGAATATGAAGTACAAACATTATGCAGATTTAAAAAAAAAAACAAATTTGAGCATGCAATAATACATTTTGACTACATCACCCTTTACCGAGCATTCAAACAAGCACTGTGACCTTTTTCTAATGGGGTAAGCAGAAATTACAGAACGCCACCTGCTACGATCCCTACATATTCCTTTTGCTTCGTTCACGATCATACATTGGTTTATACACGCCCTTCGGTTCCTTGTAAGAAAAACCACAATGAGGCTCGTGTATGTCCTGCTAGGGCGTCCCTTCTCGGCATTTCCACTAACAGTATAAATACCTTTTGTTAGTCGGCTTCCATTCATCCTTTCAACGTGATCGCTCGCACGAACATCAATCGTACGAACTTGTGGTTTAGCTACGCTGGCCGAGGTCAGTCTGTGGATGGGTAACCTTTCGTAACATATCGAGATTTCTACGTGCCCCAGTAAGCATGTTAAGCCGTTGGTCCCGGCTGTCATTTGTAGAACTTTGACAGTCGTTACGGGTAGTCAGAATCTCGAATAATGAGTCGTGTGAAAAAAAGTGTAAACTATGGCTAAAGTGATAGAGGAATGATAAATTGAGGCTCACCCAAAACAAATGCGAAACCATTATATCCCAAGTACTCTAATTTAACTACACCATTACCAAAGAAAAATCGTCCCCCACACTCAATAATTCCACGAATAGATTACACCATCATCTTCAACCTCCAATTTATCAAAAAAGCTTCCGTGCCGCAAATAATCAGGGATGCCTCAAGGGTCGGTAATAGGGCCAAGACTACTGCGGGACCTAATTGCAAAAAAATAGGTTCCATCAAGAAGACTTACGTGCGTCGTTAAGTGAAATAGTAATACATTTAAAAAGGTACAGTACAGTCACTATTAATTCCGGGAAACGGTTCTAATCAACTGGAGAGCTTCGGATGCGTGATACAGCGGAATTTTTCTTGCATGTGATTAAAAGTCGGGATTCCGTGGAAGGTATTACGGCTCAGTTCCTTTATAATTTAATTGTATTGAAATTGTTTGATACCTAAGTGCGTGGAAATAGAGAAAGACAAGGAACAATGAAACGCCTGAAATTAATTTGGTGTGTTGTAGAGTGTAGTGTTATACTGTTGTGTCGCTGTGTTTGTATTGGTGATTTTCTCAGTAGGAGATTATGCCTTTCGCCAGGTACATTTAAGATTACTTTTTAAACTGCCTGATGCAGTTGGTTGTATCTATTCTGCGATGTAACTGCAATAACTGCCACCATCTTGGTTTTAATGCCTGAAAATGATCTGGTTTTAAACTATTTAGCTGTATTTTTTTCATTTGGGCTTTATGGTTCTTGGTACATTCTAATGAGTTATATTTTTTAAATTCAATTTATTTTTATAGTTTACATTACCATGTGATAAAAAATATAGGACTTCACTTAATGGCTATGTGGCTGCCATATTATAATACTTACACACTACCCCAGATTATAAGAGTTAGGTATTTTTTTTAATAAAAAATACATGACATCATGCCTGTAATCCTCAAAGGATTTAGCAGATTCGTACCTATAATACAACCACATAACTTCGCCAATCGGTGAAAGAAAACATCGTGAGGAAAATTGGACTTGTAATTAATATAAGTCTGAAATCGCCAACCCGTCTTGAGCAAGCGTGGTGGCTAATGCTCGTGCCTTCTCTGTATGAGAAGAGGCCTTTGCCCTGCAGTGGGACAGTAACAGACTGTTATTATTATTTACTTCGCCAATTATATTCAAGTCCTATGTAATAGGGGAGGAACCTATTGCCATTCATCGGGCACAAATCCAGACTCCAGGCTGCTACTGAGACATTTCAGATAGAAAAACCCAATAACTATGCCCGACCCGGAAATCGGACCCAAGACTTTATGCTTAGTTTATAAAAATAAAATAAAAGAAAATCCAGTTCTCCGTGAAAAATATTCCTTCGTGGTCTTCGACTATACTTTTCATATCAGAATAAACTTTGCCTATTTTTTTAATATAACGTTTCCCCGCAATATTAATTTCTCCTGTGTCGTGGGTGCGTTTAAAACATTTAAAGTCAACAACACGAACAGCCAGGCCCAGAACAAGTACCTGTAGGCCATACAAATATTTGTTCCGTTCGAGAATCGAACCCACGACACGCACTGCAACGCTCAGCCACTGCACCAACCGTGCCGTCCATAAATCGTGGAATCAAATTCTTTGCGGTTGGACAACTAAAACAATTGTGAGTCTTCAATAGTTCAACTTCAAAGAGGGAATCACAACAATAGACTCCAATCCACTTATGTCAGAACTAAGTGATTAGCTCTAAGATCTAACGAATGGAACGCTAAGCTGATGAATGGAAGGGAATGTGCACCTTCCGTATTGTTCGCGCTCGCTGTTGTCGTTTCTGGAATGATCCCCCGTTCAACATGGCCGCGCTGACAATCGCCTCGACGCTCCGCCAGACTGACAGCAGTCAAATCTCGTTCCGTACTCTTTATCTACGCGCCGTCGAATACAATAATATCAGAAACGTATTATCATAAAATAATGATTAAATTTCAATATTTAAAAAAAAAACTCATTCAAAATATTAATTAATATTGTTCAAGCTGAAGACAGGGCGCTATGGCGCTCATTAGGAGAGGGCTATGTCCAGCAGTGGACTAGTATAGCCTGATGATGATGATGATTGTTCAAAAATATAATAATATATATGACGGCGTAAGCGATGGCTGAGCGATATCGCTGTTGTCATTAGGGTTCGGTGGTATCGGGTTCATGACGAAATGTTAAAATAATAGTTTTGGTTTCGGTACACAAAAATCACAGTTTATTTTTAACACAAATTCACATTAAATATCACTAACAAATAATTACTCAAAACAAAATGGGCAAACCGACAGTTTCGTTCTGAAGGAGTTGGTTGGAAGAGACTTGGTTGGAGTTCCGAGCAAAAGTGATCTCGGCACAATCCCCACTCTACAAAACGACTCTGTCCACGTCCCGCCATTAAAACAACATCTGACGTTACGGCGTTTACCCCTACTACAATAGTCAAATCAGCAACTTGATGTTTAAAAGTTATCGTTTTCCCCGACATACAAATGTCAAGACCGTTCGTTTCGTTAGTAAAATAAAGATCTTTGAAACGTAAACCTCAGAGTAGCAAACTTCCACACATTCTCACAAGCAACCATTTATTACAATTTTATAGTAGGATGGAAGGAGAAACTTCATCACAAAAAAATCGGTATAATTGTTTCCTGCCGGATAACTACGAGAAGGAATCCTCCAGTACAGTTCGCATTCAATGAATAAAAGCCAAAGTACTTAAGTAAAGTGGCGACTAATCCAAAGAATTCGTAATACCGCGTCGATTAGTTATTTGAAATTACTTTAGTCATTGCTTCACCCGGAATTCTATAGTATCTACTGCTAATTAAAAACTTAACTTTGACCTTGCTTGGATGCCCTAGAAGTGGTGTTCTGATAGCTCTGTAATGTTGGTATAATGAAAATAATTTTATTAAATTATATCATTCCTAAAATCAAAAATTAAAAAATTAAATAAATAAGGAAATGTCGACCGCCTCGTTGGTCTAGTGGTCGCAAATGCGACTGACTACAATTTGATTTTGTTTGATTCCCGGGTCGAGCAATGTTTTTCATTACAAATTTCTCAGTAGCAGCCTGGAGCCGGGATGTACCTATGTTCGGTTGATAAATAAATAAATAAATAAATATTGCTGGACAATCCACACAGCATCATCTAGCCCCAAGCTAAGCAGAGCTTGTGTTATGAGTACTAGATGACTGATATACTTAATACTATACATTACATAGATAGATATTTTTATTATACATAGGAAATACCCAGAACACTCGGAACAAATATTTGCAGATCGTACAAACATTTGTCCCAAGGTGGGAATCGAACCCGCAACCTCTTGCGTCGCAAGCGGACCTTCGCCCGCCGCGCCACATCGGTCGTCAAATAGTCGTAGGTCGTAGGTCGTGATGATAGTAGGCTCACCCCCATTTATATGGGACTTAAACATAACCGGTGAGGAACAAAAACAGGAATAAGGCTCGAGGTGCAAAAACTAAGCAGGTCGATTTAGTGTCGGCTTAAGTCATTCTTTGGATTTCTTCTAAAATACAGTCTTCTCAACCGAGATATTTATTTCATTTCAAACCTCGATCCCAAATTTGTGTCTGTAATAAAATAATGTGTTGCATAAAAACTTTGAACAACAAAACACGAAACTGGTACCCCGAACTTTAAACTCGAAATCAAAAGTAATTTTAGTACTAAAAACAATAACATCAAAAATTATCAAAGTTTCAAAACACACAGAATAACTTTGTTTAAACACGGTTTACTGTTCAAGTTGCCTAATAAACGTCGTACCTAGTATGAAACCGGGAAGCGAGTTCAGAAACTCACTTATGACCTTATTCAGTACTCTTGAACAGCTACGGGAATAGGTTGATATGTATTAAGGCTGAAATTTTCAGGTTATAACTTCCTAATTGGTTGGTATTCAAAGGTGGGTAGTTTTTTTGTTCTTTTGGCACATATAACGCAATATAAATAGGTCTTTACCTATGAAATTGCCGTTTTGTATGAAAAAATTTAAATGATTTTTTTTCATGTATTTTTTATTTGTATTAATCGAAGTAATCACCCATGCAATCAATGCATCTTTGCCAACGCAGTGGCAGTTTATTGATGCCCTTCTTAAAGAAATCAGCTGGACGGGAGGCAACAAATTCTTCAAAGGCATTTTGTACTGCCTCTCGGGTATTGAATGTTTTTCCCGCCAAGAAGTTATCCAAATTCTGGAAAAAGTAGTAGTCTGTAGGCGCAAGGTCTGGTGAGTAGGGCGGATGACGGAGAGCTTCCAACCCCAGTTCTTGCAACTTGGCGACCGTCTGCTGTGCAGTATGAGGTCGCGCGTTGTCGTGCAGGAGCAGCGGAGACGAGCGATTGACAAATGCTGGTTGGAGATGTGCCAGCTTCTCCATCATTGTGTTCAATTCTTCACAGTACACATCTGCAGTAATGCTCACCCCGTTTGGTAAGAAGCTGTGTTGAATCACACCGGCGCTAGACCACCAAACAGTGACCATCACTTTTCTTGGGGTAGGTTTTCGTTTAGGGCATTGTTTAGGTGCTGAACCAGGATCCAACCAACTTGCTGAGTGCTTGCGGTTATCAAACAGAATCCATTTTTCATCGCAGGTAACAATGCGGTTCAAAATTCCTTCATTTGTGTGTCTGTTGAGCAGTGCAAGGCACGTCTCGACGCGTACTTCGCGCTGGCGATCATTGAGTTCGTGGGGCACCCATTTGTCAAGCTTTTTTACCTTGCCAATTTGACGCAAATGGACCAATATTGTTTTGACGCTAACGTCGAAAGCTGCTGCTAATTCAGCCGTAGATTGTGTATCATCAGCTTCCACAATCGCCTTTAATTCGTCATTGTCGACCAAAGTCTTCGGACGACCGCGAGGTTCATTTTTCAGGTCGAAATTTCCAGAACGGAAGCGAGCAAACCAATAACAGGTAGTGCGTTGGTTTGTAGTGTTAGCTCCGTAAACGTCGTTGATGTTGCGTGCCGCTTGTGCCGCGTTGCTGCCACGACGGTACTCATATTCCATAATTACTCGAATTTTTAACGTATCCATGATGACGAAAAAGATTTAAATGCGATGAAAATGTAACACTAATCAATAAACAAATGACTACTTTTGGAAAAAAAAATCCATGTTTTTAAAATAAAATTAATTTGAAATTAGAATTCTTAGCCAAACAAAAAATATTTTGATTTGAAATGGCCAGTACTGCAGAACGGCAATTTCATAGGTAAAGACCTAATACATATGTCGCAGTGTCAACACGAATTAGAACTATTATTACTAATCGGACACGTCAAGTAGTGAACCTACTTGGGTGAAGTCGCTACAGGAAGTGGCAACACTGAATTGGTGGCATCATTTAATTGAAGTTTGCCATGGAGTCCGGCTTGACCTTCAAGATGGCAGGAACGAAATTGTTGGAAAGTTGGATTGGACTTTTGTATAGAAAAACCGGTGCTGGATTTGATTGTGCAATCCTGTATCGAACTCACAACGTTTCCATAGTGTAGTCTGATTCCATCTGCCTAATCAAGTGAAATTGTAGAATTGAGTTAACCTGAGTGGATTAACAGACGTCTGTACTAAGCGTGGCGAGTGTTGTGACTATCATTTCGGCTCTCCAGCATGTATGATCATCCTGATGACGAGATGTTTCTTCGAGTGTGCTTCCTACGCATTAAAACATCAACATACACTGAAATGAAATGATATGTATCTCTGTAAATAGATTTTAAAAACCACTTATACTCGTCATAAAGTGGAATAATTAAATTAGAATTAAGTAGATTAGGTTGGTGTTTTCCTACATGAAAAAACACACCAAACAGTGTCTTTTAAAGTCCAGACATTATATTGGACAGATCATCTGAGGTCTATGCGGATTAGTGTCTGAGATTGTCTTTTGAGGATTAGTTCCACACACAGTTCTTATAAACCTCAAAATTAAAGAAAATTTGCTTGTTATTCGATGGCGTATAAGCATACTGCCTGTTGTTATGTTTTTTTCCAAATTATACAGTTATGATTAGATCATTTAATTTAATATTTATTAAGTGAAAATTTAATTAGCAATAATTTAATTAAATGTCAAATCATAATACCATAATAATGTAATGTTTCATTATAGGAAATGAAATATTTACCCGATTAAAATGTATGAAACAGGTGATATTTTGTTTTGAAATTTCAGGGTTGGTCTCATAAATAACTCTGTATTATTTCTATATAAAATCTCGTATAATTCAGTATCTCTACATTAACTCTAAATATATGACCGAAAAAGAAATGATTTGAATATTCAACCAGGCTCGTCCATTTAATGTAGTCATAACTAACAATACAGAAAGTAATTTTACGTGACTCTCGCTGTCTTAGGGTGACAAGATACGGCGGGTTTTGAATTTAACGATCTACCTTGGCGCCTTTGCCTTGAACCAACCTACGAATGTTATAAATGTGAAAGTTTGTGAGGAGGTACGTATGTATATTTCTGACTCTATCCCGCAAAGACTACTAAATGAAAGCTCGAATGTACGAAATCTTAGAAGTAACCTCCATGATTTCATTAACAAGCGTATTTTTCTACCTACTCCATAGCAAGAGTGGCTTAAGTGCAAGATTTTAAACCTACTCGAACGCGTCAACATTTACTACTAATTCGACGGCACGGTTGGCGCAGTGGCTGAGCGATTGACTGCTGCGCCGCGTGTCGCGGGTTCGATTCTCGCGCTTCACAAATATTTTTGTGGCCTACAGGTAGTTGTTCCGGGTCTGGCTGTTTGTGTATGTGAGTTTGAATGTTTGTAAACGCACCCACGACACAGGAGAAATTAAAAGTGAGGGGCAAAGTTTAAAAAAAAAATACTGGACAGTTATAGGAAACATAATTATTCCATACAATTTGACGTACGTGAACGCAAACGCAATCGAATAAGTATAAAAAATCACACTAAGCTCTCTGAACGGATTTCGATGAAAATGAATATTAAGCAGCTTACTCTTGATATATATTAGAGGACTAGATGACCCGGTGAACTTCGTATCACTTACCTCTTAATATAAACCATATTTATTTAAACCATATGTACTTTAGAGCCGGTAACCAATCGTGGAAATTTTGGATAATATAGTTCGTAAAGAGTTATTAATATATTTGTAAATGCCAAAATACACATATATAAATATTATTAAGTAATTTATATCTTACATGGTTTCAATTTTGTTTGGTTATTAACACATTCACAGTCCCCATACAAAATAATTTAATTTTCTTGGACGTTCAAGCAAATTACTTCCATCACATGTTCATATTGTTCATGCTCCATGTTTGGGTCACTATGAAACCACCAGGTACGAACTTGGTCTCCTGGAAGGAAATTCTGAATGGTCGCATTGAGATCATCGACATCTTTGTTTTTTGCCGCCAATATTGCTCGTTCACTTAGCCAATCGTGGTTATTATATTCTTGTTTTATGTCCGAAAAAACACGCTGAATAAGCTCCTCTTTCGAGTCTGTGAAGTGACAGAAATCTGTGGGAAATGTTATTAATCCTGTCGAGGTGTCAACTGCGACCTTAACATTTCCAATATCTAGCAACTGCTTCGAAAACACAGTCGCAGTTGGATCTTGTTGCAAAAACACTCGCATGTTAGTTGTTAAATGGAGTGTCTTAACGTGCTGCCACAAATTAGATGATTTTAGGCATGCATTTAGTTCGTCAGCAACAGTTGACCGAGGAATAACTGGAAGAGTCTGACGAAAATCACCTGACAACAGAATCATTGCTCCACCAAAAATGTTTTGGTTGTCACGTAAATCTTTTAAGGTTCTGTCTAGTGCCTCCAGTGACCTCTTGTGGGCCATTGTGCATTCGTCGCGCTATTTTTGGTGATGTTGCAAACTGGCGTTTTGTTGATTTGCATGTTTAATGGTAATTTCAAGGCCGAATGTGCAGTACGTCCGACTTCTAACAAAGTTGCAGCTATTCCAGATGAAGCCAACTCAAGGGCTACCTCATTTTGCGATCGGATCTTTGCCAATAGCAATGAAATTAGGAACGTTATCCCAGTACCCCCGGGAGAATCAAGAAAATAAATTCCTCCAGATCCACTGTTTACAGCTTCTATCAAAGTATCGTACGCAATATTTTGTTCTTGATTCAATTGCGGAACGGTTGTGCGAACTGCTTCGGTCATAGCTTCAGTATCGTACCGGCGTTCTCTTCCCAACTCATGGTTTATTGCATCTTGCATGGAACGGTTGGGTGCTGTCAGCATTTTGTTTGCCATCAATAAACACATATCTTCTCTTAAGATCAATTTGTCATTGTAAATCTCTGCAGTAAATTCAAGTGTAGGATTCAATGTATCACAACGTACACGTTGCAACGCATCCTCAGACATGTCATCCCCATATTTCATCCACAAATCTTCCGGATTCGAGGGAAAACATGTCGATACTATAATCGCAAACAATGTACGAATTTGATGCGGTGATGAAGATATGATAGAATCCTTGAGCGTATTATCCCAATGCGAATCGCCCTCAAGCAACCGTAATAGTTGACACGCCTCACGGTAAGTCGCACACAGATGTCCGTCAACTGTTCTCAATTGTTGAAACGATGTCGGACCAGGAACATTCACCAATAACAATATAGCATATAACAACATATAATAACCTATAGCATCTGTGGCAAATACATTTTGATGTCCCTCAAGTGGTGTTCCTTGTATACGAAGCTGAAACGCCTTTGATGATGCATTCCATGTGTGATAGCGTGGCATATCAGCACACAGCAAAGTGCGATTATTCAGATCTTGTAAGGCAAATTTAAATCTTTAAAAGTATATTTCTGAACGTACACTGTTGTGTTAAATAATGACACTTTGTTGTTACAAAGTGTCATTATTTTACATGTTTTAAATGTAAATACGAAATAATCCGACTATTATGGATATAATAATATGTTGTCGACTCGAAACCCTTATTTAATTTATATCTACATGTGTTATTGTAATTATTTCAAAATACCGAACCTATGGGCAAATGTTTGACAGGTAAGAACAGTTTGTATGGGAAAACAAAATTCTCGTTTTAAGTATTTTCCTCGCATATTTTCTATATTTTCTCACCGTTTAAACCTTCCCTGGACTTCCACGAATATTTGAAGACTAAGATAAGATAAATCCATTCAGCCGTTCTCGAGTTTTAGTGAGACTAACGAACAGCAATTCATTTTTATATATATAGATAATAGATAATATTATTCATAAAAATTAAATGCGCAGACGAAGTCACAGATGGCGGCTAGTTAATTTTAACAGAGGCATATGTGCATTGTAATCTCATATACAAAGCTAAAGTGTTTCATGTGAATTTTATACAAAGATATTTGCGAAAATTCCCAGTAGTGAAAATTCCCATATTTTAATATATTATATCTGACCTGTAAACCAATTCTGAATAAATTCACATTTGCGAGCTTCACATACTTTAAAGTATTTCGGGTGCACCTGTATTTTAAGGGGTAGTTTACGGTCTAGGTACGTAATGATCAACCTATACTTATCTCAAGTGGACTGTGATATTGTACTAGTATGGGTATGGTACATAAATAGTACAATTATAGCCTTTTTATTGTTTATATGTTTTTCGTAAAATCAGATGCTTTTATGCCAGAATCGAACTGGCTCAAATACCGTTATCAACGTACTCAAGAATAATGATAATGGAGTGTAGGTAGTTGGTGCTCAGAATCTTATCTTTACTGTTATAGTTTTAAGTCTATTACAATAATGTCAGCTGTAGATGTCGAGCTATGTCTACTATCTTAACCTCACCTGAATACCTCTTTGTTCTTTTTCGTATTTAATACTTCGCCAGTTATGTTTAAGTCCCATGTAATAGCGGGCAAGCCTATTGCCATCAGCCGATAATGAGCAAATTTATATTGAACATATCTCGATAACACTTTGCTCGACCTGGGAATCGAACACAAGACCTCATGCTCAGCAGTCGTCATGCGCTTGGGACCACTACACCAACAATGCAAATTAAAAATTAAAAAGTAATTTACGTGATAGATTTTTTTTTCATAGCTTAGTATCATAATTTTATACCTACTGAAATACCTAATTAGTTTTGAAGGGGAAACCATTGCAGACCTGTGTTATATGTACACACGACTTCATATCAAGCTATACATTTCCAGTATAAGCTGACCTCTCTTTATTTGGAAATTCTAGCGAAGCTAGGGTACACTTGATTTACAATGATCGTTGCGGAAGGATCGTACGTTCCCGCGACCCCGGGCGTAGGTGTGAGACGCAACACCGGGGTGGTTTTTAGTCAGTAAGAGTCTGACAGACCAAGCGTGTTGCCCAGTAACTGGGTTGTGGAGGTCAGATAGGCAGTCGCTCCATGTAAAACACTAGTATTCAGCTGCATCTGGTTAGACTGGAAGCCGACCCCAACATAGTTGGGAAAAGGCTAGGCAGATGATGATGTAGCCGTATGTACTAGGAAAACAAAAAGAACGTGCGTAATCCGATAACGGATATCTTACTAAACCACATTTTTGTTTAATCTTATCATAATAGTATGCTTTACAATACTTATCGAATTATTAACAAAATTGTTCACGTATCAAATATTTGCTTAAAACAAAAATGTATCTTGTAACGGCAACGTTGGTCTAGTGGTCGCAAGTGCTATTTCTGAGCACTAAGTCCTCGATTCGTTTCCCAGGTCGGGTAAATTGTTAGATATGCCATCTGGACTTCCTCAGTAGCAGCTCGGAGTTTGAACTCGTACCCAGTCGATGGCAATAGGCTCACCCCCTATTAAATGGGACTTGAATATATCTAGCGAATCTTAGGTGCAGCTCTGTCTATCCCTTCAGGGAATACAAGCGGTGTATTATGTTCATCATCATCATCATCTGTTGTATTATGTTATGTTTAGTATATATTTTATAGAAAGAACACACATACAGCTACACTTGTAGCTATATCAACAATGGAGATTTTAGAATACTTATCGTTTATCTGAATAACAGTAAATATTTAAAATGTTTAAATATTTTTGTAAAAGTATCTTTATACAAACTAATCTTATATAATAAATATAAATAAATAACGCTGGATAATCCACACAGCATCATCTAGCCCCAAGCTAATCAAAGCTTGTGTTATGGGTACTAGACGACTGATATACTTAATACAATACATTACATGGATAGATCTTTTTTATTAAACATAGCAAATACCTAGAACACCGGGAACAAATCTTTGTAGATCGTACAAACATTTATCCCAAGGCGGGAATCGAACCTGCGTCACAGGCGGACCTTCGCCCGCCGCGATACACTGGTAGTCAATGGTAAAAAACTAAAAAATGACTTTTTACTCAAAGGGTGAGAAAATTTATATTCAAATTGGCCAAGTTGGAATATCTCTCCTCTTATGCGTAATGGAAAAAAAACACTCTGTAGGCGTTAGTTCTTATTTTATTGAAAACTTAACATGTAATTGTGATAAAATTAAACCCCTTTATATAATAGAACCTCACTAAAAAAAACAACCTTAAGTAATTTAATAACCAATCAATAGCAGTTACTTTAAAACATAATTAAATTGGACTTAAACTTTACATGATAAAATGTGGGTGTAGTAGATACACCTCTGCTTAGCCCTTCGTGGACTACAAGCTAATGTTATGACGTTACTAAGCATAATGTTTTTTTCTCTAAAGAAACGTTTACAGTGTTACCCAATGCAGTAAAATTGCGCAACATCGAGCAAATTAACGGTAAACGACAAAAATTGTGCATTTTTTAGCGCTCGCAACAATAAGAGTGTGTATAAAGACAGGGAATCTCTCAACCTTACACAATAGTGCTCTGTGAGATAAACATATGCTTGTAGGTCCCGCAAAATGCGACCAAAGAGGGCTTCTTCCTCGGAACAAGAACGTAACAAGAGCTAAATTTCTTAAAATGCCCAATGAAAGTCCTATGTCACATATTAATACAATTAAATATCCTATTTTAAATCTTTAAGTCATTAGCATATAAAATATGAAGTATATGAAAATGGTGATAACTTTGTGATGATGTTATATTGAAGACATTTAATTATTTTGCCTATAATGAAAACCCTCGAAATTATAATGTACACATACAATTTAAATGTTCTGCTTTTCTTTTTCATGTGGAACCAAATTAACGATTAGAGATTATGATTTATACCCTGGCTTAAGCACGGGGCACATAACTGTAGTGTAGTGTGACGTGTCGCGTAAAATCGATAACAACTTTCACAACACGCGAGACTAGTGTGAATCTGCCAATAGAAACTGCTTAGAAATATGATAGGCAGCAGATGACGTCATAATTCACTACGACACCCCACACAGTACAACAGTTAAAAAAAAGGCACGAGGAAACACGAAAATATTTTTTTTTTACTATGTCATCGGATAAAAAACAATATGGCGTGTATACATTAATATGTTTGGTACATTCCTCACGTGACCGTGACGTCATAGGTAGGTACTACCAGGTACTGATGACAAATGATTTTTTTTCCACTCCGAAAATCACACAACACTTTTAAAATGAACTGATTACGAAGCACCGGTTAGTAATTGGAACAATTTACTATCAGGTTTTTCAGCATTGCCAGCGGCTGCTGCTGTCGTCGCAACTCCTGCTGCGGTGGTCGCTTCTGATGCAGGAGATACCGTAGTCGAAATAAGTTTCTGACAGTCATCCAGCTGCCAGCTTAACGTATTCTTCTGGCCAGCCAAAGCCAACGTAGATACGAACAGACTGAACGACAGGAGGGACAAGAAAACTATCAGCTTGTTGTTCAGCATCCAACCCAGAGTCACCTCCATGTAATATTTGCAACTTCCCATATTTCTTTCTTTATTCTACGTTTCACACAAGCTTCACTGTCTGTTCTGTTGCGACGAATACTTCAAATTCGTTATTATCTTTTATCGACATTGTTCGATATCGTATTTATCAATAACTGATAAGGCGTGTCCTCTAACATTGCCACTTTGGAATTGAATCCTATTGCATTAGCATTTAAGTTGTGTTTATGTTAGAGGTTTCGAGTTATTGATCTTGGCTGAATAAGATAATAATTGAGTCATAGATTACCGGAATACTACAGGTTTTTTGGATAGTGTAATAATACATAGCTATAAAAAATGAATCATGAAATTCAAATGTTTACTCACGAAACACCTATTTTAGATGATTCAACTACAAAACAATGACCTTAAACAATAATCTACACAACACAGACTATTAAGCCTTCTTAATACCTAGATGACTAATAAAATCAAAATATGTTTTGAAGTGACCACCTGACGATGTATCCTCCTCACCAGCTACGTTACCGTTGACTTTCTACAGGAGTACTTCTTTTTTTATAGGGACGTATGTGCTACTCCAGACTATAATCTATCTCTGAGCCTAGTTTCATTCAGACCAGTGCAGCCATTCTGGCGTGATTGAGTCACAAACTCCATCTATCTATACTCCATCCATCTCTCATCTATAGTCTTGCATTTATGTATTATCGAAAATATATTTTAATCTTCATCATCTGCCTAGCCTTTTCCCAACCATGTTGGAGTCGGCTTCCAGTCTAACTGCAGCTGAATACCAGTATTTTACATGGAGGTAATTCCGATCTGTCCTCCACAACCCAGTTACTGGGCAACACGATACCCCTTGGTAAGACTGGTTGTCACCCGTAACGACTGTCAAAGATTTACAAATGACAGTCGAGACCAACGGTTTACCATGCTTTCCGAGGCACGGAGGAGTTCTATTTTTCATTCCTTTTCGTTTTGACACCCCATGGCTATTTACTTTGTGTAGGTAATTATTATTGGCAATGCTACCAGTCTTCTGAGCAGTTATTCCGTTGTCAGTGACGCGGATAAATTATTCAATGCCAAGTGATTCTTAGTTATTTTTTTATTTTCATGTATACATAGTTTTATCATTCAAAAGTTTTTTTTTTTTATATTTAAGATTGTGTTTTGTATGTATTGCTATGTCTTTTGTGTACACCAAATAAACGATTTATCAATCAAAAATATAATGTATCTATGATAAACTGTTTTTTTTTTAATTCTTATTTCAAGATGCGTAGACAACCGTTCCTTCGAGAATATAGCGCACACCCAGCTTTACGCAACCACTCGCATACTGCAGATGAAAGGAATAATATGGAAATAAAAACACAGGGTGTATTGTGATCAGCCCTCCGAGATTTATTTTTATCGTTCATTGGGCAGTGAACTATTTATATCCCACGTGGGCTGAAGAAGAGCTAACTTGTCACTTTCAGTAGTCTCGTTTAGCCTTGGCCTTTTCTTGTCCTTTTACTGACGAGATACAGCCATTGTGTTGAGGGGGTTTATTTTCCTTGTCGTGTCTTGTTGTTATCAGTATGCTGGGCCGCAAAAGGGATGAATAAAAATCAGTAGAATGCAGCTGAGATAAGAATGCGAGGGACGTGTATAATGGATAGGATAAGAAATGTGTATAAATAAAGCACACAGCATCATCTAGCCCCAAGTTAAGCAGAGCTTGTGTTATGGGTGCTAGATGACTGATATACTTAATACAATACATTACATAGACAGATTTTTTTTTATTATACATAGAAAATACCCAGAACACCAGTAACAAATCTTTGTAGAAAGTACAAACATTTATCCCAAGGCGGGAATCGAACCCGCATGTCGAACACTCCTGTTTGTAATAGGAAGTCTGAAAGTGGCGCCGGTGACCGAGCAGTTTTGTGGAATTCGGTTGTCATGGTATGTGCTGCGGAGGAATGAGAAACACGTCCTGCAGGAAGTTTTAGGTAAGACTGTGGATGGGTTTTAGAGACCAACGAAAAGATTGCTGGGGATTTTGTTCCAACACTTCTTCTTCCCAGCAAAAACACTTGGAAGTGGTGAAGGGTGGCCGTTTTGGGGACTGTCTTTTCTGAACGTTTTGACGTTCAAAAAGTGCTGATTTTCAGCTTAATTTGAATAAATTAATTTTGATTTGATTTGATCATATGTAAATCATGATATGGCTTAAAAGGAGGTGATGCTCTGATTAAGTAAGAATAAAATAAATGAATAATGCTGGATAATCCACACAGCATCATCCAGCCCCAAGCTAAGCAGAGCTTGTGTTATGGGTACTAGATGACTGATATACTTAATATCAATACATTACATAGATATATATGTTTTATTATACATAGCACCCAGAAGAATTTTTTATAGATCGGTCACACATTTGTCCCAAGGCGGGAATCGAACCCGAAACCACTTGCGTCGCAGGTGGACCTTCGGTCGCTGCGCCACATCGGTCGTGTGGATTGTCCAGCATTATTATTATTTTTAGTATTCTTATCTTATTTATCTTATTTTTTAAAAAACGTTGCCCCACACTAGGAATTTCTCCTGTATCGTGGGTGCGTTTACAAACATTTAAACTCCCATACACAAACAGCCAGACCCGAAACAACTACCTGTAGGCCATACAAATATTTGTTCCGTGTGGGGATCGAACCCACAACACGCGGCGCAGCAGCCGATGGCTCAACCACCGCGCCAACCGTGTCGTCAATTATTATTAATTAGTATTAATTTACTCTTGATTATTTAGTGTTAATTTACTGTTTGAAATTCACTATTTATGATTTTTAGCTGTTGTAAATTAAACAATGTGCGAGATAATTCAAATACAATGGAAATTGTTATATGAAATAAATACACATGAAAAAATACTGCCCGAAAAAAATACCGCCATTATACGAAAATTAATTCCAGAAACCACTTGTATTTTAAACAATGAATGGGTAGGCTTATTTCCCAAGCAGCAACTAGGTATAATCAATCAATCTATTAATCATATCTGTTGGAAAATACACGTACAATTTATCAGTTTGTACTAATTAATTTTGTCTGAAGTAGGTAAAATTCTACTTTATATTACATACAAACATAGACTCACGTCTTTTTCTCATTGAGGTAGGCAAAACTACAGAACGCCACTTGCTACGATCGTTTGTATAATCCTTTTGTTTCGTTTACGTTCATACGTCTTGTTATACACGCACGACTTTTTGAATAAAATCACCAATAAGGTCAGTGTATGACTTTCTAGGGCGTGCCTTCCCAGTATTTTCACTTACGTCTTAGTCTAAGCCTGTAGTTAGACATCTTTCATTCATCCTTTGACGACCGATGTGGCGCGGCGGGCGAAGGTCCGCCTGCGACGCAGGAGGTTGGGGGTTAGATTCCCGCCTTGGGACAAATGTTTGTACGATCTACAAAAATTTGTTCCGGGTGTTCTGGGTATTTACTATGTATAATAAAAATATCTATCTACGTAATGTATTGTATTAAGTATATCAGTCATCTAGTATCCATAACACAAGCTCTGCTTAGCTTGGGGCTAGATGATGCTGTGTGGATTGTCCAGCTTTGTTTATTATTTATTTATTATTATCCTCACAACGTGACCGAACTATCTGAACATACTCTTTTCAATTATTGTCGCTATTTTTTTTTTATACCACAACGTTGTTTTATGACATCATTCCTCAATCTATCATTCAACGTTAGACCACACACAATTCGTAAGGATCGCATTTCTACTGCATTGACTCTGCTTTGCCACACCCAACATTATTTTTAATACATATAGTAATTATTATATGTAAATGTAAAAGTTTGTTAGGATGTGATGGATGTTTGTCGACGCAATTATTACTGAACGGATTTTAATGAGACTTTACGGTATTATGTTTATACTTCAGAATAACACGTTGGCTATAATTTTTTTAAGCTTAATCGCAAAATGCCTCTTTCGCAAAATATCTTCTGGTCGTAAAATGTCTCTTGTTTTGTGCGTAAGCGAAACCTTCAAAAGGCGCTGGACTTTTGGGGAAAAGACCAGGGAGTGTGGTATTATTACCTCACTAAAACCACCCCGGTGATCACCATCAGCACATGGAAGGGTCCCCGTTACCTCTTAAGAGACTACTCCGGGACTACTCCCTCTGTGCACCGCCGGTTAGGGCA
The DNA here is from genome assembly GCA_905147745.2 of Phlogophora meticulosa. Classification (NCBI taxonomy): domain Eukaryota; kingdom Metazoa; phylum Arthropoda; class Insecta; order Lepidoptera; family Noctuidae; genus Phlogophora; species Phlogophora meticulosa. Next base: position 14,644,565 of record LR990531.1, on the reverse strand, counting down.
CATCCATGAGAAGACAAATTTGGGCCTAGTCGCAAAACGTTTCTCTCTCTCTCTAACGAAGTGGCAGGTTACCATAAAATAATCGTAATTTTCTTATCAAAACATATTTTACTATATGAATCATTTGTTAATACTATTAGGTTCTAAGATAAAGAAAATGATTTCATTTTATTTTATTTATTAGGGTAAACAAACAGTCTCACATTGCATTTTGTAGAAAAAAAAAATACAAAAAGATACGGCCAAATGTGTAACCAACAACATTTTCCACGGAATACACGTAACAAATTATAATCTTTACAAACAAATAATTTAAAGTAAAACCTAAAAACTACAATAATATTTAAGTTAAGTTAAATTAAATAACAAAACAACAAAAATAAATTTAGCATACAAAGCAAAAATTCAGAAGGATATAAAATCTTAATCAGATGATGATGTCCCTGTTATTACACTGAAAAAGTTTTACCAATTCCATCATCATCATTATCATCATCCTCCTGCCCTTATCCCAATTTATTTGGGGTCTTTTTTCTTCCATACATCTCTATTTGCCATCATCTCAAGAGTCACCTCTTTTCTAGCCATATCATCCAATACCAATTACGGAAATAAATATCCTTTTTATTTATTCACGACACTAACAAGTTTCAATTTACAAAAGAAACCTTCAGACTTGTATTTATCGTTTTGATGATTATTTATGCTTTGATAAACACGTGAGCAAAGGCAGAGGCCTTTGCTCAGTATGAGAAGAGTCTCATACAGAGAAGGCAACAGCATTTATCACCACGCTTGCTTGAGACGGGTTGGCAATTTCCGACTTATATTAATAATTATGAGTCCATGTTACGATATTTTTTACTGCATTGATGTCCAAGATAAGGTTAAAAAGTTAATAGGAATTTAAAACCTTACCTGGTTGTGAGCCCATAACCTCATGCATGAGAGGCCATAACAACTGAACCATCACATTTGCGACCTATGTGGCGCAGCGGGCGAAGGTCTGCCTGCGACGCAGGAGGTTGTGGGTTCGACTCCCGCCTTGGGACAATTTTTTTTACGATCTACATAGATTTGTTCCGGCTGTTCTGGGCATTTGGTATGGATAGTAAAAAATATCTATCTATGTAATTTATTGTATTAAGCATATCAGTCATCTAGTACCCATAAAACAAGCTCTGCTTAGCTTGTGGATTGTCCAGCATTATTTATTATTTATATATTATCACGACATTTCATGCCTTTACTGCTTAAAATATCCTTATCTTTCGGACCCATATAAATGAACAAGCTCTAGGTACCCAAATGCAACGCCATAAGACGCCCAAGATTCAGGGCTATAATATCTTTATTACGCATGTAAGGTACGAGTCGTCAATCAAGGGACTACCCGGTCATCATTGGGCCCAAATTATGATGGCCGACTGGTAAACGACCAGTCATTGACTAACCGCGCGCCATGACCTATTTAAACATTGAGTTTGGAACACACATAGTAAGATTTTCAAATTATTATAAGGCATTTATTTTTAAATTTGGAATATAATTATTTTAAAAAGTACATACAGTTTATATTCTAAATAATGTACATTATTTCATATTTGTATACAATTTCTTAGTTATGTGATGGCCCAGTGGTTAAAGTCTCGCTTCTTGTTCACGAGGTTGTGGATTCAAATCCGGGCAAATACCAATGTACACATGTACTTTGTAACTTTATCTTAGACTTTACTGACATCGGTGAAAGCTAGCATCGTGAGCAAACCTCTACTTATAATTAATATAAGTTCTTAATCACCAACCCGGCGTCTGCAAGCGTGGTCATTAATGCTGATGCATTCTCTTGTATGAGAAGAGGCCTTTGCTTTGTAGTGGGACAGTAGTAGGCTGGTATAATTTTTAAACGTTTCTAACGTTTAGTTATAGCAAAACCCTTTACACTCAACTGAACTTTTTACGTTTAACTTCTTAAGAACTAGTCTAGTGATCTTGCTACTGTTGAGCATGAGGTCCTGAGTTCGATTCCTAGTTCAATTAAATTGTTACTAGGTTTCCATTTGGGATTTCTTAGTAAAAGTTTGAGAGGAGTTTAAAAGATATTTTTGTTTGTGTCTTTCACTATATTTGTTCTGACTGATCTCCAGAACGGCACAAACGATTTTGAAGGGACTTTAATTTACAGATAGCTGATGTAATAAGGAATAACTCGTGCTACTTTTGTTTTGGAAACAAAATGAGAACTACAACAAAAAAACGCGGGCAAAGTCGCGGGCAACAGCTAGTATACAATAAATTCCAATGATTGCGTGTAAGTGAAGCAAACCGTAGTCAGTTTAATTAAAACATCTCATGTTACCATAAATGTTGTCACCTCGTTGTAAAACCTCTCTCTCTCTCTCTTTTACTCAAAGAGTATGACTTTTTTTCTTTTTTATCAAACCAATTAGCAATGCCGAAGTGCTGGCAGAATTATTTGCTTTATTAAAACATATTGCAAGGGATTCGTATGCTTCATAAAATTGGAAAAATTTAATGGAAATATTCTTTGATGTTAATATCAGGAGTTTTATTTATATTTCCAATTGACAGAAATGAGCGAGCGCAGGGTGTTTTTATTTCACGTTCTGATATATCAATTTTATATTATTTAATAAGTCGATTCAATGTAGGAATTGTAATACTTAGCTGAGCAATATCCTGGTTTGTATTACTGTGATTTTTTTGAAGAATTGTTCAACGCTTTGTAATTGGTTTTGTTACCACTTATTTGGGTCATTACATATTTAGCCATATTTTTCAAAGAAGAATAGGGTACCTTAAAAATTCTGTTTGGTCCGAAAGTTGGATTACTCAAAAATACTGGACACGTATTTTTTCTTTTGTCACGTAAACCAAAAATGACGACGATATAGTGCGTTGAAAATTCGCGTGACTTCATGCCGTGCTACACTTTTTAGGTAATAGTGACGTTACAAGCTCCTTCTCCCGAACTTTGATGTGCTATATCTTTGTCACCATTTATTGATTTGAGTATTATATTTTAAACCATAACACATCCCTATTATACCGCTAGTGTACCTAGCAAACAAAGACCCTGAAAGAGGATACCTTTTTAATCTATAAAGATTTATTTGACTTATGTACACTATATTATATCTTTATACATATAAATGAATCTCTTTTTCCCTTGGTCACGGCATACCGACCAATTTCACTAATTATTATTTTTTCTGTTTTTAATCCTAAGAAAAAGGTTCTTACAGAAAGAAAAATTGCGCAGAAAATTAAAAAATAAAGTAGAATACTTAACGACTAACTTTAACTTCACACGTTTGACAGTTTGCGCCATTATGCATTGACAAGATAACGTCTGTCAGGTCAGCTAGTGTCCAATAAAAAACGATGAATCGTTAAAGCAGTAGGTAATTACATTGGACCAGTAACCGATCTATGGACTCCTCACTACAGACTCTTACGGAACCCTAATTGTGAGTGCCCGACTAGCTCTGCACCAATTTTCTTTTATTTTTACTTATTTTTGCTTTACTTACTCGTGTAAGCTTCGGGATAAGCCAACTCTTAACATATTTATTTATAATCTCACCAAGCAATAAGGTCACAACTGAAACTCTGAAACAACAAACTATAATTAACATGAGCGTGTCTATTGCAAAAGTTATAATATTGCCAGCCTCAAATCATTTGCTAATGTTAAATTCTGTTCAACAAAACAGACTCCAAAATCACGTCTAACCCGAAAACAAAATGGCCACTTCTCAGGTCCATCAATTACGAGTATGTACAAACAGTCGGTTAACTGCTAACTTGTTACAACAAGTGTCCCTTTCATCTGAAACAACATAAATATTTCAAAAAAATATCTCAACTCTGTACCGGCCAGTATCAAAACTTCCGATCGTACTACACACGTTTGTATCTCGGTGTACCCCCTACATTACTCGGTCGTCCCGAAATGGAGCGGGCACTTTAGGTGGATAGCAGTCATTAGAACCAACAGCGGTTTAGGATAGTGTAACACTCGCTGTGGTACTAATCAGAAAATTGCCTTCAATTATTCAGCTGCGTGTTCTGAATTGAGGGTTGGTTTATATTAATATAGGGACATTATTTCTGGCTAGGTAGACTGGAATAAAAATGAGGCTCAAGTACGGAAGAAAAATGTTTCAGGTGCGTCGTGGCAGGTAATTTAGAATTGAGGATGAATATGACTTTTTGCGTTTAATCAAAATGTTTATAAATAATACTAAGGGATGTTATCCATATGTCAGTAACATTGTTCATTATGTTAGTATCAGGATCAGGTTTATTCATTTTCTAAGATCCTTAGAGTTTATGCAGATCGTACGGCCGCTACGCGAGCATGCTTGAGCAAAGGCAACTGGCGGACGCACTTGATCTTCGAGTAGACGCACTATTAAGCCACACCACTGACAAGACATGATGCACGGTCTCTATCTAACTGCATAGAAAGAAAAGAGATGCGTGACGACAAACCGCTTGTAATTGATTGCCAAATATGAAATCTCAAAAATTACTTGAATCGAAATTCGAATTCGAAATCGAAATAAAAAAAAAACAACCGAGTTCTCCTTTTAAATATAAAAACTAACATTATAATGTTATTTAACCTTTTCATTATTAGAGGGCTTACAAATGTAATCAGACATTCTGGATTAAAGGTCAATGACCTTTTTATGAGGTTATTTTACCTCTCTTTTGTATCAAGAATGATTTAAAATCGTCTTATGGTACTTATTAGACTAACATATTTTTTCCGCTGCCATAAACTAAAATTTGGCTTAATAGTGTGAAAATCTAATTGAAATAATTGGCGTCTTGTCGTCGCCTTAAAGCTGTTATCTCAGATTTAACTTAATAAGCTGCTCAGTGAGGTCATTCGGTATAGTTCCCAATTTACATAGATTAAGCTTTGTTCTGTATTGTTATATTTGTGTCATTATTGTGTGTTCTGGGTATTTGCTATGTATAGTAAAAAAATATCTAACTATGTAATGTATTCTATTAAGTATATCAGTCATCTAGTACCCATAACACAAGCTCTGTTTAGCTTGGGGCTAGATGATGCTGTGTGGATTGTCCAGCATTACTTATTTATTGTCTATCGTGAAAATGGCTGACGTCATATTGAAAACTGCCACGCTGGATGGGAAATTAAACTGGACACTGGGATGGATGATCGTTCACTACATATCGAGACTCATTCATTGGTAGATCTTTGCCAGTCATTACGGGTAGTTAGAAGCTCAAAAGCCCCTAACACAAGCCCTTCTTAGCTTTGGGCTAGATGATGCTGTGTGGATATATAACAAATAATGCTGAACAAGCATTATTTATTTATTTATTTACTAACTATTTTAAACGAAATATTTAACTCACCCGTAATTGAAACAATTATTTGGTAAAAGGATATAATATACTTAAACTCTCAATAAAACAAAGGAACAACGACAGTATCAAACAAAGGTCCCTCTTGAAAAATTCTCGTGTCACGGTGTTTGTTATTAAACTCCTCCGAAATGGCTCGACCGATTTTCGTGAAATTTTGTGTGCGTATCGGTTAGGTCTGCGAATCGGACAACATCTATTTTTCATCCCCCTAAATGTTAAGGGTAGTCCACCCCTAGTTTTTATTTTATATTTTCTAGACAACATTTTTTGTTTTTATTTTTTATGATACAGCATACAAAAATGTATACAACCCTAAATTTACACCCCTCTACGATCAACCTATATATGGCAAAACAACGTTTGCTGGGTCAGCTAGTCCTAATATAAAAATAGTCGCAACGCTGCTCTCGTTGTTTTCCCATGCTGAATCTTGAGCCTATCAAGGATGTTTACGTCTGGGCTCAGGAATCAGGATACAGCAGTGCCAGCACTTCATGTCGCCCTGGGCCACCATGCCGCTCCGGTGATGTTACCATTAACTTTGTAAAGGGAGCTCAGCGATCGCCAACATCATGTTTTTTTTTATTTTGTACGTGTCATTTTTTCGTATGGGTAATTTGTTTTTTTTTTTTGTATTTTTGAGTTCTTTGCTTGTAAATTTTTCAAATAGTGTTTTTAATTTTAAAATTATGTTCTTTTATCAATCTCTGGTTTGCAATAATGATTATTATTTATTGATTTATTACTGAAAACATTGTTAAACTTTTATAATAAAAAGTTTCAAATAAAAAAGAAACAAATAAATATAAACTACTGTGGTAGGCCAATAGACAAAAGGTCTAGCCCTCTCATGTGATCCCCAAAAACATCACGTCATTAATTTTGACTTCGTCCGCCATTTTTCCTCGGCATCCTGGCAAAAGGAAAATGGACGTAGAAATAAATAAGTCAAAGCACATACGAATGGATAGATTACCTGGCTATCAGCTGCGCCAAGACGACCCGTTGCCACAGTGGCCCAGGTAAGAGAAATAGAGGAGGCTTTGTTTTTGGGGTTCCGTAATGAAATGGGAAAAAAGAAACCCGTATGGTCCAGTTTCGTCTTTTGTCTGTCAGTCACAGCTTCATATTTCAAAAACTACCAATGTTATTGACTTTTGCAATCACTTGTGCAATAATATTTATATTGATAATAAGTTCTATATTATACATAAAAAGAAACAGTTTTAAACAATACGTATGCACTAAAGCAAATAAAAACGAAAAATAAAATGAAAGTAATTTTCATTGCAATGAATGGGGATTGAACTTTTATTTATGTCACATAGTTTTTGAATTATTATGATTTGTAAATATTTTTTGTATTTTTCCTGTACTAAAGTAGAGTAGAGACATTATTGTATTTTTCCTGTACTAAAGTAGAGTAGAGACACTATTTTTTTTTCCTGCACTAAAGTAGAGTATACAATAATGTCTCTACTACCAAAGTTTGAAAAAAAATCAGCCAATAATCGTCCACTGCTGCACATATGCATTGGGGGAGCCCAAAGATTTCTACAAAGATCGATTCGTTTGCTTCCTGCGATCTTCAGCAGATTTTCGGTTTACCTTGTGGTGGGATACCCACGCTACGACATACCTATTACAAACTAACTTAAGTACCCATTGTGGTCGCTAAAAATTTAAATGGAACTTTGAAAATGCTCAGCACTAGCGCTTGCAACCACTACCCCGAAGTAGGTAATCTATGTGTGTCTGTATTTGTACATATACATATCTGTATGTAATCTACTTAAAACCAAAGTAAATACCTTTATACAAACATGTCTCAGTTAATGCCAAAGTGAACTGAGAACTCAATTCCATCAGTTAATTACTTGAATATGTTAATTAACCGTTAAAATGTTCGCTGGTATTCACAGCGCGTTTAACTTTCCTGAAATATATGTTTGTGTTTAACGTGAGAGAATTATTGAATTTACTGTCTGTAAACAGCCTAGTTTTGCTTTTAATACATAGCATAAAGTACCTAGTATATCTAATCTATAGTGTACCTAAAATTATACCCACATTTCACCAATTATGTCTTACGTAATAGGGGCGAACCTATTGACACTTACCGGGTACAAATCCAGACTCCGTATGGGTTTTAGTCAGTAAAAGTCTGACACGCCATCCCGTTCCACCCAGAACGGTAGAAGTCATTGGATGACTTCGTATCTTTAAAAACAAAAAAAAAAGGCTGCTACTGATGAATTTCAGATGGAATTTTTTTATAACAATTCGCCCGACCCGGGAATCAAACCGAACACCTTATGCTTAGCATGAGCACTTTTTTTTATTATACATAGCAAATACACAGAACACCCGGAATAAATCTTTGTAGATCGTACAAACATTTATCCCAAGGCGGGAACCGAACCCGCAACCTCCTGCGTCGCAGGCGGACCTTCGCCCGCTGCGCCACATCGGTCGTCATTACATGGGACTTAAATATAACTGGCGAAATATGGGAGCAGCTACTATTGATATACATTAACTAACTTGAATATCACTAATAGCCTAACTTGAATATCACTTAGAAGTTTTACTTGAAAGTAACTGTTTATTTCGTCATGCTTACGTTAATGGTGTAATAGCAGTTTAGGAAATTTGTTTTTACTATAAATTGCTTGTCTAGACTTACAAATGGAGCTCTCACTGATGTTTATTTGTATTACGGTGAACTTGTGAACTGATCTTAATTTGGCTTCAAAGCTATCTCCAATATTTGCTGTTAGAGTCAATTCAAATTTCGTCGCCTTGGTCTCAAATTGACAAATTTTCTCAATTGAACATGAACCTTATACCTACTTAGTAATAAAGTTGAAAAACTATCAAGGAAATTTGAAAAGATTTGGGGTAGCTTGATGTGCTGCTAAAGTTCGACACACGTCACTGGTTACGAAACCAGTATAAACTGGCCTCGTTCTATTGAAACTTCATAATAATAAAGATATATTTTTAGACTTAGACTTAGCATATATTAATTGTAATACTTCAGCTGTTAGTGGGAACGCTTGGAGAGGACGCCCTGCCCTCTACTATATTGCAAAGATGCATATACATCCAAATCATTCAGAAAAGGTTTCCAGAAAACGCTACAGTTCTTCTAAATTAAAATTAAATACGTCTACCAAAATAAAGAAATCGCGACAGGAAGAAATAACAATTTCCTGTTTGGAAACGGAAAAAAGTAACATCAAAAGAGTTACGTATTACCTCGTAACATTTTACCAAAGGATTAAGAGGAATTTGTGTACAATCGTCTATGTAAATCTTCTGAGTATACTTATGACCGTAGATTACCATTTCGTAAAGAAAAATGTATGGTTCCCGAGGGTGGGAGAAAAGCTGTTTCATATGAGCGAAGCCGCAGGATTTAAGCTATGTAACAGTTATTTATATTAAAGACGTGGCCGTATTTATTTAAAAAAGAGCTTTTGTGTGAGGTTTATTGATAAAAAAACAAGTTATTGAAATGCATAAATAATTAATAAAACGATCTATATTGCCGTGGCCGTCGTTAAAATATTTGAGGATAACAAAATTAATTACTTAGGTTAGATGTTATTATAATACATTAAATGTATAGTATATTAGATCTGTCCCGCGATAAATCCGGCCGATACAGCGCCATCAACTGCGCTGGCATTAATAAAGTTACCACCATCATCATCCTCTTGTCTATTTTCCAATTTATTTGGTTCGGCGCAGCATGTCTTCTTCTTCCATACAACATCATCATCAACATCTCTATTGGCCATGATGTTAATAGCTACATCCTATCTAGCCATATTATCTTTCACACAATCCTTTTAATAATTTGGACGTAAAACATACTCATATTATAAATAAATTATGCTCTTTAGTTTATTACCCACCCATTCAATTCGATCAACGAGGCCTGATTTGTTGACATTCGAAATAAATTACTTTAAGCATTTAAAATTGGAACATTCAGTACCGCGTCATTTAAAATTGTGAACGAAATACAAAATGGCCGACCTACTTTTAGACTTTAGGCTGCTATCAGACTAACTGCATGCAGTCTAATAGAATAGAATAGAATATTCATTTATTTGGTCAGAATGTAGGATCAGCAACCGCGCGCACTACAGTCATCTGTTATCATTTTTATTTAAACTCCTTTAAACTTGCGACGCAACCGACGCGCGTTCTGTTCCTTAACTAAGTGTGCATGGACCATATACAACTATAGCCGACCGCGTGAAGTTGATATCACGACTGTACGAAGTCGTATGTACAACTGCATGCAGTCGAATATATCAACTACGTGTGGTTGCTGCGGTGCATTGCGTCTGATAGCAGGCTTGAAGGTATATTACTGCAGGCGTCAGCAGCAGGCGGCACTTCACCACGACACAACTGGTTTTTTTTAATTTTCTATACATTGCGTTGCAAGCGACACGCCTGCCGCTTTGCCGCAACGACTGGCGACATTGTGGCCCGACCGCAGACTCAGTAGTGTCGCCCATGTTCGAGTGGCAATTCATTGACTCACACAAAAATAAGTTTCTCAGATTTCAAGGAAGAGAAATTAATAAGCCTGCAAACTACTGCTGATGTCTGTGATCAGGTTATTTACTACAGCAGCGACATGTCGCTTGTTGCTGCCGTCTGCAGTCTACGGAATTAACTTTTAAAAATATAGGTTCATTACTGAAGCTCTCAGTGATTCCAATGGCGATGAATATAAAATTTTACAGTTATTGAAATCCAGTTTAATTTAAACTGGACATAAAGTTATGGTAATTAGTTTATATGTTTGACCGAGAGCTAGGTACTCGATCAAAGCCATTTATTTTTATTTCGTGGTTTATGCTCGCCAGCCAGTGTCATCCCAGTTGAAAGAGGTTCACTGCTAGACATAGACCTCCCCAAAGCATAGCTCACCGATTGTAGGGGACCCACTTCATTGGGGATCTTCCAACGGTGCGCCCTCCGGTACGTTGTCTGAAAAAAATAAGTTATTTGGTTAATACCAAATAACTTATTTTTTTAAAAATAAAAATAAATAATAATAATATTTTTTAAAAAGAAAATATAATAATATCAATAGGTACTATGTACCTATTGATATTATTATATTTTCCCTATTGATATTATTAATATTTTACCTATTGATATTATTAATAATATCAATAGGTACTATGTACCTATTGATATTATTATATTTTTATCACGAGCTCCTCCAAAGCAGCAACCAGGTTTTTTATGTATCTGCGTATTTTACTAAAGTATATTTATTTCAGGCTATTTTTTTACCATGTTGCACCTGCAATGTTCTGTCTGCATCACCCTGAAGGTAGACTGGTAGAAAATGCCTGAGGTATTAAGTCCGCCTTTGTATGTACTTTTACTTGTGCATAAAGTTTTAATGTATATAAAATAACAAAAGGAGGTGCTCGTGTCTAAATAAAAACAGCCGCACGGGTTGATCGAAGGTTAAGCTCGGCTTCCCGAGGTTAGTCTGTGAATGAGTAACCGTTCGTAACATATCGAGACTCCTCCGTGCCTCGTAAAGCATGTAAAGTAGTTGATGCCGTTTTATGTAATATTCTGGTATTCAGCTGCATCCAGTTAGACTGGAAGCCGACCCAAAAATAGTTGGGAAAGGCTAGGCAGATGATGATGTGATACTGCCTTGCTGTATGCCGAGATTAAAGACTTGTCCTAGTTTAGTTGCAAAGGCACACATTATGATGTATGTACTAGTCTTCATTAACTATTAGTAAGTTGTTGTACTACTATTGATAAAATAAATGTCGCTGGAAGCTCTGTATTTTAACGGTAGTCTTTTTTTTTTATTTGAGGCTCATTCATGATTTCCAAGAAGTTTTCTTTACAAAGAAAATGTAATCAAACCGAAACCAGTTTTTATATGAATAACGAACACTTGTTACCAAAAATCTCATATCAGAACAATATACTTTCAAGGAACTTAAGAGCCAATCTTTCTTGAAACCCGATTCGTTCTACTGTCTAGCCAACAGACATTGTCTGGGATGGATGGCTTTAAACTACGGATAGTTCGTTCTTACGAGCAGATTGCAAGGAGATCTCATTTATTATCATCCTTTTTTTGTTTTACTTGCTCGTCGAAAGGTGACATCACGTAATAGCCTATGTTTGTGGGTCAATAACTCATCATAGGTCATAAAAAACGTTAATTTCAATCAATATAAAAATTCATTTTTTGAAATTATCCTGAGAGTCAGTACTTTTTGAACGTCAAAAAGTTTACATAAGACATTCCCCCAAAACGCCCACCCTTCACCAGATCCTAGTGTTTTAGCTGGGAAGAAGAAGTGGCGGAACAAACACCAACACATCTGTCTGATAAGTTTGAAGAACTTGAATTTATACTGTATAAGTCAAAGAAACAACAATATAAATCATTAAATTACACCACATGTTAGCTAGCACACACCAATATGCCAAAAATAAAAAATAATATATACCAAAATCGACAACTAACTCAAGCAAAGCCTGTCAAACTAAGTAAATAAAATAATACAAAAAACTTTGACATACGCGACTTGGAGATCACCTTTTAAGCAAGAAGATGCTTGTGGTAGATGACTGCTCTACCCTGAAGATTCTAAAGAGTATGCAATTACAACAGAATACAAAATAAAAAGATAGGAAATACAGAATACAATTAAGGATATCATCCAGCCTAGCCTTTTCCCAACAATGTTGGGGTCAGTTTCCAGTCTAACCGGGAACAACTGGATACCAGTATTTTACATGGAGCGACTGCCTATCTGAACCACAACCCAGGGCACAATACGCCTTGGTAAGACTGGTTGTCAGACTTCCGGGCTTCTGACTATCCGTAACGACTGTCAAAAATCTACAAATGTCAGCCGGGACCAACGCGACGGCTTACCGTGCTTTCCGAGGCACGGAGGAGTATCTATATGTTACAAACGGTCACCCATCCATAGACTGACATAGACAATTGTTTTTATAAACCCTTGTAGGTATCTGTTTTATTTAGCCATGAGCTTAAGGAGCGATATAAGATGTGTAATAAGTAAAGTGGACTTCAATAATTATTTTACACGTCAGTCTTATCTTTGTTTTTGAAGTAATAACTTCTTTGGGCGCATTTTGTGCTCCTTCTGAGTCTTCTTCGTCACGCCCGGATCGGTGACTAATTTAATCCATAAATTCTGATTTTCATACTTAATCCAAATAGATAGTGGTAATCTTTGGGAGAGGCCTAAGTCCAGCAGTGAACGTCGACAAAAGAAAAATGCTTGTTGTAATCAAATGGTAGCTTCAACCACGAACATAAATATATAAATTTCGTGTCGCGATATAAAAACAAATGATAACGTAAGATATTTAGCCATTGTTGTACAGTCATTAGGAGTTTTTGAACGATTAGGAATCAATATCATCAGGTTGTCCGCCAGACGGTAATTACGATAAGACTCTGGATTTATGATGTTATTTAGTTCGTTCCTTTGTTTGGTGAACTATTTAAAAGAGTACTGTGTGCCCAGCACGAATGCTTGACATAAACGTAACATCAATTTGAACTACTTTTAAATCGAAAATACAACTAACCTACAGTGCTTTGATTTTCATGAATATCATCATCATCTGCCTAGCCTTTTCCCAACTATGTTGGGGTCGGCTTCCAGACTAACTATATGCAGCTGAATACCAGTATTTTACATGGAGCGACGGCCTATCTGACCTCCACAACCTAGTTAATAATTACTACTATTATTTTTACTACTTTTTAAGAATAGTCTTAAAACTAAATAAATAATAAAACACTAACAAACACTAATCACTAAGTAATCAAACACTATCAAAAACAAAACTTACAAATAATGAGTTTAAGAGCTACATAGGGTGGAACAATGGGCTTTAACGCCAAAGGCAATCTCTTACAAACAACCTTTGGATGGACTTGATAGAGAAGTATAAAAGACATGCTGGTAGTTCGTTATGAGTGTTTTCAATTTATAAATTGACGTACTTAAGATTTCGAAAAGCATTCGTGCTATGCAAATTGATTTATGAATGTCTTCTCTGCATGAGAAGATGTCTTTGCCCAGGAGCCGAATAATATATACCCTGGTTTTAATTTAATTATATTTTAAGGTACAATTTTCCCTGTTACATGTTACTGTTTGTCCTGTAATCATTAATATATTTCCACCCGAATTTTAACGACAACATTTTGTTTGAACTCACATTTATGTCAAATACCGATGCCGAGCAATTAAAATCTGATATTGTAATACTCAATACAGAAAAGGTCAAAAAATAAAAAATACCAAATAACGAAATTGTTAAAATCGTAACAGATACAGTATTTTTCTTTTCAATTATCATTGATGTCTTTTATCGGCCCTACGCCATACGAAAAGTAATTACATTCGGATTTAGTTTTTTTTTGTTAGAATTAGTTAGTATAACTTTAATATACATTTTTTTTTTTTTTTTTTTTTAATATATATTTTGACGACCGTGGTGGCGCGGCGGGCGAAGGTCCGCCTGCGACGCAAGAGGTTGCGGGTTCGATTCCCGCCTTGGGACAAATGTTTGTATGATCTACAAATATTTGTTCTGGGTGTTCTGGGTATTTCCTATGTATAATAAAAAATATCTATCTATGTAATGTATTAAAAAAAATAATAAAAAAAATGTATGTATGTAATAATAATGTATGTAGAAACGTTAAGCTGATACCATGATACATGGTTCTAGACTCCCCGGAACCTAAAATCACGTTTCGTCGACTTTTTCTAACTTTTCATTTTTACTTGAAACTAAAATGTCATGATTTCTATCTAATCCTATAAGATTTAAAAAAGTAAATAATCTACATGTTTCACTATAATCTCATTGGGTTGGACAGAAATCATATTTTTCTTACAGTTTCCACCAATCAGCGAGAAATCTCCTTGAAAGGGAGACGCGCATTCGGTCCCCATTGCGCGAGCGTTTCGACCCCGAACGACTCTAAACTGTAAAATACCAATAACTATACGTTTTCATTACAAGTTCATAAGGTCGTGAAACGTGCTGATAACGGAAACAATAGTCGCAATACTCGCCTCGCTTAGTACAAACGTCTGTCAAAAGACAGATGGAATGAGACAAATGGATGGAAGGAGCTCGTGGCCAAATAAAAACAGCCGCACGGGTTGATCCAAGGTTAAGCTACGCTTGCCGAGGTCAGTCTGTGGATGGGTGATCATTCGTAAACATATCGAGACTCCTCTGCGCCTTTGGTCCTGGCTGTCTTTTTTAGATCTTTGACAGTTGTTACGGGTCAGTCAGAAGCCCGGAAGTCTGATACCCATTCTTGCCAAGGAGTATCGTGTAGCCCAGTGACTGGGCTGTGTTGGGAAAAAGCTAGGCAGATATTGAAGGTCGTGAAAGGCTGTGTAAGCTTTTTGCAAATAATCGGGCGGGACCTTTAAAATTGGATGTCGGGTTGTCGATGGTATTATTTTTTATTGCTCAAAGAGAATTCAGCTGAAAAGAAATTATTTTCAGCACAATTTTCTTGTTAAATTTGATTGGCTGATAACAATCTGAATGAAAAAAAAGTATTCTTGGTATTTGCCTTTTTATTTTGGTGGCATATTGCCAATATTTAGATTTCTAAGTGCTTTTGGGATGAGTTTAGAAAAATGAATAAAATTAACACTTGATTGTAGTTATAATTGAGCCCAACATGAGGCGCCATTGCAATACCCTGGGAGTACTTCACTTGTGTAAGCCATATTCTTAACAAATTTCATTCAAATCCGTTCAGCCACATCAGCGTGGAGGAGAATTAAATAGGCCAGCACATCAAGCTACCCCGGTGTGTCAAATTCCTTTGATAGGTTTTCAACGTTATTACGAAAGGATAAGGTTCATGTTCAATTGGAAAATCTGACAGTTTGTACACCTATACTGACAAGTTTTCTCACGTATAATATTAGTGTGACATACCTTATTGTTCACAAAAAATAAAACAAAAGCAGTACAAACATTTGTATAAACAAAGTGTACAATGGACGGTCTTATCGCACAGGCCGATCTCTTATATATAATCTTTGGGCCGATAAAGGAGATAAGTATTGGGTTGTCAGTTTATAGTTTGATACACTAAATAGGGATGTGTCCTTGGTAAAAATATAGTAAGTCCATTTGGTTTCAAAGATTTAGTGGCGAAGATATAGCACATTAAAGTTCAGGAGAAGGGGCTTGCGACGTCACTTTTACGTTAAAAGTGTAACACATATCATCATATCATATCGTCGTCATTTTTGTTTTACTTTTTTGAGTATTCCAACTATCGGACCAAGCAGAATTTTTAAGGACACTACCCTATTATAATATTTCCATCAACGTACTATTTTTATCCTCCTTGACTTCGTTTTTATTTTGTTGTTAGTATAATTTTGTATGTATCTGTTTATTTTACTTAAATATATTTATTTCAAGTTATTTTTTACCATGTTGCACCTGCATCACCCTGAAGTAAACTAGTAGAAAATGCCTGAGTTATTATGTCCGCCTTTGTATGTTCTTTTACTTGTGCATAAAATTTTAATACATATGTCGGAGGGAGCTATAACTCTGGTTGATTGTTGAACATTGTCTGCTTATTACTGATCGGAAACGTCAAGTAGTGACTTCACCCAAGTAAGAACTTGGATGAAGTCGATACAGGAAGTGGCAACACGGTAGAGTGAAGTGAGAATTGGCAGAGTTAGTGGCAACACTGAATTGACGTTTGTCATGGGAGACATGGCTATTTGACTTTTGAAGTGGTGAAAGGTAAATGTTGGAATGTTGGATTAGACTTTTGGATGGAGACAAGGGTGCGAGAGGTTATTCTGCCATCCAGTATCAAGCTCACCGCATTTACTATATCGTAATCCGATTCCACCTGCCTGATCGAGTGATATTGCTAAATTATTTTAACCTAAGCGGAATAATAGACATCAGTATTAAGTGTTGTAAATATCATTTCGATCATTCACCATGTCTGATCATCCTGACGACGTAGTGTTTCATGGACTTCCGACATATTTATTTATATAAATAACAAACTCATAATGCAATAGAATACCTAGCAACACTGTTTTATCCCTCTATCTACTCGTGGAGTAAAGTTACAATCCATTAAGATCAACCATACATTTTTCAAGAATTAAATTGGCATAATTTTACTACAAATTTATTAAAATGGAGCTATGTATTTTTTCCGCAGTATCTAGTAGATGGATAGACATGAAAATAGAAGATCTATTAAATAGTTGTCGAAAGTACAAATGCTGTTAAGAACTTTTTATGATCTTTAAAAAAACATTACCATCTGCAAGACAAGACAAGAAAATAAAACAAATTTAAAAGCCTGACGACGAATGTGAAGTTGTCGTAACATTTATATTAGCACGGGCTACCTTTACGATTACCTTTACGATTACAAATAAAATACAAGAATAGAAGAACACTTGACATCTATAAACACGTTTTTGTTTGTCCTTTTCATTTTCATGTGAAAGAAGTGAGAGAGAAAACGAATTAAAAACAATATTATTTTCAAGAGTTTTGTAAGGCATTTCTGAATACGTATATTTTATTTTTCAATATATACATAAACTCAGAAACTACAGAACGCCATCTACTACGATCCTTACTTGCTCATTTTGCTTCGTTTACGTTCATACATCTTTACACACACGCAAGCCAGTTGCGAGTACTACGCACCTGACTTTTAGAAGAACACATTTAAAAATAATGTCATGATGGCCCAGTGGTTTAGGCCTCGCCTCTTGTGCACGAGGTTGTGGGTTCAAATCTGGGCAAGTACCAATGTGAGTTTTTCAATTCAAATGTACTTTCTTAGTTTATCTTGGACATCACTGACATCGTTGAAGGAAAACATCGTGAGGAAACCTGGACTTATATAAGTCTGAAATCGCCAACCCGTCTTGAACAAGCGTGGTGATTAATGCTCATGCCTTCTCTGTATGAGAAGAGGCCTTTGCCCTGAAGTGGGGCAATAATAGGCTGGCACTATACTATACTATTTAAAGATTATTTTAAACAAAACTGGCGTCATGTGGGTGCACCTACTGTATGTACTCCTCTACGGGGAGTCCGTCTCTCTCTTCTCTAACATAGATAGACTTAGATTTTCTCTGACATAGACTCACATAGATATAACATAACGCTTATGTTACCCACATAAGCGTTATGTTATATCTATGTATATAACAATAAGGACTAATTAATGTCTAGGTAAATACGACACAGATTTATCGCATGTCGATTCCTTTCAACGATTCACTCATGACACAATCCTAACATTGTTATAGGTTTTCTTCATAGCCAATTCGAATTCGGAAAGTACCAATGTGACTTTTTCAATTCATATGTACTTTCTAAGTTTATCTTAGATATCACTGATAGCGCTGAACGAAAAACATTATGACGAAATCTGGAAAAAAAATATGTACAGAGGCCAGCACATCAAGTTACCCCAATTTGTCAAATTTCATCGATAGATTTTCAACTTTAATACAAAAGTTTAAGGTTCATTTTCATTTAGTAAGATTTGACACATTGGGGTGGCTTGATGTGCTGGCGTCTGTACATCAGTCTAAAATCACCAACCAGCCTTGCGCAAGTATAGTGATTCAAATATACATTGCCTTCTCTGTATGAGAATAGGCTTCAGTGGGTCAGTAACCAACATCAAAAAAGTTTATCATTATCAAGTTATTGGAATTTTAATGGATAATCATTTTGATTTTTTACGGCACGGTTGGCGCAGTGGCTGAGCAATTTTGTAATGCGCCACGTGTCGTGGGTTCGATTCCCGCACGGTGCAAATTTTTGTATGGTCTACAGGTAGTTCCCGGAACAACTGGCTGTTTGTGTATGCGAGTTTAAATGTTTGACGCACCCACGATACCGGCAATATTCCTAGTGTAGGGAAACTTTTAAAAATAAATGATTCTAATTTTGATTTTGTTTTTAAATTTAATGATCAGTTTCTTTACGTTTAGTTTTTTTTTTCATATTTATCCTCGCTGCATGTACATTCACTCGTAAAAAGAAACTATTTTTCATATAAGTGCTGTGTACCTCTTTTTGTACAGTGTCAGTGAATTTGTGTGACAAATTCGCCGTAACACAATTTTATGTTATTTTACTATGTTATGTGTTTCTAATGAATAAGTCATTGGTGTAAGTACCTTACAAATAAATACAAAAATAGCTTAAATCTGAATAAAAGTGTCGCTCGAACAGTTAATCCTAAAAATAACCCACCAATACGCCTATCATTTTCAAAACTTCGCCGTTTTACTGCCGCGTACCCAAATCTTTAGATCACATAACCTAAGGCTTTTTTGCGTCAATAAACGCAGAAATAGTTGGAAACTATTTGATTTACGAGCTTCGTAAAGAAATGGGGGACGTGCCACCCGGGGATGGTTACCGGTGTTATAGATATGTGTGGGCGGGAATACGGCGATCGGGAGATTTGACTCCGGCTGTGCACTTTACGACATCTAAAAAAATTAAATATAGAATACTAAAATTGAAAATAATATAACTGTACCCATACATACCTACATAATAATATTTGCAAGCCACAGCGCTGAAGCTGCTTTAAAGGACTACTTAGAATACAAAGCTTTGTTATAAACTTAGTCAAGCAAAACCACTCTTCATTTATTTTCAATAGGTATTGTATTTAAGACGGTTGCTATCAAAGGCAACACGATTGTCATGCAATCGCGACAAGAAACTGCGGTCATGTAACTGCAAGTATCAATAGTAGAGTGTACAATGAAGTTTCTGTTTGCAATTTTTGAAATTTCAAAATAACAGCTTATTACTAATTGCATAAAATATGAAAGTGTATACAGTGGTTGAGGCAAAAAACAATTTGAAATTTGTGTCTGTCTAACCATTTGTTCCGGCTAATCTCCGGAACGGCTGGATCATATTTGACGGGACTTTCACTGTCAGATAGCTCATGTGGCAAGAAGTAACTTAGGTAACTTTTATTTCTGCAAAAGTTAGGACACCGCGCATTAAAAATTAATTTGATTATCCCATGAAATTGTGAAGAATATCCGATTTAAATAGAGAAGTATACAAGCAATATACAATCCATAATGGGCCCCCAGAAAATCCCATTTCTGTAAGCGTTAACGCCATCAAAAACATTAAGTTGTACGAAGGTGACATTAGCTTTAGAAATTTCCCGCGACTCCCTATCCACATGTTTCATTGCCATACATTTTGACGTTAGCGTCTGGCAATTTACGTTACTGACAGAGAAGTTTGTTGCCTAGGCCTGCAGGCCAGGTCGGGGGAGAGGACTCTAGGTTTCAACGCTTTTACATCTTCTTTAAGTGACAAGTTGTAATCTCTGAAACGGCTGGACTGAAGCTTTTTTTGACGAAAATTTCACACAGACAGACAGATTTAAATTTGTAAATTAGGCTATTATTATTTAACACTTTCCGGGACAGACCGCCTCTCTCTTATCTCAATATATATTATGTAATATGGCAGACCGCCTATAGACGGTACCGTCTGTAGTCGCACTGTCTCATTACGTTACTCATTATTAGTCATGGAATGACGCTGCACCCATAGGCGTCAACGTCTGTAGCCGCATTTGTCATATCAAAAAAATAAAATAATAGGTCTTTACCTATGAAATTGCCGTTTTGTATGAAAAAATTTAAATGAATTTTTTTCATGTATTTTTTATTTGTATTAATCGAAGTAATCACCCATGCAATCAATGCATCTTTGCCAACGCAGTGGCAGTTTATTGATGCCCTTCTTAAAGAAATCAGCTGGACGGGAGGCAACAAATTCTTCAAAGGCATTTTGTACTGCCTCTCGGGTATTGAATTTTTTTCCCGCCAAGAAGTTATCCAAATTCTGGAAAAAGTAGTAGTCTGTAGGCGCAAGGTCTGGTGAGTAGGGCGGATGACGGAGAGCTTCCAACCCCAGTTCTTGCAACTTGGAGACCGTCTGCTGTGCAGTATGAGGTCGCGCGTTGTCGTGCAGGAGCAGCGGAGACGAGCGATTGACCAATGCTGGTTGGAGATGTGCCAGCTTCTCCATCATTGTGTTCAATTCTTCACAGTACACATCTGCAGTAATGCTCACCCCGTTTGGTAAGAAGCTGTGTTCAATCACACCGGCGCTAGACCACCAAACAGTGACCAACAGTGACTCACGAAAACTTACCCCAAGAAAGGTAAGTTTTTGTTTAGGGCATTGTTTAGGTGCTGAACCAGGATCCAACCAACTTGCTGAGCGCTTGCGATTATCAAACAGAATCCATTTTTCATCGCAGGTAACAATGCGGTTCAAAATTCCTTCATTTGTGTGTCTGTTGAGCAGTGCAAGGCACGTCTCGACGCGTACTTCGCGCTGGCGATCATTGAGTTCGTGGGGCACCCATTTGTCAAGCTTTTTTACCTTGCCAATTTGACGCAAATGGACCAATATTGTTTTGACGCTAACGTCGAAAGCTGCTGCTAATTCAGCCGTAGATTGTGTATCATCAGCTTCCACAATCGCCTTTAATTCGTCATTGTCGACCAAAGTCTTCGGACGACCGCGAGGTTCATTTTTCAGGTCGAAATTTCCAGAACGGAAGCGAGCAAACCAATAACAGGTAGTGCGTTGGTTTGTAGTGTTAGCTCCGTAAACGTCGTTGATGTTGCGTGCCGCTTGTGCCGCGTTGCTGCCACGACGGTACTCATATTCCATAATTACTCGAATTTTTAACGTATCCATGATGACGAAAAAGATTTAAATGCGATGAAAATGTAACACTAATCAATAAACAAATGACTACTTTTGGAAAAAGAAATCCATGTTTTTAAAATAAAATTAATTTGAAATTAGAATTCTTAGCCAAACAAAAAATATTTTGATTTGAAATGGCCAGTACTGCAGAACGGCAATTTCATAGGTAAAGACCTAATATATGTTATATGGTAGTACCTACGGCTAAAGACGGTATGACAAAAATAAGGGATTTTGAAGTGTCATATCATGACATTTGCAAATAGTCAAGTGACCTGGAACGTGTTAAGAAACAGATTTGTTAAATTCTACGGACAGAGTGGCGGGAACAGCTAGTTCAAAACACCAGTAATTATTCAAGATGGCTGTGCAGCTCTCCTACAAATAGTAGTTAGTAAAACAATAAAATGAACGTAATGAAACAAAGAGGTTTTGACTTTGATGTATTTTCAAACGAGGTTTGATTTACTGTCAGGGTTATTGTTTTACAAGTGATAAACCAGTGTAGAACTAAATTAGATTTCAGAGTTTTCAGTTTTATTTGAGATTTATATCGCTGACATGGTAAATTAATGTTTGGGAGATATGATAGATCGTTTGATAGTGGCGTTTGAATTTATACGTGGGTTGAAAATAAAAGCTGAAAGAACAAAAAAAATGTATGAAGCACATATTACTGGCTAGCTTTTGCCTGCGGCTTCGCCCGGTTGGACGTCGGTAATCCCTCGGGAACAATAGTTTATTTCTGGACGAAGATACGATATGTTATATACGATTGGTTGAGTAGTAAAGGCGTGAATCGTAACGAACAAACTCACACTTCGCACTTAAAATTAATATTAAGTTAAAATTAAATTATCGGGAAGAGTTGGACTCGATAAAAACTGGTCTCAAATTTATAGCCCTAGAAAGAGAGAAGCGGAAAGAGAGAACGAAACTCTTTGCCCTGCAAAAGAAAAGCTTGGCTCGTAACATGAAATAGTATTACATAATAAATCGTATCGTTGGACACGTGTGATCATGATCAAACAAAATCGACATCGTAATTTGAAAGCAATTCTGTAAGGAGCAGACTTCTTAAATACGTCAAAACACAACATGAGCAAACGAATCACTGTTACCTATCATTTAAGACCTAACAGATATAGTTAATCGGTTTGATTTCCGCACGGAACAGATATTTGTATTTATGCGGATTTGGCTGTTTGTGTATGTGATTTGAAATGTTTGTAAACGCACCCACGATACAGGAGAGTTCCTAGAAAGCAGTAAAATTAAAAAAAATAGCATATTCCTCTTCATGTTTACAAGTGACCACTTGGAATCATGAAAATAAGAGAAATAAATGAAAAAAAGAAGAAAAAACGGTCGTATTTCAACCACTGAGCGACTGCTCGTTTCAGCTTTTGCACTTTTTTTCCATATAAGCTTTAACCATGCGAAATGTCACACTTCTTTGTGCGCGCAACGAGATCCGAAGTTTTCTTTTTACACAGTAAAATAATTTATCTTTGACTGGTCCAGACGCTTTGTATTTCTGTTATAAGGTTAGCAAAAAGCCGACAGTGTCCGCAGTGGAAAATAGTTACATCTTTAAATTTGGTGCAACATTAATAGTTAACTAGTATATTGCTTGAGATTGATAACTCAAGCTTGAAAACAAAATTCTAAAATCAGAATCAGTATCAGAAGTATTTATTTGATAAACACAGGTATTAACATTAAGGATATTATAGATAGTGAAGGTTCTTGCTATGTTTTTTCGTCACTGGCATTTACAGGCAGATTACAGCGTATAAAGCCAATTAAAATTACAAATAAAATAAAAGATTACAAATATAAAATGTCAATTAAAATAAAATAATCACAAATAAGAAATGCCAAAAATTAAAAAAGCACAAATCGAATGCTTTATTTACTTGGATGTTCGTCATTATGCTATATCATCATCATCTGCCTGGCTTTTGTCCCGACTATGTTGGGGTCGGCTTCCAGTCTTATCGAATGCAACTGGATACCAGTATTGTACATGGAGCGACTGCCTTTCTGACCTCCACATACCAGTTACCGGGTTTGATTGGTTGTCAGACTTTCAGGCTTCTGACTACCCGTAACTACTTCAAAGATCTACAAATGACAGCCGGGACCAACGCCTTCAAGTGTTTTCCGAGGCACGGAGTAGTCTCGATATAATAACGAACAGTCACCCATCCACAGACTGACCTCGCTACGCGTAGCTAAAAGTGAGGAGCTCGTGCGTCAGTGCAGCAGCTCCTCACTTTTGTAATTAAAAGACTGACAGACTGATAACTCTTAACCGTAAAAAAACAAATTAATATAGTAGAACCGTAACGATATTCAGAACTGTTCATCACCTTGACCAAATGGGAATGGTAGGTATATCGAGAGCGTCATCAATTACTGGACAACCAGTTACTGGACAACACGATACCGGGTATGATTGGTTCTCAGACTTACAGGCTTCTAACTACCTGTAATAACTGTCAAAGATCTACAAATGATAGGGTTCCAGAATGAAGTACTGAACTCATGGTATCAGTTTGTGGACCGATGTCCCTTCCACTCTATATTTATCTGCCGACCTCGTAACTTAAATGTAATACAACCACAAAGCCACCTTTAATCACAGAGGCTATAAAACATAGTTTATCTTCCTTACCGTTACCTGGTTTGCGTCGTAAATTCTGGTTACCTCACATGTGACGGCGATATGAAACTATCGCGGCGATATTTGCAGTTACGTTATAACTTGCTTTATTAGGTCAGTGTGTGACGTTTATTTTTCATTATCATAGAAACCGTCAGTCTAGGGCTCAGGATAATGCCTAGCGGCAGCCCACGAACATCAAATTTTCTTTGGAATTTTGCAATTTGCAGCTCAGTATTAGGTGGTATATTGAAACTGTTATTCGAGACCCAAAATCTGACAGCCAGTCTTACAAAAGGGTATGGCCCGACCCAGTCGTTGAGGTCGGATAGGCAGTCGCTTAATTTAAAATTCTAGTATTCAGCTGCATTCGATAAGATTGGAAGTCAACCCCAACATTGTTGATGAAGAATGATGATGAAGTCTGAAAACTCCTACCTGGCTTAGGCAAGCGTGGTTATTAGTATCTGTACCTTCTTCATACGAGGAGATACACTACTGACACTCTTACGCACAAAGATTGGGACAATGCCTTTATTAATGTAGAAATTATAATTAAATTAATATTACGAAAATAATTTAACTTGACAAAATTCGCCTCTAGTTATATTCATACAAAATGCAATTTGTATCCAAGCTAAATGTAAAAGAGTAATGTTACATAATGTTTCATTCTTCCTTATATTAGTGTTACAATAAACTCTAGCCCAAGTCGAGACATGACTCTTCAGGATTACGACGCACCTTATATAGATGGATAGCGGCGCGTGTAAAATCTTAGGGCATGAATATACGGGCGAAAACTAAGCCTGGCTCAAGGTCATACACGGCTTTAGTTCTAGTTTAGTATGCAATGTAGACTTAGGCTCATATTATGTGCTGTGCCCAAAGACATACTAAATCATTTAGGTACAAAAGTTATTTAGATGAGCATTTGAAGTAATTTCTTTAACACATGCTATGCTTAGCTTGAGGCTAGATGATGCTGTGTGGATTGTCCAGCATTATTTATTTATTTTAAAAAGATCTAAGTTCACCAAGATTCAGGATATTATGGTATCTCCAGTACAGCTGGTTATTATAAACGCATTGTTGATGACAAGAAGGTGCGTTCAAACGATTGCCAAATAATCTGTTCAAATTTTTCGAGTTACCCAGTAACTGGGTTGCGGAGGTCAGATAGGTAGTTGCTCTTTATAAAACACTGGCATTCAGCTTCATCCAGTTTGACTGGAAGCCGACCCCAACATAGTTAGGAAAAAGCTAGGCAGATGATGATGATGATGATTTTTACGTCAGCAAAAGATTCTAACTCTACGTTTTAACGCATTTTTGAGCCGTTTTATTCCACCAAATCGAATCACAATGTCAAACAAAAATGATGAAAAGCGTATTGGCAGAGATAGATACCATAATATAATACCCGTTTTTAACGTACGACTACGTTTCAGGGCTACATCGTCACTTCAATACAAATGGGGGCGAAACTCACGAACAATATAAAAGTCCGGCGAACTCGGGAACACCGACACTCGCGTGTGTAACCCACTTTATAACCTTCAGGGATGTAGCGTGGGTATTTAGATTAGGACACGCACGCACTGAGCATGTTGGAAAATAAAGTTAGGGGTCTGTTTGAGATGGGTATAGCACTTCTAATATTGCGTTGTCTGATATTTGCTGTGACTTAACTGTGTATCGGTTTTTGGGTTCTGAAATTATTCGTACGACGCGGCGACGTGACGAGACGGTTAAATTCTAAATCGCGATATTAAAGGTATCCGCGCGATTGAGCATAATTATAGCCGACGGCAAAACTATTATTTATAAAACGTTTAAAATCATTTTAGTGTTGCTACCTGCATCATCATCCTCCTGCCCTTATCCCAATTTATTTGGGCGCAGCATGTTTTCTTCTTTCATACATCTCTATTTGCCGTCATCTCATGGGTCACCTCTTTTCTTGCCATATCCTCTTTCACACAATCCATCCATCTTTTCTTTGGTCTTCCTCTACTCATGTAACCCTGCACATTCATACTCAAAACTTTCCTCACAACATGGTCCTCATTCCTTCGCATCACATGCCCATACCATGACAACCGATTTCCACACAACTTCTCGGTCACAGGCGCAACTTTAAGACTTCCTCTTACATACTCATTTCTTATTCTATCCATTCGCGTAACACCACACATCCCCCTCAGCATTCTCATCTCAGCTGCATGTAACTGCCTTTCATTCATGCCTTTTGCGGCCCAACATTCTGATCCATACAAGACAGCAGTGTTGCTACCTGCATGTAGATTCTAATTACGATTTTAGTTAAAATTTGAAATCATAATTGTTATTTTTCCGTTATTTTTTATTTGATTTTCATTTTTTGTTATTAGAACGTTTCCCCACACTAGAAATTTCACCTGTGTCGTGTGTTACAAACATTTAAATTCACATACACAAACAGCCTGGCCCGGAACAACTACCTGAAGGCCATACAAATATTGGTTCCGTGCGGGACTCGAACCCACTACACGCTGTGCAGCAGTCAATCGCTCAGCCACTATTATACCTAAAGTATATCTCCCTCCCCTTTCGGCTTCCCGGCTGTCCCCTGATTGCCACTGAGAAATTCTGGTGAATGACGGTTGACTGGATGAAATGGATGGATGGATGAAAATGCCCATGGCATTTGCCTCTATACATTTATGTGTGTTTTATTGGCCCAGCTCTGTTCTGTCTCCTGCTTGATATAGATGGAAGTGGAAATTATGGATTTTTCTAACTCCTCCGCTGTTTACTTCTAATTAATTTGAGGGATCCAAGACAATTGAATCGTTTCTCCGGGACTCGACGCTTTGCTGGTGATCGCTACTGTTGATTCTGGTTTTCAGGGGTTGCAGTGGTCTGGGAATAGTGTGGCGGGCTTGTCCTAAAAAAAATACATTTGTTTGCTTTAAGTATAAAATGAATACATATAAAACCCAATAACGGATTTCCCGAATCCTGGGAATGTAGTCCGCGAGTTCTCAAGCTGTGACTTCAACTAAATCTGTTCTCTGAGAGGTGACTTGTAACGTATTTGGATCAAAACACGCACGTTTTGAAGCTCAGATTAGGGTCTGTCGGTTTGAAATGGGTAAAGTACTATTGTGTATAGACTGGTAACGTTTTAGTCTCTTAATATAGTTTTTTGACGAACGATGTGGCGCGAAGGGCGTAGGTCCGCCTGCGCTGCAATTGGTTGCGTGTTTGAAATTTCCTGTGCACTGGTACAAAGGTGGATTTAATGGCTCAAAGGAGTCTCTACCTGAAATCTCTAGCAGAAAATGCATCTGGGTTATTAACAAAATGAAAAGGTTTCATTTTCCAAATGAGACCTAAAAATTTACGAAAAGAATACTTAAATGTATAAAATACATACTACTTCATACTAAATAAAAAGTTCGAACAATGAGAAACCCAATTCTGTTTATAACGAACATCATTAATATTGAGAGTCGAACTTATAATGGTAAATAAATAAAAATAATTTTAGGTTTTCTTTTAATTAATATAAAAGGTCTACCTACTACTTGAGCTATGTGGTACAGCCTCTTGTAAGTTTCTGTGATTGGTGGACTGAAGTCCTAATAGCCAGTTATTACATCTTCAAGCCTGTAATCTCCAAAGGGTTATGCAGAGACGTGCCTACAGAATACCTACATTTTGCTAGTTATGTTAAAGTCCCATGTTATAGAGTGCGAGGTTATTGCTATATATCTGGAAAACGACACTCTCAATCTCAATATCAGATGAACTAGCTTTATAACACTTTGCCCAACTCAGGAATCTAACCCAGGACCCCGTGCTCAGCAGTAGTGCTTGTGACTACTAGAAAAACAACAGTTAGTCAGATAATTTATGTATTACTCACATTTGCCCTTGACTTTGTCCGTATGAATGTCAGTTATCGTTGATTAAAAACTATATTATGTTCTCCCCAGGCAATAATCTATCACCTTGCTTAATTTCATTACGATACAATCAGCCACTAAGTCGTGAAAGGTAACAAAGAAATAAAGTTACTTTCGCTTTCATAAAATTACTAGCTTCCGCCCGCGGCTTCGCCCGCTTGGTTAGTTGATAAAAAGTAGCCTATGTCCTTTCCCGGGGTGCAACCTATCTCTCTGCAAAATTTGATCGAAATCCGTGGCGTGAAAAGGTGACAATCAAACTTACTTTCGCATTTATAACATTACTAGGTGACCCAGCAAACGTTGTTTTGCCATTTTAAGCCAAATAAATAAATAAAAAATGTGGTGGACCACCCTTAACATTTAGGAGTATGAAAAATAGATGTTGTCCGATTCGCACACCTAAGCGATATGCACACATAATTTCACGTAAATTGGTCGAGCCGTTTCGGAGGAGTTTAATAACAAACACCGTGACACGAGAATTAAAATATTAGATAGTTAGGAATAAATATGGATTAAGTATCTTAATAGGAGTTAAAACGAAGCACGTCAAAAGTTGACGTGTAATGGTAACATAATTTAGCTTAGGACTCGCTCGTGATAAAGTTTAGGGCCCGTCTGTTTGAGACGGGTGTAGCACTTTCAAAATTGCGTTAGCAGATAATTCAGCGTGTTATCATTGAAGGGACTACATAGGATATGGGATACTGCGGTATCGTCTTTTACTACACATTACAACATGCGTATATTCAATGTGAGGTTAGGCAGAGGTGTATTGTACCTGTGTGTGTTTAAGTTCCATGTAATGGCGGGTAGTTATGTGTAAGTCTCGTTGAATAGGAGGCGAATTTATTGCCAGCAAACAGGTACAAATTCTGACTCTACATTAAAATATTGCAGAAACATTAAAATTTTAAAAAACGCGTAGATATCATTACCACCATCGAAACGGGTTTTGTCGACGAATAGACAACATGACAGATTATTGAGAGATTTCTACCATCCCAGGGCGATGTTAAAACTTAAGAGAAAAATGTTTTCTATTCTGTAAAGCAGTCTACGGGTTGCCCCGTGCTCGGGTAGAAGATATGTCAAGTTGGAAAGAAAGAACGTTGTCGATTCTTTTTATAATAGATATAGAATTGATCATGCTACGCATGCAGTTCCCGTAAGCCAGTGGAAGGGATACATCCGACAGAGAACCAAAGTTACCGACATAGCTCAAAGAATTAGCAAGTTGAAGTGGCAGTGGGCTGGCCATATCTCGCGAAGAACCGACAACCGCTGGGGTAAACGTGTTCTTGAGTGGAGAACGCAACTCGGAAAACGTAGTGCAGGACGCCCTCTGACCAGGTGGGATGACGCTATGCGAAAGACTGCAGGCAGATGCTGGATGCGCCAAGCTGAAGACAGGGCGCTATGGCGCTCATTAGGAGAGGGCTATGTCCAGCAGTGGACTAATATAGCCTGATGATGATGAGTGGAAGGGATAAGTATATGTAGATCTAATTACAAACTCAAATTGTAGACCATTTCGAGTTACCGCTTTTCCGGGGGCGATACGTAACCTATTTAGATAAGGGTGCACACTAACTGAACATCTGTGTGTAGATAAAGTTGAGGGACAGAATGTTTGAGTTCGGGACACATCCGACTATGATATTATCTACTAACGTAACGCAACGTCCTGTAGTCTTAGTGAATCATCGGAGCCATTTTGGATATGGAATACGCATAGATTGTTGCTGTGATTTAATGTTTAATGTGTTCAAGTTTCAAAATATTGTCTGAATCTGTTACAAATGAATAAAATTAAAGTGTCAGTTTATGATGTAAAATAACACCTCTTTACCAAATGCATATGAACGTATTTACGGTAGAAATACAAAAAAATAAATAAACGGTAGTAATAAGAAAAAATCAATTGTAAATAAAAAAAAATGTCTGTTTGTATGTTTGTTTGAGCTAAACTCCAAAACCACTGAAGCAATATTAACGAGACTTTCCCTGGAAAATAGCTAGTGTTATAAGGATTGATTTGGTTGATTGACTACTTTTATTTTAGAAAAATAATTAGGATTCTACGCAAAAAATTAAAACCGATGTTTTATTAAATTCCACGAGGACAAAATCACGGGCACAGCTGGTAAGACATATATTTAAGTATTACAAGTTATATACATAGTATGGTAAGTTAACTGCTCGCCCTCCAAACATCTGATGCCAAGAATTTGACGAAAATATTTTTTCTATGATCATTTCTAACTTTTTTCTGTTTTATAAAAAACGTTTCCCCACACTAGGAATTTCTCCTGTTTTGTGGGTGCGTTTACAAACATTTAAACTGACATACACAAACAGCCAGACCCGGAACAACTACCTGTAGGTCATACAAATATTTGTTCCGTGCGGGGATCGAACCCACAACACGCGGCGCAGCAGCCGATGGCTCAATCACTGCGCCAACCGTGTCGTCAATTATATATGTATGTATGTATTTCTAGACATAAAGAGACTGTTACCTAAATACCAGTCCCAGTTATAACATATTAGTCGTTATACAGAATGGAACAGACATCTTCTCAAAACTTAATACCAGTAAGTGATTCTGGACACGACACGTGGACATGTGGACACGTGGACAGTGGACACCCCACGGTTGAAAAATTTGTCGGTTTTTCCTCATTTATTTGTAATTTGTTTTTTTTACCTTCTTTATTACTTCGGTTTAAAGACATTTATTTCTCAAAGAACAAATTACGTATTACGTTGTTGATTTGTTTTTGCTTCTTGTCCCCATATTTTTATCAGATATTCCAGATAGACTATTTACAACACGCTAGTCAAGTAGCGTATTGTAAATAGTATGTCTTAGTTTGTAGAGCACACATTTGGCAGTGTGAAGTATGGCTCCGGGTAGTGGGAGTGTCCGTGATCTTACGTAGTCATTATGCGCTCTAAATATATATACATATTGTCCACAGTTAGGCCCAAATACTTTTCATGCGTTGATTTTCGTAACGGTTGGTTATCAATTATGAGATTTGGTAATGAAGGTATATTTTTATTCTTTGCTGCGAAAGTTATGTAAGCAGTTTTACTAACCTTTATAGTATTTTTTTTTTATAATTGCTAAAAAAACAAAACATGAGTCGTCTGCATACAGTGATAATATATGTCCAGTCAGTCCAGCGGTACTATTGCCATTAATATATATGAGGAATAGCAAAACCCATGACCGACCCCTGAGCTACTCCGCACTGTATATTGGCCGGGGCACTTGCTAATTTATCAAGTTAGATGATATTTGTATTTTTAATCCATTAGTAAGATAGGTAAGACTTGAACATTTTATAGGCTGTAGAAGTAATTCCTATAATTATTAGCTTTTTCAGAAGAAAATGACTAACAGTTCCAAATGCTTTTTTTAGGTCTTTTTTTGCCTATCTCTCCTTTTTTAACTAAATCAACAGTAGCCGAAAGTGTATTTCAGTGTGGGACAAAAGCCATATTGTTGCAAGTAAAGAAAAATTAACTACATCTGTAAAATATCCTTATTTCTGTACAACCCAAAGATTTTTAATAAAAGAAGAGAAGTATTTGCTTTTAAAATTAAAAATCTCATTGGGTTGGTTATTTTGTCTTATGAAGGCCCTCGAAAGTAGATTTAAATTTTAAGTCAATATTCATCATTTTGTCCTTATACAATATTCTTTTTAAGATACGCAATTTTAACAAAAATATAAATCTTATTTGATCTTGAAAAGCGTCAATAAAATAAATAACACTACAAAAGCACGATCGGTGATAAATATATTTCCCTGTAGATGTTTTCCTGGAATTAATGATTCGCGACCTGGGAAATCAACGCGGATAATAATATAGTGACACCGTGCCTTCCAGGTCTGGCAGACTGGAAGGCTGATATTTACAATGGTCCCTTTTGATGGTATGTTTTGTTGGTATAACATAACATTACACTACGCTTGTATTCCCAAAGGGTTGGGTAGAAGTAA
Source organism: Phlogophora meticulosa (assembly GCA_905147745.2). Classification (NCBI taxonomy): domain Eukaryota; kingdom Metazoa; phylum Arthropoda; class Insecta; order Lepidoptera; family Noctuidae; genus Phlogophora; species Phlogophora meticulosa. Next base: position 14,612,607 of record LR990531.1, on the reverse strand, counting down.
AACTATAGTAATACCCACATTTTGCCCGTTATGATTAAGTCCCAGTTAACAGGGTGCGAGCCTATTGCAACGAACCGGGAACAAATCTAGACTCCAGGCTGCTAACGATCAAATTCCTGTTGGAAAAACTCAATAACACTTTGCACATACTGAGAATAGAACCCCGGACCTTACGTTCAGCAGTCGCGCTTGGAACTACTAGACCAACGAGGCAGATTCTTTTTTGAAATTGCTTATTGAAATTTAACTAGCTGTATAGAAAAAGAAACGCCCCGTTTCTCAAACGAAAATCATCGTAATATAAATGTGGGAAATTGTCAAACACGCGTTAACTGTAATGTGGTTGGTAGAAAGAATTAATTCCGAATTAACTACCAGTTGCATCACTCTATTTAAATAACGTTTAACTTGTTTTTCGTCAATAATTTGTTTCACGAGTCATATTTTGCATAGTTCTAGATTCTATTCTTTCAAAAGAACAACTCTTTCCGTGAATAGAATGATCAGATTATTTTTTTTAAAACGGTGCTCCACACTATGAACTTCTCCTGTGTCGTGTGTGCGTTCACAAACATTTAAAGTCACAAACACGAACAACCAGAGCCGGAACAACTACATGTAGGCCATACAAATATTTGTACCGTACGGGAATCGAACCCACGACACGCGGTGCAACAGTCGATCGCCAACAACTTTTGAAGAAAAATACTCCTGAATACCTAGATAAAATAACAATTCAAATACAAATTTACTTAATGAGTTAATGTCGTTTTATTAGTCAAATGGGAACTCAGTCCATGAATCATGGGGGATTTTATTGTAAAAACGTGCTTTCTTAATACAACTACTACTAGCCATTCTACTAACAACACTAAAATAACATAATAAGTCCATTCTGTTACTAACTCATCACTAACACTTATGGACTGCATGCTTGTGTCTGATATTATATATTTTATTTATCAATAAACGCGGAGTACTAAAACGTCTAAAAACCAGTCGCATTCTCATTTCAGCGACAATCAATGGCAAAATCTTATCACAAGTGTGGGTACACATGCTTGTAAGCTCAGGGCGGCCTTTATCAGAATCCGTCTTACAACGTCTTTGTAATTAAACGATTTGACATGCATAACATTAAAATAATTCACAATTGCGTAAATGGTAGTCAGTAATGTTCTGACCAACACTTATTACTTTAAAATAAACTATGTTTAAGGCGATGGATAGCGATTTGTCGAAAACGTGGTGCGCTGGGGACCGCTCTTCAAGAAGGGAATCTTAAGATGGCCGCCCCGCTACCATCGACTCGACGCGAGGCTCCGCTAGAGTGACGTTGACAACCTGTCACTTTTGATAATGATATTCTTGTGTGTGCCGACATATTTTGTCAGACTGAGACGGAGATGCTAATGCTTTTAAAAAATAGAGAATCACTTCTATGAAATTAAGGTTTCAAGGCATTCGATTATCGTATCCCTAGTTATAACGAACAACATGAATAATAGAGTTATAACATCTACTATCTTATTAATATAAAAATAACACCTTTTTTCCATTAGTCACGCCATAACTTGAGAACGACTTTACCGATTAAATTAGTTTTTTTTTTCAAGTTTTCTTATACTTTGTAAAAGGTTCTTACGGAAAGAAAACTAGGATTGAAATTGTAAATATCATAAAACTTAACGACTTTGTCAAAACGTTAACGAAAGACAGTCCCCCCAAACGGCAAACAGCAAATACACTAGGAAGTGGTGAAGGCTTGGCTTCACCACTTCCTAGTGTATTTGCTGGGAAGATGAAGTGGCGGAACAAACTCCCCAGCAACACGTCTGTCGTCACTTCTGATAGGTTTGAAAAACTTGAATCTAAACAAAATATGTCACAAACATAATAGCTATATCAATCATCTTTATAAATCATTAAATTAAATAATTTGCCACATGATAACTAGCAAACACCAATATGTCAAAATAAATACATTTCATACATTTTGCTATTTCCTCTGTGCTTTTAAAAATACTGGCTGTGTTTAACCAACATTTGTTATTTGAGTTCAGACAATGGTTAACTACAAAGGCTTGCTTTGCACTGCACCTATTTGATTCGTAGCGTACACTTTTATTGTTGAAATATTTGTATCGAAACTGAGGGCTTGATTTCTTTTTTGTCCAGTATTTTTTTGTTTAAGTATTTTAGGGCTTCGTACCCAAAAGGCTAAGCCACAGCTGTCCATCTGTCTGTCTGTCTGTTAGCGGGCTGTATCTCATGAACCTTATGAGGTAGACAGTTGTTTTTTTTTCGATGTGTGTGACTAGAAACGTGTTTTCGTTTTAATCTTGTGCGATAGTACGGAAGCCTTCGTATGACAATCTGAATCGAACTCGGCTGGTTCTTTTTTTCTTTCTTTTTTACTTTTGATTAAAATTAATCCCTTTATGATTTGATGTTTATTGTGTTTTCGCAGAATAATAGTTATAATACCAGCCTGTTGCTGTCCCACTGCAGGGCAAAGGCCTCTTCTCATACAGAGAAGGCACGAGCATTAGTCACCACGCTTGCTCAAGACAGGTTTTCGATTTCAGACCTATATTAATTGTAAGTCCAGGTTTCCTTACGATGTTTCCCTTCACCGATGTCAGTGATGTTCAAGATAAACTCAGAAAGTACATATGAATTGAAAAAGTCACATTGGCCCTTGCCCAGGTTTGAATCTACAACCTCGTGCACAAGAGGCGAGTCCTAAACCACTGGACCATCATGACTCGCTTTTCCCAGTAAATAAATGTAAATATTAAGCAATTGGTTTTAAGTAAAAATCTAAAGGTAACTTCAGCCTTCGCTGTTAAATGGCATAATAGCTGATATTATATTGAACAACAACAATTTTGCTCTTTGCTGGTATTATATGAAACAACAATATATTGCTCTGCATATTTTTTATTTTTAATCCATTACGGGACAAATGGACGTAGGTTAGAAGGCTGCCAGGCTCAAATGGGATTGGGCGGGTCAGCTGCATGCACTGTGACAGTTGGGCAAAAGTCTCCATGCAATGATGGATGGATGGCGCCGACGAGGCTGGCTGCGGTTACAGATAACTTGGGGCAAGTAATCTGTTCCCGCGGCCGGCTGGCCTATACTGCCTATACTGCCCCACTGTTGTGCAAAGTGGCTCCTTTTGCGCAACAGTGGGACAGTATAGGCTAGTAGGCAGTATAGTGGGGCAGAAAAATACATGGGACACGTTCAAACAATGCTATGCTATAAAGTATTGAATAATAAGGAAGTGACCCAATACGCTATACTACCTACATAGCGAAACAGTATAGCGTACGACCTGCTCTTCAAAATATTTGGCCAATTTCCTACCCTCGGCAAAAATAACAAATTATCTCAAATTAACTCAAATGTAAAATCCCAACCAGATTATTTATCTATTCTTATCATGTTTTAATGACGTCATCCGAATGTTTTTACACGCGCGCTTCAGTCGGCCTTCAGATGAGATTGACTGAGATGAATTTAAAAAAGGTACCTTGGAAGTTGTTTTAGAATATTTTGTAACGTTGCTAATAATAAATATCGTGTCTATAAAAAATATTGAAATACCTCTAATTTGACACTACAGAAATACATATCCTTTATCAGAAAAAAAAAAACTATTTTGTTCATTGTTTAAGCTTACAATTATACATACATAAACTCACGCCTTATTCTCGTGGGAAAGAGGTTTGCAGAAACTACAGAACGCCACCTTCTACGATCCTTAAATACTCCTTTTGCTTCCTTTCATTCCTACATCAGCTTCCTATTCCTGCACCTGGCCTTTCTGAAGAACAGTATCAATTAGGTCGGTGTAATTATCTCCTTCAATGGCGTCCTTTTTGGGAGTTGCAATTTACATCTGCCCTGTAAATACCTGTAGTTAGTCGATTATCATTCTTCCTCTCATCGTGACCAAACCGTGTATGCATACTCTTCTCAATTTTTGTCTCTACACTTTCAAAATTCAAATTCAAAATTCAAATTCATTTATTAATTTTGTGAACACAGGGTACAAAAATGCTGCTGTATAAAAATGTTTGGTCCATCCTATGTTCCACCGAAAGGCATACAAAATAATGACGCTAGAGTGTCGCTAAAGTCAATATCATCAAATTTAAATTAATTATAAAACTACAAAATGTCATAAAATACAATATCAGCAAATTAAATTTGTCAAAAATAAAATAAAGTAGAACAAAAATCGCACAAAAAAAGAAAATAAATACAGTGTCAGCAATATTACAACTGTCAAACTAAAAATTAATTTAAACAGTACAAAAAAATCTTTCTTTTTCATCTTACAGATATACCATTTTTTTTCCTTCTGATAACTATTTAATAATCAGTTAGTTTGAACTGTACATGTCCCCAAACTAGGCAGCCTGTATCTTGGGGTAGAGCCCCTTTTTTTTTTAAATAAAACATTGCCCCGCACTTGGAATTTCTCCTGTATCGTGGGTGCGTTTACAAACGTTTAAAGACACATTCAAACCCAGAACAACTACCTGTAGGCCATACAAATATTTGTACCCACGAACCCACGACTCGCGGCGCTACAGTCGATCTCTCAGCCACTACGCCAATCGTGCCGTCAATTTAATACTAAACCCAATCTTAAACAACTCTCTGAGTTGTCATCACATTAACATAATTCACACTATTGTCATCATCTGCCTTTTCACAATTATATTGGGGTCCGCTTCCAGTCTAACCGGATGCAGCTGAATACCAGTATTTTACATGGAGTGACTGCCTATCTGACCTCCACAACCCAGTAACTGGGCAACATGATACCCCTTGGTAAGACTGGTTGTCAGACTTTCGGGCTTCTGATTACCCGTAATGATTGTCATAGATCTACAAATGACAGGTAGGACCAACGGCTTAACGTGCTTGCCGAGGCATGGAAGAGTCTCGATATGTTACAAAATAATTCACACTATTGTGTGGACATGAATTACATTGGTATATTATATTGGTTAAGAAACAGTCGAGCAATGAAAATATAAAAAAAAAAGTTATTTAAAATTTCGATTCTGAATAAACCAACTGCAGGGCAAAGACCTCTGTGAGCAAGGGGTAGACGGTAATATTTTCAGGAAAAAAATATCTTGAAAAACAGGAAATACTTTCAGACGAACGCACTGATTGATTGCTCTCGACGTGCCCCAATAATTAATCAATCAGATATCACCTTGATTTATTACTAAAAATATTGTCAATCCATTTCTATGTAATATTTCCGCAACTCAAAATTCTTAATGGATTGGTATAATTACTACGAGAAGAAAAACAGCTGTGCACCGTAGAGTTTACCCACAAAGGACAGAATAAACATAACGCCGACGCGCTGAAAACAATGTTCCAATTTTTATAGAAAAAATCTAAGAGATTCGTAGCTAAATAAAAACAGCTTCACATAATAGCGATGGAAGGTTAAGCTACGCTTGCCGAGGTCGATCCATGAATGGGTGATTAAATAAATAATAAATAAATAAATAAATATTGCTGGACAATCCACACAGCATCATCTAGCCCCAAGCTAAGCAGAGCTTGTGTTATGGGTACTAGATGACTGATATACTTAATACAATACATTACATTATATAGATATGTTTTATTATACATAGGAAATACCCAGAACACCCGGAACAAATATTTGTAGATCGTACAAACATTTGTCCCAAGGCGGGAATCGAACCCGCAACCTCTTGCGTCGCAGGCGGACCTTCGCCCGCCGCGCCACATCGGTCGTCAAAGATTGTTCCATACATATAAATAATTCTATGTGGCTCGAAAAGCATGTTATGATGTTGGCTGTGATATGTACTCGTAGATCTTTGACAGTCGTTACGGATAATTACAAACTAGAAAGTCGTACTACCAGTCTAATCGAGTTTTATGAAAGATTAACACTTTCCGGGACAGACCGCATATAGACGGTACCGTCTGTAGCCGCACTGTCTCATTACGTTACTTATTGTGAGTCATGTTATGACGTTCCACCCATAAGCGTCAAAGTCTGTGGCCGCATTTGACATATCAAAAAATTAAAACTATATGTAATATGGTAGTACGGCTTTAGACGGTATGACAAAATGTATGGGATTTTGAAGTGTCATATCATGACATTAGCAAATAGTCAAGAGCCCCGGAACGTGTTAATAAATATGATAAATCGATTACTGATGGGTATAAGTAATATTCTGACACTTTTCTCATTCATAAATATTACGCCTGTATTCCTCGGAGGGTAAGGCCTAAGTATAGTTCACCTACATTTCACCAGTTATGTTCTCCAACCCTTTTCTATATACATACATATATTATTCAAGTATTCGAACAAAACATACGTATACCTACATGATTATAATTTCACCGAAATATGATAGGTATGGTTATACCCACATTCAAAACTTACCCAACCTTTCCTAACTCCAATTATACGCCTTACACAAACCAAAACGTTCTCGCTTTTCAATCAATTCGCAACTCAGCACATTTTGACCATCCCGTTGCGCCCAGCTTCTTGTGGAACGTACCCAAATGAATACAAAACACTATGCCGTGATGACGTCAGTGATTGATGACGTAGCCGATTGAAATCTTGAACGTTGAAACTGTAATGGAGAGAGATTTTAGTAGGAAGATCGCGTGAGATTGTGGTAGTGACGAATGCTGTGTGGTTATGATTTCTAGATTATTCTTTTAAATATAAAATAACATCACACCTGTTTGCTTCTTATGGTTAGGTAGAGTAGGTACCTATAGTTTAGTTTCGAAGGTTTGTCTGTGCGGCATGGATTTAGTGTGTGTAGTCTTGAAAAAGTGAAATTTACTTTCATTTTATACTGCAAGATAGACCACTACTTATAACGTTAATTTAAGTAAATTTGAACAACAGTGAGAGATTAAGCCGTCTGTCTATAATCTACGGTTTATATTATTTTACTTCTTTTCACCAGAAGAACATAAGTTTATCATGTGTGTTGTGTAATTATATGAAGAGACGAAGGCGTCCATTTCTTAACCAAAATGAAAAGCTTCGCAAGCAATGGAAAATTGAAATCTGTCAAAATATCGCTAGCACTGTATAGCCACATAATATTCAAGGCTATGCTCTTATTATTTTATAGCTAATTAGTTAGAATTGAGCATTTTTATAGGTTATTATTTAGTGTTAATTAAAGTTAAGTAATATAATAAAATCACTCATGATCATATTTCAGAAAATACAGTAAGTTACATCTTATACCTTTAAACGAGCAATTCTTGTAATTATGTACCTTCACATATATATAATCTGAATCTCGGAAACGGGTCCAACGATTTTCATGAAATTTAGTATGCAGGGGATTTCAGGGGCGATACATCGATCTGGCTAGGTTTCATTTTTAAAAAACGTCGTTTTATCCGAGCAAAGCTCGGTCGTTCCTTCTTTCTTTTCTTTCAAGTGAAGCAGAAAAATATTGGAAAAATCCAAAACAAATGACACGCGCCTTTTACCACGTGATTTGTTTTAGCAATGTGTATGTGGCGCCATCTGCAGGCTAAGGGTTAGATTCTGTATTGATAATCTCCATAATAATCTGACACTAGAACCTATGTCGTCAGACAAACCCAGCTTGTTATGTCAAATTTCCACGTTTTGTAAGCAAACTGTACATTTGACGACTGTTTACAAAAAAAATGATTGTTTAAAACCATATTTACTAGTAGGTATAACTGATGGCCCCTGAAACAAGAATACGATATAAAGGTCAGATATAACCAAATAAAGAACGACTGACACGTGCAATGGGAATACAATACTTTCCAGGTTAATTTAACTCCAATAACGACACGGTTGGCGCAGTGGCTGAGCGATTGGCTGCTGCGCTGCGTGTCGCGGGTTCTATCCCCGCAAGGAACAAACATTTGTATGGTCCACAGATAGTTGTTCCGGGTCTGGCTGTTTGTGTATGTGAGTTTAAATGTTTGTAAACGCACCCACGACACAGGAGAAATTCCTAGTGTGGGGCAACGTTGTTTTGTGTGTTAAGGGAAAAATGTTAAGGGAATCTATCCTGAAATCATATCGCAATGAAATCTTATTCTAAAGAACGCCCTCTTAATACTTACCCTTTAAGAGGAAAAACCATTTACTGAAACAAACATTCGACCACGCAGTTAAAAGGAAAAAACCATGACTTTCGCCTTAACTACGTAAAAACTGACAAGATCAGCATTCAGAGATTTCCTCGGCTGCTGTACCTATCAGGCCTAAGCGATTTTTGCAAAAGAAAGAAAATAAATAATACCAAATTGCTAGGTCGTTAAAAAGTACTTAGGTTTTGCTGTTTTTTTCTTACGTATTGGGCAAGTCTCCAAGGCACGTCAGAAACGCGAATTTACGTTTTCTGGGATAAGTAAGACATGAGTAGGTACCTACTGGTTTCCTGTTTTATTGAGGTCACGTTAGTGTAGGGACAGTAGGAGCCAACTGCTTCTAGAATAGAATTAAATAGTTTTAATATTTATTTTCAATTATGTCTTATATGGATCACAATGTTGGGCCACAAAAGGAATGAATAAAAAACAGTTGCATGCCACTGAGATGAGAATGCTGAGGGGGATGTGTGGTGTTACGCTTATGGATACAATAAGAAATGAGTATGTAAGAGGAAGTCTGAAAGTGGAAACTGCGAAGAAGTTGTGTGGAAATCAGTTGTCATGGTATGGGCATGTGATGCGAAGGAATGAAGAAAGTTCGAACAAGAGTACAGGGAGACCAAAGATAAGATGGATGGATTGTGATGATATGGCTAGAAAGGAGGTGATTTTGAAAGTATAAAAGAAGAAAACATGCTGCGCCGACCCAAAAAAGCCGTTGGACCCGTCTGTCATTTGTGAATCTTTGACAGTCGTGACGAGTAGTCAGAAGTAGTCAGCCCGAAAGTGTGGCAACCAGTCTTATCAAGGGGTATCGTGCTACCCAATCACTGGGTTTTGGAAGTCAGATAGGCAGTCACTCCAAGTAAAATACTTTTATTCAGCTGCATCCAGTTAGACAGGAAGCCGACCCAAACATAGTTGAGAAAAGGCTAGGCAGATGATGAAAATTGATATAGGCCCACTAGAAAATAAAAAAATTAGGTACCTTCTAAAAAAGGGCTAACATTACTTATTGAAACTCAAGCGATATTTCAGCTACCTTTTTGGACCTTTATTTAGTCAATTTTCCTATAACTTATTTATAGTGTAACGTTACTTTGCTGCTTTTCAAAGTAAATATATAAGTAGTATATTTGTATGCTACACAAGAAAAATAAATCCGGCCAAGTGCGAGTCGGACACGCGCACGAAGGGTTCCGTACCATTATCTATGAAAATCACGTTTGAACGGCAAAAAAATAAGTTTTTTGCATGGAAGCCCCATTAAATACATGTTTTATTCGGTTTTTTAGTATATGTTGTTATAGTGGTAACAGAGATACACCATCTGTGAAAATTTCAAATGTCTAACTATCACGGTTCATAAAATACAGCTTGTTGACAGACGGACGGACAGCGGAGTCTTAGTATTAGGGTCCCGTATTACTCTTTGGGTACGGAACCTACTAAAAATGTACGGCACGGTTGGTGAAGTGGCTGAGCAATTGGTTGCTGCGCTGCGTGCCGCGGGTCCGATTCCCGCACGGAACAAATGTTTGTATGGCCTTCAGATAGTTTGTCCGGGTCTGACTATTTGTGTATGTAAGTTTAAATGTTTGTGAATTCACCAATGACACCTGAAAAATTCCTAGTGTGGGGTAACGTTTAAAGCAACAATACTCATCAACTGACGGCACTGACGACGGTGGCTGAGCGATTGACTGCTGCGCCGCGTGTCGTGGGATCGATTCCCGCACGGAACAAATGTTTGTATGGCCTACAGGTAGTTTCTCTGGGTCTGGCTGTTTGTGTTTGTGAGTTTGTATGTTTGTAAACGCACCCACGATACAGGAGAAATTCCTAGTGTGGGGCAAAGTTAAAAAAAAAAAACAAATTATCAGTGAGTGCTTCTTCGATTACCCGGGAAGTATTAAGACCATAGATTCCAGAAGCTGGATTTCTGGAGATACTGATAAAAATAAAAGGGCTCGTCTGATTTAATAATGTTCATTAAGAGGAGAACTTTAAACATTCACTTTAGAATCAAGAAAAGATTGTTGATTCTGAAGCGAACGTTTCTTAGGAACAAGCGACATGTTCTATTTTCTTAACTGTTATAATATATATCTTGAGCGATTGAAACCAGCCTATATGCCATAAGGTTCATTATTGCATACAACCTTGATAATACCATGAATATATAACTTAAGCACTAAAATCCCTGCCACTTGTATCACTCACACACTCACACACTCGCTTTAAGACCTTTAACCCTAACACAGCCACGATTTAGAGCTACCTACCCACGGTTAAAGCAACCTTGCCTACCGACCTATAAAATTCGTGTCGTATCTGCCATCGCGACAGCATTGTCCCGACCCGTCAACTTTTTAGGGTTCCTCGTGTCAGATAAATGGAATGACATTGTCGAATGTCAGTTGGAGTTATACGGAGTGGAATGATGTCAATTCTTCGATACAATTGTGCTCTGTCAGACGAAATGGAGGCTGTAGAATTTTATGTTTTACACGAGCAATTTATTTGGAAGTAATAGGGTTGCGTTGGTTTTATTGCGTCTCGTTAGTTCCGCGGAGTCAATTTCTCTCAACGTACAAATCAATCAATGCTGACAAAAACCAAGTCATAACAAGTATTTTCTTGAACACCCACGAGTTACTTAAGACGTATTGTTAAGGCTTCCAGAAAATCAGCCGTCCCTTTTCAGAAAATGAAACCTCACCAAAAAAAACCCCAAGCCAGAAATATAACACCAAAAATAAAATCATACAGCCACTAAACTTTTACTCAGCCATTGTGCAAAGTCATCTCAAAGAGGCGTGAAAATAAGTAACTCAATCCATATCAACGTCAGAAAAATTAGGCACGGAACCCATTTAGCGAAAGTTTCAGTCGGACGTCGACCTTTTTAAGGTCATTTCAGACGTAACAGCGCGTGAACGTGCCTGCTGTACTAGATACGGGTATGTTATAACTAAGTATAATGTTGTAATTTTTGTTTTTTCATTGGTTGGTTAAGTTGCGGAATATTTTGCTTGTAATCGGAGAAGTACGCGTTATGTAATTCGCAAATAGGTGTATTTCCTATGTCTATGTTCTGGCTTATGAGAGCGAAACGATTTTTTGATTTGTCATTTAAAAGTTGGCGTTTAAGAAACAAGCTGTACAGGTTTTGGTTCAACACATTACAAGGGCCTTATTCTTCAATCTTATTTTAATTCCCATTTGAAGCCGCCATCTAATACGATTCCAATGTTCATTTTGCAGTAACATGATTATATTATTAGTCGAAATACACAACTGCCAATATAAACTCGAATTCAAGAGCATGGAAAAGTAAGAGAGAAAGCGCGCAGATCTTTTTGGCTCATTCAATTCTGCCACATTCAAGTCTGTATGGTTAACAGCATAATAAGCTTAGTGTAATCAGTCTATAATGGCCCTAATTTTGGGACACATACCTCCTTTCTGTGAGAGAGAGTGGAGTAGGCCTTTACCATCCTCGCAGACACGTTGCGGGTTAGTGCAGGACGCATGTTTTTTATTTTTTTGCTGTCGGATATGCCGGCTTCCTCACTATGATTTTCTTTTACCGTTTGGAGAAGAGGTTCTTGCAATACACGAAGTTGAACGAGTCTACGTTGTGTGTGTCTGATGTACGTACGAAATGTTTTACGTGCGTAAGTTCGGGAAACGATGGATGGATTGTGTGAAAGTTGATATGGCTAAGAAGGAGGTGACTTCTGAGATGACGGGAAATAGAGATGTATGGAAGAAGAAGACATGCTGCGCCGACCCCAAATTAAATTGGGATAAGGGCAAGAGGATGATGATGAAGTTCGGGCACGCTCAGTATTGGTCGAGCTGCCTTCAGGCACACAGAAAAAAATGTATCCACGCATTTAAAATCCTACACACATACCCAAGAACCACTTTAGTACACCTATGTAGCTCTTAAAGTTTAGTTTGTAAGTTTTTATGGCGTACAATAAAGAGTATTATATTCTCAGTGAATTACAAGAACTATACCACTAGACCACCACTGGTATAAGGAAGTCAGTAACATCACAAAACATACTGCAGCAATATGTACCACATTGCAAAAAAGGTACAAAATAGCCACCGTATCCCAGTGTTGACATTAGAGGTTTTAATTTTTGGTCCTCTCGTTTCTATCGTGTCTCCATCCACTTAGCTAGATTATTTGTCTGTTGCTCTCAAAGCGAGGCGGGTGCAGATAAAAAGATATTTCTCTGTGCAGCTCAGAAACTCCTTTATTTTCTGTTGCAATTACAGATCCGCGTAATGAATGAAATTCGTTATTACAGGATGTTGCAGGATTTTCGTTGATGAGGAAATAAGTTGCGGTTGTTTTTTCTGTGATTATATAAAGAGTGTTAAATAAAAAGGAAATTAACGGAGATAAATATTTCAGCTGAGAATTACGAGTCTCTTTTTTTACTTTAGTAAAATATTAAAAGGCGCTGAACGGTAGGAGTTTTTGAGGGCAGCATTTTATACTTCGACGTCTTAGAAATTAAATTATGTTTTAACCTAATTTTATTTTTATTTAGATTGTTAATTATTATTTTGCAAAAGCCGGAGAAAACCACACAGAGAGAGGACTGGAAGGCCTCCCCGGCCTTTGCCCAGCAGTGGGACAATCTAGAATAAAGAAAAAAAAAGATTATTCATTAAAATTGCACGGATGGATTGTGTGAAAGATGATGATATAGAAGGCTAGTAAAATGCCTATTGAGATGACGGCAAATAGAGATGTATGGAAGAACAAGATATGCTGCGCCGACCCTAATTTAATTTTTAAAATAAAAGGCTGTTTGTGTGTGTGACTTTAAATGTTTGTAGACGCACCCACGACACAGGAGAAATTCCTAAAAAAAAATGGGATAAGGGCAGGAGGACTGATAATATTCAGTAAGATCGCAATCTGATAATTATCTTAATATTTAAACATATTGTTAGAGTGTTACAATCCAACATAAAATATGAAACGCTGACATTGCACCGCGGCTCCAAATGGCGGTACAAATAATATCACGGTTCATATTTAACCGAGTTATTTCCGGTGTCAAATACGGCCGCTTGGTCCGGCCACAGTCTGGTAACGATAAGGGGCCGGTCCGGGATTTTTATCGGACCGGCACCCCTCCGGCGACGACGGACGTTTCTGTCTGACTTGTTTCACAGAATGTCGATAAATCCGAAAAGAACAATGCCTCCGGCTTACCAGCTCAAGCTATATCCTTGCGGAAAATTGTGGTTTACACATTATTGTATTATTTGTATTATTACGGTCGTTTATACATTGTAAAATAATAATTATAGATTACATACATACAGACATACATAAAGTCACGTCTTTTTCCCATGGGGGTAGGCACAAACTACAGAAAGCCACCCGCTTCGATCCTTACATACTAATTTTTCTTTGAATAAGTTCATATAACTGGTCATACACGTACGCCGCCGCCGCTGTGAGTACGCCTGACCTTTTTGAAGGACATCACCAATAAGTTCAGAGTATGTCTTTCTTGGGCGTCCCCCAATCCCCCGTCCCGGCGTTTCCTCTTAAATCTGCCTTATTTTCCCGTCTTTCTTAGATCATAGATTACGTTACTAGATATTAAAAAAAAAAAAAAATAAAAATATAAAAAATAATAGCGCATCGGTATTGGAAGATCTTCCTTATAATACCAGCCATATCCAGAAGTTTTGCTTTCTGGATACATCCCTTGATAGCTAGCCCTAGCTACTGAATGAGACCCTCCTCAGGTGTTGGTAAATTTAACAGTCCATATCGATATCTATATAACATTATAAAGAGGTAAAATTTGTTTGTTAGTTTGTATTTAGGGGGTGATCTCCGGAACTAACGCTCCAATTCCAATAATGTTTTCACTGTTAGGAAGCTACATTATTCCTGAGTGCAATAGGCTATTTATTTTCAAAGGGGTGAACTTTTCCCTTCGAACGGTAACATCCCCGTTACCGTTCGAAGGGAAAAGTATGAAATCAATGCCGATGTTTTTTTTTTTTTAAATATTTTAACTAACCATTTTCTTATGTTTGTTTCAGGTAAACTTATCTATGAAATACATCATAATTGACAGCATTGAGGTCGTTATTAGGTATGTACTATAAATATTACATCATCATCTGCCTAGCCCTTGCTCAAAGATATTGGGGTCGGCTTCCAGTCCAGCCGGATGCCAGTATTTTATATGGTGTGACTACCTATCTGACCTTCACAACCTAGTTACTACTTTACGACTTGAATCATTGCAAGAGCTGCTTAAATTTTGAACCGCCTCCGTTGGGCTAGTACAAATAATATCGAAATTTTCGTGCCTCGGATAGCACGTAAAGCCGTTGGTCTCGGCTGTTATTTTTAGATCTTGGACAGTCGTCACGGGTAATCAGAAGCCCGAAAATCAAACAACCAGTGATAGCAAGGGGTATCCAGTAACTGGGTTTCGGAAGTCAGATAAGTAATCACTCCATATGAAGCACTGGTATTCAGCTGCATCCGGTAAGACTGGAAGCCGACGCCAACATAGTTGGGAAAAGTGATATATAATGATGATATTTCTTCCCCAAAAAAATTAGAAACTATGCACATTACTGCTGTTTACAGAAGCTATAAGCTGCTAGCTGTTAAGGCTTGTCCAAAACATATCGATATTCTCTTAGAATATCAAAACTATACCGATATATTACAAAAATATCGATTCAACTCGATACTTTTTAACATTTCCGACAACCCTAGTCTCCTTTACCATAAACTTTATGAATGAATTCATTACAACATCGCTCAACGTCACCGATAGAGAGTAGGTCGGTGGAATTTTAAAAATGCCTTGCATTTTACAGATTTGCTAAAAGAACCAGTGTATAATAGACTCAGTTGGCACGCTACATCGGTTGGCGTGCCAACCAGGCTGCCTTTAAAATGCCTACGTGTGAATTTGCAACTTTTGAAATTCCAAGGCACTTGGCTTGCATATCTATAATGCATTTAAAAGAGTAATTGGTTGAGTTGGATAATTGGTTTGGGTTTTTATGGAGCACTTGATTGTTTATGGGATTAACTCAGGCTAATATTTTGATTTTGGAATGAGGATATGAAAATACGGGAACTGAAACAGGCAACTATCAAAAATGTAGATTTCGAAGCTTACGAGTCGTCTACTGAGATAAGAATGTTGAATCAAAAATAATTGTATAAGAAATTGCTTACGTTTCACATTACCTAGCTAGACGTTGCATTGACATTGGTGATAACAGGCACTTGTTGTACACAGCTGTCCACATAATGTCTCCCCCAAGCGTCACCACATCAACCAGTCCTGTGCTTCTGCGACCCTTATCGCTGCGTGGTGGCCACTCCAGAATTTTGGTACTCTACTTGGGTCCACTTAAGTTTGGTAAATCTTCAGGCTACATCGGTTACCTGGGTTCTCTTGCAGATCTTTTCAAACTTTAAGCATAACTCTCTCCATTACCCTTTGTATGATTATCATCCTTCTGATAAGGCTCATTGTGAATGACCACATACCTTAGCCACCTACCTTACCTACCTGCTTACTTAGCCTTAAACTTATGACACTGAAATGTTTCAGTGATATAAGTTTTCACTGCCAATAACTACTGGACAAGACTTCCGTCTTGAGACACGGCGGCAAAGATCTACGATATGCCCTTACCTATTATATAGCAATGACCTTTCAAAATGTTTCCTGTTTGACAACGACGGACTGTAAAAATCTTATGAAACAAGAGATACAAAGGAAAACAGTTCTATCCTACACAGAATGTGTTACTAGATCTCTTTGCTATCAAATGTGAAGAGATTTAAAAAGTTGTAGCAATTTCACAGTTGCAATTGGCATTAGTTGAAAACAAAATAAATTGGAATGTCGTTAATTTCTTCACTTATTTTATGAAATAGTGCTGTTTTTTTCTGATACTAAAAACTTTGTGTATGATTTAGAAAGTTTACGAGAAAATAAATAATTTTGTTTATTTCTTTAAAACGATACAATTATTAATATGTGAAGAAATAAAATAAAATAAATAATCACAGGGCATCGAAAAATTCATCCGCATCGCTGTCAACGGAAAAAGTGCCCTGAAGGCTGGAAGGAAGCATTGCCACGTTGAATGGCAATATATATTGACTTATGTGCAAAATATATTCACTTAAAAATATGTTAGTCATGCCAACTATCGGAGTTTTCCCTATATTTGTGCTGTAAGATTTTGCGTCTTGCCAATGTCATGATTCTAGCTCAGCGGGATTTATCTGCTAGTTTAGTAGTATCAAAATATGACAAAAAATGGCTATATTTTTTTATAACGGTGACTTAAATGCTGTTTTTTTATACCTAAAAGGTAAAGCACATACCTCCACGAACTACAGAGTAAAGGATCTTACCTGACGAACAGACAGACAACGAAGCGATCCTATTAGAATACCGTTGTCTCGTTTATAGAGAAACGGAACCCTGAAAAATACCCTATACATCTCAACACGCGTTCCAATAATATAATATAGAAGAAAGTCTTAAATTTTCCCCGAAAAAAACGGATCGCTCCATTCCTTCGACATTAGAATCGAGGTGTCTTCCGCACGAACAGACCATTTATAACCCGTTCTTGGATAACGACAGTTTGGCCTCACGTACTGTGGACTAAGTTGGCCCTCTTTAAGTCCTCTCCTATCTGTTTTAACTGTTGTTGATGGGATAAAGGTGTGCGCATCATCAATGAGATATTTCATGTTAATCTATACGTATAAAATCGTCTGTCCAGATTGACTACCAAAAGCACAGCCAAAACTATTAAGTTGAGAAAATGGAAATTTGTTTGTTTTTATTGTCATTTTGTAAATAATATTATGTTTTTTTTTGTCATCTGATAAATAATTTATTGTTACTATAATTTACATATATACAATTATAATATAAAACTAACTGTTTAAATATATTTAAAAACAAAATAAAATAAAAAGACCGACCGATCGAAACACTCAGGCGTCAAAGTACTCCTCCACGTCACTGTCATCTGGAAACGTGCCCAAAAGACTGGCAGCATTGCCACGTTGCACGGCAATACTAATTCTTTGGGCAATGAATGAGCCAGCCCTCTGGCCACATGATGGGTCGATCAGTCGGGGAGAAATTTCCTTGTAAAGGAGACGTGCACTCGGACCCTGCATATTATGATTGATTCAAATTATTTTTGAAATTCTTAATAAAAAACTAACTAAACTGCCCCTGTAAAACGGGGGCGCATAGAGTTTAATAGTTCATTGCTAAATTGAAATAATGACCTTAGTTTGGTGATGTTCTTCAGAAAGGTCAGGTTCGTAGTGCTTGCAATCGGTATGCATGTATGACCGGATGTATCAACGTAAACGAACCAAAAGGAGTATGTTAGGATCATAGCAGGCGGCGTTCTGCAGTTTCTGCCTACCCCTGTTGGCAAAAGGCGTGAGTGTATGTATGTATTTAAGTTGTTACAACTAACACTAAAAATAAAAATATTTTTTTGTTTTATCTTTACAAACGTTGGCTTAATATATATACATACACATATATACAATACATATATACTTTAGAGCTTTGGGACATGAAATTCGCAGATAAAGCTCTTCGAGTGCGTACTATCAAAGCGCCTTACCCTAGAGTTGAATTTATATCATGTTTCTATGCAGGTCAAACCATCAAATGAATTTTGATATTTGTATACGTACAAAAATAAATAGCTTATCATATCTAAATCTAAATACTGTCGATCTTTCGTTTAAAGTTCGAACAGATACGCGATTATGTTTTGAGCATATTATTATGAAAGCCATAAAATTAAATTTAAAAATAAAAGAAAAACGATTTTTTTTATTTTTTTATTTTTAGGTAGGTCCACTCGCAGTTCAGCACTAGACGGCTGTTTACTGCTAAACTGGACGATACTGTGTGACCTTTAAATTAAGGCCCCCAGCCAGGGCTAACTACTATATTAAAGAAACAAGAATAAGTTAGTCATCTTTTTATACAAAAGTTCCATTTAAACCTCAAAAGAAACTACATTTCCCCGCATATCTTAGACCTTGTCGGACACTCAGGTTGAAGTTTTTATCGGATATTTCAAATCGGCCTCCATCCCAGACTCGGATTTGTTATTCATAGAGGTAGCTCCTGGAAGTAAGGTACACTTTAACTTATTGACTTAGATAACAAGAGGGAAAGGAATTAAGAATTTAAAGAGTTTCCAGTAAAAATAATAGGTCTTTACCTATGAAATTGCCGTTTTGTATGAAAAAATTTAAATGATTTTTTTTCATGTATTTTTTATTTGTATTAATCGAAGTAATCACCCATGCAATCAATGCATCTTTGCCAACGCAGTGGCAGTTTATTGATGCCCTTCTTAAAGAAATCAGCTGGACGGGAGGCAACAAATTCTTCAAAGGCATTTTGTACTGCCTCTCGGGTATTGAATTTTTTTCCCGCCAAGAAGTTATCCAAATTCTGGAAAAAGTAGTAGTCTGTAGGCGCAAGGTCTGGTGAGTAGGGCGGATGACGGAGAGCTTCCAACCCCAGTTCTTGCAACTTGGAGACCGTCTGCTGTGCAGTATGAGGTCGCGCGTTGTCGTGCAGGAGCAGCGGAGACGAGCGATTGACCAATGCTGGTTGGAGATGTGCCAGCTTCTCCATCATTGTGTTCAATTCTTCACAGTACACATCTGCAGTAATGCTCACCCCGTTTGGTAAGAAGCTGTGTTGAATCACACCGGCGCTAGACCACCAAACAGTGACCATCACTTTTCTTGGGGTAAGTTTTCGTTTAGGGCATTGTTTAGGTGCTGAACCAGGATCCAACCAACTTGCTGAGCGCTTGCGGTTATCAAACAGAATCCATTTTTCATCGCAGGTAATAATGCGGTTCAAAATTCCTTCATTTGTGTGTCTGTTGAGCAGTGCAAGGCACGTCTCGACGCGTACTTCGCGCTGGCGATAATTGAGTTCGTGGGGCACCCATTTGTCAAGCTTTTTTACCTTGCCAATTTGACGCAAATGGACCAATATTGTTTTGACGCTAACGTCGAAAGCTGCTGCTAATTCAGCCGTAGATTGTGTATCATCAGCTTCCACAATCGCCTTTAATTCGTCATTGTCGACCAAAGTCTTCGGACGACCGCGAGGTTCATTTTTCAGGTCGAAATTTCCAGAACGGAAGCGAGCAAACCAATAACAGGTAGTGCGTTGGTTTGTAGTGTTAGCTCCGTAAACGTCGTTGATGTTGCGTGCCGCTTGTGCCGCGTTGCTGCCACGACGGTACTCATATTCCATAATTACTCGAATTTTTAACGTATCCATGATGACGAAAAAGATTTAAATGCGATGAAAATGTAACACTAATCAATAAACAAATGACTACTTTTGGAAAAAAAAATCCATGTTTTTAAAATAAAATTAATTTGAAATTAGAATTCTTAGCCAAACAAAAAATATTTTGATTTGAAATGGCCAGTACTGCAGAACGGCAATTTCATAGGTAAAGACCTAATATTTGATAAGCTTCTTGGTTTTAATGAAAAGATGAAGTGCTGGGCGTGGCTTCACTTTTTAGGTTCACTAGGCTGCCTGTCCATTTAAGACTGCGGAGCGGGGAATCGCAGTTTTTTTTTTTAACCATTGCCCCACACTTGGAAGTTCTCCTGTGTCGTGAGTGCGTTTACAAACATTTAAAGTCACATACAAAAACCTTTTAACTGCGTGGTCGAATATTTGTTTCAGTAAATGGTTTTTCCTCTTAAAGGCATTTTCAATAAGATTTTATTGCGACATGATTTCAGGATAGATTCCCTTAACATTTTTCCCTTAACACACAAAAAAACGTTGCCCCACACTGGGAAGTTCTCCTGTGTCGTGGGTGCGTTTACAAATATTTAAAGTCACATACACAAACAGCCAGACCCGGAACAACTACCTGTAGGCCATACAAATATTTGTTCCGTGCGGGAATCAAACCCACAACACACGGCGCAGCAGTCGTTTGCTCAGCCACTGCGCCAACCGTGTCGTCACGTAAATATTAACCAATAATCCCTGTCCACTTGAAATTGTATGGACTCTTATTGGTTAATTATTTCTCCGCTCCGCTACCTCGCTCCGCTTCAATGGGCGGGCAACCTTAGTGTCCGAGATTTGGTACAAGAAGGACCAATTGGCAGGGTTGTTTAATGTCTTAGTCGAAGAGAATACGCATAATTTTAGCTAAAAGACGTCCACTGCAGGATTAAGGATTTCCATAAGGATCGGTCCTGCGCTGCCCTAATCCATTGGCTGCAGCCTTCACCAGATCGTCGGTCTACTTTATAGGAGCCCTACCGAACCTTTCCACCCCAACGGCCATCGGTTTCCACTTTTAACTTTTCCACTGTTCTTTCTGATTAATTTCGTTGCGGGATCCAACACAGTTGAATCGTTTCCCTGGGACTCGTCGGGCTTCATTATCTTGACGCTTTTCCAGTGGTCGCCACTGTTGATTCTGGTTTTCAGGAGCTGCAGTAGTTCGGGGTGTGGAAGGCCTCCTTTCATACTCCTTTTTCTTCGTTTTTTATTATATTGAGGAACAAACCTGTAAGCAAACAAAACGTTCCTAATTAGACTTTCGGTAACCCTACAGACAGGGGTCGTAAATCTAAACCTTTCAGTAACTCTTGATTCGATTGAATACGAACGCTTTGCATTCGTCATATCAGCCGGAAAACACCCACGAATGAACAGTGAACATGATTTTCCCTGATCGATTGAATTGGCAAGCAATAGGGTAGCAATCGTAAACCGACACTCGATTGATTACGTCAATGCCTCACATTATGCTTGATACGTAACGGAAACAAGTGATTTGGTTGAGATTGATTGGAGTGTATTTTATGTTTTCTATTTCAGTATAAAACAGTGCAAACAACAGACGGAAAGATAGTGCTGTGTGTAATATAAATGTTTGTTGCTTTGCACGATAATAAGTATCTTTGTCCTATTGAGACAAAACCAACGACTCGCCCACATTAGCCCTGGATCGAAAACACTGGAAATCATGTGAGAGGCCTTTGCTTAGCATTGAGTGGACGCAGCACACCACGAACTACCAACATATATTTTCTCCTTCTCTATCAAGTTCATCCAAAGGTTGTCTGTAAGAGATCGCTTTTAGCGATAAGGCCGCGCATTGTAACACACTACGTAGCTCTTAAAAGTCATTATTTGTAAGTTTTCATGGAATACAATGAAGAGTATTGTATAATTTTCCGCAGAAAGACGCAATCTGTGGTGAGATAGTGTTTACCTACCCATCCTATTCGTTTCACCTGATGAAAATCTATCCCCTGAGTCATGAGTTCCCTTGGCTAACCTAGAAGTCTCTCAACAGTCTCCGGAGACAGGTTGGCCGATACAGATAAAACCTGCTTAGGTGAAGATTACCAGACGACACTGTCCAGCCTAGAGTTCAAGTGCTGTTCTACAAATGATAGAACATCTGATACTTGTCTTGCTTGCTCTCATATCTTTTTGACTACAAGGCTGAAACGACTGCGTATGTAAACGCACGCACGACAGAGAAGACATTCTTAGTGTAAACCAAAGTTAATGTACGTTGAAGGACGCAACTCCATACTCGTAGCTAAGTGCCTGGGCCAACTTTGTATGGATTGAAATCAAGACTGCCATTAACGCCTTTCCCAACTAAAGTCCACAAACTAAAAAAAACAATTGAATTTGACGTAGATACACGTTTTTACTTGATCGTATTATCTCGTTTAATTTTTTATCAAATTTTACTTTATCCAACTCTTAAATCTTACAAAATTGGGAAACCAAATCCAATAAACACCCCAAATTAATTACTGAGCCATGTACAAAGCCTTTTAATCATTGCGAAATCTGAACTTTTAATAGAACGAAAAAAATTGGTCCAAAAAAACGTAAAACAGGTTGTTTGAAAATTTTAAAACGTCCACAAAATGAGAGGGTATACAATAAAGTGTTGTGATTCGTGAAATTGTCTGAAAAACAAACTTGTTCCGAGAATCAGGATGCGGTCGGAATAACCCTGTATAGTCAATAGGGTGACTACGGTATTGTTATTAAGCTGACAGATATATACGTATAGATACAGTTCTAATATCTCATTTATTAACCATAGCCACTTAATTATTTTACCACCTTTTATAACTACCTTAAAAAAGGAGGAATTCCCAAATTCGATCCGTATGTTTTTTTTGTATATTTAACTAGCTGACCCAGCAAACGTTGTTTTGCCATATAAGATGTTGGGGTGGACCACCCTCATCACTTAGGGGTATGAAAAATAGATGTTGGCCGATTCTCAGACCTACTCAATATGCTCACAAAATTTCATGAGAATCGGTCAAGCCGTTTCGGAGGAGTACGAGAACGAACATTGTGACACGAGAATTTTATATATAAGACATATCTGGCACATCTCATCTTTTGATGACTACCTTTTGAGTTAGCTTCAGTAATGCGTAATATAACTACTTATTTTACGTTGATACCAGCCACGGGGTGCTTAATGTCCACACTATTATAATAAATGCAAACGCAACTGTGTTTTTTTGTTTCTAAGCTTTTCGCAAATAAACGGCCTATTTGATCATGATGAAATTTGGCAAGGAGGTATATTACATCTTGGGAAAGGAGTGATAAAAGGGTATATTTTGACTTCGTTCTCCATTCGCGATAACCAATATTCACGAGGACGAAGTCGTGGCCAAAAGCTAGTGTTAAACAAATATATGGCAAGATTTTGTGTATAACAATTAAAAAAAAATCCTTTTGTACACAAGAGTAACCAACTTAAATAAACCACTTTTGTACAAATTTCGAAAGGCTTTGGCTATTTTTATATTTATTAGTATTTGTTAGTAGGTATTTATATTTTTTTAAATTATTTTAACAACGCCTCAAAAGTAGAAAATTTTAATTTTAATTTTAATTACTGCTCAAATGTAAATAATGCTATTTATGATAAAAAAAAAGTTTTATGGAAACAAATTTTCCAAGTATTTCTATAATAAGCTACGGTATTTTTACAATTAGGTACTTCTTTCACTTAAATACAGCATTTTAAAAACAGAAGCAAGAAATAATGAAAGAAAAAAATACCACCAAGAACGTCCATACAACAAACGTTAAAAAAAAACAAAACAAATCTCTACAACGAATAGAAACTAACTTGTTCTAGTTTTTCCGGCGTATGTCGACATAAAACAAAACTGTAAAGGTGTACAATGCTGCCCAACTAACTAATTAAACCCATTTGTCACTACTAACGGCACCCCCGAGCGAGGTGGCGGTAGCGGCCTGCTTAGCTTGAAGAATGGTTTTAAGAAATCAATTACTCCTAGTAGCTTTAGAACGGAGAGCTAAAATAGTATCTGACAAATTTCATAGGATTGTTTCAAATGACATATTGCAACCCAAAATTGAGAAATGTCAAAAGTACACTACACACACACACACACACATACTCGTACACACACTACACTACTTTGTTGATTTCACATGGTAAAAGTTTATAATTTTGGAGAAGGATTCTTCTTTTCGCAACTATGTTGGGGTCGGTTTCCAGTCTAACCAGATGCAGCTGAATACCAGTATTTTATATAGAGCGACTACTTATCTGACCTCCACAACCCTATTGCTGGACAACACGATACCCCTTGGTAAGACTGGTTGTCAGACTTTCGGGATTTTCTGTCTGTCAAAGATCCACAAATGACAGTCGGAACCATGGCTGAACGTGCTTTCCGAGGCGCACAGGTGTCTCGGTATGTTACGAAAGGTCACCCATCCACAGACTGACCTCCGTAAGTGTAGCGTAACTTTATCCGAGAAATACTTCCGATTAAAATTTTGCCGTAAAGTAAAAGTTTAATCCGTACAGTTCAAAATTAAAAGTCCCTTACCCTAATAATTGTTAAAGCACTTTCGTAATACTAATCAAAGTAGTAATGCATCTTCATGATCAAAATAAAGGCTCTACGAATAAACCCTTCATCCCACGCTCGCCAAAAATAAATCCTCTATTTCCCCAAATCATGGCCGCAATACCCGGTGAATGTACTCAGCGTGTCATCCGTAGAATAATGACGTCACCACTCCGGTGACTCGGCGACAGTAATAAAGTTTGTATTCACTGCGATACGCGTCAAAAGCGGTTAAGTTTTTCACTGTTTCAAAAAGTACTGTAGGTACGAAGTTATCGTGGTAGTATTTTTGAATCAAAATGTTTTTGTTTAGATATTGAAAATGGTGAAGGAAAACGTAGTGAGGAAACCTGGACTTATAATTCATTAGTACGAGTATAAGTTTGAAAACGTAGGTGTGGAATGCTCGTGCCTTCTTTGTTTGAGATAAGGCCTTTGCCCTGCAGTGGGACAGTAACTGGCTGGTATTAATTAATATTCCACAAAAGAGGAGCTGGTCCATTTCTTAATAAAGAAATAGGTTTATTACGACGTATAGCGAGAGCTACTAACAGTCTAAAAAATCTTGTAAAAACCATTTTGTTTGAATTGAGATTAATATAAGTCCAGGTTTCCTCAAGATGGCTTTCCTCACCGATGTCAGTGATGTCTGAAATAAACTTAAAAGTATGTTTGAAATTAAAAAGTCACATTGATTGTCTGGATTTGAACCCCTCGGGTTTCACATGAGACACGAGGCCCACTATGACATCATGACAATATACGTCGATAGACGTATTAATGAATGGCTTGTAAGCGAAGAATTTTGGCCAACTATTTGAGAAAAAAAAGACTGGTCGTGAGTCAGATGTACGAATAGAAAGCGGTCGTCTTGGACATGGCACACATTGTGAGAAGGTTTCCCAGTCAAGATCCCTTACCACCGTAAAATCACCTCGCTGCGGGAGGAGAACTATTTTAATACATATTTCCTCAAAAAGCTATTTTGTAAGTAATTTATTTTATTAAAATACGTAAAAAAATTGCACAAATAAAAAATACGAATAACTTTTTTTACATGCCAAGCGGCCTTACTTAAAACGCTTATAAAGTTTATACAGTGTCACTAATACCAAAAAAACACCCGAAGATTATCCTTCTTGATGGACATGGGGATAGAATGTTGATGACGGTTTTTGCCACAAAGGTTTTTTACTACTAAAGTGGACCGTTCTTGGTAACAATGACGAAAAAAGGCGCCATTTGAGAGGCATGACGACGATCTTTTTTCGGTTTTAGAACTGAAGGGAAAAAGTTTACAGGTACTTAAGGATATTAGGTAATGAGAACAAAGGCTAAAACTATTTTCTTTTTATTCTTTTATTTATTCTTGTACCTATAAAAAAAATGATAATACCAGCCTGTTACAGTACCACTGCAGGGTGAAGGCATCTTCTTATACAGAACAGGCACGAGCATTAATCACCACGCTTGCTCAAAGCTTACTATTACTTATAAGTCTTAAACCTGTAGCTTATACTACATGACTTTGGTTTTTCCCAAAAGCTAGTATCAGGAACAGGGTTTTTTTTCCAACTTTGCCCCACGCTAGGAATTTCTCCTGTATTCTGGGTGCGTTTACAAACACTCAGCCAACAGATTTCCAAATTGTTCATAATTGAGTATTCTAGTTCTATTCTATTTATGAAAAGAAAATAAAGAATCACAGAGCACCGAAAAAATCATCGGCATCACTGTCAACGGGAAAAGTGCTTAGAAGGCTGCCAGCATTGCCAAATTGAATGGCAATGCTGGTTCTTGTTCCAAAAAAAAGGCTAGCCTTCTAGTCACGTGAAGAGTCGCCCAAACACTTCGCGGTCACACGGACCCTACGACTCAAGTGTTTCAACCCCAAACGGCTCAAACATATAACTCTCAAATAGGCTGTTATTATTGAGTATTCTGCATTTTATTTTGTCTCGGGCCGTAGTGCACGGGGTGCACGCACAACGCGCACTTTTTCGTGAGCGGTAGTGCATATATTTGAACGGCTCGATCTGCGCGCGGTAATTGTTAGAGGAATCTCTAACGTTGTTCCTTAAAATTAATACTGAGCATAATTAATAAACTGAGCAGGTACAATTTCTGCTTCCTAACAGCATTGCAGTCTTCCATTTTAACGATAATAGGTCGGTGTTAAAGTATTGGCACGATACTTTTGAACTTTTGCTCAATTTTTATATGAGGTCGCAATTTATCGGAAAATGCCTAGGTGTTAGATTATAGAAATATTAGACAAATATTTGTTCCGGGTGTTCTGGGTATTTGCTATGTATAATAAAAAATATATATTTATGTAATGTATTAAGTATACCAGTCATCTAGTACCCATAACACCAGCTCTGCTTAGCTTGGGGCTAGATGATGCTGTGTGGATTGTCCAGCATTATTTATTTATTTATTATTTGGAGTTTAGTTCGATAAGCGTTGGGTTTTGCCGTCAGTAGATGACAAGATAAAACATACGTGCCACGTTTTCAAGCAAACCAAGGTTTTCCTCCAGAACAGACGTTTTGGATAAATTTTCAATTATTTTTCCTTATCATAGGGAACCTCTAATCCGTTTCTCGTAGAAAAATACCAATGTGACTTTTTCAATTCATATGTACTTTTTAAGTTTTTTTTGGACATTACTGACATCGGTGAAGGAAAAAAATCGTGAAGAAACATGGACTTATAATCAATCATCTGCCTAGCCCTCTGTCTTCTCAACTACGAGTATATTACAGCATCTGACAAGCCTTTTCCCAACTATGTTGGGGTCTGTTCCTAATCTAACCGGATGCAGCTGAATACTTGTGTTTTACATAGAGCGGGTGCCTATCTAATCTCTACAACCCAGTTAGTTAGACTTTCAGGCTTTCAGGCGTTACGTCGAAAATACTTGTTTTGAATATAATATGTGAATAATTTTTAGGTGGTTCTTGTTGTTTTTTTAATTGTTGTTGTTAGTTTGTCTTTTTCTAAGTGGTTTTGGGGGGTATGAGGATCAGGGTGTAAAGTTCCTCATCCGCCATTGAAAAGGGAGGATCCTCTGACCAGACGAGTGTTGTGTCTGGTGGGCAACTGCCCGACGATTTATATCGGGCTCGTTTATATATACTCAGTCGCGTGGATAACTTTAATATCGCGGTGTAGGACACGTTGATTTAGTTCGTATTTGGCGAGATAGATGTCGCTATATGGTTCTTGTTGTTTTTTAGTTATTGTTATGTCTTTTTTTGCCCTATGGGATGGGATACATGGGATTTAAACATAACTGGCGTAATGTGTGTGTTACATCATCATAGTGTTATACATTATAGGTACATCTCTGCCCAACCCTTCATGGAATACAGGCGTGATGTCATGTTATGTTATGTTATTATTTGGACTCTGTTCTTACTATAAGTAATACTAATTGTGCTTGCCTCATAAATGTAAACCTTAAAGCTACAGGATAGTTGTAATTTAAAGTTTAAAATGCTTGAACTAAGTGAGACAATTCCTGTATTTTGAAAATAATTTTAATTCACAGTCTCAATCTGTCAAAATCACGTCTATTTTACTTACATTTTTGACAAGTTTTTGACATTGATTGTAGCTGAGATGAAATTGCGACTAGATTTGGAATGTTTTAATTAGAAAACTGGCCTTATGTTAAGGGCATCTCCATTTTAACTCTCAGCTCTTAGCTCTAGCTAATTCAAGTTTAGTTTCTGAACGAGAAAACGAGAATGTAATCAGTCTCAATCCGTCAAAATCACGTCTGATTACTCACATTTTTGACAAGGTTTTAACACTGATCGTCGCTCAGATGAAATTGCGACTAGATTTTGAATGTTTTAATTATGGAAATTGGCCTTTTGTTATGGACATCTCAGCTCTTAGCTCTAGCCACTTCAAGTTTAGTTCCTGAACGTGAAAATCGGTGCCAACGTTATAAAAAATTTAAAAATATCCGTCCACCACGCAACAAAACATTTTTCATTATTCCCCGTATCAAAGTTTTATAAAGCGACCGACGATGGTAAGTAGCAGTCTCCAAGTGCGGGCTCTTAAGTTAAAAGCTTTGCAGCGCAGTTCTCAACACCTGCTCCTGTTAACAGCTACTTACAATGTCGCATGCGTGTTAGTTACTATGTCCCTTTGCGAACATATTAAGTGTTGTCGTATGTTTTTGTGGGCGCCTCTTATTGGTGTTATAACGAGTTTGTTTTGGCAAAATGTTTCCGGGTAGGGAAGTGGGGACAGCCTTTATTTTTTATCATCTACCTAGGATCATCAAGGATCATCAAGGAGGCATCAAGGATCAAATTTTAGTATGAGAAGCTGGGCAAAAGTCTCTACAAAATGGGCCTTTAAATATGGACGGTTCCACCGAGGCCAGCTCAGAAAGAGGTGATGAGGCGACCTGGAGACTTACCACGACGTGGTCTGAGATAGAGACAGAACAGAGTACTAGGAAGGACTTGAGCAGGGTTCTTGTTCAGTAGGGGAAAAGTATAGGCTAATCAAAAATAATAAATAAACAAAAATGAAAAGCGACCAAAGCGTAGTTTAAATACAAGTATTTATATTTATGGTAAGATAAAAGGATGGGAATTTGTAGTCCTTGTCTCAATCGCATAGAAAATGTACTAAGCAGTCAGCAACAATGTTTCAACCATTTCATTTTTAGAGCTGTTCCAAGCAATCGATTCGAAATTTAATCGTGATCGTCAAAATTCCCGCAAAGAGTTAAATCGAAGTCGTCTAAAGATCATTGTATCCAAATGTGGAATCCCAGTCCCTGTAGTGTACTTACGTCTTGTTCTGCATCTTTATTGTTTGAAAATTTATGTAAACTTGCCCGGACATCCAACTTTGGTACAACTATACAGATACGTGTATCTTGGAGAGTTCAGTTCAGGTAAACTGTCCAATTTTCATATTTCCCAGATGCAGAACAAGACGAAAACTTTTGGAGAGTCGAACTTGGTTTAACGTATCCGTATATTATTATATGTAACTTCTTACCTGTATTACTAGAAGGGGTAAGAGGTATATATATATACCTACACACCCACGTTGTGCCAAAAACTATCTCTTGAAACCTTGAATTCCGTTTTTTTTGTCCTGCTTGTATATTCTGTGTGGCGTATAGATATTACTTTCTTTCTTTTTTATACCCATATTTCTTCAAATACTTTGAACCCTATTCTATAAGTCTGACGAATTCCTATTTTTATTAACCCAGCCAAAATCCAGGCTCCAGGCTACGATACGAACATAATATGCTCTGTAATGTACGAGAATTCTACATTTATTTAGACATGTCGTGTCTCTCTTGATTCCTGATTTTCCTTTAGTGTGTGTAGCGTGAAATTAATACTGGCTGAAGCATTACACTCCGTCGCAATTTATTTGCTGTCCTGGTCTGAATGTGGCTTTATAATTCTAGACTCTCCAGTATCATTTAAACTGTGATCCTAATGAAAGTGTGACGCTGTCGTTTCAACGTTTATTCTACTACTGTCTTCTTTGCAGATAGAAATAACGAGTGCTTTACTGTCGTATTTATGGTTAATTAAACATACTCGTACGGTGCCGCTTGGTTTCCTTGAAGGAGTAAAAGCAATTCGATTTTCATTTACATAAACTGAAATAGCATGTTTATCAGTCATGGTTTATTCATGCTATGAGTAGTTGCAAGTAGGAGTCAAGTAATAAGTCGATTAGGGTAAGGTGGGAAGTACATGTCCCTACTCATTTTATATTTTACAAGAACCTATGGATATTATAAATTTTAGGTATTTGAATGCAAAAAAATAATTGAAAAATTGTCGGAATGTATTTAGTAATAATAGGTCTTTACCTATGAAATTGCCGTTTTGTATGAAAAAATTTAAATGAATTTTTTTCATGTATTTTTTATTTGTATTAATCGAAGTAATCACCCATGCAATCAATGCATCTTTGCCAACGCAGTGGCAGTTTATTGATGCCCTTCTTAAAGAAATCAGCTGGACGGGAGGCAACCAAATTCTTCAAAGGCATTTTGTACTGCCTCTCGGGTATTGAATTTTTTTCCCGCCAAGAAGTTATCCAAATTCTGGAAAAAGTAGTAGTCTGTAGGCGCAAGGTCTGGTGAGTAGGGCGGATGACGGAGAGCTTCCAACCCCAGTTCTTGCAACTTGGAGACCGTCTGCTGTGCAGTATGAGGTCGCGCGTTGTCGTGCAGGAGCAGCGGAGACGAGCGATTGACCAATGCTGGTTGGAGATGTGCCAGCTTCTCCATCATTGTGTTCAATTCTTCACAGTACACATCTGCAGTAATGCTCACCCCGTTTGGTAAGAAGCTGTGTTGAATCACACCGGCGCTAGACCACCAAACAGTGACCATCACTTTTCTTGGGGTAAGTTTTCGTTTAGGGCATTGTTTAGGTGCTGAACCAGGATCCAACCAACTTGCTGAGCGCTTGCGGTTATCAAACAGAATCCATTTTTCATCGCAGGTAACAATGTGGTTCAAAATTCCTTCATTTGTGTGTCTGTTGAGCAGTGCAAGGCACGTCTCGACGCGTACTTCGCGCTGGCGATCATTGAGTTCGTGGGGCACCCATTTGTCAAGCTTTTTTACCTTGCCAATTTGACGCAAATGGACCAATATTGTTTTGACGCTAACGTCGAAAGCTGCTGCTAATTCAGCCGTAGATTGTGTATCATCAGCTTCCACAATCGCCTTTAATTCGTCATTGTCGACCAAAGTCTTCGGACGACCGCGAGGTTCATTTTTCAGGTCGAAATTTCCAGAACGGAAGCGAGCAAACCAATAACAGGTAGTGCGTTGGTTTGTCGTGTTAGCTCCGTAAACGTCGTTGATGTTGCTTGCCGCTTGTGCCGCGTTGCTGCCACGACGGTACTCATATTCCATAATTACTCGAATTTTTAACGTATCCATGATGACGAAAAAGATTTAAATGCGATGAAAATGTAACACTAATCAATAAACAAATGACTACTTTTGGAAAAAAAAATCCATGTTTTTAAAATAAAATTAATTTGAAATTAGAATTCTTAGCCAAACAAAAAATATTTTGATTTGAAATGGCCAGTACTGCAGAACGGCAATTTCATAGGTAAAGACCTAATATTAATGAGTCAGTCACAATTGATTCCTTGATGCCTGTTTTAACATTGCGACACCAAAAAGTAATGTCATAATATTTTTGCATTGTTGCGTTGTGCAAAAACAATGCGATTTTATTTAGGCTTGACGCGAAAACGGGAATTACATTATTAAAATTACTTAGATTCTATATACTATGTCATTATGTGTCTCAATTGTATAGAAATGTTAAGTAAATGTAAACGTAGCAACTCAGGCAATGTATTATATTAATGAAATAATTTTGCATGCCGTATGACAAAATGTCACCTACATTATTGGCAGATAAATGATTTCTATTAATTGTAATAAGTAATAAGTACTACTATAAGCAAAGTGTGTCATAAAAAAATCAACCGTGCAAGCACGACACCTCAATTAATCTAAAATTCCTAGGTATTTCCACTTTCTTAATTAGCCTCATTGAATGTGACCTTCGAATAGAAACTGACCTAGAAATAGAAGAAAGTAACAAGAAGGAATTGTTTTATACGAACCCAATGGAGTGGGTCAAATACGTGATCCCAATACTAAACGGAAAGCTATTTCATCGAGCAATAGACCCCTATTTTCTTATAATAAATTGGTTGTATCAGTACTAGATCTGAGTTTAAGTTAGTATAATGTAGAGGGGAAGGGTGTAGCTATGTGAGCTTACATTTTTAAATAAATTGCTCTTATTAGCCCTTAGGGAAGCGTTTCAGGTGATATACGAGGTGTTTGTTGTAGCTGTTTCCACTTGTCTGTTAATTTTTAATACTTGGCATTGGTCGCGAGCGCTACCGGTGAGCCCGGAGACCCCATGGTCTTAAGTTCATTTTTTTTTCTTTTATGAAACGTTGCCCCACACTAGGAAATTCTCTTGTGTCGTGGGTTTACAAACATTTAAAATCACAATCACGAACAGTCATACCCGGAACAACTACCTGTAGGCCATACAAATATTTATCAGCGCGTCACGGCGCAGCAGTCGATCGCTCAGCCACTGCGCCAACCGTGCCGTCATAATCAATACCTAAGTCATTCAAAGAATTATCGGAGTGTTAGAGTTAGTATTTCTATTAAGGCTAGCCTCTATTTCTATCCCTTTGGATATAGAAGCGTGATTGTATAGGATGTTGTACCATTGCTAAGTGAATGGCGTCCCAACTCGCTTTATGACAACACGCTGAGTGAGCAATGCACAACATACATTCTACGTCAATACCAATTTAATGTGCAAATGAATTGAATATGAAACCTATATACAATGTAATATATCAATTTATAATGCTTTTGTTTAGAAGTTCATGTCCCTGCTATATGAACGGCTTAATTAGCTCTCATTTTGCACAATGCTATGAACCCAAAATTCATTTCAACATCATAATATCGATCACAATCCTACTGTCAATCGCTGTACGCGTGCGCCCTTTGGGTCAGTTACACACAGGGTTCATATAGTACTCTACATAGTACATGGTACCTGCCTATTACTGTCCCACTGCAGGGCAAAGGCCTCTTCTCATACAGAAAAGGCACGAGCATAAACCACCACGCTTGCTCAAGACGGGTAGGCGATTTTATATTAATTATAAGTCCAGGTTTCCTCACGATGTTTTCCTTCACCGATGTCAGTGATGTCTAAGATAAACTAAGAAAGTACGTATGAATTGAAAACTCACATTACAGTGCTCTACGAATCCAATATAATTTGCTGTTGCCGCGTTTCTGTAGCGCATCGGGGATATTCGCGGACACACGTGTTCCGGATTTCGGATCGCTGCTGCGACTACGAATCGTATTACTGATGCGTAGGATGCGCGACAGTCCCAATAGCCTCGTGGCTACTGTAGCCGGCAGGGTGGATAGCCTAATGGTGTCTCACTGGATTGCGGTACACAGACCTTCATTCAGATATGTAATATAGGTGTATTTTGACGACCGATGCGACAAATGTTAGTACGATCTACAAAGATTTGTCCCGGGTGCTCCGGGTATTTGCTATGTAAAATAAATAAAAAATATCTATGTATGTAATGTATTGTTTTAAGTATATCAGTCATCTAGTACCCATAACACAAGCTCTGCTTAGCTTGGGGCTAGATTTGTAACGATTGTCCAGCATTATTTATTTATTTTATTATGATTTATCATTTCACTGTATGAATGAAACTGTACTCAATGCCAGAACTTTGCAAAAAAAAAATGATTCCATTCAGTAGCGAACTATGTTTTCTCAATTTACATTCTAATTTGCTATCTATCGTGACCTTAATGACATAACTACCACTCGTAACGAGTCTAAGCATTAGCATCAAGGTGAAAATTAGAGGCCGTATACGTTGCTATCATTAATCTGCATGCCAAGCGTGACATGGACCGAAGATAGTTCCCTGCGGCACTCCATGAGGGTCGTCATTAATTACTCAATCATCTGCCTAGCCTTTTCCCAACTATGTTGGTGTCGCTTTCCAGTCGAACCGGATGCAACTGAATACCAGTATTTTATATGTAGCGAGGTAGCTACTGCCTGTCTGACCTCCACACCCCAGTTACTGGGCAACGCGATACCACTTGGTAAGTGTGATTCTCAGATTTTCGGGCTTCTGACTACCCGTATCGACTGTCAAAGACCTACAAAGGACAGCCGGGACCAACGGCTTAACGTGCTTTCTCGAGGAGGCTCGAGCCATTAATAAGAATAAGAGTCATTAACTCACTCAACATCTAACAATAATAAGTGAATATTTGGACGTTGCTTCCAATTCGAAATTGACCATTGCATACACTTTCCAACAGCAACTGTTCGAGATAACCCCCTCAACTGTACGATATTCAATTAACGTATGTTATTCTTTCATCAAACGCAGCGATTCCGGACTCTTCGCTATTTTTTTCTTTTTCACCAGATAATTGAATCCAAATGTTTTCTAAACCTACCAATACTCTCACGTTGAGGATAGGGCAATTAATCCAAGTTCCTTTTTACATAGAATCTATCACCTGACCTCATAAACTACGGACCTAAGGAGCCTATAAAAGAATCGCCCCCTCAATAAAATGTTAATAGAGTCCCCTTTGATTAAGGTTCACGCTCTCCAGATATTGCCGGTATAAACTTGTGTTTACCAGTTCCGACCGGTATTTACCAGGTGATTGGGAGCGCTGTCTCTTTTAAATTGAGCGTGTGGGAGGGAGACAATGATATGGCAAAGGGGCACTCGACTGATAAGTGTCGTATTAATTGCGGGTGATATGAAATTACAGATATTGTGAAAGGGTCGATTACGTTATTTATATACTGGTTTCGTTTTGGGGTTGGTGATAAAGTGTGGCCATATATTGGTACGGTGGCATAAATTATGGTATTTGCACAAACCTGATATTTATTGCTCCACTGTTTCATATATGGATGTTTACGTCATTCATTTTGGCTGACTTAACAGGTGATTTTGAAATATTAGTTGTAGTAACAAGATAGTCTTCGGTACTAGTAATATCATAATTCCTCATAAATATTCCACCTATTAAAGCTTGCTCGTGCATCGTAAAATAATAATATTATATTGTGAGTGGAGACCGGGCAGTGGTATTATCTTGTACAGAGGAAGTGAACTGCGGGTCCCCTAGGAATAAAATGTTACGGTCTAAGGACGAAATTAAATTGACACGGTTGGCGCAGTGGTTGAGCCATCGGCTGCTGCGCCGCGTGTTGTGGGTTCGATCCCCGCACGGATCAAATATTTGTATGACCTACAGGTAGTTGTTCCGGGTCTGGCTGTTTGTGTATGTGAGTTTAAATGTTTGTAAACGCACCCACGATACAGGAGAAATTCCTAGTGTGGGGCAACGTTTTTTCAAACAGAAAAAAAAAAAAAAACAAAAAAAGGAATATACCTACGCGAACAGAGATGTATAATTTTCAAACCAAAAATTATAATAATTGCAACAAAATCATCCTTATACACTTCAAGAAGGAACATGATTTCGATAAAATCACTTGCTCTGCACAAGATAATAGTGCAGAGCAAGTGAACTGCGGTATTTTTCCCCTAGGAATAAATTGTAACGGTCTGAGGAAAATAACTATGCAACAAAGATATTATTAAACCAAAAATTATAATTATTGCAACAAAATCATCCTTATACACTTCAAGAATGAACTTGATTTCAATAAAATCTTAAGTTAAGAAGTTATGGACTCCCTTTCAAACAACTTTTATTTCGTTCAAAATCATAGTCCGTTTGGTGACGTCATTGAAAAACTTTGTTAAAACCATTTCACTGGAACTCAGTACTACGGTGTTTCGCTGTACTGAATATTGTTTTACTCCAATAACATTTGAATTCAAAGTTTGCCAACTTCGTGATCGCAGCGTCGTTTTCAATAAAACATTAAATTTTGTTTCTGTGTTATTTGTAATGGTGTAGAATTTTCGGTAAATTGTTTGTTTGTAAGTGATATTTGTCAATTTGTCAGTGAGATTTTCCATAATTACTGTAGATTGTTTAAAATTAACTTTCCTCAGTTTCTTTTCTTCATCCATAACCATCTGCTTATTCTTTTCCCAACTATCGTGAGGACGGCTTCCAGTCTAATCGGACGCAGACATGGAGCAGCTGTCTATCATGTCTCTTAGTTACTGGGTAAGACTACCCTTTAGTAAGACTGGCTGTCTTACTTTGAGGCTCCTGACCACCCGTAACGACTGCCATAGATCTACAAATGACAGCCGGGACCAGGTTTCCAAAGCACCGAGGGGCTTTGGATATTTGTAATTGGCCACAGACCTCGAAAGTATAGCTTCACTTTCGGTTGACCTGTGCCGTTGTTTTTATTTAGCCACTAGAGTTTTAAGAGTTCTCGTCATTTTTGTAAATTATATTTTTCGGTGTGGTGGTTTTATTCAGTTTGGTTAAAAAGTTAATGATAGATTTTGTATACCTACTCCAAAATAAATTCTGCTCACTTCTTCAGCCAAATATCAAGTGTTATCTTTTGTTAAATAAGGACCCTTACATACTACACCAGACTTGAATACTACAACACAATATTGTTAAACAGAGATCAAATTTAATAAATAACGAACAGAACTAAAAAATGATGAATATTTCGTTAAAATATACAATCCTAGAGCGAGTTAAAAAGTTGATATTACTAAGAGTAATGGATCGAGTTTAGACGGAAATTACAGTGTGTGTCAGAGACGAGGATCGATCACAATTAATTTCATGTGGAAGATCGATGGTTTCACTCGTGGGAAATAAACTACGAAAAAATATGGAAGGTGATACACTAGATTTTCAACCTCTTTCAAATACGTTTTTCTATTTAAAAAAATACCTTTGCCCCACACTAGGATTTTTTCCTACGTCGTGGGTGCGTTTACAATGTCATGGGTTTGATTCCCGCACGAAACAAATATTTGTATGGCCTACTGGTAGTTTGTACGGGTCTGGCTGTTGTGACTTTAAATGTTTGTAATCGCTCCCACCACACAAGAGAAATTCCTAGTGTAGGGTAACGTTATTATTAAAGAAAGAAAGATACAAAACTCATTACTCACAACTTCTGCCGCTATCTCATCAGTAAATATTTGCAATACCTATTCATCACCAATTTTCTTCCCAGAAAACCTACCAAAAGATTCTTTTGGAGTGGGGCAACGTTTTTAATAAAAAAAAAATGTTGTAGCAATAAAATTTTTGGGGCATTTATCCGCTTACAGAGAGTTTTTTACGCCTCGATAAAAAAAAGAAAACTAGTGGTGCGCCTAGTAAATATTAGTTTTGTACCGTACCAATATGTAAATGTTCGACAGTGGAAATATTCGGCTCTCAAATTCAAGGGTTGTTCATACGTTGTGGATTTTCTAGTGTTGTTGCGTATTTTTTTCGAAGTAAAATAGTTCAAACCTTGCTGGCGTCAATTGGTACAACGCAGTAGTTTTTTCAAGTGAGCGACAAAAATATTGGAGTGGATTTTATTGTTTACCAATCAAAAACTCAACAAATACCTGGAAAAAAAATATCCAATTTATAGTTTGAAAGTTTGAAATAATTGCCATAAAAGCCTGGTCCGATAGATTTGGCGTAGCGGTTAACCCGAGTAAGTGCCAAGCTATCATTATTGGGAGCCCTCGAAGCATGAGTAGAGTAGATGTTGCAACCTTGACACCAGTTCGGTTCGATAGTACGATCGTCCCAATTAGCAACGACGTTAAGAACTTAGGTTTGCACATCGACAGTACCCTGAACTGGCGCACTCATATTGCTAGTGTCAGCCGGAAGGTTACAGGGACGCTGCGGGCTCTGTATCGTCTGAAGAACGTCCTACCATCCAGTACAAAGAAAATGCTTGTGCAGACCTTAATCTTTCCTATTATCGATTATGGTGATGTGTGCTATTACGACCTGAATGCAGATCTCCTCAACAAACTTGACCGACTTCTTAATAACTGCATTCGATTTGTTTTCAATCTGCGCAAATATGATCATGTGTCCGCACATCGGTTGCTTCTAAAGTGGTTACCCATACGTCAGCGCCGAGAGCAAAGGGCGCTTACCACCTTGTTTTCATTTCTTGTCTCTTCCAATTCCCCTAGTTATCTAGCTCCTTATTTTCAGTACATTTGCACCAACCACGACAGAAATCTGCGTTCCTCCCATAACCGTCTTCTTCAATGCCCGACTCACCGTACTGACTTCATCCACAATTCTTTCTTCGTCCAAGCTATTTCTCTGTGGAATGCGCTCCCGCAGGAAATCAGGATTGCAACCAGCCGATTGGCCTTCAAAGTTAAAGTGCGTGAGCATGTTCGTAGGAAGTTGGCAGTGGTTTCATCACAGCGCTAATGTTTTCTCATTAACTGTTCTTATTGTTCATGTATGTGTTTGTGTATATGTTTATTTGTGTATATGTTCTATGTAGGTATTATATTTATAGTTTATAATAATATATATATTTCTTTTCACTTTTCTTTTAAGAAATTGCACCTGCCACTGTTTGTCTCTGCATCACCCAAAGGTTGACTGGTAGAAAATGCCTATGGCATTAAGTCCGCCTCTGTACATTTGTGTGCTTAAAGTATTAAATAAATAAATAAATAAATAAAATTATTTGTAGCTTTTAGACTATACTTAATATAGGATATGAAGTCATGTGGTTTAGACCTCGCCTCTTGTGAACGAGGTTATTATGGGTTCAAACCTGGGCAAGTACCAATGTGACTTTTTCAATTCATATGTACTTTCTAAGTTTATCTTGGACATCACTGACATCGTTGAAGGAAAAGTTCATATGGTAGGATTAGTCCATGATACGGTACTGAAAATTAAATCATAAATGTTAAAAACTACATAACAAAGCTAAAAACCACTACTTCACATAACCGATCGTAAAAATAAAAATTCAGCCAAGTGCGAGTCTTCCACACAAAGAATTCCGTACCATCGTACACGATTTTAAAAGAAAAGACGTTTCTTGTGCGGTTTAAATTTTGGTTTTATTTTATTGAAGTATACATTTATTTAACTGCGTCGAACGATTCTTAAATTGGTTCGAGCAAAACATAAGTTTTGCCCCAACAACAACATGGGTTCGCGTCACCAACATCCTAATGTGACGTGTGTCAAAAACACAGTTAAGCCAAAGTTTTATTTTCTTTCGGCAGTCCCAAATACAGCCTATTTTTTAAATTATTTATGTTGCAGCTCTGTGAAAATTGTAACTTTTTATGTATAACGGCTTATAAAATACAGTCCACTGACAGAAAGACGAACGGACAACGGAGATTTATTAATAGTTCCTTTGGGTATGGAACCCTACAAACACACAAAGCATGGTTCAAAACGAATTCTCAAAACCATGTCACGTGAACACTATTCTTTGTAAACTTCCCTTTTCACCATTATAACGTGTTCCAAGAAAAACTCAAAGTCAGCTGCTAATTCCCAGTGTCGTTTTAGTTTCAAGCAGGGCCGGATTTGAAGGCCCCGTGGCCCAGCAAGAAGTGAAGGCCCCGATCTTTTTTGGAACAGTAAAAAAATGTATCACAGTTTTTACAGACATACATAGGTACATGAACTTATGCCTTTTTCCCATGGGGTATGCAGAAACTACAGAACTCCACCTGCTATGATCCTTACATACTACTTTTGCTTCGTTTACGTTCATACATCTGGTCA
Source organism: Phlogophora meticulosa (assembly GCA_905147745.2). Lineage (NCBI taxonomy): Eukaryota > Metazoa > Arthropoda > Insecta > Lepidoptera > Noctuidae > Phlogophora > Phlogophora meticulosa. Next base: position 14,573,029 of record LR990531.1, on the reverse strand, counting down.
TACACGCACGGCGGTTGCGAAAACTACGCACCTGACCTTCTTGTAGAACATCACCAATAAGTTCAGTAATAAGAAACAATAATTGGTTACTAATAAGTAAGTATATTATTGGGAATTTATATAAAAAACAACAAATGTAAAGCGTATGAAATTTCACGAGCTTTTATAGTCATCAAATAATTAATAAATACGGTGAAATCCAGTTCGTGGGATAAATCACTTTCATCGCGGCATTTTGTCTTTATACTTCGTAGTATTTTTTTTATTTCTTTATTTTGTGTGATTTAAAAAAAGAAGCAAATTGAGGAGGCCCCAACTTTAAAGGAACCCCTGTTGCCCCATCCTAAATCCGGCCCTGGTTTCAAGCCAAAGGAACTAGGTTACTGGCTTGTTGGCGTCGAGCTGACATCGTCTAACGCGCTTAAAGAAAATCATTCAACCAATGACTACACAAGTGTTACACTGTTACAATTGTAATTTTACTTCAGTGAGTTCTGGGCGGTTTCTTTGATATATGTTCAATGATACACATCATTAATATCGGATTCCAGTCTAACCTCATACAGCAGTATGTTACATGGAGCGACTGACTACCTGTTCAAGGAAACACATAATATAAATATGAATTCTAGCGTTATCATTTGGAATAGGCTATCTATATTTATTTAAAACTTGCCCCGGCTTTGTATGGATTCAAAGATTTTATTTATTGAGTTTTCAATATAGGCATACCATAAATATTTTCGAAATTTCCGGCTATACTAACTGTGCCCTGGAAATTAAAAACACATAAAAAGCAGCTTAATTGGTCGTACCGTTCTCTAGTGATCATCTATACATATAAATAAAATTGGAGTGTCTGTCTGTAATATTGAAATAACCGTTTTTTCTTACTTGCATATGAATATATACACGGTACATACACCAAAATAACATTTTTTAAAATTTTTGTCTGTCTGTCTGTCTGTCTGTCTGTTTGTAATCGCTAATCTCTGAAATGGCTTGACCGATTTTGACGGGACTTTTATTGGCAGGTAGCTGATGTAATAAGGAGTAACATAGGCTACTTTTATTTTACAAAAATTCATTTATTTAAAAAAAAAAGGGTACGCGAGCCGATGAAATTAACGCCTGTTTAAAACGTTCAGTACTTTGGAGACATTGTAAGAAACTTAATTTAAAACAAAACATGAGAGCACATTCAGCTGATTCAGAATTTAGTAAAATTCTTCTTGATGTTGGAGAGGGAAAGTGTCCAGAAGTGAATAGTAATCATGATATAGAACTACCTGCCAGTCTTTGTCAGGTTGTGGTGGACACTGAAACTTTAATACATACTATTTATGATGATATTCACAATCTCAATATCAAAGAAGATTCGTGGTTGTGTGACAGATCAATTTTAGCTCCTACGAACGACCAGGTTACTGCGCTTAATCAGCGCATTTTAGATAAGCTATTTGGTGAATCACAAACATATCTTTCCATCAATACAGTTTGCAATCCGGATGAAGTGGTTAATTACCCAACAGAATTTTTAAACAGTATAATTGTGCCTGGTCTACCCCCTCACAAACTAGAACTTAAGGTTGGCGTGCCCATAATGCTATTGCGTAATTTAAACCCGCCAAAACTTTGCAATGGTACTAGGTTGCGAGTAGTGTCGTTGCAAAGAAACGTTATAGAAGGTCGTATAATATCCGGATACGGAAAAGGTGAAATAGTATTTATACCACGGATTCCTATAATACCATCAAATTTTCCATTTGAATTCAAAAGACTGCAATTCCCGATCAATGTCAGTTTTGCTATGACAATCAACAAGTCCCAAGGACAAACGTTAAGCAAAGCTGGCATTGATTTAACTAAGGGTTGCTTTACCCATGGGCAACTATACGTGGCATGTTCACGTGGGAGGAATGCCAGTAGTGTTGTTGTTTTAGCCCAAGAAAATTGTACACCAAATATTGTTTATAAAGAAATTTTTCAATAAAATTAATAAAAATAACTAAAAATAAATTAAAAAAAAAAAAAAAAAAAAAAAAAAAATTAAAGTAAAAATGCAAAAACCAAAAAAAAACTAAATAATCATATAAACCAGGTTTCAGTTGGGAGGAAATGACTAAAATGTCGCAGCTGACTTTCACGAATCTTTATGATACGACTCCCTTATGTAGTCTACTAATTAATTATGGCTTGAGAAAAATAAAAGAAATCACTGACGAAATTTTGACTTGGCTCCCGGTCTTTATTTACTTCGTAGTTTGAAAATTAGTCTTTATTCTCATTTTGAAAGTTCGTGTTGTTGTAAATTTTTGATTTATTTGGTTAAATATTTTTTTGATTGGTTCAGTCTTTTTTTTGAAAATGCTGCTTTGTTAAGTTCCGACATCCACGCGAACGAAGTCGCGGGCACAGCTAGTCTTTCATATATTCAGCACTTCTTTTTTATTTAAATCAAAGATAAATAGATATCTTGTCATCAGCTTGGGATAAATAAATAAAATAAATAATGCTGATAAATCAACACAGCATCATCTAGCCTCAATCTCAGCAGAGTTTTTTTATGGGTACTAGATGACTGATATACTTAATACAATATATTACATATACAGATATGTGTTATAATACACAGCAAATACCCAGAACACCCGGAACAAACCTTTGTAGATAGTGCAAACATTTGTCCTAAAGCGAGAATCGAACCCGACCTTTGCCCGCTGCGCCACATATGTAGATCGTCTTTTGGATATCATAGGATACTATTGAATCCATTTTTGTACGATACCTGAAATTAGCGTAGTTTGAAATAGAACCGTCAAAATTGTCGATAGTGAACGTGTGTTCTCAATTTGTTTCAACCACCTATGTCGTTTACTCAGCGTAATTGTAAACCTTATCTGTCAGCAATTGAGATCAGCAGTTACTTTATCAACATTATGGAAAATGAATAGATTTTACAGTGTCATAGGATTAATAATGTCATCATCGCATAAAGGATGTTATTACAAATTCACCTTGCCAAGACCCCAAAATTGTAATCCCAACATCTTAATTAATTAATTTTAATACCTCCCGACATGTCTACTTGCAACTCCCAAGGGATTTGGACAATCTTCTACACGGGAAGTATCGTTCACCTAACAAGCTACGTAGCTTAAAATATTTAGACCGTCTTATTTTCTTTGGGTATTTCTCCAGACACTATAATAAGTATTTCAGCAGCTAGAATTGTAGTAAGACTAAAAGCTTCCTTTTAAATTTATTATCAAGAATAAATTCAGTTGCAAGTTCCAAAGTGCATATGACAGCATAAACATTTAACTTGACGTGCACTCTCTTGGAATGACGAATGTACAGCACACAACGCTTTTTAAGGGGCCATAAAGGGAGCGATTCCATAAGAAAGGGAGCGGTGAAAGGCGGGGAGGAGCCCGTGGCTAAATAAAAACAGCCGGACGGGTGGATCAAGGGTTAAGCTACGCTTGCCGAGGTCAGTCTGTGGATGGGTGACCGTTCGTAACATATCGAGACTCCGCCGTGCCTCGGAAAGCACGTTAAGCTGTTGGTTCCAGCTGTCATTTGTAAATCTTTGACAGTCGTTACGGGTAGTCAGAAGCCCGAAAGTCTGACAACCAGTCTTACTAAGGGGTATCGTGTTGCCCAATAACTGGGTTGTGGAGATCAGATAGGCAGTCGCTCCATGTAAAATACTGGTATTCAGCTGCATCCGGTGAGACTGGAAGCCGACCCCAACATAGTTTGGAAAAGGCTAGGCAGATGATGATGGAGTGCTGAAAAGAGGCTACAAAGATCTACTTAGACTAGTTATATATGCATAATTGTCCACGAATATGAACCGCAGTAATTGACGGAAAATTGGGTACACAAAAAGTTTCGCATCATAAATTCCTAGAAACAGCCTCCTCGCTTAGCGACATTTCATTCGTAGTCATGAATTTGTCCTCGTCGCCAACATTTGGATCCTCGAGTATACCTCGCAAGATACATAGACAAAATATGTATAGTACATAAACATCTTATTTGAAGAGCACTCGCTCAGAATGACAGAAACATACCTCAGGGTAGCATGTGACGTTTTTGACGATGTGTGGGTTTAGCTATTTCCAGAGCTTCGGTAAACTCAGAGTTACATAAATAAACGTTCATTTTTATATATATAACATCTATCACGCTTGTATGGACAGGGTTAGACGGAAGTGTACCAATGCCAGTTTTTTTACTTTTAAAACACTTTAACTGCCAGAAAACGAGACACAATAGAAAATTAATTGTTTATGTGTTAAGGATACAAATACACATCAGAAAAAATCGTAAAAATGAGGATAAAGTGGATGAAAAATTTCAAAGCTGGGGTCATGTACTCCCTTATTTCCCTTCCTTCCACCCTGTAGATGGTAATGTAGATGTATGAAAACTGAAGATAACCACTAGCAAAGTCTACAGAAAGATCCTTATACAAATAATTAAACACATAATGTAAACTAATCAACACTAAAGAAAGACGTTCGCTTTCAATTCAATTCTCAAAGAAAAAAAACACTTTCCTTCAATAAAAGTCGAAATAAATTAATCCAAGGTATTGGAAACAACAATAGAAGGTAACCAAAATGTCTAGATTGGTTTCAGGCCGTAATTGATGGCGTTTGTTTGTGGGACCCTTAAAATGTCTATTCAATTTCGTTACGCACCGATTACTGCCATTGTATTGGTCGGGAAAAGAAAAATGGTGGTACGTCCGAACTTAATGGTACCACCCATCCGTCTAAGCGTAAATAGCTGCGGAAAAGTAAACATAGAATGTATTTTTCGTTTCAAAAGAAGTGATTTAGAAAAGGTTTTTGGAGACTAAGATTTTGGACTACGGAAAGGTTTCTTTTTCAATTGATTTGTTGTACAAGAGAAAATCATAAACTATTGCGAGACAAACATGAAAGATCCAAAGGTCTCATATGAAATAAGTAAAACGAAATATTTACAACAGTAATAATAGTCAATGCTACATTGAAAAGAGAAAATTTCAGAAAGTTTTGATCAGATTGGTGAAACTTTAGAATCTGTACTAATGCAAAGCTTCAGTTAAATAGTATTGAAGCAGCGTGCTGGAGCCACCAGACTTATACCAGTCTCCTACCATTTAAATAGAATGTTTCCAAATAAAATTATCTCGGAAATCTTTCCGGACTGAAACAGCAATTAGCTACACAATTTATCGAAATGGCGTTGTTCATCACCAAATCTAATTTCATAACAAATTCAGTTAAGTTAATAAATTATTGGCTTTGTTGCCAAAGGTAATCAGCGTAAAGAATATCTTTACACACAATTTAGTCAATAATAAACTTTAGGACAAAGAGCAGTGAGTTCGTTTTAAAATGACAAAAATAACATTTGTAAACATCACAAACTATTTTATTTGGACAAGAGAAATTAAACTGTGTACGACGAAGTTAAGGTTTCTATTCCCAAAACTGCTTAATTTCAAATTTTAAATTGTTTGACGTTTGAGGTCCAGCTTTGCAGTGTTATTTCGGTATCATCATTTTCGTTGGAAACTCCTTTATCAGTTGATGAGTAAGCAACAGGTTTATCTACTTAAGCTTCTGTTATTGTTATGTGCATACTCATGAAGCAGAGCTGTGGCTAATTTAAATTTAGCAAAATTATTTTCCTCAATTGTTTTTCGGTGTTCCAAATTAAAATCTCTGGTAGCCATTTTATCATGAGAAACAAAATTACTTGCAATTAGCCCTGTGGCTCTTCATTAGTCCAATTTCATTTATTTACCGTTCTTTTGTTTATTTTCTAGCACACTTGTTTAAAAATCAACATTAAAATATTAATTCATTTCTGTTCCCTTGGGTATATTAAGTAGGTTTGTATTATGAGTTTGTGGAGTACGTAGTCCTTACAAATTCTTTGTAGTGTGGTAAGTGTATGCCACTAGAGCAAAACATTAACCTAGTTCCATGTGCGAGTAGGCACTGCATTTGCCATGCGGTACCAGATCAACATAGAAAGTGCTAACGGCAACATTTGTATACTGCGTGTCCAGCGTTTCTCAACATTATAAATCGCCCCTCTTGCGGCTCGGGTTTAATCTTAGACTCACATGAAGTGGTATGGACTTTTGCTCGTGTTGCTATTACGTGGATGGTGTTAGATATAGTGGTTTGAAATGTCTGTCTTAAAAGTGGTTGTGAAGTAAAACTTTGAGCGGGATTTTTACGTTAACACTATTTAAGTTTTTAGTAACAAGGTATCGCAATTTTTTATTTCAATTCAGTGAATAGTAGTTTGAATAGTTTTTGTATAAAACAAAGAATGTTTAACGTGAAAATCTCCTTTAGAGTTTGTTTTTTTGTTTGTTTCTTAGTTTGTTTCGAGTAACCCCGTTTTACAGTACATTAGGTTCCTTGTTTGTAATTTTAATAATGTAATATGGAAATTGTGCTGTGTTCTGTTTGTAACAAAGGAATACTGATGGTTTTCTTTTCGTCTTCATCTATTACGATGAACCAGGCATGCTTTTTTTTTCTTTTGCATCTAACACCTATTATTTTTTTCTTTTCGTAGTAACTAAACGTGACACCTGTATTCCTCCAAGGGTCAAGCACCTAAGTTAGGTGCTTGACCCTTGGCCCCACAAATCTGGTTGGACTTAGGTGACCTAAGTCCAACCAGATTTCGTTAGTTATGTTTAAGTCGACCAGGAACAAATCCAATGACGTCAAGAAGTATCTTTTCGTCTTGTACACATTCCAGCACATTTAGCTATTCCAAACTGTCAAAATTTCGTAACATATTATGATGCCTGTATTCCCCCCAGTTTCAAGTACCTAAAATACAACCAGATTTCTTTAGTTATGTTTAAGTCAATCGCAAACTAATACAATGAACTTTTCGCCTTATACAGACCCCAGCACATCGAGCTATTCCGAACTGTCAATTTTTACCAAGTGAACATGCACCTTATTCTTTTGTAATAAAATTGAATACGTATTAATGAAACTTGGCAGATTGGGGTAGTAAGATGTGCTGGCCTCCGTACAGTGACATCGAAGGTAACTTTAAAAAAAGGAAGATACAAAATAGATTGGAACGTAAGTCCAGTATGTGTCAAAGTTATGAATCCCCCCTCTTTTAGCGTCCTCAGTAAAGGACGTCCGTACGTGAGTAACGGAAAGGACTTCCGTACATGTCCCTACAGTAATGGAGATTGGTTTTCCTTTTAAAATGTCAACCCGCCCGAATAGCCGGTGTAAAAGTAGAGCTTTGTTATTTTTGTTTCATATATTATAAGGTTAAATTTGGGAGTGAATTTTGCATAAAATACTTTAAGTGCATCTCATTTCAGCGTCCTTAATTCATACTAAAATTATAAATGTGAAAATATATCTGTCTGTCCGTTTGGCAATCTGACAGATGACATCAGAGAATCCATTGAACCGATTCATATGAAATTTTGGTATGGATATAATTTGAGACTGAAGTTTTAATCCGTGACTTTGCCTGCATCCGACAGTCTCGCGGACGTTGACAAATTCGCGGGAAAAATATAGTTACTTAGATTGTTTTTCTTTTATATAAATAATAATAAATAATGCTGGACAATCCACACAGCATCATCAAGCCCCAAGCTAAGCAGAGCTTGTGTTATGGGTACTAGATGACTGATATACTCAATACAATACATTACATATATAGATATTTTTGTTATACATAGCAAATATCCAGAACACCCGGAACAAATCTTTGTAGATAGTGCAAAGATTTGACGACATATGTGGCGCGGCGGGCGAAGGTCCGCCTGCGACGCAAGAGGTTGCGGGTTCGATTCCCGCCTTGGGACAAATGTTTGTACGATCTACAAATATTTGTTCCGGGTGTTCTGGGTATTTTCCTATGTATAATAAAAAATATCTATTATGTAATTTATTGTATTAAGTGTATCAGTCATCTAGTACCCATAACACAAGCTCTGCTTAGCTTGGGGCTAGATGATGCTGTGTGAATTGTCCAGCATTATTTATTTATTTATTATTTGTCCTAAGGTGGGAATCGAACCAGCAACCTCTTGCGTTGCAGGCGGACCTTCGCCCGCTGCGCCAATAGGTCGTCAAATGGACGGAATGAGTGAAAGATGATGTGGCTAGAAGGGAGGCGACTATTCGGATGACGGCAATTAGAAATGTATGGAAGAAGAATACATGCTGCATGGTGAAATGAAACTTATTACTTAATCTAACATTTCTTTTTAACACTTTCCGGGACGCACCGCGTCATGACGTTATTTCGATATACCTATATGTAATATGGCAGACCGCCTATAGACCAGTGTTGTTACGAATGATTCGCATCGTTACAAACACTCGCATCAACACTCGTATTCGCATCAAACAATGCGAATGTTTAGCGAATGCGAGTGTATGCAGAAAAGTGAAATATGACGATATTTCACACAGATTGATCGAGATCGTGCGAAGTGTAATATTTGTGAAAATAATATATACAAGCGTTGCCCCTATTGAAATTCGAATATTACATATGTTTGTTGTTAATTTGATTGTGTATATTAGATATATACACTGTATAACCTTAAATAAATAAAAATCGATGGTTAAAATCATAAATTGATATTTCTTTTTTGCTCCTTCTCAACATTCGCACTCGCATTCGCATTCGCACATTCGCCTTCCAAACACTCGCATTCGCAATGTCTAAAATATGACATTCGTAACATCACTGCTATAGACGATACCATCTGTAGCCGCACTGTCTCATTACGTTACTCATTATTAGTCATGGTATGACATTCCGCCCATAGGCGTCAACATCTGTGGCCACAATTGTCATATCAAAAAAATAAAAATAAATGTAATATGGTAGTACGGCTGTAGACGGTGTGACAAAATGTATGTGATTTTGATGTGTCATATCATGACATTTGCAAATAGTCTAGTGTCCCGGAACGTATTAAAAATAAAAGAACAGCCAGTAGCTCATAAAATATGATGTTTAAAATCAAAAGTTTAGTTGTACGTGTTCACAATAACACATTGGTTTGGTCTGGTCGGTGCATTGCTTCACACGATTTCCCTTGTGAGAAACACAGCAAAAAGTAATTGAAGATGTGGAAGAAAACCACTGCTTTACAACGTAAAAATACTGTACTGTTCGCATTCCCAGTGAGATGATAACCATTGTCCTAACTATATCTATACTTATATTAAAAACAAAATAATAAAATATAATACCAGCCTGTTGTCATCCCACTACTGGGCAAAGGCCTTTTCTCATACACAGAAGGCACGAGCATTAATCACCAAGCTTGCTCAAGACGAGTTGGCGATTGCAGACCAAAATTAATTATAAGTCCAGGTTTCCTCACGATGTTTTCCTTCACCGATGTCAGTGATGTCCAAGATAAACTTAGAAAGTACATATGATTTGAAAAAGTCCTATTGTATTGGTACTTGCCCATAATCTCATGCACAAGAGGCGAGGCCTAAAACACTGAACCATCATGACAACACACTAATATTATAGAGAGGTAACAATTCTTTGTAAGTTTGGATATAGGGAGTAATCTCCGGAACTAATGATCCAATTGCTATAAAAAAATTCACTGTTACAAAGCTACATTATTCATGACTGCTATAGGCTATTATAAATTTTCAAAACTACGCTTTTAAGGAAGTGGAAGGGATGTTAAAGTTTGAATGGAAAATTACGAAGTCGCGGACAAAGTGCTATTTATAAATACGAATGTTTGTTTGTTTGTTTGTTACACTTTCACGCCTTTTAAACTACTCAATTGATCATATTATTTCTGCATATACGTAGTCAGGGGTACAGAAAAGTACACACATTACCTTCCAGCCAGAAAAAAACACAGTTCCCAAGGAATCATTAACACGATCAAAGCTGGGGGCAAAGCCAGTTAAGACGGGACTTAAGTTTTATGCGTTGATGTCCCTTCTATCCGGTACAAAGAAGTTAAAAGGAAAACTATCACAGCTAAAGTAAGCTTTAAAAGTTAACGAGTATAAGTCGACAAACGAAGTTAAAGGAAAACGTTGTGCTCTAAGATTAAAAACGAATCCTTGCTGTGACTGGACAGGTCCACTCAAATCTGTGTGGTCGTCACATGGTCTGACCAAGATAATGTCTGGACTTAACGAGAAACTGTCTAACTAGTCAGATAGGGAACACCGACCTAGTTTAAAAATATATATTTTACTTGTTGACGTGTAGTAATAATAGAATATAATATATAATAATACCACCCTGTTACTGTCCTACTGCAGGGCAAAGGCATACAGCGAAGGCACGAGCATTAATCACCACTCTTGCTCAAGACGGGTTGGCGATTTCAGGTTTAATCGCGATGTTTTCTTTCACCGATGTCAATAATGTCCAAGATAAACTTAGAAAGTACACGACGTAGTAGATGACGTGTAAGAGATAAAAACCAATTTACAGAAAATAATATATTTTATCATCGACACAACTTCATCTAAGTAATTTTAATTGTATTCTGCTTAAAATCCAAACTAAGTTTTGCAATCGATATAGTCAATACTGTGCATGGCTTCGGAACCCTTGCCTGTGCGTTATCCAACACGCACTTGACCGTTTTTTTTATTTTTTTTGTACTTGTTTTGTGTCGTTTTACCAGTCTTACCAAGCGGTATCGTGTTACCCAGTAACTGGGTTGTGGAGGTCAGATAGGCAGTCGCTTCATGTAAAATACTGGTATTCAGCTGCATCCGGTTAAACTGGAAGCCAACTCCAATATAGTTGGGTAAAGGCTAGGCAGATGATGATTAGTTTTGTGTCGTTTGTATTTTTTTTCTGGATTAATGTTTTCTATTCAAAATTTATGCAAGTTTCACTTAAAATCCCGATGCAAGAATTTAGATCAGACAGTCTACCGTAGACTGCAATGCAGATTATCCCACCGCTCCATCAAACGAAAATCCCTCTTCCGCAGAACCGCTTTAAATGCAAAGACTTCTATTGTATCCCGCAGTGATAAAACATAGCCGTTAGCCGCTCTAACGATTGCAAAAAGCCCATTCTTTTTTACAAGTTGGACTGCCTCGTTAGACTAGTAGTTGCAAGCTTTACTGTTTAGCATAAGGTCCTGGGTTCCCAGCGCGAGTAATAAATAAATAAATAAAATAAAATAATCTTTATTTCGGATAAGCAACATCCATATGGGTTAGTAAACAAAAACTTAACTTATACCTATGTTAGTAAAATTCGGATTACCGTATTGTTGTTCGAAATACATCTTCGAAGAACATCGCGTAGTAAAGGAGAGTCGTACCTCCTGCCTATGGTCTTTAGAATGGAGTTGGAGCTCTTCCGCACTCTGCAGAGCAGCGGTAGGCAAGAGGTAGATTTCTGTTTGATTATCTGTTATTTCCAACTAGTTTAATCGGCGGCACGTACTTAGGACATTTAGCACAGGTAGCCTTAAAAAATATGCTCTTGAGCATAGCCCTCGCAACAAGTAAGCAGCTCTAGCTAAGCGCCCAAACCGTATGGCCCAACAGCACCATATCGTCAGCGTAGCTGATGTTGTTGACACTGACGTCATCAATGCGACATCCGATTTTCTTGCTGCTCAGCTCAACGATTAGGTCGTTAATAATTATAGAGATTGAACAGTTTTGGTGACGCAATTTGTTATTGAATTTTTTATCTTGAACTTCTCAGTAGCAGCCTGGAGTCTGGAAGTGTGTTGTATAAATGGCAATAGGCTCGCCCCCTATTACATGGGACTGTAGATGTTCTATGCAATAACAGACCCTATTGTATACAGGCTGGTAGAACGTTGTTTCCCTATGGTTTCAACCACTCATGAAAGATGAGAATAGTTTAGAAGATGAGATATGGCGCTGGTCTAGCAAAAGGTTCTTAATTTGTAGAACAATGATGTTAGGTTCAAAATTTAATAAACGTGTAGCGACATCTATCTTGTCACATACGAACTAAATCTGACGCACCCAACATCGCGATATTAAATTAATCCGAGCAATTAAACATAATTGTATATACAAGAACTCGACAACTACCGTTGGGCAGGTAGCCCACCAGCCACAACACCCGTCTGTTCAGAGGATCCCACCTTTTTAATGGTGGATGAGGAACTTTACACCCTGTTTCTCATACCCCCAAAAACGCCATAAAATTAGCTGAGCTCTATTAATTACCTCAGTAATATAACCCGGTCTACGGGACTTAAACAAAGCTAGACAAAACGAGAGCGTACTATATGTACACCTCTGCAAAATCAGCGTGATGTTATGGTAAAGTTTGATATTTGATATTATTAATTTGAAATTTAATAATTTTATTGCATCTTTTACCATAATAATTTTTTATTCGATCATCGTATTATTTTGGTTTTGATGTGAGTTAGAGATTATACTGATTTTTTTAAATGTGTTACTTCATTAATTATGATTGTTTATTTATTTTTTCTTATTACTGTTTTTATTATTTCAAACACAATATATACTGTTCGTGAATAAATTGAATTGAATAGGGATGTTTCCTATGCAAAAATATATTAAGTCTATTTAGTCCGTCAGTAAGATTACCAAAAAATATTGGACACGTATTTTTTGCTCACTTAATTCAATAAAAAGTGACAATGACATCAAAGTTCAGGAGTAGTAGAAGTAGAAGTGTGACGTCACGCCGTGCTACACTTTTAACGAAAAATGTAGCACGGCGTGACGTCACGCGCAATTTCAACGCACTATATCGTCGTCATTTTTGGTTTACGTGACAAAAGAAAAAATACGTGTCCAGAATTTTTAAGTAATCCAACTTTCGGGCCAATCAGATTTTTTTAGGAAACTACCCTATTGAATTGAATTGAGTTTTACATACCAACGGTTGAAATAACCTTCGGTTTTCACATCGGGTTTACATCGGAAACTGTTCAGTCGACTTTTTAACGTTAAATGACCACTAAACGTCCATAAAGGACTGGGTTTATTGTTACCCTCTTTTAGGTCCAATTTACGAAGTCGTTCGAATGGAGCCGACATTTTTAAGTGGACTTTTAAGATCGAATATCAATGTTGATCTTTTGGTAACAAGAGCTCGTTTCATTTCGTCTTTGATGCTCTTGAAATGTAAATAATGGTGGTAAATTATCCTATTCTACTATGTTTTTGTATCCAAAATATCGAAAGATAGTTAGAAACTTTTAGAAGAGCTCATGGCTAAATAAAACCAGCCGCACGGGTTAATCGAAAGTTAAGCTACCCTTGCCGAGGTCAGTCTGCGGATGTGGACCGTTCGTAACTTATCGACACTCCTCCGTGCCTCGGAAAACACAGTCGTTACGGGTAGTCAGAAGCCCGAAAGTCTGACAACCAGTCTCACCAAGGGGTATCGTTTTGCCCAGTAACTGGATATGGAGGTCAGATAGGCTGTCGCTCCTTGTGAGATACTGTTGAAATTCAGCTGTATACCAGATACAGCTGAATTTCACGACACGCGGTGCAGCAGTCAATCGCTCAACCACTGCGCCAACCGTGCCGTAATATTGTTATAATACAAGTTAAAGCCCTCAAAAACCTAGTTCCATTTTAAGTATTAGATGATGGGGTAACAACCCTACATTATGTTTACTCGCGTCATTTTAATATCCCGTATGAAGACCACACATTTTACCTCAGGCTTCAGCCTGAGTACCTTTCACACCATAAAAGCACAAAGGCATAAAAAGGCACGAAGCCCATCAGAATACGTATAATTTTGCAGCATACTTCACTACTAAAAGCATAACCCATTTTCATCTTAATAGTGTTTCTAAACTTATACCTATTATATAGAGGAAATATGTCACTTGTTTGTTTACATTTATACATACAGAAAATCACTCCTTTTTTCCTATGGGGAGAAGGGAAAAACTCCAGAACGCCACTGACATACTCCTTTTACTTTGTATGTTTGTAAGTAATAGATACACTCGAAAACTACGAAATCGATTTTAAAAATTCTTTCCCCTCTAGAAAGCTACATTATCAACGAGTAACATAGGCTATTTTTTATTATATAAATTTTGCTTTAAAGGTGGAGGAAGGGATGTTAAAGTTCGAAGGAAAAGGTACGAAAATCCACGCGGAAAAAGTCGCGGGCGAAGTGCTATAGTGTACAACAAAAAATATATCTATCTGTATTAGTGCACTGTCAGTTGCGACCTCGTAACTTGTTCCTCGTAAATAAAGACCCCTAAACATACACGAGTTATAGTGCAGTATATTTCATCGTTTTATGTACAAATGTATGGCCGGCCTATAAGGAAATGAAGAATATTTATGAATGATAAATATGAGAGATTTAGGATAAATCCATTGTATGTACGTTCGGGTTTTCCTTAAGGAAAATGACAATGTAAAGGCGACAAATATATAGTCAACTGCTTCGGTGGTGTAGTGGGGTAGTGGACGCTACTGCTGAGCATGTGGTCCTGGGTTTGATTCGCAGGTCATGCAAAGTGTTATTGGGTTTTTTCATCAGGTATTTCTCAGTAGCAGCCTAGAGTCTGGTCTTTACTTATGTCTGGTTGATGGCTAAAGGATCGCTCCTCATTATATGGGGTTAAAATAATACTGGCGAAATTAGGGTGAACTATAAGAACATTATTATCTACTTAACTTTTCAGGCGCGATATTATGTGGGGTTTTATGACATATAGACTAGCTGTTCTCATGACTTCGTCCACGTGGAATTTGACAAATTTTTTTTTGTTTAATATTTCAGCGCGGAATCCTAAAATAAAAGCCGAAGTTAGTCCTCAGTACATCAGCTATCTGCTAGTAAAAGCCACGTCTAAGTTGGTTAAGCCGTTTAGGGGATTACCTCAAACAAACAGACAGACAAAAATACTTTTATTTTTTAAATAAGTATTATATTTTTTTTTGTATTAAATTTCATATGTATTTAGTAAAAAGCTATTCTTTTGTCATGACAAATAGACACATATTTTTTTTATTTATATGTATATACTATAGATGTATAGAAGATAAGTTGAAGAGGCTTATTTTATTTCAAAAAATTTTAACAAATGCGGTGTCCAAGTTGCACGAAGTAACAATTAGTACTCTGCAAATAATTATGTTTATTTTTAGCCAGCTTACCCAACTCTTTTGTCGACTGTATTTGTAAGGGTCTTAGCCTCTTTGTTCTAGTTCTTAAGTGAACATTAAGTTGTAGGTCTCAGTGAATTGTGAGCTTGGCTGTACAGTACAAATAAAACATTCGCCGTTGTAAATACTAGCAGTGCAAACAGTGCTGTGTTTCTTAAAGTTTTTGTTGTTTTAGCTACTTAATGACATAACAGATGTGCTCGTGACTTCACCCGCGTGTAATTCAACAGATTTTCATGGGTTTTATTTTATTTTGTGTCGCACACAATAATGATCTATTGTAAAGACTACAAATCAACTTCTTATCTGCTAGTGAAAGTCCCGTCAAAAGTGGTCCAGCCGTTTCGGTAGTCACCTACCTCGGAAACAGAGAGAAAGACAAAAAAAAGTTAAAAAACTACCTATGTATTACTTTGCAAACATATGCATTTAGTAAAAGGCTGGTATTTTAACATTACAAACAGACTATTCACCTTTACTGATTTAATGAGAGAAGATAATTTAAAATAATACCAGCCTGTTACTGTCCCACTGCAGGGTAAAGGCCTCTTCTGATTCAGAGAATGAATTTATTTTCAGGTTTCCTAAACATGTTTTGCTTCCACCTCTAGAGAGATGTCTAAGAGAATAGAATATAATACTATAATTATATTAAAATTTATACCATGAAAACTTACAAAAAATGTCTTTAAGAGCTATAAAGGGTGTTGCAGTGGTCGGCCTTATCGCTAAAAGCAATCTCTCAGCGAAAGACAAGTATATGAATTGTAAAAACTACATTGGTAATTGCCTGGATTTGAACATATAATCTCGTGCATGGGAGGCGCGGCCTTAACCGTGACATTTCTTGCATAATAATCATAACTGGTTATTATTGTATTGTATTGTTGTATTGTATGACGGGCTGATATCCGCAACTCCACGACTCTGCGCGTATTTTGAATAACGGGTGTCACCCCAGTTCCTCGAGAAAGGCCAGCAGCTATCTGATGTTGCTTATTGACGCTGATCTGACGAATATGACGCTGTTATTATTTTAAAAGTACCTACCGAAATAGTTTTTTGGTTGACTGTATTTTGCTTTACTCGTGCCTCGAAAGGCACGTTTCATTGTCAATCCTGGCTGTCATTCGCAGAACTGTGATAGTCGTTACATGTAGTCAGGAACCCGTTTTACCAAGAGGTATCGTGGTACCCAGTATTTTGGTATTATGGAGGTCAGAAAGGTAGTCGCTCCACGTAAAATCAAGTGTGTTCAGCTACAAGCAGTTAGACAGGAAGCCGACCGAGCCATGATGATGTTTTTTGCTTGTTATAGGTTAAGAATGGTAATCACATTCTTGGCCTCGTTGGTCTAATAGTCGCAAACGGAACTGCTAAGCACGAGGTCCTGGGTTTGATTCCCGGGTCGAGCAATGTGTTATTGGGATTTTTCATTAGGAATTTCTCGGTAACATTTTGGAGTCTGGATATGTGCCCGGTTGATGGCTATAGGCTCACCCCCTATTACATGAGAATTAAAAGCATAACTGGTGAAATGTGGGTGTACTATGACACTTCACGTATATTGGTTTTAGCAAAGCTATATTTTTCTTTCTTTTAACATTTCCGATGATCCGAATCCCGAAGGGTTGAGTAGAGGTGTTGCTACCTCTACCCAACCCGGGGAATACAGGCGTAATGTTATGTCATGTTTCGTTCTTGTAATTTTTAATCAGTGATAGTCTTTTATTTTTGATCCTCGAATATGTTACGTAATACGTGAGGTAAGTAAATAAACTAAACCTGATTAACCAAATACCTTCACGACTCTTTTATTTTTCCTTATATTTGCAAGCACTGAGTACTTTCAAGTCCCCACGAGCGCTGCACTAAGCTCCAACTCAAAGTGAGTTAAATTAACCATGAAACTAGTTTCTATCCAGTGCAAAAAGTTTAATATAAACCCCTTTAGGGCGGTTTACTTTGCATATCCGAATATTGTGGAAAAAAACAGAAATAAGTGTTTTTTTTAAACGACTTCAAAAAAAGAGGAGGTTCTCAATTCGACTGTATTTATTTTTTGTACGTATGTTACGCGATCATTCCGCCAAATAGGAATTGATTTTGATGTTTTTTTTTTTAAACTCGGAAAGCACATTAAGCCATTGGTCCTGTCTGTCATTTTCAGATCCTTGACAGTCGTTACGGGCAGTCAGAAGCCCGAAAGTATGACAACTCGTAGGTATTACCTTAAAGGATATTGTGTTACCCAGTAACTGGATTGTGGAGGTCAGATAGGCAGTAAAATATTGTATTCCATGTAAAATATTGGTATTCAACCGCAACGCAGCACAAAATGCTAGGCAGATGATGATGATGATCATTATTTTTGTACAGTAACCTGGTTAGGTACTTAAGTTCAGATTCATCATCTGCCCACTGCGAGCGACTACCTATTTGATCTCCACAAGAAAGTTGCGGATTGCAAAAACGATACTTCATTAACACGTTCAACGCCAAATGACCGACACACAATACATTTTCTATTGTGTCTCGATGTTTGGCAGTTAAGGTGTAAACTACTTGTCAGACATTTTTCTTTAGAATACCCGTAACGATAGCCTAAGGCATATCGGATTAAAGAATCGATTAATCGATTTAAGTTCAGATAATCGGGCCATATTAAATTATAACTGAGAAAGGTTACATATACCTAATCTTAAGGCCTTTATTGATATTCTGTCTATTGTCCGAATAAAATGGTAACGCACCCGAAGATATCGATTTTATAATACAAGACGGTCTTTTGAAAGCTTAGGCGGAACATGGGTCCATCAGACCCTCTTAAAGCCCTAAGTAACTTCTTTGTAGAGATTTTTATATTATAAACATCAAACAAAATCATTCGGCCTTGAATGCTGGCTTTGTTTCTACTGTTTTAATACCAAATGATATGCAAATCAGCTAAAGGAAAAGTCGGACTAACACGCGAGAATTCTTGGATCAAAACCTTACCTGTTGCACTACTGAAATGCATCTGTGGCGGTGGAGATAATGACATATTTATATGCAAAAACATGCGTAGGTAGATATTATTAGGGTGTTCTGGGTATTTGCTACGTATAGTTAAAATGTTTATCTATGTAATGTATTGTATTAAATATATCAGTCATCTAGTACCCATAACAAAAGCTCTGCTTAGCTTGGGGCTAGATGATGCTGTGTGGATTGTTCAGCATTTCTAGAAAACTTAAAAATAAGGAAAAGCCGACATAAAAATTCAAATCTGCGGTGTTTGTACTCATGGTATCCGGTTGTACGTGGCCGTCCCTTCTTCCCTGTATAATAACGACATACTAACCATATAGCCACCTCTTAACTGGTCATCTAAGAATATCTGACAAGAATGGCTTTTAGGAGCAGATGGTCGTTATGGTGTTACTGAAGGGAAAAGGGTACTTATAACCAGCCGCGGGTAAAGGATACAATTAATTATCCGCTGTCACATAGAATATCTTGGCCGAAATAACTTTTTGGCTTTTATTATGGTTAATTCGATGGCTATGTCTTTTGTTTTCGTTTTATTGTACGCTGGCCCACGGAATATCTTGGCTGAAAATTACCTTTTGGCTTTTTTTGTGGACAATTTGTAGCAAATATAATTTTTGAACGTGAAAAAAAAATAAGACCCAGATTGTAGAATGATGAATGTGAATGTGTGTCAGCACTTTGTAGTGTTTTGCTGGAGAAGAAGAAGTGGTACAACAAAACCCCTAGCAACACATCTCTGATAAGCTAGAAGAACTCGAATCTATACAATAAAATACAACGTAATTGAAATCACAAAATCAACATAATACACAAAACATTCCAACTCACATACACAAACAGCCAGACCCGGAACAACTACCTGTGAGCAATACACATATTTGTTCCGTGCGGGAATCGAACCCACGACACGCAGCGCAGCAGTCAATCGCTCTGCCACTGCGCCTACCGTGCCGTCGAATGTTTATGTTACTATTGTGGTCCATAGATTCGTGGCATTCAAGTATAAAAGGAATTTGGTCTTAAGATTGAGAGTATACCTATGTATGTTCAAAAAAAAGTTACTAAAAAAGTTATAAACACAGCCAATTTATTTCAGAACCAAACTGTACACAGGGCGCTTTATTTCAAAACTGTAATCCAAAGTTGAAGCCAAACTGATAATCGACTTAACTATTATTGGACTCAAAACTATCCCTTGATCCCTAAGTAAACAATGTACGCGTTGATTGATTAACTGATTAAGGATTATCAAAATGTTTGCCCAACTAATCTTTGTTAAGCACTTAAGACCGACATTTATTATAATATAGATTTCTTGGAACAATCAAGTTATTAATTACTGGCAAATTGCGCAAGTATTAAAGTAAGTGGCAAAATTTGATATTTTCCGGGAAATAAGACCCTGCAAAATGTTTCCCGGGAAATACCGTTTACTTAAGTATATATTTAGGTAACAATGTTTCCAGGTAATTGTAAGTAAGATAACTTAATCCGGATACATAAATGTAATTCAGTTGGTAAATGTATACATTATTAACTTGAAAGACTTTAAGTGCCTATTGCTAAAAGCCACTTAAATTACTCACAATTTTTTTAGCGATATATTTGAGTTTCTTGAAGTCGGGCAAAAAAATCAATAAACCTCGTAGATGTGATAATGACCTTTCCCACATATTAGTTTTCACCCACTAGCCCACCTGTGTCCGCGTGGTTGGTTATTGCTCTCTCCCTCTCACAGAGAGAAGTCTTGTGTTCTAGCAGTAGAGACATTACATGATGTAATGATACATGTATGGAGTAAGAAGACATGCAACACTGACCTCAAATAAACTAGGATCAGAGTAGGAGGATATTGATGATGATGATGAATGCTATAGATATGTTAAACTAGCGATCCGCCTGAGCTTCGTGCCCCCCGAATCCCTTCCACAAAGTACCTGTGGGTTGCCTCATTATTTTTTATGCTCAGTAGCTGCAATTAAAATGTTCATGTTTCTACTTTTAACACCTTAACTGCCAGACAACGACATACAATAGAAAACGTACTACTTACATAATAAAATAAACTTATTTTCTAATTTTCAGCTTTCCAGACTTGTTAGTTTTGACTTTGCGGTGACAGTCAATCAGGACAAACGATTTTGTAAAATCAAAAATCTTTTATCCAAATTAGGCTGAAAATCAGCACTTTTTGAACGTTTACAAAAGACAGTCCTCCAAAACGCCCACCATTCACCACTTCCTAGTGTTTTTGCTGGGAAGAAGAAGTGGCGGAACAAACTCCCCAGCAATACGTATGTCTGATAGGTTTGAAGAACTTGAACATAATATGTCAAAAAAACAATAATTACTTAAGTATCTAAAGGTGCTGATCCAACCATATCTGAGTTATCTGCGTCTACTTCGAAACTTTGACAACCATTGCCAATTCTCGACGCCTACATTTGTAACGTACACTGCGTTTGAATTATTCAAACAACCTCGCATTTTGCACGGCGCAGGTTAAAATTAAGGCTTCCAAGGATTTTCATTTATTTAAGGAGTAATTTTGGTATAATTGGGCAACGTGATAGCAGGAGCGAACCGGGCTGTAGTTATATTTTCATACTTAATTCTTGGTGTTAAGATTTTAAGGCGTGGACTGATTAATTGGGTCTAAATAACTATGCATGATAACGGAGCTAGGAAATGTGAAAATGGGTTGAGTGTGAATGTGTATGCAGTTATAGAGTGATTGATAAACAATCTCAATCATCAATCTCATTGATCAATGATAGCGGGCCCTATCGGGAGAACAGCGCTGCGGTATTTTTACTCCTTGTTGAATTATCGCAGCATATTATGCTGATATAGGAGCCTTTTTGGCCTCGCACAGGTCCTTTTATTACACGCTTTCATTTACACTTTTCTTAATCCAAATTTATTAAATTTTATTTTCTATTTTTTTTGTTGGATTTTCTATAAAAGAGTGTATTTTTAGTTTTTTTTAACTATATTTTTTTTGTATTTTATTGTTTAGTTTTTAGTTCCTTTTTTCTTTTGTGTTTTTTATTATCTTATGTTTTTTCTTTTTAAAAGAAAAAACATTATACACTCAATGTATTGACACATTGAGTTAAAATGTAGCGTGACGTCACCCGTAAGTAGACTTTATACCCACATGTGACGTAGCGAGCCCCCAGTCGCAATATTTAAGTCGTTTCATCTAATTCAGATTTTATTAAAATGCTAAAGCAAAAACTACGTGTCCAATTTTTTTTTTAAATGACTGACGGACTAAATATAATTCCTTTTTTCTTCCCCAAGCTTCATCCCTATTAGTATACTAATAAATCAAAACTGTAACCAAGACAGTACTTACCTATGATTATCCTAAGCATTACTTAATGATCGCTTAGTCAAAATTAGGTTGAACCTCCAGTAACTGAATTACAAGTCTCCACAGTAATTACTGAGCTAGATTAACACATTCTGTTAGTAAGCCACGGAAACTATAATCGTTAAGCCAGAGTCGGCTCAACTAACAATAAATTAGGTCAAGTTACAAACTTTGTTTAATCCCTAGGTTTCACTTATTCAATCTAGGTTAGGACGGTTACATACCGGCGCGGTAGAGGCGTAACAATTGAGTATGCCTTTCATTTTGACAATTCAACAACATTCATTGCAAATTCTACGTTGTTGAACAGACGAATTTTTCAATGTTATGCAGCAATGGATTAGGAATTTTCTTCAAAACACTTTGGATTGTGATAGAAAGTATATTACGCAATTTAGGTGCCGATTTTGAATCTTTTGAGCAATTATTTTAGGTTTTGACTTTTGTTACACTCGTTACTTTGTAATTTTATTGTTAATCCTCAAGTCGTGTCATTTAATACCGTGATGGCTCAGAGGTTGAGGCCTCCCCTCCCCTGCAAGAGGTTGTGGGTTCAAATCTATGCCAGTACCAATGTGACTGTTTCAATTCATAACTGTAGGTATTTTATAAGTTTATCTTAGACAACATCTCAAGCAAACCGCACTTGGTATGTGAACCTCCTTTCACCGCACCTTGTCTAGAAAAACAGAAACACGTACACACCTTTTGTTCTATCAATTTCAAGCGAAACTTTTTTAAATTCCACTGAACTAAATTCTATTAGTTTGGACAAATACAGGGCATGTTAGTAGTATATTGAAAAAGTTTTCGTTACATAAATAAGAACTGTCGAACATTGATGAACTTCGAAAACATTAGTTAACTTTAATAGATCGGTTTAAGTATTGTATGTGTCAGGAACTTATGTGTGTATTTTGACTGAGACGTTTAAGTAAATAATTAAGCGTACACTTTGGTACTAACTTTTTGAGAATGTTGTAGCTATGTGTATATTTAAAAAATAAAAATGACTGACAGGCGTTAGACATTACGTTGTTCAGTAAAAAAAGAAAAGCTTTTTTAACAATCGAATACGTATTTCATTGCAAACTCATTATTACAGAATTACTAGCTGACCCGGCAAACGTAGTTTTGCCATTTTAAGCCAAAAAAGAAATATGTTTGGGGTGGACCACCCTCATCACTTAGGGGTATGAAAAATAGATGTTGACCGAATCTCAGACTTACCCGATATTTCATACAAATCGGTGTAGCCATTTCGGAGGAGTTTGGTTACAAACATTGCGACACGAGAATTTTATATAAGATGAAAAAATATTAGACTCGTTCTTTTTTAACGCAATCAAAATATTTCGTCGATATATAAGCTAAATAGCTGCACATTTTAACTTCATACAAGTTAAAATGTGCCATGACGTCACGCCTGTGTAGATTATATACTGAGTTGTGACGCAGCGAGCTCTCGACACAACAGAAGCAGTAATTTAAAATCCTATTCCTTTGTATTTATTCTCAGCTTTGTTATATAAGAACCTAAACGCAAATTGAGATGTAAAGCGCGTTATGATGAAAAAGAAAATTTAGTAAAGGCTTGACCGCACGCACTTGGCTTCAAAATGTAAATCAGGAACCCTTGTAACCGAGAAACGTCCACCGCCAAAAATGTCCTCCTGATTAACATAATTATACTTTTAACATACCTAAATCACGGTTCATTTTCCTTTATTTTTTGGCACAGAAGAGGTAATTAGCTAAGAGAAAAGTAGAAGGCGCTGTATTTAAAATGAACCTAGTTCTTACTGGCTTAGACTCTCAATTCCTTTGGACTACTATTTTATTCTACTACTCTAGATGCCGAAGACCTCTCAAAGTAAATCATAATCTGCGTAGCCTTTTTCCAACCATTTTGGGGTCGGCTTCCAGTCTACTAGTATCTTACATGGAGCGACTGCCCATCGTACCTCCACATTCAAGTTACTGGGCAACACGATACCCCTTGGTAAGACGGGTTGTCAGACTTTTAGGCTTCTGACTATCCGAAACGACCGCCAAAGATCTACAAATGACAGCCAGGACCAACAGCTTAACATGCTTTCCGAGACGCGGAGCCCCTTCGGTAAGTAATGGATAATGGTCACCCATCCACTTACCGACCTCGGTAAGCATAGCGTACCTGCAAGGTCGACTGTTATTATACAGCCACGAGATCCTTATAGCTCCTTATATCACCCATAAGCATAAAAGTCTTCAGTATAGGTATTATGTACGAGACGAGTATTTCCAATTTAAAAATCACTCAAATTTACGTAATGTTCACGTCTGTTCGTGCTAGACCCTTCGGTGTCTTTATCTAAAGTTTGCGCACAAATTTACCCTTTTTTATCCTGTATGTATTTCAGGTAAAGTAAGAATTTTCAAACGACAACCACTCATCGATTCGATCATTAGTTCCGGAGATTACCCCCTACATAATAATAATAATAATAATAATTGTGGTTCTGTTTAGCCCTGAACCCTCTAAGCACACTGCTGGAGGGTTCTGGTCTAGGCTACAGGTTGAGAACAGGTGGTCAGGTCATATCTCACCTTCTTTACATGGATGATCTGAAACTCTTTGCCCCCAACAATTTACAACTGATGGAGCTACTGAAGGTAACAGAAACTTTTAGTAGCGCCATCAGGATGGATTTTGGTGTGGACAAATGTGCAGTCATGCATGTAAAGCGGGGGGAGATTGTGGAATCCGTGGGAACACAACTCTCGGATTCCATATACCTTAGGTCCCTCTCCTCAACCGAAACCTACAAGTATTTGGGTATGTCGGAAGCGTTGGGCATCAATGCGACAGACATGAAACAATCTTTGAAGGAGCGCTTCTTCGACCGCCTGAATAAAGTATTAAATAGTCTTTTATCAGGCGGTAACAAGGTGCGCGCCTTTAACGGTTGGGTCATGCCAGTATTGATGTACTCTTTCGGCATACTCAAATGGACTCAGACGGAACTTGATGCCCTGGATAGGAGGGTCCGCACATTGTTAACTGCAAATCGTATGCATCACCCACGGTCATCGGTGATGAGACTGTACATCCCGCGGAAGTGCGGAGGTCGAGGCTTCTTAAACGCTAAGACTCTGCACAACCGCGAGATTTGCAGTCTCAGGGAATACTTCCTGAAAGCCGAAGTGGGGATGCATCGAGATGTAGTTGCAGTGGATAAGACCTTCACTCCGCTCTCCTTAGCTAACAAGAACTGGCGCAAACCTATAGTATTAGATACTGCTGACCGCATGGAAATATGGAAGAGTAAAGAGCTTCATGGGCGCTTTTATAGGGTCCTACATGGACCTGATGTAGACTTGGTAGCGTCCATATCCTGGCTGCGCTTCGGTGACCTCTTCGGAGAAACCGAAGGTTTTGTCTGTGCGATTATGGATGAAGTTATCATGACGAATAACTACCGGAAATACATTGTGAAGGACGGAACGGTTGACATCTGTCGGGCATGCCACCGACCCGGAGAGTCAATCCGTCACATTATTTCTGGTTGTTCTCGTCTAGCTAACGGAGACTATTTGCATAGACACAACCTTGTTGCCAGGATAATCCATCAGCAACTTGCTCTGAAGTATAACCTTGTGGACTTAGAAGTACCGTACTATAAGTATGTGCCCGACCCAGTTCTTGAAAATGGCAGCATCACATTATATTGGGATCGATCTATCATCACTGACAGGACTATTGTTGCCAATAAGCCTGACATAGTGGTGATAGATAGATCAGAACGTCGCACAATGATTATTGATATTACGGTTCCACATGACGAGAACCTCGTGAAGGCTGAGAAAGAAAAACAGATGAAGTATCTTGATCTGGCCCGCGAGGTTGTCGACATGTGGGATGTGAATACAGCAGTCATTGTGCCGATAGTCGTGACGGCCAATGGCATAATAGCCAAGAGCCTCGATCAACACCTAAAGAGGCTCTCGTTGGGCAGTTGGATCAAGGGTTTGATCCAGAAAGCAGTACTCTTGGACACGGCGCGCATTGTAAGGAGGTTCCTCTCTCAAGAGCCCTGACCACCGGTAGCTTGGACCCTGTTCCCGATGCCGGTGGGGTACTATGTTTTATATTTTTAAATGTTTTTTATTTTTTTATACTGAAATATTTAAAAATATAATTTGTATGTATAAAGAAAAAATAAAGGAAATAATAATAATAATAATATTTATTTACTCAAAACAGTAGGTAGGTACAGTACATTCTTACAAATATTAGGCTTACAAATTAATTATAAATAAGAGAATGAGCATCCGCAGCTGAACTAGGCGTGAGCCTGTATCTCAGCTAACAGCGCCGTTTCCCCTCAGAAACAATACACTAGGTAACCTAAATTAGCAAGACACTAGAGTTTAGGACCATTACAAAACAAAGAGAAATAACAAATTGAGGTAAACTATACTTAACTTAAATTACTAACAATTTTGTGTGTGTGTGTGTGTGAGGATGAGAGGGTGTGTGTGTGTGTAAGTGTGAGTGTATACATATGTCTACTTGATAAATGCACAGGAGTCGAGTGAATATACATAAATTTATATACAGATATAGGTATACAAACAAAAATATTAGCTGATTATTTGAATAAATTTTTCAGTGTCTTCGTATGATAGTTTCATTAAAAATTCATATGCCTTCTTTTTACAATGGAAGTTGTTTAGAGAAAAAATATTTATAGATTTATTTATTTTATTATACACATGTGGTGCTAGAAAGACGAAGAATCTTTTTATGAAAGAGGTTTTGGGTTTATGTGTGCGGACCACAACGTCATGTTTTCTGCGTTTCTTTGTGAGATCAGTGTCATATGTAAGTTCACCATGTTGTTTTAGTACAATGTTGAGTAAGAACAATTGTCTCACTGTAAGGACTTCGCATGAGTTGTACAAAATGTTTGTGGGAAAGCGAATTGGACGGAAAGTGTAAACTTTTAGAATTGCACGCTGAGCTATCTCAAGGCCTTTTAGAGTAGTTTTGGTAGCTCCTCCCCATACAATTATGCCGTAATTAATAATGGATTGACAAAGAGAGAAATAAACTTGTTTTAATAATTTGAGATCAGCAAGATGTCGCAATGTCTTAAAGATATAAATGAGTTTTCTTACTCGTCCCGACAAAGCTTTAATGTGTGCCTTATAAGATAAATTTTGGTCTATAATTAATCCTAAATATTTCACATTGTTGACACGTTCTAGAGGTACACAATTACAGTTATCTATTCCAGTACAATTGTGAGGAATAAGGCAATGTTTTGGAGTAAGTAGTTTGGGTGGATTACGTATGGTGAAAGTCATATAATAACTTACATACTTATAATATCAGTATAGATACACAAACAAACAAACAATCTAATATCTACTCCTTATGAATTTACTTTAGATAGTACAGATAAATACCATAATACCTATAGTTGAATTGTCCCGAGCGTGTCCGACTCCACAAAAACTAACCTACAAACACTAAACAAAATGTCAGAAAGCTTTTTCTTTTAAAATAATGGCCACGCTCCCCTATACCACTAACTTTACTGGACCATTATATTATACTTCACTACCAGCCCGTATTGTACCGTTTCTAGAAAATTCCCACAATCTTGAACCCTGTTGAAAGTTTACAAAGATTTATGAGTTATCTTTTCTATGGAGGCATGTGCTTTAACGCCTTTTAAAAGAAGCCGTGGGGAATATTAATCATGGCGTCTTTTGTTTTTGGGTGGTCGGTAAAATTTTAAATTTGGAATGTATTTGCGTTATTTATAGATCCTTGAAAAAGAGTTATTAAGAGGTATAGAGACCTTCTTTATATAAACCAAACATTGATAAATGATTAGTAGGTACCGAAGCCTGAAGCTGGAGGGACTTAAACGGAATTTCCGGGAATTCCGTAAGAAGGAAAACTGTTTCATCTTAATCAAAAGCGTAGATAACAGATCCTTTTGTATTTTTAAATTAGAAATAAAAATATTTTCCATTATATTTCTAATTCTTAGGAAACCGGGAAATTAATAAATTCATTTCATCTCTTAAGAGAGTGCTTACTTCATAGATCAATGATAAAATAATGCCCTAGCAAAATAAATAGCTGTTTGAAATACGAAGAAGCAAATACAGGCAGTGGTACCGGTAGCGGTAATAATAAC
Organism: Phlogophora meticulosa; assembly: GCA_905147745.2. Lineage (NCBI taxonomy): Eukaryota > Metazoa > Arthropoda > Insecta > Lepidoptera > Noctuidae > Phlogophora > Phlogophora meticulosa. Next base: position 14,545,220 of record LR990531.1, on the reverse strand, counting down.
TCCTGGAGGGTTATAAATACATACACTGACCTTATTGGTGATGTTCTTCATAAAAGTCAGGTAATTCTTCTTTTATGTAATGGCTTTCACAATGGGCACTAGGCTTCCAATGCTCACCTTAAACTATACAATCGTATTATCAACATCCCTATCACCTAGGAGTTAAAAGAAATCTGTACTAATAGTAGAAAGCTAAAGAGCTTTTTTGTTTGAACGTCTTAAACTCCGGAATTAAATTCTTTCCGTAAAAATTATAGGTTGCATAACATCACGCTACTACTCCTTGGACCAGGTAAAACTACAAGGCACAACTTGTAAAAAAAAACATTTTGTTTCTAACCTATAACCTAGTCTTTTCCTAACTATGTTGGGGTTGGCTTCCAGTCAAAAAAAATCAGCTGTATACCAATATTTTACATGGAGCGACTGCCTTGCTGACCTCTACAACCCAGTAACTATATTATATATATAGTTTATTACATTTATAGTTTATAATATATATATATATATATAAATATATATTATTTCTTTTCCCTTTTCTTTTAAGAAATTGCACCTGCCACTGTTTGTCTTTGCTTCACCCAAAGGTTGACTGGTAGAAAATGCCTTTGGCATTAAGTCAGCCTCTGTACATTTGTGTACTTAAAGTATTTAATAAATAACTAGGCTTTAGTTTCTAACTGACAATAGGAAAAACAAAACTTCTCCATTCGTATTCTGTTCTAAGTAAATGTCACGACCACAATATTTCAAATCTTCTTAATGTACAAAACAAGACCCACACGCAAATTTCAAATGCAAAAAAGGCCGTCGCTCTGAGTTTGCGGAATTCCACATTCAGATTTGGTCCGCGGGCGTTTCCTTAAACATTCGTTGAATTAAACTTCTGGCTTCCTGAAGAAATTAAATGCTAACATAATTAGCACTCTGTCAAGTGATGAGAGACTTGCGGATTAAGTAGATGATTTATTATATGACATTTTACATTTTAATCTGGTCATCGCATTGTGAGGAAAGTTTTGAGTTTGAATGGGGAGGGTTACAAGAGACCAAAGAAATGATGAACGGATTGTGTTTAAGATGACAGAAAAAAAACATCCATTTGGGACACGCACATATAATAAAAATAGCAAAAGAAAAAAGGAACGAAAATCTAAAAAATATAAAATAATAGGACCTCTGCGAGGCCAAAACGGCTCTTATCTCAGCATATGCTGCGATATTTTATGATATTTGATATGGTTAGAAATTAGAATTGCGATGACGGCAAATAGAGATGTATGGAAGAAGAGGATATGCTGTTAGGACCCCACATAAATTATGATAAGGGCAGAAGGATGTCGTCGCTTTGAGTGATTAATGTCCTTATTCCTTAACACTAGAAATAAATAGTATTTTACTTTAAAAATATACCACATTCACACGCCTGTATTCACCAAAGGGTTAGACAGAGGTGAACCTATAGTACACCCACATTAAGCCAGTTATGTTAAAGGGCCCCATTGAATAAGAGGCGAGCCTATTGCAATCAACCGAGCACAAAGCCAGACTCCGTGGGCTATGTTTCTGAATTTTCATATGGAAAAACTCGACATCACTGTTACTGACTTTACAATCAAATCCAGGAGCTCTGGTTTAGTAGTAGAGCTTATTATTTCGCCTGAAATCATCATTTTTTGGGAAAAATGTTCAGTAGGACCAACAATTAATTGGACAAACGTAATAATAAAAATAGTCACGAAAATATTTGTTGGATAAATCCATCTTGGGCGGTTCCAGTAAACGTAAAGTAGAAGCCAGGATCAGTTTTTGCCCTTTCGCGGTCTGAACTTAGACCACAATCTACCAGTTGCCAACCTCTGTTCCAGATGAACAGAAACGAAACCTCTTAACTATGCTGTCACTATGAAACGCTACCTCTTAACACTTATCCCGACCACCAAGCGGGCTGTAAAGAGTAAGAACAAAGGACGACTAGGGGTTAACGACCGGAACGAGCCACAACTACAAATGGAACCTTGTACGGTTGTATTACTGTTGATAATACTCCCCTCACCCTAGATGAAGACTTGCAAATTTACGAAAGTATCCAAATTTTTTGCGGGTGAGGTTTTGAGCTTCGCCACAATTTAAAGGATTGGCCAACTTTAATTAAAGTTGGTCCTACATTTGGTCTTTGGTGACGAAGTTGGTGCAAATATCTTCATTAGTACAGCTAGTTGGTATGTAGTGGACACACTTAGGTGTAGATCTTATTGTAAGACTTTGAAGAAACTAAGTTTGTGTTTCTAGGTGTTCTGTCGTTTGAACTTAGATGAGAAATGGAACAAAGGACCGAAATTGTTACAAAATGAGAATTAATATTTTGAGTCGTTCTTCATTTTGTAGCCACATATTTGAATCCATACTAATCATAAATGGGAAAGTGTGTGTGTCTGTTTGTCCGTCTTTAACGGCCAAACGGAGGTACGAATTGACGTTATTTTTTAATTGGAGTTAGTTGAAGGGATGGAGAGTGACATAGGCTACTTTTTGTCTCTTTCTAAATCCCCACTTCCTAATGCGAGCGAAATAGCTAGTTATAAATAAAACTGTATAAAGTAACCTACTGTAAGACTGAAATATCTATTTATTAATTCAAATAAACACAATTGGCGAAATAAATAAATAATAAATAAATAAATATTGCTGGACAATCCACACAGCATCATCTAGCCCCAAGCTAAGCAGAGCTTGTGTTATGGGTACTAGATGACTGATATACTTAATACAATACATTACATAGATAGATATTTTTTATTATACATAGGAAATACCCAGAACACCCGGAACAAATATTTGTAGATCGTACAAACATTTGTCCCAAGGCGGGAATCGAACCCTCTTGCGCCGCAGGCGGACCTTCGCCCGCCGCGCCACATCGGTCGTCAAAAAAAAAAATGAAATGTGGATATACCCCAGGTACATCTCTACCAAACCTTATGTGGACTACAGCATATCAAGCTATCCCAATCTGTCCAATTTTTTGATAGATTTTCAATTTTATTAAAACGATTCATGTTCAATTGGGAAAATTTGACAGTTTGGGATAGCTTGATGTGCTGGCCTGTGCATAATTATCATCAGCAGTAACTTTTTTCTACCTCAATTCGTCCTGTTAACAGCGAAAAGAGAGAAAAAAGTCGAAACAAAAACACGGCGACTACTTTTTCAAACTTTTAATTGCTTAAGCTATGTCCAAAGACAGTAAAAAAAGTTACTTTCAGAAAAAAAATACTCGTTATTTTTTTAGGCTGGTCTATTTCTCTAGAATGATTGATGGTGAGTCTAGTAACGAAGTTATTTTAACGCTCTTTTTTATAGTTAAGTTTTGGTACAAATTGAGCAGAGGCTGTGTAAACTGCTGCTGAAATTTTAAACGAGTCCTTGAGCCCTTAAGTTAAGTTTATAAGAAAAAGTCACAGGTGACAAAGACCATTATTTTTAAGGTATAATAATATTTTGCGGGTGTTTATTTTTAGCTTCGTAAATATAATGTTGCGCCGAGACATTCTACAATATCAACCCCTGTATCTTTTAATAATGTTAAGATAGATTTTGTATGGTGATGTTCTTTAAAAAGGCTAGGTGCGTAGTTCTTGCAAAGCGCGAAAGGAGTATGTAAGCATCGTAGCACACCTGCTACGATGCTTACATACTCCTTTCGCGCTTTCGCGAACACCACCGTGTTCTGTGATTTCTGCCTACCCCAATGGTCGTGTGTTTATGTATTTTTATAAAGATTTTGTAGTGTTACATTAATTGACATGAACTCTAACCTAAAACGAAGCTTATTTAATGATGACAATCGGTAAATATTTTGAAGGCCAATTCCCGTTATTCACCAAAAACGTTCAAAATCTAGTCGCAATCGCATCTAAGCGACAATAAATGTCCAAATTAAGTCAAAAATGTATGTATAAGATGTACGTATAAAGTGTATGTACATGTATTTTCGATAGATTGAGATTAGAAAGCGAACGTTCATATAAATATTTATTTATTCGTTTTTAAATTCGCTTTTATCTTATAATTCTCGTGTCGCAATGTTTTTTTACGAAACTCCTCCGAAACTGCTGGACCGATTTGTATGAAATTTTGTGTGTATTTCGGGTAGGTCTGAGAATCGGCTATCATCTATTTTTCATACCCCTAAATATTGTTTTTTGTCATTTTTTTATTTTTATTTATATCACCAACCTGTATACGGCAAAACAAAGTTTGCTGGGTCAGCTAGTTAGCTATTATATATTCGTTATTTATTAAACGTGAAAAAACATTGCCATTAAACATAATTATAATAAAAGGCACAGAACAAAAACTCAATATTTGTTTCGTTAACCCAAACAAACATAATACAAATATCTTCAACATCTAAGAATTCTTGTAAGAAGAAAAATATTCAACGTAAATTTTAAAGGGGCGGTTACAAAAGAGATAAGGCAATTAGGCAAATTGGCGATGTTTTGTTTCTGAGTACCTACACCTCCAATGTTAATCTCAAAGTGAAATACAAGAACAAAGGTTTTACTTGCTTATCATGGCTTGTAAGCCGTTAACTCGATTGGGATAAAGGGGTTCTTCTTTGTTTGTTATATTTACAAAGAAAAAGAGAAAACAAAAATACATTAATTCTCTAGTAAAAGTGACGCACATAATAATAATGAAAGGAAAAACAAAAGTGGTGAAAGTTTGGAAAAATATGCGTCATTTCCGGGCCAATCCGTCTTCGCCCGGATTAGAGTGTTTTTTCCTAAGTGCCTGTAAGGATTCCCGATCTCTACTGGTTCGGTCATACCTTTAGTTCTGACAAATGCTTGCACTAAATTTGTGTGGTTATTTCTTCAAAATACCATCTCGGTTACTAATCTGCATGGTCCTCATATCGGTCCGATAAAGAGACTGTTACCTCTGATTTGATGTTTCTACGCCTGGGGCACACCTATCTCGTCTAGTTTTTTTTGTTCTATGGTATATTATAGTATTTCTATAATCCTTAGATTATAGAAAAATATAACCTAAATGGAATTAAAAGGATTATAAAGAGAGATTCTTTATAATCCTTATCATGGTTTTTAATATGTGTCTGTGTCTTAATAAAGGGTCACCTAGTAACTTGTTATTGGAGGTCAGATCGGCAGTCGATCTTTGTAGTATTCAGAACTAGTATTCAGCTTTTTCTGGTTAGACTGGAAGCCGACCTCAATATAGCTTGGAAAAGATATGTGGTGGTTTTTAAAATGTGTTTTTCTTGTACTTGTTTCAGATTATGAAGCCCTGCGGGGGGCAGAGCCTCGTCCAGGCGCTATGTGGAGTGCGAGCGTGTTCTTCCTTACACAGATAGTCGTTTGTCAATTCACTACAGGTTAGTTCTGGAACCTTCTATTTACCAACTTATCTACAACATATAACGTAATTAACGCACACCCTCAGACACCCCAATTAGTATATTATGTTATAATCATAAAACATAAACTGAATTTTTAGTTTAACATGTTTTTAGTTTAAGCATTAGTTATTTATTTATTTAGTTATACTATTTCTACTAATTTTTCTATATTTTGTACTGAATGACGGAATTTGTATTGACACAAATAAAACTACAGTTTTAGAGGTCTTATAGCTTTGATTCACGGTCTATTGCACGTCTCAATGCGAAGCGTACTCTCACTCTCTCAAGGTCAAGCAATTATCTCGGCTTAAATTGCTTTTATCCGATCCTTTTGGACTTTGAGTATTAAATGAGTTGACAAATATCAACAATAACACTTTTTTATGACAGTAGATACTTTTAAAAAACACTATTTTTGCTAGATAGTAAATAAAAAACCGTTTTGAAAAACTATTTTAGTGGACGTCGGGTTGTCTGTATGTTCGGATGATGTATGTGGTCACGATATCGCCCAAAAAACTTCACTTTTTGAGTCATTTTTTTTTTCATCCGCTTCAGTATCATTCTGAGTAATAGCCTATTGAAAATTACCGTCTAATTCAATCAAGTCATTTTTGTCATAAAATGAGCGTTGAGACGTGCACTTTTGGATTTTCCAAATTTTTTTCAGTTTGTTATGACTGTACAGGGGTAGTGTGACTGTAATTTACGTAGTTTTGATTATTTTTGGGATAAAAAATGACCTATATTAAAAATTATAGAAATCGATTCAGTAAACGATTCTGATCGAACTACTTTCAGGATGTGCGTAGATTCATATACAATATGTAACATAATTATGTTACATATTGTACATGAATCTTTCATTACAAATTGTAGGTCATAATTAGCTATGACAAATAGCAAGTCACCCAGTAGAGGTCTAATTCTATATCTATAAAGTCTGAGTCTATACGCGACGTTGATAAATTTGAAAAAGCTAAGCCAGTAGCTTGGTCAGCCCGCACGATAATAAAAATAGCGTAAACATAGCCGCCCTCTTATCCAAGAAACATATCTATATTACGTGGTTAGTGCAGTGGTTGAGCGATCGATAGCCGCCCCGCGTATCGTGGGTTCGATTCCCTTACGGAAAAAATATTTGTATGGCCTACAGGTAGTTGTTCCGAGTCTGGCTGTTCGTGTGTGTGACTTTAAATGTTTGTGAACGCACCCACGACACAAGAGAAATTCCTAGTGTGGGGCAACGTTATTAACAAAGAAAGAAAGATACTTTCAAAACTCATTACTCATAACTTCTACCGCTATCTCATCAGTAAATATTTGCAATACCTATTCATCGCCACTTTCCTCCGCAGAAAATCTACCAATAACGACAACAGAAGAAACCCAAACGGTGACAACATTCTACGCGCTCAGCACCGGCATAGTCCCTGCACCGGTGATGCTAAGGCTTGGCAACTCAACCATCGACAGCACCAAGTCTTTCAAAGTACCACAGCCTTCCCAAGACACTGCGACCTCCAAACCTATGAAGGTAGACATGGTACCACATGTGGTGTTAAAGAATACGTACTTTGACCATGATAGGAAGTATGGGCCGAGTTTTGAAGATGCTCCTGATGGGAATATAACTAAGATTACTGTTCAGTTGGGGGAAGATGCGCATTTGAACTGCAGGATAAGTTTGCTGCAGGATAAAACGGTGAGTCTCCGTCAGGCTTTTGTTTTTTATGACGTCATCAAATGGTTACATAGCCCACAGTTGGAGGAAATTTTTTCTGTTCACTTCTAAGTACTCGTATCTTGTAGATGTGGTTGATGATTACAGAGCAGAAGTGAAAGTCTAATTTCAGTCAATAGGATAATTTGAAACAAACTTAATACAGTTAAAAGTTAAGCAAAATATATCGTATACCTTTCAACGTGCAATGCTTTTATATTTGTGTAGATATATATATGTAATCATATACATATAATCTGAATCTCGGAAATAGCTCCAACGATTTTCATGAGATTTAGTATTTATTTATTTATTTATTCAATACTTTAAGCACACAAATGTAGGTACATAGGTGGTCTTAATGCCATAGGCATTAGTATGCAGATGCAGATCTAGCTAGGTTTCATGATTAGAAGCTGTTTTATCCGAGAAAAGCTCGGTCATCCAGGTGTTAGTACATTTAACTAATCAAAACTAGTAAAGATAAAATAGATTAACCTCTGAACCGCCGTAAAGCACTGCATATTAAAACTGTTTAAAGTAAATTAAACCGTAAACAAATACAAATAGAGTATAACATTGTTTTGGGGGCGCGTGGAATACATGTGTACTCACGGTAATAAAACCTAGCAATGAGCAAGCGATAATCACTATGGTTAGCGCACTGGATCATGTCTTAGTGTTGTCACTAAATAATAGTGCGTTTTTCGGTCATAGATATAATACACGCGACGCGGCGACGTAACATAATCCGATAAATGAGAGGCTTAACAATATGTGAAGCAACAACCTTTCTTTTCAAAGCGTCTTCCTAAGTACCAGGACCTAACAACATTTCATAACCTCTTCCGGGTTTAAAGTACAGAAAGCAGCAACGAGCGTATTGCGTGGGATACCACTGTTTCGGCCCCTTTGGCTAGCGTGTGCTCCCTCAGCCAAGATAAAGCCAGCTACTTCTTTTGAACGGACACCATTAAGATTGTTGAACCCTATATTTTTTAAACTTGCTAAGCTACTTCAAGCTAGTGGCGTGTTTACAGCCATTTTGTTAACCAAGTACCTATTATTCACCTTGGTAAAATCCGCTTGATTCACTTAGCTTTGTAATTTCTTAACTGTGGTATAATTTACATATATTTTGGTTACATAGTGTTTAGTGTTGAAGTTAAGTAACAAGTTAATTCTTATGAAAGTTTACTTTTTAATATTTTTATTTATTCGTCGAGTGTTCTTTTTTCCTTTTGATTCCGCTACCAACCTCGATGACTAGCTGATCGTTTAGAAAAGGTTCTTCTTGTTAAGCTGTGACTACAACAGAAACGTAAGTTAAGACAAGGCTTTATAGTGCACAATGTTGATTCTCCAAATTGTGCTGTCTGTGGAGTCATAGAAGATGTGCATCACGTCCTCACGGGGTATGCTCGTGTGGGAGTCCAAAGGCACCAAGCTTTAGACAATAGTTTCAGCATAGGCTTCTTTAATAGCATTCTGGCCTCACCACTGTCCGATGAGGCTAGAACACTTTACTGTATATTTATTATGGTTATAAACTAGCCTTAGTTTAGTATATATAAGGTATATAAATGTTATTTAATTGTATGTAATCATCGGGATGACATATTCTTTATAGACAAATATTCCTACAAACATTTCTATTTGCCGTCAACTAAACAGTCACCTCCTTCCATATCATTTTTCACACCATCCATAGTTTCCTTGATCTTATAGCCATCCACATTCATACTTAAACCCTTCCTCACCTTCCCCCGCATCACATACCAATACCACGATTTCCACACGAAAGATCTTGACAACAAATTAAAATACAATAGTGCTGACTTCTCTTCTGACATACAGCTTCATAAGAGAACACGCTGTCAGATAAGAACTAAGTTAGAAATGTCCAATTAGTTTATGACTTAAAATTCATCATATTTTCAGGTGTCAGTGCGTTTCAGGTTTCAAATATATTAATGTTTGTTGTATGGAAGCTTAAGTTCAACTAATATTGACAAGAATTATAAATGTTCGTCCTTTTCTTGTTTTACAAGGGTGAAAAAGATGGCAATAGTATAAATTTAAGCAAGTTAATCGGTACCATTAACCGCCAGTAGGTAATAAATTGGTAACACGCCTATTTCCTTGAACTTTCCTAAATATAATACAATATTAATACCAGCCTGTTACTGTCCCACTGTTAGGCAAAGGCCTCTTCCCATATAGAGAAGACTCGAATATTAATCACCACGTTTGCTCAAAACGGGTGGCGATTTCAGACATATTAATTATAAGTCCAGGTTTACTCACAATGTTTTCCTTCACCGATGTCAGTGATATCCAAGATAAACTTAGAAAGTTCATATGAATTGAAAAAGTCACATTGGTACTTGCCCAGGTCTGAACCCATAATCTCGTGCACAAGAGGCGAGGCCTAAACTTCTCAGCCATCATGACACTCCTAAACATAATAATAATATGCAAAATATAAAGGCTTGTTTCTCAGCATGTTGGATTTTATCGTTATATTATAATCATACTAGGACGGGGGATCAAACCATGCTCATATATTTTTATAACAACATAACCTTAAATATTATTTTATTACTATATTACGAGCGGTTAGGTAAAAATGTTATCTCCAGACATAACTTACTTAGAGCTATTTTCTTCTTGAAGACTTTATAAGTTGCGAGATTTTGTTCTACTTAAACAGGGTGTTTTCAAATTAGAGTAATTATTTTCAAACATTTTGATAAACCAGCGTGTAACATGACTTATTCTTTACCTATTCAACTAAGAATAGACAATGTTCCATCTTTCCAACTTGATATCTTTATAGTTGTTTTATAATTTTATTACTTAAGTTTACCAAAGTGTATCTAATATAAGCTAGTAATATGTGGAAACGTAGTAGACTGTACATTTACTTATAGCATACTGTGTTTCTAGATATAATATTCAGTGTATGATTGTTTATTTCCCAAATAAAATTAATAAAAAATGTCTCTTCTACGGAGCGTTCCGTACGCTCCGTAGACTGTAAAGAGTAGTAAATTTTCAACAATCTGTCATGTTGTCTATTCTTTCGTCGACAAATCCCGTTTCTATGGGTCATGCTAGGCTTGCAGCACATCAAGATACCCCGAACTGTCAAATTTATTTAATAGTTTTTCAACTTTATTACAAAAGACTAAGGTTCATGTTAGACCACACGGTTGGCGCAGTGTTTGAGCCATCGGCTGCTGCGCCGCGTGTTGTGGGTTCGATCCCCGCACGGAAAAAATATTTGTATAACCTACAGGTAGTTGTTCCGGGTCTGGCCGTTTGTGTATGTGAGTTTAAATGTTTGTAAACGCACCCACGATACAGGAGAAATATATAAATTATATGTGTGGGGCAAAATTGTTCAATTGGGAAAATTTTGGATAGCATCATGTGATGATGATGGTGTCTGTACATACCTTTAAGGTAAAAAATAAAGTGTCTGTTTTCTTTACTCTTAAAAGCATTGAGTACCATTAACCTACAGCTCCACGTGCCGGCAATTAACGGAGGGGAACATTTCCATTGGCTCATTCATGGCCTTAATATTCTACATTTAATGCAAATTGTCGTGATTTTGTACCATTTCGTTCATAATTTGGAGCTTATCAGATCATAAATAAATCTCTTCAATCTATTAACGGTAAAACATAAATGATATTTATAACCGCGGCTTGATCTTGACAATCAATATTTTACACGTCGAACAAATTTTTTTTTTTCAAAATTATTGAGGTTGGTGTTTCATATCTCTATCCGACTACTCTGAGAAGCAACAACGAAACTATCTCAGAGATCACAGTCTCTTCTTAAGTCCAGACCTTATCTTGGTCAGACAGATCATATGAAGACCATCAATACGCCTGTACCGAAGGATTAGTCAGAGGTGTACCTATAGTATACATACATTTTTAATACTGGGCACAAATCCAGACTCCAAGCTGCTACTGAGAAACTTCAGGTAGAAAAACCCAATGACTTGTGTGATTGTCCAACTAAACTCAAGACCTCGTGCTCAGCAGTAGAAATGTTGATCAGTAATACTTGTTTAATCATTTTTTCTATATTGTTATCGTAATCGATACCAGAATTGGTTTGTCTGAAATCTATTTAATTAAGAAACAACCTGTATAAAAGTTCCTGATGTTTTTTTTTTTCGAAAATTCTTCTTCAGAGCTTTTGATGGGGCTTGAAGGCGGAAATAAGCTGTTATATCTTTTATTTTTTCTACATTATTGAGCTTAAAACTGATAAGAGGTTTTTGGTCTATAAAATCGTGAAAGCGACTAACCTTTTTTTAAGGATGGGAAATCATACAATGACTTCGACAATGACTCTCTTTCTGGATCGAAACGGGAGGTCGTGTCAGACAGGTGTTCTTGTGTATATGTGTGCCTAGTCAATGAAGGCTCCCTACCATCTATCTAACTCATCCATTGTTAACCATTCTATTCCCATTAAGTATTAATTTTAACCTATAACACTCTTACCATATTGAAATTGGACATTATCGAAGACACGACCCGCACAACAGGATTATCGAGCGCCATGTTCCTTTTTTCCTTTGCTCCCAAATCAGCTTGAACGAAATGTAATTAATTATGTACCAGAATACGGCCATCATTTATTTAGCAACCAGCTTTACATCACAATATAAAAAAGTAACAGAAGGTTCGTTCAAAACCACGAGTGAAAGCAGGTACACGCACACATGATCTGTATAAACAATTTTGGTGTAACTTGACAGCGTCATCACCCTCCTCTCGCCGCGAAATCTCATGGAGTTGGCTCATCATGACTCCTTCTTCCATTTGCCGTCATCTCAATAGTCACCTCCTTTCTAGCCATATCGACTCAATCCATCCATCAGTACTTTAGTATTCCTCTGCTCTTGTGACCGTCCATCATCATCATCACCATCAGGCTATACTAGTCCACTAGTGGACATAGCCCTCTCCTAATGAGCACCATAGCGCCGTCTTCAGCTTGCCGCATCCAGCATTTGCCTGCAGTCTTTCGCAGATCGTCATCCCACCTGATCACATGTATATTCAATACTTTCCCCACAACGTGATCCTCATTCCTTACATGCCCGTACCCTGCTAACCGATTTCTACTTCTTAACTTCTCGGTCACCAGTCTAGATAAATTGAGTGCCAACCGCAAATGCAATACACTCAATGAACACTGTAAGTGTACAGACGCCAGCACATCAAGATATCCCAAACTGCCAAGTTTTCCCAATTATTGAACAGAAACCTTTTTCGATTGCAATGAAGTTGAAATACTACCAAAGATATTTGAGAGAATGGGGTAGCTTTGTAGCGACATCTATCTCGCCACGTACGAACTAAATCTGACGTATCCTACATCGCGGTATTAAAGTTATCCACGCGATTGAAAACAAATACAAGAACCCGATGACAACCGTCGGGTCAGCCCACCAGATACAACACCTGTCTGGTCAGAGGATCCTCCGTTTTCAATGGAGGATGAAGATTACACCCTGTTTCTCGTACTCCCAAAGCTTGATGGTAGGTGGTTACCTTTACACGTGAAGTGTGTGTATATACGCGACTGCTCTCGTTAACTGTGTAGAGGCAGCCTTCCGTACTTATCTACATAATGGTTTACACGGAGATACGAAGCTAGCCGAAGAGATACGGAGTTAGCCGACCGCCCCAGACTATTACTTTTACACACTTCGTTAGTCGCTTCCATTAAACAACATGATATTTTACAAAATCTCATTCCAAGGCTTTTCGTTTACGACACTTCTAAACTTACAAACTAAGTAGTTGCTGGAATTTTCACTTTAACTTAAAATGCCTACTAAACTTTGTGACGATGTTGTAAAATTTGAGTAATAATCCACTGGCTGGTCAAGCTAAAATAGTTTTAATCGAATGTACTTATAAGGAGCTAAATGGTTCTTGAAGGTTGCGCACTTAAAGGCGTATATATATCTACATATTATGCAATGCATTTCCAGATATAGTTGCTTTGGGCGCTAATTTGTGCCTAGATTTTTTCATGAAGTTTGCGGATGAATTTTTCGATGCCCTGTGATTATTTATTTCATTTTATTTCTTCATGTATTAATTTTTGTATCGTTTTAAAGACATACAGTACTGAAAACCCGAAAAAAAAATAGTTTTGGTTACGAAAGTTATTACTTGTATTAAAGCTTCATAACAACAGATCCATAACACAGTTTATTAGAGACAGCGGGAAGTTAATAACATTTGAATTATAATTCTGAGAGTGTCAGCATCTGCCTAGCCTTTTCCCAACTATGCAGGGTCAGCTTCCAGTCTAACCGGTTGCAGCTAAATAACAGTATTTTACATGGATTGACCGCCTATCTGAACTCCACAACCCAGCTACTAACTAGGCAACATACGAGTAGTACCCCTTGGTAAGACTGGTAGTCGAGCTTCTGACTACCCATAACGACTGCATAAGATCTACAAATGACAGCTGGAACCAACGGCTCGTGCTTTCCGAGGCACGGAGGAGTCTCGATATGTTGAATGACGAACGGTCACCTATCTACAGACAGACCTGGGCTAGAGTACCTTAACCTTCGATCAGCCCCCGTGGCAGTTTTTATTTAATCCCGAGAGCTTATCGATAGTTTTTACACTTTTCTCACGACTACTTAAGGATTGCGCAAAATCTGAAGAGTTTAGAGTATAGATTAGCGCCACTCAACGAAAATCGAAGATAAACAAAACCTCAAAATAATAAAAACAGAACTGACCGTTACTCCCCACTAATTCCATTCACTCAATCAACGCACAGAAGTTTCCATTCATCGACACTTAATGGAGCGATCAGGGTAAGTACGACTTAAAATTCCTAAATGGCGCCTAGAGCGGCCATTGTTGAGACAGTGGCGCCACCTAGACTCATTATTGGAATTGTTACAGCCATTGTCTACAAAGTGGTCGTCCTGGGAGCAATTAGAAAGGATTATTAATCGGCCGCTAAAATTTATACGAGAAAATTATCCGCACTTTAAATATTGGCTGGATTAAGTCCCAGAAGGGTTAATGTGTATTAATATTTTAGAGCTAATCTCCAAGGGGATGAGATGGATGTTAGGTATTTGTGGTGCAGATGGTTAAGTTAAAGTTAAGTAAGGATAATTATTATTGGTTAAGGGGATTAGTTTTGTAACAAGAATTACGCTAGAATAGTGACTGTCGTATTAAAGCCAACATATTACATTACATCTCGTACATACATTACATTACATCTCGTACATACATTACATACCTAGACTACATCACGCCTGTGTTCTCTGAAAAGTTAAGCAGAAGTGTACTTGTAGTACCTACATTTCACCAGTTATGTTTTTTAAGGGAGACCCAGGAAACGATGGATGGATTGTTTGAAAGTTGATATGGCTAAGAAGGAGGTGACTTCTGAGATGACGGGAAATAGAGATGTATGGAAGAAGAAGACATGCTGCGCCGACCCCAAATGAAAAATTGGGATAAGGGCAAGAGGACGATGATGTTTTTTAAGTCTCGTGTGGGAGTGAGCCTACTGCCAACCGGGTGCAAATTCATACTCTGATCTGCTAAAAATATTATTAGCTAACTCTGTAACACTATACTCGACCTATCAATCGAACCCAAGACCTCGTGCATAGTATATATGATTAGTATATCCTTTATTCATTTTTACACTTATTAAATACATTTATGAATATTTCAATATAAGAGAAAAACATAAAAAATATAAAAATAGTAGCCCACCGGTATCGGGAACAGGGTCCAAGCTAGGCGGTCAGGGCTCCAGAGAGAGAGGAATCTCCTAACAATACGCGCAGTGTCCAGAAGAACTGCTTTGTGAATCAAGCCCTTGATCCAGCTGCCTAACGAGAGCCTTCTTAGGTATTGGTCGAGGCTCTTGGTTATTAACTGATTAACGTGGTTTCCTAAGCACGGAGAAGTCTCGATATGTAATGAACGGCCACCCATTCACAGACAGACCTCGGCAAACGTAGCTTCGAGCTCCTGTCGACCACTGCCTATATATGATCTCCCGTAATGTTCTTTGAACTCAAGTAAAATGTTCCTTGAATGAGCACTGAAATAGTTCTTATAAGTTTCTTCGTCAATTTTATTTACTACTGCTCACACCTCCAAAAATAGCAAACTTAATTGAAGAAATACTTACTTGCTACTTAATTAAGAGCGGATGTCTACACCCGCAATAATATTCCTAAAACTTGCAAATGCAAGAACAAAATCCTTTCACATTTTCCTTCGAGCATTGAAGTTTTGTATCCCCAGAAATACAAGAACGCAAAATACTTGAAGACTGGTACAATGCATCCGTTTACGAGATTCTGTGAATTACAAGATACTATTATATTTTGCAGTCTACTTACCGCAGTGTTTTGTTTCACGATCGCGCAAGACTATTTAATTTATACCATACAATTTGCAAAAGACGTGACCAAGATAATAATAACTTCAAGAATATGACTCGAGTCTGTAAACTTATGAAATTAAATTTGTTTTTAATCATATTTCGTACTTTCTGTTGGTTTGGAAAGGCTTTTATTAGTGATAGCGATGTGCCGAAAATGGAATTCAGATAAATTATAATATAATCATTGCCGAGGTTATGAAACAACGTTCTAGTTAAAAGAAGATAAATAAATAAATAAATAATGCTGGACAATCCACACAACATCATCTAGTCCCAATATTGCTGTGTGGATTGTTAAGCAGAGCGTGTGTTATGGGTACTAGATGACTGATATACTTAATACAATACATTACATAGATTTTTTTTTTTATTATACATAGCAAATACCCAGAACACCCGGAACAAATATTTGTAGATCGTACAAACATTTGTCCCAAGGCGGGAATCGAACCCGCATCCTCCTGCGTCGCAGACGGACACTCGCCCGCCGCGCCACATTGGTGGTCAGATCGGAGATGTAGTGACCAAAATTGAATAGTTTGGTCACATTTATAAGGCAGATGTAAGGGTGAACGCCGGGAGGGGACGCCCTAGAAGAACATGCACTGACCTTATTGGTGATGTACTTCAAAAAGGTCAGGTGCGTAGTACTCGCAACCGGCGTGCATGAACTTAAACGGAGCAAAAGGAGTATGTGAGGATCGTAACAGGTGGCGTTCTGTAGTGTCTGTGTACCCCAATGGGAAAAGGGCGGGATTTTATGAATTTATGTCATTGTTATGCATGTAGGTCTTTATAATTAATCCCGGGATTTGAGGTATATCCAGTTTATTCTTTCGCTGTATGAAATCAGTGTAAGTGCACCAGTAACTCTATCTCATTCCGACCTCTGGTCATTACTGATTTAAAAATAGACCCCATTGCAGCACAAACTGTAGTGTTAATTCCTGATGGGACCTTCAATAGATGAAGAGAGCCAAGAACACATACTCATATACCAAAACTGGCTGCTAAGGTGACCCTGGATGTTCTTAAGTATTTTACCCGGGCGTGGAGGCACTTTCAATGCGGCATTAGCTGCGGTGTAAATATAAAATCATTTTATGAAATGTGTTACTAGGTAGGTACTTAGTCCCATTACCATCGACCCAAATGTTTTTAACAGCTCAATTTATTACCCAATTTAGTACCAGATTCAAACAATGCCGCCGAGCAGCTGATAAAGACGCGAACGGGTACTAATCACTTAACTTTTGCACGGAGTATTTCATTTTAGAAATTCCGAACTGTCATGGTGGGCCATTAAGAGGATATTTTAACGGTTGAACAACAACTGATGCCTCTTTTGGCTGAAGGGTTAATCACCTGGGGATGAACACCACAAACGTAGTGATTTTCGTATAAATGTTAATGGCCGAATCGTTTTACTGGTAAAAGGATTACAGGGATTTATTTTGGCTGTAAATTGTTTTAACTGTTTGATTGTTATGGATTTGTTTGATTAAGTTTTTTTCTTGCTGTTGGTACAATTGGGTTTTATAATGTAATTAGCCAATAATGCTAAAATAGTGTCGTTAAAAGATACATGGGTTGGGAATCATTATTTAAATTGGCTACTAAAAATGATGAAATAAGACCAGCCTGTTACACACTCACTGCTGGAAAAACGCATCTTCTTATACAGAGAAGGCACGAGCATTGATCACCACACTCGCTCATAGAACACTGGCGACCTCATACACACTACTACTACTATACTATACTACTACTAATATACTATACTACTACTACTGTAGTATATTAATTAAAAGTCCAGGTATCCCAACGAAGTTTACACCTGCAATGTCAGTGACGTCTCAAATAAACTTAGAAAGTACCAAGACAAGTCACACCAATGTGACTTTCCAAATGATATGTACGTTTTAATTTGCACACTAGATCATATTGAAACTAACTGAATCAACATAATCCATCTAATCTCAAATGGAACTCTCGACCGCCTTTAAAATCTCACACATTAAATTAAACCCTAAATAAATACCAATAAAGTGTAATACACTTTGGGGATCGTGGTACTGTAGGGCAATACGCCTGACAGCACCTGGTAGAGAGCTAACAGCTATCGATAGAAGGTCTTAGCTAATTAATTAAGTACTTCTATAAAAAATGCGTCCAAAATAAATCTCCTACACACTAAACACGTGAAATTTGTTCTATATTCAAATAATTTCGAAATCGCTTAAGTGTTCGAAAACAGCCAGAACTAATATTCTACCAGCCTGTCATGCTCTAAGGTTCCCTTTAAACAAACCATAAAGTACAAATTTCTTTGGAATTTATCAACATTTTGACATTTATGCCGACGACCGATGTGGCGCGGTGGGCGAAGGTCCGCCTGCGACGCAGGAGGTTGCGGGTTCGATTCCCGCCCTGGAACAAATGTTTGTACGATCTACAAATATTTGTTTCGGGTGTTCTGGGTATTTACTATGTATAATAAAAAATATCTATCTATGACCTTATCAGTCATCTAGTACCCATAACACAAGCTCTGCTTAGCTTGGGGCTAGATGATGCTGTGTGGATTGTCCAGCATTATTTATTTATTTTATGTAACAGTTTTGGTTAGCTTGATGTGCTGGGGTCTGTACAAATGTGTACTTACGATGCTGAACGAGATCATAAGCTGTATTAATGTGCATCGTTCTAGAGCCTATAACCATCTTACATATGGTAGACCCAGCGTCATCACCTGCTCCTAAGGGTCGAAGCGTTATGTTAAATAGCCTATAACTACTCAGGAATGAGATCATGAAATACAAAAAAAAAACATAAATCCAACTGTAAGAAAAACGGTCTTCTGTTTTATGAAGACATTATTTCTTAATTATAGTTATGTATAAGTTAGCTATACCATACGTTAACAAACCTAGTATAAGTCTAGTGCTACTATATTTCAAAGACCTTCATATATTTTGTCTTAGGTATCCTGGGTACGTCGCAGAGGCAAGGATGAAATGCCAGAGCTCCTCACAGTTGGAGCCGTGACCTACGCTGCTGACAACCGGGTGACAGTAGCCCGGAGATACCCTGGGAACTGGAGGCTACTCATCAGGGAGGTCAAGCCTGACGACGAAGGAGTATACGAGTGCCAGATATCAACACATCCACCTAGAGTTAGCAGGACCTATTTGCATGTCAATAGTAAGTGGTTTTTATTTATTAACTAGCTTCCGCCCGTGGCTTCGCCCGCTTAGTTTGCTGATAAAAAAAATAGCCTATGTCCTTTCCCGGGGTGCAATCTATCTTTCTGACAAATTTTATCGAAATCCGTTCAGTGGTTTAGGCGTCAAAGACGAGCAAACAGATACACACACTTTACTATTAATAATATTAGTATCGGTAAGAGTTGTAGTTTTCTAATAAAAAATTGGGTTAAGCGCGAGTCGAACAAATACAAAGAGTCCCATACCATGTCGAAAAAAAACGTTCGTAGTATGATAGCACCGAAAATTACCCTGACGAAAAGATTCCTAAAACTTACTATCACTCTTTCTCTCTACACACTTCTTCGCAAAAGTTTTTCACTAACTTCCGAGACCTACGTATCTAGTTTGCGAAGCTAGCTTCATTAAAATCAGTTGATAAATTCCCAAGATTTGTACTTCAAAGTTTATATGGAATACTGTGGCTCGCAACTGTAAATTGTCTTGACTTGAGCCGTTTCCCAAGTCCCAATTCCGGCTCCCAACTAGAATTTCGTCGTTAAGAGTTCCGAACAAAACCCTTTGCCCTTGTCTGCCTTTGTATTTCAGATAGTAATAACGTTTCTTTTTAGGCTAAGTGGAACCCAGCAATAGCGTACGAAAATGGCTCAAGCTTATGTGTGGTACTATTTCTGTTTACCCTTAAATAAAACAGAATGTATTCATTCATTTACCCTCCTTAGACGAAAGCAGATTAACTAAGTGAACTAAGTTACTGTTATGGTAATAGCTTAGAGCTTGTATCTATGTACTGCATATTAATTAAGTTTACTGCTTACTGTAATAGAAAATAACAAATTTAGTTGATTATCATAAACGCCTAATTGAATATACGCCTAATAAAAAAAATACGACGACGAAAATGTGTGAAAATTTCAACGCAGCGGGTTCCAAAATCATTTACTGAGCTCATCGTATCAGGTTGTGCTTCTATGTCTCTTCCATCCTGTATAGCTTAATAGGAGCTATGACTGTCTCGTTGGTCTAAACGCGACTGCTAAACATGAGGTCCTGGGTTCGATTCCCGGGTCGAGCAATGTGTTACTGGGATTTTTATTATAAATTTCTCAGATGTGTGCCCGGTTAATGGCGATGGCTTTCCCCCTATTACATAGGACTTAAAAACATAACTGGTGACATGTGGATGTACCATAGGTACACTTCTGCCCAACACTTCAAGTAAATACAGTCGTGATGTTATGTAAAGAATGATAAACTATCATAATCGTCAAACGACTTCACAGTTGCTTTCATTACATGTCAAAAACAAACTCCTATTGATCTTCTTTGCAAAAATAAAATGTCGCCTTGTTAATAAAGATCAATTTTGTTAATCTCTTGGCAATAATAATACATATTCTCCTCACGATCCAAACATGACGATATGATTATAATATTAAAATAGACAGTTCAAAATTCAGCTCAGCTTTAGTCCCAAGGGCACGACATAAGTATTACATAGAAAAGCAATTATAAAGCTGACCACGTGCCTATTCCCCGTCATCATCTGTAGGATATACTCATAAATAATTTACGTTGTACGTTCCCAAGACGGTCTTTTTACCGGAATACGGCCGTGTCCGACCTAAAGGTCAACTATGAACCTTTTCAAGGGCCGTTTGGGAAATGCAACATGTAACGGATGCTACAAGATTGGGCTTGATCGGTTGAGGAAGGTTGAGACAGACGTTTTTTGAGATTGTGTAAACTTTTGTTCTACTTTTTGCATGGTGGTCATCATCTACGCAGTAAGCCAGCATTTGGGGAGCTAGTCTGATATCCTTGACGCTTCATGTATATATATAACACTCCATCTTTCGTTCGACTTTCACAAATTGGGTAATGCCCTTTTTGCTATGTTTCAACAACCATTTTTGCACCATTATCATCATTAAAGCCCACAGCCTTCACTCACTGCTGAGTATTACTTTATCTCATTCTTTGCTGTTTTTTAAGACCTTTATCCAGATTGACGAAGTTATTGATTGATGAAAATGCCAATATATGTACATTTAAAAGTTTCCTTATTTTTTTGTACAGTAAGCCAAACGTCAGTGGTATCAACTTGAACTGGCCTTACGTAATATGGAATTTCAGTAAAATGCGAACATATCTTCACGCACATACACCACATATACTAACAACTATTCATAATTCAATTTTGCAAGTCAAGACTGAATTAGCATTTGGTTTGCAATACCTTTGCTTAATAATATTACCTGTTATCTAATTAGGACCTAACTATGAACTACTACGTGCACTTACATGTGTCATCAAATACGAGGACACTAGATCCCACGACACAGGGTATCCTAGTGTGGGATCTAGTGTGGAGTTACTCAATTGCATACAAATTTGTTTAACAATCCATTATTGATGCTTTTAGATTTATATTTATGCTTATTATGTCTGTAAACTTGTTCTTAATAAATTCTATACTATCTTACACCGGTTCTGTTTATATCTAAAATACTTTGCACACAAATGTACAGAGGCGGGCTTAATGCCATATGCATTGTCTACCAGTCAACCTTTGTGTGATGAAAAGACAAACAGTGGTAGGTGCAAATTCTTAAAAGAAAAGGGAACAGAATAAAATAAATATATATAGATTATAAACTATAAATAAAATTCCTAACGTACATGCTTTTAGCTCAAAATTTACGAGAAACACAAATTTTGACTTACCCTTAACAAAACACATTTTCATCTGACCTGGTGATGATGCTTTGTGATGCTCTTCAGAAAATTTAGGTGCGTAGTATTTTGAACTGGAGGGCTTATAGTACGCACGATCAGGTATATGACCGTAATCTAAACAAAAGGAGTACATAAGAATCGTAGCTGGTAGTGTTCTGTAGTTTCTGCCTAATCCCATGGAAAAAGGCGTAAGGTTACATAAACTTACGCCTTTTTCCATAGGTACATACCTATATGTGTCTTGAAAACAAACAAGGCGTGTAAGCCAATTTCAATGAGATATGCGCGTATGTAGTTATTAATAGCAACCATTAAATTGCCTAAAGCGCTGCCTTTGATGTAACTGAGAAACAAGATCACGTTTAACGTGAGCATCCTAAAACGGATTAACTTTCGTGCTCTTAGGAAGGTTATACCTGTAATGTTTTACCAGGTAATTTTTATGTTTTTGTTTAACCAATCATCGACCTAGCCTTTCTGTCGTTACGGGCAGGCAGAAGCCCAAAATCAAAATAAAAACAAAATCAAAATTCATTTATTCAAATTAGGCTGAGAATCAGCACTTTTTGAACGTCAAAACGTTTAAAAAAGACAGTCCCCCAAAACGCACACCCTTCACCACTTCCTAGTGTTTTTGCTGGGAAGACGAAGTGGCAGAACAAACTCTGCAGCAACACGTCTGTCTGATAGTTTGAAGAACTTGAAGCTATAAAACATATGCCAAAAAAAAAAAGTCAATCATCTTTATACATAATTAAATTAAATAATTTGCTACATGTTAGTTAGCACACACCAAAAGTCTGACAACCAGTCTAACCAAAGTGTACCGAGTAAATAGGTGGTGGGGCGATCAGGACAGGCGTGCGCCCTCCTTCAACATCGTGAATATAGTCTTATATATCACTATCACCGCGTACCTGAGGTCAAACTCGAAGCCGACCCCAACAAAGTTGGGAAACTATGTTGGGGTCGGCTTCAAGTTTAACCGGATGCAGCTGAATACCAGTATTTTACATGGAAGGACCGCCTTTTTTTGTACCGGAGTAAAAATTCTAATGGACGTCTTCGACATTGGGAGGGATTTTTCATTCTCATGCTGATTAAAAACCACTTTGTTGTTCAAAACTCACACTTGGAGCTTGTGCGGATTGCGTGAGGCAATCCCCCCCCCCCCCAGTGCTAGCCTCTGCGGGTCACCTCAAGACTGCTGGGGGAGTGAGGTGTTAGACTTAGATTTCACGATGTCTACGACAGGCGTGCGTGGAGCGCCTGCCTATTCAGACGTACACAACCCAATGACAGGGTGACAAGACATCCCTTGGTTAGACAGGTTTTCATGGTCTTGGGCTTGCCCGTAATGACACTGAAAGATCGACAAATGACAGCTACAAATAACGGCTTAACAACGTGATTTCCGAGTCACGGAAGAGTTTCGGTATGTAAACTATGGTCACCTATCCACGGAACGACCTTGGCAAGCGTAGCTTTACCATCGATTGACCTGTGCTGCTGATATAATTGAGCTTCAAGCCCATCATAAAGTCACATATACTGTGAACTTTAATATTTCATTCACTACATTAAAATAACGTATTTTAATACTGGAGTGTGATTAGTGGAACGATTAATCATCTTCTCGAGATCGGTCTCGGAATGGAGTTGGATTCAGTCTAGTGGGCTTATTTGCATAAAAATGTATTAAAATATTCAGCATATTTTTTGGACAGTAATAAATGGCTTAGTTGAATGGTGTAGAGCTTGAATTACATGGAGGTTATCAAAAGTTATTCTTAACTCCATTATTACTGTTGCCGAGGAGTTTGTTGTGTCGTTTCTTCTTTGCCGCAAAAACAGTAGGAAGCGGTGAAGGGTGGGCAATTTCGGGAACGGTTTTATATAAATTTTTGACGTTCAAAAAGTGGTTATTCTCAGTCTCAACGTCATCATCACGCTATACTAGTCCACAGCTGGACATAGCCCTCTCATAATGAGCGCCATAGCGCCCTATCTTCAACTTGCCGCATCCAGCATCTGCCTGCAGTCTTTCGCAGACAGTCATCCCACCTGGTCAGAGGGCGTAATACACTACGTTTGCCGAGTCGCGGTCTCCACTCAAGAACACGTTTACCCTAGCGGTTGTCGGTTCTTCGCGAGATATGGCCAGCCCACTGCCACTTCAACTTCTCAGTCTAATTCGTTATATTTTTATTTGGTTATTAAAAATCACAATTTCATTTCGGTCTAGTGACGTCAGATAGTAGCAATGCTGTCCCTATTCTAGCATAGACTTTATAACAATAGTGACTTAATTTATTTTTGAGATATTAAAACCTTTCTTAATATTTCAGAATCGTATCGAAAATTCACAGAAAACAAATCGAAATTGAAACTTTTTTGGTACTTACATCACTCTCATATTTTTTTTGCGTTACTCGCAAAGATAGCCTCATCTAATAATATGGATAAGAAATCCCACTCAGTATAATATTGTGTGGGAATTTGTATCCTTCATACAGAATACTAGGTATGAGAATAATTAAATAGTTAGTTGTACTTATGATAATATTTTGGATAGGTACTTATGCCAAAAAGCATGTTGGATAAAAGTCTCTAACATAAAGCCGTGAAAGACGGTCAAGATGCGAATGAATGTATTATTTTTTTTGGATTCGGCATGGGCATTGTCGAGGCCGGTTGTCGAGACGGGCCTCGATAGCAAGGACAGAATGAAATGTTTACTGTAAAATTTAACCTATTATGTACAAAAATATTTAAAAGATTATTAGTGGCTACCTACATGCATAATACAATAGAATAGTCAAGTAGTGTGTCGGTAAGACGAAAATATTTGCGATTTGTGCACACGTATGTATGCGATCTATAAATATATGTGTTGCAGCTACAAGCCCGTACACATAACGAAACAACATTTTTTTTAAATAGAACTACGGGTTCTATGAACTACCTATATAACTTCTACTATTTAACAAACAAAAAAAAACACAACAAACCTTTTTTCGTTCCCTCTTTCTTTTTTTTCTTCCTCATTTTTCCCACTCGATTCAAGAGATAAAATATACGAACGCCCATTTATTACAGTATATGCCAAAAATATAAGTCTACCACCAAAGTATACTGTCGATTGATCGCCCCTATCTATCCTGACTAGGCCAAAATCTAGGCACCCTTTTCATCGAAATTGTCCCTTCCAAATTTTGGTCTAACTCCTGACATTCGAGATATTATCTAGAGGCCCTAACCTTTAACACAGAATAGTATAGTAGGTCGGTTTTATATAACGAGTGAAAACAGATAAGAATAATTAATTCTAAATCAACATAATATAACGACGAATTTTGACGACCGATGTGGCGCGGCGGGCGAAGGTCCACCTGTGACGGAGGAGGTTGCGGGTTCGATTCCCGTCTTAGGACATAATAATATGTTTGTACGATCTACAAATATTTGTTCCGGGTGTTCTGGGTTTTTGCTATGTATACTAAAAATATCTATCTATGTAATGTATTGTATAAAGTATATCAGTCATCTAGTACCCATAACACAAGCTCTGCTTAGCTTGGGGCTAGACCACGCCTGTATTCCCCGAAGGGTTGGGCAGACTAGAGGTGTACCTAAAGTACACCCACATTTAACCAATTATGTTTAAGTCCCTTGTGTATCCAAAAGGTGGTGGGCCTACTGCGGTGAACCGGGCTTGCATCCAGACTCCTGAAAACTCACGCTGCTACTGAAAAATTTCTGACGAAAATTCCAATAACACATTGCTTGACCCGGGAATAGAACCCAGGCCTCATCGGCGCTTGCGATCACTACACCAATGAGGAAGTAAAAAAAAGTCAAAACTAAAAACACTGATAAATACATACTTGTAATATTGCCCAGTAATTGGTTTGTGGATTTGCAGTCGCTCCATGTAAAATACTATTATTCTGGTTTGACTAGCAGCGTGTCTATGTGTGCGTGCGTTTTTAGACTTTGCATAAAGCTGACCTTCTTTAACTATTCCATGCCTCCGGCCAGACACGAAGCTTTCCGAAAGATTGTCGGCTGTAATCGATATTTTGGTATTATTAATGTCTAGGATTTTACGGTATACCGAACTGGATATTCAGTGGAAGTTTCTGCTACGTTGGTGGGTAGTAATGAGAATTCTATGCAATATTAACTAGGAGCTTGACGTCATACTGTTTCCCACGTATAAAGTGACAAGACAGCTGTTCGTTTATGTCAGCGTGCCCAACATGAATCCTTGACGTACCTAAACGTCAATTCGAACGACACGGTTGGCGCAGTGGCTGAGCGATCAACTGCTGCGCCGCGTGTCGTGGGTTCGATTCCCGCACGGAACAAATATTTGTATGGCCTACAGGTAATTGTTCCGGGTCTGGCTGTTCATGTATGTGACTTAAAATGTTTGTAAACGCACCCACGACACAGGAGAAATTCCTAGTGTGGGGCAAAGTTAAAAAAAAAAAAAAAACATTACAATCCTGCCTCAAAATTCACGTATAAAGGTATCGTCACCACATGCACACATATCAACTTGAAAAGGGATCGTCACCGTATCAACTTCAGCCGTGCAGTATTCTTTGTATGAAACTCTCTACTGCAACTCACACTAATCGGAAACGTCACGTAATCGCCTCGCCTCGGGACAAGCTCGAAGCGAAAGTGCGATACGGAGACGATCCTTTTCCGAGGTGATATTTGTGCTATGACCTTTATTAATGTACATATATGAAATAAGCACAATCAGTATTACCCATAGAAATGATTAAGTCTTAAAAATAAATTAATCATCTTATAGTTTTATTTCAAGAATACAAAGATGCGTAAAACCACAAAATTTCTATTCATACATACTTTAGAAGAAAATTGATATTGAATTTTAATTGAGTGCTATGTAAGGTAAGTATGCTCATGACTAGAGAATGGTAGCACAGCCCTTATTATCATGCATTTTTTTTTTAATCTTTGCCCCACACTAGGAATTTCTCCTGTGTCGTGGGTGCGTTTACGAACATTTAAAGTCACATACACAAATAGCCAGATCCGGAACTACTATCTATAAACCACACAAATATTTGTTTCGTGTGGGGATTGAATACTTAAAATTAACTATGCACTAACACTGACGCGTGCACTCCGCGCTCTCAACCTCAAATACTTTGATATATTCCATTGTTCTCTGAGTTAGTTCACCAAAAATGCATTGTTTTTGATTAATTACAAAATGTATTATTTTTATTGTACACTATCGCATTACTATCCAACTTACGACTATCTTTGAACGATTACCCCGTTCAAAGATAGTTAGATAGTTGGATAAAAATTAAACAAATAAATAAAAACTCTGGATTAAGACATATGTTGCAAACAAAACATCAAATTTGAATGTTTCATTAATTTTTAATTGTTCAAGAAATAATTATGTCACAGTCTGTTTTAATCACATCCAACAGAAGCTTAGAACCACTCTCAAATTACATAAACTCGATTATAATCTTCCTCGCATCGTTATTAATTGGAGCCCTTTCCTCAAAGCACAAAACGTAATACATACTTAATGTAATACGGAACCCCTCAGTATATCTATCAATAGGGAACATTTATGAAAGTTTTAATGAGTTCCCTCAACGAAGTGTGCAAGAGTTATGAGTGTTACACGAATGAGGATCCATTGGTGGGTGTCGCTATGAAGTTGGATGTCATTATTTTGTCATTACTCTTTCATAAAATGGAGGAGCTCGTGGCTAAATGAAAACCGCCGCACGGGTTGATCAAATTTTAAGCTACACTTGCCAAGGTCAGTCTATGGGTGGGTGATTGTTCGTAACGTATCGAGACTCCTCCGTGCCTCGGAAAGCGCGTTAAGCCGTTGGTCCCGGCTGTCATTTATAGATCTTTGACAATCGTTACGGGTAGTCATAAGCCCGAAAGTCTGACAACCAGTCTTACCAAGGGGTATCGAGTTGCTCAGTAACTGAGTTGTGGAGGTCAGATAGGCAGTCGCTCCATGTAAAGTACTGGTATTAAGCTGCATCCGGTTTGACTGGAAGCCAACCCCAACATTGTTGGGAAAAAGGCTAGGCAGATGATGACTCTTACATAAAATATGTAGAGGTACTCGTTACTACTGCGTTGAATTCTACGTTCGACTTTTTTTTCATAATAAATCGTTGCCCCCACACCAAAAAGTTCTCCTGTGTCGTGGGTGCGTTAACAAACATTTAAAGGTCACATAATACACGAACAGCCAGACCTGGAACAACTACCTTTTGTCCATACAAATATCACACATATCTTTATACCATCATTGGCTTCTAATTTTCTTCTGACTTAGACAGGTCTACCCTGGTGACTTTTTGCAGTTATCTCTTTTCTTGGCCATGGAATACAAGCGATTTAGTAGCGAAATAATAATTGCTCAATTTCAATTCAGCATTGCAACTCCTTCGCGGCTGTTTCAGGCGCCATTGGGCACTATGAGAAACATATTTTAAATGACTCTTGTAATAACTGCATTGTCGCGATAATTTACAGGTTAAAATACATTTGAATGACTATCAGATAAACCACCAAGCAAGCCTAAACAAAGAAAAGTGGAATAGAGTCACCTCCTTTCTAGCCATATCATTTTTCACACAGTCCATCCATCTTTGGTCTTCCTCTATTCTGAGGAAACTGAGTGGAGTGCAGACGGAGTTATGTCTGGAAATTAAGTTAGGTAAGTTAAGGAAAGTTTTGAGTATGAATTTGGATGGTTATTAGAGTCAATGACATCCTCATTCCTCCTCATCACAAGTCCATTCTATGCCAACTGATTTCCAAACACTCAGAGAAATCTTCAATATTATTTTCAAGTCATATTCAAACCTCATTTATTTTTGTCCACAGCGCCTCAAGTGTGGGTAGTCGACGAGGCTGGTGCCCCTCTACTGGAGAAGTACTACGAAGCTGAGTCGACCCTAGCGCTCCTCTGCAGAGCGCGGCACGTTGAATCTCCCACGCTGCTGACGTGGCTGCACGAGGGAAGGGCGCTGAATGCTGATACTACTCGCGGAGGGATCAGGTAAGACAAGAAATTGGCACTGCATGCTCATACAGCTCGCAGAGGGATCAGATAAGGCAAGATATATTTCTGCCAAAGGCGCTAAATGGTAGTACTCCTCGCGGAGGGATCAAGTAAGACAAAAAATCTTTTGACTAGCGGCACTGAGTGCTCCTACTGCTCGCAAAAGGAACAGGTTAGACGTCTAGATATCTTGTCAAAGGCGCTTAATGCTGGTACCACTTGGAGAGGGATCAGGTAGAACGAGACATCTCCCTACTAGAGGCGTTGAATACTGGTACTACTCGGGGATGATCTTTGTCAATATCAAGGTCCGCTTTGGGACGTGGAAATCTGTAAAAATACATACATAGTTTACTAAGGATTAGCCAATACCAAAGAATGATGATTGCGCAAAAATACTGTTAGAACACAACTCATTTCTGAACCTGTGATGAAAATTTCCAGTTGCAAATACACGTGTCTTACGAGAAGAATGTCTGATTATATGATCTGAATTATTGAATTAAAATACGTAGCTCAGGTTTTAATCACTACTTAAATAAATAAATCCTAAATAATGCTGGACAATCCACACAGCACCGTCTAGCCCCAAACTAAGCAGAGCTTGTGTTATGGCTAATAGATGACTGATATACTTAATACAATACATTACATAGTATATGTTTATTATACATAGCAAATACCCAGAACACCGGGAATAAATCTTAGTAGATCGTACAAACTCTTGCGTCCCAGGCGGACCTTCGCCCGCCGCGCGACATCGGTCGTCATTTATTTAATTAATACAAAAATTGACACCGTAATATGCTGGTCGCTTGATGTTACAGAATAGATAGAGATAGCTATATATTAGAGCGCGAAAAAAACTGTACAAATAGGCGCGAAATTCAAAAGTAGAACCATTAATTTTATTCTACCCTAAGATTCTGTAATACACCCTAAAATAGTTCTCACTTTAGTCGCACGCTCAAGCATTTTCATCAAAGCATACTTTTGTCAGCGAATTTTCAAGCTCTTAAGACCCGCATACACTGTTATAATGAGGTCTCGACTATTTCAATTTAAGTTCTGGTAATGTGTTTTAGAAGAGAAAATCTAGTCAAAGTATGTGTGGATTAATAATTTGGCTGCGACATGCTTTCTAGGTTAAGCTTGGATCTTAATTAAATTTAACTTAAAGTAACTGACTGCTACAAGTTTCTAAAGCAAGTGTGGACGGTTTTGTAAGTTACAAAAGTTGAAAACTATTTACTAGGGATGATCTGTTTTTTTTTGCTGCCGCGTTGGTTAAGTGGATACAATCGCTATTACAGAGCGTGAGGTCTTGGGTCCGGTTCCTAGGTCTGGCAAAGTGTTATTGGGTTTTTAGAATAGGAATTTTCTTATTACTAGCCCATGGTCTGGATTTGTGCCCGATTGATAGCAATAGGCTCGCTCCCTATTACTTAGTGGGTGTTACTTAAGGCGCACCTCTGCACAACCTTTCGCTTGCTTGTTTTGGCTAATCTCCAAAACCGCTGGATCGATTTTGAAGAGACTTTCACTGGCAGATAGCCGATGCTATAAGGAGTAATATAGACTTTGAGTTTTGTTATGGAAAAAGAATAAGGGTTCTAAGCGAAAAATTAAACCCCGTGAAATCCACGGGCGAAGTCGCAGGTAACAGCGTAATATTTCTCCAGAACCCAGTTATTGGGTTGGAAAATACTCCTTCATAAGACTGTTTCTCAAACTTTCTGGCTGCTGACTACCCGTAACGACTGTCAAAGATCGAGAAATGAGCCGGGATCAAAATATAAACGTTGTTTTCCGACGCATAGAGACGTCTTGGTGTTTATGTAATGGATAGTAACCCATCCAACCAACCATCCAAGGACCGACCTTGGCAAGTGTTGCTTAACCCTGGACGGTTATTACATAGCCACAAACAATTCGGTAAGAATATCTAAACTAAACCACGAAATAAGTTTTTAGTTGTGTGTCTATTTTTTTCACTACAAAAAAGAATTTTCCAGCCAGCCATTTATATTTTGGTGACAAACAAAGGGTCAAATAAACGAGTGGAAACTTCTGAAGTAAGTAGGGACCCACAGGTCTTAAACTTGAAGTGGAATAAGTCGCCAAATTACATACATTTATGTTGGTAGGTGTTTTACACAATTCCTTGATGAGTTTGAATGGTTTTTTGTGGAACAGTGACAAGGTCATACATATATGGAGCAAGAGGTGCAATCGCACTGTTCAGCCATGTGTGGCGTACCATTCATACTTATATACTTATATTAATATCATAAGTAGGAAAGTGTGTGAGTCTGTTTGTCCGTCTTTCACTTGCCGAGAACCACTAAACAGATTGCGATAAAATTTGGCTGAGAGATAGATAGCATCCCAGCTACTTTTTATCAGCAAACCACGAGGTAAAGCCGCGGGCGGAAACTAGTATTAAATAAGTGTCAGTCATAATTTGTTTTTCTTTTGTTTTTTTTTTTTGCTGTAAGTCTTCCAGGTTCTATTAAATAAATAATTTACAGTCACAATCATAAATACCGTACATTAACTCAGGATTTTTAAAGCGATTTTCTACTAAAGTTTTGATTAAAATATGTGTTACAGTGCAATAAGTGTTATGAACACAGTATTCTCGAAACTATACTATTATGAAATAGGGCTTTCCTGAAAGTATTAATCGTTATTGCACGAGGAAATCGCTTATGAATTTTGTGTCAGGATATTTATACTCGTGACCGAATAGGTAGTTTAAATAATAATAATACCAGCCTGTTACTGTCCCACTGCAGAGCAAAGGCCTCTTCTCATACAGAGAAGGTCCAAACATTAATCACTACGCTTGCTCAAGAAGGATTGGCGATTTATATTAATTATAAGTCCAGGTTTCCTCACGATGTTTTCCTTCACCGATGCTTTTTAATATTAAATAATTTAGAAATTACATATGAATTGAAAAAGTCACATTGGTACTTGCCCAGATTTGAACCCACAACCTCTTGCACAAAAGGCGAGGTCTTAACCACCGGGCCATCACGATATTCTCATCCGACGATAGATAGTTTATGCTCAATAAATTATTTGTGACATTAAGTCCCAACTCATTTTTGTTTGATATTGCCAATAGCATATACATTGTTGAGGATTATATTTAGTAATGCCTTACGTCCTTTTACAACCATAATATTCTTAAAAAGAAATTGAAATAATCTAACTTGACCACTAGACAACCGTATCCAAACAAAGTACTCCAAAACAAAATAAAACAAAACACTAACTCTAAATCCCTCCCAACCCCTTTCACTAACTTTAAATTATAACTTTTCACCATAAAAAATTCAAATCACTATCCAAGCATGGTAATAATGGTTTATTTTACATTCTATTGGTACATTATAGTGTATACAGAAAAAGGGAAGCCAACCGGATTGCTTATAAATATACAATGTAAACGGGCCGGCTCACGCAAACGTGAAACTTGAAGCAGGGCCAGACATTTATGAAATTTTAAATAGATACCGCTTGAAAACTCGCCCGTTGACAACAACCTAATGGAACGTTGATGTTAAGGATATTGTGAACTGGCCGGAAATATGACTGGTTCAAACTCTTTGTTTTTTTTTTACATTTGGAAATGTCATTGACGTCTGACGTCTAAGGGATTTGACGTTTTAAATTCTGTAAAAAGATTTGGAAATTGACGGTTTTCAACAGAGTATTTACCGTGATGTTTTTATCACGCCTGTATTATATGAAGTGTTAGGCAGAAGTGTACCTATAGCACACTCATATTTGGTCAGTTATGTTGAAGTCCCCTGTCATAGGAAGCGTGCCTATTGCCACCATCCATTTTTATATATAGATCCCGCTTGAAAACTCATCAACGTTGACATCAACCTAATGGAACGTTGATGTTAAGGATATTGTGAACTGGCCGGAAATATAACTGAATCACATATTATCACTTTTTCTCTTACCTAGAGATTTGATAGATTTGGAAATGTAATTCAAGTCTTAAAGTCTAAGAGATTTGGGAGATTCAGATTTGAAATTTTAAAGTCTTCGCGATTTGTAAATTGATGTTTTACAACAGAGCGTAAAGTTACCGTGGTGTTTTGGAACATTACATTAACCTTGTATTCCTTGATGTGTCCTAATCGTTTCTCAAGAATAAGTCTATAAAATTCAAATAGATTTATCATATCAATATAGATTTTGCTGATTTTGTGCTTTACTTCTAGATGCCATAAAATATTATTCCATTTTCCTCGTTCCGTTTTTAAATTTACCTTTTTTTTTACAGTGTGAAAACTGAGCAAGTGCCGGGAGGCGCTGACAGCCAGCTGCGTTTGGCACGTGTCAACAGCAGCGACGCCGGCAACTACACATGCGCAGTCCGCGGCGCCAGATCTCACACCGTGTCGGTGCATGTGCTAAACGGTACGTATCGGGGATATTATTAACGTAAAACATCTGTAGTGCGATCGACCTGTATGCAGGGTGTTTGCTGTGTTATACCACAAACAAAAAAGTTATGACGGCTTAAAGGCAAGATTCCGGATGATTAAAAAAAAAACTAAAGAATAACATATCTAAACTAAGGACATAGGATCTCTCTCACAATACATACATAGGACATAGGAGCTCTTATCCTCCGACCCTTTGCTTGAGCCAGCCCGCGTAGCTGAGCCAGTAGTTGTTTAAACTAGTCCCTAAATAATATATCTATTAAATCCAGACCGTCCCTTGCTGTCTTCTCCCAGCTAAGTCCTAAGAAGAAGCTCGTACCCCGAAGGGGGTGCTCTTAGCGATTGGTCGCTTAGGTTTTCAGTTTTACGCCCTGGCTGGTGGCCTTAATTTTTAATTAAGTCCCTACAAGAAAGTTCGGTTAAGAAGTTGATATCCCTGAAGGATAAACTGCGAGATGCCAATTCCAAAAAAAAAACATGCTTTTATTCCATCATGCCACCTATCTACCGTCTGTAATAATGCTGTATGCATGAGAACATATTTTGATTTTATTTTTAATAGGGATGTCCTATTATAAAACCAGTCGAATAGCTTTATTTATGAACACAGTTGAAAAAGAAGATAAAATATAATAAATATTAATCAATTGTACATAGACAAGGTCAGGTCGGACGGTGACCCCCAAACTAAGCTGGCTAACTGGCCTGTATTTTGGTGTCAGAGTTTCGATTTTTTGTATTTGTAGGCTTGTACACAGAGATTATAAAAAAAATAAAAAGGAGAGTATAACGAGACAAGTCAAAACAAAAGCAAAACACATCGGGGAATGCATGTGTGCGTTTATATTATTAAAAAAAAACAAATCGTCGCAAACTATGTGTAACGAGAAATAGTTTGAAACCAGCAGGTTTACATGAAAATCGATATGAATTAAAGTTCTGAGTTCTGAGTACCGAGTTTCTGATACAATGGATCATGGACCTGTGTGTTCCCTATTCAAATAACTGTACGATCGGAAGGTAGAATAGTTGCATCAGTCTCCGTGTGTGAGACTAGTGTAAAACCACCGATATTAATAAACGAACTTCGTATACTAACTTTATTGTCAATAGTAGAGTGACAGTATGGGCGAAGTTGCTGAAAGCCTGCGCTATGGCTCTGACTTACACATGAGCTGTAGCATTATGCTGTGTGATGGACCTTATGCGTTGGTGTCTTTCCTTCTATTTCTTTTTTTTTTATTGGGACAAACCACCACACTTTTTCCAACCGCTGCAACTCCTGAAAGGCAGAATTAGCAGTGGCAACAAGAACCAGAAAAGCGTTGAAATGTAGCTTGACGAGTCTCGGAGAAATGTTTCAATTGCCTTGGATTCCGCAACGAAATTAATTAGAAGAAAAAATACATAATTTCGTAATTTTTTTCTCAATTAATTTCTGTCCCTCAAGACACGGGTGACCCTAGTTTGAGACGCAGGGTTCCTGATAATGGCTACTGCTCTTAAAACCAGCCGAAACAAAGTTAGTCACGGTCTCTTTTGAAGTCCTGACCGTATTTTGCTCAAGAGAACCATGCTGATTAGTGCAGACTTAAATTTTGAATGCGCTTTGTTCAAGGCAAATCAACTTCTTTCTTTATGTTTATTATGTATCCTATCCTACATCTACTCTACCTCACGGTAGCCATGATGTGGCGCGTTTGCTAATCAAATCGTTGAAAATAGGCGTAAGAAACTGGCTTTGACGATTAAAAAGAAAAACTTCGCAATTAAAAGCCATGTCATGTGTCTATCAAACTACGCTAGCGATAGCAAGGTACTAGAAAATGTTAACCATATAAATGTATGAATCAATCCAATTTTCAAATAAATCAATCATATTTGATCATAAAATAAAATAAAAATGTAACCGAAGATCGCAAGATCAAATATCAAAATTCAATCTTTGATATTAAGGTTTGGGCCACAAAATATTTTTCAAGTTCCATCTCAACTCACAAATGATATTATTATGCAAATAAAAAACACGAAACTTTTATACGAGTATCGCAAAAACTGATTTAAGTAGTAAAAGAAAACTTCAAAGAGAGATGCGCCTAAAATAATAATAGCTCCCTTTCTAGTAGTAGGTTGTATTAAAATTTCATAAACAAGATAGTTAAATCCAAACAAGTAACTGCAACTTTTTCCTTTCATCTTTTGGTTGGGTTAATGTGACAGTTCTTTTTTTTATTTTGGTAAAAGGCTTGTACGTCATCGTCACCCTCCAGGTCTTATTACATTTTATTTAGGATGGTACAGCGTGCCTTCCTCTTCTTTACATATCTATTTGGTGACATCTCAATTGTCACCTCCTTCTAGTCATGTCAACTTGCTTGTGTTTCCATCAAGTAAATACATTGACGACCTATGTGGTATGAAGGTCCGCCTGCGATGCAGGAGGTTGCGGGTACGATTCACGCCTTGGGACAAATGTTTGTACGATCTACAAAGATGTGTTCCGGGTGTTCTGTGTATTTGCTATGTATAATAAAAATATCTATCTAAGTAATGTATTGTATTAAGTATATCAGTCATCTAGTACCCATAACACAAGCTCTGCTTAGCTTGGGGCTAGATAATGCTGTTTGGATTGACCAGCATTTTTTTTTGTATGTTGCGTTACCAAAGATATTAATGTAAGGCAATTGAGATGAGACTGTTGAGATGGATGTGTGGTGTCACTCGTACGGATAGAATTAAATAGACACGAATATGTAAGAAGTCGGAAAGTGGTTCTGTTATTTGAGTATTTGTGTGATAAGCGGTTATTACCTGCCACTGTTGGTCTCTGCATCACCCAAAGGTTGACTGGTAGAAAATGCCTATGGCATTAAGTCCGCCTCTGTACATTTGTGTGCTTAAAGTATTAAGTATTAAATAAATAAATAAATATAAGAGCGTATTATTATGTGCTAGTGTTTTGTTGATACTAACGTAACTCAATACATTATTATTATTATCATCTTGTATTATAGATAGGTCATCTCACGAAGGCAGGTTGCCTTTAAGTGTGTGTGTGTAGGATTTTAGTCGCACCTACAAACATTGTGTGTGTGCAACAGACACACAATGAAAGCCAACCCGCCATCCTGAGATAAAACATCTATACCTGCTTACGTTTTTTCTGCCTTCTTATACGTATGTCCTCCGTGTCAATTTAACAATTATTTCTTCTCTTTTTAACGTGAAAGAAGGAGGAGTATTTGATTCAGGTTCCTTTAAAATCACCGGTACGCCTAGTAATTTTGAGGGAAGGCCTATTCCTGTAATAAAAAATGTTAAAAAACTAACCGCAATCTCATCTCAGCGACAATCAATGTCAAAAATTTACGAAAACTAGACATTCACAGACACATCATTCCCAGTTTAAGTATGCAGTTCAGGGTGGCGCTGCTTGTCAAAGAAAACAGGCAATATTGCGGAAAAATCGGTGCATATTACTTTTGTTCCCGGTTAAATCAATTCAATTCAATTCATTTATTTAAATCAGACTACAGTTGTCCATATATTGTTTGTAGAATACATTAGAATTAACAAACTATGTTAGTAGAAACTTAAATAGAAACTATTTGATATGGACATCTATCCAGTGCCTCCATAGAGGACTTTCTATATTTTCAGCAATCACCCTCAGGTAGCTGTTGGGACTGTCCCGCACCCAGCGCATCATGACTGTTAACCCACTTGCATATACATATATATTGGTAGTAATATATTTTTGACAGATTGACACTGATATCAGAATACGATGGTGTCGTATTTTAAAAATAAATACAGGATATACCTCTCAGATTATATTCATGTTCTAACCCAAACCGTTTGTTCCAGAAGAAAGCTTAGCGGAGCTGCACGCCGGGACCCGTTCCCTGCACCCTCCGTCAGTGACC
This sequence comes from Phlogophora meticulosa, assembly GCA_905147745.2. Taxonomy (NCBI): domain Eukaryota; kingdom Metazoa; phylum Arthropoda; class Insecta; order Lepidoptera; family Noctuidae; genus Phlogophora; species Phlogophora meticulosa. Next base: position 14,508,110 of record LR990531.1, on the reverse strand, counting down.
ACGCTCATCTTATTCCTCACCATACTTTACCTAGCAGAGGGAACACTGTTAATGAAACCTGTGATCACTTTCGCAGCTCTAGCACGTATTGAACCGGCCCAAGGCCCACCGAACGAACTTTATATATTGTTGCCGACGTGATAAAAAGCGTTTGGATAACATGTAAATATACGTTTGATTATGAAGATAAATTATGAATAGTTATTGGGAAATAAAATTTCATTGTATACTTGGTTGTTTTATTTTACAGCCTTGCTTAAGATACTGCGTAATATCGGCCTCTATAATGAATGAAATGAGAGGTCGTGAGGAGATCCTGGCAAAAGTGTTTGCAGAAAAAATGTACAAAGTTCCACACAGAATCCCTTGGCAAGCAATCTGATGCAGTTGGTGGCAATAAATTAATCGGAGATTAAACTAAAACTGCTTCAAAAATTATAGTTTCTGTATGTTTTTGTTTTTTTTAAATAGTTAAGCTATCTGTTTTGAAACCCCACAAAAGAAAAAGGAACACGACTAAATTCAATGGCGCCCGCCATGTTTTTTTTTCAACATCCATGTAGTCAGACATGACAAATCGAATGAATACTCATTTGTATTAAGATCAATTAAGCCGTGTAGGCCTCAAAGAAATAGACATACATACACTTAAAAAACATTACCTTACTACATGAGTAGTCGGATAAAAAGTTGTCATAGTGATTTAATTTAATATATCTGGAACATCGCAATAACCCTAAAAACTAGTGTTAATAGAACCTGTAGTTATTTACAGGTTTAAGAATCTCTTGATTTCTCTTGGTTTAAAACTACCCAAAGTTTTCTGAAAACCCCCGATTTCTGTCGGTAAGTATTTTAATTTTTTACGAGTCAACTTCTAGAATAACTCTTGACCTAAATTTGGTATCAACAAAACCTTTTAAAACTTCGGTAAATAATAAAGTTGGAGCAGCAGTTGAGTGCTGAAAATATATAAGCAAAATTTTTTTTTTGAGTGCTGCGGGTACCTGGCTGAAATTCACAAATAGCTGCTTTTATAATCCTCTTTTTCATTTTCACACGTAGCATCTGCTTAACACACACCTTCCAAATTTAAACTAGGCAAATATAGACAGCAGTCTGGTTTTAGTAAAAATTCACTGACAAATGTGTAGAATACATTGCCTATCCTTTTCCCAACTATGTTGGGATCGTCTTCCAGTTTAACCAGATGCAGTTGGATACCAGTTTTTCACATAGTGATTGTCTATCTGACTACCACAACCCAGTAACTGAGCAACAAGGTACCCCTTGTTAAGACTTGTTGTCAGATTTTCGGGATTGTGACTACCCGTAATGACTGTCAAAGATCTACAAATGACAGCCAGGACCAACAGCTTAACGTGCTTTCCGAGGTACGCAGGAGCGCCGATATGTAATAAGCGGCCACCCGTCCACAGACTGACCTCGGCAAGCGTAATTTAACCTTCGATCAACCCGTGCGATGTGGCGAGCTCCTCAATAGAATAGATTATCTGAATCGATCAGTTCCAAACTTAATATATATCTTTGGTTGTCTAGTCTTCTCAAAATCTTGAAACTAAACAGCATTCTTATAAAATAAATACCTTTACCTTTAGTAAAAGGCAAACAATGATTACAGAAAAAGCCAAAAAGGCACTTGCCTAGAATATATGAAAAATATTTATAAAATACCGGCTGAAAGATAGGCATAATTTCTACTGACTTCAAAGGTTCGGCTCCGATATTTTATTTATATATACAATATTTTTTCTAGTAGTTTTGGTTGATCCTTTTATATAGGTATGTGGCCTTTTATGAAAGAAAATAGAAACACAATGATACCAATCACAATCACAGTTCATTTGAGTAGATTGCCATTTTTGGATCAAAAGATAACAATGAATATATTCTAAGTCAAATGTTTTTGTTAGGTTATCAGAACTATAAATAGTTTTGTTGGATGACGCCAACATTTAATTACGATCTGATCAACTGTTTAGTCATGTAAAGGTAACAAACAAATAGAGTTACTTTTACATATGTATACAAGATTAAGTATGGATACCTCTGGTATGATTGTGGCTTTCCTCGAAGCACCCAAAAAGGCTGAGATAAAGCTTTTCATAATTCTGATAACCTAATAAAAAGGTAATGGAATCCTCGTAAAATGTAAATAAATCACTGACTATAATAGGGAGAGAAAAATAGCTTTAGGTACATACAAGAATTAGTTCAATTTGTTGAATATGTCGTAGCTTTTCATACTTACCCTAATTTACCCTAATTATGGATGTCTAGCGACAACTAAACTGACGTTACATACAACACCAGCCTGGTAGGAAGATCCGTAGCGACATCTATCTCGCCACATACGAACTAAATCCGACGTATCCTACGTCGCAATATTAAAGTTATCCGAGCGATTGAACATACACATATACAAGAACTTGACAACAATCATCGGGCAGTTTAGCCTACCAAATATAACACCTGTCTTGTCGTAAAATCCCCAATTTTCAATGGTGGATGAGGAACTTTACACCCTGGTCCTCATACCCCCACAGATCCTTTCTTTTCAATGAAGGATGAGAAACCTTACACCCTGTCCCTCAATTTCCTAAAAATCAGATCGAGATTATTTATGACGAATGAAGAACTACAGGCTCAACGGCGCGAGCTGCCTTGAGCAACGGTTAGGGGAGGGCATGGACAAGGACGTCGTGGCAAGCCTCGGCATCGGGTAGGAAAACTGGTGGTCTGCGCCGGTATTAACGTAGAGAACTGGTGGTTCTACTAGGTACTCTACTAAAGGGTCATTAGGAACACTACGAGTATGAGTATGTTTCAGTTAGCGAACCTTATTTATACGGGAAGGAGTATATCAGGCGGCCGATGCCGCTGATGTGCTCAGCGAAGGAAACATGGAGGTCAAGGATCACACACAGGTACTTGGTTTGCTCCTCACTAGGGATCGGTTTGCCAAACATAGTGATCGGACCGGACTATAAATTGCTCCCATATAGCAAGAATCCAATGTAAAACTCCAAAACTTGTTTAAAGGTGCATTTATGAAGAAAGCAGGTAGCTAGCGCCGGTTGGCAAGCGTTCGGGATTTTTTTTATACTTTTTGCCTAACCGACCAGACTTTGCTATCCAAGTCTGGTCGTTTAGGCCTGCTGTCTTGTATGGATCAGAATGTTGGGCCACAAAAGGAATTAATGAAAGGCAGTTGCATGCAGCTGAGATGTGAATGCTAAGGGGGATGTGTGGTGTTACGCGAATGGATAGAATAAGAAATGAGTATATAAGAGGAAGTCTGAAAGTGGCACCTGTGACAGAGAAGTTGTGTGGAAATCGGCTGTCATGGTATGGACACGTATTGCGAAGGAATGAGGATCATGTTGTGAGGAAAGTTTTGAGTATGAATGTAGTGGGTTACAAGAGTAGAGGGAGACCAAGGAAACGATGGATGGATTGTGTGAAAGTTGATATGGCTAAGAAGGAGGTGACTTCTGAGATGACGGGAAATAGAGATGTATGGAAGAAGAAGAAATGCTGCGCCGACCCCAAATGAAATTGGGATAAGGGCAAGAGGACGATGATTCCTAACCGACCAGAACCAACAGCAAACAAGTACCTGATAATCGCCAACAATTTGTCAGCAATGGCTCGCACTGGTTCGCGGCTTCCGTGAAGGCATCCTAAGAAAATTCAGACTCCAGTCTTTTATCGTTTTGGAAATACATCCGAGCAAACGTTGTACGTAATTGAATTTCGTGCGTTATCTTATAAATAAGGCTCGCATTCATATTCAAAGCATAGCGCCACATGCTCGCACATACCTATATACTAAGAATTTTATGATTATCAAGGATAAGTTTAGGCATATTTTTTAGGGTTTTGTGTTTTATGAGTTGAGCTAGGTAAAGGTATTTTTAGTCGAAGATTGCTCAAAGTTACATTTTCAGTGTTCACAGGTGTTATTTTTTATGATGGCAACAATGTTATAGAATAAAAACAATCTATACTTTACCATAACAATAATCACCTCGCTGAGGGTGAAGAACCATTTTTTTTTCTTTTTTAAGAAAAATACATTTTTTTTTGTATCTATGCAAAAATAAAGATTACAGAATGGTACCTGTGTATAGATAGGTTTTGAAGAAAATTAAAAATGGAGAGTCTTTATTGGAGCAACAGAAGACAAAACAACAGTTTTTTTGTACACGCATCACACAAAACTAAAAAATAAAAATATATAGATACTTGATCCTAAATTCCATGCGTACAAATTCGCCACAAAACCTAGTTTACAATAAAACTTAAAATCCCACAAAAATATTAACACGAAAATTACGCTTTGCCCCATATCTACCTTTAAACAAGCAAAACTAAGATCTCACAAGTTTGGAATAGTTTTCCTTTTACGTTGAACATGAAAAGACCAAGGGGATGTCTTTACTAAGCTCAGGGGTATAAAGGACAAGATTAAATCAGATTCCGCGTCCGTACAAATACAGGCGTTGAAAGCGGGATCTATTTACTACGTCCTATATTTGTTCCGAGGACACAAAGAAACTGCAAAACGGATTTTGAGGCGAATAGTCGATGCATATCTATCACCAGCGGGGCAAGCACGAGCGTACAAGACGCTTGTGACAAGAAATGATAACTTAATACTCATTCATTTATTGCATTGCTTAGGTGATAAGTGATGATGATGATGATGATGATGATGATGATGATGCTACCTGGTTTCGGCCACAGCGACTGCATTTGATGGCTTTCTAGAGTGGTTGTTGTGAGCTTCGGTGTGCTACTCTTTCATGTGCTCTCATGTGGCTAGCATATACAACTTGGCCGAACTCCAATCACAGCAGAGCGGCACAGCGCAGCGGACATATCAAAATACCATTGACGATATTTTAGGTTATAGCTATAAGTGGATTAGCTTTAAGGAGGTAAGTTAACATTTGTTGTTGCGATCGTGGATGTCGGGCACAACAAAAAGTTTTTTTTAAGAAATTACGGCGGTCTTTGGTTTTATCGCCCCAACTGTGATAAAATGTGTGACTCAATCCATGTCACAGTACCCGTGCTCACTGCTCACCCTGCAGTATGTAAGTAAAAGCTCATTTCCGCTGATACAGCATTTGAACACAGCGATCGAATCCAGTAGCACTGGGTCGAACCTGTTCTTATTTTAATTTCTAATAAGTAAGTTCACTTAGATTTATGATTTAAGTTTTGGAGAAGCTCGTGGCAAGAAAAAACTGCCGCAGGGGTTGATAGAAGGTTAAGCTACGCTTTTCGAGTCTGTGGATAGGCGACCGTTTGTAACATATCGAGACTCCTCCGTGCCTTGGAAAGCACTTTAAGTCTTTAGTCGCTGTCATTTGATGATCTTTGACAGTCGTTACGGGTAGTCAGATGCCCGAAACCCTGACAATCAGTCTTACCAAGGGTTTCGTGCTGTCCAGTAACTGGGTTATGAAGGGGAGATAGGCAGTCGCTTCATGTAAAATACTGGAAGTCCAATTCCAGTTAGACTGGAAACTGACGATCCATGAAGATTTTAAGGCTCCGCAGTACTTATTGGGAACAGAAGGAGAAAATGGAGGTCTTTGCCTGGAACATACAGAATAGCTTAGCAAAAAAAAAGATTGCAGGAAAGTACTAAATGTTAGTGGATTACTTTTGCTGATGGGATTAAACTCACGACCCCACAATTCCAAGAACGCTCTCAAATCATTGGACTTCAAAAAAGGGTTCTAAAATATAAAGTTATCAATGAAAAGGAAACCGTTTATCCCAAAAACATAAAACATCCCAGAGGATATAATCTATCATGAAAATATATCGCAAATTTTACAAAATTCGAAGTTCGTCTATAGCTGTACAAAAAAGAAAAAAAAAACTTGTTCATACGCCTTGTATTTTTAAACTTACCTCGTAAAGTATTCCCTGTTGTAACATGAGGCCCTAGAACGAACGAGCGACATAAACACATCGTAAATAAGAACGATTTTTTAATTGGTAATACTCGTACAACTACTACTAACTCTGTACTCTGTACTCGTGCTCAAGATTGTGGGTGCAAATCAAGGCAAGTTCCATTATGATCTTCTTTCTCAATTTATTATAGGCATCACTGACATCGGTAAAAGTCGAGAGGAAATCTGGAATTATAATGCATGAATCGCCTATAATATAAGTACCAGCCTATTACTGTCCCACTACAGGGCAAAGGCCTCATCTCATACACTACATACTAGAGAAGGCACGAACATTAATCACCACGCTTGCTCAAGACGAGTTGGCGATTTCAGACTTAAATTCACTATATAAGTCCAGGTTTCCTCACGATATTTTCCTTCACCGATGTCAGTGATGTCCAAGATAAACTTAGAAAGTACATATGAATTGAAAAACTCACATTGGTACTTGCCCAGGTTTGGACCCACAACCTCGTGCACAAGAGGCGAGGCCTAAACCACTGGGCCATCATGACACGATCTATCGCCTATAATATAATATGTATTTTATAATATAATCGTCTCAAATCGCCAAGCAGCCTTAAGCAAGCGTGGTGAGAACGGCCTTTGTCCTGCAGTAGGACAGTAACAGGCTGGTATTATTGATTATTAGTTACGTTCGTAATGTAGGTATATTTAGTAACTGGTCATAATTCATATCCATGGATGATATTTATAGTACTTCTCGCATTCATTTATACAAAATTCTATGGGACACAAGTCTTGTCGATTTTAAAAAACGGTAAAAAAATACGTGACGTTTAAGTTGCACGTTCGTGGTGGGCCACAGGAGATCAGAAAATCGAAAGAGTTTATAGCACCTAGTACGGCTGTTATGTTGATATTACGAAGCAACTTATCCTCGTCTAGTGGTTTGGAAGCTTATAACCACTTTTGTTGAACGTTTTTGGTGAGCTCTTATGAAGTTATGTTCGCCTAGTACTTTTTAAGCGAACATATTTTATCTTCGCTTACTTTTTTGTATGCTTTTTTATTGCAGGCTATATTTTTTAGTGACTGAATTTAACGGTGATTGGCTTATCATACATACCCATAAACTCACGCCTTTTTCCGGGATGTAGGCAGGCAGAAACTACAAAACTCCGACCATACCATACTCCACTTTCTTCGTTTCCGTTCAGAATACATCGGTGTGTCTACCATGAATACCTGACGTCAACGTGCCGTCAATTGGAACGATTTTAAATTACATATATTAACTAGCTACCCCGCAAACGTTGTTTTGCCATTTTAAGCCAAAGAAATCCAAAAATATTAAAAACAATATTTAGGGGTCACCCTTATCATTTAGGGGGATGAAAAATAGATATTGGCCGATTCTCAGACCTACCCGATATGCACACCAATTTCATACAAATCGGTTAAGCCGTTTGGAGGATTGTGACACGAGAATTTTATATATAAGATTTCAAATATAGGAGCAAACTCACCTCTCAATAGGTTCAGTAAAGAGATGAATTCATATACAAAATCCAATTCAGATGTTGACATATATCATGACTCCATGAATATCTTTAGAACCCACATATTAAATTCTAAAGTCCCAAAGGATACAACATAAGATTAATTGAATTAACTGTGTTAGTATATAATTATCTTGCAACCTTTTTCTTTGTAACTTTTACTTATTAGTGTTATTCGTTTTTTTTTTTTTTTTCTTTATTCTTCATTCATTTATTCTCATGATTGTTAATTTAATAATTTGTTTAATTAAGCATAATTGCAATTTTTGTTATTTCTCTGTATAGTTTACTATTATGTTTGAATGTTGGTTCACCTGTTATTGGCAACTGTATAAGTCTATTACTCATTACTATTTAATTCGATATTTTATATACAGAAGCTGTTGGTATACCTTTATTAATAAATAAATAAATAAATAAATATAATATTAGTTTATTTTTTAAATTGTATTTATGTCTATGGGTGATACTAACTGTGTAATCGTTTCATATTTTATATTAAACTAGCTGTGCCCGCGACTTCGTTCGCGCGCATTTTTTTTTAAATAAATGAATTTTTGTAAAATAAAAGTAGCCTATGTTACTCCTTATTACATCAGCTACCTGCCAATAAAAGTCCCGTCAAAATCGGTCAAGCCATTTCAGAGATTAGCGATTACAAACAGACAGACAGACAGACACACAGACAAAAATTTTAAAAAATGTTATTTTGGTGTATGTACCGTATATATATTCATATGCAAGTAAGAAAAAACGGTTATTTCAATATTACAGACAGACACTCCAATTTTATTTATATGTATAGATGTATAGATAAAATACTTATTAAATTTACTCTTTCGTATTTTATTCCGGCTTCTGCCATCTGACAGTTGACTGTCAAATGAGTCGTGTCAAAAAAAAAACATCAAAAATTTCAATTGTCAAATTGTTCTTGCCTCATAAAATTAAATCCAAATGCTTACAAGGCAGTTGTATTCTCAATTTGAACATCGTTTGATTATACGATACGTTAATGTCAAGCATTCGTGCTAGACACATTGTTCATACCAAAGTTACCGACATAGCTCAAAGAATTAGCAAGTTGAAGTGGCAGTGGGCTGGCCATATCTCGCGAAGAACCGATAACCGCTGGGGTAAACGTGTTCTTGAGTGGAGACCGCGACTCGGCAAACGTAGTGTAGGACGCCCTCTGACCAGGTGGGATGACGATCTGCGAAAGACTGCAGGCAGATGCTGGATGCGGCAAGCTGAAGACAGGGAGCTATGGCGCTCATTAGGAGCGTTTATTATTTATTTATTTATTATTATTTAGTTCCTTTCTGAAGAACATCATCAATGACGTATGTCCAGATCCGTATAATTATTCTTATAGGAATAGTAAATTAATAATAGGTTATTTCACTTCGGTTAACGGTTTATTAAAAATGAACTAAACATCAATCAAACGAACGTTCAAATAGAATTTAATTAAAAACGTTGAAAACTGTACAGCTTTGTTTGACGTCACTATATTTTTTCCAATAAAAAGAGAATTCAAATTAGTTGACAACTGGCGAAGCTATCGCGTAACATACACGCAATGTATATCGAATTGAGACCTCTTCCTTTTTTGAAGTTGGATAAAAATATAAACTTATACAACTTCGTAGTACGTCAAAGTCCTCAAGTAAAATAAATGGAATGTCTATACTATTTACAGCTTCTGAACTTTTTCCCATTTGCCAGCCGATTCTGAACATTAAAAACATAACACAGAAGCCAATTGGAACAGGATTTAAGTTGATTGTATTCTATATCGTTTTAAATTCCATTTGAAAGTAACTGAACGACTTTAATAATTAAGTGAAAACAAGGGTTAATAAATTATTTATCGAGACAGATTGTTTAGTAGACACGGCTGAATTAATTAATGTTTGAAATTATACATACATAGACAGACAGACATGTATATAGGTACATACGAGTATGTTCCATAGCAAAGCAAAGACTTTTAGTTATTTTACAAAGAGAATGTGTTCCTTGCTATAAACTCACAGTTAGTATAAGTATACAGCAATGATCTGGAAAAGAGTAGTCTCAAAATACCAAAAAGAAAAAACTACAGCAACAGACAACTTAACTCCAGCGAATAACAATTTTATAAAAAGCATTCTTAATTGTATAAAACAAAATCCGCCAAGAAATAAGAGAGTGCCCAAATTTCGTGCCAGAATTCAAATCAATAAACAGTTACTTAACTGCTATGACAATAACAAAACTATGACCATCAAGACGACCAGTCACCAAGAGCAGCACCCGTTCACGAGCATAACGCAAATATCAGCCATTACCCAAAATATTAGGTTAAATGTGACAGTAAACTACGCTGTATTGTATTCAATAGATACCTAGAAGGAAAGCATTGATCAGTAATTTCAAATAAATAAAAACCTTAGTTACCCTTGACCTTGACCTTGAAATTAATAGCCAATTTTTAGTTTTCTCGGTTGCAATGAAAATTAAAATTAAAGCATTATTATAGCTTAGGTGTGTAATTATTCTTCAGGTCAGTTAAAACATAAGGTAGTTTAATAAGTAATGTAAAAGAAAATTAAATCGCTAAGAAGGTCGTTAATACATAATTTACGATTATTTCCTCATAAACTGTTTTACAGCGAGGTTTTAGTCGCGGGTAAATCTTTTCAGATCTAACTAGAATGTTAACAGAATCGTAAAAGTTGAAGTATATTTACTTGTCCTTAAATTTTACTGTGTTCCATAATAACATTTAGCTTGAATACCTAGCAATAAGCATCATTGTAAAGGTTTAATGTCAACTATTTGGTTAGTAGTATATAATAGTAGTATATAAGTGGTAGATTGTTAGTAACCGTGATTCCTATCATGACGTATGCTTGCGCGCTGTTCGCGCACGCCAAGCCGCATCATATTCATAAATTACAGACCGTCCAAAACCGTTTCCTCCGTAAAATCACGGGAGCCCCCTATTACGTCCGAAACGAAACTCTACACGAAGATATAAATGCAACTTACCTAGTTATAATAATAACTGCAACCATATAAATTTATTAATAAGATAAAAGTTTAATTGTACGAGCACAACAATAACAACATTGTACCGATTTTTAAACGCGGTGAAAAAGCCACTGTTTCATGGGCCTTAATAAACATGTATTGTATTTTTCTATGACTGTACTCCTCAGCTCATGCACTTCTACCCGCATTAGCGATGCTCATAAGATGTCGTGCGCTTATTTCTACAATTACCCTACCTTCTTTTTTTTTACGAGTCTACTAATACTGTTACGAACTGATGTTCTTGACTTGTTGTACCAATCCACTACGCAAATCGACCTCATGTATTTATAAATTATAATATTGTGTTTTCTCTGTAAGTAATTATGTAAATATTTTGAGAAACTAAATGTCTAAAACCGTAAAACCGTAAGATCTCGAAATCCCTACAGTGAAACAGTTCATGAAGCACCTCACTCAGCGCTTCATGGACAGTTCTAACAAACATCCCAACCCCTTAGTGGCATCGGCCGTCCGATACACTCCCTCGCGTATTAGCAAAATTCGCAGACCACGACACACACTCACAGAGCCTGATGATCCTATCACTCTCAAAAAACCAAAAAAAAAAAGTAACTGTGATAAGCTTTGTCACTTCGAGAGCATAAATGAAAGGCGACTGTCAAAAGGTATTTACAAGGAAGTGGAAACTCTGCAGTAGAAATCTGCATATCAGAATGTTTTTTTTTTGGGATTAGCCCTCCACTCTATTCCCAAACCACTGCATTTTCTTAAAAACAGAATCAACAGTGGCGATCACCAGAAAAACGTTAAGCCAATGAAGCCCGACGAGTCCCGGAGAAACGATTCAACTGTCTTGGATCTCGAAACGAAATTAATCAGAAAAGAACAGCGGAGGAGTTAGAAAAATACATCATTTTCACTTCCCTCCATGTCAAGCAGGAGATAGAGCAGAGCTAGGCCAATAGGCACAAAGAGACGTTTACAATTGGGTTAGTCCCAGTTGCCTATTCATCATGTTGTCTATTCTTAGGTCGACAAAAGCCGTTCCTATGGTGGTCGCTGGTGCTACGCGTGCAACAGTGTTTTCAATGGGATAAAATCATGAGTTACATATGTTTGTATCCATATAAGCACCGTTTTTTGGGGTTTAATTTTAACTTAAATGAAGTGGTGTGGTTATTTGAGACCGTGATTAGCATCGTCTAGACTTATTGAACGAACAACAGATGCGCCCTCGCGTAGGCTTGACCGGAATAACAAAAGGATTGTTTTGTCTGGGAGCTGGGAGAAAAGGAATCGATATTTTTTCATTAATAAAAGTACTACTGTGTAGTTCGTAGAGCTCGTAGCTAAATAAAAACAGCCGCACAGGTTGATCGAAGGTTAAGCTACGCTTGCCGAGGTCAGTCTGTGGATGGGTGACCGTTCGTAACATATCGAGACTCCTCCGTGCCTCGGAAAGCACGTTAAGCCGTTGGCCCCGGTTGTCATTTGTAGATCTTTGACAGTCGTTACGGGTAGTCTGAAACCTGAAAGTCTGACAACCAGTCTTACCAAGGGGTATCGTGTTGCCCAGTTACTGGGTTGTGGAGGTCAGATAGGCAGTCGCTCCATGTAAAATACTGGTATTCAGCTGCATCCGGTTAGACTGGTAGCCGACCCCAACATAGTTGGGAAAAGGCTAGGCAGATGATACTGTGTAGTTCGTAATCTGTAGAGATGGCCCAGTGGTCATGGGTTCAAATTCGGGTTAGTATGAATGTGACTTTTTAATCTTTACTTTATAAGTCTACAAGACATTACTGACATCGGTGAAAGAAATCTGAACTTATTATTAATATAAGTCAGTTATCACCAACTCACTTTGAACAAGCGTGGTGATTAATGTTCGTGCCTATTCTGTTCAGAAAAAGAGAACATTGCCTTGTAGTGGGACAGTAACAGACTAGAACTTTTCTATTATAGATGAAAACAGGTATACAATCTGTAAAGTCATTTTTAAAACTTTCTCAATTCAAAAGCTAATTATAGTTCGTTTTAAATTGTCTTCCTATATCACCTCAGAGTACATTAAAAGGCTCCAACAAACGGTGATACATAGTTTAATGTAAGCCATACATTAAAGTTGCCTTGAAAGTGGTATGAGTTTTTCTTTTATAATTTATTAAAAAACGTTGCGCGGACTCGGAATTTCTTCTGTATCGTGGGTGCGTTTACAAACATTAAAAGTCACATACACAAACAGCCGGACCCGCAATAGCTACCTGTATCATGCAAAGATTTGTTCCGTGTGGTAATCGAACCCGTGAGCAGCGCAGCAGCCAAAGGGATGTGTCCTAAGTAAAAATATATAAAGTCTATTATGTCCGTCAGTAAGATTACCAAAAAATATTGGACACGTATTTTTTGCTTACTCAAATCAATAAAAGTGGCAATGATATAGCACATTAAAGTTAAAAGTGTAGCACGGCGTGATGTCACGCGCAATTTCAACGCACTATATCGTCGTCATTTTTGGTTTACGTGACAAAATAAAAAATATGCGTTCAGTAGTTTTGAGTAATCCATCTTTCGGATCAATCAGAACTTTTAAGGACACTACCCTATTGCGCCAATAGTGCCGGGATAAAAAAAGTTAGTCATACATCTATTACATCTTGAAGTGGTATTCAGAGAAAAGTGATGCTCTAATTAAGGCGAATCTCGTGCCGGCGCGGCGGCGTTGGCTAACTAGCCAATGAATAATAATATAATATAATAATTATAAAGAGCGAACTCGCTTGATTGATGCTAAGGTGGAAGATTATTAAACCAAAATCATTTAATGCTCCAATAATTTCTAATAAACCACGCAAAGTTAACACCTCTAATTTTGTCTCCCGCCTAAGAAAACACGATAGGAAGGTAATTAACAAGATGATATTAGGTCTTTACCTATGAAATTGCCGTTCTGCAGTACTGGCCATTTCAAATCAAAATATTTTTTGTTTGGCTAAGAATTCTAATTTCAAATTAATTTTATTTTAAAAACATGGATTTTTTTTTCCGAAAGTAGTCATTTGTTTATTGATTAGTGTTACATTTTCATCGCATTTAAATCTTTTTCGTCATCATGGATACGTTAAAAATTCGAGTAATTATGGAATATGAGTACCGTCGTGGCAGCAACGCGGCACAAGCGGCACGCAACATCAACGACGTTTACGGAGCTAACACTACAAACCAACGCACTACCTGTTATTGGTTTGCTCGCTTCCGTTCTGGAAATTTCGACCTGAAAAATGAACCTCGCGGTAGTCCGAAGACTTTGGTCGACAATGACGAATTAAAGGCGATTGTGGAAGCTGATGATACACAATCTACGGCTGAATTAGCAGCAGCTTTCGACGTTAGCGTCAAAACAATATTGGTCCATTTGCGTCAAATTGGCAAGGTAAAAAAGCTTGACAAATGGGTGCCCCACGAACTCAATGATCGCCAGCGCGAAGTACGCGTCGAGACGTGCCTTGCACTGCTCAACAGACACACAAATGAAGGAATTTTGAACCGCATTGTTACCTGCGATGAAAAATGGATTCTGTTTGATAACCGCAAGCGCTCAGCAAGTTGGTTGGATCCTGGTTCAGCACCTAAACAATGCCCTAAACGAAAACTTACCCCAAGAAAAGTAATGGTCACTGTTTGGTGGTCTAGCGCCGGTGTGATTCAACACAGCTTCTTACCAAACGGGGTGAGCATTACTGCAGATGTGTACTGTGAAGAATTGAACACAATGATGGAGAAGCTGGCACATCTCCAACCAGCATTGGTCAATCGCTCGTCTCCGCTGCTCCTGCACGACAACGCGCGACCTCATACTGCACAGCAGTTGGTCTCCAAGTTGCAAGAACTGGGGTTGGAAGCTCTCCGTCATCCGCCCTACTCACCAGACCTTGCGCCTACAGACTACTACTTTTTCCAGAATTTGGATAACTTCTTGGCGGGAAAAAAATTCAATACCCGAGAGGCAGTACAAAATGCCTTTGAAGAATTTGTTGCCTCCCGTCCAGCTGATTTCTTTAAGAAGGGCATCAATAAACTGCCACTGCGTTGGCAAAGATGCATTGATTGCATGGGTGATTACTTCGATTAATACAAATAAAAAATACATGAAAAAAATTCATTTAAATTTTTTCATACAAAACGGCAATTTCATAGGTAAAGACCTATTATTACACTATCCCTTATTTTGGCGTTGGCACAAGACTGATAAGCTTCTAAGAATAGATGTCCTTTCTAATTAATGTTTAACCTGTGTGGGACGTCACAGGTCGATGAACTATAAATAAATAATGCTGGAGAATTCACACAGCATCATCTAGCCCCAAGCTTAGCAGAGCTTGTGATATGGGTACTTGATGACTGATATACTTAATACAATACATTATATAGATAGATATTTTTTATTATACATAGCAAACACCCAGAACACGCTGGACCCATTTTTTTCCAAAATAAACACTGACCCCCTTATTTATAATTTGAATACCTATACCTACATTCGCAGCAAATAAAGTTCTGATTCTAAATTTATTGATCATGCTATTATTCATTAATTTATTGGATCTTTATAAATTAAATTAGTAAATCAATTTATTAAAATTTAATGGAGAACCAAACCCCATATGACCGATGTGGCGCAGCGGGCGAAGGTACTACTGCGACCTAGTAGGTTGCGGGTTCGATTCCCGCCTTGATACGAATGTTTGTACAATCTACAAAGATTTGTTCCGGGTGTTCTGGGTACTAGCTATGTTTAATAAAAAATATCTATCTATGTAATGTATTGCATTAAGTATATCAGTCATCTAATACCCAATACATAAGTTCTACTTAGCTTGGGGCTTGATGATGCTGAGTGGATTGTCCAGCATTATTTATAATTTTGGTCATTCTCCTTTATGCTTAACTTAAACTTCGAAAAGTGTATGGTAGGTACTGGTACTTTTAGCATATTACGCGTTTATAAGTGAAGGGAAAAGATTAATCTAGATGTAGGTAAGTTATTTTAGTTACAAATTATACAATTTGAACACTCCTGCAAGACTAAACGTTTAAGTAACCAAGGTAGGTTTGTTTGAGAATTGCTGACTGCGGTTTAAGGTATAAGAGAAAGCGGTATTTTTTGTCATTGTTTGGCAAAATGTGGGTCTATGAAGGGTATATCTGCGTACCCGTTCTGAGAATACTATAAAAATAATAATAGAAGTGTTCCTTAATAATATTTACTGTAATAGTCCTACGCACAAAATATATAAATAAATAAATAATGCTGGACAATCCACACAGCATCATCTAGCCCCAAGCTAAGCAGAGCTTGTGTTTCGCCTAAGGTTAGGTACTAGATGACTGATATACTTAATACAATACATTACATGGATAGATATTGTTTAATATATATAGCAAATACCCAGAACACCCGGAACAAATATTTGTAGATCGTACAAACATTTGTCCCAAGGCGGGAATCGAACCCGCAACCTCCTGCGTCGCAGGCGGACCTTCGCCCGCCGCGCCACATCGGTCGTCCAATATGCACACCACACACTAACAGTCATCACACCTTACACTGTACTGTTTTCACACACTTACTTACCTTGGTTATATTTCTTTTTAAATTTTTATACAAATTAGTATTAAGTTTTCATATTTATTTTTTTGTTTTTGTCTTAAATTTGATTGTTCAAACTAAACGGGTTCAAAAGATTAAACGCGAGGACTAACTGTTACTTATAGCACAGGTTTTACAAAGTTCAAGTGACAGTGATCACATAACTGTCATTTTATTGAATCAATAAATGATTATTATTATTTCCTTTGATCAGTATATTCCTTATAAATTATATTTTTAAATATTTTAATATAAAAAAAATAGTAGCCCACCGGTATTGGGAACAAGGTCCAAGCTACCATGCCGCGCCATGTCCAGGAGTACAGCTTTCTGGTTCAAGCCCTTGATACAGCTGCCTGACGAGAGTCTCCTTAGGTGTTGATCGAGACTCTTGGCTATTATACCATTGGCCGTCACAACTATCGGCTCAATGACTGCTGTATTCACTTCCAACATGTCGACCACCTCGCTAGATCAAGATACTTCATCTCTTTCTGTTTCCCAGCCTTCAGTTATATCAACAATCATTAATCGATCTATCACCACTATGTCAGGCTTATAATACAGGATGTAGTATTGTTCGTTTCATTTTTCGTAATTACCAATTACAAAAAGTCATATGTAGGATAAAAAGTAGAACTCTTTTAATGGTATTGCTTCTTGGCTAAATATAGAAAATAATCAGAGGAGTCTGTATAAGTAAGCAACTTGAAGTGGAAATAAGCTGGCCAGAACCGATGGCCGTTGGAGCAGACGATCTGGAGTGGAGACTAGAAATAAACGCAAACAGGTAAAGAGGTAAAATTAAGTTGATCCTGTATATCAGTGCGATAATAGATTGAATAGTAATAAAATACTCCCTGACGCTAGCAACATTCTGCCATCAATAATGCTTGGTTAACGGCAATCAGTCTGAAATTAAAGAAACATGAAACCTTCAAACCTAGACTAGCCATTTCATTTTGTAAAAATGTAAAACTGAGCACGGTATCGCTATGCCTGCAGAGTCTAGAGATGGCAATTCTTATATTAATCCGTGAATCTAAACTTTAAATCCCTTTCTAAGAATACTGCGCTCACGGCGGAGAGTGCAAGTTGGCATAGTTAAAGTTTATATGGAGAAGGAATAAAGAAAGCTAAAATGGTACAATTTTGACCTTAGAGCAACCACTTACTAGTACTTATAAAACTCTGTGGCGTTGAAATTGCGTGGAGCGCACCACTTCTGTCAAGGAATGCCTTCAAAGACGTCAGTTTATATACTAAATTTGTGCTGGGTACAATAAGCTTCTATCAGTGGAGGTGTCATCGTGCTCTATGGCTATTCCCTTTACGAAACATTGCACTAGGAGCTCTACTACTACTCCAAACTAAAACAAAACCTAATTACAACCAAGTATCGTTAAGTAGTTAAGCTGCCCTTGCAAAGGTCAGTCCGTAGATGGATAAGTTTTGCATTACATACAACGAAAGCTCCATGCCTCAAAAATCTCGCTAAGCTATTCGTCCCAGCTATCATTTGAGTAGATTTTTGATCGTACTATAAGTACGACTTTCAATTCAATGCAGTAAAAATATTGCAGCATATGCTGAGATAGGAGCCTTTTTGGCCTCGCACAGGTCCTTATAGTTTATATTTTATATTTTATCTTTTTGTTTTTAGTTCCTTTTTCTTTTGTTTTTTTAGTATCTGTGCGTGTACCAAATAAATGTTTTTTCTTTTCTATTCTTTCTTTTTAGTAAGTTGACAACTAATTTACGGCGCACACGTTTTTTTTTTAATCTTTTAGTGTCTTACGTGACATACGATCCTGTCAAGTCACTGTTACAAATTAAAAATCATACTGTTGTCTTTTTAAAGAGTATCGTTTCACAGTTACTGGATTGTTACTCCATGTAAAAGCTGCGTCTGGTTAGACTGAAACCAGACTTCAACTAAGTTGGGGGAAAAACTAGGCAGATGAACAAAGTATTATTGAAATCTCAACTATTTTATCAGTTTTACCGCCATTTATTCTACAAGATAAGAGTATTACTTCGCTCGGCGTCTCCATTTCGTGCCAGCCGAACTGTTTCACTATGTTTAATACCCACTAAATTTGAGGCTTACCACAGATCTGGGAAAACGGTAGAGCAGCTTTTACAGTAAATTGCTAAATTACTGTCTTCGTAAATTCCGTACAGGTGACTTCGTAAGTGGTATATTTCTGTGGCTGATATAAAGCCCTTTTCCAAGGAATCAAGTCTTTAAACAAACATACATTACATCACACTTGTACTTATTCTCCAAAGAGCCAAACAGAGATGTACCAATAGTACACCCACATTTCACCGGTTATGTCTAAATCACATGCTACAGGTATGTCAGAGGGAGTATATCTATTGATACTGACCGGGTAAAAATCCAGATTCCGGCCCACTACTGAAAAATCCCAGATGGAAAAACCCAATAACACTCAGCCCGACTTAGTAATCGGACCTAGGACCTCATGCTCAGCTGTAGAGCTTACCCCGGCTAGATTAACGTGGTAGTAAACTTGAAGTCTTGGGTAAATATGTTCCTTTTAGGTAAGCTAGTGACCTATACACCATAAATGGAGCCAGAAAAATAAATTACCAAACGTCCTAGATTCAATCCATCAACTCAGGTAGACAAGTGTCAGAAATGTAAAATTCGATGCTTACTAGTTGACTTTTGAGAAATTATGATGAGAAACGGCAGTGATCCCTTAGGGAACTGCTAACGTGTTCCATGGAATTATTTATCGAGACGTTTTGGGTGCAAATTAAAAAATCT
This sequence comes from Phlogophora meticulosa, assembly GCA_905147745.2. Taxonomy (NCBI): domain Eukaryota; kingdom Metazoa; phylum Arthropoda; class Insecta; order Lepidoptera; family Noctuidae; genus Phlogophora; species Phlogophora meticulosa. The sequence goes on along the minus strand of LR990531.1, from coordinate 14,489,099 downwards.
TTCCCCATCTTCCCTTTCATAAACTAATAAATATACCAAACAATCATCAATGTGTCGAGTGAGACTTGTAGCTAAATAATAACGGACCCACAGGTCAATCTTTAAGGTTAATCGACGCTTGTCGAGGTCGGTTCCTAGATGGGTGACCGTACATAACATACCCGTGCTTTAGAAGGCACCTTAAGCCAGCTTTCATTTGCAAATCTTTGACAGAAGCCCGTAAGTCTGTCAACCAGGGGTATCGTGTCATCCAGTAACTGCGTTGTCCAGGCCAGATAGGCAGTCTCTCCGTGTAGAATATAGGTATTCAGCTGCACCTGGATAAACTGATGATGAATCATCAAAGGGTCATGTTTAGTGCTAAAATTGAACCAATCGCAGAAGTCAATAATTGAGCCATTGCGCTTCTTATGCTGATAAAACAATGCCCAATGGAATAAATGGAATCCTCCATATTCTAAATGTGCTATTTTACGTTTATTTCAACTCAATATATGACATGTGACTTTGGAAAAACTTATTAAGTAAACGAATGCCATTGTTTATTTCATCTGTGTGGTAATCATTTATTTGTATCGGCATTTTATTTGGCAACCAACCCGGATAGAAATGAGGACGAACATTTAATTTAACCCGATGCTACAGACGTGCCATTTTTTTACAATATGTTAAGGCATATACTGATAGACGTATAGTTTCAGTTATGTCTATGGGGTAGGTATTATATATTTAAAGTAAATCGAGTTGCAATCAATGTGTTCTCCATGTTCAGGTAGGCGGGTAGGAAGACAGTATTTCCTTGAAATAACACTTTGTACACTCACATCACTTTTGATCCTCAATAATTGAATGAAACACTTCTCAAAATAATTATAGACCGATTAGATTAATGGAGATGCATTCAAAATATAACGTCCACCGAGCACGTGGTCTTACGCGCACTTCACCATGATCCAAAGTCAACTGCTCGATTAACAAGATGGCTGCCTCACCAGAGCTCGGTGTTCGTTCTTGACATTGACAGTCGTATCAGAAGTCAATTGACAGTCTATAAAAGCGGAGACGCCCACATATTTTATAATTAAATTGTATAGTTACCGATAGCATGTATTTTAATTAGTTATGAAATTAGTACTTGGGATGATATACAAATTTTATTATTAGTAATATTGGCTCGCACGTTCCTTTCAGTAACAACTGAAGTTAAAATGTAGGTAGTTTATTTATTATTTCGAACTATTTGTATTCATATTTATAACTAGCTGTGTCCGCGACTTTATTTTAGGTCAGTTACACACAGGGCTCATACAGTGCTCTGCGAATCTAGTATAATAACGCGTTCCAGGTAATGCTGGGGTTGCCGCGTTTCTGCAGTGCGTCGGGGATGTTCGCAGACGCGCGTGTTTCGGATTTCGGCTCGCTGCTGCGGATGCGAATCGCATCACTGATGCGTAGGATGGGTGAAAGCCCCGATAGCCTCGTGGCTACTGTAGCCGTCAGGGCAGATGGCCTAATGGTGATCAAATATATATACGAGTAGGTGTATCGAATGATTTTTGTTTGGTTTTGTTTAAGTTAGTAAGTTTTTAATTTAATATTTCGCTCGACTTGCTATGGATCTCTGGTCTGAAAATAAAGTTTACTACCATATTATTATTATTTATTTAGAATTAAATTTAGAATTGAAATAATCTAAACAAAGCTAGAATCGCAATAATACAAATTGTATTTTAATACTGTAAAATTTTAAGGATAAGTCTGGGTATTTTGTACCTACGTTGAAAATGAAACTATCAAAATAATTATGGGAGAAGACAACTTCTTAGAAGCTTGTGTCAAACTAGCGCCAAATATAATATTCAGTGTAATTTGGTGACATTGCTCACGCACACACTGGCACGCTCACAAAAGCGTACAAGTTGAGTTTACTTTGCTGAATTCCTTTCACATGCACGCCTGTTGGCACATACGGGGAAATATTTGGAACGGTTTCTTAAATTTCACCGTCAACTCATGAACAACATCAGATGATTTTAAATGATCTAGACAGATAAGAAGACAGTGGATTACACTAGCTTTCCCCTTTGTCTTTCGCTTAGTATTTGTCATATACATATGTGTGTTTTTATTGCATTGACTTAGAAGCATGATTTATTGACGACGCGGTTGGCGCAGTGGTTGAGCCATCGGCTGCTGCGCCGCGTGTTGTGGGTTCGATCCCTAGGATAGACCTATAATACAATAGTGTCTTCTGAGACTAAAACAAGCTTTTTTAAAAAAAGAACAGCGTGTTATCCTTATCAGCGTGTCTGTACACTTTCAGGTCCCGCATATTTCTTCAACATGAAACGTTTAGCGTGCCTCACGCGAATTCCCAGCTTTATTGAAGTGGCATAATGTTGTACCCGTATCGTTTACCACTAATGTAACATTTAAGGCAGCGATGATCTAGGTATGTGCTTTTTGTTCGGCACTACACACCGATCGATCTTCAATTCTATTGTGTAGCAATAGAATTGGAAGTTTAATTTCGCTCTATTTGAGGTTGTTGCTTGTGTGGTTTGTAGATGGTGGGAGATAGTGAAGATGTTCTATTTTAGAGTTTAGAATTGAATAGAATCATTTTGGTATTTTATTTAAATTGTAATTTTCTTTGACAGTCGTTACAGGTAGTCAGAAGCCCGAAAGTCTGACAACCAGTCTTATCAAGGGGTATCATGTTGCCCAGTAACTGAGTTGTGGAGGTTAGATAGGCAGTCGCTTCATGTAAAATACTGGTATTCAGCTGCATCCGGTTAGACTGGTAGCCGACCCCAACATAGTTGGGAAAAGGCTAGGCAGATGACTTAAATTGTAATTTTGAAGTTCAAAAGTGCCTTTTGGATGGTTTAGCTGAACAAATGATTTGACTCTGACTATTTAGGCCCGGGATTGATGTGGAAAAGAAAAAAGAAGTGGTGGCTACTGGGTGAAGACCCACCAGTAACAAATCTAGCCACCGATTAAAAACTATGCACCCAATACTTTGTGATTCTCAGATAATACAAAATCGTGTAAGTGCCCAGTGCTTAAAATCTCACATTTACATATGTCGAGTTCAGAGTAAAACATCCGGCAAGTACCAATGAGACTTGCTTAATTAATATATACTGTCTGAGTTGAACTAAGACATCTAAGACATTGGTGTTTTTAATTCTCATCTTACCTTAAGCACGCGTTGATGAATGTTCGTGCCTATTTCGTGTAAAAAGAGGCCTTTATAATAAAAATAAATAAATAAATAAATATTGCTGGACAATCCACACAGCATCATCTAGCCCCAAGCTAAGCAGAGCTTGTGTTATGGGTACTAGATGACTGATATACTTAATACAGTACATTACATAGATAGATATTTTTATTATATATATAGAAAATACCCAGAACACCCGGAACAAATATTTGTAGATCGTACAAACATTTGTCCCAAGGCGGGAATCGAACCCGCAACCTCTTGCGTCGCAGGCGGACCTTCACCCGCCGCGCCACATCGGTCGTCACCTTTGCCTGAAGTGAAACAGTAACTGACTGGTATTATTAAATATAAGAAAAGTTGATGGTCTGACTGCCTTGTTGGTCTAGTGGTGGCAAGCGCTATTACTGAGCATGAGGTCTTGAGTTTGATTCCCGGGTCAGGCATAGTGTTATTGGGTTATTGTATCTGGAATTCTTTAGTAACAGCCCGGAGTATGGATTTGAATCCAGTTACTAGCAATAGGCTCACCCCCTATTACATGGGAGTTACATCACCATACTCCCATGTATTAGGGGGTCCCTGCCTATATAGTACACCTACTATAACCCTTTACAGACTACAGGCGTGCTGTTATGTAAACATTTATTGCCTTTTTATACACTCTACCCAGAGGCGAACTTCACTACCACAAGATATTTTTTTTTATTGAAATCAAACCATTGTCCTCAATTGTTATTCACACACGAGAAACTCATAAACATTTAAATTCTGGTATTCCAAAAATAAAATGGAGGTTTTCAATTAAAATGTCATTAAAATGGACATTTAAATCGGCACGCATTTTACTGCTAAGCGAAAAACGGTTCATGTCGTTTCAACCACAAAAAAATAAAAGATCAGAAAATCCAACAGCGGCATCGGTACGCTTAGTATGACGCAATCGATGCCACCGTGTATGTGTGTGTGAATGTGTGTGTGTGTGTGCGTGTGTGTGTGTGTGTGTGTGTATGTGTGTGTGTGTATGTGTCGAAACTTTATTTTTTTGTAGTGAAAACGAAGCCCTGTCACATGAGTAAAGTCGCAGGAAGCCGGGCACAAAGTCTAGACGGATCCCTCAGGGCGCGACTCCTCCTTGCCCTTGTATGATTATAGCAGCCCGTAGTCTGGATGTAAGCTTGGTTGATGGCATGCTCACCCCCTATTACATGATGTCTAAATATAACTGATGAAATGTGGGTGTACTGTACGGTAGGTACACCTCTTTGAATATAGATTATGTTATGTTAGTACAATTATAATGTTTCTCTAGGTAACGTCTGCGGATGGGTAACCATTACTCATCGAAACTTTTCCTCAGACAGCTCGCCAAGACGTTGGTCCCGGCTGTCACATGTAGATCTTAGACAGTCGTTACAACTAGTCAGAAGCCCGAAAGTCTATCAACCACGGGGAATCGTGTTGCCCAGATGAGTTGTAAGGTTGTGGGGGTCATATAGGCAGTCACTCCATGTAAAATACTGGTATTCAGCTGCATCCTGTCAGATTGGAAGCCGACCTCGACATTGTAGGGAAAAGTCTAGACAGACGATTATCATGATGATGTTTTTGGAGGCAACGAAAGTTTTGTACCAAGAGGAGGTGCGGTTTAATTCAAAACATGAAAACGTGGTCGTATCAAAATAGGCAAAAGCCTCAATCTGTGTTGCCTTAGAAAAAAGTTTACTTATGTTTGCGAATAGCCCGCCACACTATTCGCAAACCACTGCTACTCCTGAAAACCAGAATCAACAGTGGAGACCACCAGAAAAGCGCCGAGACAATGAAGCCTGACGAGTCCCGAATAAACGGTTGAACTGCCTTGGATCCCACAACGCAATTAATCAGAAAGGAACAGCGGAGGAGTTAGAAAAAAACATAATTTCCACTTCCATCTACATCAAGCAGGAGACAGAAGAGAGCTAGGCCAACGAATGTATGCGATTAGCTCTTCTGTGAAGTATTTTTTAGTGGGTAGACGCAAACCGGTTCACGAGCTGAATTCAATTGTAAGACAATTTGCCGACAATACCCGGGTTTCACACTCCGTTGGTGTCGTTTTCGCATCAAACAGACCTCGCTTTTTATAAATATATCAAAAGATAATCTACATATAATGCCAGAAAGGGAGATCGAGTTTCTGCGTAAAGTGATGTGAGGTCTGCGATATGTTCTAAGCTTTTGTTGGATTAAAATAGGCTTTTTGAGGACAACCAGTGGTATAATGTGTGGGTTGGTGTAGAATCTGATTATATTTTTTACAAAAGATAGAACATTAACCGGTATTTACCCACGTTTAAATTTGAAATGAGGGTCACCCATATTGGTTTTGATGTAAGCACTTCGCCCGTGACTTTGTTCGCATAGATTAGGACTTTTCCCTTCGAACTATAATATCGCGTCATTAAAATCCCCTTTAAAGCGTAGTTTTGAAAATGAAATATGTTTCTCGTTGAATATGAAGTTTCCTGCATGCTTCAAACAAACAAATTTTTCCTCTTTATAATATAAGTTTAGAAGGTTAGACTACATTAGGAGTCGAATGGCTAAAGGAGGTTTTCGGAGTAAGGAATGGTTAGTATGTCTAAAGAACGGTATTTCATTTAACGTCAGATTCTGGATCAATTTGTTTATAGAGCCAAGAACTGTTTTAAAGAGCGAATGGATAACTGAATTTATTTACACTTACAACTAAATTAAGTATCCATTCGCAACTAGTAAGTAGAGTGGTAATTCCTAGATATATGTTAAATACACCTATATTTTCTGTATTTTTGTAAACGTTGCTCCACACTATGCATTTCTCCTGTGTTGTGAGTGCGTACGGAAGAGTTCAATGACATACATGCAGAGAAGAATGATACGAATCTACGAGTATACGGGTAAACGTTTATGCATTAAAAAGTACTGTAGCGACATCTATCTCGCCGCAATAAAACTATATCTGAAGTAGCCTAAATCGCGTTATTAAAGTTATCCGAGCCATTGAACATACAATATTGAACCTACAAGAACCCAACAACTACAACCGTCGTGTCCACCAGACACAACATTCGTCTGGTCGGACGATCCTCCCTTTTCAATGGAGGATTAAGAGCTTTACACCCTGTTCCTCACCCCTACAGAACCGTGAATCCCCAAAACAGTTTTTATCTATACTATTTGTATGTATGTATATGTAAGATTCTTCTCCAAGGTCGCCTGCAAATGGCACCTTACAAATTACTTCCGTGTTTATATCCACCGCACCATTTGTCTTTTGTTCGGTTTCCAATAAATGTGCTTACCCACCTAGAGACAAAGAGCGAACTTATAATTGACTTGTATTGCTTGCTGGTTTAGTTATCTGCGCGAAGATTTTATGTTTGTTGTCTTCTTGGTAGATAAAAGGCTTTTCTCCCTTTTATCTACCAAGAAGTACGAGGTACTCAAAAATCCTTATCACAGTAAAAATACTGTGATAAGGATTTTTGATTACCTCGTGCCAAATTTGTTAAGAAGCATCACATACATCAGTAAATAAATTATTTAGAAAACATTTGTCTTAAAGCGTATATAATGTATTTTCCATATTATATTTTTATCTCTCTTTAAATCTATACCAGTATAATAAATCTGAAGAGTTCGATTATTTTTAGGGTCCCATATTTACAGGGTTAATTGTCCGTCTGTGAAGACCCTTTTTCTCAGGAATGCGTAAAGGTATCAAGTTAAAATATTAATTCATGACACCTAAACAAAACTGGTGAAATGCGATTGTACTAATGTACACTCTGCCTAACTCAGCGCCTTACTGGCGTGGTATTATGATGTTAACACATTTATGCATAAAAAAAGAAATTCCATCACAAACTAATCCTGTAGGCGAAATGATAACAAAATAAGAATACAAATATCTTTTCTCTCTCTCTTTCATATCTCTAAGCGATAGGTTTTGTGTAAATGAACACACAGAATATACAAAGAGGGAGTAAGGAATAAACGAACGCGTGTTAGTGATGGCGAACGGTGACCACAAAAAATAGAAAGAGTAAAAAACACGAGAAAAAAAAATCCTTCTCGTCGTCCACAAATATGCAAAACTACTAACGAACGTAAACTTAGTTCAAATATTTTCAGCGGAAAATGGAAACTGTTGACAATCGATTGGGCACCACTTTAAATGCATTCAATTTTTTTCAAACGTTACCCCTTAATAGGAATTTCTCCTGTATTGTGGGTGCGTTTACAAACATTCGAACTCACATACGCAAACAGCCAGACCCGGAACAACTATTTGTAGGCCATACAAATATTTGTTTCGTGCGGGAATCGAACTGACGACACTCAGCGCAGCAGTCAATCGCCACTGCGCTAACCGTGCGGTCAATTGTTCTCAGTTTAAATTTACTGTAAAAAAAAGCTAGAATATTGAGTGTAAAAACAAAAACGAGAATAACTGGTTTTGCCCAACATTGAGACGAATTTTTCTGTACTGAATCATACCTGGGAATCTTCTTGTTACGGAAATGGAATGAAATATACATTTTTTCACGAAAATTAGCTATATTTCAAGCTAATTCAATTTACCCCCCCGACCCCTGTACCAATCCATATAGCCATAAGCAAAACTGCATGCGTTACTTTGATTTTAATGATATTTAATTAACGGATACAATATTTACACAATTTTAATTTACTCTAATAACAATATAAAACTTACTACATACATTTTACAAAAACTAAACATAAAAGGGAGGAATACTTAATAAAAACCCGAACAAGATCACGTCAAAGTACTCGACCGCATCGCTGTCGTCTGGAAACGAGCCCAGAAGAGTGGCAGCATTGTCACGTTGGATGGTAATGCTAATTCAATGAGCCAGCCCTTAGGGCGAGTCTCTTATTATTTTAATCTGAAATTTAACGTTAATTTGAAATTAATTCTAATTGAAATAAATGATTTCAATTCGACTTTTACTTTTACATTGCGCGAAGCAGTAAACAGCGAATCGTCACAAAAAATAAATAAAAGTAAAATTTTTGTACAATGTTACCTACTTAGTTTGTCGTACAGTATGCATAGTTAACGAGTTTTTTAATGGGCCTTTCTATACCCTGTTTCAGTGAATTTGGTGCGATGTCTTTTACATGGTCGACATGGATCTAAAAAAAGACACCGTTCCTTCGGAGTATGTCCTACAGTATGACAGCAAGAAATTTTTAACTAAGTTCTGTTCTGGGTATTTTCTATGTATAATAAAAAAATATATATCTATGTAATGTATTGTATTAAGTATATCAGTCATCTAGCACCCATAACACAAGCTCTGCTTAACTTGGGGCTAGATGATGCTGTGTGGATTGTTCAGCATTATTTATTTATTATTTAAGCATCTCGATAGCTTACTAACGCCCGATCCCAATGGCTCTCCGATGTCGAATTTTTATTCACATTAAAAAGAAAGAAGAAACAAAATGGCTGCCACACAACCGTTGTGTGTCGTCATTTGCATAAAACCATACATTGTCATATATTGTCCTCTTTCATGCGTTACCATGATTTACGTTGATATAAAATAAATATATATTTGGTACACATTACTAACGGCTCTCCGTTGAATGTTATGGTTGCAGCCCACGAGACGCATAAAACATGGGTTAGGTGCGAATCTTACAATGACACATGGTTCTGAAGAAAGATTCTAGAACCTACCCTAGATTGTATCGTAGAGATATCGTGTTGCCCAGTATCTAAGTTGTGGAGGTCGTAAAGACAGTAGCTCCATGTAAAAAACTGGTATTATGTTGCATGGTTAGACTGGAAGCCTATGACAACATAGTTGGGAAAACGCTTGGCAGATGATGACTGTCTAGTACCATAGATTTTAGTACACTGTGATTTTTATGTGTAGTGCCTGGTAGCGTAGTTTAAGCGTGTAATGCTTGAAATGGTGTACGGGATTGCTCTTTCTCAGTTATATATTTTTAAAACAAAATGCTCTGAACGACTCGACAGTGAGCTATTACGATCGCGCGCTCGTGTGCGTGTGTGTGTGTGTGTGTGTGTTGGCGCCAATTAGGGAAGTTTAAAGAACAAAAGAGAATCGTTCAATAAAAATGAACACCAGTTTGAGTTTACAATGTAAAAAAAAGCTATTTCGAAAGGGTACGTGTGTTTTCTTATCCATTATTCTCTTCATGAAACTACCTTTTACCTGCTCCCTTACTACCTTTCCGCCTGCGACGCAGGAGGTTGCGGGTTCGATTCCCGCCCTGGAACAAATGTTTGTACGATCTACAAATATTTGTTTCGGGTGTTCTGGGTATTTACTATGTATAATAAAAAATATTTTTCTATGTAATGTATTGTATTAAGTATATCAGTCATCTAGTACCCATAACACAAGCTCTGCTTAGTTTGGGGCTAGATGATGCTGTGTGGATTGTCCAGCATTATTTATTTATTTTTACCTTATCGAAGGGGCAGCAATAATAGTCTTCTATTTTTATTTTTTTATTGGCGTTCAAAAGTGCCTTTTTAATGGTTTACTTGAAACAAATTAATTGACTTTCAGGGACGAGTAAAGGCTTGAGTTATTTTCTACTTTAAAGATTGCAAGAAGGTATGGTGTGTGAATGGTTTGTATCTAATACCTTTAAACGAGCAATTCTTGTACATATGTACATATGTATATAATCGGAATCCCGGAAACGGCTCCAAACGATTTCCATGAAATTTAGTATGCAGGGGGTTTTGGGGGCGATAAATCGATCTAGCTTGTTTTCATTTTTAGATAAGGTCTTTTTATCCGAGTTAAGCTCGGTCATCCGGGTACTAGTTTATTATGAGTAATGACATTCTGTTTAGTATACATTACATGATATGACCGTCAAGAAATAATGAAACTACTAAAATTAATTTCTCCAGATTATGTTTTTTTTTTATAAAAAATCGTTGCCCCACACTAGGAAATCCTCCTGTGTCGTGGGTGCGTTTACAGACATTTAAAGTCACTTACACGAACAGCCAAACTCGGAACAAACACCTGTAGGCCATATTTGTTCCGCACGGGAATCGACCCCACGACATGCGGCGCAGCAGTCGATCGCTCAACCATTGCGCCGCTCAGCATTGAATATTTTATTTATGTGACTTAGTGAAATTTATGAAGTAGTATAATAATATGTACGCACATTATCTAGACTATTTATTTGTCGGAGTCACGCGCTGTTCTTACCCGACTCCTCTTTTGTTCTATTGTGTTCTGTTGTCTCCAAAGTTAAGCCACCCAGTGTGAAAAGTAATTACTTAACGATAACATACAGTTGAGAAAAAAATATAGCAAAACAATAAAACCTTGCTTGAAATACCTACTTGTATAATCGCAATATAATATATGATGACGCGGTTGGCACAGTGGCTGAGCAATCGACTGCGTGTCGTGGGTTCGATTGCCGCACGGAACAAAGATTTGTATGGCCTACAGGTAGTTGTTCCGGGTCTGGCTGTTTGTCTATGTGAGTTTAAATGTTTGTTTCTTACCCACGATGTAGGAGAAATATTTGCTGTCTCGCTGGTCTAGTGGTTGCATGCAGTACTGCTGAAGAGAAAGTCCTGGTCAATAACTAGGTCAGGAACTGTTATTGCGTTTTTTCATTTGGATTTTTCATCAAAATCCCGGAATCTAGATTTGTACCCGGTTGACAGCCACCTACACCACATAGGACTTAAACGTAACTACCAAACTGTGGGTGTACTATAGCTAAACCTCTGCTTAACTCTTCGTGGAATACAAGCATGAAGTTATATCCACCTAAAACCTAGTTTTAGGACTAAACAATCAATGACATAATTCATAGCAAAATACAGAGTATACGATTATCCGATAAGAAATATACTCGGTACCATACTCGTATAATACATTAACACCCAAACCACATTGCCCTGAATACGAGTACCATCCATTCGTACTACTAATATTAGAAATTGTGAAAGTAACTCTGTCCGTCTGTTTGTCTGTCTGTCTGTCTGTTACCTTTCGTACTTAATCCGCTGACTTGATTTACATATATGAAAATTTGTTATGGAGATAGTTTCAGACCCTAGGAAGGATATCGTATAGTTTTTAATCCACGACTTCGTCTGTATCCGCGATAACCGACATTCACGGGAACAAAGTCGCGAGCAAAAGCTGTTAAAAGATGTCGTAATCAAAATCAAAATTAATTTATTCAAATTAGGCTGAGAATCAGCACTTTTTGAACGTCAAAATTTACATAAGACAGTCCCCCAAAACGCCCACCCTTTACCACTTCCTAGTGTTTTTGCTGGGAAAAAGAAGTTGCGCAACAAACTCCTCAACAAAACGTCTGTCTGATAAGTTTAAATGTAATCATTGTCACTGGTAACTAAACTTTCTTCGACACCAAAATAACATTATCTATCATACTCCCAAATAACTTCGCAGATAGTTTCACACTCCACACCGCGGAACCCCAAACCAACTTCACGTTACTCGAATACCTCAATTTATAGGTCACTAAAAATTTATGCCGGTGATTCCTTTTCAGCTGACTTTGATGTGTCAAGACCCTAATATCCCGTGTAATGACGTCATAATCTTTCTGTGCGTTTATACTGTGAAAAAACCACAACGGTCATTTGCAGGGATACATTTGTATATGTTTGTGGATACATTTTTTTTTACCCTCACTGATGTTATTTATTTTAGTGTTATATTTTGGTTATAACTTTATTAGGTACTTACTAGTTTTTAGTTTGCTGTAATACTATTTTTATCAGGATAGACAGGTCCTCTCATATCTGTTTGGTTCTTTTCTTAAAAGACCATCTCGGACACTAATTTGCATGGCCACATGATCATGGCTCCAAGACAATGACTGGACTTTATAAGATAATGTGATCTCTGAGTTTCTTTCGGTGATTCTTCTCAGTGTAGTCAGATAGTGAAACGACAACCAAGTTTAAAAGTATTTAACTTGTCAACACATCTATCTACCAGAATTAAAGATAAACGTTTATCCTAATTATTGAATTTCTTAATTTTAATAATCTTTTAATCCTTTAATTTAAAAACGTTTTATCTTTATTATTAATGTCTTAATATTTAATTTTAAAAGTATTTTAATATTTTGATTTAAAAACTTTTTATATTATTTTTTAATTAATTTACAAAATTTTAAAAAGGCAACGTTTTTTAATAAAAAAAGAAAGAAAAACAAGATAATTATGGTAACGTGTGTATTTAAATAACATCGTCACTGACCGATTGGCGTCAAGTAGGTATACCAGTTTCAGCGTCACCGACCCGAGCGTGACCGTTCAGTTTATTTCACAGTTCAGAAAGAGCGTAAAGTACGCTTAAAGAAGTTTCCACTTCACAAATCGATCGCAGTAACAGATATTTTTAGATTGGATGAGCTGCTTCTAGGACGTGGCTATAAATTACATAACACACACGTTCGGTAGTACGTTAGCTCGAGGCTAAATAAAAACAGCAGCACAGGTTGATCGGTGGTTAAGCTGCGCTTGTCGAGGGCAGTTCTGTGGATGGGTGACCGTTCGTAGCATGTCGAGACATGTAAAGCAAGTTAAGCCGATGGGCTCGGCTGTAATTTGTAGATCATTGACAGTCGTTACGGTTAGTCAGAAGCCCGAAAGTCTGACATCCAGTCTTACTAATCGTGGGAATCGTGTTGCCCAATAAATGTATTGTAAAGGTAAGATAGGCAGTCGCTCCAAGTAAAATACTGGTATTCAGCTGCATCTGGTTAAATCTTTAAGTCATTTATTCATGAAAAATAACTACATTGTATCTGAAATAACATAGCAAATTCAAATGTATATTACCTCAGGAGAAAAGAAGAAATAAAAGTTAGACTGGAAGCCGACCCCAACATAGTTGAGAAAAGGCTAGGCAAATAATGATGACGTAACGTACGGCAGTTACAATATTCAAAAAAAAATAAAAAAAGCTTCTTACAACGCTGCGAAAGCGTAGACCATACGTAGCATGTCGCTACGCCGTAGCTAAATGCGTAGCAAAATCTTCGTAGCAGACATTCTCCATTTATTTTTATACGCAGGCTCAAATGTTATAATGCTGTGAATACTTTCTCATACTCTCACATAAGGGCTATCGGTTTGAATATCCCAATCCATTTAGAAGGGTACCGCCATTTTTGTGCTGTTTCCGGTTATCTTTTGCTTTTATCTTTTACAGAATAAGCTAGTTCGTTTGGAAGCAATGTATGAGCCTATGTAGTTTGTTTTAACGGTTTGTTTCGCTTTTAGATGAGCTTCAATTACTTTTGACAAGTGGTCGTTACTGTACTATCATTGTCTTTGCGTTTCGTCGATCTTTTAGAGATTCCATATAAAAATATTATGACAAGTTTTATTAGTACTGATTTCGATTTTACGGGTCTTGACCCTCGACGTAATAAAACTAGTGTTCCTAACGATCATGTTTACTGATACTTACTTAGTGGACAAAATCATGGGCTTATCTATTATCTATACATATAATAAAATTTGAACTGACCAATTTCTGTACGTAGGAGATACTTAATATGATGGGTCTTTAAATAGCAGGGGGTATCGTGTTGCTCAGTAACTGGATTTTGGATGTCAGATAGGCAGTCGCTCCATGTAAAATACTGGTATTCAGCTGCATGCAGTTAGACTGGGAACTGACCCCAACATAGTTGGGAAAAGGCTAATTAGACAAATGATGAGGATTTCTTTTTTATTCTCTATATCTGTTTGTTTGTATATTCTTCTGTCCGCACGTTTGTACGGGCATCACGAAAATTATACTTCACAAAATTAGATGCAGTTTGCTCTTGCATTATTATATGTCTAATCTAAAATTTGGTACTTGTTTAATCTTGATACGCCGCCTAGGACTCGTTTTATCCTATTCATAGAGAGTGTTTTTAATTAGGTCAGTATGGGGAAATCGTAATCCATAGGAAATACAGGGAAACTATGTTAGCAATGTTAAGGTCTAATTAAATTAAGGTCTAATAAGATCCATGCGGAGAAAGTCGCGAAAGAAAAATGCTAGTCTCATATAAAGTAAGCATTATTTTATTTATCACGATTTCTTGCAAGATTTCCATATGTGCAGACGCGGAATTCTTTTAAAATTCCAAATAATTAGTGCTCGGGAGTAATAACACAATTAAATCATATTTTCTCCTGATTTCCCCTAAGCAAAATTTTCACCACCCACACCTTTCTTTAAAACAATCTCTCTGCTATAAAGACCCACGTTTAACGCAGGGACACTAAATTAAAGCTAGTACAATGTACTGCAATACTACAGTACGTAACACTAGCACTCTGTGGTGCTGCACTGCGTCTAGTATGCATATTTTGAGAGCTAAATCACTATCTAACAAAACTGTATGCAAAACTGTGTTTTTGGTTGGTAAAATTGTTTGTAAAACTATACTGGAATTTTTATGAAGTATAAATATCAACAAAAAGCATAGGTAATAACAGTTGAATACTCAAAACTACCAGTATTGCCAGCTTTAAAAAAAACGATTAGTTTTATGCTCTAAAAAAGAAACTATACCGCAACAATACATTTTATACACAGCGATATTTTGTATCATTCGAGACATTAAATTATTACAAACATTCATTATTTCCATTAAACTTTCTAAAATAAACGAACATGGAAATCGAAGCAACACCACACATGTGAAACTCTTAATGCTCCGATAAATACCTTCTAAAATGACACTTTTTCATCAACATTGAGTGACAACAATAGGAAATATACTACCAAATCCTTCACGGTAAAAAACACAGGAAAACACGTTCAGTCCACACGTACACAAACACTGTTTACAGAGCCCAGGTGTGCCTCGCGATGAAATATAGTAATTCCGGTGAGTAGGTACAGACGCGCACAATATTAATCGTATTTACGTGTGATCGACTGTTGTGTACGACTGTACGTGTTTTTTGTGACGTTGTATTTGTGAAGGCATGATAAGGATATGACAACACCGGACAAGCGCGAGTCTGATCGCGCGCCGATGGTTCCGTACAAGCGATAGGTAACTGTGCAGCTACTTTCACCACGTACTGTGTTCATAAACAATTAAAGCGAATATTACTGTGACTACAAGATAAGTCGGATTGAAGGGCAAACTTAACATTGGTAAAATTAAGTATGTAATCGCCATTTTTCATGTAATATAACCACAAATTTTCTCTTTACTTGTGCTGTGACCTTGCTTACTGCTAAATTCCATAGTCCTAGATCAACTGGAAGAACGGTTTTAATTTATTTGCGAGTACCAAAATAAACCGCATATTTAGCCTTATATTTTTATTGCGTTGACTTAGAAGCTTGATTTTTTTTTAACTCCAATGGATTGTCGGTAGACAGACAAAAGCAGACACATGGGCAACGCAGTGATCCCATTAGGGTTCCGTTTTTTTCATTTAAAGGTACAGTACCCCAAAAACACTCGTGGCTAATTAATTACAGCCGCACGCAAAGTTTAGCTACACTTGTTAAGGCCGCTCCATGAACGGGTGACCATCGACGAGTATTACAAGACGAGACCCCTCCGTTTCCAGAAAGCAGTCTCGGCTGCCATTCGTTACGGGTGGTCCGTAGCCTCAATGTCTGACAATCAGTCTAGACAAGGGATATCGTTTCAGCTAGTAATTGGATTGCGGAGGTCAGATACTGGTATTCAGATGCATTTGGTTAGACTGGAAACCGACCCCAACTTAGTTACTAAAAGTTTATGCAGATACTAGCTAAAATGTGGCAGTTTTTTTGCAGAGGATTAATAATACGAGATATAGCGTGTGGCATTAACGAACTTCTTTGCTTAATTGAACTCTATGGCGGGCTATAAGTAATGTGCCTGTATATTTCGATATTACATCTATGCAAATAAATAAATTAAAGTGTTTGTTTATAATTTTTGGCGGCACTATTGGCGCAGTGGCTGAGCGATTGACTGCTACGCTGCGTGTCGTGGGTTCGATTCCCACACGGAACAAATATTTTTATAGCCTGCAGGTAGTTGTTCCGGGTCTGGATGTTTATGTTCGTGACGTTGAATGTTTGTAAACACACCCACGATACGGGAGAAATTCCTAGAGTGGGGCAACGTCTTTAAAAATAAATAAATAAATATAAATGGACAGCTTTTTACTAATTGCATATAAAAGGTATTATTATGGTATGGTATATATTAATTATTAAGGTGCTATTTATAAGGTAGTTGTGTCAGAAAAACATTTTTTTGTTTGTTTGTCTATCCATCTGTTTGATTTTGGTTATCTTCGTAACTGCTGGAATGATTAATTTGGGCTACTTTTATATTAGCATTTTTATAAGGGTTCCGCGCAATTAGACCATAAGACCCATGACGTTTTGTCAAATTCCACGTGGAAGAAGTTGCTTTTATTTTTGTTTTTTGAATGGGCATCTCGCAGTTTATCTTTCAGGGATATCTACTGCTTAACCGAACTTTCCTGTGGGGATTTAACTAGAAATTAAGGCCTCCAGCCAGGGCGTAATAACTTAAAAACTGGAAGAAGTTGTGCACACAGCTTATAAATATAGTCTTGGAGGATTCGTCAGCCAAAAGGGCGGGAACATCGCACGATTGTGGTAAAGCAGCGAGTGGAGGGGACGACACAATACATGCAGTGCACTTTTGTGATTTAGTAAAAATAAATAGTTCATGATGGCCCAGTGGTTTAGGCCTCGCCTCTTGTGCTCGAGGTTATGGGTTCAAACCTGGGCAAGTAGTTTTTCAATTCATATGTAGTGTCATCACTGACATCGGTGAAGGAAAACATCGTAAGAAAACCTGGACTTATAATTAATATAAGTCTGAAATCGCCAATCCGTCTTGAGCTAGCGTGGTGATTAATGCTCGTGCCTTCTCTGTTTGAGAAGAGGCCTTTGCCCTGCAGTGGGCCAGTAACAGGCTGGTTTTATTGTTATTAGATTACACTACGTTGGCTTGCTTTTTCTTTTCAACAATTAAATGAGCTTCTGATCGATAAGGATAGTTTTTCAAGAGACATTAATTGCGTGACTTGACACTGAACTTTATGTGGTATTGTCGTATGCACATCGTGCCGATTGACATGGAGGCAACAAAATGCTCCTTTAAAAAAATGATAATTGATATTATTTCTGTAAATAGGTTCTTACAAATAATTTTACACGTTAGCAAGAAAAATATTATATTTAAAACTAGGTCGGTGTTTCCCTATCCGGGTACTCTGAGAAGAAACAGAAGTGTCTGAGATGGTCTATTGAGGAAAGATATTATATTCTTAAAAGCTTTAAACATTTATAAATTGGATTTGTAATTCTATTTTCTGTCAAGATTATTAAAGGCATTTTAATAATCTCGACTGAAAATATAATACAAACAACAAATACAAACATTCCTTAAGGTCAGTGACTTGTTAATAAGCAAGAATTATAAATGTGGAATATTTATATCTTTATCTTGTACTAACGCAGAAATTATTCCAGATAATATTTAGATTTTCATACCAAGCCCCCGAAGAATATTCAAAACATCTCTGTGTTCTAAGATTTGCGTTGCTAAATAGACTAAGATATTAAAACTCCCAAAGAGAATGTGAATTATTATTCTCTTTGATATTATCTAGGGGTCTAGTGGTCGGAAGCGCTTCTACTGAACACGACATCCTGGGTTCAATTCCTGGGTAGGGCAAAGTGTTTTTGTTTTTATTATCTGTAATTTCTTGGTAGCAGCCCGAAGGCAGCAATGGGCTCGGCCCCCAATACATGGGACTTAAACATGACAGGCAATGTGGTATGGTAGTATAGGTACGCCTCTGCCTAACCTTTCTGGGACTACAGGCATGATGTTATATTATGTGTTGTTGACTTTATCAAGTTTGATATGCTTATTATAATTTTTAATTAAGTACGCTATGTTGACATTTCCTTACATTGACCTTGGTGTGGTAGTGGGCGTTCCGGGCTGCTTGACGTTAAGCCTTTGGTCCCGGCTGTCATTTGTAGATCTTTGACACTCCTCACGTCCTCTTGACAAGGGGTACCGTGTTACCCAATAAATGGGTTGTGGACATCAGATAGGTAGTGGCTCCGTCTAAAATACTGGTATTCAGCTACATCCGGTTACACAGGAAGTCTCTGAAGTCACTGGATGATGTTGACATTTCTCAAAAAGTTTGGCTTACTTTGGAACCAATGTAAATTTTTGTAATACATTTTCTTTCTAATGTGACATTAACTTGGCTGAATACTGCACTTAAGATTAGGATTTGTTCAACTTATAAACCATAGCAATATTTTTTCATTCATGTTTTATTTCTTAGACCACCATCAAATGGTAATAGTAGCTATGGTTTGATAGTAAGGATTTATTTTATTTCACAACGATATTTTTCCAATAATAGATCGGACGATCCACATATGAAATCCAAAATAAATCTACATAAGAAAACCACCAATACTTAAAAAGCTTCTAGCTACTTTAAATTATTTAAATTTAAAATAAACAGGATCCATTTTTTTAAAACCAGTAAAATAAACAGGCAGTTTTATAAAAATAAAATCCATGATCGACAAAAATATGATCCCAATTTTTTCTTTGTTAACAAAATATACTGTCATTCCATCAGTCGATCGCTATCATGCTCCCTTACACTAACAATACATGTTTTCAACATATTAATATGTTGTAAATCTATGTAAATCCATGTAAATGTTATGCACTGCAACATTATGCTTCTGTAACTTACATATACTATGTTGTTATTGAATTATTCATGCACTATTGTTCGATGTTTGTTAAGCGGTTTTTTTAACTGTAGAAGTGATTGCGGCTTTCAAGATAAGTGGGTAATTTGGATTCAGTGGGTTGTATACGGAATGATCTGAACATTTACTGTTGTTGTTTTAAATGCCAGACGTATTAGATTAGCAATATGCTATATTTAATTACAAAAAAGTATTTTTTAAAGTATGTCGCAGAAAAATAGAATCATCCAACCCATATTCCAATTTATTTGGGGTCTTCTTCTTCCATACATCTCTATTCACCATCATCTTAATAGTCACCTTCTTCCGTGCAATATCATCTTACACAAATCATCCATCGTTTCATTGGTCATCCTCTCCTCGTGTGGACCATTCATACTTAAAACTATCCTGACAACATGGTCCTTATTCCTACACATCACATGCCCATACCATGTCAACCAATTTTTAAGAAACAGCTTTATCGGTACCAAATGATGCGTTAAAAGTTGAAATGATACACGTAAAAGTATAATCTGCTATCTCTAGAGTCAATGACAATTTCAGACAGCTGCCTAATTTCCCTGAAGAAATTCTACACCGATGTGAAATTACTTATATTTTGTCGACCGAAAATTGCTTTTTACATACCTGAAATAAAACCAGAAATAAGAAATCTTAGCAGTAAGTTAAAATTCAAAGAAGTCACGTATCTTTTCAAATAAAACGTCACATAAATATAATACTGGTTTTATAATCTCTTTCCACATTGTTTCTTTAAGGTAGGTTTATTTTTTGAATTGAAAAATTATCTTTCTTTTCTATTTTTTTACCCGAAAATATCACGTTTCACCCCACCGGGGTTCACCTATATCTGTCAAAGATAAAAATTCCCATCGTAATGTTGGCTATCATTTGTCATATTCACCCCACCCACGTGTTGGGGCCACGAAATAAGCTGTTGTTATGAGTCGCTAGCAAAAATGACAGAAACGGCACGGTTGGCGCTGTGGCTGACCAATTGACTGATGCGCTGCGTGTCGTGGGTTCGATTCCCGCACGGAACAAATACTTGTATGGCCTACAGGTAATTTTTCCAAGTCTGGCTGTTAGTGTATGTGAGTTTGAATGTTTGTAAACGCACCCACGATACAGGAGGAATTCCTAGTGTGGGGCAACGTTAAAAAAAAAATAGTTTAGAAAAGTTTAGTTATTTTAAGCATATTATGAAGCTAGTTTTGAGTTTAATCAACTCCAGCCAGAATTCAGGCCATTGGATAGTCTAAAGTTACTCAGTGAAGCAGCTGACAGTTGAAATAAATTTACTATTTGTATTACCTAAATTAAAAATTATTAAAATATGAGAAAACAAGGTGATAAATATAATGTAGACTATTTATTAATGTTTTCGTCTTATTTTCTATAAGTAAGAATTCTGAAATACTTTTTAACAGAATTTTTTGTACTAAAATTGAAATTTCATGCATGTGTAAGTTAAGTGCTCTGCCATTCCTTTAACGAAAAGTTGCCTTAAGCACTTGCTACGAAAAATGGTCTAATGGTCACAAATGTGACTGATAATCATGAGATACTGGGTTCGATTCCCGGGTCAAGTAATGTGATATTGGGATTTTTCATTGGAAATTTCCTTAACAGCTTGGAGTCTGGATGTGTGCCCGGTTGATGGAAATAGGCTCACCCCCTATTACATGGGACTTGAACATAACTTGGCACACCTCTGCCCACCCTTGATGAATACACTTTTATGTTTCTATGAAAAGTTGCAATAGAATACTTAAGAAACCCGCTGACTTCAACGCCCCACAGAAAAAGATATGGCGATGCTTTGTAGATCATATCGGACTTTTTGTTTCGCGTGGAGAATTTATTAAGTGCCCCTGTGGGTGACAGATTGCTCTTTCAGATTCTACGTGGACAACCGCACGTCGTCGTCGGTAGAAACACTTGGAATACGAAAACCAACCATACTGCAACGACTTAAAGGCGCAATCAGTGTCAAATTGTTTCTGTGGACATCCGTGTGGACAGTGAAGGTTGTACTGGACTTATGTCATGGTGTGATGTGTTATTTGGGTGCCTCGTTGGTGCGATGACTGAGCTTGGGGTCCAATCCCCTTGGAACCGTACTGTGACGTAAAAAATCAATGTTCTATTATGAAAAAGCAAAGTTAAACTATAGTTGTGAAATGATCATAAATTATTTTACTACTATGTCACTAAAATTAAACGTAAGTACATATTCATTTGAGAATAAGAAGAGTAATAGGTAATGTAATGTACTGTAGCTGTGTGTAGCTGTATGTTTATTTGTATAAATATTCTATATAGGTATTATATTTACAGTTTATAATCTATATTTATACAATAACGCCTTCAGAGTAATGTTGGGGCTGCCACGCTTTTGCAGTGCATCGGGGATGTTTGCGGAGAATGGCGTGCCAGATTTTTACGCACTGATGCGGACACGGATAGCATCCCTGATGCGGCGAGTGCGTGACAGCTCTAACAGCTTGGTGGCTATAGTAGCCGACAGGATGGATAGTCCAATGATGTGGCAATGGATGACCAGTCATCGTGCGTCATTCAAATATTTAAATTAAGATGTTTAGTGTATTGTGTTTTCATGTATGTATTGATGTTTTGTGTATAATATTGTAATGTGTGTTTTTCTATGGACTTATGGTCTGAAATAAATGTTATTATTATTATATATTATTATTATTATTATATTTCTTTTCCCTTTTCTTTTAAGAAACTGCACCACTGTGTGTCTCTGCATCACCCAAAGATTGACTGGTAGAAAATGCCTATGGCATTAAGTTCGCCTTTGTACATTTGTGTGCTTAAAGTATTAAATAAATAAATAATGGTAATACCTGTACTAATGTATAAAATTGTATCACAAGTAAGCGTCTTCAAATTGAGCGGCACAAAATACTGGACAATCCACACAGCATCACCTAGTCTCAAGCTAAGCAGAGTTTGTGTTATGGGTACTAAATGAATGATATACTTAATACAATACATTACATAGATATATATTTTTTATTATGCATAGAAAATACCCAGAACACCCGGAACAAGTCTTTGTAGATCGTACAAACATTTGTCCCAATGCGGGAATCTAACCCGCAACCTACTGGGTCGCAGGCGGACCTTCGCCCGCCGCGCCACATCGGTCGTCAAAAAAGAGAACTTTTTTCACTTTGTTACGTTACATATAACACATGAACATAGTGTTTTTATAAATTATATCAAACACCAAGAGAGTACGGACTTGTGTTAAAGTGCAAATGGACACTATTCTTAGTTTTAACATAACCTATCACGTAGCATATTAAGTTAAATTGCTTATTAGTATTTTATGTTGGCTAGATTTTAATTAACTGCTAAGAGTTTTATTCTTACTAACAAAGAAAAAAAAATCTACCTGTATAGCGCCTTTTCTCTCTCATAGTGCCTGGAACAAAGATAGCTTTAACACGTTATAATCTGGCCAGGGTTGAGCTAATCATTTTATCGTACCAATCCAGACTACATTCTAAATGTATGCCCGCTTGACGCCAGGCTCGGTTAATTTTAATTGGGACTTAAACATCAATTTGCAAAATATGGGATTTTTTTACGCCTCCAACTCTCTCCTGGAAATCACGGTATTCTTCAGGTCAGTTTTCACATATAGTGCAGTGAGAAACTGCCGCAGAAATTGGCATGGAACGGAGAGGTTTATGCCAAACAGTGTTTCAAGGTTTTGGCACCGCTCACAGTGTATAAACACGATGTTCTCATGTAAGTGTAGGTTTACATTGCGTGGCATTATACCAATAATGTTGGAGACTGTCAGGAAATCGCTATGGCCGTTTAAAAGACAAATTAATCAGTTTGGAGGGAGTACCCAATCAAATGACAGCCGAGACCAACTCCTAAACGTGCTTTCTGATGCTCCAAGGAGTCTTGGTATGTAATGGATGGTCGTCCATCCACGGACCGACCTGGTTAAGAGTCTCTTTACGTTCAAGATCGGCCCGTGAGACTGTTAAGCCACAATCTTTCGTCATTGTCATTATCATCCTCCTGTCCTTATCCAAATTTATTTGTTCTTGGCGAAGCATGTCTTTTTCTCACATCGATCCCTATTAGTCGTCATCTCAAAAATCACCTCCATCCTAGCCATATCATCTTTCACACAATCCATTCATCGTTTCTTTGGCGTTCGTCTACTCTTGTAGCCCTTCACATTCATACTTAAAACTTTCCTCATAACATGGTCCTCATGCCTTTACATTACAAATGCTACCATAAAAAATGTTCTTCACGACCTATGTGAAGTCTGGCAGTTACTTCGATCACACAGACGACATGGCATCAGCCAAACATCTTGGCAATTACACAAATCGTTATCGATCGATCTGAAACGCGTCTATCCTAGCTGGAATTATCAGCAGATGCCCACGACTGACGTAATCAGTCGGTTTTACCCTCATTCTTAGATCAGCGGCAAAATTAATTAACCGATAAGAGCACAGCGGCCAAGCCTTCCAAAAACTCGCAGATTTTTTTTCTTCTCCCTAATCAATCAGCTTTTGTCTGACTAATCCCCTTCTAAGAGCTAATCACTATAATTAGCAGCCGATCTTACATTTTGGTGACAAATCTTCGAAGTGTCGATCGTACCTAAAGGAATTGGACTGGGTTTGGTTTTCTTACAATTCGTTTTATTTTAAGAGAGTTATTTTTGTGAATTTTCTTTTTCGTTAATTGCAAAAGATTTTTTACCCATTGTTGCATTGAGTAAAATCTTTTGATGAAAAAGTTTCAAATAAATATATTTATGTATGGACAACAAAAAACACTACTACATTTATAACCCGATGTCTGCCCTTCGAATGTTACCTAAGAACGCCTGTTCAAGTTCTCTCAATAGAAACATCCAATCTAGACCTGATTGATTAAGAATAAGTGGGGGGTCAGGGTTTAACAGCCCTTTTCAACCCTTAAAGTATCTATAAACAATCGCCAATAGCTATCGGAGAAGATAAAATTAAATTAAGTACCTACTTAATTAAACATGGCGCTATAAAGTTTTTCAAACTGTTTTTCTCGGTTTTTTGAAGTGTCAACCTCTTTAGTCTCTCTAAGCAATTTTTGGTAGAAGCAAAATCTATGGGTTCATGTCATAGAAATACTAATGTGACGTCTTGCGTCAGACTGACAGTTAATTCATTTTTTTCGTAAGTTATTGGCAATCTGTTAGGTGCATTGAATTTTAAACAGAATAGTGAAGATGCGTCTATAAATATACTGGTAAGTAAAAAATATAGATTTTTAGTTATTTTTTATGCCACGCCAGTCGTATAAGATTAGGAAAAGATAAATGGTAGCAATTTGAATAAGGAATGGTTTTTTAAAGCAATGTTCAAATGAATGATGACCTTTGTTAGATGAGATTTTACTTCGAGCGATTTAAAATAACATCATGCCTGTATTCCCCGAAGAGTTAGGCAGTGCTTTACCCCTAAAACAACCACATTTCACATAGTAATACCTTAGAATAGAGGGCGAGCCTGTTGCCCGGTTAGGGCACAAATCGGGCTACTACTAAGAAGAGTCAGCTGGAAAACCCCAATAAAACTTAACTCGACCCAGGAGTCAAACCCATGATCTCATGCTCAGCAGTAGCGTTTGCAACCTCTAGACCAATGAAGCAGTCAAGCTATTCAAAACACTCTATCATTTTATTCATGAATATGATATATCTAAAATCAGATATTATATTTAAATGAAATAAAAATAAACAATAATCCTGACATCCTATTGATTAAAATAAAGCGCTACGCTTTTACAATTTGAATCAAAATAAACGCGAGGCTACACGCACGTAAGCTTATATTTTTGTACACATCTACCACTTTATAAACAAAATACAATCCGATGAACCGGGTCACGTAAGCACTTTTTTAACATCGAACCATTAAAATTGTACCTGGATTATCACCGGGCACTCACCCACAGATTGGACGTTACATCCGGAAAATCTCTCATTTATATCCGGGTCGTCCCCACACGGGTAAGCGGGCTCACAGCACTTTGTGAAGGTTTTCGACATCACTAAGATTAGATAGACCTCCACAACAGTCGCTTCAAATAAAATAACACTAATATAAAGGTAACTGTAGGTACCTAACTGGTAAGACGATACTCTTTGGTAAGACTGGTTATCAGACTTATTTTGTACTTGATAGTCTTAAATAAAAACAGCCGCACGGGTCGATGGAAGGTTAAGTTACGCTTGGCAAAGTCAGTCTGTAGATGGGTGAACGAGACTCCTCCGTGCCTCGTAATGCACGTTAATTTATTGTTCCAGGCTGTTATTTGTAGATCTTTGACTGATATCACGGGTTGTACCAATACATTTAAAATCCCCTCACTCCATTCTTTAACACCTTAACTGCCAGAAAACGAGACCCAATAGAAAATGCATTGTTTGTATATCACTTGGCGTTTAACGTGTTAATTAATAACAATTTTTTTTTTTATTATTATTTCTTTTTTTTTCGAGAAAGTTGCCCTACACTAGGAATTTCTCCTGTACCGTGGGTGCGTTTAATCTCACTGATACAAACAGAAAATTATTCGATAAGTGGCCTAAGTAAAATAAGGTACAATCACCTGAAAATGCGCAGTTCTGAAGATGCTCTTATTATACTCAAATAAACGATTATGTGTACCTCATCTTAAAAATTCGCGATGACCTCAAATACCTACAAAGTTAGGTTTAAAGAAACTTTATTCTCAATAAAACATACACAAATGTCACTTACTTGAGAACAATAAATTAATGTTAACAATATAAAAAGGTTCGACTTCACCTCTATGTACAGTTTCACAAACACGACCCACCCGACGCATTCATTTCTGCGAGGGTGTTTTTCTTGCTGTTAAATACTGGCCGAGCTGAATTTTGAATGCATTGAGAGAGACAAGTTAGTACCAAACTCGTTCTAGGTAACAGTATGCCTGTCTGCCAAATTTTACCAATATCGGTCGCGTATTTTATCCGTGAAAATGTTTCTAGAGAACGGGCAGACAGTGACTGCGCCATTTTACCTAAACTTTCCAACAGTTTGGCAAATATTGAGTATCTAGTTTTGGACTGCCTTTTTGGTCTAGTCGCAAGATCTACTACTGAGCGTGATTATTGTCTAGAAAATATTTTTAAAATCTATTCAAACATGTTTTATATCTTTTTGGATTAATAAGTATGTGTAAACGCTGGAGGGAGGACGCCGTAGAAAGATATACGCTGACCTTAATGGTGATATTCTACAAAATGGTTAGGTACGTAGTACTCGCAACCGGCATGCGAGTATGACCAGATGTATGATGAACGTAAACGGAGCACAAGAAGAATGTTAGGATCGTAGCAGGTAATGCTCTATAGTTTCTGCGGTGTAGGCAGGTATGGGAAAATGGCATGAGTTTATGTATGTATACATACATAAATGGCATGAGTTTATGTATGTATACATACATAAACAACATGTAACGTAATTAACACCCTCAGACACCCCAATTAGTATATTATGTTATAATCATAAAACATACACTGAATTTTTAGTTTAACATTTTAAGCATTAATTATTTATTTATTTATTTAAATCGCGAAACGTTTGGTCGACTCTTCACGTGACCAGAGGGCTGGCCTTTTTTTTGGCCAAAGAATCAGCATTGCCATTCAACGTGGCAATGCTGCCAGCCTTCTGGGCACTTTTCCCGTTGACAACGATGCGGATGAATTTTTTGATGCCCTATGATTATTTATTTTATTTTATTTCTTCATAATTATATTAATAATTGTATAATTTTAATGAAATAAAAAAAATATTTATTTAGTTGTACTAATTCTACTAATTTTTATTTATTTTGTATTGAATGACGGAATTTATACAAATAAAACTGCAGTTTTAGAAGTCTTATAGCTTTGAGTGACGGTCTATTTCAGTTTGTTTTGACTGTACAGGGGTAGTATGACTGTAATTTTCGTAGTTTTAATTATTTTTGGCATAAAAAATGACCTATATTAAACATTATCAAAATCGATTCAGTAAAAGATTTTGATCAAACTACTTTCAGGATGTGCGTTAATTATGTTACATATTGTATATTTTGTTGACCGTTTTCAGAAGACGTGGAAACAAAAATTGACCTTCTGGCCTCCACCTCTCTTTCGATTAGTCTGTATTCGCGTGGGACGAATCCCAGCTGTTTCATCGGCATGTGGTTTCGTCTCGAACTGTGGTACGACTGAACTGGTCCCACTGAGTTACAGGGAACGTACTTCGTAATTTGCGTGTTATACTGAAATTTGGACTAAAGGGAAAAGTGGTGTAGACTTGTAAGTTTTGCGTGGGCTTTCTTGTTCGTCATACTTTATACGTACCTAAAGCTGAATTCATTAAAATGTTGTCTGAAGAGTTGACATTTAGAAGTTTCACTTTAGTATGACTGCCTCTTTGGTTTACTGCTCACGCGCTAGTGCTAAGCATGAGGTCTTTGGTTCGATTTCCGGGTCAGGCAAAGTGATACTGAGATTTCCTGTTTGGCATTTCTCAGCAGCAGCCCAGGGTGTGGTGTCGTGAACGGTTGATGGCAATAGGCTAGCTTCCTATTACATGGGACTCAAATGTTACTCCTCCTCCCTCTTTTACATCACACCTCTGCCTAACTCTTCTGGAAATACAGGCATGATGTTACGTTGCTATAGTGTTTAATAGACACCAAATCACCAAACCATTATTAAAAAAATAAACAGCACGTGACTCAGCTCTAAGTCAACCCTCAATTAAAACACGCTCCATTCCTGACCTTTACAACAGCCAAAATGTTCCACAAAACAAATAGATCAAAGGCTAATAGAGTGGCTCGCAATACACGCGGGAGAGCGGGGTTAATTGGACCACTCGTTCGTACCACTAATTGAACCGTCTTCTTTACGCCGCGCGCCGTCTATGTCAGACTTAATTCCAGTATCACTTTCTGTAATTATTATTCTGTGGTTTCTATGGCGCGATTGGCTTTTTGAATTGGACGGTTGAGTGTAAAGGGTTGTATTTTCATTTGTTTTAACGACAAATAAATAAAATGTATCTGTGTTTATAAAGTTGCAGTAAAATTATAGTCAAAGTCAAATTATTTATTCCAATTAGACGATTAGAAAGGTACTAATTAATGTATTTTTGTTTTTTTAAACGTTGCCCCACACTAGAAATTTCTCCTGTACCATGGGTGCGTTTACGAACATTTGAATTCACATACACAAACAGCCAGACTCGGAAAAACTATCTATAGATGCAGCCGATGGCTCAACTACTGCACCAACCGTGTCGTCAAGTTAAGTTTTAACATCTTAAACGCCAAATGACCGGCAAAGAATACATTTTCTATTATGTCTCGTTTTTTGGCAATTAAGGTACCGGTAAAACGGGGTACTTTGCGAACTGGGGCGACTTTAATAATTGTTCAGAAATTAATTATTGTCTCCAATTCACCCGTTAAAGGGAACGCACACGATCATTCATTCGTCTATTCGAAATTCTAGTCGTTAGGCTATATTTTTCCAATGCGTTAGTTATTAGAGTTAGTTCTAAGTACATGAAAAACAGTAAAATTTGGAACCCTGAATTTTGGTCGAAAACGCATTCTAGATAGGGGTGACTTTGAACGGCAATTAAATAATTATGTGTTATCAAAGCAGCCCCATTTTTAATATCGATTTAATTAATAATATAATTTTAATTTTTTTTTGGCCATGGAACTATTAATATTGTTTTATTAAAATATCGTTATTTAGTAATCATTTAAAGAGTCCTCAACCGTTTTATTTTTTCCGACTTTTTATTTAAAAACTTTAAAAGATACATGGGAATTCATTTCAAAATTAATCAATCTAACCCCGTTTTACGGTACGTACAAGTGAAATACTAAAATTATAAGTTTCGTGTGGAGAAGAATGGGTCAGAAACTGCACTGTTATTACTTATTAAAGCAAGCACTTCGCCCGTAACTTTGTATGCGTGGATTTCGTACTTTTTACCTTCGAACTTTAACATTGCCTCCATCCCCATTCAAGCATAGTTTTGAAATATACATTTTTATTTATTACTTAAACAATATATTTGATTGAGATTATTCTTTTTTTATTTAAGCAGTTGTTTTCTTAAACAATGTTAAAACTATTAATGCAAGAAAAAATTATAATAATGTAGATTATGTTACTCAATGATAATTAATTTAACGTTCCATGTTTTTTTTTAATCGGTTAAGTATTTTTTGAGTTTATCCTCACCGTATGGTTAATAATAATAAATAAACAGTCAAATCTTTCCTCTTTAAAACCCGATTGACCCAGAAGGAGGGTTATTACAATATTAATTTAGATTTTATATTTAATTGGGTGGCAGTAACGAGGAAGGTGGAAATAAAATCAAATCAAGTTTGTGTTGTAATTTTAACGTGAAGCATAAACTAAAATCTGTCCACGGCAGATTTCACACCTTTTGGTAATTTCAACTGTCACTATCAAAGCTTTAACAATACCTCCAATTA
The DNA here is from genome assembly GCA_905147745.2 of Phlogophora meticulosa. NCBI lineage: Eukaryota > Metazoa > Arthropoda > Insecta > Lepidoptera > Noctuidae > Phlogophora > Phlogophora meticulosa. The sequence continues at coordinate 14,459,402 of LR990531.1, read as the reverse complement.
TTACAAAATATCTTTACATACATTTTGTTTTTTGTCAAAATTTACTATTTACATTTTTTATTATTATATTATTACTTTTTCATTCACATATATACAATTATACTATAAAACTAACTAGGTATATACATATTTACAAAAACAAAAAAAAAGCCGACTAGGACACTCAGGCGTCAAAGTATTCCTCCGCATCGCTGTCATCTGTCTTTGGTGTGGGACGCAACCTGCGTCGATACCCTTGCGCCATCTCATGTTTCAAGCACGGCAGGCTGTGCTGGCGCTGCCGCGGCGGGTGCTGAGACCCTCAAACGGCGCAAATACTGTAACCTTATTGGTAACTACAGTTTTGGGCCGTTTGGGGTTGAAACGCTCGGGTCATGGGGTCCGAGTGCACGTCATCTTTATAAAGAAATTTCTCGACGTCTGATCGACACTTCACGTGACCAGAGGGCTGGCTCATTCTTTGCCCAAAGAATTAGTATTGCCATCCAACGTGGCAATACTTTACATACAATATTTACACCTGTATTTTGATATTATTATGCACGACATAATATTATTACAGAATCTCACTGTCATAACCTTTGCATATCGTTGGGCGTGATGTTATATATTATGTTTTCATCGTCATAAGTAAGTCTACTACTAGACATAAGTCACCCCTAAGAATGACATCAGCAATCAGTCCAACACCCCTATTATATTAAAATAAACATACACAAATACATAAACTCACACCCAGTCTTACTCTTCTTAAGTAATTTTAATTCAAATCTAAAGCCATTACGATTCCAATGTTAATTTCGGAGTCACTTCGTTATATTACCTATTTGGTGAAATAATACACAGCTGTCAAAATAAACTCAAGAGTAGCATTTAACGCGCGCCAAGCCCGGTCCCGAATTCGGCGCTTGAGTCGAATTCAAGACTGAAACGTCTAAATTCGAGTGTCGATCGAATAAAAATTAAAGAAGAAAATCAAGAGTAAGCGCGCTGTTTCCATCAACAGGATTTAAATTGTTACTCATAATATCATGCCTGTATTCTACGAAGGGTTAGGTAAAAGCGGACCTACTAATAAAATTAATTAATAATATAATATTATTATATTTTATTTTAATATAATTAAATTAATAATAAAATTTCTCCTGTTATATTTAAGTTCTATGTAATAAGGGGCAAGCCTATGTCATTAACCAGGCACAAATCCAGACTCTGGTTGCTACTGAAATAGTTCTGGTGGAAAAACCCAATAACATTTTGCCTGACTCGTGAATCAAAATCAGAAGAAATCATTTTTGACTGTAACACTAGTTTTTTTTATTTAATACCAACTTATTCTTGTTTTGGGATTTTGTATACAACAATTCTTACGTATGTGCGTCGTCTTTCCAATGAATTAACAGTTTTTCTTTCTTTATTTATTTTCTTTCTTTTTATCATTAGAGCAAGAAGGCAGTCAAATACATGTCAAGTCGATTCAAATTACTATTTGCCAAAAAAATGCTTTTACTGACATTTTTGAACTAAACCATAATATGGTTTTACTGTCATTTTTGAACTAAACTAAAATGAAACTTGTACTGACGATTTTTGTCTTTCAACCTTACATCACTGGATAGAATTATTCGAGTCTAATTAGGCGTACAAGTAACAGAAGGTCCATGTAATTAGAAAGGTCTGAAACTAGAGACGTTAGTGTTTTTTTTTTCTTAGAGCAAACGCTAGCTATCTCGTACTAGTTGTTTTACGAATGAAGCTAAACGGAATTAAATGAGTTGGCAAAAATGTTACACGGAAAGCTTTTATGAGTCAGCTTCTAATTTGTGGGTAGGTTAAACTATTAATGGCTCAGCAGTATTTGCTCTTGCAGAATCAAACTGAGTCGTGTTTCCTGAAACTAGTTGGTGTTCTGCTGCAAGACCTCATTTCACGTTTTTGAATTTTATTGGTCTCAATTAGAGTACTTAAATATATACACAAATAAATAAAATTCGAAGTGTGATTCGAAATGCATATTATAATAATAATAATACCAGCCTGTTACGGTCGCATTGCTGGGTAAAGGACCCTTCTTATACAGAGCAAGCACGAGCATTAATCACCACGCTTGCTCAAGACGGGTTGGCGATTTCATACTAAATGCATTTGAAAGTTTTTTTGTAGTTAAATCACTTTATTGCATCTGTAAATTTAGTTGTTAAAAGTAGGTAAGTTCCATTTTGTAACATTTCTTTATTTTTTATTTCCAGTTTATACGGTAGTAATACTACAAAAGCTATTAATTTTGTCTATCTGTCTGTTTGTTTGAGGTAATCTCCGAACCAGTAGACAGATTTTGACAGGGAATTCTTTGGCAGATAGCTGATGTGTTAAGGAGTAACTAAAGCTCCTTTTTATTTTAGAAAAATAATTAGAGATAAAAAAAAGAAGTTCGTCCAATTCCATCAACGAAGGCGCGGGCACATGTACTTCCTAATATATTCCCAAACCAATGCTATGTCCCAAGCCATTCTGAATGTGATAAACATAAGTATACTGGTTTTTTGTGTGTTTTTTTCTTATCATTTACTTCCCTGAAAACATGGTTTAACTATCTTCCTATTTCAAATTACGAAATAGCGTTAACAAATTCTCGATCAATTTAAACGAACCGGCCATGTTTATTCTCGCACAAAGAGGGGTTCCGTGGCAGGGATGAATATTGGCGCATACCTTTCTTCCAAATTTCATTCATATCGTGTCAATGGTCTCCGACCTGGCTGTGTGACATTCATACAGGCTGACGTTCAGACGGGCAAACGGACGGACAGAAGGACAAAAGTTCTTCAAACTTATCAAATAGATGTGTTGCTGGGGAGTTTGTTACGCTCTTCTTTCTTTCGAACAAAAATACTAGGAAGTGGTGAATCGCGTGCGCTTTGGGGGACTGCCTCCTGTAAATTTTGACATCCACAGCAAGTAATTAATTTAAATGCACAACATTTTCATTTTGATTTAGACATTGACTGTCGGGCAGATAGACAAGAAATGTCAAGGTACCGTTTTTGTCAAACCGAAATTATAAGGGTTTCATCTTTCGCACTTACCTGAGGAACCTTAAAAATCCTCAATCGAGCCAATACCTATTTTCAGATAATTTGAAAACCTTTAATAAAGTTTACATAACTGTGTGTAACATTTGCATTTCTATTATTTTTTTCCATTTACTGTTCACAGTATTACGTTCCGCGGCCATTTTGAATACAATTGGTTTCATTACCATTCCTGTATTGAGTTGGGTCAAAATCAATTGGATTTTGCGCTGTACGTACGCAGATTTTCACTGTTGATCAAGTAGTTTATTTCATTATTTGTAGTGATTGTTAATACGTAAATATACAAGAATATAATTTTCTTTGAAGGTGAGGTCTTTGTGAAAAAGAAATTGATTTTGGCCAATTTATTTGAGGATAGGTATATTGAAAGAAATTATTAATTTGAAAAGCAATTTTCTGTTGAACTTGGAAATGTTAATTATACTGATCGTAAAAGGTGATTCATGAATTACGTTAAAGGGATGGGTACGTACTAGGGTTGTTTCAGAATCTCGTTTTTTAATGTAATTAGAATAAGAAAATCGCCTCCTTTGAATGTGGTGTGCAGTCACGAGCATAAATATCTTACTCTGACACAAAATTCAAAAGCGATTTTCTCATGAAATAACGATTAAAACTTTGAGGAAAGCCCTATTTCATAATAGTATGGTTTCGAGAATACTGCGTTCATAACACTTTAATACTTCTATCAATACTTTAATAGAAAATCGCTTTTAAATTCTGAGTTAATGTAAGGTATCTAAGCTCGTAACTGTACATGATATTTCAAAGTTTTAAGTGTTTGTTCCCCTGATACCACAGTCACCAGGTTCAATACCAAGTAAGCGATTGTTTATTGGAACCGGTTTAATTTATGAACTAAGAAATCGCCGAGAAGATGACGTCGACCGAGTCGAGGAAGACCCATGATATCTTCAATACATTATTCTGAACCGCGTTTTTTACTTTTTACTGTAAAATTTCCTTCGAAAATTGTCCTTTCTATCTAACTCCATGACATTTTTTGTTAAAAAGCAAATAATTCCCGTCTTTCATTAAAAATGTCATTGGGCTAGGTCGATTTTTTGATTGATTTGATATTTTACAGTTTAAAGCTAATCAAACGTCAGGAATAAATGTATAAATTAGCAAAACCCGGCTGGGGGGGGGGGCCAGAATTAGGTACTGAACTAGTCCAGAAGTAGGTAGGCTATTCAGTTATTTATTTAAGGACAACCAACAAAGCATACCGACCGAAGTGGCGCGGCGGGCGAACGTCCGCCTGCGACGCAAGAGGTTGCGGGTTCGATTCCCGCCTTGGGACAAATGTTTGTACGATCTACAAATATTTGTACCGGGTGTTCTGGGTATTTGCTATGTATAATAAAAAATATCTATCTATGTAATGTATTGTATTAAGTATATCAGTCATCTAGTACCCATAACACAAGCTCTGCTTAGCTTGGGGCTAGATGATGCTGTGTGGACTGTCCAGCATTATTTATTTATTTATACACCAAAAATACAGGTTGTTAAAAATCTCTTTATATTAACATTTTATAGTGTAGCCTAAATTAAAGGCTGCCACGTCTAACTAAATAAAAAAATAAAAAAATAAATCTCTGACTTATCTTTATTTTCCTTTTCTTCCAATCCAAGCAAACGTGGACTGGGTCAATTTTTCTGCAAGCCAGAAGATATTAGACGAATAAAAATTGCGATTTGGAAGCAAGACAAAGGCGAAGCGGTACCAGCATTAGCACTACAGTGTAAATTGACACCTCCGAAGCTCCATTGGCTAAAGAATCGCTCGCTTAGAGCGAAGCCAATGCACTCTATTGTCACCACATAGAATTCAGATAAAAGGCAAATCGTTGTAGATAAAAATGGTACCCACCTTAGAAAGGTTTTTAAAATTGGGTGATTGGAAATTGTGGAAGATTTGGTCCGGGGAAAAAAGCGTTAGCATAGGTTTACAAGCCGTCAAGTATGTAGTTAAGAAGATTAAGCCTTAATGCAGTGAAACGGTATTGTTGGTATTATTATTTATAGCATATCGAAAGCAAAAAGTTCATACATATTAAGCCCAAAACTCAGTTTGTGTACTTCGCTCACTGAATGCTGTCATAAGATCATCAAGTGCTTTGGTAACAAGGCATGCGGCGCAAGACGGAAAGTCTTTTGTGTGTGGTGATAATGGAATTTATGTAGGTGGTACACGCAAATTAAATCAGATAAATCGAGCTTTCTTGAATATTTATACCTACGTTTCTAAACACAACAACAACCAATGTCTTAAAAAATAATAATATACTTAAATTAGACATATTGTTGACACATTGATACTGAGATTTGAATGCAAACGTTTTTGAAAATACGGGAATCGCCCTTCTCTGACTGGCAGGTGGTTGAAATATAATATAAAATAATGTTTATTTAAAAATAAATCTTAGATTCGACATAAACACTCCTTTTAGTGCTAATCCGATACCTTTAGAACCAATAAGGTTTTTATGCTCACATGTTAATGATTAAATTAAATGGTTGATTATGTTTAAATGACGTTTCTGAGTGCCAAAGTAAGAGTGTTCTATTTTTAAGTGAAATTGTCTGTTTTGTGAGTTATCGTACAATTTTGTTAGTATGGACACATGATATGAAGGGATCGTGATCCGAAAAGAAAAATATTTTATTAAAAGAAATCTTAGAGTGTCATAAATATTGCAATTTAACAAATGCTTTCTTTATTTTAAAAGTCAATGACTTGTTTTTCTATCTGCTTATGTATTTTGACGATTTTTACTTCGCTATGCTTCGTAAAAAGCTCTTCATAAATTTAAATATAGAAAGTCATGGATATTGTTCATATAGATAGCATGAGTAAAAGAGTGGGTACACAAACTTTCTTAACACAATATACTTTTGTAGACTGTCTGTCTTTCTTTTATTGATATATTAGTCGAAAGATTTACGTAGTGTAGTTCCTTCAATAAATAGTAGATAAAAAAGACAATAGATAATGTTATAACCAAGAAATAACAGAGCTTTTAAATATGATAGTAAAAAAAAACCGCTATCCGAATACGCATAGATATGATGAAATACTAAGCCAAAGTCACATTGTTTTTAATAATTAATTTACCATACATGGAGGTCGGTATATGAGTGATCTCATTATACGTAATGAGAAGAAAGAAGACCGACATATTATTGGCTACGGCCAATAATATGTCGGTCTTCTTTGTAACCGAAAAAATCGAAACAAAAACAAAATATATTGCCAAAAATTCACAGCCGCGACCACAAACAAAATCTAAACCACCATAATATATTCGAAGTCAAGGCAGCAAAGATGAGAAAACATAAAGTAGAGATGGCCTGTCGCATCGGATATTTGCTTAACAATATGTGTTCCCAATATGCAGTATACAGCGTACGGCTTGACGGCACCGTAAAACGGAATATAGCTGGATATATCCGCTGTACCTTGAATATCCGAAGGGGTTTATCCGCGCGGTGGTTAAATCCGCGCCCTGCTTATGTTAGACAATGTGGCGACGATTGTGGTTTGTGCACAGTGTATAAGCGGTAGCGATTTGTGGAAGCGGATTTAAATTTGAACGTGTTTGATGAGTGAAGGTAGAGACTGAGTACTGAACACTGCCTATAAATACATATGCATGTTTTGACGTTGGATGGAAAGAGAAACAAATATTTTTCAAGTAAGTAACGCCCTAAGGACACAACAAACACTGACCTTACTGTCGATGTTATTAAGAAAGTTTAGATGCGTAGTACTCGTAACCGGCGCGAGTGTGTCCAGATGTAAGAGTGTCAGCGAAGCAAAGGGAGTATGTAAGGGCCGTAGCAGGTGGCGTTCCGTAGTTTCTGCCCCCATGAGAAAAAGGCGTGTGTTTTTGTATGTATTAGTAAATTATATAGTTAAATGAATCCATAATATCTACAAGAGTAATCTATGAAATAAAAATAGTCTTTGAAAGATAAGTTTCAAAGACTAATTTCATTTAATTTTGATGGCATAATTGTGGCTCAATATATGAGCAACGATCATGTCCCATTTCTTTGGAAATAATGCCTTATAACTCCTAAAAAATTAAACACCAATGCTTAAAAATAACCTAACAATCTTGTTTAAAAGTGATTACCGCGTCTAACTTACTTAAAAATTATACCAGATTTGCCAAAAGTATAAAATGATTTAAGTTTTCTACAATTGTCGCTATTCTCTTACCCCTATATCCTGCCCTTAACATTCTCAGACTAGCTAACCGACTTGATATAAGGTCTAGAAACAATGCATATAGTTCATACGAGTAATCCACCGCATCTTTGGTTTCTATACCAAAGTTAGGTACACATATACTTCGATATAATACAACGCATCAAATTTCCCAATGAATAAACATAACATAGAATTGTTTCTACTATCATGAATTTTTATTGGTCCCGATATATCTGTGGAGATACAGTCTGGACCAATCTCGGAGATTATGAAGATAATGTTAGATATTGACAATACATAGACAGATTGTAGCGAAAATATACGATATTCGCAAAGGTTCCATTATCTGTGAAAGGCTGAATTATTTGTACTGAAATATTTATGGACTGCTTACGAATAAAATATACAATACTTTGTTATTTATTCATGAAAGAGAGACGATGAATTTATTAGCCACAGTGCTCTTAGACAAGCTAAAAGTATTGGCGAAGAGTTCGTTTGGGTCAGTAATACTAGAATAGTAGTAATCATTTCGTGGCCAAATATTAAGTTCTTACAATTCCTTAAGTTTGTGTTACCCACGAAAATTATTCGGGGAATATTAAACATAAGTAATGGAGAACCTAGAGCTGGCTCTTACACTGGCCAGAGGCAAAGCATTGCCATACAACGTGGCAATGCTGTCAGTCTTTTGGTTACTTTGCCAGTCGACAGCGATGATGATAAATCTTTTGACCCCTTATTATACTTAGTTTACTGTTAGGTTTATTTTGTTACGATACTTCATTCTTTTTTATTTTAGTTTAGTTAATATGTGTACATATAATTGTCATTTACAGAAATAAAGAAAGCGAAGTAAGGTTCCTAGAAATGTAACCCACTAATTATAAGTGGGTTTCACTCAAGATTAAACGTGTCTCGTGGAATATTTAAATTTTTCTATATTGCTATATAAATATTGCTGACAACGCAAGAAATAAGAACTAAGCAGTGCTATTAGAGGCAGAAATAAATCTTAGCCTACCTCTGATAGAGCAACACCAACAACCCTGACAAGTGAAAAAAAAACATGACATACAAAAATAAAAAGGAATCCCAGACCTCATTTATGTATTACTACAATTAATTTTATAATTTTCATCATTTCAGTCACTCAGCATCATAAGTGTTACTGATACTATTAGCTTGCGTTATCCCACTGCTGGGTAAAGGCCTCTCCCCATGACTTCCAGTGGTTTCGATCCAGGGCTAATGCTGGTCGTTGGTTTTGTCCAGCTCGTCCCGCCATCTTCTACGAGGTCTGCCGCGACGCCATCTGGCTGTGTCAGGGCGTCTTAATAAGTAGAACATTTCAATTATATATTGAAATTAAAGGTAACTTTGGGATAATTTTATGTTTTATTGTTTTTGTTTTTGTCTTATTAAGGGTCCTGAGAGAATCATGTCAAGGCATATAATTAAATTTTTATAATTGCGTCTTTTTTATTTCATGTGAAATCAAATTAACCCGTAATTTTGATTTAAACCCATCCTTTACCCCTGATTACAAACCTTTATCGAAATGACGACGCAAAATTTTAAATAATCTCTAAAAATTTCGTGTGCAAACATATGCTCATCAGCGGTCGGCTTATCTCTGTGGAGGTGGTCTTCCCACAGTGCCGCGTAAATAATTCTATCTACCTAGTTCTAGTTTCTATGCAAAGGCTCTCGGAATGGAGATCCAGGCCATCATGGCTTGTCAGATGGGCTATGGCAGTGATTCCCGAAGTGGACCAGGTGGACCCCTAAGGGTCTACGTGAGACTCAACGGGGGTCTACATTGGCGTGAAAAAATATGGGGTTTCAGAAGTTGTAAGTGGGGTCCGAGCTTTGTGAATATAGTCGAAATGAAGCGGGAGGGGCGTCTAATGAAACCAGGAAAATTTAGAAAATGGTCTATGGGCGGAAAAAGTTTGTAACCTCTGGACTAAGGTCAGTTAAATATGTATATAAAATAAGTATACAAGAATAATGTCAATTTTCTTTAGTCAAGTTTTATTGTTTTTTTAACGATTATGTGGTAATTACACCCGCTTATTATTGTTTTGTTGTCAAGCTCAAGGCGGATGATAGTGTTTTCAGCCTTAAAGTTACTAAAAAAAAAACACTAGATAAGAATTTGAGTTCAAATCTGTTTATAATAAAAAATTACGTCGAAACGTTTAAAGTTTTCAAAAAGCGTGGGTAAATGTGGTAACTAATCTAGGATTAAAAGTATTATGAAGGTTGCAGAAAAGACATTTCAACAATGCATGAGTCAACTGTACTACAAAATGCAATAAACGACCAAAAAGGTGACAAAACAACTTCCACCTTCACACATACGTATATATACATAAATCTTTGATAAAGATTCAAAGAGAGAGTTCATGCGAAGTTCGTAAATCGACCGTTTGATTCAAATTTCGAATGTGGGTCCAAAATTCATGGCCGTCTCCACTCTCCACAACGGATTAAATCCACTGTCGTCACTGGTGGAGCAATTTTGGCCGGACATTTGAGGAGTTGTGAATATTTTCCATATTCAAATCCGAGAAAACGTATTTGGTTTGAGTGATTTTGCTGCGAGCAAAGCGGTTATGGCGCAAAGAGAAAATTGTACGTTTTTATGTTGGTAGTATTTTGTACAGGGAAAATGTAAGGAAAGTAGTTTTATTTCCGGGCACTTTTTATTTATAGCTGTAGTTTCTTTTTGATATCCCAGAGACTACATGAGCAGAATTTTTATACCGTGTCGTCAGCATCTGCCTAGCCTTTTCCAAGTATGTTGAGGTTGGGTTCCAGTCTAACCGCAACAGCTGAATATTTGACCTTCACAACGCTGTGACTGGGTAACATGAGAGTTTTTGGGAAGACTGGCTGTCAGACTTTCAGGCTACAGACTACTCGTAACGAATGATCTGCGAATGAAAGCCGTGACCAATTGCTCAACTTGCCTATTGACGCACTGAGGGCTCTCGGAATGTAATTAATAGCCATCCACCCATCCACGGACTGACCTCAACCGACCCGAACGGCTGTTTTTATTCAGCCACGAGCTCGTAAAATATCTTCGTATAAAAATACACATATCTAATTTTAACAACCAACTGCCAATGAATAAGTGTAATCAGCCAGAATTTTTGTTACGATAATTTTACTAGGCCAATTAGTATTTACGTCATTTCAATTGGTAAAAAAACGTCTACCTTGTAATCCCTTAAAAGACAAATATAAAACAAAAAAAATAAAAAAAGAACTACCGACTTGAATGTGGATGTACACATCGATCACTAAAATCAACCTATAATACTGGCTGGAAAAAACCTAACACAGTATGAGTACCCTGAGTCATGAATCATGTACTAAACTGTGGCTGACTTCAGTACATGATTCTAGATCCTCCAACATTAAACTATTTCTTTACGTTTTTGCTGACGTCTTTTTTAACTTAATACCGTCAAACATCATGATTAACTTATTTATTTATCGTAAAATGCCCAACCAACAATTATTATATTATATGTATTATAATATATGTATACTAATAAAATTATTTATAATTATTTCGTAAAGGTTAGCACTACATTTTCAAAATGTACCTAATAATTGTGCCACAAGCACTATAAATTAACTAAATATCGTTAATTAAAAATAAAAATAAAATCTGTCTAGCCTTTTGAGATTTTTATTTAAAAAGTGATCGGTTTTTATTTATGTACATTTTTTAATTATATACCTACACATATTTTGAATAATTTATTCAATAAACCAATAAAACTATTATGTACACGAAAACTTAAACCGAAAAAGAACATCCGCATCGCTGTCAAATGGAAAAGTGCTCAAAGGGCTGGCAGCATTGCCACATTGAATGCCAATCCTGATTCTTTGATCATTAAAAGTAAACAATACAATTCTTTTTTTCTTCAACAATGATAAAACTATTAATTAATTAATTTATTTATTTATTTAGTATTAAGGCACATCAACATCATAAACACAAACATTAGTAAGAGACACGAAACAGACACATATAGCTGGTGTTTACGACAAGTACAGAATAACACAACATTTAAAACAAAGTAGAAGAAAAATACAGTATTCACATTACAAAATAGAAGAACAAAATATAAAGGCAAACAATCACAAACTACAATTTACGTAACACTTGGGCACTTAATTTCTTTAATTTTATTATATTAACTATAGTGACCCACACATTGACCCATACATTGACTTGTACTACTTGTCTTTATTTTCTCTTTCTGTTCTTTATAAATACATGGAAAGAATAAAATAAAATAAAGAATCACAGGGCTTTGAAAAATTCATGAACGTTACTAGTACTACAGTAGTACTACAGTCAACGGCATAAAAATCCACTTTTAAATATCTACTAATCTAGTACTGAGCTCATCATATCAGGCAGTGCATCGCTATCCTTTCCACCCTGTATACTAGAGTCAATCGATTGTCTACATAAAGCTAGTGAAAATTAGTACCTAGGCCAGGTGGTTTCCGTCTAAAAATAACCCACCCTTTCCCATCTAATGAATACTTTAGCGATTGAAAAGCAATGACGCATACGTGCTACGGGCCATGGGTGGTATACTTGCCTAGTTTCATTGAGAGTAACCATAATATTTATGAGTTATGTATATAATTATTGGCCGTTTAAAGTAACACTAAGGGACGTCTTAATGTCCTACAGGTAGTTGTGCCGGGTCTGGCTGTTTGTGTTTGTGAGTTTAAATGTTTGTAAATGCACCCACGATACAGGAGAAATTCCTAGTGCAGGGCAACGTTTTTTTTTATAAAAAAAAATGTATTGGCTAAATATATTTTATTCAAACATCCAGATTTCGTCTTATTTTAGTTAAAACGGGCATCAGACAAGAAATTCTCTGTTTCTGATTTACATGATGTGAATCATGTGCTCTTAAAATAATCACCATGATTTTTGAACGCCTTAGTACCAGGCCTGTAGGGCAAAGGCGTTTTGTTTATTATACAGCGTGTCCGGCTACCGACTGATAAAACTTTAACAGAACACATTACTCATGAAAATCAAAATGTGGCATCACAGCGGGCCCTATCGGAAGAATAGGGCTGCGGTATTTAGACTCCTTGTTGAAATATCGCAGCATATACTGAGATAGGAGCCTTTTTATCCTCGCATAGGTCCTTTTGTTTTATACTAGCACTTCACCCGCGACTTTGTCCGCGTGGTTTTCATACTTTTCCCTTCGAAGTTTAACATCCCATCTACCCCCTTTAAAGCTTAGTTTTTGAAAATAATAATAGCTCAACGACATGTCAAACAGAAACAAGAACAGAAATGTCAAAAACTTGTCAAAAATGTAGATCAATTTGACGTCTTTTTGGCAGATTGAGACTGAAATTTGAATGCGAACGTTCTTAAAAGCGTTTACTCGCGATGTTTTTCTTCGATTACTTTACCAATGTCAGTGATGTCCGCGATGATTTTAGAAATCATGTTCGATCATGTTGAAAGCTTGAAAAAATGGCGATTTACAAAAAGTGATGACAGAAAGAAAGAAAGAAAAAAACATTTATTTAGCACAGACTCAGGCATACAATGACAATACTAAATACCAAAAACAAAGAAAGAAGTAATAATAATGATGATAGAAGTAATAAAATGGACGCAGCAGGGGACACCCTAGAAGGACATTCACTTCTTGGTGATTTTCTTCAGAAAGGGTAGGTGCGGCGTGCTTGTCTAACAAGTTAAACTCGCAAGCCGGCCAAAATTGATTGAAATTGATGTATGAACGTAAGCGAAGCAAAAATAAAATGTAATGATCGTAGCCGATGGCGTTTTTGAACACCCCCGTGGGCAAAAAATGTGTCTTTATGTATGTATGTAATAATTTACCGAATATCTAAATGTTTCTTTCAGCGCCCGACAATGTTTAAAAAAACTGGCCATATTCCACACCTCCATTTCACAAATAGGTACGGAAAATAACACGAACAAAACATAAATCATCCATATACGTGAGCATTTGTGCGACATAGCTCGGATCTGCCGGATAGCTCATGAATATGAATGCCCTATACTGGCCATTGAGACAGTCTACACGGGCAAATACTAGACAAATAGGGCTTTAAATACCAATTTCTGAGCTTGCGGGCTAAGTACCTAGTTGTAAAGGTACATGGGTTTATAGGAATCTCAGTGACAAAGGTACTAACTGACCTTGATTGCTTTCGTAGATTTGAGCAAGAATCTGTTTTGCCTTTGTAATGATAATTTCCATCCTCACTGTGTTACCCTAATTGTCCTTGGGTCTTACCACCGCTGCGACTGGATTATAATTTTATATGCGAAAAAAAATAACTAAAAAGACCGGACGAATGCGAGTCAGACTCCCGCCTCGATGGTTCCTTGCAAACGTTAGGTAATTCTCAGGGAAGCTTTTTTCACCACAATAATTAACATTGCAACATTTTTTTTTTAAATCACTTACAATTTTCAAACTTTGTCAGGTCGATCCTTTTAGAGCTACAAGGAACTGTAGACCTTACGTATTTGATACTAATTTCAACTTGATACCTCCACACATTCCTGAGAGGTCTTGATAGACAGACAGACATAAGAGTCACGTTTTTTTTTAAGGGTTAGAAATAGGGAAAGGGATAAAATAGGTTAAAATGAATAATGCGGAGACATTAATATCCTTGAAGTAGTGCAGTGACAAAGCGCCGTTTCTGTGATTTGAGGACATGATTCAAATGAAACAAAAAGTTGATTTGAAAACAATTTTCTTCAAGAAACGGCCAGTGGCGACTTGCACTTGTGGTTTGATAAAAAAAGTACAGGGTAGAAATTGAATACAAGTATGCTTACTTAGTATGGCAGATGCAACTGGAAACGCCACACGGGATACACGGCATACACTGACGGCACATACCTTTTTGGTGACGCTCTTCAGTCAAGGTCAGGTTCGTATTACTCACAACCGTCGTGCATGTGTGACCTTACTGGTCAGCTATTGTATTTCAAAATCGTTTGAATTTACGTCACATTTTTTTATCCTTCAGGGATATCTACTGCTTAACCGAACTTTCCTGTAGGGACTTAATTAGAAATTAAGGCCTCCAGTAAGGGCATAAAAAACTTAAAAGCTAAGCTACCAATCGCTAAGGGCACCCCCTGCGGTGTACGAGTCTCGGCTTAGGACGTCGCTGGGAGGGGACAGCAAGGGACGGGCTGGATCTAATAGATTTATTATTTAGGGACTAATTTAAACAACTACTGGCTCAGCTACGTGGGCTGGCTCGAGCGAATGGTCGGGGGGAGGACATTTACGGGGTCATCGCGACGTGCCTCGGCGGAGAGTACGGAATGACGGCGGTCTGTGTTTGTGAACAGTGCTGGTGGCCCTATTGCTCTCCTGGAGGAGAGGGACATGGTAATCAAGCTCTGTTAGTATGTTGAATTTGTGTCTGGTATTCATGCTAAGCATACTGATGTATGAACGTAACCGAAGCAAAAGGAATTTGTAAGGATACATAGCTACCCCCATAGGAATAAGGCGTGAGTTTATATATGTCTGTATGAAGCCAAACCGCCTTGAAAAATAGTAGATATAATATAAAAAAATAAAGGATAAAAACTGGATAACCTTCACTTAGGAAATACGAGTTCAATTTGGCTGACAAAATTAATTTATTCAATTAATCAGGCTCCAAGGTAATTGCTATCAAGTGATCTACATAATTGCATTACACCTTTTTTTCTGTTACAAGATCTGAAGGAATCTATTTCTCAATTTGAATTAGCTCTCTATTTAAAAACTAGCTTTTGCCCGCGGTTTCAATCGCGTTAGGAATTGGGGATGAGAAAGAAACAAAAAGTAGTATATGCCACTCTCTATAGAGAGTGGCATATACTATTTTTTGTTTTCCGATTTATAATAAGTATGGATTACTCCTTGGCTTTTACGTATCAAAACTATGTGCAGCAGGCCGAACGTCAGCAGTATATGAGAGTATGGATGGTCGCCCATCCACGGACTTCGTTAAGCGTTACTTAACACCCCTCCTACCAAACAACGAGATACAAAGACAGTGTATTGTTTGTCGGTCGACCGATGTGGCGCGGCGGGCGAAGGTCCGCCTGCGACGCAGGAGGTTGCGGGTATCATTCCCGCCTTGGGACAAATGTTTGTACTATCAACAAAAATGTTGTACCGGGTGTTCTGGGTATTTACTACGTATAAAAAAAAACTATCTATCTAATGTATTGTATTATTTATATCAGTCATTCGTGCCAGTTCAAACGTGCCAACCTCTCTTTTTCTCTCCTCTAAACAGTGTATTGATAAACTACAAAAAAAAAACAATTGCTGGCGCTAATACCAATTAATTTAGGTTACTACAACTAAATATAAGATATAAACGAATACTTGTATTCAAGTTCTCGCTCAGACCTACACAACTAAATTAACTACAATTTATTAGATAGACGGGCTCCGAGACAGGTGATAATCTCATTATTTTCTCAGCTTTAACATCTATTATTCTACTACAACATTATTATTTCAGTGTGGGTGGTACAAAGTGATTCTTAGTTTATTAATATGACGTAAAAATGGTCTAGGCCTTAGAATTCGTATAAAGGTAATAATCAGGGTGGTAGGTTGTACGATGCTATAAACTTACTACAGTATACTACTTATAAAAATGAACAATTTTTACTTAGAGACCAACCATAAGAGGATCTCGTGGCTGAAATGAATAACAGTCGCACGGGTTGATGGAAGGTTAAGCTGTGCTTACTGAGGTCAGCCTGTTGATGAGTGACCGTAAGTAGCATAATATTGAGACTCCTTCGTGTCTTGGAAAGCACGTAAAGCCTTTGGTCCATGCTATCATTAGTAGCTCTTTGACAGACGTGACGGGTAGTTAGAAGCCCGAAAGTCGAACAACCAGTCTTACCAAGGATTAGCGTATTGCCTAGGAACTGAGTTGTCGAGTTCAGATAGGCAGTCGCTCCATTTAAAATAATGGCATTCTGCTATATTTGTGTAGACTGGAAGCCGACCTCTACATAGTTGGATAAGGCTAGGTAGATGATGAATTCGAGACCAAACATGGATCCGTAAAAAATAAAAACAGCTGCACCTGGCTTATTGGCTTGAATAGTTCTATCAGTGATGATGGATCGGCCCCAGTAAAATGTGATACTGCCGTTTCCGAGAACTGGGCACATACTTGTAGTACGGCACTTCCGATTCCACAAGACTATATTTTAAGCAAGTTGCTGATGGTTTATCGTTATTACAAGGCTGTGCCTATGCAAGTACTCTTCGTTAGGAAGAGAGAGGACATTCTTCAAAGGAGTTTAGGAACTTAAAATGAACATGACTGACTCTGGACACCACACTCAAATCGTGAAATACTTGGTTAAATACAGTCCAATACAATACAAATAAATACAATAGTAGGTCAAATATTTTACCACGTTAAACAATGTCAATTAAATAGGTACACTTTGGTTAAATTGATAGATTTAATTGATGGTTCCATAATAAAAGTTGATTTTTAAGAGTTTTATGAGTGCTTGACTCCCTTTAAGTACGTCCATCGTACCTAAAATCCTGTTAATTTCACATTTAAATATAATATTTGAAATTCATTGTCCTCTGTTAGCGGCTAAAGCTTTAAAATGTGGGTACAGAAATTCGGTTTGTGCTATATGCATTCGCTGCTCTGAGGGACATGGAAATGGAACTCCTTTGTCCTCTTTTACGTCATAAGCCAAATAATAGTCTCCATGTCATACTAAATTATGTAACTAGCTGTATACAGGCAGACAGTTTTGGATAAAAGTATAAATCCGTTTTTCTCCCACACATATTCACGAGAAAATCGCAATATTTAACCTGTAACCTGTAAGTAGTGGCTTCATAACCCTTTAACTGAAAAACAGTAAAATAACTTAGTGACAGATACGGGCACTAGGCAGGCTGTCTTAGATTTAATAACTTTATCTTTAACAATATTGTCTAAACTGGCCTTGCAACCTTCTTTGTGACAACACAGGCTATCCTAACCAGAATAATTTAACACAATCCTAAGACGCCATGTTGCATTTTGTTGTGAAATAACGGTCACCTCCAACTTAGTTTAAACTTAAGACAAAACCTCTCAGTATCCCTATGGTCCAATTATAACTTATTCTCTAAGTTACCGGACTCTTAAGCGATGCAATGCATGTCGCAGAGTAATTGAAAAATTGTTTATTTTCAAAAATCCTAGGATAATTGGAAACTAAAAATGATTTTCGTGATAATGGTTACTATCTTTGTTAATGTTGATTAAGTAATCTAAAATCATCTGGTTGCCCAAAATCTGGCTAAAATGTAGCTGTTAGCTAGTCAGCGCATCCATCAGTAGGTACATAACGCTCATTTCAAGCAGGGGTCGTTCATACTGAGCGTCTTTGTTCGAGATTAATCTCATTATCACAAGCTGTTTTTTATGCAAAAATCCCGATTCTATCTCCCACGATGACAAGACTCTTTCTCAGTTTACGGTCCTTGGCAAAAGTTCTATTTTCCAACTATCCCGCGACCCATATGCAATACAGTCTCTAAGCTTTCCACTATGCATAACTTGAAAGCAAACTTCCCTTTAGTATATTCTAGTTTGTTGCTTAGATTCCGTCTGGGAGGAGAAAATGGTTCTGCAGTGCTTAGGCTGAGTAAATAAGTTTTGCACCGAGTGTTGCGGCCTGAACTTAGGACTGGCCTTTACAGTACTAGGTTGCAATGGACCGAGTTGATGAGAGGATATTATTGTTTTTGAATAATGCAATAAAGTTGTATTGAATAAAATTACTGCCGTTGAACTTTTGGTAGTTTTTGGATATAGGAGCATGTTAAATTGTTACAAAGGCTCTTTTGAGAGAAAGCGAAATACAGCGTGGAGTTGCCACGGCAAAATACTTAATTAAAATGTTATAAGTTTATGCTTTATCTCATTAAAAGCAGTGTTATCAATGGTAATGTAATGCACCTTTTTCACATAATTCTTATAACAGTTTGTTAAGTGGTTTTAAGCCAGCCTCCTTTGTTTTTTTTAAGTAACAGCCACCCGCAACTTCCTTGGTGACCTCTTCATAAATAATAGCATTGAATTGTCCATATTCCAGCTGTAATACTGTAAAGTTTCATCGAAGACCGTTTAGTAGTTTGTATACGAATGAGTAACAAACATCGTAACGGAGGTACGAATATAATAAGGACGAAGCCTGGGTAAAAAAAAGGAATTATATTTAGTCTGTCAGTCAGACAATAAAAAATGTATTAGACACGTATTTTTTGCTTTATCATTTGAATAAAAAATGAATTAGATAAAACGCATTGAAGATGGGCTCGCTACGTCACATGTAGGTATAAAATCTACTTACGTGTGACGTCACGCTACATTTTAACTCAATGTATTGATGTAATCCTTTGATTAAGTAAAAAAGAAAAAATACGTGTCCAATGTTTTTGAATAATCTACAGGGCAGACAAAAAACTAATTTTTTGTCCGCATCCCTATTATATCTATTAAACAATAATAAATAAAATGTATATATGCATATACAAAATATATAAGTGTATATACAAGCCTTACAAGAGTAGAGGGAGACCAAAGAAAAGATGATTTGGCTAGAAAAGAGGTGACTATTACGATGACGGCAAGTAGAGATGTATGGAAGAAGAAAACATGCGACGCCGACCCCAAATGAATTGGGATAAGGGCAGGAGGATGATGAAACAATCGTTCACATTTATTATATTAGTAGGATAAATTAACACTTACCGTTAACTGTCTTATTTAACACTTCCTTTCCATGGGATTCCTATAGTGACTTCTTATGATGTAGACAATAACATTTCTCGTAGTGGTCGCAACATTACGGCTGAGCGTGAAGTCCTAGGTTCTATTTCTGGGTCGGGCAAAGTGTTATTAGGTTTTTCCATCTGAATTTCTCTGTCTCAGCCTGGAGACTGGATTTGTGCTCCGTTTTAATGCTATGGAAGTAAAATCGTTTAAGTTTCGATGACGTTTAATTTAAATAAACGTGTTTGGACTACCTACATACATAACATACAAATATATTGCTATAACAACGTTGCAGAAACAGCATACAAACAAACAAAATACATTTTATATTTTCTCAACTGTCTTGTGTTCAATACATATCATACAATAAAAATAAATTAAATAGATACTGACAAAACTCAAATTCTAAAACAAACGTATACATTTAATAAATAAACTGTTCATTTTCAATAACAACATTTGCTAGCGAGCATGACTAGACGCCCGCCATAATTGTTTTCTTAACAATCTGACAGCTGTCAAAATGTTTTCGGGCACAAGAACTGTCAACAGACTGCCAACATTTTGAGGTTTGTGCTTCCAAATTATTGTATAGCCTTTTTAAATGGTTCATAATGATTTGAGTGATCGGTTTTCAAAATAATTGTTTAATATAGATCCTTCAATTGACAATGTCGTTTGATTTGTGATGACAACGGTTGACGGAGACGGGATCCAACATATCTGGGTATCAAATACAGAAATAAACATGGTCTTGTTATTGGTATAAACAAAACAATATTGTTTGTTGAAATGACTTTTACCTGCCTTGCTTATACTGTCTAAACTAATATTGTTTTATAAATAAAGAGGAAAGATTTTATATTTTGTATGTTTGTTTGGAACGGACAAACTCAATAACCCCTTAACCGATTTTGAAAATTCTTTCTTCTATAGATACATTATAGAGGTACATTATCAACGAGTAAATATTTTAGTGTCAAAACTATGCTTTAAACGGAGTGCAGGATATGTTTAAGTTTGAAGTGGTAGTATATAGTACACTTATTTGTAAACAGTATGACCGATTAAATAGATGTGATGGAGCTTAGATAAAGAGGTCGGAACGAGATTTGACTGCTGTCAGTCTAGCGGACTGTCGAAGTGATGGTCAGCGCGGCCATGTTGAACGAGGGATTTTTCGAAACGTCAACGGCGAGCGCAGCTCAAATTCGACGAATCGCTTTTGTTCCAAATATGTCTGATCCTGATGATGAAGGGCATTTGCCCAATAGATATTTTATTTACATATGACTTAACATGAAACATGGGTGTAAAAATCAGCACGGTGCCTTGGGGAAATCACCCAAAAGAAAAATAGCTAAATACATGAATCGCGATTTCCAATAATTCCTAAAGTACAAGTATCTTAAATAGAAGTTACAACCAGTGTAACCTTCAGATTTGCCATGCAGCTTCCTACTAACAATTTCACAGTTGTACCTAGGTGAAACAGAAAAAAATGGTTAGTAAGCTGCAGTGTTTGTTTTAAAAAATCACCAATTTTTTCTTATCATGCCCCGTCCCACTCCAGTCTTCGTCATTCATATCACTGAATATCACTCAACAGTCTCATCTGTCTCGTGTGTCAGCTTTTAAAGTGATGAGTATGACATTAATGTAAATTACAACGGGTCCAACGAGTTTTCAGCACTTCTTAGTCCAAAACACACAGTCTTCAAACATCAAGCCTGTATTCCCGGGAGGGTTAGTTTAGCTTTACCTAAGAGTACACTCACTTTTCACCAGTAATAAAATAGTCCCTTGTAATGGAACGAGGAAGAGAGCGAACATATTGCAACCGGGTATAAATCGAGACTCTTGGCTGCTGAGCAATTTCAGATGGAAAAACCTCTACTACACTTGACCCGGCCCGGGAATCGAAACCAGAATCTCATATTTAGTAGTAGCGCTTGCGAACAGACAGACTTTAACCCACACTGAAAAAGGACCTACTCAATCACCTTCTAATTATACAAATGACTAACGATCTTCATAAATAATCCACTCCCAAAAAACCGCTTGAAATCAAACGTATTTTATTTAAATTCAGAACCCGACAGGGACAGAAGTTTTGCACGACATCGGAAATGTTCGGCTAATCCTCCCGAGGGATGCCGACGATAGGTGTCGCCGGCGTTCCGTTTGAACTTGCTTTGAACCGAGGACACAGTACAGGATTGGATGGCGTTGTTTTATTGTTTGTTTAGTCTGTGGGGAGTTTCCGCAAACGTATTTCGCCTTTACCTTTTACCGTAACGATGTCTATGGTGAAGAGGGCTTCTGTCAGTTCCGTATAAGCATAATTTTAATAATTCTTTGTTTAGGAAAAATGGAGTGTCATTCGCTTTTGTGCACTTGTCATCTTGACCTGCAAATGATTTTAGTACTGTCTGAAGCTAGTTTGTTTTCAGTCTCTGTTTAAAGCTGTCCGTGTAGGTTAAGCCAGCCTTAATAATACTGCTGTCATCATCAATGTCTAGATAGCTTCATTCTTCTTTATCACCATTGATTGTTAAAATCCATCCACTTACTGTAACCATGTTGATAGCGCGATTGGCGCAGTGGCTGAATGATTGGCTGCTGCGCTGAAAAAACTATCAAAATAGAAAGAAAGAAAGAAAAACATTTATTCAGCACAGTCTCAGGCATACAACGACACAATATTAAACATAGAAAACAAAAAAAATACCATCATTTTTTATTACTCAAATTACGCTGTACCAATTTTTCAAACGGCAAAAGTTACATTCCTGCCCTTCACCACTTCCTAGTATTTTTGCTGTGTCACGGGTTCGATTCCCGCACATTTGACCCATGTTTGTATATGATACTATGTTTTTTTTTTTTATAAAGACGTTGCTCCTCACTAGGAATATCTCCTGTGTCGTGGGTGTGTTTACAAAACATTTAAAGTCACATTCACGAACAGCCGGACCCGGAACAATTACCTGTAGGCCATACAAATATTTATTCCGTGCGGGAATCGAACCCATAGCACGCGGCGCAGCAGTCGATCGCTCAGCCACTGCGCCAACCGTGTCTTCTATCATGTCACCGTGTCATGTTTTTGGCCATAAGGGCATTTGTAAAGTTAGGTTATAGTAAAATAAATTATTTATTCATTAGCTTATAGTTATTTCTTTAGCAATCAAACGCGCAACAAAAAAGCTTATAGTTATTTCGCGAGACCAAACGATCCTACTTTTGATTTTACAATGTTAGGATTCAGTATACTGTGCTGAATAAAAAATGTTAGATATTCGATCAAGCTATCCTTAGGGGATTTTCTACGTCTAGACGTACCATTTTGAATTTGTCTTTTTAAGAACAACGGAATGTTGGTCCACACTACGTGGTTTTGTTTACTTTGTTTCTCAGCAGGGTTGGCTTTCTAGAGAGAATGTTTGTTGTTTATTGGCAATATCGTTTATTATTTGTTCAATGGTTAAGATAACTTTGTTATCGGACTATGTTATTAGTTATAAAAAAGATGTGATTTGCTTTTTTTGACGACCGATGTGGCGCAGCGGGCGAGGGTCCGCCTGCGACGCAGGAAGTTGCGGGTTCGATTCCCGCCTTGGGACAAACGTTTGTACGATCTACAACGATTTGTTCCAGGTGTTCTGGGTGTTTGCTATGTATATAATAAAAAATATATATCTATGTAATGTATTGTATTAAGTATATCAGTCATCTAGTACCCATAACACAAGCTCTGCTTAGCTTGGGGCTAGATGATGCTGTGTGGATTGTCCAGCATTATTTTGGCCACACGATAGAAGTGAAATTTTAATTTTATCTTATTTTAAAACAGATACTAAATACATGTCCGCGCACATTAGAATGGCATTGTCAAGAGTGACAGGTTGTCAACGTCACTCTAGCGGAGCGTCGAGTCGATGGTAGCGGGCGGCCATCTTAGGATTCCCCTTCTTGGAGAACGGTTGCCAGCGCACCACGTTTTCATCAAATCGCTATCCATCGCCTTAAATCATAGTGGGTTTTTAAAGTGATAAGTGTTGATCAGAATATTAGTGATTACCATTTACGCAATTGTAGAATTCCTGTATTGTTATGGAAGAAAAATCGTTTAATTTTCGATGACGTTAAATTTAAATAACCGTGTTCGGACTACCTACATACCCACAAAACTTGGCCAAAATAATTTTACATCAAGAATTACTTTCTACGTTACTTAATTTTGAATACTTAAACTTATTACATCTTTAAAGCAGGTCACCAACCACTCACAAAGACAATGAGATGAGAGCAAAGTAGCCGCCATTTTGTGACGTCACCGGCTCACCAAGAACCAGGTGTAGACTTTTATTGAGACTAATGGCTGCGAGATCTGCCACTTGACGCTTACAAGATGCCGCTTTTGTCAGTTTAAGCCCTGAAAGCTGTGGTTCTTTGAATATTTAACACTCTTATCTGTTAAACCAACGTTGAAACACGTTTGGCGGCACGATTGGCGTAGTGGCTAAGTCATTGGCTGCTACGCTGCCTGTCGCGGGTTCGATTCCCGCATGGAACAAATATATGTATGCCCTACAGGTAGTTATTCCGGGTATGGATGTTATTTCATGTAAGTTTAAATGTTTGTGAACGCACCTGATACAGGAGAATATCCTAGCGTGTAGCAACGTTTTTAAAAAAATGAATAGAGTAATACACAATTTAAACCACTTTGTCTAGTGGTGGTAAACGAGAGCTGTGTTATATGGGGCAACGTTTAAAAAAAAAAAACACCACTATTCTAATAGTGGGCAGAAACTACAGATATGCTACGATCCTAACGTACACCTTTTGCTTAGTTTACGTTGATACCATGCCATGATGGCCCAGTGGTTTAGGCCTCGCCTCTTGTGTACGAGGTTGTGGGTTCAAACCTGGGCAAGTACCAATGTGAGTTTTTCAATTCATATGTACTTTCTAAGTTTATCTTGGACATCACTGGCATCGGTGAAGGAAAACATCGTAAGGAAACCTGGATTTATATAATTAATATAAGTCTGAAATCGCCAACCCGTCTTGAGCAAGCGTGGTGATTAATGCTCATGCCTTCTCTGTATGAGAAGAGGCCTTTGCCCTGCAGTGGGATAGTAATAGGCTGGTACTTTTTTTTACGTTGATACATCTAGTTAAACGCGTATGCCGGTTGCGAGTACGTTCTTGACCACTTAAGTAGGTCATTAAAACATCTGTTCTGTTTGAGAAGTAAACTCGCAATTTGAATTACCTATACGGACAATCACGCTCCTGATGACTTGTAAACATAGCTAAGCCCTTGACCTCATTTTATGAGTAGTACTTGAAAATGAAGGTGCTCGTGGCTTAATCAAAACAGCCGAACGGGTCGATCGAAGGTTAAGGAATTTTCCGAGGTCAGTCTGTGGATATGTTCATTACGTATCCGAGACTGCCTTGCCTTGCCTTGACGTGCCTTGGAAAGCACGTTTAAGTCGTTGGTCCCGGTTGTCATTTGAAGATTCGATATGGGTAGTCATAAAACCGAAAGTTGACAACCAGTCTTAACAAGGGATATCGTATCAGATAGGCTGTCGCTCCATGTAAAATACAGGCATCCCCAACATGGTTGGGATAGGCAGATGATGACTTGAAAAAGAATTCATAAAATAAAGGTATAATTCATCAACAAAACCAACATCCACTAACTAGCCTAAGAACACAAGTCTAACGAAAGCCCACTCGAGTCCCCTCTATAACAAAAACAAACCATCGTTTTTTTAAGCCAGTGCCCACAATTCAAGTAATATCTCCAATATTTTCCTACTTACTCCTAGGCCGAAATCTAGACACTGTTTTCTTAGTATCTAGTGCTCAGATAAATATAAGCACTCGGATATTGCTTGGCAAGTCTGCAAATATTGGAAGGAGCCAAACACTTTTGAATTGACGACAAAATCTGGGATAAAATTAGGTGGGTGATGCTGGAGCTAAAGAAGATATGTTTGATTTGAAATGTGAGCTATGGGATGGGATGAGAAAAACGTTTGGTGTAAAATAAGAGAGATGTCTTGGTTTAAAGGAATGGGTTAAACATTCAAGATTCCTGAGAATCTAACTGTTGGATGACTAACACTTGGAAGCTATTTTAAGTCTTATCATCATCTGCCTAGCCTTTTCCCTATTAAATGTACCGGTCAACTTCAAGTCTAACCGGATGCAGTATAGTACCAGTATTTTACACGAAACCAGGGTACGACGATACTCTTTAGTAAGACTGGTTGTCAGGCTTTCAGGTTTCTGGCTATCCCTAATTATCATTATTAATTAATTATAAATGTATTAATTCTCAGGTAACATTGACCCCCATAACCTTAACACGTTGAACACCAAATGACCGACAAATAATACATTTTCTATTCTGTATCGTTGGTTGGCAGTTAAGGTGTTACAAAAAGATGTACTGATGGTTGTAACTCTTTCACGAAAAAGCGACGTAATCGTATTTTTATGTAACTTTACAGTATTATAAATGTATCTAAATGATACATAGACAATAATTCATAAAGAACCATACCTAAGCAGATGAGTTAAAAATAAAAAGTGACATAGCTTAGCAGTATTATGTCTGAAAAAATCTTCCATAATAGTTTTGGCGACTTTACTGAACAGCTTTATTAGTAGAGCTATACGAGTATCTCGCAGCTTGCCTGCTCATCGAAACTAGAAGCACGAGCAAAATGACATGCTATTAAGCAAACTGCGGCAACATATGGTCTAATGTAATGCAACCAAATTCGCCGACTTCGACAATTTGCCGATGTTTTAATGGTAAGCACGTTTCAGATCCAATTTCACTTTTAAGTGCTCGTGTACTGAGAATTCTAGAACATTAAAATAAATAGTTTTATTTATTTAAATTTGACTGGATATTGTAATATTTAATTGCAAAAATGTTAGTCTGATAATAGAACAAACTTGTTTTCAAATTATTTTTTCAATAAAATGAGATATGCTTGCTTTTCGTTTCTATTTATTTTTAATTCATTCTGGAAAGTTGATATTATTACTGGTACCTATTTCTGAATGATAATTAAAGCTATTTATAAGAGCGCTAACAAATATGTATTTGCCACAGAGGACGCGCATAATTATAAAACCAAAAAATTTAGTAAATAATGTCGCTCTAAGTTAGTAAATATTGTGCACAAATTTTGTTAGTAAAAACAAAACACAAACTCAAAGTGTAGCACAGGAAATTGTCACCAGTTATACGATAAAAAAAGAATATATTGATTTAAAAACGCTCCCCAAAATATAAATGCTACTGTACTAATTTATTGCTAAATTCAACATTCCCCACAGTTCCAAAACCAATACTAGTAACTGCAACTTGCAACTGGGACTCGTTTAGCTCGATTGCTCCACTTCCTTCGCTCTGTTCACGCACCACCGCTTTGCTCCTTTCGTACAGCCACAGCACTATTTGTAGCCACGGATCCAATTGTTTCTTGCTCTCTTATTGGTTATTTCGAGGGCTTGAACAAAATGGAGATATTTTTTGGTATGTCTACTGTACAGTTTGTCTGCTAAAAAAAACCTTATAGCATATACTTATGCATACAGGCTGGCAAAATATTAATTCTGGCTGGATAAGCACACTTCAGCTGTTTGTCTGTTTAGTG
The DNA here is from genome assembly GCA_905147745.2 of Phlogophora meticulosa. Lineage (NCBI taxonomy): Eukaryota > Metazoa > Arthropoda > Insecta > Lepidoptera > Noctuidae > Phlogophora > Phlogophora meticulosa. The sequence goes on along the minus strand of LR990531.1, from coordinate 14,432,496 downwards.
TTTCCCAAGTAATCTTGATCCTATCCAGCCTGTCCCTTTGCTGCTCTCCTACAGCAATTCCCTTAGTCGAGGACCGTACCGGTGTACGCCGTGGCTGAAGGCCTCAATTTATAAAGGCACCACAGGATAGTCCGGCTAAGCAGCCAATAACCTCGTAGGTTAGTCTGAGAGATAAGATATAGGAAAAAAAAAGTTTGGTGTGTAGCTCATTTGTTTTGGACGAGTTTGGACGATGTACAGACGCGTGCTTTATATATAATCATTTATATATTTTGAGAATTTTGCGGGCAATCAGGACACGTACCTAAGTCATTAAAAAGTTCACTGATTCACTGGTTCACTGGTACTGAGGGAATGCCAGTTTGGTTATAATACTTGCATTTGAATGACTGCACCAGCCTATTACTGTCCCACTGCAGGGCAAAGGCCTCTTCTACTACAGAGAAGGCACGAGCATTAATCACCACGCTTGCTCAAGACGGGTTGGCGATTTCAGACTTATATTAATTATATAAGTCCAAATTTCCTAACGATGTTTTCCTTCAACGATGTCAGTGATGTCCAAGATAAACTTAGAAAGTACATATAAATAAATAAATAAATAAATATTGCTGGACAATCCACACAGCATCATCTAGCCCCAAGTTAAGCAGAGCTTGTGTTATGGGTACTAGATGACTGATATACTTAATACAATACATTACATAGATAGATATTTTTATTATATATAGCAAATACCCAGAACACCCGGAACAAATATTTGTAGATCGTACAAACATTTGTCCCAAGGCGGGAATCGAACCCGCAACCTCTTGCGTCGCAGGCGGACCTTCGCCCGCCGCGCCACATCGGTCGTCATATGAATTGAAAAACTCACATTGGTACTTGCCCAGGTTTGAAACCACAACCTCGTGCACAAGAGGCGAGGCCTGAACCACTGGGCCACCATGACCTACCTATTTGAATGACTGATTAGACTAAAAATGACTCTATCTGACTTTATCTGAGGCACTTTTCATGAGTGTCGTAAAATTAAGACTGGTCCAGTTTAGTTAATTAGTACCGGTTCAACTTTATGATTTGCCTTATTATGCCAATCTTTTAGTGTCATTGCAGGATAGAAGGTTTCTTTGCCTTAAATACGGTAAGCTGTACGTCAGTGGTGAAAGACTAGTTAAGGCTGGCCTCGCATTCTATTGAGACTTCGTAAAACGCTAGGCCAGCTCAAGCTGGTTAGCCCATAAACCATTAAGATGTATAAGATATTAAGATGTAGCATATACACATTATAATTATTAATACACATACATATTATTAATTTACATATAAATCGCATGAAATACAGTGTTGCCAACTAAAGTAATGGAAGCAGTCGGTGAGCTATGACGGAGTCTAGGACCGAGAGTAGAGAGCACGGCAAAAAACAGGAGCACCCCCTGTCAGTCTCCCTTCAGCCCAAGGAAGTGTCACAAGTTCATAAGACGCGTGCGCACATCAATTAATCCAAACTTTTTTTTTATTATTTTTATTTATTAATGAATAAATTAAAAAAGGACAGTATCGTGGTTTGTTTAACTGTATAAACGAAGTGTAAGAAGTCGATATCATCTTATTATTTCCTGAGACCCACAAACAGCCCATAATAATGTCAGCGAGTGGAAACATGACCTCTCCTGGATTTCGACGTTAACGATACAAATATAAGTGTTCATGGATATATTGGACAATCTTCTTTAACTTCATATCATGGTGAACTAGTAGATGAAACAAACTTCTATTTTGTAATCACACGCTAGTGAGTAATACCTAAAAGTAGTCCTTCTACTTTCCCATGGGGATAGGCAGATACTACAGAACGCCACCTGCTACCCTAGGAATCCTTACGTACTACTTTAATTTTTTAACGGTCTTACACGCTGGTCGCTGGTACTATAATGCATATCACAAAAGTCCATCTAGAACCCATAAAAACATTTACTCAAAGGAAGAAAAACTTTCCTTTCATTCTAATAAGTGAAAGTGCCTCCAAAAACGATAAAACCCATTCACTCTAAGAAAGTAAAATTCTCAATCACAACGAATCACCCAAAATTCCTACCATAATTTTACTCAAACACAAAGCGGGTAGTAACAGAGTGAATTTCTAAGATAAATCGTCTCCATCTTGGTCTAACTTGATAGCCCTCTGAATTAAACTGAATGTAAAACGATCAATTAAAGCTGACTCCAGTGGGAACAGTTATATTCTAGACTAGTCATCGATATGTTGACACTGCAGTGTTTAAGTAATTACAAAGTATTCATTGACGTCTTCGAATAAATAAATAAATAATGCTGGAGAATCCACACAGCATTATCTAGCCCCAAGCTAAGCAGAGCTTGTGTTATGGGTACTAGATGACTGATATACTTAATATAATACATGACATAGATAGATATTTTTTATTATACATAGCAAATACCCAGAACACCAATCTTTCTAGATCGTACAAACATTTATCCCAGGGCGGGAATCGAACCCGCAACCTCCTCTGTCGCAGGCGGACCGTCCCCCGCCGCGCCAAATCGGTCGTCATAGTTATAATACTAATATGTGAAGCGGTAACTTTTGTAGCCCTAACAAGAATTACTTGCGAGAAGTTTACCAACCGAAAATGTCATATTAATTAGCTATTAGTCAAACAAAATTAATTTCACGAACGTAATTTTCAATCTGCATACTAATTATTGATTATTTACACAAACATTCGTTTCTTTGGTCTGCCAAAGAAACGAATGATTGTGCTAATAATCGGGACATTGGAGGAACTGACGAAAAATTGCCACGCTAGGGTTCAAAATCATGTACTGCACTCACGGTATACAACATGAAACGTAATTAACACACACCATCAGACACCCCAATTAGTATACATACATACATCATCAGGCTATGTTAGTCCACTGCTGGACATAACCCTCTCCTAATGAGCGCCATAGCGCCCTGTCTTCAGCTTGTCGCATCCAGCATCTGCCTGCAGTCTTTCGCAGATAATCATCCCACCTAGTCCATTAGTATATTATGTTATTATCATAATACGTACACTGAATTTTTTGTTTAACATGTTTAAGCATTAATTAAATTATTTATTTATTAAGTTTCACTAATTCTTATAATTTTTCTTTATTTTGTATTGAATGGCGGAATTTGTATTGATACAAATAAAACTGCAGTTTTACGAGTCTTATAGCTTTGAGTCACGGTCTATTTCAGTTTGTTTTGACTGTACAGGGGTAGTGTGACTATAATTTACGTAGTTTTAATTATTTCTGGGATAAAAAATTACCTATATTAAAATAATAAAAGTCGATTCAATAAACAATTCTGATCAAACTACTTTCAGGTTGTACATTAATTATGTTACATATTGTATAAGCACAGATCGGTGTTTAAGTTCCATCACGATCCCTTTGAACCAATAGGGAATCTATCATACTGAACTAGTTTGCATAATAAAATACATACAAACATATTTAAAGGTACCATGAATCCATCATATTTAGGGTCATCATCTATCATCATCCAAAGCCCTTTTCAATCCACTTTTGTCCCAATGTTATCCAAGTTTTTCCGATAAACGTAAATGTCATAGGACCTTCTTGCTTTCAGTTTTACTTCGCATCATATATCCGACCATCATATATGACCTCTTTGGTCATAAGGAAGAAGAAATTAAATGAAAATTTTGCAACAATATTATTATAAGGCTAACCATACCATTACAAGACATTCATAATATCTAAAGAAAATATATCTAGAGATCAATTAAATGTATTTATTTAATAGGCGGACTTAATGGCATCGGCATTTTCTACAGCTCATCTTTCGGGTGAAGCAGCGACAAACAATGGTAGGTGCAATAAAGGTACTATTTTTTTTCTTTTAAAAACGTTACCCCACACTAGGAAGGAACCCTGTATCGTGGGTTCGTTTACAAACATTCAAACTCATATACACAAACAGCCAGACTCGGAACCACTATCTGTAGACCATACAAATATTTTTTCCGTGCGGGAATCGAACCCACGACACAGCGCAGCAGGTCATCACTCAGCCACTGCGCCAACCGTGCCGTCTAATCGTGCCTTTATTTAGATACATAACCAACCATGTATATAACTATCATTAACTATGAATACACTACTTTTATAATTAAAATATATATGGTAAGTACACAGAAATAGTACAGTTATAGTAAAAGTAGAGTAGCATGCTATACTACTACGTTCGACGTTATCTCTAAAAAAAAAGCATATTTTCCTTACACAGAAATCGAACCCGGCATCAGTTTGAGTAGCTTGCCACTAAACAAATGGAGCGTTGAAACCACAGATGAAGAAGCAAGGTTGATAGCCACTGCAGATATTCCGAATAAATGTTTTACTTATCCTGTTATGCATTATTGCTGACATAAAAATGTCTTTATTAAAAATACAAGAATATACATTAGACAAAACATCACACCTATATTCCCCGAAGGGTAAGGCAGAGGTGTACTTATAGTACACCCACATTTTACCAGTTATGTGGAAGTATGTTGTAATTGGGATAGCCTATTGCCATTAACCGGGTATAAATTCAGAGTCCGAGCTACTACTGAGAAATTTCTTGATGGAAAAACCCAATAACGCTTTCCGCGGCTGGGAATTGAATCAAAGATATTTAAATACATATTATTAATTTTTTCATTTTTTTTTTGTAAATAGTTTACAAAGTTAGTTTAGTAGCAGTTTACAAAAAAAAACTGGAAACTGTCATCTACCGAAACGACTTTCAATGTTGGTAAAAATGTAACATTCGTAGCGGCTAAGCGCCCTCAATTTCCTATGACACACAGGCTTATCCCTCTTGTTTCCATGATACGAGGTTGAGGCCAATTTTACGTACAATTTATCACGGATTAACAATTTACAATCTGCGTGAGGCCAGAGGCCTCCACTCGTCATAAATCCACGTTCACGGACGATTGGCCTCGGCAGGCCATCGGAGGCCTCAATTCTGAGGGTACTTATCTTAATGATTTACATTTGGGGAGTCGAGTTTATTTTATTTAACGTAAACTGGTTCTGTCGGTGTGAAATTGTTTTAACTTCTGTAAGTATACCTACTACTTAAGAATTGGAAAGAGGTGGCGCGAAATCGCAACCGATGGAAGGAGTGGAGATAGGTCTTTGCCCAGCAGTGGGACAGTTTGGGCTGGTAGTAGAAATCTACTCCACAAAATCCACACATATGTATTAAAGTATTCCCGTTTTTCTCGTGTCAAAATCCTAAACTCAAAAAAGTAAGCCCGATCTTCCCACCCGGTGTGGATAGAGGGATCTGACGGACACTTACTAACTAAAATCACACGATGTTTTTTTACTAACTTTGATCAGGACATGGACAGGTGGGGGCACTTAACCCCATTGTTCCAGCTAGGTTTTATTAGCTTGCATAACTTCCATGAGGAGCCCGTTACCCCCAGCGGCTGTCACTGTACGGTCGCAGTTAATTTGGTGACGAACGTGGAACATGGCGCTCCGTCGTGTCGGACTTGTGACCATTCCAGCACTATCCCAACATTGCCCCCACGTTGGGCATTGTTGTAGCAGGCATATTGCTGATGCTTAATTTGTCATTTTATACAGCTTTCATGCATTATGGATGTAATAATTTTATTCCTTTTTGCTTCTGACATCAACCTAATTAATTCATTGTTTTGTTTCATTTTTATTTTATTTTGTTTTGTGTTTTTGACATTAATAGATTTGATATGACATTTATTTGTGAAAATTGTGGATGTTTGAATCTAATATGGGTCAATGACCTGAAATAAATGATTTTTTTTTACTAGCTCAGTTCTAGCACCACAAACTGGCATATGGCACTAGCATAGTAACGTAACTGCCAAGAAAATGTGTGTGAGTTTATAGCACCAAACCTAGCACTACTAGGAATATTAAAACCAAGTTGGACTCTTACATAATACGACTGTCTATCGGACCTCCACAACCCAGTAACTGGATAACACGTAACCTGGACAAATCACCGCGTTTAACTGGGTTTCAAACTACCCGTAACGACTGTCAACAATCTACAATTGAGAGTAGTAAAGAGAATAAAAACACAGAGTCTCATTTCGTTCCAAGTATATAGATTTTATTTCTAAGAGCATGCACTAACTCAAGTGTCAGTTGTTGTCGTGACTGCACTCAATTTGTCTGTGTCGCATACGAGATAATGCCCTACGAGATAGACGACGCTCGCTATTGGCAATCTCGGAGTAACTATTATGTACAGTCACGGGCATAACCTTACATTTACAATCGAGATTCAAAAATGTCTTATCCCTGAACGATTAAATAAAATGATGATGAATGATAATAATTGATGATTAATGGTGAAAAACAATGATAAAATATGAAACAAGATTATAAATGGTGATTAATGATATTTATTTCTATAAATTGGATTGGAGCTCGTGGCTAAATAAAAACAGCCGCACGGGTTGATCGAAGGTTAAGCTACGCATGCCGAGGTCAGTATGTGGATGGGTGACCATTCGTAACATATCGAGACTCCTACTTGCCTCGGAAAGCACGTTAAGCCGTTGATCCCGGTTGTAAGAAACCCGAAAGTCTGACAACCAGTCTTACCAAGGGGTATCGTGTTACCCAGTAACACTTGTGGAGGTCAAATAGGCAGTCGCTTCATGTAATACATCTGGTTTGACTGGAAGCCAACCCCAACATAATTGGGAAAAGCCTAGGCAGATTATGATGATGTGGATTCACAAATATTTTTAACGATCAAATAAGTACCTATTATTTAACACTAGATGAGAAAACTATTGACAGTATGGTGTTATGTACATGATATTTTTAAAACCACAGTAAGGTTTATGCTGGTGACTGTACTTGCTACTAGATAATTTACAAAAAAGACTTTCTTCTACTTTCTGGTACGAAATAGTCACGCGATTGGTTAATGGACTCACAGATAACGCGCAGCAAATAACTGTGAAGTCTGGGGAAAATGCATGCGTTCTAAATAATTGTGTAAAGTTGCTCTTAGATACCACATTCTGTAAAAATAACTCCGATAAAAATTGATGTTGTGACGGCAAAGTTAGCTTTCTTTTCTAATGCTAGGGATTGACAGTTCATATCACACTTACCTGACGCAACTTTTCCCGGGAGATTTGTTCAGAATAGACCGGCAGATCGGGGTGATGGGAGATTTAGTTTGTATAGAAACATACTGCAGCATCTACTTCCATAAATCCTTAACTGCTTTCTTGGATTAGTGGTTGCAAGTGCTACTGCAAACTTTTTAAGCAGCGGCCCGGAGTATGAATTTGACCTCAAGTAAATTTAATTTTTTTTTGCCTGTTGTGAAGTGTAAAAGTGTTTTTTTTTCTAAAACTTTGCCCCACACTAGGAATTTCTCCTGTGTCGTGGGTGCTAGACCCGAAACAATTACCTGTAGGCCATACAAATATTTTTTCCGTGAGGGAATTGTTGAAGTCGATCGCTCAGACACAGCGTCAACCCTGCCGTCAAAAATATTTTTTAGAAATAAATATCACATATCATCATCTATCACATAGGTATGCTTCCACTACCATTACCGTACCATACCATCAGACAGATGGGTTGCTGGGGAGTTTGTTGCACCACTTCTTCCCAGCATAATCACTGGGAAGTGGTGAATAGCGGGCGTTTTGTGTAAATGTACGTTTTGTGTAACGACTGTCTTATGTAAATTTTGACGTCTAAAAAGTCACCTCAGCCTAATTTGAATAAATGAATCTTGATTTTGATTTTAAATAAGAACCATAATTCTAACTTCTTTATTTACATTACTTGTTATTCCAACTTGGTAAGCACTTAGCTATGTGCCCCGTTCTTCGAACAAAGCTGTTTAATATTATCTGGATACAAATCACAATATGTTATACAAGCTGGAGCCAAATTGCCTTCACAAGACATATTAGAGCATGTGCTACTGAACCCGATAACTTAGTGATTAATTACAAATATTGTGTTAGTATATATTAACGATCGGCGGTAAACAATCTAAGTATAAAAGAATTACCAAGATACATTGATGCGTTCCTTACGAAGTATGTGTAGTGTAACGTCGAATGATAGATTGAGGAATGATGTTTTACAACAACGTTTAAAAGAAGATGTGATGAAAAAATTGAAAAGAGTATGCTTAGATAGTTCGGTCACGTTGAGGATGAATGAAAGACGACTAACATAAGGCAGACATATTAATTCTTTTGTCATAGTGATATAGTGAGTTAAAATTTCGCGTGACGTCACGCCTTGTTTTACGTTTTACGTAGAACTGACGGCACAAGCCCCTTCTACTGAACTTTAGTGTGATATATCTTTGTCACGTTTTACTGATTTGAGTAAGCAAAAAATCCGTGTCCATAATTTTTTGGTAATCTAACTGACGGACCAGATAGACTTATTATATTTTTACCTAGGACACGTCGCTATTTTGGTAAAGATTACAATTCCATAATACAGCTATTACGCATAAAAATCAAGCAGATTTTGAGATGCGTATACACAGCCGGTTACCAGCGAGTAACCTACTCGTATAATTTATAATGGCTGATAGTTTACATTAATAATGTAATCACAGCTAAAGCCATGTTAAGACACATGTATGTACATTAATACGTATACATTACGTACATCCGATAAGTAAATGATTAACTGCAAATATAGTTAGCTTATATCAATGTCCGGACATGGCTCGAACTTAGTTTATATTAGAGATTGATGATAGACCCTTTATGAAAACGTGACAAACTATCGCTTTAGCAAACTGTACAGATAGTACATTAATCATTATTATATAATATATAATTTGATGTGAAAGGGCCAAAAGCCATAATATTATGGCTTTTGGCCCTTTCACATCAATGGTATCTGAATATGGGACTTAAGAAAGATGTCTACAATGAACAGTGACAATAGAATTGCCTTGAGCACGTTTGATGTGCGGATTGTAGCTTGTTATGATTAGCAACATTGGTATGAGCAAAACAGCGGCAAAAGTATGCTTATTTTATGTATTGATATCGATAGATTAAGCTGTTTTGAAAAAAGGAGGAGGTTTTAAATTCAAAACATACATTTTTTATTTTGTTTATATTCGACCACGCAAAACTTTTTGTGCTGTCTAATTTCGATCCTAATATATTTTTTGGGTAGGGTAAGCTTCACAGTTGGTCCCATTTAAGTTTGAAAAAAAAACAACCCCTAATTGTAGGAAATGGGACATATTTTGATTTTTACCTACTGCTTTTAGTAACGAAATTAAAATTGTTTTACAGTTTTAGTGTTCTTATTAAGTCGTTTTTTTTTTGGTAAAATTTTATGTCATGTAATATCGCCAGATTATTAAGTTTCGACAATATATGTATAAAATAAGCGACATAATTTGCTTATAAGCCTTGCCACTACTATTTCGTGGACCGGCTTCAAAGATTGTAAATTTAAGTTTCATCCTAACGCGTCAAGTAAGGTCGCGCTTCTCTTTCATTTTGAAAGAAAAAGCATTTATTTAGTACAGAATCAGGCAAACGATGACAATACCGAAACAAAGAAAGAACTAAAATATTAAGTATATTAATTTTGTGCCTTTCGGCTGCACCAAATGGGTTTTTTGACACCAATTTTGCCATCTCTATCACACACAATGTGTAAGGTTTTATCAATTTTACTAAAACTTTAAATCAAAATTGGTGACGGCAGAAATATGTATCAGTTTTTTTAATAATATTGGCAGATTTTTATTTGATTGCAGTGGTGATGGCGTCAGATTCAGATGACTATGGGTTTTTCATCTGCCAGTGGTCAGGATTTGTGCCCGCTAAATGAGAATAGGTTCGCCTCTTATAACATGGCACTTAAACATAACTGGCAAAATGTGGATGTAATTTATGAGTAACAAAGCAAAGCCTCAGATCTGTGTACAGCCCAATGAGACGATACTTTCTATCATTTCAACAAAACTCCTGTTTGTAAAACCTACAAATATAAATAAACATGTCCATATGAGTACCTACCAAGTCTCTTACCCAACTCACAATCAGAATAACATATTCATCCAATACACAGTTAAACAAATCGTGAATATAAACAGCAAACATCCCGATACAGTACAAATAACAATATTTTATGTTAACAGACCAATCCGTGGGCAAACACGAGTGTTCCCTCGATTATTTTATCCTATATAGGTCAAGTTGCCGCTTCTCATAAACGTCAGATATATGACGTATCGGCATTAGAGAGCGTCCTGGGAATTATATCAATGTTCTAGTATACAAAGGCCCGATATTTCGTGTCTTACTTGGTCATTTACTGTGTGATTGACAGGGTATATCAATCAGGTTTTGTTTTTGGAGCGGAAACGGCAGATAACTAATTCTGACCTCTATTGACTAGAAGGAAGGATACACGCTGATCTTAGTAGTAATTATCTTCAGATCTGTTGCGTAGTACTCGCAACCGGCGTACAGATGTATGAACGTAAGCGAAGCAAAAGGAGTATGTTGTGTATGCTACGATCCAAGATTGAAACACTGTCTCTACATTACGTACGTGAAACTAATTTCATTTGACTTATAAGTAGGTAATTGGTCGTTTTTAGAAATTCGTGCTAGAGGAGTGGTCTCTTAAGAGGTAACGGGGCTCCGTCCATGTGCTGATGGTGATCACCAGGGTGGTTCTAGTAAGAATCCCACACTCTCTGGTCTTTTTACCAAAAGTCCAGGCGCCTTTTGAAGGTTTCATGTTTCACCTCGTAAACAAAAGAAAATGGACTATGGTCTTACACGGTCGCCGGATGCGAGTACAACACACCTAACCTTTCCGAAGAAAATCACCTTTAAGGTTAGTGTATGTCCTTCTAAGGCTATCCGTTTCTATCCTCCCAGTGTCTCCACGTACATCAGCCTTCTTTTTAGTCGCCTTTAATACATCCTCTGGAAGCTACCAAAACATGTAACTGTAGCAACATCTATCTCGCTACATACGAACTAAATCTGACGTGTCCTACATCGCGATATTAAAGTTATCCACGCGACTCAGCATATGTACACGAGCCCGACAACAACCCTCGTGCAGTAGCCCACCAGACACAACACTCGTCTGGTCGGAGGATCCTCCCTTTTCTATGATGGATGAGGAACTTTACACCCCGTTCCTCATACCTCTAAATAAACATACTTAAATAAAGTGAAACTTTAATTACATTGCCTAAATTTTTTTTGTCCATCTATTGCATGTCGCGTGACGGTCGTCTGCGGAGTATTAAATAAATAAATAAATAATGCTGAACTGTCCACACAGCATCATCTAGCCCCAAGCTAAGCAGAGCTTGTGTTATGGGTACTAGATGACTGATATACTTAATACAATACATTACATAGATAGATATTTTTTATTATACATAGCAATTCCCAGAACACCTGGAACAAATATTTGTAGATCGTACAAACATTTGTCCCAAGGCGGGAATCGAACCTGCAACCTCCTGCGTCGCAGGCGGACCTTCGCCCGCTGCGCCACATAGGTCGTCAAAATTATATTATTATATTATAAAATAAAATTATTTTATTTTCTAATATACCTGCAAAAGGCTTTTAGATGCAACTGAAAGTTGAAAGGAACTTCCCAAATCCCAACTTCAGCAGTTTTGGGCAGTTCCTACCTTAGTAGCCTTGAACAGTCATGTTTATATTAAACTATTCAACTATTCACAAGCGTTACCCTAAGTTGTAAAGGATTAGTTTAATTTAATTCCATACGTTGGGGTTCCTCGTACAGTTTATGAACATGATAAACCAATTATTGTTGCTGTTAATAATTAAATAGTTTTATCGCTATTTTGAAATATAATATGCATGCAATATTTACTCGCAGCTAAATTAATAATAAAATGAAAAAAGGCATAGGAAATTATGTAATTTTTGAAGTGAAACTTCTTTATCGGGGTTGGAAAAAATTTTAGTGTAACATTTTTTTGTTACGCGTCACATTTTTCCATTACGCGCCATCTTTTTCTTATCCCTACCACGCGTGATTCGAAGTATACTTTCTCCAGCGGAGTAGGGATTGGTAAATGTCTCCAATGTATTTTGCGGCCCGTTTTGAGTAGTTACATTTTTTTTTAAATAACGTCATAAAGAAGTTTCACTTCTTACGAGTGTACGCTAGTACACGCACACATTTTTTTTTTTTTAATAACATGTGATAATTCAATTAAATTGAGGAGCTCGTGGCTAAATAAAAACAGCCGCACGGGACTTTGGAAGGTTAAGCTATGCTGTCATTTGTATATCTTCGACAGTTACGGGTAGTCACAAGCCAGAAAGTCTGACAACCATTCTTACCAAGGGATATCGTATTGCCCAGTAACTGGGTTGTGGAGGTCAGATAGGCAGTTTCTCCATGTAAAACACTGGTATTCAGCCGCATCCGGTTAGACTAGAAGCTGACCCCAACATAGTTGGGAAAAGGCTATGCAGATGATGATGATGTGATAATTCAATTTAATATAACAGATAATAACCATAAGCAAAGTGATTTGTGAATGAAAAATTTATTTCATATTAAACACTTTTCAAAATTGTTCTTGGAGAAAACCTAGACGTACTGATTTAAAAACAATACATCTTAATTACTTGGTCCATAATTGTTGCATTGACAATACGGTTGCCAAATCAACGTCTTTTGGCCCCTTCTCTATACAAGAATTCATTCATCCATATAAGTAAGATTAGCAGGGATCATTTTTAAGTTCCATATCACAAAAGGAAAAACAGAACCTTTATTATAGGATCACTATGTTGTCCGTCTGGCTGACCGTCTGTCTGTCTGTCTGTCAAGACCTTTTTCTAAGAAACAATGGATGTAACGGAGGCCATTTTAGGACGTTTCTTACGTTCAAACTACATCTCTTGTTTGAAGTAATATATTTTGCAAATTGAGCCTTGAATGAGCTCTATACGGACCAGAACCTAGGGTTCGCAAATAATTCAAATTCAAATTAATTTATTGTAGAACGTAGGTAAAGTTAGATATAACAGTATAGTTATAAATGTAGGTCTACTATGTCTCGCCATTGAGGCAAACAAAATTCATAATACATTACAGATCAAACAATTAAACACTAATTAATTTAAAATACAACATTAATAATATTGTCATTTTTTAAATATACAATTTTTTGAGAAATTGTGATTTGTTATTATTATTTACAATTTTTTTTTACAGATTTGTTCTAAAACTACTCAACAATAGGCCATCCTACAAATACAGTCTACTAATATACACATTTCCAACCTTAATACCTACATAATCCATACAAATAAAATGTTTTACAAAAACAATAATACTTTTAAACCACGACCACCGCATGCATACAAACATTCGAATCAATTACTATAATAGGCTCGGTACAGCTGTAACATATTTATGACAACTCAATTATTGCAGTGTCGAAACGATTGGATTTCCGCAATACGGATCGCGTGTAAAATTCTTGCATAATACAAACGATATTTAGTATTCGTTAATAGATAGGTATTCGTTCTGTAAACTCACTCGTGTCTAAGTGATGAGAAACCCAGGCTTGATCTTCATTGTTGAGCAACGCTTACCGTGGATGGATGACCATACATAGCATGACGATATCCCTCTGTACCTCGGAAAGAACTTGAAAACTGTTGGCCACGGCTGTCATTCATAGATCTTTGGCAGTCGTTACGGATAGTCAGAAGCACGAAAGTGTTTTCAAACCAATTTTTTCGAGGATGGCATAGTATCGTTTCTTCAAAATATCTCCTTTCTCTCATTATCTCCTACTCTCATTCTATCTCTCTCTCTCTCTCCTTCTCTCATTATCTCTCTCTTTATAAATAAATATTAATAAGCATCATCTAGCCCCAAGCTAAGCAGAGATTGTGTTATGGGTACTAGATGACTGATATAATTAATACAATACATTCAATAGATAGATATTTTATATTATACATAGCCAATACCCAAAATACCCGTATCAAATCTACAAAACGTAGATCGTACAAACATTTGTCCCAAAGCGGGAATCGAATCCTGTCTCTCTCATCATCATCATCTAGCCCCAAGCTAAGCAGAGATTGTGTTATGGGTACTAGATGACTGATATAATTAATACAATACATTCAATAGATAGATATTTTATATTATACATAGCCAATACCCAAAATACCCGTATCAAATCTACAAAACGTAGATCGTACAAACATTTGTCCCAAAGCGGGAATCGAATCCTGTCTCTCTCCTCTCTCACTCTGTCTCTCCTTCCCGCTCTCATTATCTCTCTCTCTCGTTCATTCCTTAATCAAATTAACACTAGAAAAATTAACACTCCAACACAAAAATAAAACCGTCTACGAAGTACCTTACCCACTCTAAATGCCAACGAATCAATACACTATCCTTCATTCGCTTACGTTAGTATACACGTCCCGTCTGAAACATTACCAGCAGTAGCAAATTAGCATTTGTCGCATCTCCAGGGATAAAAAAGCTAAGTGGACCGTTTGAAGATGTGTTCATCCGTACACTTGGAACAGGGACACTCGAGTGAAGAGTCCTCGCCCGAGTATGAGGACTGAGGACACCCAGGAGGCACTTGAATTTGAATATTTTGAGGATATTTCAAAAATAAGTAGGATTTTATTGTTTTGTTTCTGTAATAATGTTTTGCCATCATTTGCACTTAGTTGCGAGACTAAATAACAGCTGAACAGGTCTATCTTAGAGGTTAAGCAACGTTTGTCGAGGATGGGTGACAGTAAATTGCATCCCTTGAACCTTTGATCCTTGAATCAGAAAATTAATAGACGGATTTATTATTAATCTAAGTAATAAACAAAAGCAGCCATGTGCTGCCTTCATTCGGAAAACTTTTCACACTTTCTTCAATAATAGAAAAATACATAGAAAATCAATATTCAAGCCGGTTTTGCCTTTAATTGAAGAAATCCTTTTTGTCTTTAAGTCTAAAAAGGCTTTTCTCACCGCTAGTATCCCAATATACCCTTATTTAAACGTTCTAAGTTCAAACCAAAACAAAACAAAATCTAACATTGTAATATACGCTACATAAATATGCATGAAAATGACCTAGGATTTTAGGAACTCAGCCAGAACGATGTATATTTCTACATTATTTCTTTGGTTGTCCCATCAAAATCTACTAAACGGATTTTAATGAGACTCTCTGGTAATCTTGTATAACCTTACTAAAAAGAGATGTAGACCTTCTTTATATATTTAAATAAAAGAAAACTAGGCCATGTTTTGGTAGGGTTAACCCACAAAACATGGCAGATTTACATAATTTACGTTCTAATATAAATGTATTTTCTTTTAAATAGCGCACTTGTACGAATAGATATGTGGGCGACTCCGCTTTTCTGGACTGTTTTCAATTGACTTCTGATACGACTGTCAATGTCAAGAACGAACATCGAGCACTGGTGAGGCAGCCATCTTGTAAATCGAGCAATTGACTTAGGATCATGGTGGAGTGCGCGTGCAACCACGTGCTCGGTGGACGTTATATTTTGAATACATCTCTCTGCATCTAATCGGTCTATAATTATTTTGTGAAGAGTTTCATTCAATTATTGAGGAGTGAAATCATTGAAATTCTGCCTTCCAACCCGATTATCCACGCCTACCTGAACATGGAGAACACATTGATTGCAACTCGATTCACTTTAGTGTATACATACTTACCATTGAACAAATCTATTTTTTTTTAAATAAACTTTAACATGCATCCAGACTTTTAGCTTAATCAGTTGGGAATTACTAGTTCAGTTGCAATATTTGACCGACACATGCTAATAACACGGCAAATTGAAAAACGATGTTGCTTTTATTACTTCTGTCATTATTATTATTTATTTTGTATTTTTCTTACTCCTCCGCTGTTCTTTTTTGATTAATTTCGTTGCGGGATCCAAGACACTTGAATCATTTCTCCAGGACTCGTCGGGCTCCATTGTCTCGACGCTTTTCTGGTGGTCACCACTGTTGATTCTGGTTTTCAGTTTGTCCCTTAAAAAAAAAGAATAAAATATTATTGCTATTCTTCCAATGACAATACTAAATATCTATAGCAAATTATCGATGATAAGTATTGTCATCGTGTGCCTGTATTTTTTTTTCTTTTGATAGATAGGAAGACAAAAGAAACGATGTATGGATTAAGTAAAAAATGACATTGCTAGAAAGCATGTGACTACGTTGTATATGTACGGAAGAAGAAGATATGCTGCACCGACCCCAAATAAATTAGGATAAGGGCAGGAGGATTATGAAAAGTATGATATGAACACTGCCTTTGAGATGCAACATAAAAAATTAAACTACGAGTACATCAACATCTGCTTAGCCTTTTCCCAACTATGTTGGGGTCGGCTTCCATTCCAGCCGGATGCAACTGAATACTAATATTTGACATGGAGCGACTGCCTGCCTGAACTTCACAACCCAGTTACTGGGCAACACGATACCCCTTGGTAAGACTGGTGTCAGACTTTCGGGCTTCTGACTACCCGTAACGACTGTCAAAGATCTACAAATAACAGCCGGGACCAACGGCTTAACGTGCTTTCCGGGGCACGGAGGAGTCTCTATATGTTACGAACGGTCACCCATCCACAGAATGACCTTGGTAAGCGTAGTTTAACCTTCGATCAACCCCTGCGGATGTTTTTTATTTAGCCACGATCTCTTCGAATGAAACTATACATAGGACTATTAAATTTTTAAATCACAGTTCAACGTTCTATCAATCTTGGATTACTCATAAATTCGAGTAGATCAATAACAACCATAATAATAGGTCTTTACCTATGAAATTGCCGTTTTGTATGAAAAAATTTAAATGATTTTTTTTCATGTATTTTTTATTTGTATTAATCGAAGTAATCACCCATGCAATCAATGCATCTTTGCCAACGCAGTGGCAGTTTATTGATGCCCTTCTTAAAGAAATCAGCTGGACGGGAGGCAACAAATTCTTCAAAGGCTTTTTGTACTGCCTCTCGGGTATTGAATTTTTTTCCCGCCAAGAAGTTATCCAAATTCTGGAAAAAGTAGTAGTCTGTAGGCGCAAGGTCTGGTGAGTAGGGCGGATGACGGAGAGCTTCCAACCCCAGTTCTTGCAACTTGGAGACCGTCTGCTGTGCAGTATGAGGTCGCGCGTTGTCGTGCAGGAGCAGCGGAGACGAGCGATTGACCAATGCTGGTTGGAGATGTGCCAGCTTCTCCATCATTGTGTTCAATTCTTCACAGTACACATCTGCAGTAATGCTCACCCCGTTTGGTAAGAAGCTGTGTTGAATCACACCGGCGCTAGACCACCAAACAGTGACCATCACTTTTCTTGGGGTAAGTTTTCGTTTAGGGCATTGTTTAGGTGCTGAACCAGGATCCAACCAACTTGCTGAGCGCTTGCGGTTATCAAACAGAATCCATTTTTCATCGCAGGTAACAATGCGGTTCAAAATTCCTTCATTTGTGTGTCTGTTGAGCAGTGCAAGGCACGTCTCGACGCGTACTTCGCGCTGGCGATCATTGAGTTCGTGGGGCACCCATTTGTCAAGCTTTTTTACCTTGCCAATTTGACGCAAATGGACCAATATTGTTTTGACGCTAACGTCGAAAGCTGCTGCTAATTCAGCCGTAGATTGTGTATCATCAGCTTCCACAATCGCCTTTAATTCGTCATTGTCGACCAAAGTCTTCGGACGACCGCGAGGTTCATTTTTCAGGTCGAAATTTCCAGAACGGAAGCGAGCAAACCAATAACAGGTAGTGCGTTGGTTTGTAGTGTTAGCTCCGTAAACGTCGTTGATGTTGCGTGCCGCTTGTGCCGCGTTGCTGCCACGACGGTACTCATATTCCATAATTACTCGAATTTTTAACGTATCCATGATGACGAAAAAGATTTAAATGCGATGAAAATGTAACACTAATCAATAAACAAATGACTACTTTTGGAAAAAAAAAACCATGTTTTTAAAATAAAATTAATTTGAAATTAGAATTCTTAGCCAAACAAAAAATATTTTGATTTGAAATGGCCAGTACTGCAGAACGGCAATTTCATAGGTAAAGACCTAATATTATAATTTTGACAAATGAAATTAACATCATAACTTAACTATTCTTCGCAGTTTGCGCAGCACCTTGAAAAAATAGGGCTTGAAGAATTATTCACAAAAACCTACAAAAGGACACCAATTTAATTAAAATAATATTTCTGGACAGGTTTCTGTTACATTTTGTAGGTACTGCTGTTTATTTTAATAAAAAATTCTTAGAAGATTCTGTACCTCAATTTTGAACTGTCGTTCCGTAAATTCATCTTCTACAATTTTAATATAAACACGGGGCTATTTTTCAAATATTCTTCTTATTTCGCTATCTCTAAGAGAACGTTGGTACTAGGCAGAATTCCATTGGTATTAAATTGTGACCGCTAGAAGATGAACCTTACGTTTTCGGCCATTTTCAGCCAATAAATCCAGATTCATTTAAATTTTCCTTTTCAGCCATCAACTAAGACTTTTCGCCTAAGACGAAAATCAGAACTTCGTGAATGGTCGCGCATCATTCGGCCTCAGTGTTGTATTGATTGATAAACCAATACAACAATCATCCCCAAACAAGAAATACACAAAATTTTGCATCCTGTAATAAAATAATAGTATTTTATTTCTTTTAAAGGTTATATTTGCTCTTTCTAAGGTGTAAAAAAAACACAACATTCAGTGTACCGCGGAAATATTAATGCTTATTATGTTTAATTCATTTAAATTTTTGGCCGAAAATAAAATATAACACGTATTTTATATTGTGTCTGTGTGGATTGGATCCAGCATTATTTATTTATTATTAATATTATTTCATGTAATCACAACTATTCATCTGAGTCATACATGTGTAAATAGCTATAGATGACATGTGACGATGCCCACCCCTACGACAGGGGTGTCAAACTGGTTTTTCTAAAGACTCATCTAAGATGTTGAGGGTGTGTTAACCAGCCAGATTCAATATTAAAATCTAAAATGTATACTAAATTGTTACATTCTTTACTGAATTGGTTAGATTGCATCTCATCATCATTTAGCTGATTGCATGCTGATTGCCGTTTGAAATGTGCCAAACATTATGGCATACAAGTAAAAAAAAAGTTTTGAACTGGGCATCGAAAGTGTTCAGACACTTTCCCTCGTTTCAAACATCAGAATCTGCTCAATCTACTTGTACGGTCTCATCAAGAGTACATTTATTTTGCGAACGCAGCAACCTACTTGGATGTCGTGCATCACAAATATTACGCTATAAGGGTAACCTTTCGTGCAAGGCAGAGAGACTCAGACTACAACTGCGGAACTAACCACTGGTCTAGAGAAAGAACCGTCACTACTACTTACTTAAACTTGTACCTTTTAATGTAATTTTAAACATAATGTGGTTCTTTCCCTGTTCTCCATAACTATACCAACATCAACAAAGTGATAGTGTACGGTGCCTACAACCGTTGGCTCCTTCACTACTTGTATTCATTTTCCCACTAATTACTAAATGAATCAACAATATGGACCACACCATCTTTGATAGACTCGTACCGCTTTCATCAGTCGCTAACTACATCTTAATTAACTTTTGACTGCTACACCCCTTCCCACTAACTTCATTATCTCTCAAAGGATTTAAATTAAAGGAAGGGCTGTTACTGTAAGCGAATTTATTTTAATTATCAAAGGGTGGTTTTATAACGAGTAATAATTTAATTGGAAAAAAGTGGGGTAGGATATGGGGACGTCGGATTTTTATATATATATACCAGCCTGTTACTGTCCCACTGCAGGGCAAAGGCCACTTGTCATACAGTGAAGGCACGAGCATTAATCACCACGCTTGCTCAAGACGGGTTGGCGATTTCAGACTTATATTAATTACAAGTCCAGGTTTCCTCACGATCTTTTTCTTCACCGATGTCGGTGATGTCCAAGATAAACTTAGAAAGTACATATGAATTTAAAAAGTCACAT
Organism: Phlogophora meticulosa; assembly: GCA_905147745.2. NCBI lineage: Eukaryota > Metazoa > Arthropoda > Insecta > Lepidoptera > Noctuidae > Phlogophora > Phlogophora meticulosa. Next base: position 14,412,316 of record LR990531.1, on the reverse strand, counting down.
TGGTACTTGCCCAGTTTTGAACCCACATCCTCGTGCACATGACGTCGGATTTTTGCTATGTTTTAAAGGAGGAAATTGGCAGACCAGAATAGTTATTCCGTTTAGATCATGGAGATACTGTTCTGATAAATTCTTCCAACCAATGACTACTTTTACTTTAATCTGTCCCGTGGTAACGTGGTTGCCAGTGCGGTTGCTTGGCGTAGTCCTGGGTTCGATCTTCGAGTCGGGTAAAGTGTCGGTGAGATTTTCTAGTAAGAATATATCAGTAACAAGAGTAGGTGGCGTTCGCGGTCGAAGGGCTAGTTGGAACAGATAGTAGTAGATAACAATACTTGGATATCTTTGAAAATGCATCACAATCATGTGCGAAATACATTATTGTAGTAATTAGCATTGACTGGCAGTTAGACTCGCGCCATCGCTATCAAAATTCACACAAACCCACAAACAAACCCACATTTTTTTAAGAACGAAATGTATTTTTATGAAACTTTACAGTATTTTGGTTTAAACTTCTAAATAGTACATCGCATATAATTTGTTAAGATACTTACCAGAGGAAGACGCGGATGTTTGCTAGTTAAAAAATAGTATAAGCTCTAGATAGAGATTACTTTGTGGCGGCGTGGGTACACTTCAATGATAACTACAGCAGTATCAGCAGACTTTGCTTGAAATTGAAACTCAGTACTAGACATTTCCATTTTTTTTTTTTCTTTGCCCCACACTAAGAATTTCTCCTCTATCGTGGGTGCGTTTACAAACTTTTAAACTCACATGCACAAACAGCCAGACCCGGAACAACTACCTATAGGCCATACAAATATTTGTTCCGTGCGGGGATCGAACCCACACAAACTATGCCAGGTAAAGGTCAATAATAATATGTACATACTGACGTGCAGCCCACAATATAAAATAGAACTACCCTGAAGCAAATAGGTTAAAATTGGTGAATCAAGCACAATTAATACAATATTATACTGTACAATACAATTATACTGATATGGGTAAAGTATTAAAACTAAATTAATACTATACTCGAAACGGGTATGTTTAATTTTCAAATCATTCGAATCGAAGGTTTATTCCAGAAATCCCCACCGAGAAATCCTCACCAGTGAGAATTATTACTGTTTTTTCCAGAAATCTCCAATAGTTAAATAAACTCGGCCTAGTGGGGATTTTTGGAAAAATAAGAGTAACAATCCACACCAGGTGTTGGTTTATTTCTTCATATATTAATAATTGTATAATTTTAATGAAATAAACTTTAAAACAATTCTAAAAAAATGAAGAATGCCACTGTATATGCAGATGCTCAACTAGAGTTATTGCTTGGCAGCATTACAATGCCACCTTTTTAAACTAGTGGGGAGTTTTTGACTTTTATAGGAGACCACAGCATGCACAATGAAGTTAACAAATTAAGCACCTAATAATTGTTATTTTTACTGTACATATATTAGGCATATATTGTATATATTAGGCATACGAAAAATGTGGGCAATAAAACTTCTTTTAAAGATATTAGCTACTTATTATTATTTAAAGATAACTACGTGATTTTCTCTTTAAGGTTTATTATCCACATTCTTCATAAAACGGAACATCATAATCTTACGTTCTCCTTGACAAACAGAGAACATGGGAAAGCAAGTAATTTTTTTTAATTATTTGATTTATTCACGAAAGTTCTAGGAGAATAATAAACACGTAATAATTAGTGAATGAATATTTAAATGTTACGAGCTAGTGAGAAATTTTGTGTGTCAGTTTTGTTTTAGTATGCATTGAGAGGCGATAAATCGATCTAGCTAGGTTTCATTTTTAGAAAAAGTCGTTTTATCCGAGAAAAGCTCGGTCATTCAGGTACTAATGATTTATATACTAATGAAGAATCATTAGTATACAAATCATTAGTTTTCACCTAAAGTTTCTACTTTAGGTGGGAACTTTTAGAAAAAATAGAACGTACACGTAATACAAACAAAGCTTATCACATTTTAATTTTATTTTCTATTCATCATATAATTCGTTTATATAGGTATCCTCTTAAATTATCATCTTATCATTGTTAGTCCAATATGGCGGCCGGCTCGTTTCTCACAAAATTAATTATCCAGAATGATGTGACATTAATTAATTTCAGAAGTTATGAGTATATTAACGTGTTTGTATTATGTCTTTGTCTAAATTAATTCATTGTCTATTTCAGGATCCATTTTCCCGTGTTTTGGTGTGAATAAAATATTCTGTTTACTTTTATGTATATATAGGTATGTCTATATATATATATACAAATAAATAAAATTAAAGTGTCTGTTTGTAGTATTTAAAAAACAGCTTTTCGCTAAATGCACATAAAAGTACGGTAGTATACCAACAAAACAAAATTGTGTGTCTGTCTGTGTCTATGTACAGGCTAATCTCCAAAACTGCAGAACCAATTTCAACGGGTTTTTCACTGGCAAATAGCTAATATTATACCAAGGAGTTACTAAAGCTATTTTTATTTTACAAAAGTAATTTCGGTTCCGCGCAAACAAATGAAAACCCATGTTTTGTTTAAATTCCACGCGGGCAAAGTTGCGGTAATACCTAGTCGTAAGTAAAATTTTAAACAAAGTGGCAGTTATTCACTTTCCTAATCCTAAGTTAAATTAAGTCCCAACGCTTGTCCATAAGAAGTTGATCTTATTCATCACTCATGAAGATTAATTTAATTAAAAAAACCGGCCTCCTCAACCCAAAGCAATCTAAGGCTTTAATCTACACTAATATTATAAAGAGGAAAGATGTGTTTTTTTTTATGTTTGTAACGAATAAACTCAAAAACTGCTGGTACAATTTCAAAAATTCTTACACCGTTAGAATGCTATTTTATCCCTGACAATAGGTTATGTTTTATTTCCAAATCTACGTTTTAACGGGGTTGTTAAAGTTTGAAGTGAAACGTACGATACCCACGCAGACAAAGTGCTAGTATTTCATAAAATTAATTTTCAATTCCCAACTGTTGTACAAAATTTTAAAACAACCAACAAGATATTTTACAAAACTATTTTCTGTGTTACAAACAATGCTTTGACGCATCCAGGGAAATACGAATTCCACCTCAATATTCGGGCTTCGAACAAGTTGAGAACAAAACAGAACAGCGTTGAAATAAATCCTTATCAAGGCTTTGCTTTACACGTTATGTTAATTAAAATGCAGTCAAAGCTGCCTCATACACCAGAAACAAAAGATATTTGTGTAAAAGTTGCTATCAATTTTACACAAATAACGACGACGGCACGGTTGGCGCAGTGGCTGAGCGATTGACTGCTGCGCTGCTTGTCGTGGGTTCGATTCCCTCATGGAAAAAATATTTGTATGGCCTTCAGGTAGCTGTTCCGGGTCTGGCTGTTCTTGTATGTGAGTTTGAATGTTTGTAAACATACCATGCCGGAGAAATTCCTAGAGAGGGGCAATGTTTAAAAAAATAGATACTGCGTTTTACAAAGAGCCTTACATATATGTTTTTTTTTTAATTAGAAAATGAGGTGAAAGTATAATAGGTAGGTGCAATTAATTTATGCAAGAGAATGGATTTTTAAGCTATAACTAGCTTGTAAGAGAATTTTTAATAAAACGGACACTTTTGAGTTCAGTTTCTTTAATTTTCTGGTGCTATTAATTAATTATTATACTTTATTCGCGCAGGGAAGTACATGCCGCAGGACAAGTCATACTAAAATGACTTTTCATGGTGTGTACTGGTCACAACTCAATAACTATATTGAATTAAGCCCGGTTGATGGCAATAGACTCGCCCCCTATTACATGGTACTTAAACAAAACTGGCGAAATGTGGGTATACTCTAAGTACGTATCTGCCTAACCCTTCAGAGATTACAAGCGTGATAGTATATTTATGTATGTAGTATTTACTTTAAATAGTGAAAATACTTTTTGCAAATCACACAGGTATATTTAACAGAAATATCGTAAAAATGTTTTATCATAAATTAAAATAACACTCTCATCAGAATTAACTATAGAAACAGAATCCGTATTATTTAAATTGTGTGAACACTTTTCACCAGAAACTCTTTGTACGCACAGCTTTATTGTAAAGAAATATTCGTGTATAATTGATTTGCACCAACCGTGCAAAATCATTTTGACATGTGTCATGCAAACCTTATTTCTGTCAATTTAGTGTAACTTGTAAACCAATTTGTCTGATTGTAGAGTACTTTCTAGTATTTACAGTATCTTACAACAATGAATATAAATTTTGAAGCGCTTGGCAAATCCACCTCATTTCAACACAAAATAATAATTACCTGGTAACATTAATGTATTCCAAAATGGCCCATAATACTTAATAACTTAAGAGGGTAATAACACAACGATACGTACCTATTTACATCATATTGGGATATCCTAATTTGTATCGAACTAATGACAACCGCGGTATCCCGGTAATTAATACAGTCGTGTTATTTCGGAACTAAGGGCGGGTTCAGACAGAAATAGTGGCCGATGAAATAAAAGTCAGTTGCAAGTTGCAACGCTATCTATTTCTGCCAGAATTTTATCCATGGGGGAAGGCAGAAACCTAATCCATCCTTACGATTTGGTCACGTTCATACATCTAGTCATACACGCACGCCGGTTGTGAGTACTACGCACCTGACTTCTATGAAGAACGTCACATTGTTAATATTTTGTATAATCATTTTCTGAACTAAGATTTAAAATAAAGACGCAAGATTTGATGCTTGTAAAGGAAAATCTAAAAACATGCCAAAACCGATTTAAAAAATGAATTGACATATAGAAAGCTGCATTATCAGATACTAACATATGTATATTCTATTTTCAAACTTTAACAACTTGCCTCGTTGTTGTATTGGTTGCAAGCCCTACCGCTTAACATTAGGTTATAAGTTCAATTCCCGGATCGGACAAGGTGTCATTAGAAGCCCGGTTGATTGCAATGGGCTGACCCCTCAGACTTAAACATAACTATCAAAATGTACATATACTAGATATGTAGATCTCTCCTTAACCTTTCGGGGATGATGATGGAGAGTGTTTATGTTTATTCACTAAATCCAAAAGTCACTTTACTGGACTTGTTATGTTATGGGCATGTGATGAGAAGGAATGAGGACCATGTTGTGAGGAAAGTTTTGAGTATGAATGTGCAGGGTTACAAGAGTAGAAGGATACCAAAGAAAAGATGGATGGATTGTGTGAAAGGTGATATGGTAATAAAAGAGGTGACCCTTGAGATGACGGCAAATAGAGATGTATGGAAGAAGAAAATCTGTTGCTCCGACCCCAAATAAATTGGGATAAGAGCAGGAGGATGATGATGACTTTACTGGACTTGTCTGAACAACTCTCTTCTAATCTGAACGAAGCTTAATATGAATTTGGTATGACACGCTTACTGATAGCTAGCAATAATTTATGAACTAATTGTAATCATCATGATTTGTAATAGATACTTCACGTATATTTTATGTTATAAGCTCAGCCGCGATATGGACACTGATTAAGTCCCCAATCAGTTAGAATTTGGTTTGAAAATTACTCAGATAAATATGGCCTAGTGGTAAAGGCCTCGCTTTTCATGCCCAAGGTTGTGGGTTCAAATCCGGACACGTACAAATGTGACTTTTTAAACGTATGTGTAATTTTTAAATTTATTTAAGACGTAATTGAAATCGGTGATGGAAAACTTGACATCACGCCCATATTTGCCCGATCTTTAGTAGAGAGGTGTTCCTAATAAAACGTTTGGCCACTTACGCTTAAGTTCCATGCAAGCCTATTACTACATTTAATTAATGTTATTAGTCGAAAAATGGTCACAATTCAACTGTTTCAGGTTTCTGCGTTTTTCCTCCATAAAAACTTTAAACTATGCCTAGTCTCACACTCCTCCGTCCACGCAATATTATTAAAAAGGGATTCGTATTTTTCGCATCACGTATAAATATATAGACATATTTGTAATTGACATCCTTCACGCACTAAATAAATCACAATGATTTTGGACTGATTATAGACAGATCCAATGAAATCTGTGTGGTTTTTTTCTCCTAAGACCATCCCAGACACATTAGTGTCTCTCTTATCGATCATATGAGGATCAGGCACATTAGTGCATGGTCCTTATGTGATCGATCGGATGAAGATAATGTTTGGACTTTAAAACAGACAGTTAATTTCGACATTTATTCTCAGAGTACTCAGCTACAAAACATATACCTCACCGTGTTGCTGCGGAGGTTGGTGTGCCACTTCTCTCAGCAAAAGCACCAGCAAGGCAGGTTCGAGTATGTACGTACGTAAATTTTGACGTTAAAAAAGTGCTGATTAGCAGCCGAATTTGAATAAATGTTTTTTTTATCACCTAGTTCTATTTTTTAACACTACATAGTATCAAACAAAGTCGCTTTCTCTGTCCCTATATCCCTATATATGCTTACATCTTTAAAACCACGAAACGGATTTTGATGCGTTTTTTTAATAGATAGAGTGATTGAAGAGGAAGGTTTATATGTATAATATATGTATATATTTTATACCCGTGCGATGCCGGAGCGAGCCGCTAGTTTTATTTTATGACGTGTAAAAGTGTTGTACAATTTAATAAGCCAGGAGTAGTACTCACATCTTCTAAGCTGACCATCCAATCAGTTAGATTTTTACCTTTTCCATATGGGACTTTTATCCAAAGTCCCACAAAATAAATTACTATGCCAACAACGCATTTAATATTCACGTGTTTCGTATATATTCGAAATGCCTGTTTCCCATTCGCATACAAATCATTCATTTCAGAATAAAAATACATTCATTCATTTCGTTCGTTCGTTCGTTGTTCGGTAGAGATGCACAAACAGATCAACGGCGCATATTTACTTTTGTCATTACAATTTATTGTTGAGCCCCCGATTCGGGTTTATCCTGTATTTCTGGATTGTGCACTATGTAGTTTTTGTCCTGTTTGTAGTGGAAATGCTTTGTTCCAGATTAAATGTCATGGTGTTTTTGTTTTCTATTAAACTGCATGTCCGAGTTTGTATTGAATGTTTTTGCAATTTAACAGTCATGAAATATGCACGGAGTGACTCGTACTTGTAGGTAGGTATTGTAATACAGTCACCAGCTTATATTAATTAAGCATGCTAGATTAAAAACAATTTTCTTTAATGTTTTATTTTTATTTTATTTTATCGGAATAAAAAACAGCAGTATATTACATAATAGGCAAACAATATATACTCCCCCCGACCCTTTGCTCAAGCCAGCCCGCGTAGCTGAGCCAGTAAATGATTAAATTAGTCCCTAAATAACATCCAGCCCGTCCCTTGCTGTCCTCTCCCAGCGACGTCCTTAGCCGAGGCACGTACCCCGCACAGGGTGCCCTTAGCGATTGGTAGCTTAGCTTTGAAGTTTTTTACGCCCTGGCTGGAGGCCTTAATTTCTAATTAAGTCCCCACAGGAGAGTTCGGCTAAGCAGTAGATATCCCTGAAGGATAAACTGCGAGATGACCGTTCCAAAAAAAACACAATATCAAGACTTATAATAAAAGTAACGAATATACAGAATTGCTAGTAATATAATATTATAGATTTTTCGTTAGAAATTTCTCTAAAGCAGACTTGAGTCTGGATGTGTGTGCGGGGGATGGTAACAGACTCACCCCCTATTACATGGGATTTATAAACATAACTGGTGAAATGTGAGTGCTCTGTAGTTACGCCTCTGCCCAACACTTTGGGGAAATACAGCCGTGATGTTTTGTTATTATTGATATGTAATTGTGTGACGTTATAAACGTAGTCTTTTGCGAAACCATTTTTCTACACATATGAAGAGTTTGTATATGAAAATCTCGTGGCTAGATACATACAGCCGCACGGGTCGATCAAAGGTTAAACTACGCTTGCCGAGGTCAGTCTGTGGATGGGTGACCGGTCGTCCGGGCTGTTATTTGCAGATCTTCGACAGATGGTACGGGAAGTCAGAAGCCCTGAACTCTGAAAACCTGCCTTATCAATGGGCATCGTGTTACATAGTTATTGTGTTGTGAGGCCGGATGGGTAGTTGATCAATGTAAATACTGGTATTAACTGCTTCCTATTAGAATTAAAACCAACCCCAATAAAATTGTGGATTAATATGAATTATTGAATTGGATTTGTACATATATTAACTAACATAGTTTTTAGGTAAACATTGTTATTAACCCTTATATGAGTGAAAACTTGAATTAAATTATCTAATAATGTACCAGCCTATTACTGTCCCACTGCAGGGTAAAGGCCTCTTCTCATACAGAGAAGGCATGAGCAATAATCACCACGCTGGCTCAAGACGGGTTAGCGATTTCAGACTTATATTAATTATATAAGTTCAGGTTTCCTCACAATGTTTTCCTTCACCGATGTCAGTGATGTCCAAGATAAACTTAAAAAGTACATATGAATTGAAAAAGTCACATTGGTACTTGCCCAGGTTTGAACCCACAACCAATAATCTCATTTAACTCTATACATATTCATACTACACTCACATACACAACACACGTGCAGACTTTACCATACAATCTAATTTAATACGTAACACTAAAACCGTTAACCCTTCATTACTGAGGCACCTGCACATCACGGCACATTAGGGTCATTTGTACCTGCGTGCTGTGATTTATTCCCCCATCGCGTAAGGCCTCGTCCACACTTGTAGCATGTTTATGTTTCGTATCACCGCCTTGTATGATTATTTCTTTCTTTTCTTTCTTTAAAAAAGAATACTTTTCCCTATACTAGGAATTTCTCCTCTATCGTGGGTACGGTTACAAACATTTAAACTCACATACCCAAACAGCCAGGCCCAGACCAAATTATAGTTAATTTCAACAAGGTCATGTGATACGCCGTGACACTCGAGTTTGAGCTAATTAACTATTCTAATATAAATAATACCAGCCTGTTACTATCCCACTGCCTGCAGTGCCCTGGCAAAGGCCTCTTCTCACACAGAGAAGGCACGAGCATTAATCACCACGCTTGCTCAAGACGGGTTGGCGATTTCAAACTTATATTAATTATAAGTGCAGGTTTTCTGACGATGTTTTCCTTCACCGATGTCAGAGATAAACTTAGGAAGTACTAACTAGCGTATTATTCAATGAAATAAGAGGTCAAAATATATTTCTTTAATTATTAACATTGACCTGCACATATACGCACATATGTACTTACTATAACTTTTAAGTACAAATTATATAAATTTACTATAATTTACATAAATACAATTATAATATAAAACAAACTATTCGTAAAATAACTAAAGTGATATAACGTCAAAGTATTCCTCCGCATCGTTGTCATCTGTAAACGTGCCCAAAAGACTGGCAGCATTGCCTCATTGGATGGCAATACTAATTCTTTGGGCAAAGAATGAGCCAGCCCTCTGGTCACGTGAAGTGTCGATCAGTCGACGAGAATTAAATATATAGGTTACCAGTGACGTAAATCTCACCGAACCTGCCGTATTTGATACATCATGTTCCACATATGACCGCGTATCTGATACGCCTCGTGTCGAGTACGCGTATCCTGATCAGTAGTATGGACGCACTTTGATACTTTATCACAAAATGGGACGATGGGATCATGTGACTTGATACATGATACGCAGCGTCCCATTCCGAGGTGGTTATTCCCCGATTATCAGAAGTGATAAGAGACTCCGGGGTCACGACAAGTTTGGACGTGAAACCCTACATTTTGTTTCGTGAATACTACCGGTGGTGCAGACCACTGAATACGATGATCGGCATCATCATCTGCCTAGCCTTTTCCCAACATGTTGGGTCTGCTTCTAGTCTCAGTGAATGCAGCCGAATACCAGTATTTTACATGGAGCGACCGCCTATCCGACCTCCACAACCCAGTTACTGGGCAAAACGATACCCCTTGGTAAGACTGGTTGTCAGATTTTCCGGCATATGACTACCCGTAACGACTGTCAAAGATCAACAAATGACAGCTATATATCCACTGAATACGCCGATAAGATACGAAATATGGACGCGGTTTTAGACCCGGCTGGTGACACAGCACGGTCAAAATAGGCGTGGATACTTTGGTTTGTATACGCCAAAGTGTGGACAGGGCCTTAAGGGGTTGACACATTGACGCCGACGCGAATACAGGCGTCTTAATCATCGTATTCACGGATTACGTAAGGTTAAGTGTAGACGTATTTACTTCACAGTATTACAATTCTATGTTTAGTTCCGAACAAAACATCACACTTTGTATTGCCCGGACGGGTAGACACAGTAACGTATAATAGGGGGATATTACTGTCATCTAACGAGGACTGAGAAACTGTGTGGCCAGACTTTGGAACAGACCCCAGGACCCCACATTCAGCAGTCGTTTTCCACCACTAGACAAGGTGGTTTAAATTGTAGTTTTATCTGTGTATAACTCTTTTCATTTTCTCTTTTTTTATAACATTGCCCCACACTAAGATTTTCTCCTGTATCGTGGGTACGTTTACAAATATTTAAAATCACAAACACAAACAGCCAGACTCAGAACAACTACCTCCAAGCCAAACAAATATTTGCTGCGTGCGGGAATTAAATCCACGACACGCGGCGCAGCAGCCGATCGCTTAGCCACTGCGCCAACGGTGCCGTAGTACTTTTTTTACAAGAATTCGCTAAAAAGCAGTTTAATATCTTCGTACTGTACTTTCCATCTGAACCCTTTCCTAATCTATTTCTAACTAACTTTTTAGTACTACAAGGAACTAATTGTTTCCACGCGAAGCTCATTTTAACTTCCTTGAAAACGGCAGCTCAGAGAATTTAAAGTTTTATATAAAGCAACGTTGCTGCCTAACTTTGATAATTGTTATGAACATAGTTGCTATAACAATACGGCGCTTAATAGGTCAAAGAGACACTAGCTGTTAGTGTGAATCCTTGTTAGGGTAGGGCCTCGCTGGTCTAGTGGTCGTATGCACTTCAGCTCAGCATAAGGTCCTTAGTTGAATTCCCGAGTCGATCAATGGGTTTTCTATCTTGAATTTCTCAGTAGCAGTTCGGAGTTTGGATTCGGTTTAAAGAAATTAATTTCACAAAAGAACATCCATAGGTCACTTATTTATGAGAAAATTAACCAAAGGTATCATCAATATCTGCCTATCCTTTTCCCAACTACATTGGGGTCGGCTTCCAGTCTAACCGGATGCAGCTGAATACCAGTATTTTACATGGAGAGACTGCCTATCTGACCTCCACAACCCAGTTACTGGGCGACACGATATCCTTAGTAAAACTGCTTGTCAGACTTTCAGGCTTCTGACCACCCGTAACGAGTGTCAAAGATCTACTAATGACAGCTGGGACTAACGGCTTAACTTGCTTTCCGAGGCAGGGACCAAAAAAAAACTATGTTAAGTAAATAAAATGGTCGTCTGATCTATCGAGTACACACAGTAAGGAGTGTTTCATTGTTGGTACATTTTTTTTTTTTAATGATTTAACGGATGAAGATTCTCTTATTTCTTTCGGTAACTTATTATAAAGCTGCGCCGCCTCGAACTGGATAGATCTTCTTTCGTACAAAGTCCTAACTGTCGGCATTATGCCTGGTTGGCAATTAGCTTGCTCTCTATTAAATGGGTTCTAAACATAACTGGCGAAATGTGGGTGTCATTATAAGCACACACCTGGACAATCCTTCGTAGAACAGAAGCGTGATGTTATGTGTCTTGAACCGCATTACAGTTTGATCATTAATACATGAAAAAATTAAATAAAGAATCACATCGAAAAATTCATCCGCATCACTGTCAACGGGAAAAGTGCCCAGAAAGCTGGCAGCATTGCCACGTTGAATGGCAATGCTGATTCTTTGGCCAAAAAAAGGCTGGCCCAGGCTGGTCACGTGAAGAGCCGACCAATTTGTATCATAGCTCAAGCGCCAGACATCACAACAACACACATTAAAACATGTTTAAATTGTTTTTTTTTAATCATCCCTTCTCTCGTCATGCATTCGTAACCGCATCTCTCATTGGTAGATACAAATCCTTAACGTGAGGTTAAGGCTTTTCATTTGACGGGTTAAGTTGCAGTAAGCCGTTACTGACGAGATTTTGTGTTTCCATCGTAATCCATGAGCTATAAGGGTATTGTGTACCGTGTTGCTGCGGTAGAGGGTTAGGTATATTGGTCGCCTATATTTGGATTTATTAGCTTCTGCTTTGACGAGTCAGTGAATATGTGACACTTTAAGTTTTCAATGATATGTCGTCTCTGCCTTGCATTTTTTTGGGGTAGAAATAACCTACGAGTATGTTTTTTTATTTTGTTTTATTTATAAAACAGAAGCTACGGTTTACTTGGTTTGTATCATTAAACCAGAATTGGTTTGTATTGGTACTCACATTCGCCATGACACTGCTTAATCACTCAAACTTAACTACTTATGACAATTAAATGCTTAAAACAACAGGTGGGTAATATTTTTTTTAAACTTAGTAAACATCTATTATTATGTGTGCACGCTACTAGGCCAACACTACGGCGGGTACGGGTTACTGAGTGACAGTGTAGCTTTTTGTGAGAGTAATAATGTTCATAATCGGATCAGTAAGACACTGATCCGATTATGAACATTATTACTATTAATATTATATTAGTACTGTTTTAAGTAACAATTCACCCACTTAAAACAGTGTGATGGAAGGGAAATCGACACAACCTGATTTTTGAAACTTTTTGTCGGCTTTTACGTTTTGTGATGAATGCTAATTTAAAGTATAAAGTTCACTTCTTTTATTAAAAGAAATCATGTTTTTTTTTAAGATTAAAGTAAAAAGAAAACACGTCTGAATAAAATGTAACAAAAAAAAAACAGGCGATTTTTTTTTTCATTTACTGGAATCATAGTATCGGCTTGAGAATCAAGGTCCACCCTGTATTATTAGGTTAGATTTTTTGACGAACAATGTGGCGCGGCGGGTGAAGGTCCGCCCGCGACGCAGGAGGTTCTGGGTTCGATTCCCGCCTTGGGACAAATGTTTGTACGATCTACAAAAATTTGTTCCGGGTGTTCTGGGTATTTGCTATGTACTCGTATAATAAAAATTATCTATATAATTTATTGTATTAAGTATATCAGTCATCTAGTACCCATAAAGCAAGCTCTGCTCAGCTTTGGGGCTAGATGATGCTGTGTGGATTGTCCAGTATTATTTATTTATTAAATTTATTTATCGTGACCGTTAAACCTCATCACCGGAGAGGTCATCGCCCTACAACATACAGAAACAAATATCTCTTCAAAGCAACCGGGCGGCCATCCCATTTATGAAACCTTTCTTACCACGCCGAGGTGACGGGTTAAGTTACCATAAGCCATTACTGACGAGATTTCGTGTAACCCGCGTAATCCGCGAGGCAGGCCATAGATTAAAAAAACTAAATAGAAGCGAAACTGTGTGAACCTGTGTTTTTTTTTTGTATTGCATTTCACTGCCTCGATTTATTTACAACAAATTGTATTATACCGCATCAGCTATGTGGTTAACCAGCCACGAGCCTTCAAATACATTAAATTTATATCATATCAACTAGTGAAATGTGGGTGTCTTTTTAAAGTACACCTCTGACTAACCAGTCGGGGAAACACAGGCATGATGTTTTGCTCATCGGCTCGTGGCTCGTTAACTACATAGCTGATGCGGTACAATACAATTTGTTGTAAATAAAACGAGGCAGTGAAATGCAATACAAAAAAAATGCAGGGATGTTATAGCCGACATAGCTTCGTTATCTCCATTTGGTCTGACGTTGAGTTGCTAGAGTGGGTCTCTGACAGTTGGCTTCGGACCCTCATACGCCTTTAAACTCAGGTTCCAAAAATGTAAAAGGACGTTAAAAAATGACCTAAGTATAATTAACGTATCTAACACCCTGACATTAGAATTTTTCAGAGTTTGATTTATCGCTTCTATGCTTAAATTCTTATTCTTTGGTATTATTTACCACATATAGCAATAGAAGGTTAGATCATATTGCACTTTGTGATTATTTGATGTTTTGATTATGTATTAAACTGATGTAATTGATGAATGTTTACAGAAGCTATACATTTTATATATACTCAAGGCTCAGAAATATTACTGACACTGATACTGTGAGCCTGCGTCATCCCACTGCTGGGCAAAAGCATCTCCCCATGACTTCTAGTTGTTTCGATCTAGAGCTAATGTGGGCAGTGGCCTAGGTTAGCTTACCGACCAGTTGTTCGTTGGTTTTTCCCTGCTTGTCCCATCATCTTCTACGAGGTCTTACTGTGTCAGGGCTCCAGAAAGGGTTTTTTTTGACCCACAACATGGGTAAATCTGACAGTTATGTACACAAAATACTTAAGAATTACTCAAGAAATCTATAAAAAAAACTAATCTAGAAAGTCATGATGGCCCAGTGGTTTAGGCCTCGCTTCTTGTGCACGAGGTTGTGGGTTCAAACCTGGGCAAGTATCAATGTGAGTTTTACAATTCATATGCACTTTCTAAGTTTATATTGGACATCACTGACATCGGTGAAGGAAAACATCTTGAGGAAACCTGGACTTAAATAATTAATATAAGTCTGAAATCGCCAACCCGTCTTGAGCAAGCGTTGTGATTAATGCTCGTGACTTCTCTGTGTGAGAAGAGGCCTTTGCCCTGCATTGGGTCAGTAATAGGCTGGTTTTTTTGGCTACAAGAAATCATTTGATTTTTCGATGCCCAGTGATTTTAGTTTATTCTTTTCAATGGTTTTATTGCTTTATTTGGCAAATATTAATACACCTTTGAAAGGCAAATTTTAAATAAAAATATACTTAAGACTATTACTAAAATGATTGTAGTAGCCCCTTCTTAAAGATAGAGTCGTGTGAAGATAAATGGGAAAAAACTCCATACTTACTCTAAATAGCTTTCTTTACAATATATACTATTTTTTTAAAAGCCTGTTTCAATAACGAGGAATTTCAAACAGATAGAATTATTTCACGCTTTAATACCTTCTATTAAGATAACTTTGAACTATTCAGAATGTTCTGCGACAATTTAACAGCTTGCTAAAGCTTTGATCTTAACTTGTTCAAAATAATTTCAAATAATTATTTCTAGTCAAAACTTTAATCAGTAGACTCCTTATTATAAAAATGTATGATTACTAAATAAACTGGTAAATTGAAACTGTCGTTACTAAAACATATTTTTGATTCGACATGACATAACACCATGCCTGTAATCCACAGAGGGATAGGCAGAGTCTTACCTACTGTTCACCTTCATTTTGCCAGTTAAGTTTAAAGTTACATTTAATAGAAAGCGAGTCTATTGCCATCAACCGGACACAAATCCACACCTAAGATGGAAAAACCTCATAACACTTTGCCTGACCCAAGAATTGAACCCAGGACTTCGTATTCAGCAGTAGCGCTTCCGACCACCAACGATGCAGTCCGGAACCGTTAAGTGTTGCCTTAAAACTAACAAAAAAGCTTAGTAACGATCCAGTTGTCTAGGTATTGAAGGTTCAAAGCCCGCACCAATTAACTACACTAAACAAATACTAAAGGAACATAAGGAGTATTAAGTTCCTACAGTCTCCTACGAGGCTACGACACTACGAAATTCGTAGAACCTGGTCGATACGCTACGCTTTTGCTACGAAGAGACGTAGCACTTCGATTACATTGAAGACACGACGTACAAAGCTTTATTTGATTTTCAAGACGGCTGAAATACAGCTGAAGTAATTACTCTCAATCTTGTCTCTATAAAAGTAACAAAAATCTCAGCATCAAAGCAATGAAAAAGTCATAAAAATCAACTTTTCACAACTAATTATTACAAACCCTTCCACGGATTCGTTTCGACGCCTGAAATAGAGATTTTTTTATTGCCAACATTAATTATTCGCGTTTCAAATAACCAACAGGCTGTTTCTTTAACTGGCAGCAATGATTAAGTGGCTATAAATAAATGTAATTAGCCGCTTTCACCGGCGCCGTAAAGCCTTCGGTCGTAATCGTTCCACGTTGTCTTCAAGAGTTTTACTTTATTGTAAATTAAGCCATTTGGGAACGAATTGTTGCCTGAGCACATAAGTAACATCACACATTTGTATATAGATGAGTAATTTCCAAATAGACTTGAAAATGTCTGAATTTGGCTATTTTAACATTTTGATGTTATCACATTGTAGGTTTATGAAGGTTAAGCTACATTGGCCGAGGTTTGAGGATGGGTGACCGTTGGTAACATATCGAGACTCCTTCGTGCCTCGGAAAGCACGTTATTCCGATGGTATCGCCTGTCATTTGTAGATCTTTGACAGTCGTTACGGATAGTCAGAAGCCCGAAAGTCTGACAGCCAGTCTTACCAAGGGGTATCGTGTTGCCCAGTAAGTGGGTTGTGGGGCCAGATAGGTAGTCACTCCATGTAAAATAATGGTATTCAGCTGCATTTGGTTAGACAGGAAGCCGACCCCAACATAGTTGGGAAAAGGCTAGGCAGATGATGATATTGATGTTCTCACATTGTAATAAAACTAATATTCTTATTAATATGTGCTTCTAATTACATAACATAACATCACAAGGCGTGCCTATAGTACAGCATATTTCGCCAGTTATTTTTAAATCCCGTGTAATAAGGAGCGAGCCTATTGCCATTAACCGGTCAGAAATTCGGGCTGCTACTGAAAAATTCCAGATGGAAAAACTCAATAAAAGTTCTACTTATCAAACATAACTTCACGCCTGATCACGCCTGTTCACCGGGAAGGGTTGGGCAGAAGTGCACCTACTAATAGTAACATCCATACTTCGCTAGTTATGTTTAAGTTAACCGGACACTACTCTTATATTGTAATAATATTTGTATAATGCTACCTCTAAAATTGTAATTTTGGGTCTTAACCGAACAGAGAGAGAGTTTAATTATGAATCTAAAACATAATAAAATAAATAAAAAATCGGTGTACGCCTGGAAAGTGGTTTGCCCAGATAAAGATACACCATCCCAACCCATCTTCCCAGGGACAGTGGGATGAGCCACTCCGCAGGCTGGTTTGGAATAATCTTATTAATACGTCCACCAATACTGCTAAGTGTGCCCGCCTACTGTCTGTGGGTGCGTGGGATTTGGGCCTTTGGCTTCAGGTTCTACTGTAACCCAACATTGGCACCATTCAAGTTCACACTACCTTCCGGCTCGCTACATGTCTAGGGTTGAAACACTAGGGCTACGGGGTCTGTGTGCCCATTTAGTTTTTCGAGACCCATTAAAATAACTAAAAACAGTGGTAACCTAGTGGACATAGGAAAAAGCTGAGTTGAGTGGCAATAAAACAGTCAAAGAAATCTGTAGCCACCTTCTCTATCGTTTGCAAAAAACATGTGCGGCCAAGCAGAAGAAAACTGCGTCTGAAACTATTAAATAAACATAAGAAAAACAAACGTGTCACCACATTTAAAACATAAACATATGGACCACGCTGACATACAAACCTTCTATAAAAACTTTATCGCGACCATATAAAAAAAGTGGGCATACATTTACGACCTTGCGGGAGTTTAGATAAAAAGCAACATACATATATACTCATTGATCATTAGTGTATCGTGTGTTTTGGTTGTGTGATGGATTGAAGAAGGAAGGAAGATATGCCAAATATTTAAATCTTTGCTTTTTTATTTAGAAAACGTTGCTTCACACTAGGAATTGCTCCTGTGTCGTGGGTGCGTTTACAAACATTTTAACTCACATACACAAACACCCAGACCCGGAACAACTACCTGTAGGCCATACAAATATTTGATCCGTGTGGGAATCTAACCCACAACTCGCGGCTCAGCAGTCGATCGCTCAGCCACTGCGCCAACCGTGTCGTCATGTCGTTTATTATTTATTACATAGACAAAGATTGACGAAAACAGAAAAACCTAAACTTTACGCATCCAGCGTAGACAAGTGAAACAAGTCATGACGATATTATTTACATACTTACATAAACTAACTAATTTTTCCATGCGGGTAGGCAGATACTACACAACGTTACCTGCCATGATCTTCACATTATCCTTTTGTTTCGTTCATTGTAACATCGACACTGCTCTACTTGTATTAAATATCAATTTTGTACCCATATGGCTGAAACCTATCTCTTAAGATAGGCTAGACTTAGTTTAATAAGGGATAGAGTCTATATAATTGTGCTTACAGTATGAAAAATGTTTTTTTTTTTTATTAATTTAATTGAGGTTTTAATCCCAATGGATTCCAACCTCATCATGGCTTATACAAACTATTACAAACGGCTTTTTATGAAAAATGTTTAATGTTTAATATATAATGTACACAGTGCAAAATGTTCTTGATCTTATGAAATAAATATCGTTTATTATTATTTTTATTAAACATCTGATTATACACGCACGTTGCGAGCAGCTTTCTGAAAAACGCCACCAATAAGGTCAACGTATGTCCCGGCGTTTCTCTGATGATATTTTATCATCTTAATCTGTTCAGCACTATTGTTCAATACATTTTTCTATATTTTTCCGTTAGAACTGTCACTGAAGTGTTCTAAACCTATGTTTAGTAGTTTTAACATTAAACAAAGCAAATTGCCAAACTTTTAGACTTTTATGATCTGAACCGTCAGCTTTTAGTTTTAACGGCTTGTAAAGTTAAAACAACAGGCTGCACGATCTATTTTTTATGTTTAGAATAAAAACGAATAATCTATTCTTCAAAATTTCAGGCCATTCCCTATTGTGTTATGGTTGGCTTCCAGTCTATCTGAATGCAGCTGAATACCAATATTTTACATCAAGCGACTGCCTATCTTACCTCCACACCCACCACAACCGAGCAACACGATACCAGCCAGTCTTATATAGTAAGACTGGTTACCAGAATTTCGGGGTTCTGACTACTCGTAACGAGTGCCACTGATCGATTAGTGATAGCCGCGACTAATTGCGTTACGTGCTTTCTGAGGAACTAAGGCGTCAACCATCCACGGCCCGACCTTATTAAGCGTAGCTTATTGTTCTCTTTTAAGTATATAACTCTTTATATCGAAAGATTTGATTGTTTGTTGGTTTGTTTGTAATGCATACAATTTAAAACTACATAACCCATTTTAAAAACACTTTCACCTGTAGAAAGTTACATTTACAGCAAGTAAGATAAGCTATATATTATTTTCAAAACTAGCGTACTTTCAAGAGGGGAAGTCTAAGTTCGAAATCCAAGCTGACGAAGACGCGGAAGTACTAGTAACTTATATAAAATAATACTCAAAAGAAAAAAAACAAACTTATATGAAAAACATATTAAAAGATGATTTGGCTAGGAAGGAGGTGACATCTGACTAAATAGAGATGTATGGAAGAAGAAGACATGCTGCGCTGACCCCAAATAAATGGGATAAGGACAAGAGGATGGATGATTAGAAAAAAATCATAGTTAAATGATGTTTAACTTTTTCATTATCAGGAAGAAAAAAGCGGTCTCAATTTAAAAAGAAGACGTCAGGTCTCCCTTATTTCCATGATCAGAGGCAGTTCTTATCGTTCGTTCAATCAGTCATTACTCATTGGTGTCACGTGGAAAAAATATTTATATTCGCAGTTGATTTTTCTCGTTTGATTCGAGACTTTGTTGGGCCATGGAACAGGCGGGTTGAGGAGGAATGCACCAACGTGTAAGCAAAATTTTTATTCTGCAATTTTCTTTTTCAATTTACAAAAAAATGTAACTACCCAGTCACAGCCCGGAGCTCGGAAGTTTTGCCCGGTTGATGTCAATAAGCTCACCCCCTATTACATGGGACTTAAACATAACTGGTGAAATTCCAAATCAGTGTCTAAGTTAATAAAGTCCTGCAACGAGTTCAGTTTGCGTAAGTTAAGTTGACAGGCACTGGCCTCTTACTGGCTTCGTGTAAGAATACATTTGAAGTCAATTCAGTACTGACTGACTTCGTATTCACGTCAGTTAGGGACACAAGACGCTAAACTGACTTGCAGACTGGCCTCGTGCTAACGTGGAAACTAACACACTGACACGCCACTGCACACCACATACATACCACACACCACGCCACACTGTCACACTGTCACTTGTTGCCACGCTTGTAACGTGAAGCTGCTTTTAAGCAGCATCTCTATCCACTTATTTTATTTATTGTTGTCATTAATCTATTACCTTTCTTTAAACTGAAATAATAAGTACACTACCTGCACCCCATTGTGAAAAAGTCAACATGAGACAATATATAATTCCCACAGCAATACTTCATTTTATCAAGTACACAAAAGATAACCTGTGGTAATCCAGGTTATGAGGTACCTTTATAAAAAAAAACATTCAAATCTGTTGAGCCGTTTCAGCGTGACGAAGTAACCAACATATGTATACACACACATACTGAAATTCTTTCGTATCTATAATATAAGTGTGACGCTAGACCATTTGATTTGAGTTGGTTTTCTAAAAACTGTCAAATACCCAACCCTCGGGGCCCCACAGGGGTAGACAAAGACGATCTTAATGAAGAAGTGTTTGCATAGTTCGCGAGAAACGTTTCTTGATCGAACGAAATTAAAATTAGATCCAAGAGGAAATTTCGGACCCAAAGGTTCAATTTCACAAATAAATCGGCACGCAAAATTGGTTTCTGAGCTGGGACAATATTGTATTTTAGATTTATTTGTAGAAATAAGCTGACCAGATCTAGGTATCTACTGGGTCGCGCTCCAAACTCCTCCGAATCCGACCGATTTGTATGAAATTTTGTGTGTATATCGGGTAGGTCTGAGAATCGGCCAACATTTATTTTTCATACCCCTAAATGATAAGGGTGGTCCACCCCAAACATTTTATATGGCAAAACAACGTTTGGTGGGTCAGCTAGTTTTTTCATATTACATACTATGTATCGTATACATCACGCCTGTATTCCGGTAGGATTAGGCAAAGGCGTACCTATAGTACACCTACATTTTAAGTCCCATGTAATAGGCGTCGAGGGAAAACCCAATAACACTTTGCCCGACCCGCAAATCGAACCCAAGACCGCATTCTCAGCAGTAGTGCTTGCAACCACTGAACCAACGAGGCAGTACAAAATTTATCGTAGACCTAAAATCACTGTTAAAGGCATAATCAACAAATACATCGTATGCCACAAGGATCCTACTAAGTCCAAAGGAGAATTGGTCGGTAACTCAGACTCTTTGGCGCTTAGTTCGATAACGTATTGGTCTGGTAACTTAACGTCAGACCACGTGGGGATAACGATGTCATATCGGTTATGATATGGTTTAAACGGTTATAGTTTAACTTAATGTATTTTAAGGGTTGTGGATGGTTGACCTTATTAATATAGCTAATGCGGGATACCGAGAAGACGGAGGAACGCTTTTTTTTTAATGATGGGAAATCATCCAATTAGTTTTTCTGCTCTGGGTGAAACGTGAAGGCGAGTCAGACGTTTATTGACTAAAACCCATCCGTTTCCCGACCTTGCCCTTTTCATTCCTGGGACACGGTAACTCTTTTGAATATCCCTTGGATGGCTACGTCGCGATTTGGCGAGAACTAGCTACCCATAGAGAGACACGCGCCAGCTAAAAAAAAAAGTGGGACAAAATGATCGATGTTTCAAATAAGGCTAAAAAAATGAGAAAAAAATATGTTAGGACTCAAAAAGCAATAAATTACATAGAAATCATTTTCACTCTGAGCTAACTTAACTTTCGCTTCAAAACCAACACAGGAAACAAAAGACTAAAAAATATATATCATAAACCCCGACCACACTATCGACAACCGCTCACGTAACAGAAAAATATCATTTGTAACGTTAGTTGAATACGTCCCACACAAAATCGTGTTCAATGGACGCGTGACATATCACCTGAACGAAAGCAAGATTGATGAGTACCGCGCGACCGATAAACGCTGACGTGGCCACACCTTTATAACTGAAGGTGTTCACGGCTCCAACACGATGTATAGACGTAGGGGGTCCGGTTTTCTGCTAGTAATTTAGGACAGGACTGGTACAGAGCTTTTTGTAAAGATTTGCGCATTTTCGGTTACGTGGGGCTTAAACATAACTGGGGAGGTACGGGTGTTATTATGGGTACACCTCTGACCAATCCTACGTGGAATATAGGCGCGATGTTTGCTGCAGAAGTTTGCATTTAAATGTTGGTAAACGCACCCACGAAATGTTGGTAAACGCACCCACGAAACAGGAGAAATTCAATTGTTTGGCAATGTTGAAGTGAAACTTCTTTATCGGGGTTGGAAAAAAATTTAGTGTAACATTTTTTCGTTACGCGTCACATTTTTCCGTTACGCGCCATCTTTTTCTTATCCCTACCACGCGTGATTCGAAGTATACTTTCTCCAGCGGAGTAGGGATTGGTAAATGTCTCCAATGTATTTTGCGGCCCGTTTTGAGTAGTTACATTTTTTGAAAAATAACTTCATAAAGAAGTTTCACTTCTTACGAGTGTACGCTAGTACACGCACACATTTTTTTTTTGGCAGTTAGAGTGGCTTTAAGAGATCTTCCTGTGAGATATGATCGCCATTATATACTAGATTTAAAATCGTTTATCCTGTGTTTTATTATTTGGTGAATAGTTAATTACATAATCCTACTAATTTAATGTGTAAGTTTGTGGTATATGGATTTTTGTTGCACTTTAACGCAAAAACTACAGAACGAATTTTAATGACACTTTACAGTATTATAGCTTTTACTACAGAATAACACAAAAGTCTACAAGGCATAAAAAGCTATAATTTATCAGGAAATATAGACTACTTGTAAAAAACAAATGAAAATAAGCAGTCATAGGGACTGCGGACAGAAGTGAAAACTTAAGCTTGGGAATGACTGTCAGTCTGGCACAAGTCTTTGGGGATATGAGGAGTATGGATCCTCATCCAGCATTAAAAAGGGAGGATCCTCCAACCAGACGGGTGTTGTATCTGGTGGTGTACTGCCGGATGGTTGTAGTCAGGTTCTTGTATGTTCAAACGCTCGGATAACTTTGATATCGCGATATAGGATACGTCAGATTTAGTATTTATGTGGCGAGATAGATGTCGCTACAAGACGTCATATAAGCAGGTCGGCGACGCCAACCCATAAGTTTAACCCCGACCAAACAACGCGCTGAAGAAGTTTTCTATTAAAAAAAAAAGAGACAAGTCCCACAAAACTCTTTTTTATACCCTCCCTACACAGAGGCTTCAGACAACTTCATCTAGTGTCATTAGGGCGTTATTCTAGATAGTGTTAGTCAAGAATAGGTCGTTAGCGAACCTCATTTATAACGGAGTTCGATGAGAAGTTTCAGCAAAAAATTGCTTACTTTTATACCTAGGGGTTTTCTAACACGGTGGGATCCTGAAGAGATTTATTACTTGGTACTCATTATGAATATATTAAAGTGTTCGTGGTAAGTTAGCGTTCGGGGGAGCTCGTGGCTAAATAAAAACAGCTGCATGGGTTGATCGAAGGTTAAGCTACACATGCCGAGGTCATCTTGTGGATTGGTGACCATTCGCAACATATGGAGGCTCCTCCGTGGCTCAGCAAGGACGTAAAGCCGTTGGTCTCAGCTGTTATTCCTAGATCTTCGACAGTCGTTACGGACAGTCAGAAGCCTGACAACAAGTCTTTACAAGGGGTATCGGGTTGCCCAGTGCTAAGTAGGTTGTGGAGGTCAGATAGGCAGTCGCTCTATGTAAAGCCGACACCAACATGGTTGGGAGAAAAGGCTAGACAGATGAGATGATAGAAAGTTTGTGTTTTTGGGTGTTGTTGGTCTAGTGGTTCACAGCGCGCCTGCAGACAGATAAAGTGATGTTGAGTTTTTCCAACAGGAATTTTCTCTTTACAAACCCCATTCTACATATGTGCTCAGTTGATGGCAATAGGCTCGCCCTTATTACACAGGACTTAAACATAACTGGCGAAATTTGGGTGTTACTATAAGTTCACTTCTGCCCATCCCATCGGGGAGTACACACATACGGGGAATTTATGTTTATGTTTAAATCTATTGCCATCAACGGGTCACTCATTACTGGCTATTTGTGTATGTGAGTTTTAATGTTTGTGAACGCACCCACGATACAGGAGAAATTCCTAGTGTGGGGCAATTTCCTAAAAAAAAAAAACCAGACCCGGGCTGCTACTTAGAAATTCCAGATGGAAGAACGTAATAACACTCTCCCCGACCAGGGACTCAAACCCAGGACTTCATGTTCAGCAGTAGTGCTTGCAACCACCAGATCAATGAGGCATTATGAATATAATTTTGTGCTAGGTATTGGTGTGGTAATTTAGGATAGAATAGAATACTCTGTATTCAAAACTATGAAAACATTTAAATAATAAGTTTAAGAGCTACATAGGGTGTATCGATGAGCGGTTAGTGTTCTAGTGAGATTGAGTGAGTTTTGAAATTTAGTGAGATTCGCTGAAATAATTAATCTGGTACGGTAAAGGGCTAAAACTTTGCTAATTAATAATCACCTTTATTTAACCACAATTATTTAACTACGAACCATTTTCCTTTGCATGAACATTCTGGCTCCGTTTTCATAAACCGTTTAGAATTCAAGCTGGCTTCAACTCTGCCGCAGACCAAATGCAACGGTATTCGGCGTATGGTTTTTCTGAGAACTCAATTTGGGATACAGCTCACAATGTAGTTTGGAATGTTTTCGTTGGTTAACAAGCAAAACATTAAATCAGCCTGTATTCACAAATAATCTCTTTGGTCTACACTAGTGGTCGTAAGCTCTACTGCTGAGCATGATGTCCTGCGTTCGATTAGTGTTTTTCTGGATGAATTTCTCAATTGCAGTATGGATTTTTGTCTGGATGATGGCAGTAAATTCACCTGTTAAGTATTGATAATAATATAACATATAATTATTATTACTTTTTTTTTAAACGTTGCCTCACACTAGGAATTTCTCCTGTATCGTGGGTGCGTTTACAAACATTTAAAGTCACATACACAAATGGCCAGACCCGGAACAACTACCTGTGGGTCACACAAATGTTTGTTCCGCGTGGGGATCGAACCCAAAACACGCGGCGCAACAGCCGATGGCTCAACCACTGCGCCAACCGTGTCGACAAAAATATATATATTTACAATTATATATATAATATCATTTACATAATTTATATAATCTCCTGTAATAACTTGGGACTTAAACATAACTCGCGAAATAAATAAATAAATATTGCTGGACAATCCACACAGCATCATCTTGCCCCAAGCTAAGCAGAGCTTGTGTTATGGGTACTAGATGACTGATATACTTAATACAACACATTACATAGATAGATATTTTTTATTATACATAGCAAATACCCAGAACACCCGGAACAAATATTTGTAGATCGTACAAACATTTGTCCCAAGGCGGGAATCGAACCCGCAACCTCCTGCGTCGCAGGCGGACCTTCGCCCGCTGCGCCACATACCAGTACCAGTACCAGCCTATTACCGTCCCACTGCAGGGCAAAGGCCTCTTCTCATACAGAGAAGGCACGAGCACCAATCACCACGCTTGCTCAAGACGGGTTGGCGATTCCAGACTTATATTAATTATATAAGTCCAGGTTTCCACACGATGTTTTCCCTCACCGATGTCAGTGACGTCCAAGATAAACTTACAAAGGACATATGAATTGAAAAAGTCACATTGGTATTTGCCCAGGTTTGAACCCACAACCTCGTGCACAAGAGGCGAGGCCTAAACCACTGGGCCATCATGACATAGGTCACATAGGTCGTCAAAAAATG
Organism: Phlogophora meticulosa; assembly: GCA_905147745.2. Lineage (NCBI taxonomy): Eukaryota > Metazoa > Arthropoda > Insecta > Lepidoptera > Noctuidae > Phlogophora > Phlogophora meticulosa. The sequence goes on along the minus strand of LR990531.1, from coordinate 14,386,347 downwards.
TGAAAAGAAAATGTGAGTATACTACAGGTATACCGAACAGGTATACTGAACTCATGGTATCAGTTTGTGTTTCGATGTTCCTTCCACCCGGTATACCCAATCACAAAGATACAATCTATATAAATATAACGATAGTTAAAAGCAGTTGCCCCATTTCAAATATCATAAAAGTCCCTAAAACGCAATTCAGACAAAATACTGCAATATATTGTCCTACTTTTGAGGTCGACACAATCATGTATAACACACTGGCCTGCAAACACTCTTACTTTGCCACAGCAAAATGGATGTTATTTTTGACACGGTAAAATCTCTCGCATCTGCATGTTATAAGTTGGGAATACAGAAGAGTGGGAAGGTAAGTAGCCTCACATGGACCAGTCATTATTTCTTATGCATTTTATTTTCCTTGATCGTAAAATTGATAGTTATTGGGAGAAGTTTTTCTATTATAATATCCCAAACATCAGTGTTATTTTGTGCAAATGACATTGTATTACAGATTAAGGGTGGTAAGATTAACATCATATCCATGTTTGGTACTTTCAGGAACAGTAAAGGTAACATAAATACTTTTTTTATTGATTTATTTATTTAATGCGCAATGTATACAACCAATTTAACATCCTTAGCTTCAAAACTAGTGAGTAAATGACCCAGTTAGAGCGCAGCAAGATAACTTAAAACTAATTTTACAATAAAATAACGTAAAGTTTTAAATCATTTTACACAAAACCATTAAGAATACATAACAATACTATAATAGTAACAATAGTATCGCCTTCCTAAATTATGTTAATTACAAGATATTTGCGATTACACGATTTCAGATACCTTTTCCCAAATATATTGGGGTCGGTTTCGAGTCTAACCGAATGCAGCTGAACCAGTATTTAACATGGGGCGACTGCCTATCCTATGTCTTCCACAACCCAGTTACTGGGCAACACGATAACCCATGGCAAGACTGTTTATCAGACTCTTGGTTTCACGATTTCAGACGTATCCATACTAATATTATAAATGGAAAAGTATGTCTGTTTTTCCGTCTTCGCCGCAAAACGGAGCGACGAATTGACGTGATTTTTTAAGTGGAGATAGTTGAACGGATGGAAAGAGACATAGGCTACTTTTTGTCTCTTTCTAACCACCCAGTTCCTAAAGCGAGCGAAGCCGCGAGTAAAAGCTAGTATTAAATCAAAGTCGAACGCATTGAACCCGAATCACTCTAAAGTTAGAGTGAACAGGCTTCTTGTCTGTAAGCTCATTCCATCGTCGATTCGAGTCAAGAGTAAACCCATCGGAAATAAAAAAAAGTTTAGGTTTCCTTGGTATGTTTTTCTTCACCAATGTCAGTTATTTCTAAGATAAACTTTGATTTATTTTATTCTATTTATTTATTCTGAAATCGTGAAGCGTTTGGTCGACTCTTAACATAACCAGAGGGCATTGCCATTCAACGTGGCAATGCTGCCACCCTTCTGAGCACTTTTCCCGTTGACACTGATGCGGATGAATTTTTCGATGCCCTGTGATTATTTACTTTATTTCTTCATGTGTTAATAGTTGTACCGTTTTAAAGAATATATATTTATTTATTCATTGATAAGGTTTTTACATAATCTTAAACAAGGACACAAAAAGACCCCTGGGGTCTGTCTTAGCATGCCATGGCCTGAGATTTGATCAACGCGCTATTACCAGTTAAGTTTGAATCAAATTGATGTAATATTCTTCCCTTAAGCTTTATGTTCTGACGGTACATTGAGTCTCTAATGTCTATAGGTATTTTGTTAAGTAAATTGGGTATTTCAATATTGGGTATTATGAATTGAAAAAGTCTTATTACTACTAGTCCGGATTTTAACCCACAACCTACTGCATGAGAGACGAGACCTTAACCACTGGGCCATCACAAGATCCTCCATTTATTCATCAATTTGTAGCGACATCTATCTCGCCACATCCGAACTAAATCGACGTGTCCTACATCGCGATATTAAAGTTATCCACGTGACTAAGTATATATAAACGAGCCCGACAACAACCGTCGGGGAGTTGCCCACCAGACACGACACCCGTCTGGTCGGAAGATCCTCCCTTTTCTATGGTGGATGAGGAACTTTACACCCTGTTCCTCATTACACCCAAAATTAATTCCTTGAATGAGTCCCATGAGAGTTGTTTGGAAATTCGTATTTTTTGCCGATGGGATATCCTATCAAGCGCACAACTTGTACATGAAATCGTAAACCTAGTCTTACGTCACGTTAACCAAGACGCACCAAACATTTCGACAAATTCTCAGCGCACAAACAAAGTCTAGATTAAATTCCTCTCAGCTGTCTACGGAGGTTATGACCTAGCGAAGTCTAGAATATTCTAAATATCTTTGGTATGTTATACCTAACTTGGAAAACTAAACCTGCTGGTAATATTGCAGGTACTTATTTGTGTGTTCTCAGCCACTTAGTCTTGTAAATAAAGGGTGGGTTCTAGTTTTGGAATTGTAAATATAATTTAAGATATCGTTATCGTTATTTGCTATAGAGGAGCTCGTGGCTGATAGGAGCTCGTGACTAAATAGAAACAGCCGCACTTGTTGATCGAAGGTTAAGCTACGCTTGCCGAGGTCAACCTGTGGATGGGTGACCGTTCGTAACATATCGAGACTCTACCGTGGCTGGGAAAGCACGTAAAGCCGTTGGTCCCGGCCGTTATTTAGAGATCTTTGACAGTCGTTACGGGCAGTCAGAAGTCTGGAAACCAGTCTTACCAAGGGGTTTCGTGTTGCCTAGAAACTGGGTTGTGGAGGTCAGATAGGCAGTCGCTCCATGTAAAATACTAGTATTAAGCTGCATCCGGTTAGACTGGAAGCTTACCCCACTATAGTTGTGAAAAGGCTATGCAGATGATTATTATTTATTTTCTCAAAACACGAGTACAATACATACGAAACCGAAAGTTTCGTTTCTTCAAAAAAAAACTTAACATCAAGCTTTAATTTTCTAAAAGGACCAGAGCAGAGGTTATTAACCTACTTCAAGAAGGGAGGTGGGGTTTTTTTTTAGTGTTTATTACGTCAGATCTCCATCATTCATAAACCAATTTTAATATTCATTTATAATTAAATAAATAAATAAATAAATAAATAAATAATGCTGGACAATCCACACAGCATCATCTAGCCCCAAGTTAAGCAGAGCTTGTGTTATGGGTGCTAGATGACTGATATACTTAATACAATACATTACATAGATAGATATTTTTTTTATTATACATAGAAAATACCCAGAACACCCGGAACAAATCTTTGTAGATCGTACAAACATTTGTCCCAAGGCGGGAATCGAACCCGCAACCTCCTGCGTCGCAAGCGGACCTTCGCCCGCCGCGCCACATAGGTCGTCAAAATTGCAAATAAATTGCAAATAATGTTGTGCAAAGTCGTTCCCATAGAAGTTTGGTCATGTTCTGACGAGTGGTTTTGAGTTACCCTGAACAGTCGGTCGACTTACGATGCTATAATATCACCTACTTTCTATGGAAAAAAATATATCATAAATTTGTTTGGGGTACACACACAACTAATAAATGAAAAATTAAAACTTTTTAACTAAGAAATACAACCAACTTTCAAAACCAAACAAAGCAACAAAGTACACACAAACAACTTTTTATTTTATTAAAGGCTTAGGTATGTAAAGTAAGAGAGTTAAAAGGATTCGAAATTCGAAACAACAGCTTTGAAAATGGTGCTGGTATTTCGAATTTCGAATCCTTCCAACGTTCCCAGAACCAATTAACCAACGAGACAGCAGTTACAATTTTAAAACTAAAAGCAAAAAAAACTTTTCGATCATCTCTTCATGTCAACGCAAATAAATCCTTCTGACGACATTTTTTGTCAAACAACATTCAAAATGAAAATGCAGGAGCCTGAATTTCATGTCCCGGACTGCAGTGTGACGACTCAGAGACCGCCATTTGCTGCAAATATTCTAGAAAATGTTCACGTATAAAGTGGGGTAGGATAGATTGCGCTGCTGAAACGCTGACTGAACATAACGCATTTACCTTAACATCACGCCATTTTCCCTTGTAACGGTAGGCAGTGATCCGGCGTTTTTTCTGTATTAGTACTATGAAATACTTCGTACTTTGTTTTGTGTACTTTTCAAGACACGTTGGGGTGTCGATATGTAATGGACCGTCACCCATCCTTAAACTCCGATAGACCCGTGTGTCTGTTTTTATTTAGCCATGAGCCCCTTATATAAATCATAAAGTGCAAAATGCTGGATATTGCCCAGACCATAATCTGTGCTTCAACCAGACAGATTCGCGTTTGAACGAAGTAAATTGTTCTAGTAGGGTTACCATGATCAAAATGTAGTTAGGATATCCGAAAAGTTTTGGTATTAAAGAATCGTCAGTACCTAACTGTTTAAGGATTTCATGCTGGGAAATATGATAAGCTTCTTAGGGTGTTACGTTGAGAATAACTAATGGCGACCTAAAAAAAATGTGTGTTAAATATCTTTGGAAGTTTTTTTTTTTAACTTAATTTACTTTATTTTCGTCGCTTAAGCCATCTTTAATCAAAGCTTACTCTTAGTTTATATAGATCTTTTCATTATTTAGTGTGTTATCTAGAGCGGTAGATACAATTAAAAAAGGTCCAATATCTTTCTAGACTGAGCAAGGAGGACAAAATTTCAGCATTTTTTTCTTCTCCATCATGCCCGTTTTTCCCGAAGGGTAGAGCAGAGGTACACCTATACTAATACCAGCATTTTTCCAGTTATGTTTAAGTCCCATGTAATAGGGGGCGAGTCTATTGCCATCAAACCCGGCACATATCCAGACTCAGGACTACTAATGAGAAAATTCCTATTTGAAAAACTCAATAACTCTTTTTCCCGACCTGGAAATCGATCCTGGTTTCTTTTTAAAAAAAAACGTTGCCCCTCACTAGCAATTTCTCCTGTGTCGTGGGTGCGTTTACAAACATTTATAGTCACATACACAAACAGCCAGATCCTGAACAACTAACTGCAGGCCACACAAATATTTGTTCCGTGCGGGAATCGAACCCACGACACGTGGCGCAGCAGCCGATCGCTCAGCCACTGCGCCAACCGTGCCATCAAAATCCTTTTTGATTGATCCTGGGATTTTTTTCTTTAATAAATATATTTCTACAGTTTAGTCAAGTTACCAGAACCCCACGGAAAACCATCTTAGTCCCACGTAAAACCCTTATTCGTGTCCAAATTATAAAGGTTTACATAAAATAAAAGCAAATGGATCCACACGCACATGTATAACACCATGAATTTATGTTATTACTTACATCGTAGACTTTCACTTATCTCTTGAGGGGGAAAATCGTAAAAAATCTCCATGTGTACCTATAAACAATATTATGTTCTCTTTTCATTACACCTTTAAGAGTAATCCGCGGAGTCTGTGAGACCTATACAGGAGTTTCAATGCCGAGAAATAACGAAAAAGGTTAATTTTCTGTAGTACGGTAGACGGTTATGCTGTGTGCTAAGGCAGAGGTTGTCAACATAATTTTTGATAAAAATCAAAACCGCAACATGGTTTTTTTGAACTTGCTGTACTGGTAGTATATTAAAGTCACGAAACAGCGAGCCTACTCTTGACATGAATGAGCAGAGCGCGGTTACACAAGCGTTGTCCAAGGTCAGCAAGCTTCGCTCACAAGACAAGCGAGTAGAGCAAGCCCACTCTCAAAACAAGTGAACAAAGTGAGCTCGCGACACGTGTGAGCAGACCGCGCCTAAACACGTAAAAAGTAAACTCTCTCAAAATAAAAATGAGTTTAGCAAGTCTACTCATGACTCATTTAAATCTTAATTTATTCAGTACATTTGTAATTATCAAAGTAAAATTCAAATTATAATAACTTTTTCTAACAAATATAAATTAGTTTTTGTAAATTGTTGTAAAGGTTTAATTGTTTTTAATAATTGCATACTATAAGCACCATGAATTTAGGAAGAAGAAACTGACTCCTGAAATACAGATATTATATATCTAGCTCTGGAGTCAGGGCTTCACTTAAACAGTAATTAATGTTATGCAAATAAACAATTCTTATTCAATTCATTAGTACTCGTACTTCATACGCTTGTGGTATGGATGTGCTCGCTTTGTTCGCTTGTCTTGAGAGTAGATCTGCTTCACATGCTTGGCGTGTCGCGGTGGCTCACTTCGCTTGCTTTCTCATATGCACGCGCTTAGCTTGCTCATGGTCACTCATTTTAAGATTTAAAGATGGTTGCTCTTCCAGTTATCTTGTGGGTCAAAGTGAGCCCAGTTCATTGCACGATTTGTTGAGATAGAGCAGGCTAGATGTGATCAAAAGTCTTAAATTATTTTGATGTTAAAACTAAGTTCAATTGAATGATAAACACAAATATTTGTTTAAATAAATAATCACGTATATCCGATCCGGCACCGTTGGCGCAGTGGCTGGGCGATCGACTGCTGCGCCGCGTGAGTTCGATTCCCGTACGTAACACATATTTGTATGGCCTACCGATACCTAGTTGTTCCAGGTCTGGCTGTTCATGTATGTGACTTTAAATGTGTGTAAACGCACCCTAGACACAAGAGAACATCCTAGTGTGGGGCAACGTTTTAAGGAAAAAAGAAGAAGATTTAAATAAATAAAAGGTAATTTAAAATAAAATTTCACAGACCAAAGATTGAGTACCTCTGGCCTTAATCCTCACTTACGTATATGATAGCTTATCGTTAAGGTAATGTTATGTTACTTTAACAAGAAAATAAGCTGTTGTGTTGTTATTTTTTATTAAAATCTAAGTGTAAAGCTGTTTAGCTTCAAGTTAGGTTTTTACGTGTATAATCACAAACAAGATAAGATTTCTTTATGACTGCTATATGTGAGTTTGCATTGCAACATTCTCGCACAAATATATTTGATCGAAATCTTTTATTAAAAGCATTGCGTTAACAAATTCCATTGCAAAAACTTTTGCGAATGATGATATTGACTCTCTATATTTTGTATAGTTTTATGTAAATGTTTGTTTTTACAAGTTTATTCCCTAACTAATTCTACGTCGGATAATGTTCACAATTTGAATAGGTAAGACCTTAAAGTTTTCGTGAAACACAACACTGCACGCGTAAGCCTTAGTAGTATTGATTTTATTTTGTAAATGTTGTTTACTTTTTACATATTATTTTTATTATTATTATTCGAACATAAAACATCGAGCCTGTAATCCCCGAAGGGCTAGCAGAGGCCTTATAGTACACTCGCATGGGACTTTAACATTACATTTCCAATAATTTTAAAGTCCCATGTGATAGAGGGTTGGCCCTCTATTACATGGGACTTTCTATTGCCATAAATCGGGAACAAATCCAGACTCCGGATTGCTACTCAGAAATTCCAGATTGAAAAACCCAATAACACATTGCTCGACCCCTTAGAAGAGATTTTTTTTTTTTTTAATTGTGTTTTATTTTTATAACCTTGCGAAAACCACCATATTTTTTCAACAAACCCGTTCACAAAACATGAGACACAAAGTGAGTTTGAACGTTTCTTTAACTCTTAGAGTTGTGTTCATTTTGTAAATATAACGTGAACGGTCCAGCCAAGGGGAGAAATGGCACGCTTAAACTTTGAAACAACAATATTTGTGTTTTACAAATTGTGCTTTGTTTTTATTTGTTAAGCAAAAGTTATGTTTGACTTAGCGTTGTACATTCTGTTTATTCTTTTTAAAATGCTAAGCGAGTGTTAAAATGCTAAGTTTCGATGTTTGAATTGCTTTCTTTTATAACTTAAAACAACTTAGAGTCGTGGTTAAGATAAAAAGTTAATACCTTCGCAAACATTTCTGATATGGTATTTGTTTACGCAAAGATTTAACGTGTAAATAAAAATAATTAAACAATACAAACTCACACGCAGCAGTTATAAAGAAATCTTATCTTGAAATGTGTGATTACACACAAAAATCCCTAATGTGAAGGTAAACTGCTTTACACTTGGATGTAATTAAAAAATAACAACACAACAGCTAATTTCCTTGTCGAAGCAGATAACCTCAATATCGATGCACTTTAATCATCTCACTTAAAATTTACGGTCTTTTTCAATCAAACAGTTATTTTTATTATTGTAAATTGAGTTTAAGAACTTTAGCGGGCTTAGGCTTGCCAAGGACATTTATTAAAGTCTGATGCAATACAAAACAATGCACTAGCCCCGTTATCTCTCCACCACACTTCAGTTGTTTTGTAGAGAAAGCCTAAGGAATTTAGTCCGCCTTTGTTTATTTGTTGAATTCAGTTTAAATAAATCAATATATTTTAGCGACATCTATCTCGCCACATACGAACTAAATCTGACGTATCGCGGTATTAAAGCTTTCTACGCGATTGACCATATTTATAAGAATCCGACACCAACCGTCGGGTAGTTAGCCCACCAGACACAACGTCCGTCTGGTTGGAGAATCCTCCCTTTTCAATGGTGGATGAGGAACTTTACACCCTATTCCTCATTCTCCCAAAAACTAAAGTGTATTGACAGCTGTGTATTTCACCAAATAATATAATCACGTGACTGTAAAATTAACATTAGAATCGTATTGTCTTTTGATCAGAATTTAAATTACTTTGAAGAGTAAGGCCCCAGACCTCACTTTTCTACTAGGGAAAAAAGAGATATCTAGGCAAGAGAGGAACTTTACTCATACCCCTAAAATAGTAAAAAAGTAGGTATCAATTTATTTATTTATTTTTTGCCCGACACTAGGAATGTCTCCTGTGTCGCGGGTGCGTTTACAAACATTTAAAGTCACATACACGAACAGCCAGACCCTAATATCTTTATGAAGAAATCTGGGTATGATTTCTAGTAATCTATCCTTCAACACCCCGAATACTTGGCCAACCTATGGTGAATGTATGATTGTGTCAACACAGTTGATTCGAGCGTGGGATCTGAGCAAACTTGCGGATAGAGTTGCCCGCTTAATGTGTCCACAGCACTTTTTTTAATTGCTTTCCCGTGACAAATGTTGAGAATCTGTGTCTGTTACATGTTTTTGGGATAGTTTCGTGGTTAAAAGGGACATTACTAAACTTAATGATCTTTTTTTTGTTCTTATTACTTGTGTTGAATATTATTTTGTTTTTTTTTATGTTTTCTATGTTTAGTATTGTGTCGTTGTGTGCCTGAGCTTTCTTTAAAAGAAGGTAAGAATTGATAAAGTATTGTTTTATGTATCTAGTTTTCCAAGTTTATCGTGTAAATGTGTAAACATTGAGTCGGATTTGTAACAACAAACACTACAATCATCTGCCTAGCCTATTCCCAACTAAGTTGGGATCGGCTTACAGTCTAACCAGATGCAACTGAATACCAGTTTTTTACATGGAGCGACTGACTATCTAAGCTCCACAAGTCAATTACTGGGCAACACGATATCCTTGGTATCTGAGAGATAGCTATAAAAACCGCCGTATAGGTTGACAGAAGGTTGAGCTGCACTTGCTGAGGTCAATCTTAGAATGGGTGACCGTTCGTAACATATCAAGACCACTCCGTGTCTTGGTCAGCACGTTAAGCAGTTGGACTCGGCTTATATTCGCAGATCTTGATAGTCGTTACGGGTAGTCTTACTCTTGATTTTAATTCCGATCGATCGACATTTAAATTTAAACGTTTCGTACCCTTAAATTTGAGTTTATCTTGACAGCTGTGTATTTCGCCCAAATTGTATAAAAACTGAAAAATTTACATTGGAATTGTATTGGCTTTACATCTGAATTAAAATTAGTTTGAATAGTAATGCCCCAGTGTTACCAAGTTAAATAGTTGTACCCAGTAACTGGGTCACAGAGGTCAAATAGGCAATCACTCCAAGCAAAATACTAATACCCAGATGTATCTGGTTACACTGGAACATGACCTCAACATAGTTCGTCTAGGCAGATGATTTTAGTGTTTGTAGTTCTGTTAGAAACTAGACTGAATCTTTACACCTTTTCACGGAAAACAAGATACACAGAACAATACTACATCAATCCTAACCTTCTTTTAAAGAAAGAAAGTTGTGAAAAGGTTAGGCAGATGATGATGATGAATATACCAAAATCTAATACCACTTCCTACTCAAATTCCAAGATGAAGCAAGAAGTTGGAAACAACCCAACCCCCAAGCTCCAACTGCTCCAACTACAGAATTGTTCAAAAAAAATTTTTACACAAATCTCCTTTGATTTTTAAAACGAACTCTTTAGACGCGCTTCTGTAACACAAAGGAGAGAATGCTCTATTCGGTTGTTTATTTAGGTAATTATCTCGCCACTGCCTAGTTCCCTTCCAATTTGGGGTATTTCAAGCCCCTTTGGCATTCTTTTATCCAAACAATGTAATTTGAATCGACCTCAGTATCTATGGTTTTATTTTAAGATAATTTTGTTTCTGTTATTTTAAAACGGAATATCTTGAGGCGTTTTCTGTGGGTGGCGGATTGAAATGTATTTTTTGGGGAAAAGAAAATTTTGTCTTTTATCATATTAATGTTATGGGAGAGGGGAAAAAATGAGCGTTACGGACCGTAGGATCTACATTGAGGTTATTAATCATGGATACTGTAGATAGGTGAATAAAATATACAGCTTCATACAACTCACGAAAAAACAATTTAAAAATTGTTTCAATGTTTTTCCCAAATGTATTTGTTATGGTGTCAAAATTATAATTCTAAATATTTTAGGAAGGACAGCAGAATTCAAAATTAAAATCTGGAAAAAATGAATAGACAAACTGAAAAACATATTATGTTATCCACCTGTCTACTTCACATACAAAATTATACCCACACATCTCAAAAATAATAAGCAGTTGAATAGGCAAGCAAGCAAAAATCAGAGGATTTTCAACTCTGTTCACCACTGACATAAGATAAAATTACATTGAACTATCCGGGTTATAACAAATAGTCCACACATATTTCAGCATGAAAATAACTCGTCTCCATTCATAAATTATTTTATGAAGAATAAAATATCAACGGCCAATTATTTTAATGTGTAGTGTTACATATAATCCGCATATCGTAAAAAATAGTATATGAAGTAGCATAAAAATATTAATTGAAATATAAAATTTCGCCTGGCTCGTTGGTCTAGTGGTCGCAAGCGGTGCTGCTGAATTTGAGTTCCTGGGTTCGGATCAAGGGTCGAGCAGTGTTACTGGGTTTTGCCAACTATAATTTCGTAGTGGCAAGACGCCTGTAGTCGTATATGTTATGCTAGATGATACGATTTCAGTTACGATTAATATGTTGTTGAGAATTATTGAATAAAAAACACCTATAGGGATACTAAACATATCAACTCAACATCCGTTTATTTCAATATAGTTTATCATACATAAAGCTTTTCAAATGCTATCTAAAGTGCAGAACATACGATCGAAGTATAAGTACAGAACGGGCTACGTTGTAGCGCTGATTGAGCTACACAGCCGTAGCGCAATTTGGGCTATGTCGTAGCGCAGATTAGACTACGCCTTACTGCAGTTTGTACTACGCCGTAGCATAGATTCAGCTACGCCGTAGCGCAGTTCGAGCTACGCCATAGCACGTAGCGTAGCAAACGAGTTACAGAATTGAATAAATTATTAAGCGTTTATTTTCGTATTTCCAACTATGGACATAACCTAATTATAATTCAATTATAATTTATCCATAGTTCTTTAGGAAATTGAACGTAAACACGTTTAATTAAGTAATTATTTGAACCTATTCATGCGTTTGTGTTCAATCAGGTACTGTTTCAATTCAATACGTTCGGAACAATATCAAAGAGTAGTTAATTATTACTAAGTACCATTTGTTTGATTCAAAATAATTGGTGTATAGTTCCTTTGTTATATGTTATTTAAAAAAGCCAGGTACGTTAGGCCGTACGTCAGTAGCACCAAAACTTGCTAGTTTTGGTGCTACTGACGTAAACTGACGACTGATAAACTGGTGTCTATTTTATTCGAACGCCGTACTAAGTACTACCACCGGCGACGTCCGGTTTACTGTACCTATGATAAATATTGATTTTAGGCATAATTCAAACCACCATATAAAAAGGAACAATAAAAATGGGCTTTCATGTTGACAGAAAGAAAGCAGTTTTAACTAAATTGCAGTCTGACACTTAACGTGTAAAAAAAACTTTACCAAAAAAATTTGGTTCTATTTTTTTGTACAAAGTTTCTGTTTCTATAGTGGGTAGTTTTGTAATATTTATCTAATATAAAATAATGCAAATTTAATACTTATATTGTTTGTCATGGATGGCATTGTCAGCAATGGACAAAATTAGGACCATACGGGAAGCTGATCAGCAACCAAATAAAAAAAATATCATCAAAATCGGTTCACCCAGACGAAAGTTCGGAGGTAACCAACATACAAAAATAAATACAGTCAAATTGAGAACCTCCTCCTTTCGGTCGGTTAAGAAGTCGGTTAAAAATAAAGTTGCTAAAATTACCAAGACTGGCATACAAAGTAAGGCTGGCAAAGGCTGTCTTTCCAGCTCTGCATCCTCTTAAAGTTACCTGCAAGTCACTGAGACACAAAACCAGTGTTGCCAACTTTTATCCCCGAGCTTGAATGATTATTCAAACCAACGGTAACCCACTTGATTGTTTAATAATTTGGAAAATTTGGTCACAGTTTCAGAGGTCTGCTTAAAGATTCGAGAGTGAGAGCATATTTTCTCAAGTCATTCATTTAGTGGTTGAAAGTCTTATTTTCCACTTGAAAATAAACCAAGCACTGGAAAAAAACCACCACGCACAAAATTCTCGACCTAAAGTGGTTTCCAACCCGCCAGGTTTAAGGGAAATTCTTCTAAGTTGGCAACACTACACTAAACCATTATTTATGACAGCGCTTTTTCTTCGAAAAATGTTTACCATTAAAAACAGAAAGATTTTAACTTTTTCGGTTAAGAAAAGGCTTCCTGGAAAATCAGACATCCCAAATTTTCTTTTTATATCATATTTCAAACTCCATGGTCATAAATTTTAACCATCACTTAGTATAACATCCCCTGTATACACGTAAAGGGTGTTAATATTCACGAGGGACATAGAACGTAATTAGGGGTGTGTAATTTAGATTACAACCCTTACAATCTGATTAGCATTGCGACGCATTATGGGGTTAAAAATGTATTTTTATGTTCAACGTATGCTTTTATATGGGTGGTTGTGTAAAAATAGGTTTATTATTCGTTTAGGGTAGCGGTTTTTGTGGTGGGTTATGATTACATTATGTGATAAGGTTTTTATATGGGTTTGTAGTTTCATGTTAAAGGGGGTATGGTATAGGTATTAACTATTTCCTATATTTTTAGTAAGTCGCGCTGTTCAATCGGTCGTAGAGACTACTTCTGAGCATAAGTTCTGGATTTGATTACCAGGTCGGCAAAATGGTTATTTTTTTTTATCTAGAATTTCTCAGTGGCAGCCTGGAGTCTGAAGTTAAACCCGGTTGATGGCAATAGGTTCGACATCTACTACAAAGGACTTAAGCATTTCTGGAGAAATGTTCGTGCCCAGTACAGTTGTCGGCATTTTTCTTGAGCGCTGATCCTTCATTACTTTAAGCGATTTTGGACTTGTCTCTTGAGACAATACGACACCCACACCAACGCCCACCACCCTGCCTAGAGTTTAGGTTAAATTCCGGCAACTATACTATAACTGTGTAGTTATAGACACTTCTGCCTCACCCTTCAGGGCAAAAAGGCGTCTGTTTTATGCATAACGACTAACCGTCGTACGTAACCGTTTTTATATCCACCAAAGTCTCACTATACTCCAACACTATAACTTCTCCAACTTTATCACTTTGACACTTCAAAAATTCACACACAAAATGACCGGCCCATTTGTTTAAACAAATTTAACCCATAAAACGATATGAATAAACCATAAAGTGACTTAAAGCGGTTAACAAAACGCGTCCTACTAACACAAACTATACAACCTCCTTTGTACTCTATGGGCTGCGTTACCATAAACAGTGGCACATGTCCGTTCTCATAACTTGAGTGGCTCATTATTTAGGATGGGGGCCGCTTGTAAATACAGATTATACACAATGGGAGGCAAACGTATGTTGACATTCAGCCTGGAAACAGAAGTGGTCGCAGACAATAATAATTGGGATTGTTTTCTGTGAGTGTTTTTATTTTACCCTTCCTTGGAAATATTATTTCGAAAAAGGAGCTTACTTAGACTCTCGGTTTTTTTTACTGTGAGCATAGACAGAAACTATAAAACGCTATGTACTACATTTTTGAAAATACTTTGAATTCATCCCACAGTTAAAAAAAACACCCTAGTATTTTTATTTAGTAACAAAAAACTTGCTTTATTGTCCTAAAATATACAAACATATATAAACCCACGCGTTTTTTCCATGGCGGTAAGAAGAAACTACGGAACGCCACCGATTACGATCATTAAATACTCTTTTTGCTTCGTTTACGTTCATACATATTATATTTATATCATAAAATATAATTTGTTGAAATAAATAAAAGTGAGAAGTGGCACGTACAGAGGCCACAAGCTACCCCAATGTGTCAATTTTTTTTTTGTCTTTCAACTTTATATCAATAGAAATAAGGTTTAATTCAATTGGGAAAATTTGACAGTTTGGGGAAACTTGATGTGCTAGCGTCTGTACTATTGTTCTCGTTCTACTTAATTCTTTTCTAGGTTAAAATCAGCTATTATTTAGCGGTCCTTTCTAAGTGTTTCTGGCCGAGCGTAGCTAAGGGAGGCGAAAAGTCGACTTTTATGAGTAGTTAATAGAAAAAGCGTGCGGTGAAATGCGTTGTTTTGTGTTGAAGTTTTATGTATAGACTGATATTGTTCGAAAACTTTAAACTAGTAGTTTTCATAACGATATTATAAATAATTGCAAAGAACGATTCGAGATCGATTATACTAACAAGACTAACATAGCATATTAGTATAATATGATACTAACTCATCACAAAAAACCCATGGACTGTATGAGTCATGGAAATTAAAGATAAAGTCGAGATAATTTTAGTGCATTTCAAATTGTCCCCGGTGTCCAAAGTTTCTGAAATTCACCATCCGGCCTTTTTCCAACTTCGTTCGGGTTGCCTGCCAGTCTAACTGCATGCAACTGAATACCAGTATTGAACATGAGCGACTGCCACTCTGAATTAGGTACAACTTAGTAAGTCTTCTCTTAGTAAAATCTAATTGTTAGACTTTCGGGCATCTGACTACCCATAACCGCTGTCAAAGATCTACTGAATCTGTCTGGACCAACAGCTTAACATGCACTCTGATTCACGGAGGAGTCTCGATACATAAAACGGTCACCCACCCACAGACTGACCTCGGCAAGCGTAGCTTAACCTCCGATCGACCCGTACGGCTGTTTTCAACTTCGAGCTCCCATTAAACATGTTAAATTATAATACACTAGCACTTCTCCTGCGACTTCGTCCGCGTTGTTTCCGTCGTTTTCCTTTGGAACTTTAAAGAGTAGTCTTGAAAATAAAATATAGCTTGTCACTCAAGGTTAATGCAGTATTCTAATGAAGATTTTTTTTTTTTAAATGGATCGAGCACTTTTTGAGTGCATTCGTAACAAATAAACAAAAAATCTATCTTTATAATATTAGTTTCGATCACATAAACAATAATTTACTAGATATTCAATGAAAATCGACTCCCATCCCTATTTCTGAATGTCCTTGTTTTACTAAGAACATCTATCATGTCGACCCACACACAACTGTTATGAAATTAAGAGGGTCCGTTTGTCACATCTAGTCGCAAATTGATAAATTATCCTTAATGCTCCGTTGTAATTATACTTTATCAGACGTAAGTGACATTTTGACGTTTATCGTCTATTGTATTAACATTATAGTAACGGTTATTGTAAATAGGATTGGCTGTATGAAGGTTTGATGGCTTGTCATTTAGTGATCGTTACTGGTAATTATACATTGTGTTTTTTTGTTGTAAATGTTTCTGGACTGTCCTATCTAGAGGGTGAAGCTAACTATAGATAGTTCGCTAATTGTTCAGTGTTTTGACTGTATCGTTGGTCTAATGGTCGGAAGTGCTACTGCTGATCACGAGGTGCGATTTCTGGGATGTGCAAGCGCATGTATAGCTAGAAATGTAGCAGTGTGTACTACAGTAGACCTTAGAATAACCTCTTTTTTAGTTGTGTAATTTATTTACATATAAATACAATTATGACGTATAACTAACTATGTACATAGGTATGTACAAAAAAAAAATAGCCGACCTAGACACTCAGGCGTCAAAGGACTCCTCCGTTGTCTTTTGGAAACGTGCCCAGAAGGCAGTATTGCCACGTTGGATTTCAATACTAGTTCGTTGGGCAAAGAATGAGCCAGACGTCTAAAAATTTCCTTGTAAAGAATACGTGCACTAGGTTACAGTATTTCGGCCGTTTGAGGGTCTCAGCAACCGCCGCGGCAACGCCAGCACAGCCTGCCGTGCTCGAAACATGAGATGGCGCAACAGTATCGACACAGGTTACGTCCCACACCTACCCATCTTCCAAAGCAACAACGTTTTGCCGTCGTCGTTTTGACGTCTGGTCTCTTACCATCTCATACCATTTGTGATAAAAAATCCAAGTCCATATCACTATGAATCTCAAAATGTTAGCCAACTAGTATTCTAATTTGCAGCCAAATATAAAAAAAAAAAACAAAAGAATATCAAATTTTGTTCCACAAATAGTTGTCAACTTTTCTCAAGTTTGCATAATTATGATCTTAAAAAAATCATCGGAACCCAAATGAAAAGGAAATTGTCCTCATAATCCGGTATTTGTTTTTAGAAATTAATTAATTTTATCCAAAGTCGAAAGGAAATTGTTTTTGTTGGTATGGGCATGTGATGAGGAGGTATGAAACGGATGTGACTAAAACAGGGACGAATATAAATGTCGATGGATGGAGAGGCAGATGAAGCCCAAAAAAAATGTGAATAGATTTTGTGAGGAATATTATGAAGAAAAACAGAGTGTACGATAACGTAACATGGTAATTTCCAGCTAATTTCCCATGCACATGATGATAAAAAAAAAAAAAATGTGTTTATTATCTTAAAACTATACAATTTAAATTGCCGGGGCTTCCCAGAAAGTAATCCGAATCTCTTCCTCGATTATTTAACAATAGTTTCGTTGTGCTTATTAGGTCTAAGTTACACATTTTCTTTTATAAAACTAATAAAAAGAAAAATGAAAAACGTGGAGGTGTGTTGGTGTGTGTGTGTGTGTGTGTGTGTGTGTGTGTGAAGTGAAGTAGAAGAACAGTTGAACGTGCTTTGTATGTAGGGGCTACTATATCACACCGTCTTTTTGTAAGTTTGGCATGGCTAAAGGGTAGGATTTTGTGATATCTTAGTACCATGTGTAGCATGTCGAGTTTTCTAACGGAGAGCAGCTTAGATTCTGCGTATAGAGTTTCAGGTTGTCTTGAATTGCGGCTAGTTCATGATAATAGGCACGCCCTCTTTTATATAGGATTTAAATATAACTGACAAAACTGGGTACACTATCACAGGTGCATCTCAGCCAGACCGTTTCGGCAATACAGGCGTGTTGTGTTTGTATTCAGAAAGCACATTTACTAAAATCCAATTTGAAAACATATATGATATTCGAGCTAATTCAGCTCAAGTGTCACTAAATTGGCAAAACTGACCGAACCACGAAGTACTGGCCGAATTACGTGCCACAAATAATTGGCATCGAGGGGTTAAAATGTACGTTGGTCATACATTTTGTTAGACCAAACATTATAATATTTCAACACCAGAAATAGTTGTAATGTAACTTGAACATGTTACGCAAATGAATTTACACCTTGTCTGTTCAAGGTAAAGGTAGGATTTAGAGTGTACTTGGAAAATTATCGTAACAGAAAACTTGCAAACAAAGTATGATGCTAAAATGTTACACAAACGAATATTTAATTTTCAAAGGCAAAAGGCACACAGAACTCTGAGCTTACTTTTGTACAATTCAGACGTAATTTATATGTTTTTACTACTGGTTTTCAGTTCTAAGTACCTAGTATTAGAGTATCTTTTTTAATGGGACCGTAAAATATTTTCATAATTTATGCAAACATAACGTCACGCTTTTATTCTACGAATAGTTAGGCAGATCCACATTTCGTTGGTTATTTTTAAGTACCATGTAATGGGGCGTGAGCGAGACCAATTTTCGGAAAGGTTTTTTGTCACAGAATTTTATTTCTTAAACTGTGGTTGAGTTTCCAGGCACAATTCAAAACCACGAACTCAACTGATTCAGGCTGATAATACCTGCCAAATCGAACAAGTAAATAAACACCAAAGCATACATAAAATAAATAAATAAACATAAAATAAACATTTGGGCGTCTCCGCTTTTCTGGACTGTCAATTGACTTCTGATACGACTGTCAATGTCAAGAACGAACACCGAGCACTGGTGAGGCAGCCATCTTGTAAATCCAGCAGTTGACTTTGATCATGGTGAAGTGCGCATGCAACTACGTGGTCGGTGGACGTTATATGTTGAATGCATCTCTCTTAATCTTATCGGTCTATAATTATTTTGTGAAGTGTTCATTCAATTATTAAGGATCACAAGTGATGTGAGTGTACCAAGTGTTCTTTTATTGAAAAACTGCCTTCCAACTCGATTATCCACGCCTACCTGAACATGGAGAACACATTGATTGCAACTCGATTCACTTTAAACATAACATAGTATTCATATTTTTAATTGAAAAAGCATACTACACGATCCGAGATTTAGTGAATTGTTGACCATTTATTAGTTCCACTGAATTGTGACATGTATAAGTATTGACCATGTATTAATTTTAGTTTCACCGTATTTGACATGCATTAGTATTGAGCATGTGATAGTTTCACTGTACTTTTACATTTATAGTAACTAAATTTACCATATATAATTAAATCCAAATTTGTATGCCACTACATAATTATTGTATGCCTGTAAGGCAGGACATATTGATATGTTTATATATTGTTAAGACCTGTAACTGACATATGCCCACAATAAAGATACTTTGACTTTGACATATAACAATAAATAAATATGAATACATATAACAATAAATATAGAAGCGAAAATGTCAATAGTTCAGTCACTACTGTCTAAAAATCTAGATAAACGATACAAAACCGACAAGTTTCATTCCTACATCCCAACTCTGCTCATACAGTTGTGTCATTCATCCCAATCAATCATCGGTGACGTGCCTGTTATGATCTATCATAGTATCAATAACGAATACTTTATTAATTTTCCTGCTATCGGATGAACGATATTTTATTTTGTTAATAATAGAGACATCCCAAACTTTGACATCTACGAGTATTACGTAACGAGACCTCAGCGGACCTCAAAAAGCACGTTAAGCCGTTGTTCCTGAAAGTCTTCTGAAGGTCGATGATAGTCATTATGGGTAGTCAACAGCCCGAAAGTCTGACAACCAATCTCACCATCCAGTAACTGGATTGTGAAGTGATAGGCTAAACTGGTATTCAGCTGCATCCAGTCAAACTAGAAGCCTACCCTAACATAGTCGGTAAAAAGCTAGGTAGACAATAATTAAATAATAAAGGCATCCCATACTTTTCCAACTTCTGTAGTTATTTAGATTTTAAACAAAAAATGCTTTTTTTATCTCCTTGCCTTTTTATTTAAATCAAATTTTAACCATAAACACATTTAAAAAATAAATTTAAAAAAGCAATGACCTGTGAACAACGAACAAACAAAAATGCTATTTGATATAATGGAAAAATATGTTGACATCGAAAAGCATTTTTAGCAAAATTATACTACATTTAAATAATCAGCCTTTTAATATTTCCACTGCAGTGCAAAAGCCTCTTTTCATACAGAGAAGGTACGAGCATAAAACACCACGCTTGCTCAAGATGGGTTGGAGATTTCAGAATGATAATAAGTTCAAAGTCCAACTTTCCTCACAATGTATTCCTTCACCGATGTCAGTGATAACAAAGATAAACTAAGAATCTACATATTTATGAATTAAACAAGTCACATTGGTACTTGTGTGTATGGTAACACAAAGTTTTAATCTGTGATGTATTAACGTCACAAAGAGGTCCTCTTGCTCTCTGGCCTAACGTTCCTGCGTTGTGTGTCGCATCTGTATTAGTGAATATTATTACGGTGTTATTCATTACCAATTCGTTTTAATCAATCTACCAGCAATGTACCAGCCTATTACTGTCCCACTGCAGGGCAAAGGCCTCTTCTCATACAGAGAAGGCATGAGCAGTAATCACCACGCTTGCTCAAGACGGGTTGGCGATTTCAGACTTATATTAATTATAAGTCCAGGATTCCTCTCGACGTTTTCCTTCACCGATGTCAGTGATGTCCAAGATAAACTTAGAAAGTACATATGAATTGAAAAACTCACATTGGTACTTGCCCAGGTCTGAACCCACAACCTCGTTGTACATACCAGCAATGGCATACGGTTAGTGGAAATGTTGACTGTATAGATTTAAATAATAAACAATATATTGTGGTATGCAATCCCTAGAACTGTCCATCAATGGTATTGTATAACATTGTTAATGGAAATTTTGACGGTATACGTTTCAGCAATGTATTGTGGTATCCAATCCCCAGAACTGTCCAAAGATGGCAGGTAAGCTGCGCAGTAGGTACCTGACGATCTAACACTTTTGACTGTATAGATTTAAATAATATATTGTGGTATGCAGTTCCTCGCACTGTCCATAGAGGGCAGGCTCTTCGCAGTAAGTACCTGCTGACCTAACACGTTCACCAGTTCGGCGAATGGCAGCAACGTACAATGAAGCATTCGAACACATACTCGTAGATATACATATTTACATGCTCTTTGAAAACTTCTCGTAGCCTTTTTAACCCCCGGCGTAAAAACGACGTGGTGTTATAAGTTTGACGTTTCTGTGTGTGTGTATGTGTGAGTCTGTTGATGGCATCGTAGCTCCTGAACGGATGAACCGATTATAATTGTATTTTTTTGTTTGAAAGGTAAAAAGAAATTAGCTTTTTAGAGGTTTTGTGCTGGGGGTTTTTTAACTCTTAGACTATTTGATTGTTGTTTTATAAATACTGTTTTTTTATTATTATTATTGTTTTATAATATTAGCGTAACTGTCATGCATGAACAGTTCACCTCCTAGTGATTAAGGTTTTATTTATTAATGTTAATTTGTGAACAGCGCTGTGGGTTACATTATTACTTCAGTAATTTATGTTATTCTGATTATACCTTTGCATATGATGTCACGATGGCCTAGTGATTTAGGCCACGTCTCATGTGCACGAGGTTGTAGGTTAAAACCTGGGCAAGTAGCAATGTGACTTTTTCAATTCATATTTCTAAGTTTATCTTGGACATCACTAACATCGGTGAGCGAAAACATCGTGAAGAAACCTCGACTAATAATTAATATAAGTCTGGAATCGCCAACCCGTCTTGAGCAAGCGTGGTGATTAATGTTTGTGCCTCTTCTCTGTATGAGAAGAGGCCTTAGTCCTGCAGTGGGACAGTAATAGACTGGTATTATATATAATTTTGCGTAATTTAGTTATTTGTTGTTCCTATTTTATAAAACAATACATTTCACGAAATGAATGTAGAGGGTTACAAGAGTAGAGGGAGACCCAGGAAACGATGGATGGATTGTGAGAAAGTTGATATGGCTAAGAAGGAGGTGACTTCTGAGATGACGGGAAATGGAGATGTATGGAAGAAAAAGACATGCTGCGCCGACCCCAAATCATATTGGGATAAGGGCAAGGGGATGATGATGATGAATACAGTTCACGAAACAAATACACGAGGTAAACCCACGACCCTGGGTCATGGGTTCACTTGATGACACGGTTGGCGCTGTGGTTGAGCCATCGGCTGCTGCGCCGCGTGTTGTGGGTTCGATCCCCGCACGGAACAAATATTTGTGTGATCTACAGGTAGTTGTTCCGGGTCTGGCTGTTTGTGTATGTGAGTTTAAATTTTAGTAAACGCACCCACGATACAGGAGAAATTCCTAGTGTGGGGCAACGTTTTTTAAAAAAACAAACAAAACAAAATCTTACGACCTCGTTTATGAGAGGCGTGACGTAAGAACCATGATCATGGCCAATACGAAATTTACTTTTAAAATGACTTAACACAAAAATTCACTTCAATTTGCCTAATGAAAATCATTATGACAGATATTACCATAAAATAATTTATTGATGCTTTAATTATTTTTTCCAATGGCTTATAAAGGCTGATTTACATTGACCCATCTAGCGAATTCAGCGCTGGAAAATGAAGACTCGTATAATATAATTGATAACCAATGTAAACACCTCAACTAAGACCAGCATCCAGTAACCAGCGCTTTAATCGAACAAAACAGCGCTTAAAGCTGATTTAACTTAATCCAGTAGTCTGAATTTAGGATAACTTAATATATCCATTGTATATTAATTCGTGTAGTTTATCCGTTATGGCCTCGTGGTTAACGTCTAGAGTATCATGCATAAGGGTGTGGGTTCCAATCCGGGCAAGTACTAAAGAGACTTTTTCAATAATAATAATAATCCCAATTAACAAATTAACTCACCACATAAAAACCTTAAGATACATAATACAGTCTGAAATTGAATTCACACAAAAATTCATGTAGTTTCTATGTAAGTTATCTTAGATATCACTGACAGCGGTGAAGTAATACATAGCGAATTAACCAGGACTTATTTATATAAGTCTGAAATCAAATCGACCAGTTAAGCAAGCATGGTGATTTATACTCGTGCATTCGGTGAATTTATTTGATCACTTCCACGTCACCTCACAACATACAAGACAGGAAGGCCCTGAAGACAGGGCGCTATGGCGCTCATTAGGAGAGGGCTATGTCCAGCAGTGGACTAGTATAGCCTGATGATGATGATGATGACGTCACCTCACAACATACATAAACCGTTTCACGTTTTACCAAACGGTTTTAGATACAGTGATTCCCTCACTCGTAGAAGTGCACAGTACTTGCAGAATAGTAAAATAATCAATCAGACACCATCACAGAATTTAAGTTTTACAATAAACAGATAATTGAAAATGGGCTATGTACACAAAGCCGGTAGGAAATACTGTATAAGAAGAGGTCTGATTTATTAACAGAAATAATAAGCTGTCTCAACTATTGATAGATCTATTAATATACTTGTATGAAAAGAAAAAAGAAATGAAATAAAGAATTTCCCGGTATCGAAAAATTCATCCCCATCACTGTCAACGGGAAAAAAGCGGCACACGGACCCCATGGCCGTAATGTTTCATCACCAAACGGCCCACACATATAACTCCCAATTAGGTTGTTATATTTTCGTCGCTTGAGGTTTTCTGCACCTGCAGCAGCCGCACCTGCACAGTCCACCGTACTAGGAAGATGGGATGGCTCAAAGTGTCGACACATGTTGCATCCCACACCAAAGGACTACCCATCTTCCAAGGTATTATAGTCACTCCATCTGGCCTCTTCCCATCGTCCCGTGCCAAGCCACTGGGTTTTAAAATAGCTGGTACCCGGTGGTAAGAGCACGACGGATGACGTCATAAATATATTTCTATGATCTCCTACAAAAACCTTCCAATAAAATATTTTCTGTCGATATTTTCAGGTCGATTTTTTGATCATCTGTCCGGGCCCTAAGTAAAGACAACTGTTTCATTTTGCTAATGCAAAGGTGTCAATCAAATGTCGTGATCCATTATCACGCGAATTTGACCCAATTTTATTATTATTTTAGTAGGAATATTTTTTATATTGCTTTGGATGATTTTTTATGTTTGAGTACCAAGATAGAAATGTATGTATGTATGTATGTGTGTATGTATGTATGTGTGTGTGTATGTATGTGAAATGTGTGTCTATGACTAGTAGAACTAATTAAAATCAGTGTGTGTACCAAATATAAACAGGATATACCATAAATTGATGTATTGGCATTCATTTTCTACAGACAAAGATGTTGATTGTATGTTTGTTTGTAAGGGTAAACTCATAAACTTCCCAACCGATTAAATAAAATATAGAAAGCTATATTATGAGCAAGTAAGAGAGGCAACTTTTTATTTTTAATGCTATAATTATTATGCTTTAAAGGGGGTTAAAAGTCAAAAGGGAAACTACGATATCTACGCGGACTGTGTCACGGGCGTGGCTAGTAATAATTAAAGCAGGAATAGCTTACCACACGGCAGGTTTTATCAGGCCTTCACAAGGCTCGATGTAGACCACATTTCTGCCGTGGTCTGGCTGCACTTTCATTTCTTTTTAAACTTTGCCCCACACTAGGAATTTCTCCTGTATCATGGGTGCGTTTACAAACATTTAAACTCACATACACAAACAGCCAGACCCGGAACAACTACCTGTAGGTCATACAAATATTTGTTCCGTGCGGGGATCGAACCCACAACACGCGGCGCAGCAGCCGATGGCTCAACCACTGCGCCAACCGTGTCGTTACAGTGACTTAGATGGTTATCTTTATTCGATTTTACTTCGTTTACGGCAATAAAAATATGTTGCCTGCACTGACGTGAATAATCAGTACGAGCAAATACTAGTGCACCACAATCAACGCAATCTTGAACTAGTTTTATGGCGGGGAAATTCACTAACTGATGCTTTTGTTTTTCAAAAGTAATAAAGTTATCTAGACGAGGAACTATCAGAGACAAATATTAAGATGGCTGACATATGTATGTCGTGTTTGTCACCTCCCCGGTGAATCTACAAAGCATAATTATCGTGTCTGGATGTTCTCGTCTTGCTAATAAATAAATAAATAATGCTGGACAATCCACGCAGCATCATCTAGCCCCAAGCTAAGCAGAGCTTGTGTTATGGGTACTAGATGAGTGATATACTTAACACAAAACATTATTTAGATAGATATTATACTTAGTAAATACCCAGAACACCCGGAACAAACCTTTGTAGATCGTACAAACATTTGTCCCAAGGCGGGAATCGAACCCGTAACCACCTGCGTCAAAGGCGGACCTTCACCGACTGCGCCACATAGGTTGCATAGACACATCAGGACGTCTTGTATCTTGATCTCCTGAGGATTTTTTCGAAATTTGTCGGGTCCCGGGACTTTTGTCGTGGATAGTCTGGTGTCCCAGAATTTTAAGACTACCGAAAACCATGCCAATTTTTTTTTTTTACTTTTTTCATTCGTGGTTTACAAGGCCCTGAGGAGCTCGTGCGTGGCTAAATATAAACAGCCGCACTGGTTGATTGAAGGTTAAGCTACGCTTTTCGAGGTCAGTCTGTGGATGGGTGACCATTCGTAACATATCGAGACTGCTCCGTGCCTCGGAAATCACGTAAAGCCTTTGGTCCTGGCTGTCATTTAAAGATCTTTAACAGTCAGCAGCCCGAAAGTCTGACAACCAGTCTTTCCAAGGGGTCTCGTGTTGGGCTGTGGAGTTCAGATAGACATTCGCTCCATGTAAGATACTGCTATCAGCTACATTTGGTTAGACTGGAAGCAGACCCCAACATGTATTTGGGAAAAGGCCAGGCAGATGATGAGATGATGACGATGGCTCACAAGCTACCATCACTTTACTCAAACAGATCGGCGTAAATAAGCAAGTTCTGTGTTTGCCCTCTAATCTCAAATGTTCCGGAATGAGAGATAGCTACAGATTCGCTTCCTGCTTACTGTTTACATAAAACTTTGCACATAAATACGAGCTTGGTATAAATCTCACTAATGGTATTACGCAAACTTGCATGTAGTGGAAATTGTGTAAGTATGGCTATGTTTTGCATTACAATGGTAGGCAGTGTGACATCCAGATAGTTCAGTACAGCAGTGCTATTATATAAAATAATCTGCCCTTGGAAACTGGCAACCAGTCTTAGCTTCTTTCTTTTTTCATTTGAGAGAACAAGATGGAAATAGCTCAAATTAAGTTAGCTTTTTGTACAAGGGACATCCGCGTCATTGCTTGTTGTAACTTCTAAATTAGCTAAACGCCAGTTACTCTCGCTTCACTAAAACTTAATGAACTCGCCGGAAAAATGGTCATGTTTACTGAACATTGAATGAATTCGTATAACTAAATCTAAAAGTCTAAGTTATATTTTTTTGGTTTTAAGTGACTGCTGATACGTTTACCAAAAAAAAGCGAGCCCTCTGCTTTTTTTGGTAAACGAATCAGCATTGCCATTGAACGTGGCATTGTAGGAATGCTACCAGCTTTATACGCACTTTTTCCGTCGACGACAAATTAGTTGATTCCATATCATCATCATCCTCCTGCCCTTATCCCAATTTATTTGGGGTCGGCGCAGCATGTTTTCTTCTTCCATACATCTCTATTTGCCGTCATCTCATGGGTCACCTCTTTTCTTGCCATATCCTCTTTCACACAATCCATCCATCTTTTCTTTGGTCTTCCTCTACTCATGTAACCCTGCACATTCATACTCAGAACTTTCCTCACAACATGGTCCTCATTCCTTCGCATCACATGCCCATACCATGACAACCGATTTCCACACAACTTCTCGGTCACAGGTTGATTGATAGTTGATTCCATATGATTCTTTAAAATAAATAAATAAATAAATAAATAAATATTGCTGGACAATCCACACAGCATCATCTAGCCCCAAGCTAAGCAGAGCTTGTGTTATGGGTACTAGATGACTGATATACTTAATACAATACATTACATAGATAGATATTTTTTATTATACATAGCAAACACCCAGAACACCTGGAACAAATCTTTGTAGATCGTACAAACATTTGTCCCAAGGCGGGAATCGAACCCGCAACCTCCTGCGTCGCAGGCGGACCGTCGCCCGCTGCGCCACATCGGTCGTCTACTAAATACTACTAGTATTATTACGACGCTGACTAACAAAGGGTGTTTAAAAGGCAGATCAAAGTGAAAACGCGGGTTGCCACGGCTCCACTCCTGCGCACCAATTAGATACACCAGGCCTACGCTAAGCTATACTTAGATGCCAATTTATTGGTGCAAAAAATCTTTTTGGAACGACTTTTTTGTAAAGGAATGTTTAGTTTTTTTTTTTTTTAGCAAGCACAGGGTAGGGTTCCGTGATCGGGATGAAAAAAATATTGTAACCACCCCTAATACAACATAGTTTACATGGTACATAGTATACAAGTCTCCGATTAACGCAGACGGACAGACCGGCCGACGGACAAATGGACAGACTGAAATTTAAAGGAATGCCTTTTTGCCATAATTTGGCTTCTGACCGCTCACTGACCTTATTGGTGATGTTCTTCAAAAAGGTCAGGTGCGTAGTATGCTAGTACTACGTACTACTAACCGGCGTGCGGGAAGGACCAGATGTTTAAACGCAAACGAAGCAAAAAGGATGTATGTATGGATCGTAGCCGGTGGCGTGTGTGTGTGTGTTCTGTAGTTTCTGCCTACCCCCATTTGAAAAGGCGTGAATTTATTTATGTATGTACATATCTATGAATGTGTAGTATTATTATTGTAAATCGAGATATCCTAAAATAAACTGCAAACTATAACAACAACATCATCACATTAAATTACTTTCCTAAAATTAATTAATTAATAAACATAACAAGACATTTAAATTAAGGCAATTAATTTAAAACATTTCGAGAAACGCTCCTGCCGCGCAGATTCGTTCCTAAATCTTCTATTGTTTGTAAATTTTAATTAAGATTCGCATTTAAATTAGATTTTACAACAAAAGTTTCGTAATAATCTCATTATGTATGGTGGTAGACATATTTATGAATGAGGATTATAAATGGATGTGCTCAAGTCATAAATGGCTCGTTAGGGGTTAATAGGGAAATGTAATTTGATGAGGATGAGTATTACTTAGCGACTTCCGAATACTTCATTAATATTAATGAGCCTGTAATTTTTCTTAATTGTCATAGAGGGGAATAAATAGGAGGGCGTTTTCTAATCAAATATCGGTTACCTTATCTTTAACTTTTTATGGCTCTGTACCTAAAAATGGACCCCTTATACAATCACTTTGTTATCCATCTGTGTGTCTGTTTGTGTCAGTTCTTCTTAGTAACACCTGGAGGTATAAAGCTTATCTAATATATAAAATTCTTGTGTCACGGGGTGCGTGATCGAACTCCTCCGAAACGGCTCGACCGATTTTCGTGATCCTTAGCGAGGCTATTAGCCAGGGGGGAGAATCGAACAACATCTATTTTTCATCCTCCTAAATGTTAAGGGTGGTCCACCCCTAATTTTTTTTTTTTCAGACAATTTTTTTGTTTTTATTTTTTAATGATACATCATACAAAAATACATGCAACCCTAAATTTTCACCCCTCTACGATCAACCCTTATTTTTTATTTGGTAATATACAACATGTCCCAAAATTCAACGATAAGCCGGCACCAGAGGATGGACCTACTAATGACTACTCGAGAAAAAAAAAGAAAAAAGAAATTCCTCTACTTTTTTTTAAATTACTTAAAAAAATGGAAATTCTTCGAAAATATATACCCCTTATGACACTTTTAACTACCATGACCACAATTTTTCAAATATTTCAGTTTTTTTGTTTGTATCGGCAACCTAAGTAGTACTTCTATTCACCATAATCTTTGAAAATTACAGAATTTTCGTAGTTTTATACAAAAAAAACAACCAAAAAAAATTATTTCCCTAAAATTTTGAAAGATTTTAACGTTCAGTACACTTTAACTCATCGTAGCGTAAAAAAAAATATGGAAACTACTATGGCAAGTTTTTTAAAAAATTAGCGCAACTAACCTAGATTTTAAAATGGTATAATACTTTAGGAAAACTAGCCACAAAAAAAAAAATGACACTTTTTGTAATCGAGAATCAAATTTCATAAGTTGTTAATAGTAATCACTTCTACTATGTGCCCAAAATAGATTTTTGTTGTTGGAAAATGTTGAATTAATGAAACAAATGGTGTCAATAAATGTATATTTATTGCATTATTAATAATATTATAATAAATGTTCGAACTGTTTACCACCGGCATTAATACAGGCACGACATCGCCTTAAAAAAGATCGTTTTATTCGTCGTGCATATCTTCTACTATTGATATGATCCGCAACCTGAGTGATTTTTTGGCGAAGGTCGTTCAGTGTTGCAATGGGTTTCGAGTAGACTCTGTCTTTGAGACAACCCCAATAGAAGAAGTCCAGGGGGTTTAGATCGGGTGAACGGGGTGGCCATAAAATAGGACCAAGTCGCCCTATCCAGCGCCCTGGATACTCTTGGTTTAAGTATTCTCGCACAGGAAAATTCGCGCGCAAAATTCTCGTGTCACAATGTTAGTTACCAAACTCCTCCGAAACGGCTGGACCGATTTGTATGAAAAGTTGTGTACATATCGGGTAGGTCTGAGAATCGGCCAACATCTATTTTTCAAACCCCTAAGTGATAAGGGTGGTGCACCCCCAAACATTTTATATGGCAAAACAACGTTTGCTGGGTCAGCTAGTATTAATATAAAAGAAGTAGCCCTGGAGCTCTAGAATAATCAAGCTTCTAAGTCTGCTTGGGTTCTTGGGTGGTGGTCAGGTCGTACATAAACTGAAGCCGATGCTCGCTCCTCGTGGCTGTAAGAAAAGTATCTGCCATCTAAGTAGCTGCTCTTATCGGTAAAACGAGGTGAATTAAAACAAAACTTTAAATGAGATTTTAACGTTGATTCAATATTTTTAATAACTGTCAAGGTGTCGAAATGATTCATAACAATTCCTTTAAAGAAATAAGAGTCCTTGTAAACAATGTTAAACTAACGCGAAAATCCCCTTCAAAACTTTGTGTCTATTCACCACTGCGTTTCTATTAACCCCGTTTTAAAGTACCGTACGAAATATTAAGCCCGAGATATTTCTCATATCGACATACCCACCACATGTTTGCGCTGAGTACTTTAAAAATTGCTGTCAAGCACCTTTCATTTCGTCTTGCGAGCACTAGCCGACTGGCCTCAAGGAGCGGTGCACAGAACTGCTTAAGTTTTACACGAGACTCTTCAAGTCTTGAGCAGTTCCTAACGGAAAGAAATGTGTGAAAAATACGTATATTACAGATACTAAGTTAGAGTTATTTCACTTGATTTTTCAGTACGCATTTTTTTTTCGAAATGTCAGTGGTCTTAAAATTGTTGCTAATAAAAGTGGTATTAAACAAATGATATGAATATATATTATTTTTACATTACATATATTCCCTATTAGGGACCACACAAGACTTAAAAACTATTTAACTATATATTTTTCATAATAAGCAGATACTTAAATTTTGATCTCATTTAGTAAACTCTAATAACAGTAATATGTCCATTTCTCCCCACGACACAGGAGAAATTCCTAGTGTGGGGCAACGTTATAAAAAAATATATATATCCTAATATTCTGGCTCACAAAATCATTATTTATTTTATAAAGATTGAAAGGGTAGAACCATCTTTTAGTATGATTTAGACTTAATTTAGTTTTCGGAATTTGTTCTTTACTTAAAATAAAATAAATATTGCTGGACAATCCACACAGCATCATCTAGCCCCATGCTAAGCAGAGCTTGTGTTATGGGTACTAGATGACTGATATACTTAATACTATACAATTCATAGATATATATTTTTACTATACATAGAAAATACCCAAGGCGGGAATCGAACCCGCAACCTCTTGCGTTGCAGGCGGACCTTCGCCCGCCGCGCCACATGAGTCGTCACTTATTTCGTAAGTGTTTATTTTATATACAATTGGTTATTTAGTCCTTTTGTAGGATGGTGAAAGGAATCAAGTTTTACTGTGAGGTTTTGATAAACTTACACCACGCTTACACCAACAAAAAAGACTTCACAAAAAGACACGAAATCTTTTAGACCGGGGGCATATTCAACACTAGCTGTGAACCGCGGCTTCACCCGCTCCGAGGAATAAATAGTCACGAAACATTATTTCAATTCCATATGGTTGTTTCAGAGATATGGCGCATTGAAAGTAACAAACTTCAGCTTTAATATTACATGTGTAAAGAAAATAACCGACAAGTATAGAATAGAATAGAATTAAATAGAATAGAATATGTCTTTATTTGCTTAGAATGTAGGTACATACAAAACAGGATGGTAAATAACATAATAAGATCCGTGTATATTCTGCTTTGTTGGCATGCAAATACAATAATTATTATACAAAGTTCTAGCTATAGGGATAATAAAGCTATAGGGCAAATAGGTTATTGGAATATATCATCTAGGAAATCCTGTACAGAATAATAACATTTATCTACGAGTAATTCTGTAAATCATTTTTTAAATTTCATCAATGGCAAGTTTTTCATCTGATTAGGAATTTTATAAAAGATAGCAGGAGCCATACAGATCACACTTTTTTTTAATAAGCTAGTTTTAAATATATATAATTTGACAACTCAACGGTGTGTCAATTTCCTCACCATCTATTTTATTGAACAGCACGTACAGCGTGTGTATTTTGTTACTTTTAACAATTAAAAATCTTTGTCAGATAAATTAAACAGGGCCCTTTATGATGACCATATAGAAACACGCACCTACCTACGTAAAATTTAGAAATCTTACCACCATTCCATTCGCGTTATTCACGCCATTCCGATGTAACATTACACCTCAAAGAAAAACCGTTCCATGAAACGGCCCCAACACATCCATCCTTCGGTTCCGTAGGTATCCCTGTAAAACTACCCGCTACGTGAAAGGTACACAATGTCGCCCCAAATACTCCATTGTCGCGTGACAAGGGTCCCTGATCGTCAAAAGTGTCAATTTGTCCATCAAGAGAATCCTAGATGTCGTATACTATGTCGTACGTATAAGTACGAGTATTTAAGGTTTTTGTGGAGAATGAATAGATACCTGATCTAAGAAATGGTTTATGATAAGTAATAAAAGAAGTTAATAGTTAGTTAAAAGAAGTTAGTTTTTATATTTAGTTTTAGTTATTAAAATATGCGTCACATCCGTAAAATTCAGTGATGCTTATATTGTTGCACTTCGCAACAATATAATATTAGGTCTTTACCTATGAAATTGCCGTTCTGCAGTACTGGCCATTTCAAATCAAAATATTTTTTGTTTGGCTAAGAATTCTAATTTCAAATTAATTTTATTTTAAAAACATGGATTTTTTTTTCCAAAAGTAGTCATTTGTTTATTGATTAGTGTTACATTTTCATCGCATTTAAATCTTTTTCGTCATCATGGATACGTTAAAAATTCGAGTAATTATGGAATATGAGTACCGTCGTGGCAGCAACGCGGCACAAGCGGCACGCAACATCAACGACGTTTACGGAGCTAACACTACAAACCAACGCACTACCTGTTATTGGTTTGCTCGCTTCCGTTCTGGAAATTTCGACCTGAAAAATGAACCTCGCGGTCGTCCGAAGACTTTGGTCGACAATGACGAATTAAAGGCGATTGTGGAAGCTGATGATACACAATCTACGGCTGAATTAGCAGCAGCTTTCGACGTTAGCGTCAAAACAATATTGGTCCATTTGCGTCAAATTGGCAAGGTAAAAAAGCTTGACAAATGGGTGCCCCACGAACTCAATGATCGCCAGCGCGAAGTACGCGTCGAGACGTGCCTTGCACTGCTCAACAGACACACAAATGAAGGAATTTTGAACCGCATTGTTACCTGCGATGAAAAATGGATTCTGTTTGATAACCGCAAGCGCTCAGCAAGTTGGTTGGATCCTGGTTCAGCACCTAAACAATGCCCTAAACGAAAACTTACCCCAAGAAAAGTGATGGTCACTGTTTGGTGGTCTAGCGCCGGTGTGATTCAACACAGCTTCTTACCAAACGGGGTGAGCATTACTGCAGATGTGTACTGTGAAGAATTGAACACAATGATGGAGAAGCTGGCACATCTCCAACCAGCATTGGTCAATCGCTCGTCTCCGCTGCTCCTGCACGACAACGCGCGACCTCATACTGCACAGCAGACGGTCTCCAAGTTGCAAGAACTGGGGTTGGAAGCTCTCCGTCATCCGCCCTACTCACCAGACCTTGCGCCTACAGACTACTACTTTTTCCAGAATTTGGATAACTTCTTGGCGGGAAAAAAATTCAATACCCGAGAGGCAGTACAAAATGCCTTTGAAGAATTTGTTGCCTCCCGTCCAGCTGATTTCTTTAAGAAGGGCATCAATAAACTGCCACTGCGTTGGCAAAGATGCATTGATTGCATGGGTGATTACTTCGATTAATACAAATAAAAAATACATGAAAAAAATTCATTTAAATTTTTTCATACAAAACGGCAATTTCATAGGTAAAGACCTATTATTAGGTCTTTACCTATGAAATTGCCGTTCTGCAGTACTGGCCATTTCAAATCAAAATATTTTTTGTTTGGCTAAGAATTCTAATTTCAAATTAATTTTATTTTAAAAACATGGATTTTTTTTTCCAAAAGTAGTCATTTGTTTATTGATTAGTGTTACATTTTCATCGCATTTAAATCTTTTTCGTCATCATGGATACGTTAAAAATTCGAGTAATTATGGAATATGAGTACCGTCGTGGCAGCAACGCGGCACAAGCGGCACGCAACATCAACGACGTTTACGGAGCTAACACTACAAACCAACGCACTACCTGTTATTGGTTTGCTCGCTTCCGTTCTGGAAATTTCGACCTGAAAAATGAACCTCGCGGTCGTCCGAAGACTTTGGTCGACAATGACGAATTAAAGGCGATTGTGGAAGCTGATGATACACAATCTACGGCTGAATTAGCAGCAGCTTTCGACGTTAGCGTCAAAACAATATTGGTCCATTTGCGTCAAATTGGCAAGGTAAAAAAGCTTGACAAATGGGTGCCCCACGAACTCAATGATCGCCAGCGCGAAGTACGCGTCGAGACGTGCCTTGCACTGCTCAACAGACACACAAATGAAGGAATTTTGAACCGCATTGTTACCTGCGATGAAAAATGGATTCTGTTTGATAACCGCAAGCGCTCAGCAAGTTGGTTGGATCCTGGTTCAGCACCTAAACAATGCCCTAAACGAAAACTTACCCCAAGAAAAGTGATGGTCACTGTTTGGTGGTCTAGCGCCGGTGTGATTCAACACAGCTTCTTACCAAACGGGGTGAGCATTACTGCAGATGTGTACTGTGAAGAATTGAACACAATGATGGAGAAGCTGGCACATCTCCAACCAGCATTGGTCAATCGCTCGTCTCCGCTGCTCCTGCACGACAACGCGCGACCTCATACTGCACAGCAGACGGTCTCCAAGTTGCAAGAACTGGGGTTGGAAGCTCTCCGTCATCCGCCCTACTCACCAGACCTTGCGCCTACAGACTACTACTTTTTCCAGAATTTGGATAACTTCTTGGCGGGAAAAAAATTCAATACCCGAGAGGCAGTACAAAATGCCTTTGAAGAATTTGTTGCCTCCCGTCCAGCTGATTTCTTTAAGAAGGGCATCAATAAACTGCCACTGCGTTGGCAAAGATGCATTGATTGCATGGGTGATTACTTCGATTAATACAAATAAAAAATACATGAAAAAAATTCATTTAAATTTTTTCATACAAAACGGCAATTTCATAGGTAAAGACCTATTATAATACAATAATAAAGCACTTGTTTTATTATTGTTGACTTCAATACAAGCTTATTACTGTCCCATTTCAGGGTTCATACAGAGGAGGTATGATCATTAATCGCTATGATTGTCAAACTTATGTACCAAAGATAAACTTAGAAAGTTCAAATTTCATGTTCAATTTTTGACGGCATGCTTGACGCAGTGGGTGAGCGATCAACTGCTGCGCCGGTTTAATTCCCGCACGGAACAAATATTTATATGGCCTGCAAGTAGTTGCTCCGGGTTTGACTGTTTGTGTATGTGATTTTAAATGTTTGTCAACGCACCCACGACACAGGAGAAATTCCTAGTATAGGGCAATGTTTATTTATTACAAAAAAAATTGTAAAGTACCATACCAAAATCCATAATGATCCGATCAGCAGTTAAGTTGTGAAAAGGCCACAAACAAACAAACAGAATTACTTTCACATTTATAGTATTAGTAATAGTAAATAGGATAAGCTATCTTCCGTTTTAAACTTCACGACAGCCCACTCAGTGTAAATACAGGTAATCTTAATCCTCTGAAATGCCAGAGACGTTCTTATGTCATTTGTTCTATTTTGTCCAGTTTGTTCGTTCATCTCTTTTGCGGTTCACCACAATACCCGCTTTGAGATAACACAGCTTCAATTTCCGGCTACATTGAGCTTACTGCACACGAAAACAGGTCAATCCTAGAATATATTATCCGCGTACACATTATTCCTCTCAGTACAGTTGAATAAGCTAGTTAGTTAACAGGTAAAATATTCATATTTCCACTACACTGTTAATATTTACTATTTTTGTGTGCGTAATGAATTTTAATGCCGGTGAGTATACCAAGAAGACGGGTATTTAAAGGGCTTGTGGCTAAATAACAACAGCCGCGAGGGTCGATCAAGGATTAAGCTACGTTTGCCAATGTCGATTTGTGGATGGGTGACCATTTATAACATATCGACAAGCAAGCGTAACTATGTACCCATGCGGCTGTGCTGAGCTACTCACATTATGAAAATACCTAAGCATTTCCCACTCATCTTACGTAACAAAATTCAATGAACTCCTTTCAAATAAACTACTAGGGCTTAAGAGAGTGTCACCATGCACAGCAAGGTTCAGAGAAGACCCCTTCACCGTGTCCTCAGAGATGTGCCCTAACAGGCGTTGCACAGAGGGGTTCCCAGAGTGGTCTCTTAAGAGGTAACGGGTCCCCTTCAGTGTGCTGATGGTGATCACCGGGGTGGTTTTAGTGAGGTGAGAATCCCACACTCCTTGGGTTTTTCCCCAAAAGTCCAGGCGCCTTCTGAAAAAAAAGGGCTTAAAAGAAAGAAAGCGTCTTTCTCTCTCTCAAACACCGTGTATGGAATTCTCTAGCAACTACAAAGGTACCTACATCCAAACCTCGTGCACAAACATCGGAACACACAAACTCGAACAAATGTCTCGAGGCCTGTAAATATTTGTCCTGAACAAATAGGACACCCTGTTAGTGACATGGATCATCTGTATTGTAAGAATTAAGTGGGGTTAGTGTCCTGTTTGCTGATGGTACGAGGCTACACAAATTGCTGGGTGTTGTTTACTAAGCATTCAGTGTTTAAAGAGACAGGCTGAGGTATGAGGATCAAGATAACAAGATGCTACTGAGAAATTCCTAAAGTAAAAAAACTGACAATCGACCACGCCCAGCATTAACGATTGCAATTTTTAGTAAATATCAAGGTACATATTGAAGGGATGATTGACAGATTACAATATAAAGCTTTTAAAGCTATTCCAAACACACAGTGTTTTATAAAAACAACCCTCACTTTTCTTCATATTATGTAGGTGACCACTGAAATTGACGCTCAGCATGATGCTGTGCTCTGGAGGAATTTCAAGTTAAATCAGAGTTGTTGAAAAGGAATGTCGATTAAGATTTATGTTAGAAGTTTCTCGAAGTAATTTTATCAAAAGCAACACATTCGTGCCCTAAAACATATTTCGTTACAAAAGGAAGAGTTTAACTGTAGGGGTGGTTTTTTTGTTATAGAATAATACTGTTATGCGCACCTGCATGAAAATCTAACGAACCTCATAGGGATAACCCAAAAAAGTCCCCATTACTGCCTATTATATTTCTTTCTTTTATCTTTTCAAAATCTTCAAGTGACTCATCACACTCAGGTACCCCATCCCATTTCACCAACACTTCACAGTTACTTCCTTATCATTAACAAGAAGTTTAGTGGTGCACTGAACCTGACGCTAACATATCTGTTTCTTTCTGGAGGCGTGATCGCAAAAACTTAATAAATGACGCCCTTCATTTGTCCCCGACAGGTGCAAAGGTGGGCATTTCTTTTGCAAGGGAAATCTACGGTAGCTTTAGTAGGGTGGGATAAACGAATTTGGGATAGCAATTAATTGTGAATGGTCGGAAAATGGACAATTAATATACCAAGCTCTTCGTGCGAATGACGCCGTCACGTTGTTTTTCATTCAAAATTTAAAAAAAAATGTGGTAACGAGTACTGCCGACAGAAGAGAGAAAACATGTCGGTGACGTGAACCGTTAAACCCAGCTAAAGAAGTTTTCACTTCAAAAACATGTATTGAAATTTTGGCTGAAAATCGGCACTACTTTAAAGGTCAAGAACATTTGTGTATTTGATGTTGAAAGAGTATAAAGACAATCCCTTAAAACAGTTTGACATTTCTTAACCATTTTAATGGAAAGAAAAAGTAGTGCTACAAACTCCAAAGCTGTTACTGGGGAGTTTGTAGTTCCACTTTTTCGGTTTTTTATTATAGCATGATATCCGAGGCACGGAGGAGTCTCGATATGTAACGACCAGTCACCCATCCACAGATTAGTCTGCCAACCTCGCTAAGCGTAGCTGAACCTTCCATCCACCTGTGTGGCTGTAACCACGCATTGACGCGTGTACTCCTCACTATTGATATAAAAAGACTGGTAGTCAGATAACTCTTAACCGTAAATTCAAATTCATATTTATGTTACGATAAAAACTACCCCGGTCCCGAACTAAGAATGTGACCACACCATTTCATCCCGTGAGTGTCGTACGAGGCGACTAAGGGAATTTGGAGACCTGGTGCAAAACTCTAAGCACTTTAGGTCACGGTGGCGGTCACCCATGCACAGACTGACCTCAGCAAGTGTAGCTTAAGCATTGTGCGTGCGGTTGTTTTTAATTAGCCACAAGCTCCTCACATAAACACTCCGGATGTTAATTTAATATAAGACTACATTTGCTTGAACTCAAATGAACTGCATTCTTGAGCTGCGGCTCACCGCATCTGATTGAAGAGTCTTTGGTATTCCTACTGCAGCTCCGGTATGCACGTTGCTTGCAAACAAATTTGCATCTCAAAATTCTTGATTAAAACACTTCTGTTTCAAATGTTTCTGGCTTTGAATGGTCAGGGAAGTTCCTAACTGGATTCTGTTCATTTGGACTCTTTTGAAGAATTTTTGATGAAAAGAAAACAAGAATTTGTTCGAAGCGTAACATTTAATAATAATAATAATATCCTCGTGGAGTTTCTTACCTATTCTTCTCCACACAAAACTACTTTTGGAAGGGCTTATTATAATAATAATGATACACAATTATATGGCAAACAAACAAATGTCATGATGGCCGAGTGATCTAGTAGTGGTCGCCTCTTGTGCACGAGTTTAAGGATTCAAGCTTGGGCAAGTACCAATGTGACTTTTTCAATTCATATGTGCTTTCTAAGTTTATCTTGGACATCACTGACATCGGTGAAGGAAACATCGTGAGGAAACCTGGACTTATAATTAATATAACTGTTATCGCCAACTTGTCTTGAACAAACGGTGATTAATGCTCGTGCCTTCTCTATATCTGAAGAGGCCTTTGCCCTGCAGTGGGACAGTAACAGGCTCGTATTACATTATTTTTTTATTTTTATGACAAACACAAATACCCAGAAATAGTAACAGAACACTACAACCACCACCATTATTTTTTTTATTTATATTGTTTTTGTATTCTTTTTCTCTCATTTTCAAAGTGAAAGCATTTACCTATCACAATTAAACCATAAACAGGCTTCGAATTAATCTTTTAACTCAAATCTGTTCACACCTCTAGTGAGGACTTGTGAGTTTTGTGCTGCTCTGAGGACAAGAAACACTAACCGCTCGTGATACAGTATTTACTAGTACGAGGGGTTAGAGCGAATTAGTTTAATGATAGCCGAGGCCCACAATTCAGCTTGTAACTACATGTGTTATCATCTACATCCTTAAGTTAAAGTATATTAAAAATGTACATTTTAAATATGATTTTGACTTTGACTTTGAATTTGGACTGAATGTCGTTCACGGCTGTCATTCCGGACTGTGATTAGGCAAGAAATTTACAAAAAATTATAGTGTGCACAAGTGCCTGTGAAAAGGCAGGTGTACTTTATCAAACCAAGTTTACGAAACCCAGTGTATTATCATTTCACGACACACATTTTCCTTCCAAAAAACAACATCTCCCGAAATAAATCTTAACCAACATACAAAAATTACTAGCCAAAACGTGGATGTACCTACTATAATTATCTACTAACCCTTTCTGGGAACACTGGCATAACAAAACCCCGAAAATTTCCCCGAGGTGTTGGGCAGAGGTCCATCTATAGTAACACCCACATTTCGCCAGCTAAGTTTAAGTCCCATTAAATAGGGGGCGAGCCTATTGCCATCAACTGACCACAAATCTAGGCTTAGAGAACACTGGCGTTATACTTTAATTATGTTATAATTTTCATATACTCGAAAACCAGGAATCAGGGGCAGTAAGAAAAACTAAAATTACTGTTTAAATAACAGAGCGTGAATAAAACCTTATATTGTAGATAATTTAATTTGTCAGTAAATATAACAACCTAATTGGAAGTTATATGTTTGAGTTTTTCGAAAAAATCGCGAAGCGTTTGGTCGACTCTTCACGTGACCAGAGGGCTGGGTTTTTTTTACCCAAAGAATCATTGCCATTCATCGTGGCAATGCTGCCAGCCTTCTGGGCACTTTTCCCGTTGACAGTGATGCGTCTGAATTTTTCGATGCACTTTGTTTTTTTTTTTCTTGTATGAATAGTTGTGTCGTTAAAGAAATAAAAATTTATCAGTTAACAAAACAACACCAAATGTTGGACACATTATTATTTTAAATATAAAAGTTACATAAAAAAACAAAGTATCAATATTTTTTACTTAGAAATAAAAATGGCTGGTACCTCACATACCACACAAAAACAAGCATAGCGTATACAATGTAATCAATCTGAATAGTTTGTTTTTTAGGGGTTCCGTACTTCAAAAGGAAAGAACGCCTTATAGGATAAATTCGTCATCCGTCTGTATGTCAGCCTGTTCAAGTTGAAATTAATATTAATACGTTAAATGGTCTCTTGAACCTCTAAGAAAATCAAGCTTCTAAGTCAAATAAAAAAACACGACCATTTATGCGACGTACTTTGATACTCTTAGGCTAGGGGCTACTTATACAATATTTTCTTAAAATAGAATTCACGTTCCTTACCACCATCATCCGCCTAGCTGAATACCAGTGATTTATATGAAGAAACTGCTTATCATTCTCCACAACCCAGTAACTGGGGAAAACGATACCATTTAGCAAGACTGGTTATAAGATTGTCAGGCTTCCGACTACCCGTATCGACTGTCAAAGGTCTATTAATGACCAATTCCTGAACGTGCTTTCCGAGGCACGGAGGAGTCTCAATATGTTTCGAACGGTCACCCATCCATAGGCTGACTTCAGCAAGCGTAGCGTAACTTTCGAGCAACCCGTGCGTACAACCATGATCAACATATGATACATGAGTCGAAATATGAACTCAAATTCAAATCATATATTCAGACGACAGATGTCACAGATGCCGCGACGCTACGTGTAATAACTTTGAAGAAGAAGAGGACGCAATCAAGTAACTATCGTCAAACGCGACCCAACTGTACTGAGGAAGACTTGGCTTGACTTCTAAGTTTTAATTTTCGACTTGTACTACGGAACCAGGGATGTCTTGTTCGAAAAATTCCACGGATTATTTTTGAAGTACATTATTTGAAAATAAAATTTAAAGAGTATTCTTAGATCGTTTGGTCATGGTGAGAGGTTCAATGAAAGGCGACAAAAAAGGTAGATAAGAGTGGAAACGACGGCAGGGGACGCTATAGGAAGACACTGACTTTATTGGTGATGATCTTCAGAAAGTTTCGTTGCGTAGTACTCGTAACTGGCGTGCGTTTATGACCAGATGTATGAACTTTAAGTAAGCAAAATGCGTGCGTAGTTTCTTACACGCAGAGGAAAAATGAAATTTCAGGGTGTGTCAAAGACTCAATAATCAAAGTAAAACAAAGTTATAATTTATATTTTCATCGCAAGCCATGACATACTGACTCGTTCAATATTCAAAGGTTTGAATATTGTACGAGTCAGTATGTAACACCTTTGCATTAGCAAAATGAAACAGTTGTCTTTACTTAGGGCCCGGACAGATGATCAAAAAGCGACCTGAAAATATCGACAGCAAATAATTTATTGGAAGGTTTTTGTAGGAGATCACAGAAATATATTTATGACATCATCCGTCGTGCTGTTGCCACCGCCGATGTACCAAATATTTTAAAACCTAGTTGCTTGGCACGCGACGATGGGAAGAGACTAGATAGAGTGACCATAATACCTTGGAAGATGGCCTTTGGTGTGTGATGCAACATATGTCGACACCCTTGCGTCATACCATCCTCCAAGTGCGGTGGACTGCGCAGGAGTGGCTGCTGCAGGTGCAGAAAACCTCAAGCGACTAAAATATAACTACCTAATTGGGAGGCCTATGTTTGAGCCGTTTGGGGTTAATACACTAGGGCCTTGAGGTCCGTGTGCCGCACTTTTACCGTTGACAGTGATGGAGATGAATATTTCGATGCCGTGTGATTCTTTACTTCATTTTTTTTCTTTACATATATTATCAGATAAATAAATAATGCTGGACAATGCACACAGCATCATCTAGCCCCAAGCTAAGCAGAGCTTGAAATATTTGAAATGAAATAATACAATGCGGATATTGGAGACAGTATCGAAAGTTTTCAAAAACACGATACAACAGCATAGCTGTAATTATAATACTCATAACCAACAATATTTTACCGAACAGCAAAAAAATTATGCACTATTTTCAACGACTCAAATCACAAAATTATTTCAGAAATAAAAATAGAAATCTTTCATCCCAAACTCAAAGAGATCAAACCAATCACACCAGCGACCAGTACAAAGCAATATTCCTATTTCTTCACAGCGATCATTAACTGGATTGGATACAAAAGAAACTGCCTCGACTTCGCCTTTGTGAGACGTGCAAACACAGAGTAAATAAGAACAGAAGGTTCACCCCATACAATCAAAGAAGGCGTACACGCACACATAGACATAGTTTACGTACGGCGTGTACTAGACAAAGACTCACGGTACACACATTATTGAGACACAAACAAATGAAATATACACTCACTGACATAGTATGTACATCTGACACAAAATCACATCAACACGAATAGAAAAGAATACTCTTATATTACACCATAAAAATTTAGAA
The DNA here is from genome assembly GCA_905147745.2 of Phlogophora meticulosa. Classification (NCBI taxonomy): domain Eukaryota; kingdom Metazoa; phylum Arthropoda; class Insecta; order Lepidoptera; family Noctuidae; genus Phlogophora; species Phlogophora meticulosa. The sequence goes on along the minus strand of LR990531.1, from coordinate 14,343,799 downwards.
TTAGCTAGAAAAGCTACATAGGGAGTTAATATCGGCGGTCTTATCACTTAAAGCACACACACTTGCACACTTAATACTTGATTCTATTTAAATTTGTTTTCCTTCTCGGATTATACAGAAATAAAAAAATGGATAAAATACAACAAAATAAATTACTTCCTATATATCTGCATCTTAATTATTATATATTCATCTTGATTCCTAGGTTAGGAAAAATGTTATTATGTGTGTCCTTTAAGAATTTTCTCAATAGCCCGGAGTCTAGATATGCGCCCAGTTGATGGCAATAGGCTCGCCCCTTATATGTGGGAACAGTACTTACATGTAACTGGCGATATGTGGGAATACACGCGTGATTTTATGTTAGGTATTTTACATGCAACTGTCACTCGGTCAAGATCGCCTTATGTGCGCGTCAACGTGCGCCTGTTTTTGCTAGTTGTGTGAAGCTGACCTTCTGTGTGTACTATTCTGTGTTGCAAATCTGGGGCGAAAGAAATTTTCAGTGAATTCTGAGATATTGATCGCACCCGGTGATATTGAAAGCCTATTTTTCTCGCTGACATCCCAAGATTGTGCGGCAGTAGGCTAGGTGAGAATATGCGGCAGTCATTTAATTACCTATGTTACAATTTAAGGTGTACTTAGTACGAGTATATGACTGATCTTCAAACGCCAGAATTGGTACTCGATAGTACAGAGGCCAGCACATCAAGCTACCTCAATGTGTCAAATTTATTTAATAATATAATAATAATAATGCTGGACAATTTACACAGCATCATCAATAATTGTAGATTGTACAAACATTTGTCCCAAGGCGGGAATCCCGCCACCTCCTGCGTCGCAGGCGGACCTTAGCTCACCGCGCCACATTGGTCATCTTTTCATCATATTTGATAGTTATCCCGTGTATCCTAAATATTCCGAGTATCTAAAGTATTCTGAGTATAACGCACTTCAATGCGCAAGGTCTAAAATTGAGAAACGGTAAAACAAACGCGCACTGCCTAAGTAAAGTTGTAAATAACAATAGCCTCGGAAGCTTCTTTTAGCTGCTCTTTCCTGAATTATTACTTTCATAGAACCTACGAAAGTCTTGTACTATTTTCCAATTTCACTTCGATCGCCTAAGTTTACAGCTTTTGTGAAACACAATTTAGTCCCAGAATATAAAGGTTTCCTTATATTCTTACATTCGGAAGATGTATTCCATATTCAAATACATTATTTTCTATTGATGTGTTTTCCACTTAAATAAATATGAATATTAAACTAGTGTAAATTAAGACGATTTCTTAATGAAACTTGTACTGAACTCGTGGTGTCAGTTTGTCCGTCGACACGACGCTTATGCTTATAATAAGCAGAATGTAAAGAGGCCAGCACATCGAGCTACCCCAATGTGTCAAATTTCTTTGATAGGTTTTCAACTATACTATGAAGGTCGCTTTAAGCGATAAAATGTTCATTTCCATCAATTGTTTATGATAACATCAACTGCTACAAAGCCAGTTCTAGGTAGAACTAAAATAAAACGCCATCTTTAAACCAATTATAAAAAAAAACGATCGAACGTCGATGTCCACCCTGTATTAAGACAATATTTATTGCCAAACTTAGAACATTAGTAGACAAAAAAAACCCTTCAAATTTGGTCAAATTCCACGTGGACGAAGTCGCGGGCACCAGTACCAGTACCACCCTATTACTGTCCTACTGCAGGGCAAAGGCATCTTCTCATACAGAGAAGGCACGAGCATTAATCACCACGCTTGCTCAAGACGGGTTGGCGATTTCAGACTTATATTAATTATATAAGTCCAGGTTTCCTCACAATGTTTTCCTTCACTGATGTCAGTGATGTCCAAGATAAACTTAGAAAGTACATATGAATTGAAAAACTCACATTGATACTTGCCCAGGTTTGAACCCACAACCTCGACCACGCAACCACGCTGTGTCGCGGGCACAGCTAGTCACAAATAAAAATTACGCCCATATGACAAAAAAATCCAGTCGGTCATCACAAAACGCTTAATAAACAAACCTTGTCTGAACACACGACACTCAAAATTAATAGGTCAACTTTCGACCTCATAAAACCGTACATCATAATTATTATCAGTAAAACTTCTGGTCCCCCTGGCAAGTCGTTATCAACGCGATGGATGACGTCACCAGCTGACGGCTATTTGTCTCCGTCAGCCAAACAATTAGGGTAAGGCCGCGAATTTAGATATTTTCTCTTTAGCCACACTTATTTGTGCAGGTGATTATTCATGTTTATAATTGTGTGCTGGTAATTAAGGGGAGGATGTGTCAGAACCGTGGTATGATTGATCTTTGGCTAGCTCTAAGATGCGAATGTGCCTTTGAAGAATTTTAATCATTCTGAATTTAAGATCAGTGTCCCTAGCACGACCGCTTGATGTAAGCGTAACGTCAATTAAAACGATTTTAAAACAATCGTTTCGAATACACTTAATATTAAATTTTAAAGTTATTCACATGTAAAAAATTATGCCATAAAACTAACAACTAAAACTAACTATATACAAAAGCAAAATAAAATAAACAGCCAACCAGGCATCAAAGTACTCCTCCGCATCGCTGTCATCTGGAAACGTGCCCAAAAGACTGGCAGCATCGCCACGTTGGATGGCAATACTAATTCTTTTGACTTTATTCGTGTTATCTATGGGTGCCTTTAACTGTGCTTGCCAATGGTCCATGCACATGATCTGGCCAAGATAACGTCTGGACTTTAAAAGAGGTTGTGGCTTGTGAGTTTGATCCGGTGTTTCTTCTCAGAGTAGTAAGATAGGGAAAAGCCGGCTAAATCTGATTCTAATTTATTCATTCAATTTAATTATGAAACTTGTATGACGTATCATAGTGTTTTTCAAAACCTATTCATAGATATCTCTATCATTTCATTCCTTTTCATTTCGTTCCATTTCATTTCATTCCTTTTATTTTCATTTCATTCTATTTCAGTATATTCTATTGCAATGCATTTAGTAACGCAACAAACTAGCTGAATTTCAAGCAAACACAGTCAATAACAATTAAACCTAACTCAGTTCAAACGACAGCCATATTTGCAAGTGACACAATCTGTGACGTAATGCAACACTGATTGCATATTGGCAATTTAGCAGATCAGCTCTACTCGATTTGCTACTCACTCGATCGGAGTTGTAAATGTATATTGTCGTAGATATTACCATATTATGGGGTGTTGGACATTCCTAGCATCAAATTAGTAATAACACGCATACATACATACATAAATGGTACTTGATACTCATTTCTGCGAATAGAAAGAAAATATTTATTTAGCACAGACTAATAATTATGACCAAAGTGATTAAAAATAAAAATTGGTTGTCTGTAAAGTCGGTTAACTGACGATAGTTGAACGTGTCAACGTCATAAGAAAATACTGATGGAATGGTTGCATTTTTCAGAAGAAATTTTTTATTTTGTATTATTGTTTAGCAGCTGTCCACGCGGACGCATCGCTCACTCAAGCAGGAGAGAGACAGATGTCGAACGCTGCCGAACGCGAAGGCTGATTGTGCCTCTTTGTCGCTCGTTCCGCGCTCTCGCTTGCAATTCAAGCCTTAAATGGAACGCCTCAGAGCGAGGTAACGCCGCATGCGTCATGTTATTTCGTGCGTGCAGCTAGCTTCATCGAATTATAAGACGTTGTCTCGTCAAAAACAAAAAAAATAGTCTTTGTATAAATATTTATCGGTATATATAAAACACTTTAGCACTTTATGAATTAAATATTTCTTTCCTGACCTGCAAAAGTGTTTAAATTTAATCGATTCTTCCTACTGCTGACTACTCTGAGAAGGAACATCGTAAGTTACTCAGAGATGTCTTTTAAAGTCTATACGTTATAGTCATAGTCAAATCGATGATATCAGAACCACTCATTTTGAGTTCACTCACATTAAGAGATTTGAGTGGTTCCAGTCAGCGCATCTACCCATATTGCAAATAAATTAGTTTGACTGCCCCGTTGGTCTAGTTGTCGCAAAACGCGACTGATAAGCATGAGGTCCTGGGTTAGACTTCCGGCTCGAGCAATATGTTATTGGGATGTTTCATTAGGAATTTCTCAGTCGTATCATGAAGTCTGGACGTGTGCCCGGTTGATAGCAATAGGCTCACCCCCTGTTACTATATGACTACCTATGACTTAAACAAAACTAGTGAAATGTGGGTGTACTGCAGGTACACATCTGCCCAATCCTTTGGGGAATATAGGCGTCATGTAATTTATTTATTTAATACTTTAAGCACACAAAAGTACAGAGGCGGACTTAATGCCATAGGCATTTTCTACCACTCAACCTTTGGGTGATGCAGAGACAAACAGTGGCAGGTGCAATTTCTTAAAAGAAAAGTGAAATTAAATATATATTTGTATATATATACATAATTCTGCAATGTGTTTAATTTTTGTGTAAAATGACTCACCACAATGCATGCTGTAACACAACACAATTTACAGCTATGTCCGCGTAGATAATATCACAAAATCCTTCTACCGCTGTACAATTTTGTGTGAGCTCCGTTAAGAGCATAGTTCGTTCAAAATTGCTCCGAACTTATTATGAGTTTGAAATTAGTCGACTAAATTGCATAGTGCTAAGAATGTTTGGTAACTCTATTACGTAGCTTAACATTATATTGGACAGGTTTACTTTTGGAGATGATATTTATTTATGCAGCAATGCACAAAGTCGTATTTCGTGTCTTTGGCATTACTAGTCAACCAAAGGGTGGTGGAGAGTTAACGTGGCAGGTGTATTGTTATGTGGATGGGTGACCGTTCATTACATATTGAGACTCGGCCTTGCCTCCGTTTCCAGTCTGCCATTTATAGATCAGTAGTCAGAAGCCTGAAAGTCTGACAACCAGTTTTACAAGGGGTATCGTGTATCCTAGAAGCTGGGTTGTGGAGGTCATATAGGCAGTCGCTCCATGTAAAATAATGGTATTCAGCTGCATCTGGTTAGACTGGAAGCCGTCGCCAACTTGGCGTTGGGACTTTTCCCAACCATGTTGGCGATGCCTAGCCATTGTTAGGCAGATGATGATGATGTGCATTGTTATGAGTGTGGATACCAAAAAGACATCAAATTTTCTGAAAGACCAGTGTTACGATTAGTGCCCATACTTAAAATGTTCCATGTAATATCGCCCCTTATTACATGGTACTTAAGAGCGCACCGAACTTTTGCGCTAATTGATTTTAGGTATTCTATTCACTCCGTGTATGTGTGCGTAAAGCACAGCGTAAAAGCAAGTTTTTTTTTTTTTTTTGGAATGGGCGTCTCGCAGTTTATCCTTCAGGGATATTTACTGCTCAACCGAACTTTCCTGTGGGGGGCTTAGTTAAAATTAAGGCCTCCAGCCAGGCATAAAAACTTATAAGCTAAGCGACTATCGCTAAGGGCACCCCCTGCGGGGTACGAACCTCGGCTTAGGACGTCGCTGAAGAGGACAGCAAGGGACAGGCTGGATCTGATTGTTCCATTATTTAGGGACATTTTAAACATTAATCGGCTCAGCTTCGCGGGCTGGCTCTAGCAAAGGGTCGGGAGGGGGGGTAAAAGCAACTGTCACAGACTCCTTATATAACGGTCGAAGCAGGACTAAAAGGGAAAGGGGGGAAGCGTGGTGGATACAATGGATGGAGTGCGCGCTAATTTAGGTACTGCCTTCGTATTATTTAAACAAATAAGTACATTTTGTTTAGATATATAATGTACAACTTATAGAAAATATGTTCATTCATTATTATTTAAAAACTGCTGACCTTCCGTGAAATATATACGCAGTCTTATGTCATTTTGTTTTTAGAGATTATTTTTTTTTAGTTTTACTTTCTATCGAAGAAACTATAATGAACTAGTTAGTTAGTATAATGAACTATGGTGGTAAATAATAGGTCTTTACCTATGAAATTGCCGTTTTGTATGAAAAAATTTAAATGAATTTTTTTCATGTATTTTTTATTTGTATTAATCGAAGTAATCACCCATGCAATCAATGCATCTTTGCCAACGCAGTGGCAGTTTATTGATGCCCTTCTTAAAGAAATCAGCTGGACGGGAGGCAACAAATTCTTCAAAGGCATTTTGTACTGCCTCTCGGGTATTGAATTTTTTTCCCGCCAAGAAGTTATCCAAATTCTGGGAAAAGTAGTAGTCTGTAGGCGCAAGGTCTGGTGAGTAGGGCGGATGACGGAGAGCTTCCAACCCCAGTTCTTGCAACTTGGAGGCCGTCTGCTGTGCAGTATGAGGTCGCGCGTTGTCGTGCAGGAGCAGCGGAGACGAGCGATTGACCAATGCTGGTTGGAGATGTGCCAGCTTCTCCATCATTGTGTTCAATTCTTCACAGTACACATCTGCAGTAATGCTCACCCCGTTTGGTAAGAAGCTGTGTTGAATCACACCGGCGCTAGACCACCAAACAGTGACCATCACTTTTCTTGGGGTAAGTTTTCGTTTAGGGCATTGTTTAGGTGCTGAACCAGGATCCAACCAACTTGTTGAGCGCTTGCGGTTATCAAACAGAATCCATTTTTCATCGCAGGTAACAATGCGGTTCAAAATTCCTTCATTTGTGTGTCTGTTGAGCAGTGCAAGGCACGTCTCGACGCGTACTTCGCGCTGGCGATCATTGAGTTCGTGGGGCACCCATTTGTCAAGCTTTTTTACCTTGCCAATTTGACGCAAATGGACCAATATTGTTTTGACGCTAACGTCGAAAGCTGCTGCTAATTCAGCCGTAGATTGTGTATCATCAGCTTCCACAATCGCCTTTAATTCGTCATTGTCGACCAAAGTCTTCGGACGACCGCGAGGTTCATTTTTCAGGTCGAAATTTCCAGAACGGAAGCGAGCAAACCAATAACAGGTAGTGCGTTGGTTTGTAGTGTTAGCTCCGTAAACGTCGTTGATGTTGCGTGCCGCTTGTGCCGCGTTGCTGCCACGACGGTACTCATATTCCATAATTACTCGAATTTTTAACGTATCCATGATGACGAAAAAGATTTAAATGCGATGAAAATGTAACACTAATCAATAAACAAATGACTACTTTTGGAAAAAAAAAACCATGTTTTTAAAATAAAATTAATTTGAAATTAGAATTCTTAGCCAAACAAAAAATATTTTGATTTGAAATGGCCAGTACTGCAGAATGGCAATTTCATAGGTAAAGACCTAATATTTCTAGACCGTATGATTTACAGATTAAATTCTAAATTAACTTCAACATTAATTGCATTACTAAAGGTTAAGTAATAACGATGCAGCAAGGGGATCAAACGAACCCAATTATTTGGTAATTACGTATCGTTCCCTCGGCGCGCACTTAAGCCTAATTAGCGGGTAAACTAAAGATACACCTCTACCAAACCCTTCTGAGAATACAAGCGTGATGATGAGTTCTTGTTAAACAGAGCCTCTTTAAATATTAAGAGAAAAAACAGATATATATACTCATATACCATATCTACAGGAACAGTGTACGAAAGCCATTTATAATATTTACCCGACGTAATTTCTCAACAAGCTTCTAACGAAATAAATCAAGTGTAATACATTACGGCCGTATGTATAATTGTATATGTGTGGAGTAGGTATGTATGTACCAATATATCAGACATCCAACCAAGCCGTTGGAACCGCGACCTATCCTTCCAACAATGTATGAACATTAATCAACTCCCTATAACATTATGTAAAGTAATTTTCACGTACTAATTTTCGTTTTGTAATTTCTGAGTTTGTAGGATTGTTAGCTTTCAAGATTGGTCATTGATATTAGTCCGGTTTTAATTCATTTTAGGTTCAGACGATTCATCTTTGAAACTTTTATCCCCTATTTCACCCCCTTATGAGAAGAATTTCTAAAAAACTTTCCTTAGTGGATGCCTGCAATTTTTTTTTTGTTTTAAAATGTTGGCCTGCACTAGGAATTTCTCCTGTCTCGTGGGTGTGTTTACATACATTTCCGTGCGGGAATCGAACCCACGACACGCAGCGCAGCAGCCGATCACTCAGCCACTGCGCCAACCGTGTCTTTTATTATATCTTTGTGAAAAATTTCAAATCTTTTGGTCGAATGGTTTGGGCTGTGCGTTGATATATCACACAGTCACTTAGCATTGTATATATAGGGTGGAAGGGATGCCAACGCAGACACTGATGAGTTAAGTTCAGTGCATAATTCTGTACCCCCAGAGTTGAAATTATTCATCGGTTTTTTTCTAATTTATACGTATTTTTATGTTCTTTCTTACTCACTCAATGCGATTTTTAACGAGATTCGTAAACTTAACATTAACTTTTACATCCAAAATTTGATTGGGTTAGATATACCTATGTGGCGCAGTGGGCGAAGGTCCACCTGCGACGCAAGAGATTGCGGGTTCGATTCCCGCCTTGGAACAAATGTTTGTGCGATCTACAAAGATTTGTTCCGGTCGTTTTGGTTATTTGCTATGTGTAATAATAAAATATCTATCTATGTAATGTATTGTATTAAGTATATCAATCATCTAGTACCGATAACACAAGCTCTGCTTAGCTTGGGGCTAGATGATGCTTTGTGGATTGTCCAGCATTTATTTATTTACTTATTATTTATATAAATAATGAAGTTCTCTTGACTTTTTAATGTTTCAAGTAAAAAACACATGAGAGGGAGCGAAAAAAATGAAATCCGATGAAAATTTTCTACTCTGAGGGTCCATCATCATGTACTGAACTCATGGTATCTATTTATACGTCGACGTACCTACCATAATGTTTACACACAGAAGAAGATTAAATAACCCACAAAAGTTTTCGTCTAATAGGGATGTGTCCTAGGTAAAATTATATTAAGTCTATTTAGTCCGTCAGTAAGATTACCAAAAAATATAGATAAATAGCACATCAAAGTTCAGAAGGCTTGTGACGTCACTTTTACGTTAAAAGTATAGCACGGCGTGACGTCACGCACAATTTCAATGCACTATATCGTCGTCATTTATGGTGTACGTGACAAAAGAATAAAATACGTGTCCAGTATTTTTGAGTAATCCAACTTTCGGACCAATCAGAATTTTCAAGGACACTACCCTATTTAATTGATGTTTGAATTGCTTATGACAGCATAAGCAATTCAAACATCAATTAAATAGGGTAAAATTAATATAGGTACAGACCTATATTTTTTGTAATCGTTAACAAATTAATTTTAATTAGTTGTATTTTTTTTATTATTTTTAATATGTTTAATATCATCTGCCTAGCCTTTTTCCCAACTATGTTGAGGTCGGCTTTCAGTCTAACCAGATGCAGCTGAATACCAGTGTTTTACATGGAGCGACTGCCTATCTGACCCCCACAATCCAGTGACTGCGCTACACGATACCCCTTGGTAAGACTGGTTGTCAGACTTTCGGGCTTTTGACTACCCGTAACGACTGTCAAAGATTTACAAATGACAACCGGGACCAACGGCTTAGTGTGCTTTCCGAGGCACGGAGGAGTCTCGATATGTTACGTACGGTCCCCCATCCACAGACTGACCTCTGCAAGCGTAGCTTAACCTACGATCAACCTGTGGGGCTGTTTTTATTTCCACGAGCTCCTTGTGTTTAATAGTGGATAATTAAATTGATGGAATGTTATTATAATATATATTTGTACGCCGTAAAGGTGATGACATGACTGTGATCTCTTCTGCAATGTACTTAACATCTTGCGTGCTTTGTGTGTTCATATCATGTTTCTGACAAATAAATAAACTCTGAACTTTGAACTCTGAACTCAGACACGTTCCTTTTCAATGGACCCGCTATAAAATAATTATCGTTCCACACACACGGCATTGTGTCAATAATAACGTTACTACAGAAGAACAATCAAACAATGGTCCTAAGCAAACTTCTGTACAATAGCAACCAGCCATTATTTGTGGAACAAAATTATTTATATTACATCCCGTGGGACGAAAAGTGTACCATTACAGAATGTGTACGAATCCGTAATGCGTCTTTTATTAAACATGAAGGGGCTCGTGGCTAGAACCAGCTGCACGTGTCGATCGAAAGTTAAGCTGGAATTGCCGAGGTTGGTAAGTGGATGCATTACGAGATGCGTGTATTAAACATCGGGGTTTCTCTGTGCGTCGAAAAACAGGTGAAACCATTGGTTGTTACGGGTCGTAAGAAGCTCAAAAGTCCAGTTGTTGCAGTTTCTGGTTTGGGAAGATCAGGAAGGTAGTCTCGCCGTTGAGTACTGGTATTTAGCAGAATCAGATTAGTCTGGAATTACAAGATAGTTGGGAAAAGTCTAGGCACTTCATGATTAAATATGGATAGCAAGTAATTTAGCATCTAACGGTGGAGTCTCGATTTGTTATGAACGGTCACCCATCCACAGACTGACCTCGACAAGCGTAGCTTAACCTTCAATCAACACGTGCCTTTGTTTTTATCTAGCACACAGTGAACAGATACATATGAAAGTATGCACGGTAAAATCAAAAAGCATTTATTTAAAACATTAATTTTTATCTGCCTCTCCTTTTTGTTTGACTTTCACTGGCAGATAAAGTTAATGTTATAAGGAGTAACTTAAGCTTTGATTTTGGTTTAGAAAAATAATTAGAATTTCGATTCATGAAAACCCATGCTATGTTAAATACTACACGAACAAAGCCGTGGGCTGAGCTAGTTTTGCGATAAATTTAAATCCAGACATTGTGATGTTATGAAAAATTGTTTTTTTCTGTCCTTTTTCCTCATTTTCTCGTTTAGCTCATTCAACTTCATATTTTACTTTCTTTACTAATAACCTACCTCAAACTTCACTGAGGAAAGTCCTCGAAGGTCTTTTATAGAAACAGTAGCGGTATTAATTCCCTCCAACCGTATTCAGCAAACAACTCCAGAACCATGACCTAACTATACCATAATTAGATAGTACTGATACAGTTGAGCGAAGCTTATCCGGAAACAGGCTGTCCAGCCGACCGCCCCGGACACGGTTCAATGGAACGATTTATGAAACTGTGTCTCTAGTGCGATCAGGAAAATAGTTCGAGTAAGATTGTAAGGAAAAGTTTGTAAGCCATTTTGTTTGGTGTAGCAACGTTTTCCGATGTCTCCATTTTGTGTTTATTACAACAGCAAAAAAACTGAAAAAAAAGAAGAAAAAAAAGTTATTGGGGGAATTGTTCCCTGACTTTTTGCTTGCTTCTCAACAAAGGCCTTTATTCTTTGTATGTACGTATTGTAATCTTCTTTATTACAAGTTAACGTTACGGCTAGTCAGAATCCCGTAAGTCTGACTATCAGTCTCACCAAGGGGAGGACAGATAGGAAGTCGCTTCATATAAAATACTGGTATTTAGCTGAGTAGTACTAGTAAGACTGGAAGCCGACCCCAAATTGGTTAGAAAAAGGCTCGGCACATGATGATGTACTATCTAAGTTCATCTTGGACGTCACTGACATCGGCTACAGTTTCCCAGTAACTGGATTGTGGAGGTCAAAACCTCCTCAACCCAGCTACTGGGCAACACGATAACCTTTGGTAAGACTGGTTGTCAGACTTTCGACCCATAACGTGTGTCAAAGATCGACAAATGACAGCCGGGACAAACTACTTAACATACTTTACGAGGTACGGAGGAGTTTCGATATGTAAACTTAGAAAGTACATATGAATTGAAAAAGTCACAATCTCATATATTAGAGGCGAGAGCATAATCAATAGACCATCACGACTTTATCTTGATAAACAAATGAAAATTTCGGAAGAGATAATGATTTAAGTAGTCGCGTCTCTTTCCTTCCCTCTTGTTCGTAATTTCACGATCAGAAAGTAGGCGGAACATTAAAAAAAGACGCTTCATTACCTTGCTTAAAAAGCATAAAATCACTTTTCAAGATCATTATGAGTTCTTTAAATAGGCGTTTTCTTTCTAAGACACTTTTAAATAAAAATTCCGGGTGGTGTGGGGTGAGGCTTTATTGGTGTCGAAAAGCGGGGCTTAGAGCGTATGTAATCGATGAGCGTTTTAAAATTATATTTATTTTTTAAATTTAGGTTTTTGACACATGACGTCATGACGAAATTGCGATTGATATACGTATACATACATTTGCAAGTGTTACAATCACTTAAGTTATTCAAAAGCTTTTTTTCTCGAAAAAAAAACTCGATCCCAAGGGTCGAACCCAGGACCTCATGCTCAGTAGAGCTTGACGTCCTGGGTTCGATTCCCGGGTGAGGTAAAGTGTTGTTGGGTTTTTATTTTTTACAAATTTCACAGTAATACGGAGTCTGGATTTGTATTCGGTTGGTGATAATAGACTCACCCGTATTAAATGGGACTTGTTGCTACCTAGGTGCGTCTCTGCGTAATTTTTCAGGGAATAAATGCGTGGTATTTAATTTTAAATGCGTGAATAAAGGAATATTATGTTGTTGCTCTCAATTCAATTAATAAATATGCCAATTAAACTTATCCCTAAAAGTGCTCTTAAAAGTTTGATACATACCCCATTAACATGATGTATGGAAGGATAAATACTCTAAGGGCACAGTTTTCAACCGAGATCGCTGATTGCTGGTATTAATACTGAACTATCAGTAGTAACAAAAAAGTATAAGCTGGCCTCGCATTATACCGAAACTCCGTACTTCGCTATAATAATTATTAATAACTATTCAAGTAACATAACTCATAGTATTCGTAGTTTAGTAAACTAAATAAATTATTATAATTCATTTAATTCAGACAATGTCCATATTATGTTGCACAAAATTAAAATAAAATATTACAACTAATATACATTAAAATTACATACACAATGACACACACAATTAAATTAAATACACAATGTCATAAATACAATTAAAATTAAATACAAAAATGTCATGTTTACAATTAATTAAATATAAATGAAATTATACACATTACTACAATACGTGTTACGCAACGGTGTAACATAAGGATCGCTGATATTACGATTCGGTATAACACACGGACTGTGGACATCGTGACACCAATATTGCGCATCGCAACGACTTACACGTGCTGCCGACGCAGCATTTCGTAACCGTGGGACCGGACATCGACAATGCCTTCCACGATTCCACGTTTTTACTCATTCTTGGTACATACATCGACCAATTGTCACCTATATAATTTAAAAAGTTATTAATTGTAATTTCTTGATTTAAATAAATTAGTCTAAAGTAAATTGTTTTTTTTTGCATCCTCCGGCTCCAGCAAACATATTTTACGGTCAAACAATACGAGGAGAAACGAAACGAAATTAAAAAACAAATAAAGAAATTTTAATCAAGCTTATAGCTTGATTGTCCAGCAGAAATTTTGCAGCACCGGTTTATGATCGCGCAATCCAGTTGCCGGAAATCAATTTAAGGATGCTGCTATACCAGCTCAAGGTCCAAGTTTTACCACTAACGTACAGTTTACTGGAGCCTTACTCTTCAAACTAATTTAAATTCCGATCGAATACCATGACAATTCCAATTCTTTATTTGCTGTCACGTGATTTTATTCATCATCTGTCTAGCCTTTTCCCAACTATGTTGGGGTCGGCTGAATACCAGTGTTTTACATGGAGCGACTGCCTATCTGACCTCCACAACCCAGTTACTGGGCAACACGATACCCCTTGGTAAGACTGGTTGTCAGACTTTCGGGTTTCTGACTACCCATAACGCCTGTCAAAGATCTACAAAGTCACGTGATTTTATTATTTGGCGAAATACACAGCTGTCAAATACGTTAAGCGCGCGCCAAGTCCGACCAAATTTGGCGCTAGCGTCGAACTCAATTTTAATGTCGATCGGAATTAAAATCAAGAGTAAACGCGCTGTACCTATCCGTTTTGAGCCTATGTTTCTTCAAGTGGAACTTGTATCTATTATAGCGAACTACTATGTAACAATGGGTAAGAGGATCTTATGGGACGCACGACTGATCTAGGATTCTAACAACAACTAACGCATTGGCGGTCACCGTAAGTAATTTAGGTAACCATTGTGAGCTACAGTTCATAAATAATGGGGTTCGCAATAGAAAACCAGACATATTATTGAAACACAAACATACATATTTCGATACAATACTTGTAAAAATACTCAGATATTTCATATTGAAGTGGGAGCCTTTTTTCCCTAACACAGTTCCTTTTTTTTGTAATTGTATACTTGTTAGTTTTAGTTTTAGCCGTTGACATTATCTATGCGTGTCCACATAAACATTTTTATTTCTGTACATATCATAAAAATAAGTGTTGTAGGTACTTACTCGCTTAGGTTTAAATTACAATTAACACCAATTCGTTGGGCTGATTTTGAAGAGGTATTCCCTGATCAGCGGCTCAATGAAGAAGCCCTGCTGTCAGTTGACTCGCATAGCTATGGACACTGAATGATACGATGAACGAGAACTCGATTGAATGGTATACTAGTGAGTTTCGATAAAATTAGTAGGGTTGCCAGATACGAGCTAATACTATTGTTATGTTAAATGTAGTGTAATACTTTAAATCAAAATATGGGCCGAATCACCAATACTTTTACTTTGCATACCATAATTTGTTGAATAGGTGTTACATAAAAATAAACTATGTACTCGTATCGATGTGGCCCCTGACGGAAACAGCATAGTTTCTACGTCAGAGGAGAGCACAGAATGCACAAGTATGAGAAACGCGATTCAAAACAATTGAAAGTAGATAATAGACAATAAAATAAATTACTATTCAATTTGTAGTTTAGTATTATTTTAAGACTACTAGACCAGACTAAGCTGGTTTGGTCTGGTCAGACCAAACCAGCTGACCAGATGAATGAAGCTAAGCGAAACAAAAGGAGTATGTAAGGATCGTAGCAGTTGGCGTTCTGCAATTTCTGCCTACCCCCAAGGCTTGAGTTAATGTACGTATGTGTATTCTTTTAAGTTCTTTTTATTGCACTATTTGGTGAGTATACCTTTTAGTTTGTTGGTACGTAAGTTTTTATTTCATTTATTATGTAATGTCTTAAGCAAGCATGGTGATTAATGCTCGTGCCTTCTCTATATGAGAAGAAGCCTTTGCCCTGCAGTGGGACAGTCATAGGCTGGTATTATTATTATTATATACATGTAATGTAACCTCATAAAAGGTTGTGTATCTGGAAGGCTATGATCAAATTTACGCCATGTTTACGTGGGTGTTTTCAACTGACCTTTCTGAAGAACATCACCATTAATGTCAGTGTATCTCCTTGTAGAGCGTCCCCTCTTGAAATATTATATTTGCATGACATATAATTTACTATGTTATTAACGACTACGTGTGACAAACTTAGTGTACAAAGGCGTATTAAGTCCTAGACGTCCATCAAGCTGACCTTTAAGACCTTTGTTTATATCTGAACGTTTACTGCATAAAATTATAACGCTTAAATTTGGTTCATTCAGAGGCAAAACGGTGGAAAATTGGTCTTACTCCGAGTTCACGCAAATCGGGGCTCTGCCTCCCCCCCCATTGAGTCCGGATGGCGAAACTGCCCAAGTTTATTATTGCGTCGTTCATCTTAGACCGTTCGCAGTTTCGCACATTTCCGCGTTGTGGGGGACTGACGGCTGAGGTCATTCCAAGCGATTCGGTTTTGGTGAATATGCGGGGCATAGAAGATGATTCTTTTCCGGAAAAGTTATTGGTGTATCAATGAATAAATAGCCAAAGTATAGCTGAAAAAAGAAACAGTATGTTTGAAATAATAAGAACACGAAGTAGCACTGAAAAAAGAAAGAGTATGTTTGGAGTACGGGATCATCATCTACGTAGCATTCTCCTAACTATGTTGGGGACAGTTTTTAGTCTAAATTCCAATGTTAGTTACAGAAATGGTTAGACTAAAATATCTTAAGTAAAATAAGTTAAGTAAAATCTTTCAGAACACTGATTAAATTAAATTAATGAATTATTGATTCAAGCACTGTTTCAAGTGATTTTTGGATTAATAATTTCAATGACTAAATGATTTTTGAACAATTGTTGGTGAACCAAATAAATAATACTTTTCAATGCATCAATGTAGGTCCCGAAATTAATTGTAATTAAAATAAATAAGACTACCGCCATCAAAATTGATTTTGGAAGTATAACTTAATGTATAACTTAATAATAATTTAAAATCTTAGTTTAAAAAAATAATTACAAAATGTTATCACATTAAATCGTATCGTATCGTTTTTTTTTACTTATATCGATTTAAAAAGAAACTGTGTGATATTGTTCAATATACATATTCGTACAACGTCAAATAGTGCATCAATTTTTAAATTTTGCTGGCAACCTAAATTCAAGTCTTATATTTCTAAACTGGCAAACGTAAGTGAATTATATTTTTATTTATTTTTTAAACGTTGTATCGTGGGTGCGTTTACAAACATTTAAACTCACATACACAAACGGCCAGCAGCCAATGGCTCAACCACTGCGCCAAACGTGTCGTCTAACAGTAGAGTTTAACAGAATTTTAAAAACAAATTCTCATTCAGAAACTGGTTGTATCTCGCTTGCAGTCGGACCTCACCAAAAATCTATCGATACTGTTTCACCCTTATCAGGACTGAGGAAGAGGACTATAAATTGTAATAACTTTTATCTTTACTAATAAAAAATATTAAATTCATGGCTTTCTTGATAAAAGCAGATAAATTGAAGATTTGTAGTTTTTATTTCAAAAACAGTTTTTTTTTCTGCTTTTGGGTATTTTATTTATTTTTTTATCACTATAATTAAATCGGCAAAATCTCCCCGTGAAAAGTTAGGTGAAGGAAGCGTCAAGTGACTTGTCAATCCTTTTCGTATGGGATGACAGCTCACTTCGCCTGCACCTATATTTTCACGGCGAGATTTAAATAAAACAGGACTGCTGAACGAAATAACGAACATAAAAATCAAAATCAAAATTCATTTATTCAAATTAGGCTGAGAATCAGCACTTTTTGAACGTCATTACGTTTACAAAAGACAGTCCCCCAAAACGCTCACCCTTTACCAGTTCCTAGTGTTTTTGCTGGGAAGAAGAAGTGGCGGAACAAACTGAACAACCCAGCAACACGTATGTCTGATAGGTATCAAGAACTTGAATCTATACAACATAATTATGTCAAAAAAGTCAATCATCTTTATAAATCATTAAATTAAATAATTTGCCTCATGTTAGCTAGCACACACCAATATGCCAAAATAAATAAATAAAAACTAATATATACCAAAATCGACAACTTACTCAAGCAAAGCCTGCTAAACTGACGACACGGTTGGCGCAGTGGTTGAGCCATCGGCTGCTGCGCCGCGTGTTGTGGGTTCGATCCCCGCACGGAACAAATATTTGTATGACCTACAGGTAGTTGTTCCGGGTCTGGCAGTTTGTGTATGTGAGTTTAAATGTTTGTAAACGCACCCACGATACAGGAGAAATTCCTAGTGTGGGGCAACGTTTTTATTTTAAGAAAAAAAAAAACTGAATAAATAAAAAGCCTCCAAGGCAGTCGAAGGGCGTGCCCGCTGACATGTGCAATGCTGGATTATATAATCCAGCATTGCACAGTGACTTTAGTGACTTAGTGACTTTAGTCACTGCCCTATAGATATCTATAGGGCAGTGACTAAAGTCACTAATCATAAACTATTGATAAACTAGGACCATCGAAGATAAGACAGTAAACATTCGATTGTTACTGTCGAAGCAAGAAAAATTATACCGAAAACTACTTGTCCAAAAAATCCTCCAATCGAGTCCAACAAATCGTAGGTACAAGTTCTGCACTTGACATACAATTCCGATTCGATATCGGTTTAAAAATAAATATAATCGGATGAATGACGAATGTTCGCCATACATCACTTGTTATACAGTCATTCGATACGGCGCGTATGATCGAATGGTATCGATAAATCTTTTGAAGGGATGGGGGTCTTGTTCATATTCGCATTTGTTTTTTTTTACACGACTGCATTGTTGTTTTAACGGTCGCAAGAACTAATGCTGAGCATGAAGTCCTGGATTTGAATCTGTGGTCGGGCAGAGTGTTAATGTGCTTTTCCAGTTGGAAAGTTTCACAGTAGCTACCCAGAGAGTCTGGAATTGTGCCCGGTTGATAACTTGATAATAGACTTGCTCAAAACTGCCAAAATGTAGGAATGCTATAAGTGCCTCTCTGCCGTACCCTTCAAAGAAAACAGGCGTGACGACGTTATATTTTTTTTTAATTGTCGTAGTTCAAATTAAGAATACACAAGAATATAGTCTTTAAAAAAGCTTTTGTGTGTTTACGTAGCGAATGCATTTTTTATTCAAATGCAGAATATCTAACATACTTCGGATGAATATTTATCTAATCCAAGCGAACACGTGGATACGTGACAAGATTTTAGTTCGAACACAGCTTATAGGATTTGCTGGATAGCGTCCGATTGCATAGGCTTCACTCAATCACACGATACGACAGGGATGTACCAGCCGATCGCTTCATCTTTTATTTAACTGTACCTAGACTGATGCTAAACCAAATAAACTCAACTTCGGGAACGATAACAAGAAAAAAACATTTATTTCGATCACGCTCAAAAACGATCAAAAAGTGAAAAAAATTCCCCAAAGGATAAGGCAGAAGAGAACTTAAAGTACACCCACATTTCACCAGCTACTTGAGTCAACCGAGCACAAATCCAGAGTCCGGGCTGGTACTGAGATATAACACATGGAAAAACCCAATAACACTTTACCCGTCCCGAGAATCGAACGCAGGATCTTATGCTTAGCAGTAGCACTTACGACCACCAGACCAACTAGCTAGTTACAAAATACAAAATGTTTTATTTTCTGTACCAAAATATTTCCAACATTAGTTTGTGATTGGAGCCTCCTTTTAAGCAAATAATGCCTGTATTAGGAGACTCCGCTCTTCCATAACTTAAAATTAAAATTATCTTAAAAGTGATACAGAACTTATTTAAATAGTGTATGTGTGACTAACGGAGTGTCGGTGTGTATGTGAGTGGGGTGCGTGTGGATGAGTGCGTGTGTGAGGGTGTGTGTGAGTGGGGTGCGTGAGGGTGAGTGCGTGTGAGGGTGCATGTGTGTGTGTACGTGATGGTTTATTTTATGTGTTGTAAAAGTGCTTCAGTACCTTCATACGTTAGAGGTTTTACCCAGTCAACTATCATTTTTTTTACATTCATGTAGTTGTTTAGTGTATATATATATTTCTTTGTTTACCTTATTGTATATCTGAGCTGAGCGTTTATTATATTGTATATCGGCAAATTTGGATTTAGTGTGTGGAATTTGTGTAATAATATCTTTCCGTCTCTTTGAAAGTTGTATATACAGACTCTATATACAGACTCTCTACTCTACTAGTTGGGTGATATATACAGACTCCGGACTGCAACTAAAAAATTCAGATGGGAAACCCAATAACGTTTTACCGTTTTCGAAGAGTCGAAAGAATCGAACCTATGAACTCAAGCTCAGCTGAAGCGCTTGCTGCCGACGAGAGTACTCAACTACTAGGTAAGCAAAAAAAATGAGCGCAAATCATGACACAACGTAACTCAACCTCCAGTAATATTCCAAGGACGGAACATTTAGTGCATAAATGCTTACTTAGACTCCAGGTATCCGGGCTAAATTCTAGCTTAGGAGGTAAATCTCGCTTTGCCAACGTTTCGGGATTAAACACGAATCCGCGACACACAGACAGTTTGGAAAAATATTTCATTTTTTCATATTCATAATATGTGCATATATGCGTTGAACTGTAAATTCTAATATACCAGGCTTTACTTCACATATTGGACTTATGTACCTAGTACATATTGGACCTTTGTAAGAGGAAATTCTATGTTTTAATAAACCACGAAATTAAATTCAGTAATTCAAATCTACGACCTTTTGAAGGTCGCGGGAAGGGCATGGATGCGGAAGGCGCAGGACCGGTCATTGTGGAAATCTTTGGGGGAGGCCTTTGTCCAGCAGTGGACGTCTTTCGGCTGAAATGATGTTGATGATGATGAATTCAAATCTAGCATCTAATGCTATATGTTTACGTCAAACTCAACACGAGAGCCCCCGTAACGCCCAGCCTTTCGCCACCCACTTAACTTCGTTCCATCAAAATAGGTTGATTACTTAAACAAATTACGACACCGCTAAACTTTCTGCTGCTCACCCCAAACAGGAAAATAAATCACAAAGATAAGCATCTCCAATCACCACCCCAGTTCCCTTAATCAATCACAGTATTTAATCAGCAAATAAGATAAACTTAAACAATTACAACTTTTCAAGATTACAATTTAAGTATGAAATTCGAAGAGTCGTGTACCTTAGCTATGCTAGGGGTTGTGGGTTCAAACCCTGGCAAGTATAGGTGTTTTATTTTGTAAGTTTTTCTTGGTCATCACTGACATCGGTGATGGTAAACCTCAGGTAACCTAGACTTGTTCTTAATAGGACTTATTTAGACGTTACTAGCCCTTATTAGTAATAATATCAATACGTGCGTATTACTGTCCCGCTTTAGGGTAAAGGCCTTCTCATACAGAGAAGGCACGATTAATAAAAACCACGCTTGCCCAAGGTAGATTGGTAATTTAAGACCTGTTTTTATTGTTATTAGATGTTCTCCTTCACCGATGTTACTGATGTCTGTGCTAAACAAAGGAAGTATATAGAAATTCAAAAAGTCACATTCGTACTTCCATGAATTTGAACCCAAATTCTCGTACGTGAGAGGCGGGGCCTTAAGACCTTATTACATGGAACTAAATTGGTATAGAGACAGGTCTGTGTCACACACCACTCTGCTAACTCCTTAAGAGTACAAAAGTGCATTCTTATCTTAACACCACATATAAAGTATATTTTAATCTTATTTGAATTACATTCAGGTGATAAATTATTCAGAAATAATAATTTCATTTTACGCTCACACTTTGCGAATAGGATCGTAAAAATTTCAGTCAGTCGTCGCACTTGGAGCTTGACTTTTCAGTAATTTATTTCTTTTTAATGAGCCGTTAAAATTGTTCATTTGAACAATTAAATTTCGTATGTACTGAAATAATATGCTCCATGCATTATAATCTAACACTAGCAACCCGCCCGGCTTCGCACGGTCTAAACATTTTTGTATTGAGATTTTCAGACAAAGTTGAAATTTATGTATATTCCAAATTTTAGATTTAGACCACACGTAGAAGTTTTGGGTTTACGTTGATAGTCAGTCAGGACAAACAACTTTATAAGTATGGATTAGAAAAATCGTTATTTCCATAACAACGTTTGAAAAAGTCCGTTTATTTACGCTTTGTATAATTCTAAATTCGAACACACAAATGCAATAATATCAATGTTTTTTGGAATCTGACAGTACGCTTACCTTTAACATTTTAATGATAAATAAGTTTAATATTCCTGTACATTAAAGATACCTCATTATCTCATTTGGAAATAAAATGATAGTTATGATAATCATAAGGGGGTTATACCTACCTACATGTAAGCTCAGGACGGCCTTCATCAGGATCCATCTTGCAACGTGGGTATGTAATTAGTCCACACGGTTATTTAAATAAAACGTCTTAGAAACTTGAACGATTTTACTTCTATAACATTCAAATAATTCTACAATTGCGAAAATGAATGGTAGTCAACAATATTCTGATCAATACTAATCACTTTAAAATACACTATGTATAAGGCGATGACGATTTGTCGAAAACGTGGTGCGCTTTCGACCGCTCTCCAAGAAATGAATCCTAAGATGGCCGCCCCGCTACCACCGACTCGACGCTCCGCTAGAGTGACGTTGACAACCTGTCACTCTGAACAATGTCATTCTTATGGGCGCCGACATACACATGTACATAAAAAATAAAACATATTAAAACAACACAGGCATTAGACATTAACGGAAGATACAATTTTTGAAGCTTATCTTCAAAAAAAGCCAGAAAAAGAAAAGAAGCCTAAAACACATTTTTCTTAGTTGGCCATATTTAAATGCCGTGTGTATTTTAATAATAGTTTCTAAAATGTAAATAATTTTGTTTTTATCCGCTCAGTTCACGCAAACTATGCCCGTCTTCTTTGCCCGGTTGTTGGGGATAGCAAATGGCCTTGGTTGGGCAAAGTTTTGTTGGTTTTGGCCTCAGAAATTACTAAGTAGCTGCGCAGAATTTGGAAGTAGGTGGTATAGCATACCACGAAAAGCACGTAAAACCTGATCTTCTGATATCCTGATCTCTGCCCGGCCGTGTCGGATTGACTTCCTATCTGAATTACAAAGTAAAGGTGTTGATGAATGAAGATTCAACTTCATTCATCAACACCTTTACTTTGTAATTCCTTGTGCATTTGACGGCATAATTCTTGAGCAAGGTAACAATTTATTTAACATCACACTATGACATTTAGAAGCATTTGAAACCGCTGGGCACAACTAGTATTAAATTAAAAAAATAAAGCTCATTCTTGATTGACATAACCAACCTCTCATTATGAATTCGATTCGAACAAGGCAACATGGGTTCAACGAAAAGAGCTCCACAATACAAATTTAAATTTCCACGCCAAATAATTTACCAAATTAACCGCATTTGTTCGGGCGTTGTATACAACAACTGTGTTTAAATTTAATTTAATGAGAAATAAAGTGTGTTTAAAGTACGAAGGAATTACTTTTAAAAGTTTTCGATGATGTGATGATATGGAATGAAATGGTATTTATTTCTGTAAATAGGTTTTAATTAACACTTTTAGACGTCATAAAATCATTTGATAAGGTTATTTGTGAATAAAAAAAGAGTGACAAAATCGTTTATTTTCCGCAGAGGATATTGATACATTTTTAAGAATAAGAAAAGAAACTTTATAATTCAAATGATAGTGTTAGTGAATATTTTGCTATGAAGCTAGCTAGCTAGCTAAGACGTAAGGTATGGATAGAAAATTATCAGCATTTGCACATTCGTGACAGCGGTAAGATATAAATACTGTGTACGTACAAAAATACATATATTACTAGTCTGGACTTTAAAAGAGACTGTGATCTCTGAGTTTATTTCGGTGTTCCTTCTCAGAGTAGCCAGGTAGAGAAAAACTGACCTAATCTAACTCCAAATTTTACGACGAAAAAAGGCGGAGGTTTACAATTCACCACGTACTTTTTTTTTCATGTATGACCAGGCATAACTTTTTACAGTGTAGTCCGATGTCGATATGTTTTTACTGTATAGAGTATACCTCAAAGTAGGTCCCATTGAAAATTGAAAAAAGAAAACTACCCATAAGTGTAGAAAATAGAGTATGACTGATTTTCACCAACTGATTTTTGTTAAATCCTATTTACAGAAATAAATAGATAAAATTTCATCATCATTTCATTCCATTAAGTAGATTAGAATAGAATTAGATAGACGAAAACAAATATTAAATAATTCAAATATAATATAGATGTGAATCAACTCACAAATGAAAAATTTTACACACACCAGCAATGGATATGCAACAAACATTACAATTCCACAAAACTGTGCAAACACGGCAAAATATATAATATATAACTGGGTACCGCACATAGAAACGAAATGGGTTTTAAAATGAGTTTGAGGGAAACATTCGCCGGGATTGCACCGGGAGCCGATTGTGCTCTGCTTAGCCGCCCGTCTGAACATTAGCGTAATCTTAGTGCCTCGTTTACTTACGTTTAGTAGTCTTAGTATAGTTTTTAGTGGAAAAGATTACAGCGCATCGGTGGATTGTAAGCTGATATCTAAAATTTCTATAAATGTAGTATTTTTTATATTTAGTTATTTTTTATGGCAACATGCGCCGTGTATCGTGGGTTCGATTCCCGCACGGAACAAATATTTGTATAGCCTACATGTAATTCTTCCGGGTCTGTCAGTTTGTGTACATGAGTTTAAATGTAATATAATGTAAGTGTATAAAAAATCAGGGGGCATAAAGTTGATCTTTTTTAATCTTCTCGCTAAAAGTTAAGTGTTCCAGCATTAGTATGGGATGACAATCAAGGTGAGTGTCATCCCATACTAATTCACATTCACTTCACCTAAATTTACACGGTGAATTTTACAGAATAGCACAATAGTTCCTAACAGATTTGTAATGATTATTTTTAAATTATTAATAAGTTTATTTTTATAAAAGTACCTACAGTGTATATTATTATGAGGTCTCACTATCGAGTTATGAAACACTTTCAGTTTCAGCCGCTAAAATATATATGTTTTTCTTAAAGTCTTTGAGAAATACCATGAAATATAAAATATATAAAAATATAAAATATTTGCTGTCAGTAAAATTAGAACGGTGCACGAGTAAATTTTATACCTTCTGCGGAACACAAAATATCTTGTTAGAGATTGTAAAGCGGCTAGTTTTTGCAGAATGGCTGGAACCTGCTATGTCCCAATATAGAAGAACCCATGATAAATTATTTCTATCTATATTGAAAAAAAAGAGTGTTGAAGATATTCATCTTATAAATTTTCATTTGCCTAATATTAAAAACAGTCTTGTTAGAGTTTCTTAATTACTTTGCTAGAATATAATAAGTAATAATAAAAACCTAGGTTTGTGTAATATGTCTACATTAATTTATTTTTTCAGAAACATCCTCTGTTGTCATTTGTATTTATGAAACGTTGGTATTCAAAGCATGATAAATATTCTAATAATTAAAAAGGCTAAGCAAAGTTAGTTTTTGGTCTTGATTTCACCTGACCCTGTGGTGCCAATATTGTAGTGCCTTTGCCATCGTTTCCTATAGCACAACATCTCGCCTGTATTCAATAGTTTTATGATTAGTGTACAAAATAAACCAAACAATCAATTTACTGACCAAAACATCACCATTGATAGACAGAGTTCAATACTCCATAACGTACATCTGCACATCTGTACAAGAGTACAGTGGCAAATGCATCGTTTGTTAAAATAAATCGAATCGCAGCGTCGAGTCGAAATCGCTTGAGCTTGAAATAAGACTTCTACTTAATCGAGATACCTAATGCTTTCTGATATTTACACGGACATTTGTCATTCTAATGGATTTGTTACTTCTTTGTTCGGTGAAATTTGGTGGTAAAGAGGGAATTGGTTGGGAACTTACAACCAATGTTCGCCCCTCCACACAATACACAACTAGCCTAGGCTTTTCCTTTTCCGACCGATGTAGCGCGGCGGGCGAAGGTCCGCCTGCGACGCAAGAGGTTGCGGGTTCGATTCCCGCCTTGGGGCAATTGTTTGTACGATCTACAAATATTTGTTCCGGGTGATCTGGGTATTTCCTATGTATAATAAAAATATCTATCTATGTAATGTTTTGTATTAAGTATATCAGTCATCTAGTACCCATAACACAAGTTCTGCTTAACTTTGGGCTAGACGATGCTGTGTGGATTGTCCAGCATTATTTATTTATTTTTTATTAACTATGATGGGGTCGGTTTCCAGTATTTTACATGGAGCGACTGCGTGTCTGACCTCCACAAAAATAAATCAAGGCAAATGCGAATGTAATTATGTACATGCTTTATTTTTATGAACATTGTAACTGCCGCACGTTGATGGCGATGATGGCGTCAGCTTCCAGTCTAACCCGATTCAGCTAAATACTATTATCTTACATGGATTTAAGTCCTATTGTGTGACCTCCACAACCCAGTTAGATACTGGGCAATACGATACTAATTGATAAGACTGGTTGTCAGACTTTCCGACTACCGACTACCCGTAACGACTTGCAATGATTTTTGGACAAAGACAGCCAGAACCAACGCTTTAGCGTACTTTCCAAGACACGGAGCAGTCTCGACATGTAATAAACGGTCACCCATCCACTGATTGATCTTGAAAAGCGTAGTACCATTTTATCTACCCGTATGGCTATTTTATTGTCATAATAATATTGTCAATCGTTTCACTGATTTTACATAAAATGGAAAGGTGCTCCCTCACTGGAAGCATTCGCCTGTAATGTAACGTTACAGTGTCGATTAGTACATCAGTAAGTGAGGAGAACCGATGATGACAGTGCGCAACCTTTATTTATTTAAAACTTATACTATCATTACAGGTTACAAACCTAATGCGATAGCTAATACTACTTGTAATAATTATTAACTGTTTAAAATAATATTACATTACTAACAATTACACAACAGGTACATTAATACAAAATTACTGATAACTAAAACGATACAACCTAACCTTATACAAAATTAACTTAAATATGTTTTACAGTTAAAAATTAAAAAGTAAAACAATAAAAGAAACAATAAACATAAAATAAACCTAAAATTACACTAATTAATGCTTTCGTAACATATTATATTTAAAGTTACTTTTGCAAGTTCACTAAAGTAACACGAAAAAATGTCTAACCTATTCTGAATTTCGTTAACAAGATGAATTGTAATGTAACCTGCAATGGTACAATCTGTAACATTGTTATTGAATCTGTAACATCCACTACTTATATTAAACTACAGGTAAATGCAGAGTCTAATTTGAAACGTAACATTACAAGTGTATGCTCGTTAGTCAGGGAGGCTGTATTGTAATTTAATACTCAAAATCAAATATGAAATGATGCATTTATATGTATATTTTACTTTATTTATTTAAAAATCAACACCTTGTCTAAAAAGGACGATGTCAAATTCCACTGGCCATTTTTTTAATAGACAAAATCCTGATCCGTTCCGACCTCAATGCATAAGACTCCTTTTCTTCAAAAAAGGAACACTCAATATCAGCCTCGAAACCGGTAGTCAGTGTGTCCATATATTAAAATTTTCGTGGCATAGAATGGTCTAGTTTTTTTTTCAAAGTGATCGTAAAAAGTAAAATACTGCGGTGTACTTCCTCGTTGAGTAGGGGACGTTATTTTTTAAATATGGCGGCGCTTCGTGTAGTTTATCCTGAATATGATGATATTTAAGTAGGGTAACTCACGAGTGTGTGAGATGGACCAGTTCGATATCCACCACATTACAATACTTTTTGACCGAAAAAAATGGAGGTTCTCAATTCGACGCGTATAATGTATTTTGTGCAACCATTTGTTATAATTCCAAAATTTTTGTCTTATTTACAAATATGAAAAAAAATTGCATTTAAAAAAGGTGGTTCAATTATTCCACTTTCCATACAATGTTTAGTGTTTTAGTATCATGAATAATTAACTAAAATGAGGATTTATAAACACACATTCTATAACAACTTGTTGTGTTGTTAAAGTTTAAAAAAAAAAAATGTTCGTAATCCAAGGACTGGTTGCATAAGCACTGTATGTAAGCTCTTTGTAAAATGATACAATTATCATCACTTCTATCATTTCAGCGAAAATTTCCACTGTTGAACATGATAGCCTCCCTCAAATATTTTTGATCTACGTTGGCCTCATCCAACGGTTTCCCGCGCTTTTCAATCCGCCTTGACCTACACGTGGATAAACTCATCAGAAACGAAATAAACCTGTTCACGTATTTTCAGGAAGTATCATCAGTCACTATCACGTTTTCAGAACCATTAAAGTACCCTAAAATACGCAGAAAAGTTCAAATTTATCATATCTTTTTTGTTTTCAAGTCACGTCAAAACCACGATCGATATTGCTAGTTTAAAAAAATAGGTGGGCTTAGGAGATTTTTTAAATATCCTCTATTAAATTGTTCACAGCCTTTTATCAGTTGCACTGCGATTATAAAGAACTAATTAGAAACTCCTAAACTCACTATCGACTTAGTAAAGGAACTTCTTTCATTTCCTTCATCCATAATATCCCAAGTTTCTCCCGGCTAATAAAATTTACTACTGTATTTGCATGGAAGTAGACGGTTTATTTACCTAACTTATTTCATTCATGTTCTTAGATTATCTGTGGGTACCGATAGCCTTTACTATATGAAGGTCAGCTTCCAGTTTAAAAGATATCAATTACAACTAAGTAACGTAAATACATAATTATATAATATATACCAACAATATACCAATAATTAAATAATACTAATACCACTTTCTGGTTTGTACGAAACCAGAAAGTTTTATATCTATTTACTGCGGCACTATTAGGATGATTTCAAATGTTCGGAACTGCTTTTATTTTGTTTTAATACTTCTAATTAACACAAATAAATATCTTTATTAAAAAAAAGGTAGAAGTTAACTTTCAAATTTCCCGCTTAAAACAGTGAGAGTTGTCAAATGACTTTGAATTACGTCATTATCTGATGAATACTATAAACGGTAGATGTCAATCAAAGATATTTATCGTTTATGAACGCTATTGACAGCTCTCTGATGGGTGTCTGCAGTCATGTGACACACAGTTGCTATTTTTAAAGCGTTTTAGATTATTTTTATTAAATTTAATGATTTAAAACAGAATAATTTAGGTTGACATATTAGCTTTTTTTTTATTTAAAAAATAATCGTTGCCCCACACTAGGAATTTCTCCTGTGTCGTGGGTGAACATTTAAACTCACATACACAAATAGCTAGACCCGGAACCACACACACCACACCTGTAGGCCATACAAATATTTGTTCCGTGCGGGAATCGAACCCACGACACGCGGCACAGCAGTCGGTCGCTCAGCCACTGAGCCAACCGTGCCATCAATTGTTCATTTAGTTATAACTTAACATGACTATGTGATCAGTGTCAACATCCCTATTTCTCGACCTCCACAACAACGAATAATTTATTGACACGTGACGGTGCATAACACAGTACGTTCAAGGTTTTATCTATAGATTGCCATAACATCACGCCTAAGCCGTATTTCCCGAATGCTTTGACAGTGGTTTTTATGTATAGTACACCCACATATCACCAGTTATGTTTAAGGAGTTAGCCTATTGCCATCAACCGGGCACAAATCAACATTCCGAGCTGCTAACGGGAGAATTCCTATAGGAAAATCACAATCACATTTTGCCTGACATGTGAATCCAACAGAGGACCTCACGCTCAGCAGTCGTGCTTGGGACCACTAGTACAACGAGACATCTAAATGGCCATCTAGATAATAATACCGTCCGTCCTGTCTAGTTAATCTTTCAGAGGCATGAGTTATATTCGTGTAGTTTGAACCAACATTTAAGGCTGTGCATTCAGAAAGTTGGGATCATTGAAAGAGAAAAAATCAGTTGAAACACACACGGTAAAAAAGATTAACACAAAAAAAAATGAAAGAAATGAAGCGCTTGCTCTTATTCGCTTACACGAGTATGAACGTTACTTTTACAAGAATAAGGTTGATATTCGTATGAAACGATTACTTTACTTTGTAAAGTCAAGATTGGATCCGTAAATCTTGCCCTTAGTCTCAGCCAACATTTCATAATGACAGAGTAACATAACCACCCACCTGTATTCCCCGAAGGGTTGGACTTGGGTGTACCTACAGTCCACTCACATTTCACTAGTTATGTTTTGAGTCCCAATTAATAGGGGGCGAGTCTATTGCCATCAACTAGGCACATTTAAAAATAGTTACTGGCAAAAATATTACCTATCCATAAAATTTATAAATAAAACCAGAATTCATTCAAATTTATCTACCATATAAGTTAACTGAACCCTTCAAGTTGTGAGATAGGCCGTTACCGCCATATTTCAAGTACCCACGTGTAAGAAAGTAATAAAACAATTCATAAATAAGTAATTCAGCACCTATCTGAAACACTCCAGCTAGATTCAGGTGCTCACATTATGTAAAAGTTGGGCAACAAAGAGATTTATTAGGTAGAAAGTCGTAAAAGCTAGCACACACTTATAACAATAGACTTCTAGTAAGTACTAAGTTTTATTACTAGATACTAAAAATGGTACGTTTTTCTCATTTGCTCACAATTTTTTTAACATAGTTCACAGTCATGAACATAAACACCTTACATTTATGATAGATTCAAGTACCGCACGTAACTTGGCAAGAGTCGTTAGATGCGCACAAGTCGTTTTTTAGGTCTCTTTGGTAGTCAAGCGGGACGCGGGGTATGAGGTAGCGTCAATCCGAGCGCGCGGTTGGTGCAACAGTCGACTGTTGCCTCCCGAACTCCCGATTACACTTGCGTGCACGAAAGATGTACCCTTTGTTTTTGTTGTGTTTATGTTAAAGAGTTATTGTTATTGTTTTTAAATTTAGTTTTTGTTACGAGTTGATATTAATGTTGTTGTTTTAAATTAAAAAATTAAGGCGAAAAAAGGTGTGACTTTTTGAGCATACTTTCCTCGTATGCATATTAATTATAACTCCCAATAAACTTTACGAATTCCACTCCCTTCTTCAACTTTCTTCTAATCAGATATTATTAAATATAAATGATGGCAATAACCATAAAATAATGACGATCAATAAAAGTCACCACTTTTTTGTTCCACTAAGTGCACGATGCGCGAACTTACCCCCACTACGCCAAAACCTTGCCAACTTACGTACCGGTGAATATACCAGCACTCGTAGCATGACAAATCCTATATCTGTTCTACCAAGAACAGACAACGTTCTTTCTTTAAAACGTGACATCTCTTCTACCCGAGCACGGGGCACCCCGTAGACTGTGAAGAATAAAAAATTCTCATCTCCTCAGTTATTTTATATTTTTAGGGGCTTTTATCTCTTCATTTTGAACCTGGCCATCCTAAGCATGGCACTAAGTGCACGATGCGCGAACTTACCCCCACTACGCCAAAACCTTGCCAACTTACGTGCCGGTGACTATACCAGCACTCGTAGCATGACCAATCCTATATCTGTTCTACCAAGAATAGACAACGTTCTTTCTTTAAAATGTGACATCTCTTCTACCCGAGCACGGGGCACCCCGTAGACTGTGAAGAATAAAAAACTTTAATCACCTAATTTTTTTTAATATTTTTAGGGGCTTTTATCTCTTCATTTTGAACCTGGCCATGCTTAGGACGATAGAAATCTTTCAATAATCTGTCATGTTGTCTATTCATCTGTCGACAAACCCCGTTTCTATGGTGGTCATGCTACGCATGCTGGTGAACTTAAAAATAACTGGCGACTTGTAAACCTATTATAGTTACAGCTCTGCTTGATCCTCTGGGTAATATAAACGTGATGCTACGAGTATGAGGACATCATCATCTGCCTAGCCTTTTCCCAACTATGTTGGGGCTGGCTTCCAGTCTAACCGGAGGCAGCTGAATACCAGTATTTTACATGGAGCGACTGCCTATTTGATCTCCACAACCTAGTTACTGGGCATCACGATGCCCCTTGGTAAGACTGGTTACGTGCCTTGGTAACGTGATTCTATAATGTCATGTGATAGAGCTACAGATAAGTATTATTCCCTTCGGTTGAAAATTGAAGCCTTGTAGCGACATCTATCTCGCCACATACGAACTAAATCGACGTGTCCTACATCGCGATATTAAAGTTAAAAAAAAAAAACCGTCGGGCTGTTGCCCACCAGACACTACACCCGTCTGGTCGGAGGTTCTCATCCACCATAGAAAAGGGAGGATTCCCTTTTCTATGGTGGATGAGGAACTTTACACCCTGTTCCTCATACCCCGAAAACCTCATCACTGCTGTTCTCTATGATTTGCTAAGAGCGTGTCCCCTAGCACGCAGTATAGCACTTATTAAAAAAAAAAAGTATTTATAGTGAATCTATACATCGTAGACTTTACTATGTAAGTCTCGTCACTGCTGAGGCTGATCGCATGTCAATATAAAACTAATCTACATATATACAAAACCAAAATTAAATTGGCAGCTAGGTTTAATACGAGTAGGTACTTAGTATTAGGATTATTTTAAATTTAACATCCAATGGTTCTTTGCGAATAAAGAACTAATCTGTTCTAATAGAAAAAGGGGGAATACTTAATAAAAATCCCAACCAAGATCACTCAGTCGTCAAAATACTACTCCGCATCACTGTCATCTGGAAACACGCCCAGAAGATTGGTAGCTTTACCACAAGTATTGAAGTCCCAAATCACGAACATTTTTACTGAGCAACCGTGGTGATCAATTCACCTGCCTTCTCTGTATGAGTCTTTGCTCTGCAGTGGGACACTAACATGCTGGCATTATTCTTTTTATTTTCATTTAAAAATGCGTTGTAACAAAGACGTCAAAAGCCTCTTAAATAAGCCTTAGATATATACACACATCTTTCAGTTACACTACGTACGAAGACGTGTTCCGCCAAGTAACGGCTTGTACTCAAATATACGCATCGTACAACGTATTTTACGACTAAAGCCGACATGTATGTGGATCCATGTACGGGTCTTGTGTACCGTCACTGTTAACCTGAGGCGGTATCAGATCCTTTGAAACATTGCTGTAGGATATGCATGCTTGAAAACGTGAATCCTTTGATGTTGCCTATTTTGTTTTCGTATGAATAAAATTTGGCCATCTCCTTTTTTCCGATTGATTTCATTCGTTTGTTTTTTGAAATTAGATTGTTTTCAAAAACCAAATCCCAGTGCGTAGGTTGGTGCGTTTGGTATACAAATATTTGGTCTACATTAAAATGATTTATTTAACTTTTAATAGGGAAACTAGTGCTTGCATTTCCGCGGGGAGTGACGTCATGTGCTGAAAAGGTTGTTAACAGAGTTCGGCTATGAATACTGTTTCACAAAATATTTTGTCTATAATTCTCTATCCATTTTTGTTAGCATGACATTGAAATAAAATACTTGTATTAGTAAAACACTTAATGAGTAACGAAACATTAACATTTATGATTATAATTACACATATAAATTCAGGCTTTTTTTCAAGCACTAGATACGATCCTTATATATTCCTTTTGCTTCATTTGTGTTCATATATCTGGTCATACATGCCGCACCGGTTGAGAGAACTACCCAGAACTACACACGTTACCTTTCTGAAAAACAGCACCAATTAGGTCAGTCCTTCTAGAGTGTTCCCTCCCGGCGTTTCCGCTTACATCTGCCTTATAAATACATTTTGTTAGTCATCTCTCATTCGTTCTCTCAACGTGACCAAGCTATCTAAGTGTACTCTGGTCAATATTTGTTGAAAAAGGCATGTCATTAATATTCTTTAAAAACATCTAATTCGGTATTTGTTGGTCTCTGGTTTGGACATCCATTCTAAATCCTTATTCAACAAGAAACCTCTTAATCATTCGACGCAACTATTTACAGAATGTAAATAAAGAAAGATGTAGGTACATCTTAAACAAAATAAGAAATCAAAGACAAAATCCGTTTACCAACACATCCATTAAAAACACCCACTTCAGTACCGTTAAGGTCTTCCGACATTTATCCCTTGTACGACGTTCATTTCTGCTCGCCTTCACGAACCGATTGACGACAAAATCCCGCACTTTTAGTTTGCCAGTAATGGACTATGCGCTGTACGCTTTGACGGAAAAATAGAAGGTCTTTGTAAGCCGATTCTCGAGGGCTTTTAAGTTTTTGCAGTTTCGTGAAATTGGGGTAAGGGAAAGTGAAAATGACGGTGTGGGAAATAACTCTGTAACTGACTTGTCGACTTATGTCATTTTTTTTAAATACGATTATACGTTACATATTTTCAAATAGATATAGTTATAAGCAGTGAAAGAATGGTGTTGTACATTTTTCAGGACGAATGAATCTTTCCGCAATGTTTATAATTAAAAGTTATAAATCTTACAACAGTGGTGACGAATCCCCTGTTATACAATGACGGCGATAGTTATGTACTAAGTTAGAGATACCTAACTTGTTATGCCTTGAACTTGGCCATGTTTTTGGTCGATGCGTTTTAAATGTCAACTATGTTTGTTTAGAAGTTTCAGTTCAACTAAACTTGACAGCTTTTATAAATGTTCCGTCTCTTTCTTGTTTTATAGGAGAGAAAGAGATGAAATTAGTCTTAGTTTAGATTGTCAATGAAGGAATCGGCACCATTGTCTATTGCATGATGTCGGGGAAGGTCACACTGTGACTATTCCGCACGCGTCGTCGTGAGTATTGCCTATGGTCTTCGATATCAAAAGAGGAGTATTTACTTTCAAAAGTTTTGTATTTTTTTTGTTTGCAAACAATCCCAAACATTACAACATTATTCCCCTTTTCAACCCTCAACTCAAAAATAGGGGTGTTATAAGCTTGACGTGTCTGTGTGTCTGTCTGTGGCATCGTAGCTCCCGAACGGATGAACCGATTTTGATCCAGTTTCTTTTTGTTTGAAAGGTGAATTAGTCGTTAAACCTCAACTCAAAGAACAGGGTGATATAAGTATGACGGCTGAGTATGTGTCTGTGTCTGTCTGTGGCACCGTAGCTCCTAAACGGAAGAACCGATTAGGATACGGTTTTTTTATTCGAAAACAAGTTTCCTAGCGGTCGTTCATAGACATGTTTTATCAAAATCTATTCAGCCGTTTCAAGCTCATCAGCTCTTTTTACTATCATGTAATTTCAATAGGAAAAAGGTTGAAAGAATTGGAAAGAGGTGGCGTGGAATCGCAACCGGTGGAGGCCTTTGCCCAGCAGTGGGACAGTTTGGGTTAGTAATAATAAGATTAATAAGGAATAACGTTCAACGATATATACATAGCATAGGCAATATCATGACAGATGAATTTCTCACATATTTCCTTGAAAATATCAAAGCGTCCTCTAAAATGTTGGCAAACCATACCTACATAAAGTACAGTCCCAGCCAAACCGGTCACTTTACATAAAAATGCGTAGTACAGTCGGATACAAAGTGAACTCGATGAATCACGCGTAACATGCACATATATTATTCTTTTGTGGGACAGAAATCTCTATTCTTGTATTCGAGATATGTTTTGTTGGGGACAGTACACACTTGCGTTTCACAGTTATTGAAAAAAAAGTTTTTTTTTGACGCAGCAGGTATAAAGTTTCTGTTTTCCTAAGTATACATAACATCACACCTATAATACCCAAAAGGTAAGGCAGAGGCATACTTATAGTACAGATGCCAGCACATCAAGCTACCCCAAACTGTCAAATCTTCCCAATTGCACATGAAACATTTGTTTGTAACTTAGTTGAAAAACTATCAAAGTTTGACAGTTTGGTATAGCTTGATGTGCTGGCCTGTGGTACACCCACATTTCGCCAGTTATGTTTTAGTCTCATATAATAGGAGGGAGTTTATTTTCACCGACCAGGCACATCAATCATCAATAATTTACAATTAATAAACGTCATAATTATGGTGCTAGATGTATAATTTCCAGAAAAAAAACTAAGATCAAAACGTAACGTACATATTAATTGAAAAAGCCACATTGGTACTTGCCCAGGTTTGAACCCACAACCTCGTGCACAAGAGGCGACGCCTAAACCACTGGGCCACACTAACATAAAAATAAGGGGGCATACTTTTCCAAATTCCGAAACCATTAGACAAACCAATCTAAACGCCCCCTTACATTGGGAAAAAAAGAGATTTCTACCGCTTTTAGTAAAGAAAATGGTGGATGTTTGAGAAATGTTGGCAAGAAAAAGTATACGTGGATTTAGATCCACAGAACATTAGGTGTGCCCACGAAATAAATATGAGATGTATACCGAGATTACCTACCTGAACATGTTCTAGTGTTTCTAAGTTGACGTTTATCGTGAATCTACTCAGTGAGGCTGCAAATTGTTTTGTTTTTTCTTTTATTTGACACTTATGTCTTTCTTTACGTATTATTGTTGCCAGTTTTGTAAAGTAAGGGTTTGTTTTAAGGGCTGTTCACTGTTTAGATAACAGCACAGTTTATTTGAGGGCACGGTTGGCGCAGTGGCTGAGCGATTGACTGCTGCTTTGCGTGTCGTGGGTTCGATTCCCGCACGGAACAAATATTTGTATGGCCTACAGGTAATTGTTCCGGGTCTGTTTGTGTATGTGACTTTGAATGTTTGTAAACGCACCCACGATACAGGGGAAATTCCTAGTGTGGGGTAACGTTTTTTTTTTAATAAAAAAAAGGAAAAGAGATTACGCTATACTATTTCACTATTTCCCATTTGGCGCAGCCGTAAAGCACATAATTAATGAATTTTTTTTTTATCGCTGCTGTCATTTTTTTTTTATTTCGATTTTTTGTTTTGTCATTATGTGCAAGAGTAAATACTAATTAAATGGTTTTACTTTCTTTCTAAACAGTGAAGTTTTGTGTGAACGTGTCATTCCAAAAAAAATAAAAAATATTTGCTATTTGCTATAACATTATAGGTAGTCTGAAACGCCCTTCTCAGATTTAAATATTATATTCTGAATTTAAATCTGAACTCAAAACGGATAGTTTGGGTGATTGTGGAGGTCACATACTCGTAGGTAGTCGCTCTATGTAAAATACTGGTATTCAGCTGCATCCGGTAAGACTGAAAGCCGACCCCAAAATAGTTGGAAATGAAGGAAGTTGTGAAGTATTTCTGCAAGTGTAGGTATATCAGGTTTCATGCAGAGGTATAATGTCTGCCGTATTACACAATCATAAGATTGTTCAATGCCTTTTCAGTTGAAACTTACTAATATCACAAATTCATCCCTGTTAGTTTTTATTTACTTACTTACACTGCACTAAATAAGGTTGTATTACATGTGGTTTTTGTATATATATTTTCATTTATCTCCTGAATATTATGTCTCGCTGGGCCATTACATACAGATTCGCGTTTTACGGTGACTACGAGTACAAATGTTTGTTTATGACGTCATAACTACTACGCATCTACATGCCCATAAGGGTAGGTGAAGGTGGAACATTATTATGTCAACGTCTCCCTAAATTTTAAGGGTGGTGCACCCCCAAACATTTTATATGACAAAACAACGTTTACTGGGTCAGCTAGTTATTATTTATAGGTTAAGGTTTAAAGAACTTTATTCTCAAAAAAAGGCACATAATAGTCACTTACTTGACAACAATATTATCTTAGACTAAGTTTAATACATCACTACACCAATCACAACTTAATTACAATACCCACATCCATCCAATGCATTCAGTGTTGAAGAAAGGTGCTATTTTCAATCAAATGTTGTGCTAACTGAGTCATGATAGTACAGTAATAATAGTAGTATGAAGTCTATGAAAATATGGATGGTATTCCAGTGTATCTAAACTAAGCCATAAAACTAAGTTCGTAACCCATCTCTCCGACCTAACAAGCGCACTTCCAGCTTGACAAACCACCCCACTTTATCAGGCCACGTACTAAAACCTTCCTTCCTGGTCCTACAAATGGCTGCTGTAACGACAAGCGTCCAGCCTAAATTGTTTGTTTATTACCACTGTTTCTGTCGCACTGAAGATTAGAAGGCCTTGAGACTAAGTTTAAGGTTTATAACAGACGTAAGGGTTGATACTGAAAGTATTTTACAGTTTAAACATAAACATAACATAAGTTTTATTTTACTGTTAATAATTTTACTTATATATTTTTTTAATATCTTAAGATTAGTATGTGTAAGCTAAATATAAATCCAGAAAAATGTACTTACACTGCATATTTACCCTTAAGGTCACAGTACACTATAACATGAACGTGTTAGTATAAGTGTACGACTATGATTTTGAAAGAGCGGATCCTTCTAATACAGGCATTGTTTGCCTAAATGGGGAGTCCAAACATATTAACATGTAATGTAATAACTAATAATACAATAAACTATTTTGTGGGGTCCGTGTGCCCATTCAGTTTTTCGAGAAATCGCGAAGCGTTTGGTCAACTCTTCACGTGACCAGAGGGCTGGCCTTTGTTTTGGCCAAAGAATCAGCATTGCCATTCAACGTGACAATGCTGCCAGCCTTCTGGGCACTTTCCACTATCGTTACTGACAGCGATGCGGATGAATTTTTCGATATCCTGTGATTATTTATTTTATTTTATTTCTTCATATATTAATAATTGTATCGTTTTAAAGAAATAAAAACCGTTTGGACTTTTTCATGTATTAAGTTAAAATAAAATTATACGACTGTTTATATTCATCTTTTGTATTTTGTATTTGTATTTTTTGTATAACATCACGCTTGTATTCTCCGAAGAGGTAGATAGAAGCGTGTCCATAGTACGCCAACATTGTGCAGCAGTCATGTGTAAGTTTCATGTAATATGGGGTTAGGCTATGACCACTGACCTAACACAAATCCAGGCTCTTCTGAACATCTATGGCCTATTTGGTGCAGTCGAAAGGCACATTTTTATTATTGTTATTTCTTTTGTTGTTTTTTTTTTGTTTTTATTTATTAAGGTATTGGGTTTCTATTTTTTTTTTTTGTGGATTTGTGACAAATAAATACTTTCACTTTCTTCTTCCTTCTTCTTACTTTCTTCTAAGATCCAATGAGTTGCATGATTCTTTTTATGCAAATTGTCTATAAATTGTCTGTTTTATTATAAATTTTGAATGCAAACAGTTTTAAGAATAAACACTCAGTGCTACCTAAAAGCTACTGCTTCGTATGTACTATCTGCAACAATCTACGTAGCCAGCCATATATTTCAACAAAAACTCCAATAGAATTGCTGACAGTCCACCTTTTTATCTTGTCTCCTCTAGAATCCTTGTAAAACTTTAACGTCGCAGTTCGAAGCACTCTGTGAACAATAGAAATGCGATTCTAAATCCATGTGTAATGCTGACACATTGTATTTGATCGATATTTACTACTTCGATTTTAGATCTCGACTTCCCGATAAAACTATCGATGTTAAACATTAGACTTATAAGTACTCGTTAATAAAAAATCGTATCTGACTCAACGTAAAAAATAATATTATATTCGGCTAGGTTTAAAATGAGCATTTGCATATAGTACCCACACTCCCATGAAATAAAGAAAAGAGGGAGAGTATTGTACTCCGGGATGATACTGAGAAAATTCAGAAAAAAACCCAATAACGCTTTGCCCAACACTGGCATCTCAAAAGTGACCAGTAGACCAACGAGGCAGTTTGAAAAAATGACCATACAATTATCGATGTTGTATAGTGCCACGCGAAGCCACGTTGATGATTTTTATGGCATTATCAGGAAAAGAGCTGCGCTACTGCTAGGCAGGTTAAGTAGAAGCACTTTAAAAAAAAAACGTTGCCCCACACTAGGAATTTCTCCTTTATCGTGGGTGCGTTTACAATCATTTAAACTCACATACACAAACAGCCAGACCCGTAACAACTACCTGTAGGCCATACAAATATTTGTTCCGTGCGGGAATCGAACGCACGACACTGGGCGCAACAGTCAATCGCTCAGCCACTGCGCCAACCGTGTCGTCTTTTGATATCGCATATAATGGTTAGTTGCAACAAACCCCTATTCTACCACCCCGATACGCCCACATTACCTCTTCACATTCCGCCACAGTACCGTGTGCCCAGTCTTTTATCAGCCGGACGCTGAAACGCCGTCGTTCGCGTGATCTCAGCCATTTCGAGCTCATCTCGGACCAAATGCACTACCTTAACGGTACCCGCTATTTTTGACCTCGTTTAAAACTCAAAGAGTAGTGCACAGACTGTTTTGTTGTTTAGTTTTCTGGGACAAAAAAATTTTTTAACCGACTTCAAAAAAGGAGGGGTTTATTTTTCCTTTTTTTTTAGGATATAAGTTCTTGTAATTCAAGTGTTATTATAAATAAATAAATAAATAATGCTGGGCAATCCACACAGCATCATCTAGCCCCAAGCTAAGCAGAGCTTGTGTTATGGGTACTAGATGACTGATATACTTAATACAATACATTACATAGATTGATATTTTTTATTATAGTCGTAGTTAGATAAAGATAGATTTATTTTGCAAATATGGGTGTTAATTATGAAAAAATGATAACAAGTTCAGCCATATTTTAACTATGTAGGCATGCAAAAATATACTAAATTAAAAAATATTTTGTTTTTGGAAGTCAAAGAACCCTAGATAACAATACAATAATGTGAAAAAAACCAGGCTTCTGGAATCTATAGAACCCCGTCCTGGAGGAAAGTAGTTTTTATTTATCAGAGCGTGACCAACACACCACGACGAATTCAATCAAGCTCAGTATTATATACACAAACCACTGAAACCGTCTGGCAGGACCCTTTCAAACCACCTATACCTGTAAATTGAATATATTACATAACTCAAAATTAAGAGCCATACTCAATAATACGACCAAATACCTATTTGAGTTACAATCCTTAGAAATTCGACCACCTTGAAATCCCTTACCAGCGTGCCGCGTATTATTTTACCTATATAACAGCATAGCGTTGTCTGTCAGTCTGTGTCGAATGACTGCTTGTGGTTGTCGTAATAGTTTGTAGCGGTCTCAGTAAATTACTATGTAATGACGCTTCTGCCTTCTCTGTGATACAAACCGCTGGTGTCAAAGGATGTTAGGGTGTGTGCATATGAGTTGAGTTAGATGTTATCATGATTAAAAGAACATTTTGACCATAAATGATCGTGTTCAAAAGACCACTATTAAAACATCCATCAGCTTCTTCTCGCGTGGGACCGATCGTTGTGGAAATCTTTGGGTCTATGTTTAGCAGTGAAAGAATGGAAAAAATATTTATTCAGCACAGGCTTAGGCATACAACGACACAATACTAAACATAGAACACATTAAAGAAGATCAGAAAAGATAAATCAAATGAAACAAACATAAATAACATGACATCTTTAGGAATGACGATGAAACATAGTTGGCGAAATTTGGGTGTACTATAGGTACATCACTGCCCCCTTCGAGGAATTCAGGCGTGATGTTATGTTGTGATGACCACTATTCTTTATGATGACGGATCCTGATCTATCTAACCAAGACTGTAAGGCTTTAAAAGAGACTATAGCGTCTGTGTTCGTTTCAGTGTCTTTTTCTGGGAGTTGTCGGCTAGGAAGCTCCGACATCATTAGGTTGAAATTGACATGTAGAAAAAAAGTTTGTGTATTTGACTGACGGACTAAATAGATATAGTTTTTTTTTTACGTAGGTGACATCCCTATTCTAAGTCACTTTTATCAAGTAAAAAGGACATTTAGTAAACTAAGAGATTCAGCTCAATTCAGTTTATGTCCATTGGAAACACCAGTTTTGTATGATATTCTTTTTTTTGCTGAACATATGCGTACGCGTCTCTATACAAAATTGTTATAATCTATGGTCATAAGCTGAATAGAGCTGAATAAGTGTGTGTACTCCCAAAACCTCCCTTTCAGTTTCCAACTACTCGACAGAGCAAGAAAATACATTCGCAAGACAGTACCTACCCGGAAAACGGTCACGATTCCTTTGGCGGATGCAATAAAACCATTATTGGGTGAACGAACCACCGATATTCGATGTCCGGAAGGAAATATCGTGAACCTGTTTCGTTGTACCTTTTTATTGTTGCGTTGGTATCAATAAATCATTTGGTTCCTGGCACTGACTGACATGATTTGACATACCATGGTATTTCTCCCAAGGTTACATTTTTTTTTACCCAAATCTTATTTTTCGCCTCGGAACCGTTTGTCCCACCGTACGTCCATACGTAAACCTTTGACTGTCGTTACGGGCACTCCGAAACCCGAACGTCTCATCATCATGTAATACCCAGTAACTAGGTTGTGGAGATCAGATGCGCAGTCGTTTCATGTAAAATACAAGCATTCAACTGCATTTGATTGGACTGGAAGCCGTCCCAAATACAAGTCGGAAAAAGCGAAAAAATGGAGTACTCCACTTATAGACTTCAGTATAGACTCCATGTGTAAGCATATCAGTAGTAAACGCCTCGCCTCGGTCTAGCGGTGGCCAGTTCTACTGCGAAGCATAAGCTCCCGGGTCGATTGACGGGTAGATCAAAATGTTATTGGGTTTTTCCATATGGAATTTCTCAGAAACAGCCCTGAGTATGGATTTTCGCCCAGATGATGACAATAATAGGTTCATCCCCTATTACATGGGACTTAAACATAGCCGGGGAAACTGGGTGTACTTATTATACTCCTTGTCTGCCAAATCCTTCCGGAAATAAAGCCCTTGAAATGTTACTCTAGTCAGCTTATGTCCATAGAAAACAAAGATTTTATATGGAGACGACTACGCATCCTTTCAGCTAAAAGAACGCGTACGCATATCATACGATACTGGTGTTTTTTATTGACAAAAACATAAAACTGAATTGAGTTTAAAAAGTCCCTGAAACATAAGAAGGATGATGATAATATATCAGGTAAATAGATACAGGAGGCATTGCAGCTTTGTATCCAAGGTCGGCCTTTAAGATACCTACCCTATTATGATACAAATAATTCACAGTCCTGAACTGAGAACGGGCTCATACAGAAACCGTCCACAATCAAGAACAGCGAGACCCTTTTCTCGGATACCTTTTGTAAGCCTTTAACAATATTTGTCACCGTACGTAGGAATTAAACCCTTTCTACACACAGCTATTCTTCACTTTTAAAATATCTACAGGCCATCAGCCTCTAAAGACAAGACAAAATGCTACTTTATATCGATGACTCAGGGACAAATGATAAGGGTCAACGATATGCCGCAATTTGTATTGTTACGCTCGTGTACCCGAGGCTTTATCTCTTTAGAAATTCACCTTAGTGCCGCGTCATATTTGAGATATGACGTCATTTTGGGTGACGCCTTTGTTGTGTACCCACCTTATATAGATTAGAGGGAGGGTATTGTCTTTGGAAAGTGGAGGTCATGTTCTACTTTTGAAAATTTTACTGGCTGGAATTTTTATTTTGTATATTTTAGTACCCGTATCTTTCGCTCTGATTTTAAACTCGTATGACATTAGAGTATAATTTTATTAATTGGTCATTCTGTTATTACAGGAATTCATGGTTAAATAAAAACAGCCGCTCGGGTCGATCCAATGTTAAGCTGCTCTTTCCGAGGTCAGTTTGTGGATGGGTGACCGTTCATTACATATCGTGACGTGCCTTAGAATGCACACTAACCCGTTGGTCCCATCTGTCATTTGTATATCTTTGCCAGTTGTTACAGGTATTCACAAGGCTGAAGTCTGACAGCTGCATCTGGTTCAACTGGAATCCGACCCCAACGTAAGTTGAAAAAGGCTGGCAGATGATGATCATTCTACTATTGAGTGTATAGTGTATAGTTCCTTACAGTTAAGGTTTTTCAGAACAACCATTTAAAAATAAGTTTAGTTTCGCTGTCTTATACAATATAACTTAATCTGGATTTATCTTGTGTCTTCTAACTATGTCGCGTAGGGGTTAAGGACTCTTCTTCTTGCACTAAGTTGTGGGTTCAAATTCCACCAAATACATATGTAACTTTCTCTTTCTCTTTTTTATTTTTCCATTTTTGTACTTTCTTATTTTTATTTATCCATTTATTTCAGGCATCAAGGTCCATATAAATATATACAAAATTATTTTAACTATATAAAACTTAAAAATACTATAAATATATATTACATATATATTCTTAGTTTATCTTAGCCAACACTGACAACGGCGTAGGAAAAGTCTGAAATCGCCAAACCACCTTTAACAAGTTCGTGCCTTCTCTGCACAAGAAGAGCTCTCTGCCCTGCAGTTTATTTATTTATTTATTATGGCACTCCAACGACAAAGTCACAAAAACATTCGTACATACAGGATTTCTTAAATAATACTATAGTGACTTTGTCACTTAAAGGTGTGCACAGCTTTTATATGTGTGATACAATGTTAATGGGACAGTAGTGAAAATTGTACCCAAAGCATTGTAGAATCATTAAATGAAATCAT
The DNA here is from genome assembly GCA_905147745.2 of Phlogophora meticulosa. Classification (NCBI taxonomy): domain Eukaryota; kingdom Metazoa; phylum Arthropoda; class Insecta; order Lepidoptera; family Noctuidae; genus Phlogophora; species Phlogophora meticulosa. The sequence goes on along the minus strand of LR990531.1, from coordinate 14,299,875 downwards.
TAAAATATTTGAAATATTACCATACACGATTAAAATTACTGTATAAAATTAGATTATAAAATTAAAAAATTAAGTTAAATTATAACACTAAATTAAGCTATTATATAAAATTTAAATTAAATTAAATTAAGAAATTATAAAATAAAATAAAATAAAATTATTGCATTGACATTACGTTTCAGTAACGTGGTGACAATACGGGTTAAGTACCTATCTAAACACAACATGAAAATAAATAAAAAAAACGGTTTTACAAAGTAAAAATAAAAATAAAAAAACGGTTTTACAAAGAAAAAAAAAAAAAAAAAAAACGGTTTTAAAAAGTTTAACAGTAATAGGTCGGTATTATCTTGTATCCTGACTATAGTCAAGTGCGAAAATACCATAGTCAATTATTAAACGATAAACATGAAATTTTAAAAGTAAAAGCAAGAATACCGAGAAAAAATATTCGCTAAGATTATGTCTTTTTCAATCCTTTATGCAATGACGTCAGTCCTTCCTGATTGGTCGGAAACAAACCAGCTGTTACATGCCATTGTTATATTCAAAGAACATTATTTCAGTATTGAAGATATGTTTTACCAATAAAAACGATATTACGGTCTTTTCGTTGGTCTAGTGGCCGTAAACGTAACTGCTAAGCATGAGGTCCTGAGTTTGATTCCCGGGTTGAGCAATGTGTTATTGGTATATTTCATTAGGAATTTCTCAGTAGTAGCCCGAATGTTTTACTTGATGGCAATAGGCTCACCCCCCATTCAGACTTAAAAACATAACTGACGAAATGTGGGTGGTCCACCTCTGCCCAACCCCTTGGGGAAATACAGGAGTGATGGTATGTTATGTTATGAAAACGATATTATTGGTATCCTAGTTTTTTGAATGTCGGGTAACACAAGCTTTTTTCTTTAAAAAGGTACTTGAACCATGCAATGTTCTGGTTCGTTATTCAAATTCTGAGCTAAAAAGATGGAAGACAAGATTGTGTTTATCCAAATTGATCATGTAGCCGTGGCTTAAGCGCGCGATGTAATAAATTAAACGAAAATTCTAACGCTGTTTGAAAATCGAAAATACTGTGTTTAATTTGGACAGCGTTTTGTTTAGATTATACGCGCTATTACAATGAGTGTCACCCATAGATAAAAAATGAAAATAAATAACTTTTTTGAACTAAAGCCTGCATGTAAATAAAAAAAATCGTAAAGATAATAAGAATAGAAAAGGAATTAGAAGCTTTGGCTAGGAAAAGCGGTCAGGGTTTTAAGACGTATTGTTTAAAATATTTCTTTGTTAAATTGTTTAAATAATTTATTCTGGACCAAACCTGGACAAATCCAAAACCCACCAAACTGCGTAATAGTTCGTCGTTGGGATTAGCAATCGTTAGTACCTAGTAGGAACTACGAACTACTACACTGACCGTTAAATTACGTATCCCTGTATCTTAGAGACCAGAATTAGTCTTAATACCTACAAACAATAAAGAAAATTACTGTCAAAAATGTTACCCCCACATTTTTTAATTAAACCAGTCTCCACAGTAGGGTTCTCTGTGTCGTAGAAACTTGTAACCTTCGAATTACTAAAAAAAAAAACATAGTAGCTAAGTACACACAGCACACATCTGTACGATTTATGAGGCGACCATTATACAATTAGAAATTGACACTATAACATTTTACTTGATCAATTATTCGTGGAACTGTGTGCGTGCGTGTATACACAGGATACACGCATACACACACACTACAAAGTACACAGTGTAATAAATGTGTGAGTTAAGGTGAGCTAAGACCATACGAATAACAAAGAGTAGAGCACGACAAAGACCATACCTTTACTGACATTCCTCACAAATGGCGCAAATGGAGCATTCTTTCGTTTGGTTTGTTGGGTTCGTGAATTAAAGAATTTCTCCGTACTTAAAAGTAAATAAACAATACTACGTCAAAAACTCGTATTTTCAAATTGAATAAAGTCGAACCGAATATACATGTTTAGGTATATTATTTACTCATTATGGCATTCCAACGACTTAGTTCACAAAAACATTTACAGAAATTGTATCTTAAACATTGATTAAAATACAGCGAACTTGTCACTTAAAGGTCTGCACAGCTTATACATAATAATTTAAATTAAATATAACTTTAATTTAAAATGATAAAGATAAAAAGAAAATACAATTAATAATAAAACAAATAATTTTGTCCTAGAAATGATGTACGTACATTATTCATAAGTACGTTCTACTAAAATCTACTACTAGGCAACTCAATGTCGGCGCTCAAGATGAGTGCCGGTTACTTTATATAGCTACAAGCCCCCAAAGGAAATTTCTCTTGTATGATCTTAAAAAGGTCATTCATCATAACTATAAAACCACATTAAGCCCATATAACCCACCATCTAACCAAAATAAACTTAGAAAAGAAATCATCCTTACCTTTGCATGCTTATCTCTGTAAACCCTTAAATAATATCTAAGATAACATATTATATATTTAACTGCCTTGTGACGTTAAATAAAGATGCTCAAAGAAAGCTTCCTGAGTAAATACGCTGACGAAATCAAAAGCTTCTCATGGGATGTTTAGGGAAACAATACGGATAAATTCCATATTACATGAACAACGAATCTTCGGTTGTCCAAGTTTGTATTTATTTTGATTCGGCTTACTCTTTACATAATATGGTTAGTACATATGAATTCTTTATGACAAAACGTCAAAACGAACGATTTTGAAATTGAAAACGGTCCCTCTGACTGTTATTTTTTTTGTTTTGTGAAACTTGATTCTTGATTTTCTCAGTAGCAGCGCGGAGACTGGATGTGTGCCCGGTTAATGGCAATAGGCTAACCCCCTTTTACAGTTGGGTGTACTGTAGAAACACCTCTACCCAACCCTTCAGGGAATAGGCGTGTTGTTATGTTGTCATGTAGTTTTTTCTTCGTTATGCTATTTTCTTTATTATTTTTTTCCATAAACGCACATCAAGGACCTGTAGCTTCCTCTCGTGGCAGGATACAATACCGCACGCTACGTCATAATTATCTGTCGACCGTGATTGGTCTCATTTAAGCTCCCATGCCCTCCTTGATTGAATATTGAAAGAAAATTGGCGAATACACGATTAGTTCGTTAAACGCATCGTTTTATGTCATCATAAATAATCCTCAACAAAATCGATATAATACCTTGGTTTTTGGCATTTCGAATTTTAAAATAATTAAAATTGACGTTACATTTACGTCAAGCATGTTATAGACGCAATGTTGATGTGAGCAGTATACATACCGGTTGCCAGTATTACGCACTTGACCTTTCAGAATCACACCAAAACTCACAATTCCCCATTCACTCTTACGAAATATTTTACGTGCTTACCCCTATTTCAACCCCATTCAAACCACATCAACATTTTTCCTTTTCACAGATTTGAACCTCATGAGTAGATCAACGTATGCAGACATTGATAAATGGGGTATGCAAGGCCCGGCTTACACGTCGTCTTATATTTTCTGCTTACCCCAAGATAAGGGATGGATGGTAGGGTCAGAGTACGTGACTTATGGTCAGCAATAATTTTAGTACGCACAAGGTGCACACTGTTGGCCCTTGTTATAACCGTAGAAGATAGATACTAATATGTTCGTGCTCTTTATGCATAGTTGATGTAGAATGACGGCACGGTTGGCGCAGTGGCTGAGTGATTGACTGCTGCGCTGCGTGTCGTGGGTTCGATTCCCGCACGGAACAAATATTTGTATGGCCTACAGGTTATTGATCCGGGTCTGGCTGTTTGTGTATGTGAGTTTGAATGTTTGTAAACGCACCCGTTTTATATTAAAAAAAAATGGAAGACGATAATGTTTGATTTTTTGCGGTTCTGTGAGATGACGGAATAGTAGAATAGGGTAGTAGCCTTAAAAATTCTGATTGGTCCGAAAGTTGAATTACTCAAAAATACTGAACACATATTTGACGACCGATGTGGCGCGGCGGGCGAAGGTCCGCCTGCGACGAAAGAGGTTGCGGGTTCGATTCCCGCCTTGGGACAAATGTTTGTACGATCTACAAATATTTGTTCCGGGTGTTCAGGGTATTTGCTATCTATCTATCTATATATATAAAAATGAATTGCTGTTCGTTAGTCTCACTAAAACTCGAGAACGGCTGAACGGATTTATCTTATCTTTGTCTTGAAATATTAGTGGAAGTCCAGGGAAGGTTTAAACGCTGAGAAAATATAGAAAATATGCGAGGAAAATACTTAAAACGAGAATTTTGTTTTCCCATACAAACTGTTCTTACCTGTCAAACATTTGCCCATAGGTTCGGTATTTTGAAATAATTACAATAACACATGGAGATATAGATTCAATAAGGGTTTCGAGTCGACAACATATATCCATAATAGTCGGACTATTTCGTATTTACATTTAAAACATGTAAAATAATGACACTTTGTTGTTACAAAGTGTCATTATTTAACACAACAGTGTACGTTCAGAAATATACTTTTAAAGATTTAAATTTGCCTTACACGATCCGAATAATCGCACTTTGCTGTGTGCTGATATGCCACGCTATCACACATGGAATGCATCATCAAAGGCGTTTCAGCGTCGTAAACAAGGAATACCACTTGAGGGACATCCAAATGTATTTGCCGCAGATGCTATAGGCCATATATGTATGTTTATTGGTGAATGTTCCTGGTCCAACATCGTTTCAACAATTTTATTGAGAACAGTTGACGGACATCTGTGTGCGACTTACCGTGAGGCGTGTCAACTATTACGGTTGCTTGAGGGCGATTCGCATTGGGATAATACGCTCAAGGATTCTATCATATCTTCATCACCGCATCAAATTCGTACATTGTTTGCGATTATAGTATCGACATGTTTTCCCTCGAATCCGGAAGATTTGTGGATGAAATATGGGGATGACATGTCTGAGGATGCGTTGCATCGTGTACGTTGTGATACATTGAATCCTACACTTGAATTTACTGCAGAGATTTACAATGACAAATTGATCTTAAGAGAAGATATGTGTTTATTGATGGCAAACAAAATGCTGACAGCACCCAACCGTTCCATGCAAGATGCAATAAACCATGAGTTGGGAAGAGAACGCCGGTACGATACTGAAGCTATGACCGAAGCAGTTCGCACAACCGTTCCGCAATTGAATCAAGAACAAAATATTGCGTACGATACTTTGATAGAAGCTGTAAACAGTGGATCTGGAGGAATTTATTTTCTTGATTCTCCCGGGGGTACTGGGATAACGTTCCTAATTTCATTGCTATTGGCAAAGATCCGATCGCAAAATGAGGTAGCCCTTGAGTTGGCTTCATCTGGAATAGCTGCTACTTTGTTAGAAGTCGGACGTACTGCACATTCGGCCTTGAAATTACCATTAAACATGCAAATCAACAAAACGCCAGTTTGCAACATCACCAAAAATAGCGTGACGAATGCACAATGGCCCACAAGAGGTCGCTGGAGGCACTAGACAGAACCTTAAAAGATTTACGTGACAACCAAAACATTTTTGGTGGAGCAATGATTCTGTTGTCAGGTGATTTTCGTCAGACTCTTCCAGTTATTCCTCGGTCAACTGTTGCTGACGAACTAAATGCATGCCTAAAATCATCTAATTTGTGGCAGCACGTTAAGACACTCCATTTAACAACTAACATGCGAGTGTTTTTGCAACAAGATCCAACAGCGACTGTGTTTTCGAAGCAGTTGCTAGATATTGGAAATGTTAAGGTCGCAGTTGACACCTCGACAGGATTAATAACATTTCCCACAGATTTCTGTCACTTCACAGACTCGAAAGAGGAGCTTATTCAGCGTGTTTTTTCGGACATAAAACAAGAATATAAAAACCACGATTGGCTAAGTGAACGAGCAATATTGGCGGCAAAAAACAAAGATGTCGATGATCTCAATGCGACCATTCAGAATTTCCTTCCAGGAGAGGCGTTCACATACAAATAAGTTGACACAGCTACAAACCAGGATGACGTAGTCAACTATCCTACAGAATTTTTAAATTCATTGGAATTGCCTGGACTTGGTAGCATCAGTTGTCATCATGCTGCATAACAAAAATCAACCTCGAATTTGCAATGGAACGAGACTGGCGGTGAAGAAATCAATGAATAACGTCATTGAAGCTAAAATCATCAAGGGAAAATACAAAGGAGAGGATGTCTTGATCCCGCGTATACCGATGATTCCAACGGATTTGCCATTCGATTTTAGGCGTTTGCAATTTCCCGTGCGTCTGGCTTTTGCAATGACCATCAACAAATCCCAAGGCCAAACGTTGCAAGTTTGCGGAATCAACTTGGAGTTTCCCTGCTTCGCGCATGGACAATTATATGTTGCGTGTTCGCGCGTCGGAAAACCATCGTCTTTATATGTTTAGGAACCGCAAAAAAAGTCAAAAAATATAGTCTATCAGAAAGCTTTAAGTTAGTCAACTGTAGAATCAGCTGTATGTACAGCAGTGGGCGTCTTTTGGCCAATATGATGATGATGATAAGTGTATTGTTTTTAATATAAAACATTGTATTAAGTTTGAATTGTTAACAAGATTTCTTTAACACGTTTATAGTCCAGTGCCCTATACATGCATCATGGCGAACTATCCCCACAAGTCCATGCCCCGTACATGGGTCACTATAGCCGACCAGGTACCACTCAAATTACTACTACTGCATCCGACAAGGCTGAAAGAAAGAAAATTCTGATTTATTAATTCATATATTATTTAGAATACAATAATCCAAGTGCGTACCTGGTGGTTTCATAGAGACCCAAACATGGAACATGAACAATATGAACATGTGATGGAAGTAATTTGCTTGAACGTCCAAGAAAATTGAATTATTTTGTATGGGGACTGTGAATGTGTTAATAACCAAACAAAATTGAAACCATGTAAGATATAAATTACTTAATATTTATATATGTGCATTTGGGCATTTACAAATATATTAATAACTCTTTACGAACTATATTATCTAAAATTTCCACGATTGGTTACCGGCTCTAAAGTACATATGGTTTAAATAAATATGGTTTATATTAAGAGGTAAGTGATACGAAGTTCACCGGGTCATCTAGTATATAATAAAAATATCTACGTATGTAATCTATATATATAAAAATGAATTGCTGTTCGTTAGTCTCACTAAAACTCGAGAACGGCTGAACGGATTTATCTTATCTTTGTCTTGAAATATTCGTGGAAGTCCAGGGAAGGTTTAAACGCTGAGAAAATATAGAAAATATGCGAGGAAAATACTTAAAACGAGAATTTTGTTTTCCCATACAAACTGTTCTTACCTGTCAAACATTTGCCCATAGGTCCGGTATTTTGAAATAATTACAATAACACAAGTAGATATAGATTAAATAAGGGTTTCGAGTCGACAACATATATCCATAATAGTCGGATTATTTCGTATTTACATTTAAAACATGTAAAATAATGACACTTTGTAACAACAAAGTGTCATTATTTAACACAACAGTGTACGTTCAGAAATATACTTTTAAAGATTTAAATTTGCCTCACACGATCTGAATAATCGCACTTTGCTGTGTGCTGATATGCCACGCTATCACACATGGAATGCATCATCAAAGGCGTTTCAGCGTCGTAAACAAGGAATACCACTTGAGGGTCATCCAAATGTATTTGCCACAGATGCTATAGGTTATTATATGTTGTTATATGCTATATTGTTATTGGTGTTTGTTCCTGGTCCGACATCGTTTCAACAATTGAGAACAGTTGACGGACATCTGTGTGCGACTTACCGTGAGGCGTGTCAACTATTACGGTTGCTTGAGGGCGATTCGCATTGGGATAATAAGCTCAAGGATTCTATCATATCTTCATCACCGCATCAAATTCGTACATTGTTTGCGATTATACTATCGACATGTTTTCCCTCGAATCCGGAAGATTTGTGGATGAAATATAGGGATGACATGTCTGAGGATGCGTTGCATCGTGTACGTTGTGAAACATTGAATCCTACACTTGAATTTACTGCAGAGATTTACAGTGACAAATTGATCCTAAGAGAAGATATGTGTTTATTGATGGCAAACAAAATATTGTCGTGTTTGGTCCTGACAGCACCCAATCGTTCCATGCAAGATGCAATAAACCATGAGTTGGGAAGAGAACGCCGGTACGATACTGAAGCTATGACCGAAGCAGTTCGCACAACCGTTCCGCAATTGAATCAGGAACAAAAGATTGCGTACGATACTTTGATAGAAGCTGTAAACAGTGGATCTGGAGGAATTTACTTTCTTGATTCTCCCGGGGGTACTGAGAAAACGTTCCTAATTCCATTGCTATTGGCAAAGATCCGATCGCAAAATGAGGTAGCCCTTGCGTTGGCTTCATCTGGAATAGCTGCAACTTTGTTAGAAGGCGGACGAACTGCTCATTCGGCCTTGAAGTTACCATTAAACATGCAAGTCAACGAAACGCCAGTTTGCAAAAAAATAGCGCTATGGCGAAAATTCTCCGAATATGCATAACAAGAGGTCGCTGGAGGCATTAGACAGAACCTTGAAAGATTTACGTGACAACCAAAAGATTTTTGGTGGAGCAATGATTCTGTTGTCAGGTGATTTTCGTCAGATTCTTCCAGTTATTCCTCGATCAACTGTTGCTGACGAACTAAATGCATGCCTAAAATCATCTAATTTGTGGCGGCACGTAAAGACACTCCATTTAACAACTAACATGCGAGTGTTTTTGCAACAAGATCAAACTGCGACTGTGTTTTCAAAGCAGTTGCTAGATATTGGAAATGTTAAGGTCGCAGTTGACACCTCGACAGGATTAATAACATTTCCCACAGATTTCTGTCACTTCACAGACTCGAAAGAGGAGCTTATTCAGCGTGTTTTTTCGGACATAAAACAAGAATATAAAAACCACGATTGGCTAAGTGAACGAGCAATATTGGCGGCAAAAAACAAAGATGTCGATGATCTCAATGCGACCATTCAGAATTTCCTTCCAGGAGAGGCGTTCACATACAAATAAGTTGACACAGCTACAAACCAGGATGACGTAGTCAACTATCCTACAGAATTTTTAAATTCATTGGAATTGCCTGGACTACTACCACGAAATATGCAATTAAAAGTAGAATCAGTTGTCATCATGCTGCGTAACATAAATCAACCTCGACTTTGCAATGGAACGAGACTGGCGGTGAAGAAACTAATGAATAACGTCATTGAAGCTAAAATCATTAAGGGAAAATACAAAGGAGAGGATGTCTTGATCCCGCGTATACCGATGATTCCAACGGATTTGCCATTCGATTTTAGGCGTTTGCAATTTCCCGTGCGTCTGGCTTTTGCAATGACCATCAACAAATCCCAAGGCCAAACGTTGCAAGTTTGCGGAATAAACTTGGAGTTTCCCTGTTTCGCGCATGGACAATTATATGTTGCGTGTTCGCGCTTCGGAAAACCATCGTCTTTATATGTTTACGCACTGCAAAAAAAGTAAAAAAATCTATCAGTCTATCAGAAAGCTTTAATCAACTGTAGAATCAGCTGTATGTACAGTAGTGGACCTCTTTTGGCCAATATGATGATGATGATAACTGTGTTGTTTTTAATGTAAAACATTGTATTAATTTTGAATTGTTAACAAGATTTCTTTAACACGTTCATAGTCCAGTGCCCTATACATGCATCATGGCGAACTATCCCCACAAGTCCATGCCCCGTACATGGGTCACTATAGCCGACCAGGTACCACTCAAATTACTACTACTGCATCCGACAAGGCTTATAAAGACAATTCTGATTTATTAATTCATATATTATTTAGAATACAATAATCCAAGTGCGAACCTGGTGGTTTCATAGTGACCCAAACATGGAGCATGAACAATATGAACATGTGATGGAAGTAATTTGCTTGAACGTCCAAGAAAATTGAATTATTTTGTATGGGGACTGTGAATGTGCTAATAACCAAACAAAATTGAAACCATGTAAGATATAAATTACTTAATATTTATATATGTGCATTTGGGCATTTACAAATATATTAATAACTCTTTACGAACTATATTATCTAAAATTTCCACGATTGGTTACCGGCTCTAAAGTACATATGGTTTAAATAAATATGGTTTATATTAAGAGGTAGGTGATACGAAGTTCACCGGGTCATCTAGTGTATTATATTAAGTATATCAGTCATCTAGTACCCATAAAACAAGCTCTGCTTAGCTTGGGGCTAGATGATGCTGTGTGGATTGTCCAACAATATTTATTTATTATTTTATTATATTTTTTCTTTTGTCACGTAAACCAAAAATGACGACGATATAGCGCGTTGAAATTGCGCGTGTCGTCACGCCGAGCTACACTTTTAACGTAACAGTGACGTCACAAGCCCCTTCACCTGAACTTTGATGTGCTGTATCATTGTCACTTTTTATTGATTTGAGTAAGCAAAAAATACTTGTCCAATATTTTTGGTAATCTTACTGACGGACTAAATAGACTTAAATATTTTTACCTAGGACACATCCTTATTAACTTAGTATAGTTTTAATTGCTGACCTTCTGTACTTAATATACCGCGTGAAATTTAAATTATTTGTGCGGCAGAACGATTTGCCCTCAGTAATATTATTAAAAAGATAAAAATGATTTACGCTCGGTATCAGCATTTAATTGGTTCGAAGTCGCTTTCGGGTTTTGTTCTCCACAGTTAGAAAGAAAGAAAGAAATACTGTTTATTCACGTGAAAGTGACGCACGTTGTTTAACAAAGATAAGTTTGAAGAAAGAGTTAGTTTTAAACCCAAAAAAAAATCCCAAGACGGAATTGTTTATCTGTCATTTGTACTTATTATTTAGTCTAATAAATCGATTGTACTATGACAAAAACGATTCTCTGCGGGAAAACAACTATAAAAATATTCGTATGTGTTTTTTTTCATGGTTATTAATTGTTTCACATAGGTACTACACACAGCTTACTTCATGGCTAATTTAACCCAAGTTTTGGTTGATTTTTCAAAGGTACATTCTACCATTATACACGCAAGCAACTACTAAAAAGTAAGTACTGGTACTAGTAGTACTTGTTAGTAGTACTTTTCTGCTAAGTAGCTTAACGAATTCTAAGAAAGTATTTGTTTTTCATAGGCCGGTGAAAATAAAAATCTATTTTTTTTACCGTCATTACTAAGTCCCGATATTTCGATAGCCTCAATCTTACTCCGGGGATTACAATTTAACTTTCTCCCCCAGAGAGGTAATTATTTTATGAAACAATTTCATAAATTGAACAGTTTTATATTAGCAAGACTTAATATATTGTAGAATGAAATATTCTACGAGACACTAGTCGTTACGGGTAGTCAGCAACCAGAAAGTCTGACAACCAGTCTTATCAAAGGGTAATCGGTTGTGGAGGTCAGATAGGCAGTCGCTGGATGTAAAATAATGGTATTCAACTGCTAACGGTAAGACTGGTAGCCGACCCCAACATAGTTGGGAAAAGGCTAGGCAGATGATGATGATGAAATATTCTACAAGATTATAACTGTTTATACGGGGTGGAAGGAAGCGTTAAAGACTTAAAGCATACAAATAATTTGAGGGGAACAATTCCTATTATATTATGTTACATTTTTATAGCAACTTATGTCTAATAATATCCCCCATACCCTAATAAACATGGATATGAAATCCAGAAGTTATACCATCCTATTACCTACAGTTCCAACTCAAGGTAACTAACTTAGATATAATATTGTTATAATTATATCTAGATCTACAATAACATTGTAGCACTGACGTTAGGCAAGCTAAAGTTCATCTGTATGTTTGTCCTGGGTTGATTTTCATCGTATTTTACCTAGGTTTATGTTTTGACTGACATTATACGTCATGTCGTGATGGCCCAGTAGTTTGGGCCTCGCCTATTGTGCAAGAGGTTGTGGGTTCAAACCTGGGCAAGTACCAATGTGACTTTTTCAATTTATTTGTACTTTATAAGTTTATTTTGGACATCACTGACATCGGTGAAGGAAAACAGCGTGTGGAAACCTGGATCTGTATAATTAATATAAGTCTGAAATCGCCAACCCGTCTTGAGCAAGCGTGGTGATTAATGCTCGTGCCTTCTCTGTATGAGAAGAGGCCTTTGCCCTGCAGTGGGACAGTACTGGGCTGGTACTACTACTACTACTACTATACGTCAGACTTTAACTTTAGTTCGAAGAATTTAATGGGATAAAAAGTAGGAATAAGCATAAGGAACAATCGTAAAAATAGAAAATGAAAAAATTGGGATTAGATTTAGCTGTGGCGTGATATTAGTGAAAACGGGCATAACAATTACAATATCTGACAGATCTGGCCTCCTCCTAGCCTTTCGAAGTCCATTACTGGACATAAGCTCTGAAGATGTTCTGAAGAGGGGCCAAGCCGGTCCTCCACCTTATCCATCCGCATCCAGTTTGTCCCCGCCTCCTATTTAAGGTGTTTGACCCATCTAACTTGGGGCAACCCACGCTACGCTTGCTGATATACACTCTCTACTCCAGAACTCGTCTGCGACATCGGTTCTTCGTCAAACATGACCTAATCCTGAAAATAAACGACGAAATACTGTCGAAGAAATTTGACACATTGGGGTAGCTTGAAATACTGGTATCTGTACAACCATGTTTAATTCGGACATAAGAATCATCAGCATTCTCTTCACGGAAATGCAACCGTTTATATACCAACCAAGAAATATTTTCTTTATCCAACAGCACTCAGAAAGCTCCTAACACAACATATTTCAATAATCTAACAACATTTCACCAGATCAGTTCAGACGTGGTCAGAATCCCGAGTGAAGCCGCGGGTCAAACTAATAGAGAATAAATCTTAGTATTGTATTATACCGATGAGATTGCATACGCCGATATGTCGGGTTATGTTGGAAACATACGGGTTTGGAGAAAGACGCCCACACAACTTTCAAACTATATTGGGTAATCTTCACTTATGGAATATATCTTGAGAGGATGTGAAGTGTAATAAGAGAGAAATACAAAGTAAACCTAATTTATATGCACATTGATATTCCATCTATACTGACAAAATTAGGCATCCCACTAAGTTGAAGTCAGCTTCCAGTCTAACTGCATGCAGTTGGATACCATGATTTCACATGGAGCGACTGCCTGTCTGTCCTCCACAACCCAGTAAATGAGCAAGATACCCCTAGGTAAGACTTTCGGGCTTCTGACTACCTAGACTGTAAAAAATCACGACAGCCGGGGTCAACGGCCTAACGCATTTTCTGAGGTGCTTACTCTTGCTGCCTCTACCAAAAGGTGATTTTGTGTAGAGAAGAATTGAGTGTATCCATTGAGAATTTTCTCAATAGTAGCCTGGAGTCTGGATTTGTGCCCGGTTAATGTCAATAGGCTCGCCCCTATTACATGAGACTTAAGCATCACTGACGTAATATAGATGTTACTATAGGAGGACATCTGCCCAACCCTTTGGGCAAAACAGTCGAGATGTTTGTACATAAATAAATATTATGTGATGATGATATAAAAAAAATCTTATTCTTTCAATTTTAAAAATCTTTCGAATGTGTGTGTTTTTTCCCAGATAAGGGAAGCTTGATGTGATGGTCTCTGTACCTACGTTACTTTTCCTACAAGCATTTGTGATAGGCACACTGAACGTAACTGTACAATACCTACACAGACACTGGTATCTGTCTTCAGTCCAATGAACTTTTGTTGCTAATCGGTTCAGAGCAGTCTTTGTACGAAATTTTGTTATCGACTGTACGCAGCGCTCACTCAAGGATTCAGTGTGTGAGATTTACATACTTATAGCTTGTCCAGAAAGGGCGAATTCGCCGCGATTCCTTCCGTCCAGAAGGGGCGTACCAACGCGGGAGCATTTGGGTTCTATAAATTTTGTCGCTCCGTTTCCTTGATACATGCACTCGCTCTGGAGTTCGCTCGTCAACTAGACGCAACAAGGAGTCTCGCGCGTGGCGAGAAATTTGCGAATTATTTTTAAATCGCGCGATGCTTGTAGACGCGACATATTCGAGCGTAGTATCTCCTTAAGGAGCTAATGACTTTCGCAGCGAATTCGCCCCTTCTAGACAAGGTCTTAGTTCTGTTAAGAGTAGGTAATAAACAATCAATCGTTTTGATTCCACTGCCCCCACTCGTCCCCGCCCCCACTTCCACTCCGTACATTTCCATCAGTCACCACTTCGCAGAGACAAACATTGGCATACGTACAAATTATAATTGTCTTGAAGCCTTGCCAATGTTTGTCAGCAAGCTTGTATTGTCATACTGATGAGTATTTATGTACAAACAGGATTGTGCTAAAACTGTAATGTTTACAGTACAATGTGTGTGAAGTGTGTGCAAATGTTTGGTGGAAATGAAATGTCTTATTTTTTGAACTTAGGTTTCGCTGCTGATCTACTGGTTTTTTTTTTAATGTCGTGCCGGCAAAACTATGGTTTTATTATGTTAGTTAGTAGATAGCTGTAGAAAGGCGGTATGCGTGTCGTGTGCGTACGCGCCCACGCGCCAGTGCAAATAAACAGCTTGTTACCGACACGACTGCCGCTCTGTCTTACTTGTCGTATTTAAGGTTTTCAGTAAGGATCATTTTCAATTCAACTGGAGTCTAGTTCATCTCATCCCGCACCACATTCTGGAGCTGCTACTTGGCCATGTTCTGCCATTTTTCTTCCTTTTTAATAAAATTTATTATTTATTTAGTAATTTAAACACACAAATGTGCAGAGGCGGACTTAATACCATAAGCATTTTCTATCAGTCCACCTTTTGGCTATGCAAAGACAAACAGTAATAGGTGCAATTTGAAAAATTACCATTTTAATTTTCTTATTCCAATGTAAATTTTTATTATACTTATTGTATCTACTGTTACCACAAAAACCTGTAACTGACGTGTATTGTGAGAAGAAAGTAATCTATTATTACTAATATTTGAGATCCACTGAGTAGACTGGCTCGTTGGTCTAGTGTTCGCATACACGACTACTAAGCATGTGATCCTGACGACGGTATAGTGCGTTGAAATTGTCGTCACAAGCCCCTTCTCCTGAACTTTGATGTGCCATTGTCACTTTGTGAATTGACGACCGATGTGGCGCGGCGGGCGAAGGTCCGCCTGCGACGCAAGAGGTTGCGGGTTCGATTCCCGCCTTGGGACAAATGTTTGTACGATCTACAAATATTTGTTCCGGGTGTTCTGGGTATTTCCTATGTATAATAAAAATATCTATCTATGTAATGTATTGTATTAAGTATATCAGTCATCTAGTACCCATAACACAAGCTCTGCTTAGCTTGGGGTTAGATGATGCTGTGTGGATTGTCCAGCAATATTTATTTATTTATTTATTTATTTATTAATTAAGTAAGCAAAAAATACGTGTCCAATATTTTTTGGTAATCTTACTGATGGACTAAACAGACTTAATATATTTTTACCTAGGACACATCCCTATTGTAGGTGCACCTGTGCCCAACCCTTTGGGGAATAGAGGTGTGATGTAGTTATTATTTCCTGTGCATTCTTACCCAAATTCAGTTCGATACGATTAATCTTACCTTGTTTATCTTGCTTGACAGCTTGTACTTAATAATATATTACTCACAAGTACGCTACGCCTCTTACCATCCCCTATTATTATGCGTACACTCGTTCCTCAATATAAAACCTTATATAAATCAATCGATCTTGATAAATTACACATATATGTAAACCGGACCAAACTGTAAGTCATCTGAAATCCACAAAGGATAGGGCTCCCTTTTACAACCCTATCGAATGGGGACGCCTATTTTATTGATTTTCGTTTTATTGAGAAAGAACTTCTCTTGACTATTTCTTGGTTGTTTCAGTGGTGTTGTATTCAAGATCATGTAGCACATTTCGAGTAGAAATTATAGCATAGGTACTACTTTTTATATCTTATATATAAAATTCTCGTGTCACAATGTTAGTTACCGAACTCCTCCGAAACGACTGGGCCGATTTGTATGAAACATTACATACACTACATCGGGTAGGTCTGAGAATCAGCATGATAAGGGTGACCCCTAAATATTGTATTTATTTTTTGGCTTAAAATGGCAAAACAACGTTTGCCGGGTCAGCTAGTAATAAATAAAATTGAAGTGTCTGTTTGTAATGTCCTGTAGATTTTTGATAAATGCATATGAAAGTTTATACGGTAGTTTTGTGACGACCCATGTGGCGCGGCAGCCGAAGGTCCGCTTGCGACGCAGGAGGTTGCGGGTTCGATTCCCGCCTGGAGACAAATGTTTGTACGATCTACAAATATTTATTCCGGGTGTTCTGGGTATTTGCTATGTGTAATAAAAGATATCTATCTGTGTAATGTATTGTATTAAGTATATCAGTCATCTAGTACCCATTACACAAGCTCTGCTTAGCTTGGGGTTAGACGATGCTGTGTGGATTCTCCAGCAATATTTTCTTTATTAATAAACTAGCTTGTCAAATGTTGTCTGTCTGCCTGTCTGTCTGTGTGTCTGTTTCTTTAAGGTAATCACCGAAACGGATTTTTTTTAATTCTACACGGACAAAGTCGCGGTCGCAGCTATCATTAATTAAAAGCCCAGGTTTCCTCACGATGTTTTCCGTAACTGAGGTCATTGATGTCTAAGATAAACCGAGAAAGTACATTATCAATTGAAAAAGTCACATTGGTACACGTCCGGATTTGAACCCACAAACTCGCGCATGAGAGACGAGACATTGACCACTGTGCTATCAAGATTTCGCAGCGACTGAATGTAGGTCTTATGTTCATTATTAAGCAGCAATATATCAACTAGGGTTCTAGACTGGAACATTTTTCTCGCCCTTAGATAACTCTGAACAAATGTCACTAAGCGCTGAACCCATGTCTCTTTTCTTAGATTTCTATTGTTTTATTTATCACTTTACCTAGTGTCTGAGAAAGGGACATAAATCGTGTATTTATGTTTATCTGTGTACATATATGTGCTATGTAGATATTATATTTACACTTTATGATACATACTAGCTTCTGCCCGCGAAATCATCCGCGTGAATGTTGGTTTTCGCGGATCCAGGCGACGTCGCGGATTAAAAAAAACTATTTCTATGTCCTTCCCCAGGATATAATCTATCTCCTTACAAAATTTCATTACAATCCGGTCAGCCGTTTAGTCGTAAAAAGGTTACTAAGGCATTTCCATTTACATTACAAACTAACTAACAAAAATGTAAACTTTTCAACTTTCGCATTTGTAATATTAGATAGTACGGATGTATATTTTTTTTTCTCTTTTCTAAGGAGTTAGACCTACCACTGTTTGTCTATACATTACTCGAAAGTTAACTGGTAACAAAATTGTGTTTTACTGTAGAAATCCCTTTCAGAAAACTGTACATTGAAATCTATTCAAATAAAAAACATAAAACGGAAGACTTTTTTTGTTTTTTTACGCCAATATTGCTCTGATAGACCAACTCTTGAGAAAGTTAATAGTTATTATCATATAGTAGTTATAGTTTATTTATCATCACGCCATAACCCTTAAGAGCGTGTTAAACGTTTAGCGTTAGTGTTAACGTTTAGCACGGTTGGCGCAGTGGCTGAGCGATCGACTGCTGCGCCGCGTGTCGTGGGTTCGATTCCCGCACGGAACAAATATTTGTATGGCCTACAGATAGTTGTTCCGGGTCTGGCTGTTCGTGTATGTGACTTTAAATGTTTGTAAACGCACCCACGACACAGGAGAAGTTCCTAGTGTGGGGCAACGTTTTAAAAAAAAAAAAAAAAAAAACCACGTGGCATAACTAGTATTAAAATAAATCAGCGTCATAAAAAGATGATGATAATGTGGAGACGCTCTACAACAGAAGTCAGTAACAATCAAAGCAATCTTACATAACTACATCTGACAGACTAACCCCTGATCACCAGCACAATACAGAAACACTATTAAAACAGTCATACACACTACACAGCTTAATAAAAGACAGCACAGCTATAACACTTGAAGATATAATTCTATGCATAAAATCGAAGTCACGAAGCAGTTATCTAGTATTCGGTACAACTTCGTGTTCATAACGACTCGCTTGGGAGGACGATATTGTGGGGGATTTAGAAGTGGCGATACGGATACGATACGATGTCAGATGACGATACATATCGTTTATTCGCAGTACACACACATTTTTCTAATTCCTCCGCTGTTTTTTTCTGATTAATTTCGTTGTGGGATCTAAGACAGTTGAATCGCTTCTCCGGGACTCGTCGGCCTACATTGTCTCGCTTTTCTGGTGTTCGCCACTGTTGATTCAGGTTTACAGAAGTTGCAGTGGAAGGACTTCCTCCTGTACCACGGGTGCGTAGATAAATATTTAAACTCATATACACAAACAGCCAGACCTGGAACAACTACCTGTAGGCCATACAAATATTTGTTCCGTGCGGGAATCGAACCCGTGACACGAAACGCAGCAGGGAATCGCTCAGCCACTGCGCCAATCGTGACGTCAATTTGGAATAGACTTAATCGCAGCTGACGTCATAGTACAGCCCACAAAACCTGTAAATTTTCCTTCGTTTACCACGGGTGTGAAACTGACTACAGATGATATTCCTTTGAACTTTCCCTTTAGGTATCCAACACTACTTTTTGGGAAAGTTCAATGACTCTTAATTTATAAATATGATATGAAGGAAGAGCTTCTGGTTTAATAATAACAGCCGCAGAGGTCAATTGAAGGTTAAGGGTTCTGCAATGGCTACGGTTGCTGAGGGCGATCCGTTAATTTGTGATCACCTAGAGACCTCTGATTTGATGATGAGAAATTGGAAGGCCCCCAAATGGATGTTGGAAACTTGTGTTTATGTCCTATAAGTATTTAAGCTCAGAGCGGATCTTCGTCAGGATCGATCGTGCAACGTGGGTATGTAGGTGGTCCAAACACGGTAATTTAAATTAAACGTCTTCGAAACTTAAACAATTTTACTTCCATGACATGAAAATAGTTCTACAATTGCGTAAACGGTCATCACTAATGTTCTGATCAACACTTATACTGTCGAAAACGTGGTGCGCTTTCCTGGAAGGGAATCCCAAGATGGCCGCCCCGCTAACATCGACTCGATGCTCCGCCAAAGTAACGTTGACAACCTGACAGTCATGAAAATGTCGTCCTAATGTGCTACGACAAGTACTTATTTTAAACCGTGATTTATATGTTGTGCTAAGTCTTTTGTGTGCACCAAATAAACGATTTATCGCCAAGACGAGCCAAGTGAAAAGCAAGGGCACTACCAAATTACCAAGCCATATATTTTGATGATGATAGATTGTGATATTAGAGCTTGTAGAGTTAGGGCTTACAGAAGCTTGGCTCTACATGAGATCTGATAACTTTTTGACATAGCGAGCCGCGTGGTCTCGTCTTGGCATCATTTTACATGTTGATAATGTTTTTAGTAGGTCTATCTATCTATACACACATGTACATACATACACATTCAGGACAATGGGACAGTCGCACCACGTAAATGAAGATTTTCAGCTGCATCTGGTTCTACTGGAAGCTCGAATCCAGCATAGCTGTGTAAAATCTAGGCAGATGATGATGGTGAGTAATGAAATATTACTAAAATGCAGTATCTTGAACTCACTACAAGACCACACCAATAAATCATTAATTTGTTTAAAAAGTTCTGTCAAAATTCAAAGTATTTGTGATATTGTAATTGTATACTACTACCGTTATCTAATCTGCTCGGTTTTGAACCCGATAGCCGTAATGGTCACCGCAGTTTTAGGATTCCGCACCAAAATATTAATAAAGGAACACTTATGGTGCTATTTTACTTCTCTGTCTGTCAGTCTGTCTCAGCAGCTTATTTCGGGAACTACAAATGCGACCTACTTACTTATTTTTATAGTTATAAAATATTGATATTACATCCAATCATAACAAGTAATTTTGTTTCAAATAAGACTTTTATTTTCATTACAATAAGAACCGAAATGGGGGTTTTAATTTTGAAAGGGCTACATTTGTAGGTACATTGTAATTTTTTTTATTTTCGACGAAAAGTATCCGTAACGTATTATATATTCAAATTGAAATAAATTTTAAATAAACTTTTATGTATTACAGTAAATATAGCTAACGAAGGATTCTTTTAATGGCGCATTATTTTAGGATTTTCGGTTGCACAAAAATATGTTTTCATAAATTAAAATGGAAAAAAGTTTACTAAACCGAGGTACGGAACCCTTGATGGGCGAGTACGGCTTGCTCTATTCCTGTTTTTTCCATTCCAAAACCCATTGCCAATATGTACACATTCTCTATGATTAGATTCAAAGGGAGAATGACCTCTATACGAGATCAGATCGTGGGATAACCAAATGTAGTAATCTCAATGGGTACATTCCTAAAATGCTAAAACGTTGGTAGTCGATTTGGCCCAAATAATTTGCAAAAGACATTGGGGCAATTTTTTGGGAATGACAACATAACATCACGCCTTTATTCCCGAAAGGGATAGACAGAGGTGTAGCTAACAGAGGTGTAATCCCCATGTAATGGGCGAGAACGTACTGCCACAACTGGGCACAAATCCCAGCTATTCGGGTTATCCCGGCTTTCATTTCTGGGTAGGGCAAAGTGTGAAGAATTGAAGATGGAAAAATCCAATTGGATTTTTCCATCTTCAATTCTTCAATTAATTGAAGATGGAAAAATCCAATAGGATTTTTCCATCTTCAATTCTTCAGTGGCAGCCTGGAGTCTGGCTTTGTGCCCAGTCAGCGGCAATAGTGGACTAAAACATAACTGCCAAAATGTGGGTGTACTATAAGTACACTCCTGCCTTACCCTTTGGGGAAGACAGGCGTAATATACATGTTAAATAGTTTCTATACATGCCATGCCTAGAATTGTAGCGGTCTACCTATGCAAATCAAACTGGAGATTGAAACAAGTGATAAGATAGTGTTAGTGGTTTGAAATGCTTTAAAAGAAGAGTAATGAATTATAAGTAGCTTTTGTACTCGCGTTTATTTTAGGCTTTGACAAGCAATTCGGGTTGTACTCTGCTTGTAATAATATAATTCAGTAGTGATTCGAAAGACACGTGGCGCCATCTATTATCAAAAGGAACTTTATTGTTTTTTTCCTCGGTAGCTGTATGTTTTTTTTTGACGAAAGGTACCCTATGTCCGTTTCTGTACACCTAACAACGTATATGCAAAATTTCAGCATGATCGGTACAGCAGTTTAGGCGTGAAAAGATAACAAACAAACATACAAACAGACTTTCGTATTCATAATATTACTAGCTTTTGCCCGTGGCTTCGCTCGCGTTAGGAAGTGAGGGGTTAGAAAGAGACAAAAAGTAGCCTATCTCACTTTACATCCCTTCAACTATCTCTCCACTTAAAAAATCACGTCAATTCGTCGCTCCGTTATGCCGTGAAAGACGGACAAGCAGACACACACACTTTCCCATTTATAATATTATAAGTATGGATATATTCGATGTTAGCTCATCTTTAATTTTGTAGGTTCCTATCATTAGTTTATACTTGAAAAAAAAAAATGGCTGTCTAACTTTTTAAATAAATGGCGGGTTTAACATCGTGGCATGTAAAAGTAATATCATGTACTTGTTCTTTTAACCGCTACCATTACGGCGAAGTACTTATCTCGAGGCCTGGCAGAAGGAAACTGAAAGTGTTTACACTGCCTCGATACTTATTCACTTACTGTTATTTCTTATAATTATAATTTTTTTTTGCTGTTTCACAATTGCTCGATTTCAAGGCACGATACGGAAATAATAACTAACTATTGAATTTTAAAGCGTATTATTGTAAGTAAAAGGTTTTGTTTACAAATTATCGAGAATTATTGATCTCGTGATATTAAAATTACAGAAATGATATTAATATTACTTTACAGAAAACTCCCACATTTCCGCATTAAAATAGTCTTCAAAGATCTTTCATACTTCGAAAGAATTTAACATTTAAAAAGCTTAATAGCTCCACCATTGAAAAACACAGATGTTCCTTAGAATAATCTCGAAGTTTCCCCTTTTAAGCGAAAAAGGCTTTTTGAATGTAGAATTAAAAATTTAATAAAGGTGGCGTCGGGAGACTCGTAAATTATTACCAGTTGCTTTTATCACCTTTTTCGTGGGACAATGTTTACTTTTTTTTTATGAAATGGATATTTTTATCTGGTAGAATGGAACGTTTTTGCCTTTTTAACTGTACCTATAATGGTCTTGACATCAATTTCGTTCCACGCGCCATTAAATTGTTAGAATTGAATCCTGAAATTATTTCGTGAAATGTATCCTTAGCTAAATCAAGTTACTTCTTTTGATGTCGACGATGTGAAGGAGATGACGGGTCCTTATTAACACGCTGTAAGCGGTAATAGGAAGAGGTGAAATTGAGGACGCATTAGGTTAATGTGTTGCTAGAAGGGGGACCTGGCATCTGGATTTATCCGGATTTTTAGTACACATACATACTTCATGTATGTATCTTATCTCATGCCTTTTTCCCATGGGGGTAGGCAGGGATTATACAACACCACCTGCCACTATATTCACATAACTACTTTAATGCTTTGCTTATGTTAATGCGTCTGTGTGCTCACCACGAATACTTGTCAATTCGAACGACTTTTATATTACAAATACTCGTTTTGAACTTGTCTTTCGATTACTGACAAATGCTTGCACCGACTGGACAGGTCCATTTATACTTGAGAGATCCTTTCCTCAAAAGATCATATCAGACACTAATCTGCATGTTCCATGAACTGACCAAGACAATGTCTGGACTTTACAGGAGACTGCGACCTCTGAGTTTGTATCGCTGTTTCTTTTCAGAGTATTGACAAACACCCAAACACCGACCTGATCTAATTCAATTTTTTTTCTTTTCATTTCTTTTCATTTCTTTTCATTTCTTTTCATTTCTTTCATTTCTTTTCATTTCTTTTCATTTCTTTTCATTTCTTTTCATTTCGTTTCATTTCTTTTCATTTCTTTTACATTCGTGCACAACACGTTCAAACATTCGTGCTCGACACACTAATCATACATGCAGGCCGCTTGCGAGTACTACGCACCCGAACTTTATAACACCGCACACTGGGTTCTATAAATGGTTGTGTGGTATCGATTGTTAACAACGCTCTGGTTTATTAACACGAGCGCACCCTGTATACACTGTGGTTACGGAAGTACATTGGTATACAGGGGAGATTGTTAGCCTGCATTTGTGGACATGGTTTTGGATACATCAATGATAGAAATCTGATAGATATAGTCTTTCAATCAGAGAAAACTTACACGAAATAGTAACGCAATATCATCATGAGGGTATTTCACGGACATTTACATCAGACAGTCCCCCAAAATGCCCACCCTTCAGCACTTCCTAGTGTTTTTGCTGGGTACAAGAAGAGGAGGAACAAAGTCCCCAGCAACACGTCTGTCTGATAGGTTTGAAGAACTTTAATCAATACAACTTATTTCAAAAATTTGATAATTATGTCCGTTATATAAATCATTAAATTAAATAATTTGCCACAAGTAAGCTAGCACACCAATATGCCAAAATAAATAAACAAAAAAACGAATATATACCAAAATCGACATTTAACTCAAGCAATTCCTATCCAACATGAAAACCTACCACAATTTTGCAAGCCTTGTCGCTAAAAACGATCTCTGACGTATCTGACATCTGACCACAATCCAGTTACTGGGGTAACACAGTACCTCTTGGTAAGACTGGTTGTCAGCCTTTCGGGCTTCTACAGACTACCCGCCGTGACTGTCAGAGATCTATAAAACATGGTAAAAGAAATACTTGAGACAAAATATACTTAACCCATCAACCAGTAATTGAAAGATGACAGTTCACCGTAGATAAACGCGCATAGCCATACATTTGGAGAGGTTTACAATTTAACCCTCAATATTTTTAACTCCCAAACCTCCCTAGCCGAGTGTTGTGAAGAAAATTGTGTCTGAAAATTATCTATTCAGTAAGTTAACAAGTTTACTTCACGACAACGTTGGAGAAAAAAATACTGAGATAACTATTCAAGCTCTTTTCTGTTACTTTGGAGAGGCGTTACTACTTAAATGGACTTCTTTATGTTTTTAAGTTTTAATAGATTTTTTTGTGTCTTTCTTGTTTTAGGGAACTTTTATAGTTTTGATAGTTTTTCTTTGCCCGATAACAGCATCTACGTATCTAGTCATGGATGACCCTATATTAGTTTGAGTTAATAGTAGTAGTATGGAGTCATCATCTGCCTAGCCTTTTCCCAACTATGTCGGGGTCGGCTTCCAGTCTAACCGGATGCAGCTGAATACCAGTGTTTTACATGGAGCGACTGCCTATCTGACCTCCACAACCCAGTTACTGGGTATCACGATACCCCTTGGTAAGACTGGTTGTCAGATTTTCAGGTTTCTGTCTACCCGTAACGACTGTCAAAGATCTACAAATGACAACCGGGACCAACGGTTTAACGTGTTTTCCGAGGCACGGAGGAGTCATGTGTTACGAATGGTCACCCATCCACAGACAGACCTCGGCAAGCGTAGCTTAACCTTCGATCAACCCGTGCGGCTGTTTTTATTTAGCCACGAGCTCCTCCTTGTAGTAGTATGGAGTATTGAGTTTTATATTTCAATTTAGGTTGATGACAATAGACTTGCCCCCTATTGCATGGGACTTGAACCTAACTGGCGAAATGTGGGAGTGTAGGTGCTCTCTGCCCAGCCCTTTGGTGAATGCAGGCGTGATGTTCAATTGTTCATAAACCCATTTTGTTTTATTTCCACCTGTATATATTTGAACAGTTGCGCGTATTAGTATCCCATCACAACTTATCGACATGCAACACAGGCTTCACAATAGGGATGTGTCCTAGGTAAAAATATATGAAGTCTATTTAGTCCGTCAGTAAGAATACCAAAAAATATTGCACACGTGTTTTTTGCATACTCGAACCAATAAAAAGTGACAATGATATAGTACATCAAATTTCAGGAGACGGGGCTTGTAACGTCACTGTTACGTTAAAAGTGTAGCACGGCGTGACGTCACGCGCAATTTCAACGCACTACATCGTCGTCATTTTTGGTTTACGTGACAAAAGAAAAAATACGTATTTTTGAGTAACTTTCGGAGATATTTTAAGGACACTACCCTATTGATACACTGGATCTGTCCAGTATTGTAATCTCTTTCAAAACTAGTGTTCACACAATCAAGTCATGCATTACCAGTATAAGCTCACCACTCATTGTACGGAGCTCCTATACAATGCTTATGCTTACAGGACATATAGAACTATATCGTCGTGTATATACGTAACACGTTCCATTTTATTTTGAGCGAGAGTTGTCGATATTTTCCTTCACCGTGTAATCCAGTGATAAATTGAGGTAGTATTGAAACATACATATAATGGGAGTTTGGATTTCACTAGTTCTATTTTTATGATACAGCATGACATACAACTGTGCTTACTGTACTGAGATGGTAGTTTGTCTTCATAGGGCTTTATGGCTGAATTTTCAAAGGCCTAGCAAAGTTAGTAGAAATGCTCATCCTTACACTTCAAACTAATTTTAATTCCGATCCAAAGCCAATATGATTCCAGTATTCATTTTGCAGTCACGTGATGCTATTATTCAGCTTAAACAAAGCTGTTCAAATAACCTCAGAGTTGCGTTTAACTCGCGCCAAGTCCGATCCCGTATTTGGTGCTAGCGTCGAACTCAAGAGTACGAAACACCGAAATTCCAATGTCGATTGACCCAAATTAAAATTGAGAGTAAGCGCGCTGGTTTGAAACTACAGGCTATTACAATATTTCAGTCAGGAATGCGTCATTGGTCTAGTGGTTATCCATGTACTGCTGAGTATGAGGTCCTGAGTTCAATTCCTGATCAGAGCAAAGTGTTATTATGTTATTCCATCTGGAATTTCACAGAATCAGCCCAGAGTCTGTATTTATACCCGGTTGGTAGCATTAGGCTCGCTAGACCCCTATTAAATGGGACTTTAACATAACTTGTGAAACACATATGAAAATACACTTCTGCCTAACCCTTCAAGGATTAAAAGCATCTATATTATGTTATTTAAGAAATAAGCTATTTACAGACGAGCACAAAATCCAACAGCAAACGAGTATAAGTTTCACATTATCAATTTTCTTTGTACATTGTAACATGATACAAATTAATTTTCTTCCATTCATGTTATTCGTTCGTAAACCCTGTTATTTTTAAATTCCCCAGAGCTTCGGTAGTATTACAGTCGGCAACGAAAGTTGGTTAACATTTCACTATTTTTCAGGACTATACTTTAAAACATTTAAAAAAAAAACAAAGAATCAGCCTTCTGGGCACTTTTCCCGTTGACAGTGATGCTGATGAATTTTTCGATGCCCTGTGATTATTTATTTAATTTTATTTGTTGATGTATTAATAGTTGTGTCGTTGTTTAAGAAATAAACAGGCTTACAATAAAAATCAGGACAAGTGTGAGTAGGTCTCGCACCCTGAATGTTCCGTTTCAAGGCTGTGTTCAGCTGCCCGCCACTTCCCGCAAATGACGAAGTTGAAGGTCAAAATCAAAAAACAAAATGGTAACAAACCAGCTAATTACAGACTATGCCATCAATGCCACATCTAGTAAAAATCAAACTTAATCCATGTTGTGTTTTGTTAAACTTACGATCGAGTATATATAACTATTTATCTGTGTACCCACATAATCTGTGCGCTCAAATTATAAATCTTAATCTTAGTGTGTTTCTCAATAAGTAAAAAAATAAATAATGCTGGACAATCCACACAGCATCATCTAGCCCCAAGCTAAGCAGAGCTTGTGTTATGGGTACTAGATGACTGATATACTTAATACAATACATTGCATAGATAGATATTTTTTACTATACATAGAAAATACCCAGAACACCCGGAACAAATCTCTGTAGATCGTACAAACATTTGCCCCAAGGCGGGAATCGAACCTGCAACCTCCTGCGTCGCAGGCGGACCTTCACCCGCTGCGCCACATAGGTCGTCAAGTGAATTATCTATGTTTTTCTTATAATAAATAAAGTTGTACTTGAACCTTAAGTAAATGCCAATTATCTAAGCAAGCCTGCTAGGTCAACGGGAAGTAGGTCTCTTAATTAATCAAATCATCAAAACATATCTATATTGCATCGATTTTTCACCCAACCAAGAGACTTTAGTGTTTTACATTAATTTCTACTTGATTCCTTTACCTGTTCCTGATTCCTGTCTGTCAAAACCTTTTTGTTTTGACAGACAGGCAGACGGACAACGAAGTTATCCTATGAGGGTTCCGATTTTTAGTTTCGAGGTAAGGATCCCTAAAAACTGTTGTGAAGATGATTTTTAACACAGTCACACCCACATGTGATACTGAGAACCATACGGTTTTCTTATTATTTTTAAATTCTGGGATTATTCCCGTGCTACCCGTACCGTATATAAAATATTCTCGAACATAATATTACTTTACATTTTAAAGTGCATATTAAAATACAAATATTGTGCGAGGAGCTGATCCTTCCTCAAACTGAAAGGAAATTGGTTTTGGTGACGTCACTACTTGACCAATACGGGGGCGGCAAAGGGTCTGACATAATTGTACGAGTATTTAAAAGACTGCGATGTATTCTATAGAATGGAATAGATTACTCTTTGTACGCCATGAAAACTTACAAATAATAAGTTTAAGAGCTACATAGGGTGATACAATGTTTTTAAGTACACAATGATAGGAGTAATTATTTTGGTATTTATTTATTATTATTTTAAATATTGTAAATTTAATGACTGAGGATAAATTTTGTAATTTAGTTGTTTTTTTGTGTGTTTTACGATCTATTACCAATTCAATATGGCAGTTTGAGTACTTTATGTGGCCGTGTAAACTAAATGCGATAGGGGTTTGTGTTGGCTGAATTTTGGTTTAATTTGATATTGATTTATGTATTTAAACAAAATAATATCTACGATTTTCAGAAATGTGCACTACTTTTGTGCTCGCATTATTAATAAATCTATATATATAAAAATGAATTGCTGTTCGTTAGTCTCACTAAAACTCGAGAACGGCTGAACGGATTTATCTTATCTTTGTCTTGAAATATTCGTGGAAGTCCAGGGAAGGTTTAAACGGTGAGAAAATATAGAAAATATGCGAGGAAAATACTTAAAACGAGAATTTTGTTTTCCCATACAAACTGTTCTTACCTGTCAAACATTTGCCCATAGGTTCGGTATTTTGAAATAATTACAATAACACATGTAGATATAGATTAAATAAGGGTTTCGAGTCGACAACATATATCCATAATAGTCGGATTATTTCGTATTTACATTTAAAACATGTAAAATAATGACACTTTGTAACAACAAAGTGTCATTATTTAACACAACAGTGTACGTTCAGAAATATACTTTTAAAGATTTAAATTTGCCTTACAAGATCTGAATAATCGCACTTTGCTGTGTGCTGATATGCCACGCTATCACACATGGAATGCATCATCAAAGGCGTTTCAGCTTCGTATACAAGGAACACCACTTGAGGGACATCCAAATGTATTTGCCACAGATGCTATAGGTTATTATATGTTGTTATATGCTATATTGTTATTGGTGAATGTTCCTGGTCCGACATCGTTTCAACAATTGAGAACAGTTGACGGACATCTGTGTGCGACTTACCGTGAGGCGTGTCAACTATTACGGTTGCTTGAGGGCGATTCGCATTGGGATAATACGCTCAAGGATTCTATCATATCTTCATCACCGCATCAAATTCGTACATTGTTTGCGATTATAGTATCGACATGTTTTCCCTCGAATCCGGAAGATTTGTGGATGAAATATGGGGATGACATGTCTGAGGATGCGTTGCATCGTGTACGTTGTGATACATTGAATCCTACACTTGAATTTACTGCAGAGATTTACAATGACAAATTGATCTTAAGAGAAGATATGTGTTTATTGATGGCAAACAAAATGCTGACAGCACCCAACCGTTCCATGCAAGATGCAATAAACCATGAGTTGGGAAGAGAACCCCGGTACGATACTGAAGCTATGACCGAAGCAGTTCGCACAACCGTTCCGCAATTGAATCAAGAACAAAAGATTGCGTACGATACTTTGATAGAAGCTGTAAACAGTGGATCTGGAGGAATTTACTTTCTTGATTCTCCCGGGGGTACTGGGAAAATGTTCCTAATTTCATTGCTATTGGCAAAGATCCGATCGCAAAATGAGGTAGCCCTTGCGTTGGCTTCACCTGGAATAGCTGCAACTTTGTTAGAAGGCGGACGAACTGCACATTCGGCCTTGAAATTACCATTAAACATGCAAAACAACGAAACGCCAGTTTGCAACATCGCCAAAAATAGCGCGACGAATGCACAATGGCCCACAAGAGGTCGCTGGAGGAACTAGACAGAATCTTAAAAGATTTACGAGACAACCAAAACATTTTTGGTGGAGCAATGATTCTGTTGTCAGGTGGTTTTCGTCAGACTCTTCCAGTTATTCCACGATCAACTGTTGCTGACGAACTAAATGCGTGCCTAAAATCATCTAATTTGTGGTGGCACGTTAAGACACTCCATTTAACAACTAACATGCGAGTGTTTTTGCAACAAGATCAAACTGCGACTGTGTTTTCGAACAGTTGCTAGATATTGGAAATGTTTAGGTCGCAGTTGACACCTCGACAGGATTAATAACATTTCCCACAGATTTCTGTCACTTCACAGACTCGAAAGAGGAGCTTATTCAGCGTGTTTTTTCGGACATAAAACAAGAATATAATAACCACGATTGGCAAAGTGAACGAGCAATATTGGCGGCAAAAAACAAAGATGTCGATGATCTCAATGCGACCATTCAGAATTTCCTTCCAGGAGAGTCGTTCACATACAAATCAGTTGACACAGCTACAAACCAGGATGACGTAGTCAACTATCCTACAGAATTTTTAAATTCATTGGAATTGCCTGGACTAACACCACATAATTTGCAATTAAAAGTAGGATCAGTTGTCATCATGCTGCGTAACAAAAATCAACCTCGAATTTGCAATGGAACGAGACTGGTGGTGAAGAAACTAATGAATAACGTCATTGAAGCTAAAATCATCAAGGGAAAATACAAAGGAGAGGATGTCTTGATCCCGCGTATACCGATGATTCCAACGGATTTGCCATTCGATTTTAGGCGTTTGCAATTTCCCGTGCGTCTGGCTTCTGCAATGACCATCAACAAATCCCAAGGCCAAACGTTGCAAGTTTGCGGAATCAACTTGGAGTTTCCCTGCTTCGCGCATGGACAATTATATGTTGCGTGTTCGCGCGTCGGAAAACCATCGTCTTTGTATGTTTACGCACCGCAAACAAAGTCAAAAAATATAGTCTATCAGAAAGCTTTAAGTTAATCAACTGTAGAATCAGCTGTATGTACAGCAGTGGATGTCTTTTGGCCAATATGATGATGATGATAAGTGTGTTGTTTTTAATGTAAAACATTGTATTAATTTTGAATTGTTAACAAGATTTCTTTAACACGTTCATAGTCCAGTGCCCTATACATGCATCATGGCGAACTATCCCCACATGTCCATGCCCCGTACATGGGTCACTACAGCCGACCAGGTACCACTTAAATTACTACTACTGCATCCGACAAGGCTTATAAAGAAAATTCTGATTTATTAATTCATATATTATTTAGAATACAATAATCCAAGTGCGTACCTGGTGGTTTCATAGTGACCCAAACATGGAGCATGAACAATATGAACATGTGATGGAAGTAATTTGCTTGAACGTCCAAGAAAATTGAATTATTTTGTATGGGGACTGTGAATGTGTTAATAACCAAACAAAATTAAAACCATGTAAGATATAAATTACTTAATATTTATATATGTGCATTTGGGCATTTACAAATATATTAATAACTCTTTACGAACCATATTATCTAAAATTTCCACGATTGGTTACCGGCTCTAAAGTACATATGGTTTAAATAAATATTGTTTATATTAAGAGGTAGGTGATACGAAGTTCACCGGGTCATCTAGTATATATATATATATATATATATATAGTTGTGTGAATATGTAAACAAAATCGTGATAACCAGTGGTTAAAACTCCACCTCTTGTTCCCTCAAACGTAACTGAAATCTAAACTGAAATTGAAAACTTCAAGCTGATTTCTCGTCCTGAACGACCATGACCATTTGAAAACTGACGAATTTTGTATCATACAATCTTTCAATTTCCCCAACGAATTTAAGTTTTGTTTATTTTTAGGGCAACATTCAGAGACGATACAACTGCTTTCATCTGTCGCCGACACTGTCTCACTGTACCTAGTCTATGTATACAGAGACGACATCTAACAACACACACTGAGCCTAAGAAGTGGATATAGATTTTAGAAAGTAAGTAAGTAGGTAAGTAAAATATAAAAAATGCTACAGATATTTTTGTATGGGACACATTCCGCCATAGTAAAATAATCATCATCTGGATGTCAGACTTTCGGGTTTTTTGCTACCCATAACGACTGTCAAAGATCTATAAATGACAGCCAGGACCAACGGCTTAGTGTGCTTTCCGAGGCACGGAGGAGTGTCGATATGTTACGAACGGTCACCCACCCACAGACTGACCTCGACAAGCGTAGCTTGACCTTCGATCAACCCGTGCGACTGTTTTTATTTAGCCTCCAGCTCCTAGTAGTGAGTGAAATAAATTTGTAAGACATTTTAACCTTATTAAAATTTACAAAAAAAGGTACATACGAGTACATCAACATAAAAAACAAAAC
Source organism: Phlogophora meticulosa (assembly GCA_905147745.2). Lineage (NCBI taxonomy): Eukaryota > Metazoa > Arthropoda > Insecta > Lepidoptera > Noctuidae > Phlogophora > Phlogophora meticulosa. The sequence continues at coordinate 14,267,757 of LR990531.1, read as the reverse complement.
AATATTAAACAACCACAATTATTCAAATGCTTGAACATACGAGTATATTTCGCTATCCAACTAGCTTAGCCGTTCTATAAACAGCCTAGCCTTTTTTCAAAATGGCGCCACTCTACCAGCGGCCGAATGATATTGAGTCATTCAATCAAGCAGCTAGGCAAATTACTTGGATTGATAACGTTTAAGTACTTACCTGGCCTAGAAAGCGGCCGACAAGCGCTACATTAAAGTTCTTTTCTTTCTTTCTTTGCGTAAAAAGTTGCCCAACACTAAGAATTTCTCCTGTATCTTGGGTGCGTTCACAAACATTTAAACTCACATACACAACAGCCAGACCCGGAACCACTACCTGTAGGCCGTAACAAATATTTGTGCCGTGCCGGGATTGAACCCGCGACAAGCAGCGCACCAGTCAATCGCTCAGCTACTGCGCCAAACATGTCTTCAACGCAAGTTGGTCGCATACGAGATTAGAGTTTAGTCATGTCAAAAGTCGGCATAATATGTGAACAGCGTTACATGAGTGAGTTTGTTTAGTAAATTTTGCATTAGACGCATTAACCGCACAAGCCATTCGCGCTGGTTGAACAATGCCTTTTAATAAAAAGGCTACGCTGTTAAATTGAAAGACTAATTCCGCAAGTTGGCTGCGACAACGGATATCAAGCTACGACAGTAAAGCTGTTAATTGACGACATGAGTTGACGACACGTTTGGCGCAGTGGTTGAGCCATCGGCTGCTGCGCCGCGTGTTGTGGGTTCGATCCCCGCACGGAACAAATATTTGTATGACCTACAGGTAGTTGTTCCGGGTCTGGCTGTTTGTGTATGTGAGTTTAAATGTTTGTAAACGCACCCACGATACAGGAGAAATTCCTAGTGTGGGGCAACGTTATTTAAAAAAAATAAAAAAAATTAAAAAAAATTATAAGGCTATGAAATGAAACAATGACACGATATTTATTTCTAAGAACAGTAATTAAAAAACAATTGAACACGTCATAAAATGGAATACATTAGTTGATTAGATCGGTGTTTCCCTACCTGACTATTCTGAGAAGAAAAACGGAAAGAAACTCAGAGGTTAGTCTTTTTAAAGTCCAGACATTATCTTTGTCAGATCATGTGTGGAGCATGCAGATTAGAGTCTAAGATTAACCAATCAATTGCGAATTAGCAGAGACTATAAAAAAAAAATCTATAGTTACAAGTGACTAATGTCGCTATTGATCACTCAAGAGGTAGCCTAATTTGCTGCGACGTAGGTATACACCAACATCACCCTAAAATTCAACAAATATAATTAATATCAAAACAGAATGTACACATATTTATTTAGTGTTTTGATGACATTTTCACTTATTTTTTCTTTTGTGTTTTTTATTAGGTATCTGTGCGTGTCCCATAAATGTTTTTCTTTTCTTTTTTTCTTTATATTTTCTACCTCTTTCTTACTCAAAATGATAAGTAAACTCCAACTTTGGTCGGGGTTTAGTTGGAGTTTACTTATCATTATCCCAATAAACTGAACAATGTACACAGATACATCAAGAGACACCATGTTAATTATTACCCCGCTTTGTGATGTAAAGCGAACACGTACTCAATAGCGCGCGGTAATTGCGTACGATGCGATAATAGCGTATGGCGCGATAAATACGTGCGATGCGTTCAATGCGCGCGATACTATTCATCTGCTTTGTGCTGTTATTGGCTCGCGGTATGAATGGGCAAATGATTATGGGCTTAGATAATGATCCAATGCTGATGCTTACAGTGAGTTGGCTTCGTTGTAATATTGCTTATGACTCAATATATGTGTATCAGGAGTCATCAGGCCCGCTTCCAATTTAACCAGATGCAGCTGTACAGTATTTTACATGGAGTGGTTGCCTATGTAACCTCCACAACCTAGTTAATGGGTTACACGATACCCCCTCGTAAGACTGGTGTCAGATTTTCGGGCTTCTGACTACTCGTAACGACTGTCAAAGATCTACAAATGACAGCCGGAACCAACGGCTTCTCGTGCTTTCCGAAGCAAGAAGGAGTCTCAATATGCCGACTGACGGCAAGCATAGCTTAACCTTCGATCAGCCCGTGTAGCTGTTTTTATTTAGCCACGATCTCCTTCATAATCAGATATGATACGTGCGAATAAAAACAATTCTCTCGTTTCATCTCAAAAGCGTCACGTTGCATTCAGCACAAGGCAAAACTTGTGTGTTTTAGGTAATTTAATTGCACACTTAGGTACTGTTTGCTTTGACACAAAAAGCCTCGACGTTCGCAGCTGTTCTCGTAGAATACTGATGAGTTCATTGCAGACCAACTGAAGAAGACGTAATTCTTATTTTGAAAACTTTGTTTAGAGTAGTCTAATGGCATTTGGTTTAAAATCTTGTGTATAGCATCTTTTCCATTTTGTGACTATGAAAACTCCGTCAGCTCCGTTGACTCAATATATAGAAGTTTCAATTTGTTGACCGTTTCTTTTCTTCCTTCTTTTTTTTTCAAAGCTGTTGACAGTTCGACAGAAGAAGTTGATAAGCCTAATCTGTCCTCTCATACCTATGAACACTGATCCATCATCAGCCTTTTCCCAACTATGTTGGGGTCGGCTTCCAGTCCACACAGATTCAGCCAAATTCCAGTATTTTACATGGAGCGATTGCCTATCTGACCTCCACAACCCAGTTGCTGGGCAACACGATACCCCTTGGTAAGACTGGATTACAGGTACGAACCTTACATAACTCTTTTTGAATTTAGAATAGAAAAGAAATCAAATGATGTGATATTACGCCTATTCCTAATTCGTAGTAGCAAAATCACATCACCCATCCCTTCATTACATCTACGAATACCAGAGAATACCAGACACTCAATATTCTGTGAATTCCAACCCAAATCAGACCGATACAAGAACTTCTTAAAACACCCAGTACGCGCATACATTTGCGGATGACGTAGGTACCACGGAGAAGCGAGGCAAATAATGAAAATCTCTTTAGTACGTATTTACTGGTACCCTCGTCAGACTTCGACGGATTCACCGGCCGACTGTTAAATTGGCCCTTTATTTGTACACTTTTTAGGGTACCGTAACCAAACAGACAGACGATAGTAAGTAATGTATTGTATTAAGTATATCAGTCATCTAGTACCCATAACACAAGCTCTGCTTACCTTGGGGCTAGATGATGCTGTGTGGATTGTCCAGCAATATTTATTTATTTATTTATTATTTATAGTCCAAAAATATAATAATTTACTAGTTGACGTTTAAAAGTGTTTGTGGAAACCGATTAACAGAAATAATTACCATCATTGTCATCATCAAAGGGTGCCAATGGGACCCTATGAATAAGCCCCCGATGTCCGATCATCCGTCTGTCTGTCATCGGGCTGTATCTCATGAACCGTAATTGTTACACAGTTGTAATTTTTACTGAGTGTGTATTTCTAAAGCCTAAAAATAAAAATAGACAGTCATAGGGACTACCGACGAAATTAATAACTTAGAACTTTGAAATAACTATCACTCGGCACAAGATGTCACATTAGTATGTCAGTGACGCGAACCCGTCTTTTGCCCCTACCAAAAATAGCTCAACGCGGTTAAACAAGTTTTCACTTCAAACTTAAATGAAAAAAGGGGGGTCCCCTTAAATTTTGTCATAATATAATATAATATAAATAATAATAATAAATAATTCTGGATAATCCACATAGCATCATCTAGCCCCAAGCTAAGCAGAGCTTGTGTTATGGGTACTAGATGACTGATATACTTAATACAATATATTACATAAATATGTTTTATTATACATAGCAAATACCCGGAACACTCCGAACAAATTTTTGTAGATCGTACAAAAATAAAAATCACTCATTTCATTTTTTCGCTTTTTTGAACGGAACCTTTTGTGTGCAAGCAACACTCGCGCTTTGTCGGTTTTTTGTGAGTAACTGGAGGATTTTTCCTGTGGTAGGCATCGGGGCTGTAAATAGAATTTCATCGAATAAGTAATTTGACTTACGAATCCAACGGTTGATGCTCAATTAAATAATGTTTTTTTTTATGTGCGCGCCTGCGACGCAAGAGGTTGCGGGTTCGATTCCCGCCTTGGGACAAATGTTTGTACGATCTACAAATATTTGTTTCAGGTGTTCTGGGTATTTCCTATGTATAATAAAAAATATATATCTATGTAATGTATTGTATTAAGTATATCAGTCATCTAGTACCCATAACACAAGCTCTGCTTAACTTGGGGCTAGATGATTCTGTGTGGATTGTCCAGCATTATTTATTTATTATTATTATTTATTATTATTTGTGTACGATTGATGGTAATAGACTCAACCCCCTTTTACATGGGACTTAAACATAACTGGTAAATTGTGAGTGTACTATAACCACAAATCTGCCTAACCCTTCGGGGAATACAGGCATGATGTTATGATTATTTTTCTTGTAGATTTTCAGTTGTTGCCTCAATCTGATTATCAAAACCACATACAGATTACATAAGACACGAAAAAGGTGTGACAGCCTAGCACGAACGGAAACAATTATAATGTTTCAGTCACTGGCACCAACAATACTTATTTATGGAGCCTCGATTGTAGGTAGGCGAATCCCCATGTATCTACAGGAATCACACGCATTTGAAACATAACATCACGCCCGTATTCCCCAAAAGATTAGGTAGAGGTGTACCTAGCACCAACGTTTTACCAGTTTTGTTTAAGTACCATTTAATACGAGGCGAGTCCATTAATACCACTAACCGGCCAAAAATCCAGACGCCTGCCTGCTACTGAGTAATTTCAGACTGAACCAGCAAGAGGCGTTTAAAAGTGAACAAACATACATAAACTTACGCTTTTTTCCCAAGGTAGAAACTACAAAATGCCTGCCACGTGGTAAGATCCTCACATACATTTATCGAATTTACGTACAGAGTCCAGCACACAAGCTACCGCAGCTAATGTGTAAAATTTCATTGATAGGTTTCAAGTTTATGACAAAAGTAAAAGGTTCATGTTTAATTGGGAAATCTGACAGTTTGGGGTAGCTTTCTGGCTTCTGTACACACATCGAACCAGATTCTATATTTCACAACCACATCTAAAAAACTTCAACATCTTAAAAACAATTTTAACAAATCCTTTTGAAACCACACAAATATCGATAAAACGATGACAAACCTCTCCATTTTACTCAGCTATATCTCAGAATCTTGACACACACGTACTGGTCTAGTGTGAACGCCACTTAAATTTTAAAGACGTATTTTGCACGTACCAGAGTGGCCATACGAAGCGTACGTACGTGGCGGTACGAAACGTAGGAACGTGATTCATAGAACAGCCATACGCTGAATGGTATTGGTAAGTAATCGATTGAATTCGATGTGGTATTTTATTTAAATATACGGCTTTTGACTTGCATTTCGGTAGCATTTACCTAGTTTATAGGAGACGAGCTTTTGCCTGCCGCTTCGTCCGCGTAGAAATTCGTGAGTTTTATTTTAGAAAAAGCATTAATCTAAAACTAAAGCGACTAATATTTTGCCGAAAATAAAAGTTTGCTTTATTTCTAATAACATCCGCTATTTGTAAGTGTAAATCCCGACAAAATCGGTCCAGCCGTTTCAGAGATAAGCCTAAATAAACAGGCAGACAAACAGACAAATGTTAAAAAAATGGTTATTTGCAGAGTAACAACCGTATATACCTTCACATACATTTAGTAAAAATCTGTTATTTTGGCATTACAAACAGAAATTTATATTTTATTTATTTGTAATAATAGATTTGATAAATAATAGAACTGTCCCTGTATTTATCGGCTTTGAGATTATTCAATATAATACTCCAAAAGCATGAAGACAAGATTTGTTTTCATTATGAGTACATAAGTTATATGCAGTGTAAATTGAATTATTTAGAGGGGGCCTTTGTCGGAAGACAATCTGCAATAGATTAATGACTTTTTTGCCAATGTTTATTATGCATATTTTATTATAAGGCGATTGGCACACCGCACCGCATAGCGAGTGTGTGTTCTTGCGTTGTTTGCAAATATCTGTGTTTGTATAGAAAACACGCGTAGTGTAGCTCGGACCCCACTGCTTGATGCGGTGCAGTATGCCTATTTAAAAAAAATAGGAACCTAAGTTACTCCTTAACACATACAAAACAAAATCGGTCCCGCCATTTCGGAGATTACCTCAAACAAACAGACAAAAAATATAAAATTGTGTTTTTGGTATTAGTATCGTATACATTTTAATAATTATGCATTAGGAAGTAAAACGCTTTTATATTGGCACTACAAACTGACACTTCAATTTTATCTATTTGATTAGATGACATTTTCCAGTCAGTCTCCCAACATTTTTGTTGCGAATACTACAAAACATTCTCTTTATTTAGATCGTCCAAGCGTGTTGTTAACGATTCAGGTGGATCAAACCTTTTAGCCAAATCCTGGCGTCGATTACCCCGTGATTACTCCGAATCAATGTGTAACACGCACACTGCTTTTTTGTGATTTCAGCGACTTTGACCTACATAAACGAAATCGCTGAAAAACCTTTTAAAAGGAGATAAACGTCCATTTTGTTTGTAACTAAACACCAGTTTTTATGCCTTCCGATGAAAGGTATTGGCATTTTATGAAAATTGTTATGGTTTCTGTATTTTAGACTAGCACTCCGGCCGCGACTTCGTCCGCGTGAATATCATACTTTTCGTATCGAATTTTAATATCCCCACCACACCCTTTAAAGTGTCATTTTGAAATTGGAATGTAGCCTATGTTACTCGCTGATAATGTAGCTGTTTAAAGATTCAAGATTTTTTATAATCGGTTTATGTGACTGAGTCTGTGCTAAATAAAAAAAAATCTTTCATTATTACACAGTGTCAGAGAGCTTTTATTCTACCATTCTGAGGCATTTTGTGGAGATGATGGCCAAGTGAGAAATTTGTACTTTACTTGGTCATCTTCATTGTGCAAAATGTCTTTCAAATAATTTACTACTAACACTAGCTTTAAGGTATTACTAACATCATGGATCCTTGTTGTCCGAATAAATAAAAATAAAATAAATAAAAATAAATAAATTACTAAATTCAGGTGTTGTGTTGGTTGAAACGGAAATGGTTTGATAGCGTCTTCGCTATTTTGTTATTTCGGTTTTTTCCACGTGGCAAATATATTAATTATATCATTAATAATGCATGATGAGAATCATGAATCAGTCAGGATTTATAAATCAAAGTAATATTTAGGTATAAGTTTACCTTCTTACGTTACAACCAAAATTATAATGTAACATTTTTTTATTTCGTTGCTATCCGTACAAACGCTTCACCGACTTCCACGTCTGTCCAAACATTCAGATCGACCTTCATAGGTACGGTCAGCACATTAACAAGGCCATTGTTGAGAATGCGCAAGCGACCCGTAAAATTCGAACCCGTAACCTTTTGATCCGCGCTTTTGTGCTCAAGTTTATCCCTCAAGGAATTGTCTGAATATGTGGGTACACGCATTTGAAATTATGGTTTCTCTTTCAAAGAATAGAATATTCCAACTCACCCAGAGTTGGAAGTGGACCACGGGGTTATGCCTCGGCGATCACAATGTTAGATTATTCCTTCGGTATACAGCGGTCACTGGTCCGGTTTTCGACTTTGTTAGAAGAGTTTCCATCAAGGTCCATGATTTGTATTGGTTTATGTGGAGACTCGTGGTCAGCATTATTGCGAACTCATCATCTGCCTCAACTGCTTCATCTACATAGCCTTTTCCCATCTATGTTGGGGTCAGCTTTCAGTCTATCCAGATGCAGCTGAATACCATTATTTTACATGAAGCGACTGCCTATCTGACCTCTACAACCTAGTTACTGGGCAACACGAAACCCTTTGGTAAGACTGGTTGTCAGAGTTTCGAGCTTCTGACTACCCGTAATGACTATCAAAGATCTACACATTACTCCGGGACCAACGCCATAACGTGTACTCTGAGGTATGGAGGAGTCCTCAATATTTAAGATCTCTACACTACAAACTCTTCAGTCTTATTCTAATCAGTAAACAGTTCTAGAAACCACAGCCCTAGGCGAAAAGAAAGAAGAAAAGAAGCTTAAAAATCAGGAAGAATAGAAAGATAGAACAGAAAAATGCGAACCTACATTTACTAAGGTCCAGGTTTAGACAACAGGTTTATTAGGTTTGGTTGTGGTTAGTTATTATTAGGTATGTATGACGGCTCTGGTACCTACCCTCTCGACGAGACGTGTCGCATATTTTATGTAAAGTCAGGCCGACCGTGCTTTGTTTCCAAATGGAAAACTGAACTAATTCAGCGCGGCAACGGTCTGGATTTAACTCATTCCAGAATTAGACATTCATTTCACGCCAACTTTGTGATAACATTCTACAAAATAACATTATAACGCACATCTGCACAAAAAGCAACAGTTGCAATTTATTCCGTTTGAAAACAGATTATTTCTTTTACTAATCATTTATTTTTTGATACCGATTGTTATGTTAAATTGAATGCACAAAGAATATGAAAACATTTTACTACCGATGGCAGGAGCAGGTTAGGGTTTCAGAGACCGGAATATCCTCACAATCACACGAGCCGTATCGAGGTTCACTGCCTTCTGTATGAGGCCTTCGATCCATCTGCGTAACGGCATCCTTGACAGATGGTGGTCGATGCTTTTAGCCATCATGTCATTGCTTGTCATTGGAGTTGGTGTTGTCGACCTATGTGGCGCAGCGGGCGAAGGTCCGCCTGCGACGCAGGAGGTTGCGGGTTCGATTCCCGCCTCGGGACAAATGTTTTTATGATCTACAAAGATTTGTTCCGGGTGTTCTGGGTATTTGCTATGTACAATAAAAAATATCTATGTATGTAATGTATTGTATTAATTATATCAGTCATCTAGTACGAGTACCTATTACACATTATTTATTTATTTTGTCACAATGGCAGCCGAGTCCACATTTCACATTTCACAGCCATTATTGCTCACCTGGATTTTCCCTATACAGAGCTACTAGGCCTCTCTACTCTATTTGCTTTAGTATTTACAGTCTATTACAACTATTTTGGTTTGTCTTGCCTGGTAAAAAACTCGAAGTCACATCTCAAGTCACATCAAGAATATCCAAAGTCCTAACTCTAAGCTGATCGTGGCAAGACCGTCTAGCATCTGAATCGAATACACGATATATGTATGATAAAAATGTAGATACTATGTGCACAAAAATATAATTATCTTAATATATATATTTCTTGTGTGCGTGTGTATGTGACTGAACTCCTCCTAAACGACTGGACCAATTTTGATGAAATTTTTTGTGTGTGCACGTGGAGATTCGAGAATGGTTTAGATTTACAATTGGACCCAGTAGGTGGCGCTGTACGGGCAGGACAACGTCTGTTCGGTCCGCTAGTTTGATATAAAAACTTTGCTATTAATAACGGTAATAGGGTGGCCTGGTACTATGCCACTGCAGGGCAAAGGCCTCTTCTCATACAGAGAAATCACGAGCATTAATCACCGCGTAAAACTCTTTAACGCATTTTTCCCATGGGGGTAGGCAGACACTACAGAATGCCTCCTGCTATGATCCTTACATACATATTCCGTTTACGTTCAACGCACGCCGCGCCGGTTGCAAGTACTACGCCCCGTATCTTTCTGAAAAACATCACCAATATGATCAGTGTATATCCTTCTAGGGCGTCCCCTTAAGGCGTTTCCACTTAGCCTTATAAGTACCTTACCTTACCGTACTTTTACATACTTTTGTTATTAAAAAACTTACAAGTTTTTAAAAAGTTTAATCAAAATTGCAAGATCGACGAGTTTTTAGATTGTACAAAGGTTCACGAAAACGTGGTCGCTTAGTATTCGCGAGTGCAATTTTACTAAAATATTAGTTTTGGAGTTTCTCCTTTTAGAAGTCTGAGGTTGGTAGTGGCACACTGTGCGACTAATTTTAGATGGACTTAACTGCGCTGAGTTTTGGCGACGCCATTTTGTTTCTTAAACTTATTGCAAAGTATCGTACTTATAAAAGTCATAAGGGGATAGGTAAACAAAAATACTAGTCACACAATATTCCTATAAGCTCAAAAAACTATTATAATATAAAAGTTAAAACCTAAGAAATAAAGTTTTAACTCGACTAAGTTAAAATGGCATCCTAAAGATTTATTTATAGTGTAGCTTTATTAAATTAAGATAGGAAAGACGTGGTTTTCACGACGTAATTAGTGAAGAATCTTTCATCAAAGTTTAATATTCGCGGCTGCAGGCGTCAGTCCTGAAACATAGATAAAGTTACCGTTACTTAGTATGAAATTAAGGGGGTTCGGATGCTTGGAGAGCACTTAACTATTAATAACGACCTCGTCTAGTTTCTAAAGTTTTTTTTTTGCTTGTTCCACGTAAATACTCGTACAATTTACAGAAATAAATATATTTTCTCAGAATTTGTCTTCTTTCTTTTTCTCAGAAACGGTTTTTATTTCTGTAAGTATTTCTTTTTCAAACACTTTTATACGTCATCATTGGGTAAAAAACTAAATGGCGTGGTTTCTCCAAATTTAGCATTAAATATCTTTTAACATCTTGTGGCGACATCTATACGAGGATGAGGAGCTTTAGACACTGTTCCTCATGCCCCCAAACTCGCATGTGACTCGTGTGTGTTTATCATCATCTAACATAAATTGTCACCATGTGTCATCATGTATCATTATGTATCATCATGTATCATCATTTACTGTAGTAGAAGAGCTTACTGGAAAGTAAAGTACTGGGAAAGTACTTTTTACGGTACCAATGAGTACAGCAATGCAGCGTTTCTTTTGATTCCTTTTAAAAGGATACGGATGCCGTGGTCCAGCCTTACATTTCCTTAAATATCCATCTTAAAAACTCCAGTAGTTACCTAAACTTCTATAACAAAACAAAACTCTAATCTTATTACCCACAAAACATCCTGTTATCATCACCAACGGAACCCGCAATCTAAATCCACATCCTATAACAATGTAATAACACCGCCGTAAACCAGCGTTAAGATTATGATCAAAAGTAATGTCAGGTAAAACGATTTCTTTCATACCTGTCCCATTATAAAGGATACATGGCGAATAAATTGGCGAAGATAACCGAGACTCGGTTAGAATATGGGAATGATTGAGATTCCCGGTTTTATTATGAGTTTTCTTGCCTATGTGTAATGTTTATTTTGAAGTAGGTAAACTTAGTTCCTAACTTCGAAGACTTGTGATTTTTTCAAATCATATAAATTTATTGCGTTTATCTTAGACGTTACTGATATTGGTAAAGGTAGACATCGTGAAGAAACCTGGGCCTATAAGTCGGATCGGCGATTTCAGATTTTGACCATAGTCAATACAAGATCGAAATCACCAAACCACCAAGCAAGCGTCGTGATTAATGCTCGCACTTTTCTTGCATGTGAAGAGGCAGTAACAAGCTGGTATTATTTTATTATACTTAAGTATTGTAATAATAACAAAAGCAAATATCTCTTGTGTAAACTACATCAAGTTATCAGAATGCTACGGTATGTTAACCTGTCCAAACGTATGCAGGCTGTCCATTTTATCGATACGCTTCTTGTTGCTACGGCGTAGCACAAAATATAGACAGAGAAGCATCGTGCTACGCGTGTTAGATATGCTACAGGATCAAAGCCGCGTGTTGTGGGTTCGATCCCCGCACGGAACAAATATTTGTATGACCTACAGGTAGTTGTTCCGGGTCTGGCTGTTTGTGTATGTGAGTTTAAATGTTTGTAAACGCACCCGATACAGGAGAAATTCCTAGTGTGGGGCAGCGTTTTTTAAAAAAAAAAAAAATCTAATCAAAATTCATTCATTCAAATTAGGCTGAGAATCAGCACTTTTTGAACGTCAAAACGTTTACAAAAAGGCAGTTCCCCCAAAACGCCCACCCTTCACCACTTCCTAGTGTTTTTGCTGGGAAGAAGAAGTGGCGGAACCAACTCCCCATACGCTGCTGCTACCAAAATATGAACGGCATGTTCATCATACATTTATGATGACCATGCCGTTCTACGCTTACCTTATATTATGCTACGCCGTAGCATTCTACGGCGTAGCATAATATAAAGTAAGCGTAGCACACTCTGTATGTTACCCTGCAAGCTACAAAGGTTACGATTTTTATAAAACACTTCACACTCTGAAGCTATGGCTTCAATAAGCTAGCTCTGCTTTTATGTCTTCATACGGAACCTAAGTGTACTAAGAACTAAGACATTATTTATTAAACCGCATCGTAAACATTGGCTTCATAAAATACTAATATAACTCCATAGAAATCCACTTTCCTCGGACGATCTTTATGGACTGAGGGGAAGATAAATACAGTATCTACTCTCTTTTCTAGATTAACACAGTCAACGTTTTTATTTTGATATCAAATGAAACCTCGTATTAATTTTGAACGTTTGAATGTACAGACACACACTAGTTCTTGCAGAATATATGTATCTGTTATTCACAGAACTATTTTGTCTTTATATCAACACAGGCATTTTCAAGTGTTAGGTTTTGAAATAGTATTACTATTTTTTTGGTTTTATTATACAATATTAACCGAATTACTTAATAAACAAAAACAAAATAAAATAAAAACTCAACCAAGTCAAAGTATTCCTCCGCATCACAGTCATCTGGAAACGTGCCCAGAAGACTGGCAGCTGCCACGTTGGATGACAATATTGATTATTTAGGCATAGCGTACATACCCTAACGAACGTAATACATATTACGTTCTAATAATATAACAGTTTACTTATTTTAGTAGATTGTCGGACATTTTATTTATAACACTGGCAACACTAGTTTGAAGGAATTATATTTTTTCGATGACGCTTGAAAACTCAGTTGACTCGGCCGGACCAGCATCGAATGCGGACGCATCTAAAAGTGTATACTGCTGTTTAAGCAGAAAATAAAACTGACCTCCAATAAATAATGTAAGTTTTATTTCACGGACCAAAGCTATGCCGAACTGAAACCTCGCAAAATTGTTGATAAGTCTGAAGGTTGTAATATAATTCCACGTTTATTTATAAGGAGCTCGTGGCTAAATAAAAAAACAGCCTCGTGGGTTGATCGAAGGTTAAGCTACGCTTGCCGAGGTCAGTCTGTGGATGAGTGAACGTTCGTAACATATCGAGACTCCTCCGTGGTTCGGAAATTACGTGAAGCCGTTGCTCCCAGTTTTCTTTTGTAGATCTTTGACAGTCGTTACGGGTAGTCAGAAGCCTGAAAGTCTGATAACCAGTCTTACCAAGGGGTATCGTGTTTCCTCGTGGAGACGATAGGCGGTGACCTCTCACTCCCGTCCCTGGTCCAATCCACGGTCCGGGGCGAGGGAAGTAGTCACCTCCTTCTGCGAAACAGTAATGCTAGCTAAGGAGGTGGCGGAACGCTTGAAGGAGAAACAAACCTCACGCCACCGCCGCCGCAGGAGTCGCACTGGGTGTCGGGAGTCGCAGGCAGACTCTTGGCCACCGTAGGAAAAGGCCTGCGGGCGACGAGCTCTGGATAGCTCGCTGTCCGATCTGAGACCAGACCCGAGTCAACGACGCGTTGTGTTCCGCGCGCGCCTTACCTAAGATATACCTTATTAATATATCTTATTAAGATATCGTCGATGTAAACTTTTGAGTGTGTGATTTACTTAAAGCTTGTAGATGATATTAAAACATACATATTTTTTATTTTCAACTAAAAAAATATCTATGAATAAAATATTTATGAACGGGGAGATTCTTTATACCACAATCATTACTGTCAATCGCTCGTTACCTAGCAGGCGATGAAAACCGAAGGGAGCCGAGCGTAGCCGAGTTAAGACGAAGACGGTTACCTTAATTATTGTGAGCGCAAGTAACTTGATTTTATTCCTACTAACGTTTTAAGTCTGCTGGGATAAAGACTGAAACGTAGAAGGTTTTTAGAGGCTTGAGTAATTTGTGTAAAATTTTAGAAGTATAAAATATTCATTGTATCATTCTCAGTGTGGTATTTAGAATGACACTCATAACACACAGTTGCAAGCGCTTCTGCTGTATACAAAGTAGTCTTTGGCAATGAATGTTATTGGGTTTTTTCATCTGGAATTTCTCAGAAACAGCCCGAAGTCTGGATGCAAACATAGCTGGCAAAATGTGGGTTTACTATAGTTACAGATCTGCCTCACCTTTTGAGGAATACAGGCGTGATGTTATGTTATTTTAATAGGTATATAAAATAGGTGGAACATAGGTCCAGCTTCTGCCTAACCCTCCAAGAAATAGAGGCGTGATGTTACATTATGTGTTAGAAGAGACATTTATCTACTAACGCAGTGCAACTGACGCTTTTCGGCAACCTCCCAGTAAAAAGATTTTCCTCATTCAACCTTCACAGCTTCCTCAATAAAATAAACGAGTGATACGTTCATAAAATGACACATTTTTTGCCCACAGAAGCGATAATATATTACATTTAATTCTCCATTCAAAATTACCGTCTCCTTAAACAGATGAAACTCGAATGAAAATTACAAAGACGATTGTAAAGACGTCGTTTAAAAGTGTGGCCTCTTTGTGTTCTCACCCTTAGGTGTTTTACAAGGTAAATTAAGTCTAAACTCCTAGTGACAAGGTTTGATATTGATTGGGACTGATATAAGGCAATGTCTTCATCGGATGGCTCCTACCTCGTTTGAGTGAATTGATGTGAATTTAACTGTTCTATTGCTTTATCTATTGATTGATTAATTGGTTCTTCCTATATATAAGTAGGTGTGATTGGATTGAATATTGAATCGTTTAGAGGCCAGTGGCCTTTTGGAAATAGGTTCAGCTTGGATTCAATTGATTCACAAACTATTGAAAATTTGACTGTCAATTTTTTTTTTAGAAAAAACTTTTCCCTACACTAGGAATTTCTCCTGTATCGTGGTTGCATTTACAAACATTTAAACTCATAAACCCAAACAGCCAGACCCGGAACAACTACCTGTACGCCATACAAATATTTGTTCCGTGCGGGGATCGAGCCCGCGACACGCTGCGCAGCAGCCAATCGCTCAGCCACTGCGCCAACCGTGTCGTCAAATTCTAAAATTCTTTGCTTTAATATTATTTTATTGTTTTCTGTGGAGCTTTACCTTAGTCCGTAACCATCTATCATATGCTGATACCCTTCTGCACCTTGGAAATTACGTTAAGCCATTGGTCTCGGTTGTAATTCGTGGATTTGGACAGTCATTGCGAGTAGTCAGAAGCCCAGAACTCTGACAACTAGTCTTACCGAAAATATTGGTATTCAAATGCTTTATTCAGACTACTTGTGGCAGCCGACCACAACGTACCTTGGAAAAGGCTACGCAGATGATGATACAGATTTTCATTTTAAAAGTTTTTTAATATTTTCAACAACTAGTCTTACAAAAGATATCGTGTAGTTCCATGTAAAATATTAGTATTTAAATGCTACGTTTAGACTACTCGTAGACGAGCCGCCGACCACAACATAGCTTGGAAAAGGCTAGGCAGATGGTGATCCAGCTTTTCATTTTAAAAGTTTTTAAATATTTTCACCCCATAAACCAGCTCAGTACTCCATTTTCCCCCCACTTCATTCGTCACTGCTGTCTCAACTACCGACTATGCTAACAAAAAACTTTGCTCAATTAATCCAAGTAAATTGCATTCTTAGAAAAAAGGCAAAAGTTTGTGAGCAAAAGACTTTAAACGACTTTGTTAAGACACTATCGGGAATTAAAAGAAAAAGTGCATTCTAGAACATTCTTCTAGATATACTTTTTGCTTAAGTTACTGCCTGTATAACTTTGGAACAGAGAAGCAAATTTATTTAATTTTGTTCGAGGATCTATTAGTTTTAAAGTGGCTAAGTTATAACAGGCGCACGGGTCGAAGGTTAAGCTACGCTTACCGAGGTCGGACGGTGGATGGATGATAATCAATTACAAATCGAGACCTCTCCGTGCCCCAGAAAGCATGTTACTAACTTTGACAGTCGTTACGGATATTCAGAAGCCTGATAGTCTGATAGCCAGTCTCACTATTGTAACCCTGTTACTGGGTTATGGAGGTGGATCAGTCGCTCCATATAAAAACTGATATTCAGCTGCATACGGTTAGATTGGAAGCTGTTACCAAAATACCAAGCATTACCATCTGCACATGTAATACGAAGATTAGTTGTTGCTGCAGAAAGAAAATATTCGCCTGGTGTGGGAATTGAACAGGAGGCATGTAACAGTATTCTAGAGTCCCCTTTGTCGGAAGAGTTTAGGATGTTGTATCGACTGTTGTTGGTTATGTCCCAGAACGAATATGGGTATGCCATTAAGTGAAAAATCCTTTGAAATAAATAAAGATTAGAAAAAAAGACTTGTTAATGGCATCGAGTGTGAAATGGTAGCATTTCGTACAGACAGGCCATGATGCCTCCTTCAATGTTTGTGTGTTCGAAGTATACATTCCTATACCGTTTCGTGTAGTGGAAATAAACTACTCTACATAAATAATAATAGTTTATTTTTCTCCACAATATTATTCTTAATTGCTAGCCTTATTTCTACGGTGACACGTACGGGCATTATATTGTGGGTGACTGGTGCCTAAACTAAGCTTAAGGCCTGTATTTCAGGTCACCAAGACTCTTCCATTTAAATTTCACAAATTATGTTATTTATTTATTTATAGTTGATTAAAACGGCACAGGTCCAATTACATTCATTAACATAGAATAATAAAAAATAAAAACAATAACATATACAATTCATGGATAAAATTATTAATTACTATTTGATTAAATGATTAAATAAACTTAAATACATCACAAAATAACACGAACTAGCATGTAACAGTGGGCACCCTCGCATATTGTCTCTCACAGAACACCAGACAAACGCGTGTTATTTTCTTCCATTCATCAGCAAACACATGACATTCAGGGTTGGCAGTCAGGAGGTAGGTTATGTACTCGTACAAACTGTATGCAATTAGGACATTGCACAGTAGTGGGAAACGGCTAGGCAGATGATGATCTGTGCTATTTATAGTATTAAAGGAGGTTCTACTTAATATAATATAACGTTTTTATTCCTTAAAGGGTTTGGCGTGGGTGTGCTTATAGTTCACCCCCAATTAGCCAGTTTCGCCATGTTTAAGTCCCAAAGGAGCGATCCTATTGCCACCAATCGGGCATAAAGGCTACGGGCTGCTACTGAAAAATTTCTGATGGAAATACCCAATAATACTTTTCCCGACTCGGAAATTGAACCCAAGACCTCATAGCTCAGCTGTAGTGCTTGGAACCGCGAGACCATTGGAGTATCCAGAAGAAAAAACTTTGACAAATTAACTCAACTTACTTTTAAAACATTAGATGTCCAACCCAAGTTATAATACCTAACTTAAAGAAGGAAAGTAATTTATAACTTAGTACCTTACCGTACTAAGTTACATTAGTTCAAAAATCTACTTACATGCCACATTAAAAATTGTACCTTAACTTAACTTAAGCCATTAAGTTATACAACTATTTTAACTTGAGAGTAGTTTTAAGATTAACGTTAAGGTTTAGTACCGACATTATACTTTAACATTTTTAACGTTAAAACTTGCACTGAGGTTAGTTTAAACTCTTATCAAACTGTCACCCTATAATTGTAAACACCAGTTTGTAAAAATTCTAGCGAGATTGTAATCACTCGGAAAATTGTGAACAAATTAAATAAATAATGCTGGACAATCCACACAGCATCACATAGCCCCAAGCTAAGCAGAGCTTGTGTTATGGGTACTAGATGACTGATATACTTAATACAATACATTACATAGATATTTATTATTACACATAGCCAATACTCAAAAAACACCCGCAACAAATCTTTGTAGATCGTACAAACATTTGTCCCAGGGCGGGAATCGAAGTCCTCCTGCGTCGCAGGCGGACCTTCACCCGCCGCGCCACATAGGTCGTCAAACGATCGTCTTTTATCAACTAATGCGCATAAAAATTCGATAGTTTATAATATTTACGCTATATAGCTAGAAACGGGATGTAACTGCAAATAATCGAGGTAAATTACAAGACGCAATCGAAATAGGTGCTTTGCTTAACATAACGTAATATAACATCACGCCTATAATCCCCGAAGGGTTAGCAGAGGCGTACCAACAGTACCTACACCCACATTTCGCCAGTTATTTTGAAGTCCTATGTAATAGGGGGCGAGCTTATTGCCACCAACCGGGCACTAAAATTCCAGATAGAAAACCTAATATCACTTTTCCCGACCCAGGAATCGAACCCAGGAATCGAACCCAGGACCTTGTGCTCAATAGTAGCGCTTCCGACCATTAGACCAACAAGACAGTCAACAAGGCGCTTTGTTTAATTATATCTAATCCAAAATAATAAGGTGTAACTTGGTGCATGCAGGTACGCTAGACTTGGCACTATAAAGTACCACAAGGTAGTACAATTTCAGATACCACTGTGCACGTAAGACTTACAATTTCATTAGTTGGAACGCAATTATCTAGTGTTGACGCTTTCCGTGTCTTCACAAGAGTTCGGATAAAACGAAATGTGGATAAGAATGTTTGTATTACATGGACAAGTTCTTCAAAGTATTTTTGTGTTTGACAAACGGAAATTAAGTAACAGATGTTGTTTATAAAAGCCAGATACTTTAATTAAGTTTGTTGGAACTGAACGTACACACGCCTACATGTCCAGTATAAGCTGACCTCTCACTGTATGGAAATCCTATACACTGAGAGATAGCTGTGTGTACCATATCGAGACTCCTCTGTGCCTCGGAAAGCACGTTAAGCCGTTGGTCCCGACTGTCATTTATAGATCTTTTATATTCGTTACGAGTACTCAGGAGCCCGAAAGTCCGACAACCAGTCTTACTGAGGGTATCGTGTTATCCAGTAACTGCCTACTAGCCTATCTAAATAGGCAGTCGTTTCATGTCAGACACGGATATTCAGCTTCATCTGGTTAGACTAGAAGCCGACCCCAATATAGTTAAAAGAAGGCTACGCAGATGACGATGGAACTGAACCTTTTTATCTTGTTCCGAGGTGGAAGATCCTCATGGATGTTCTCCACCCTGGGGTGGGCGGAGAGGTCAGCCAGACTCTTACTGACTAAAAACCATCCCGGTGTTCCATCTGACACCTACGCCGGGGGTCGCGGGGACGTACGATCCTTCCGCACCGGACGATTCTGTAAAAACCTTTCCGTGCTAACTCGGGTAAAATAAAATGGCGGTGAATTGAGTTGTCTGCCCTATCCTGCTTCAGTAGTAATGTTAAGACACTAAAATACTATTTTGCCGATGATGTAAAATTATCAATAGCATTTGAATTTATGTTTTGTTTAGGTAATCCCCACACGTTCCGCGTCTGGCTGTTACAGTTTGTGAACGACACCGGAGAAATTCCTAGTGTTGAGCAACGTTTTTTTAAAAAAAAGAAGAAGTTGAACATTTCTCGATTATGGTTGTAACATAGTGATTCTTTCTCAATCACTAGTCGGCTCGGTATGTGACACTAATAGCTCACTTCACCGCTTATTATACATGAATTTTAAACTCGTGTAAAAACATGAGAAAATCATAATTTATATCTAACCCAACGACATTTTTAATTCAAACGTAAATAATTCACTTCGTCCATAACTTTATTAACATAAAGAAAAAGGTTTATTTACCACAGAGGGGGAAATCTCTTTTCTCCTCTTTCTACTGACGAAGGCGGATGCAGATGCGGAGGTACGATTTCTTGCAGAATTTCCGCATTTACGGAAGCCGACGTGAGGTACCGTATCAGCCTTACATCCCTGTTCTTGTAGCTTCCTCAAACATCAAATATAACCAAATCCACTAGGAATAAACACTCGCTTCTTACTCTCAAAGGAACGTACGGAAAAACTTATTTCTAACATTCCATCTATCTGTTCTTAGATTTAACTCTAATTCCCTTCGGCAAGAAAAATATTTTCATCTCCCCTTACGCCATGGGAATAACAGGAACGCAACACCATAAACTAACCGACAGTGACGTCACGAAGTACATGGAGGCCTTGTTTAGTGTACGACTAGATCCAATTTATCGCAACCACTTCCGGTTTACAAAAACGTCTCTGTAGGTAGGGAGCGTTCGTATAGTCAGACAACCTTAATTGGGGCGCTACGAAACAAAGACTGCCTCCTGACTGGCTGTCTGACTGAATTCTACGCGAGGGATGCTGTTTATTGAGGTTTTCCATTAGGGATGTGGCAGTAACAACAACGTTAGTTCTCAGCTAATCTTTACTAACGTTCATGTGAGAACTGTTGCTTAAATGCTGGGACAAAAGACAAATGCAGAAGAAAGACAAGTACGTTTCTGATACGGCTTAATTTTCTTTTTAATATTATATGGAAAATACGGGCTTTAAATGCTGTTGGGATGACTTAGGTCGTTGTCCAGTAGTGGGAAAATGTACGAAGAAAAAGAACATCCCTAAGTTTGATTGATCTTTCGTGTACTGTCAAATATATAATAGAACTTAAAATCGTTCGATCATTTATAATCTATACAGTTCTTTTTTTCTGTTCCTTTTTCTTTTCAGAAATTTCACCTACCACTGTTTGTCTCTGCATCACCCAAAGGTTGTCTGGTATAAAATTCCTATGGTATTAAGTCCGCCTCTGTACATTTGTGTGCTTAAAGTATTAAATAAATAAATATCAGTGTTGACATACCGACAATGAACCTAACCGGGGGATATAAACCAAAACTGCTCTAATTTATTTCTGAATGTAAAAGGCGAAATAAATCGCGTTTTCTATTGTGCTTCGTGCAATGAATGGTTATTTAGAAATCGATGGACTCGTAACGCAAGGTTATTTTAGGCTTAATTTACCCTTAAGCCGATAATAAATATTAGGGTTCCAATGAATGCGGCGCAGTTACAGTGAATATCTCGCCGGAAGTGAGAGAGGATAGTGGGCGATAAATTTAATTGTCTCTCAGCAAATTATTATTATTTTATACGCGATTAATTCTTGTTTCATGACGAAACAAAAAACGTTCTGATCAGAAAATATTCATTTACTCAAACTTCATCATCATCATTTCAAACAAAAGACGTCTAGTGTAGGTAGATTCATAAATCGTACCTCGACTTTGTTTATAAAAGTTAGCGTTTCATTCGGAAATTAACCTTATTTGAAAACGTTCAAGGTTCATATTCTTTAGTAGTATACAGTTAAGCGTAGCTTAGCCGTGGGCTGCTGAGAAACTGCGTCTTAAAGAATAGTAAAATACAAGGGAAGGGTAGCAGGACTGACTGTTCAGCAAGTGCTATGCGGAGATCCCTCTCTCGTACTTTTTCAAGCCTATCACTGTCCCACTGAAGGGCAAAGACCTCTTCTCATACACATATACATATGATACATACTGATACAGAGATGATACAGGAGATGATACATAGTGATACAGGGATGATACAGGCTTGGCTTGATTACAGATTTATATTAATTGTAAGTCCAAGTTTCATCCCGACATTTACCATCACCAATGTCAATGATAGAAAAAGTAGCTATAGTACTTTCCTGGATTTAAATCCATAACCTCGTGATTCGAGGCACTAACACTGGACCACCGCGACATCCATACTAATATTATAAATGAGAAAGTGTGTGTGTCTGTTTGTCCGTATTTCACGCCTAAATCATCATCATCATCATCAGGCTATACTAGTCCACTGCTGGACATAGCCCTCTCCTAATGAGCGCCATAGCGCCCTGTCTTCAGCTTGCCGCATCCAGCATCTGCCTGCAGTCTTTCGCAGATCGTCATAGTCATATAGTCAGAGGGCGTCCTACACTACGTTTGCCAAGTCGCGGTCTCTACTCAAGAACACGCCTAAACCACTGAATGGATTTCGATAAAATTTGGCAGAAAGATAGATTGCACCGTAGGAAAGGACATAGCCTACTTTTTTTATCAACAAACCACGCGGGCAATCCCGCGGGCGGAAGGTAGTAATAATATAATTGAAAAACTTTTTAACAATTTCATTAAGTCCCGGTTTTAAACTCCATCACTTTGTATGCAAACTGCATCTCTTTAAACTCTAGAGCATTAAAATTTATAGTGAATCTGAATAAAAATGTCACGTAGAAGATTGAATTTCCATAAAATATCGCGTCTGAGTGTACTGAACCATTAAGAAAGGGGGTACAACAATAACAAATCCGTCGTGCTCATTCAATTGAAGGGATCTCTGTAAAAACTCCGAGGGTTAAGAGATATTACACCGGGGTTTTCTTGTAATGCTTTTGGCTTTCAAATAATATTGATTCAGCTCTCTTTACGTTTTTACTTTTTTGAAATGTTCTAAATTTGTACTCAGGTAAGATGAAAAAAATATAAGAAAGGTCAGTGATTTCTATAAGTTTGAAGAAGTTTAAAGTTTAATAACTGACTTGTCTATCGAGTGGTCGTGGTAGTGGTATCTTTAAGCGCTACTACTGAAGATCCTGGGTTCGATTCTCATGTCGAAAAAGTGTTACTAAGCTTTTCTATCTGCAATTTTTAAGTACCACTCCGGAGTTAGGATTTGTGCACGGTTGATAGTAATATCACCCCAGGTTACATAGGACTTAAACATAACTGACGAATGGGTGTACTACAGTTACACCTCTGCTTAATCCTTTGGTAATTCAGGCGTGAGGTTATGTTATGCTTATCATAAGCTATTGTAAAACGTATCACATGCACAGTCCAGTCTTTACAAAGGTAGAACCTAAGTAGATGATATAAGATTGTTATAAAATGATCAGCTGCGACTGTCTCGTTAGTCCCGTGGTTCTAAGCACAAGAAGATGAAAGAGTTTAATTTTAATTTATTTATTTATTTATCCATTTATTTCAGGCATCTTTTAGTTTGTGGTTGTTTGTTTGCCTTTCTATTTTGTAATGTGAATACTGTATTTTTCTTCTACTCTGTTTTAAATGTTGTGCACGTCTGTAATTGTCGTAAACACCAGCTATATGTGTCTGTTTCGTGTCTCTTACTAATGTTTGTGTTTATGATGTTGATGTGCCTTAATACTAAATAAATAAAGGCCCATATAAACATATACAATACTATATTCCGAAGACCGATGTGGCGCGGCGGGCGATGGTCCAGCTGTGACGCAGGAGGTTGCGGGTTCGATTCCCGCCCTGGGACAAATGTTTGTACGATCTAAAAATTTGTTCTGGGTGTTCTGGGTATTTGCTATGTATAATAAAAAATGTCATCTATGTAAGTATTGTATTAAGTATATCAGTCATCTAGTACCCATAACACAAGTTCTGCTTAGCTTGGGGCTAGATGATGCTGTGTGGATTGTCCAGCATTATTTATTTATTTATATTAACAATATAAAACTTAAAAATACTATAGATATATATTACATAATAACTAAAACTAGTGCACACGAAGTGTCGGCGTTGTTTCGCTGACTAGTGTCATGTAGGCGTTAATGGATTGTTTAATTAAATATTATTTGCTACCATTTTAAATCTTAATTTCTGTATTGAAACAAGAGAGCTAGAGGCACTTATTCCATTAGGAACTATTAAGAGCACGAACAAAAACAGTTTATTTTTTACCTGCGCCCTCTTGCCTATCCGCGGTTTATGAAATAAAAATGTGTTCTTAGTTTCTGCATAATGACGACACGGTTGGCGTAGTGGCTGAGCGATTGGCTGCTGCGCTGCGTGTCTTGGGTTCGATTCCCGCACGGAACAAATATTTGTATGGCCTACAGGTAGTTGTTCCGGGTCTGGCTGTTTGTGTATGTGAGTTTAAATGTTTGTAAACGAACCCACGATACAGGAGAAATTCCTAGTGTGGGGCAACGTTTTATATAAAAAAAAATAACAGAAAATTACTTATTTCTCGGATAAGGCACGTAGTAGTGTTGAAAGTCTTTTGTCGTAAGAAATACGAATGTCTTAAATACTCACTTAAAGCCCTCCGTCACGTACCTATATAATAGTACAATTAATTATACAAGTTTTATCATATGTGCCATTAGCATTATCTATTGTAATACCTGAAGTAAAGCTGAAGAGTTCGTGTGTATTTTGTTTAATCTTTGGGAAAAAAACTAAGTGCAAAAAATATTTATTTCCTCTGATAATTATTCGCTTCTTGAGAAAAGCTATAGGCTATAACGACTGTTAGAAGGGTTGAAACCGCGGGGCACAGATAGCTAAGTATAAATACATTGAAATTACAGTGTATTATATATTAGTCTATTGTATATTCAGTTGTTTTATTTTAATTTCTATTTTGTCTTATTAAGATTGTCGAAAGATCTCTTTACTTTTGATATTTATTTATTTGCAGGGTTTTTTCTATAAGGGATATGTCACCCCGATTATTGGGTACCCGAAAACTTAGATATACTCATAATAATAATATGATAAATAGGTGTAGTTCACCACCGTTGGCCTAGGCCAGTAAACACTATTATAGAAGCCTAAAAAGCTTGATCACACACACTGGATTCTTGAGTGTACACTGTTTACAGTCGATAACAAAATTTCGTACAAAGACTACGACACTAAACCGTAGTACTAAACCGATTAGCGACGAACGTTCACTGGCCTGCGCACAGATACCTGTGAAGGTATTGTACAGTTGCACTCAGTCTCCAGCACGAATACTTGACGAAATCGTAATGTCAATTCGAACGATTTTAAATTTGGAGGTATTTTATTTTTTTAGTAAAGGTGCGTTTACAAACATTTAAACTCAAATACACAAACAGCCAAACCCGGAACAACTACCTGTACGTCGTACAAAATGTTTATCACGTGGGGGGATCGTCAATCGCTCAGCCACTACGCCAACCATGCCGTATTAGAGTAGAGGCCTATGCCCAGCAGTGGGATGCCACGTGTTAACCGTATCAGTATCAGTCAGGGCTGATTTTTCAATAGTCCTATAACTTTTATCTTTCATAAAAAAAATTGCGGTTTGACAGCTTTTGTATGCAAAATATATCAAACCGCCATTCTTATTCTTCAGATCAAAGCTATCCAAAGCTATATAACGGCAAAATCAGCTCTAAAAGTTTTTCATAGTCATGGGTGATTGAACTTGCCTGAGGAATTAAAACCTGGGGTCAGATTAAGAAAAACAGACGTCATCATCATCCTCTTGCCCTTATCCCAATGTATTTGGGGTCGGCGCAGCATGTCTTCTTCCATACATCTGTAATTGCCGCCATCTCAGAAGTCACCTCCTTCTCAGCCCTATCATCTTTCACACAATCCATCCATCGTTTCCTAGGTCTCCCTTTCCTCCTGTAATCCTCTACATTAATACTCAAAACTTTCCTCACAACATGATCCTCATTCCTTCGCATCACATGTCCATACCATGACAACCGATTTCCACGCAACTTCTCGGTCACAGGCGCCACTTTCAGACTTCCTCTTATAAACTCATTTCTTATTCTATCCATTCGCGTATGACCACACATTCCACTTGTCATTCTCATCTCAGCTGCATGCAACTGCCTTTCATTCATTCCTTTTGTGGCCCAATATTCTGATCCATACAAGACAGCAGGTCTAATCTAAGAAAAACAGACATGAGACACTTAATTTTTGCTCATGAACAGAAACTGTCTAAGTACCAACTTCCGCTCTGCTAACTTCAAAAATAACGAACTTCCATACAAACTTTAACCCTCTATTTAGCTCATTACGGGGATGAATTCTCAGAACTGCATCCTTAGTGCTTATCTCCGTTATAACGGGAACTCTTATGCAAAATTTAATGCTTCTAGGTTCTTCTTTTTTTTTTTTTTTTCTTCTTTTTAAAAACGTTGCCCCACACTAGGAATTTCTCCTGTATCGTGGGTGCGTTTACAAACATTTAAACTCACATACACAAACAGCCAGACCCGAAACAACTACCTGTAGGCCATACAAATATTTGTTCCGTGTGGGGATCGAACCCACAACACGCGGCGCAGCAGCCGATGGCTCAACCACCGCGCCAACCGTGTCGTCAAAGGTAGGTAAGGTAGTGGCTCCCAACCTTTTTAAGATCAGGAACATCTTTTTTTAATGTTTTGACTAACACACCACTAAAACACCGACTAGTTTAAAAAAACTTAAATGTGTCAAACTAAAACTAACCATTAATCAAAATGTAAGCATTTCAGCGGCACTGTTGACGCAGTGGCTGCGCGATTGACTGCTGCGCCGCGTGTCGTGGCTTCGATTCTCACACGGAACAAATATTTGATTGGCCTACAGGTAGTTGTTCAGGGTCTGGCTGTTTGTGTATGTGGGTTTGAATGTTTGTGACCCACGATGCAGGAAAAAATTCTAATGTGAGGAAACGTTTTATAAAAAAAAAGAAGAGAATATGGCGCTCATGACATTAGACAGTACTTTATCCCCTTGATACATAATCTACTTTAACATTAATTGCATGAAAATAAATAATGGTTGACATCCCAACGTAAACCCTCCAAGTCCGCGTACTTTGCTTTACCTTTGTTCGTTAAAAGCATTACTGTTCTTCCTTACAATAAGACTTTTCTCTGACCCATATATTTCTTAGCAACAAATCAGTTGGTGTAGCAAAACATTTTGCCAGTCACACAATGAAACAAAGCCTTAGAAAGCGGATTGCTTAGGATTGAGTGAATCGAGAAGTTGAACCTACGGGACCCTTATTACTTATTCTTTGGGGCCTTTACTCATTCATTATGGCTTCCACCATACTTTAAGTAGGTGACTAGTCATTAAATATACATACTTGTGGACGAAAGCTGTACTCTTTTGGCTTTCATCACACCTTTTGACGACCTATGTAGCGCGGCGGGCGACGGTCCGCCTTCGACGCTGGAGGTTGCGTGTTCGATTCCCGCCTTGAGAATTTTTTATATTTAAATAAATAAATAAATAATGCTGGACAATCCACACAGCATCATCTAGCCCCAAGCTAAGCAGGGCTTAACCCAGAACACCTGGAACAAATATTTGTAGATCGTACAAATATTTGTCCCGAGGCGGGAATCGAACCCGCAACCTCTTGCGTTGCAGGCGGACCTTCGCCCGCTGCGCCACACAGGTCGTCAATATTATCTACAAAGATTTGTTCTGGGTATTTGCTATGTATAATAAAAAATATCTATTCTTGTAATGTATTGTATTAAGTATATCAGTCATTTAGTACCCATAACACAAGCGCTGCTTAGCTTGGGGCTAGATGATGCCGAGTGGATTGTCCAGCATTATTACCTTCTCATATAAACTTTAACTTCATGCCAAATCTCACTCTTCCGTGCGCACATACTTACTTAAAAACGATGCTTTTTGATCACAAAAAATCTTATTTGCGACTAATATGAAGATTTTTTTTTATTGTAATTTTTTTTTTTTAATTAAAATTTGTATATTTTTCTTTCTTTCTTCTTTTCTTAAAAAAAGACGCTGCCCCACACTAGGAATTTCTCCTGTGTCGTGGGTGCGCTTACAAACATTTAATGTCACACACACAAACAGCCAGACCCGGAACAACTACCTGTAGGCCTTAAAAATATTGGTTCCGTGCGGGAATCATACCCACGACACGGCTCGTAGCAGCCAATCGCCGAGCCACTGCGCCAACCGTGCCGTCAAATTAAGTTTCATATTTCATATTCCTAGCATATTTAACAAGGCAAGTTTCATGAGCCCAGAGACTGGATTCAAGGCTGACGCATCCACTTAAGACCAAAGTTTAAGGACTTATTACTTTTAGTATGTCTATCTTGTTTGGGACTCAAGAACACGAACCTGGCTGTGTAGACGAGGATAACTCAAACAACAATATATTTTAAGTGGTTTGCGAGCAAGAAATGTTGTTTTCTTTATCATTCTTTATTATCCACACATATGAATAAATAAAAAATAAAAAATCCAGCCTGTTACTGTCCCTCTGCAGGTTAAAGGCCTCTTTTCATACAGAGAAGGCACGAGCATTAATCACCACGCTTGCTCAAGAAGGGTTGGTGATTTCAGACGTATAATAATTATGAGTCCAGGTTTCCTCACGATATTTTCCTCCACTGATGCCAGTGACGTCCAAGATAAACTAAAAAAGTACATATGAAATGAAAAACTCACATTGCACGGTAGTTCCGCCTTAGGTCATTAATGCAAAAAATTCAAATTACCCACAATTTAATCATCTATAATTAATATGTCACCCATTTTACCTAATTATCATCCCCCCGACCCTTTGCTAGAGCCAGCCCGCGAAGATGAGCCGGTAAATGTTTAAAAATGTCCCTAAATAATATATCTGTTTGATCCAGCCCGTCCCTTGCTGTCCTCTCTCAGCGACGTCCTAAGCTGAGGTTCGTACCCCGCAGGAGGTGCCCTTAGCGATTAGTTGCTTAGTTTTTATGTTTTTATGCCTGGCTGGGGGCCTTAATTTTAATTAAGCCCCACAGGAAAGTTCCGTTAAGCAGTAGATATCCCTAAAGGATAAACTGCGAGATGCCGATTCCAAAAAAAAAAAACTAATTATCACTTATTTTTCTACCTCCGAAGTGTTTTTCTACCACATTATTACGTTGCGCTCGCCTTATCATAACATTTCGCACGTTATGTTTGAGTTCATTCCTTTTGTGGCCAAATCCCAATAAAAAAATTGTTTGAGTCGGGAATTAAACACAGCACCTGTGGCGTTTGCAACCACTAGACCAACGAGGCAGTTATATGTTATATTGTAACAATATATTACGTTTCTGTACAGAGTGGATACGATTACAACTACGCATTAAATAGAACATCCAATAAATCTCGTTTTGATTTTCCCAGAAGGGCTTAATCACCTTTGATCAATTTATATAATTCATTCGCGCTTCCGAATACAAATCCGATACTCTATAGACGATCCTTTAAAAAAAGTTATTCAATTTCAATTGGAAATCAGAAGAATTAATTGGGTGAATAGCGGCTGGTAATAAAAAGATGATAATGGGAATTTCCACTGATCTTTGAACTTAGGCGGTAGGTACAAATACTTAGAATAAAAGACTAGTAATGATAAAAGGCTTATTCATTTACAGTATAACTAGCTTCCGCCCGCGGCTTCGCCCGCGTGGTTTGTTGATAAAAAAAAAGTAGCCTATGTCCTATGCACCTGACCTTCCTGAACAACATCATCAATATGGTCAATGTATATTCGCCCTAGAGCGTCTTCACGGGATTTCCAATTAAATCGGCCTTAAAAACCTTTTGTTTCTTTTAAATAAAAAATTAAATAAAAACTTATAAAGTTAGTCGTACCGTCACCCAGCATCGCCAGGAAATTGGTGGTTATTAAAAGAATTTGTAATTAATGAAAACCAACCGGTCGGTCGGTCGATGGAGAAAGGGCGATATTAAGTGAAATAGTAGGTATAGTAAGCAGCTTACACAGAGATCAAGTCGGAGTGTATATTATGCGCGCACACACACATGAGCGTCGAGAGCTGTGGCGATGGCGTAGAGGGGGCATTTATTTATTAATTTCTACAGAACGGCCGAAGTCAATTACACTATTTAAACATATAATTTATTTAACACAGTCATGCATTCTTCTCACAAAAATTCAAACATTCCGACAATATCACCTTCCATTCATTTGCAAACATATCAAAATTTGACGGCACGGTTGGCACAGTGGCCGAGCGATTGACTGCTGCGCCGCGTGTCGTGGGTTCAATTCCCACACGTAACAAATATTTGTATGGCCTACAGGTAGTTGTTCCGGGTCTGGCTGTTTGTGCATGTGAGTTTGAATGTTAGTAAACGCACCCACGATACAGGAGAAATTCCTAGTGTGGGGCAACGTTTAAAAAAAAAAACTTTGTTTGAGTTCAGGAGAGCGTTAATAGCAGCTAATGTCCGAGGAATAGGTGACTTGGAGTTGCAAGAGTACGGCAAGTTGGAAGTGGTAAGCGGTGTTTCCTGATACGACAGTAATTGTCTGGGACAAATAACTTGCAGGTTTCATTATGCAGATCAGGTGCATCAATAATCCCCATGAGATTTTTTAATATTACGATCCTTTGATCGCGCGACGGTCTTACTTCTAGAGAATTTAAACCTAAGGAACCCAACAGGAATTTAGTGGGATAAAACCCGTACAAGTGATGCATGACGACACGAGGCGCGCCTGTACATAGATGTTGAGGTTTAAGATAATT
Source organism: Phlogophora meticulosa (assembly GCA_905147745.2). NCBI lineage: Eukaryota > Metazoa > Arthropoda > Insecta > Lepidoptera > Noctuidae > Phlogophora > Phlogophora meticulosa. Next base: position 14,237,356 of record LR990531.1, on the reverse strand, counting down.
TTATTCTCATAAGAATTACACTATTCACTACATGAGAATATTAAAACTAAATACTTAAAAAGATTAAATAAAGTATGGGGGTATTACAAAAATGTTACACTTCAAAAAACAAAATCCAATATCCCATTTTATAATAATACACTAAAACGCAAGCACAGACACGCTCAAGGTTAATATTTGGATAAAACATAGCATTCCATTACCATCCGCCATTGTTTGACCGGAATACGAATCCGATTTTGCACACAGCGTAGTTTTAAAATACCTACACTTCACATGTGAAAATACGGATTGGCGTATTTTACGTTTCGCGTATTTTCTGACGGGAAGTGAGGTCCAGTTAATTGTATTTAGATAAATGGGATTTCAGTTTCATACTGTTATGCGAGTGAAATTGGAAAAAAATCATTTTACAACGCCAGAGGCCGGCAAACTGGGATATTAATAATAGTTGGGTGCGAAAAAAGAGAAATATTTAAACAAACGTTGGCCCGAGCATGGATTTATTGTGACATGTAGGTATAGAATAAAAATGAAGTGTCTGTTTGCAATGTCAAAAGAACAGCTTTTTACTATATGCATATGAAAGTTTTTACGGTAGTTTGATAAAACAAACAATTTTTTTTTGGACTATCTGTCTGTCTGTTTGTTAGAGGTAATCTCTGAAACGGCTGTACCGATTTTCCCGGAACTTTCACTGGCAGATAAGGAGTAACTTTAGCTGCTTTTAATTAAGGTTCCACCCAGAAAAAATAAAACCCATGTTTTTTTTTGTGGCCATAGTGGAAAATCCTCATGGATGTCTAAAAACCACCCCGGTATTCCATTTCACACCTACGCTGGGGGTTGCGGGAACGTAAGATCCGCAACCCCCGGCCGATGAAGTTATATCATATCCCAAGTAGAAAGAAAACCGATCTTCTTCTTTGTTCTTGGGTTCTATTTCTGGGTTTGGCCAAAGTGTCATTGGGTTTTTCCATCTGGAATTTCTTAGTAACAGCCCTGAATCTGGATTTGTACCCGGTTAGTGACAATGGGCTCGCCCGACGCCGATATTAAATGGGACTTAAACATAACTGTCAAAATGTGGACATATTTAGGTACACCTCTGCCCTTACCCTTCGTGGAAAACAAGCATGATGTTATGTATGTTTGTATGTAGTTTTTCCTATGTCTGCTTACTAGTACTTTCACGTACCCCAACAGAGCTTTTTACCACAAGATTTACTACCAGTAACATCACTCTGCAGAAGCTAAAGCTTTATTAAGCGAAGTCAGCGCTTTGTCTGCCGCTGAAAGCGATTCATTGTACACATTTCTAATTGAATAATCTTCAGACCGTCTGTTGAATGATTCACGTCTAGCCGTTTGAGCTAAATTCTATGTAACTGTTGACTTTATTGATAGTAAGTAAACTATTCACGACTTAACTGCTTGAAGAATAAGATCAGAATGCTCAAGAACGTGACTTTAATAACTAAACAGTACCTACGAGTGGTTTATTCATTTGCAGGGGCTTGTGGCTACATGAAAACAGCCACATGGGTAGATCAAAGGATAAGCTCCGTTGGCTGAAGTCCGAAGTCAGTCCGTAAAAAAAAGTTTGTCCGAAACCCTTTGTAGGGCAAGTTTTTCTCGACCAATCTTGAGATCTGTCGCAAATAACTAAAAATGGTAGTCGGTCAAAGTTACTGACATAAATTTTAACTTAAAAAACGCATCATAAGAAAGCAACTAGTTTTTAAAAAGAATTTCTTGCGAAAAGTTATGTTATTATTGTACGCCATTAATGGCAAAACATGCAGATCTGCCTATTATTTTTAAGACCTTGCACATATTGTTTGATGTATACTCATGTTTTACAATAAATATATTCTACTAGATGACCCGGTGAACTTCGTATCACTTACCTCTTAATATAAACCATATTTATTTAAACCATATGTACTTTAGAGCCGGTAACCAATCGTGGAAATTCTAGATAATATAGTTCGTAAAGAGATATTAATATTTTTGTAAATGCCCAAATGCACATATATAAATATTAAGTAATTTATATCTTACATGGTTTCACTTTTGTTTGGTTATTAACACATTCACTTAAAATCGAATGGCATATCCGTTGGAATCATCGGTATACGCGGGATCAAGACATCCTCTCCTTTGTATTTTCCCTTGATGATTTTAGCTTCAATGACGTTATTCATTAGTTTCTTCACCGCCAGTCTCGTTCCATTGCAAAGTCGAGGTTGATTTATGTTACGCAGCATGATGACAACTGATCCTACTTTTAATTGCATATTATGTGGTGGTAGTCCAGGCAATTCCAATGAATTTATAAATTCTGTAGGATAGTTAACTACGTCATCCTGGTTTGTAGCTGTGTCAACTGATTTGTATGTGAACAACTCTCCTGGAAGGTAATTCTGAATGGTCGCATTGAGATCATCGACATCTTTGTTTTTTGCCGCAAATATTGCTAGTTCACTAAGCCAATCGTGGTTATTATATTCTTGTTTTATGTCCGGAAAAACACGCTGAATAAGCTCCTCTTTTTAGTCTGTGAAGTGACAGAAGTCTGTGGGAAATGTTATTAATCCTGTCGAGGTGTCAACTGCGACCTTACCATTTCCAATATCTAGCAACTGCTTTGAAAACACAGCCGCAGTTTGATCTTGTTGCAAAAACACTCGCATGTTAGTTGTTAAATGGAGTGTCTTTACGTGCCGCCACAAATTAGATGATTTTAGGCATGCATTTAGTTCGTCAGCAACAGTTGATCGAGGAATAACTGGAAGAGTCTGACGAAAATCACCTGACAACAGAATCATTGCTCCACCAAAAATGTTTTGGTTGTCACGTAAATCTTTTAAGGTTCTGTCTAGTGCCTCCAGCGACCTCTTGTGGGCCATTGTGCATTCGTCCCAAATTATCAATTTGCATATTCGGAGAATTTTCGCCATAGCGCTATTTTTGGCGATGTTGCAAACTGGCGTTTCGTTGATTTGCTTGTTTAATGGTAATTTCAAGGCCGAATGTGCAGTTCTTCCGCCTTCTAACAAAGTTGCAGCTATTTCAGATGAAGCCAACGCAAGGGCTACCTCATTTTGCGATCGGATCTTTGCCAATAGCAATGAAATTAGGAACGTTTTCCCAGTACCCCCGGGAGAATCAAGAAAGTAAATTCCTCCAGATCCACTGTTTACAGCTTCTATCAAAGTATCGTACGCAATTTTTTGTTCTTGATTCAATTGCGGAACGGTTGTGCGAACTGCTTCGGTCATAGCTTCAGTATCGTACCGGCGCGTTCTCTTCCCAACTCATGGTTTATTGCATCTTGCATGGAACGATTGGGTGCTGTCAGGCCAAACACGACAATATTTTGTTTGCCATCAATAAACACATATCTTCTCTTAAGATCAATGTGTCACTGTAAATCTCTGCAGTAAATTCAAGTGTAGGATTCAATGTTTCACAACGTACACGATGCAACGCATCCTCAGACATGTCATCCCTATATTTCATCCACAAATCTTCCGGATTCGAGGGAAAACATGTCGATACTATAATCGCAAACAATGTACGAATTTGATGCGGTGATGAAGATATGATAGAATCCTTGAGCGTATTATCCCAATGCGAATCGCCCTCAAGCAACCGTAATAGTTGACACGCCTCACGGTAAGTCGCACACAGATGTCCGTCAACTGTTCTCAATTGTTGAAACGATGTCGGACCAGGAACATTCACCAACAATATAGCATATAACAACATATAATAACCTATAGCATCTGTGGCAAATACATTTGGATGTCCCTCAAGTGGTGTTCCTTGTTTACGACGCTGAAATGCCTTTGATGATGCATTCTATGTGTGATAGCGTGGCATATCAGAACACAGCAAAGTGTGATTATTCAGATCGTGTAAGGAAAATTTAAATCTTTAAAAGTATATTTCTGAACGTACACTGTTGTGTTAAATAATGACACTTTGTTGTTACAAAGTGTCATTATTTTACATGTTTTAAATGTAAATACGAAATAATCCGACTATTATGGATATATGTTGTCGACTCGAAACCCTTATTTAATTTATATCTACATGTGTTATTGCAATTATTTCAAAATACCGAACCGATGGGCAAATGTTTGACAGGTAAGAACAGTTTGTATGGGAAAACAAAATTCTCGTTTTAAGTATTTTCCTCGCATGTTTTCTATATTTTCTCACCGTTTAAACCTTCCCTGGACTTCCACGAATATTTCAAGACTAAGATAAGATAAATCCGTTCAGCCGTTCTCGAGTTTTAGTGAGACTAACGAACAGCAATTAATTTTTATATATATAGATTCTATTCTATTCAATCCGAAAACGACTATAAAACGAGATTGCGACCAGATTTTGAAAGTTTTTAATTACTAGAATTGGCCTTCAGATCATATTGTTGCAAAATGCGCAACCAACTATGAAAGTAGAAAACAGGAACAAAGTTATGAACCACTGTTTGTAACGAAGTTTTTTACAAACATTGCTTATGTTTAGTCAGAAAGTAAGCCAGAAAGTTTGACAAAGCATTACCAAAGAATTTACGTGTTGCTCAGAAACTAAGTTGTGGAGATCAGAAAGACAGTCGCTCCATACAGAACACAGGTATTCAGCTGCATACGGTACGGCCTGTGTTGTTGTGTTGTGATCAATTTACTACGCTCGATTAGACAATTATCTTAACTTGATTGAGCTGACCATTGACCTTTTATCAAGGCCTTTTAGTCATTAACATTATCGACAGAAGACGCTATTTCAGGATTAACTTCTCATATTATTGAAAAAGTGGATTCAGGAAAGAAGTGTCTCACTATTTTCCTGGATCTAAAAAAAGCTTTCGATACCGTCTCTGTTCCTATCCTTGTGCAAAGTCTAGAAAACATAGGCATAAGAGGAGTGCCTCTGGCCTTGCTAACAAATTATCTCCAGGATAGAAAGCAACGTGTAAAAATAGGAACCTACGTAAGTGATGAGTTAAAAGTGAGTTTTGGCGTCCCTCAAGGCAGTGTCTTGGGGCCCACGCTTTTCTTAATTTATATTAATAGCCTCTGCGACATGAAGCTTGAGAACGGACGTGTCTTTTCCTATGCGGATGACACAGCTATTGTTTTTACTGGTGATGCATGGCAATCTGCTTATAGATATGCTGAAAAGGGACTCACACAAGTTACTAAATGGTTAAATTACTTCTTACTAACACTAAATACCACTAAAACTAAATATATAGCTTTTACAAACTATAATAACAGTCAACCTGGACCTAATCATACCCTTAAAATACATAGCTGTGATAACCCTACTAGCACAAATTGTTCATGCAATGAAATATCAAAAGTGACGCATATAAAATATTTGGGTATTATGGTCGATCAACGATTATCTTGGCACTTACACACGGATATGGTCATGTCTCGAACTAGAAAACTCATTTGGATTTTCAAAACTCTCAGACATATTACATCCAAGACGCTTTTAAACCAAATCTACTTGTCTTTGGCCCAGTCAGTTCTAGGGTACTGTATACCGGTTTGGGGCGGGGCCACTAAAATCAAATTCTTAGAGCTAGAAAGAGCGCAAAAGGTCTCTATTAAAGGTCATGTATTTTAAATCGTATAGATTCTCTACTGATAACCTTTACTCACTGACTGGCCTTCTTACAGTCAGAAAATTATATGTTCTCCATGCGGTTTTGAAACTACATAGATCCCTTCCTTATGATTCTAGCCTAAATAAAAAAAGAAGAAAGTATCTTGTTGCTCCAGAAGTCCCGGTCAAAACTTCATATGCTAATAGGCAGTACATTAGACAATCCGCTTCCATCTACAACCAATTGAATAAATGTTTAAATATTTACCCCATGACTTATGGAGATTGTAAAAAAACTTTAACAGACTGGTTAAAAAGCAAGAGCTATGACGACATTGAAGCTCTTTTACAAAGTATCTTGCGATAATTTTATGAAAAACGACACACACATACACACACAATCACACACACACAATCACACACACACAATCACACACACACAATCACACACACAGAATCACACACACACAAACACACATACAATCACACACACCCACGCACCTAGCATGCGCACACCTTCTTAGATATAAGTTAAATTTCGTTTTTATGTACACTCCTACATTAAAATTGTTTCTGTTTTAGAAGAGCGGGGTCTCCTAACACAGGTATTTTTTATACTTAAAAGGAGGCCTCTATGTATGATTGTATATTGTAGAAGTTTTATAGTTTCTGAAATAAAATTTATTATTATTATTATTATTATAACATTGAGTACAAAGTGTACTGCCTCGTTGGTACTGTTCAGCATGAGGTCTTTGAGTGTTTCCATACCTATGGAATTTCTCAGCCACAGCCCGGAGCCTGGATTTGTGCCCAGTTGATGGCAAAAGGCTCTAAAAAACTGTCTTCCTCATTAGTCTAGTGGTCCCAAGTGCTACTGCTGATTATGAGGGTTTGATTCTCGGTTCGGGCAAAGTGTTATTCGTTTTTACCATCTGGGATTTGTGGCAATAGGCTCGCCCGCACTTACATGGGACTTAAACATAACTGGCGAAATTTCTGGTTAAAGACTTTTTATTCTCATTTACATTTCACTTACATTAGAATACATTTAATCTTAGAGCTTAATATCATTGTACTTCGACGCTCGGACTTACAATATAAATTCAAAGTAAAAACTAAACAAGTTGTACAATAGGGATGTGTCCTAAGTAAAAATATATTAAGTCTATTTAGTCCGTCAGTAAGTTTACCAAAAAATATTGGACACGTATTTTTTGGTTACTTAATTCAATAAAAAGTGAATATGATATAGCACATCATAGTTCAGGAGAAGGGGCTTGTGACATATCGCACTGCTAGATTAAAACTGACACAACTCAAAATTCGAGATTGTTTAGACAGAAGCTCAAAAATACTAATTCATCGATAGTTAGTATTGATTCCTAGCCCCATTCAACATAAAGTTATATTCTGTAACATATTTATGAGCTAATATAAAACTCAGTTTATAACTTCTCTAACAAAATATAGATAAATGCGTTTTTTTCGTCTAAGTACTGAAAAAAACATTTTGTGGAGTTGTGTCAGTTTAGATCTAGGTGTGCGATATATACATATACATGCATCTGCTTAACTCTTCGGTGAATACAGGAGTGATGATATGTTATAAAAGCACTATGGAACTTGTAACCTAGAAAAAGAATACTGGATTAGATTGTGATCTCATTATATTTTATTACAAAACATGGTTTAACGATAAGCCAAAACTTAAGACTGAGATTACAGAGACGCTTTTATTGCAGAATGTAGCTTAAGCCCCTAAAATAAACCTTTGAGGTCGGTTTTATTTTATTGAAAGTCTAAATCCAACGGTTTTGGTCTGATTCAAAGACCTATTTGTAGTTGTTTCGAAAATTGTTCAAATTTTCAGCTTTACACCTTCATTTTTTTCTTTTGCTACCACAGCAGGGCTTAAGCTACTTTTATTTTTATTTAAATATATAAAAGAGGGTTCTGTCTCCTAGACTCATTTCGTCTTTAGTATCCAATAGAGGAAATTGAGTATGAAGTAAGTTCCGGCACACATGTACGACTTCTAAATATTACTTTTTTTGAACAGTCAAATGTTATGACGCGATTTCTTAATTTTATCTTATAGACTAGCTGTGCCTCCTGGTGTCATTCACTCCTAAGGGTGCAGCGTTTCTCAAGAATCGGGCTATCAATTGTAAAAAGATATTTATTTTAACATCTCACAGAATTACTTCTAAAAAAATATTACTATTCAGTCTGAGACTTCTTTTTTCATACAAATATTTGTTACGTGCGGGGATCGAACCCACAACACGCGACGCAGCAGCCCATGGCTCAACCACTGAGCCAACCGTGTCGTTCTTAGCTAAATAAAATAAATAAATAGGTTAGTATATAGAAATATAAACTCAAAGTATAAGTTTATAATTCGAACCATAATATTAAAAAACAATTACATGTTTGTTACAAAGCAGAATGTACTTTGGAAAGGCTAACAAAATTGAATGATGGTCATCATGAAGGTCATCACCTGAATGGTTTTAATAAACACTTTTACATGTCAAAGAAAACATATTTTTCAGATAAATATGTTTCAGATAATAAAAAAATATTATGCTGAACGGATGCAAGTGCCCGCCGACTCTTATTCCGAATTCTTTTTAATCCAATGGAAAACTGAGATATTGGGAGTGGAATTTGTAATTTAATTTATTAAAGAACTACACTTTGGCTGCGACTTTAAGCTTTTAGAATAACTTCCTCGTTCCCGTTCTCTCATAGATTTTGAGATGTTGGTGGAATACCAATAAATAACTAAATAATGCTAGACAATCCACACCAAGCAAGGAAAGCTAAGCAGAGCTTGTGTTATGTATACTAGATGACTGATATACTTAATACAATACATTACATGGATAGATATTTTTACTATACATAGCAAATACCCAGAACCAACCGGAACATATCTTTGTAGATCGTACAAATATTTGTCCCAAGGCGGGAATCGGACCCGCAACCTCCTGCGTCGCAGGCGGACTTCGGAAAGCTGCGGCACATAAGTCGTCCCCGGTCGCTCGAATTGCCTTTTAAAATTATAACTAGATGTGGTCGGTGTGGGGAACACTGTCATAACCTCATCTAGTTTCCATTTCTGACTGCTCTAAGAAGAAACCACGATATAAGTCTGTTTGAAAATCCAGACATTATCTTGGTGAGGTCGTTTGAGGATCAAGCATATATGTATACGACTTTTTTGTATTCTTTTTAAACGTTGGCCCACGCAAGGAATTTCTCCTGTGTCGTGTGTGCATTCATAAACATTTAAAGTCATATACACGAACAGCCAGACCCATAGCAACTACCTGTAGGCCATGCTCATATTTTTTTCCGTGCGGGTATCGATCCCAGGCGCAGCAGTCGATCCCTCAGCCACTACGCCAACCGTGCAATTAATATTATAATTATAAAATACTGATTTGGCGATTATTTATTTATTTATTTCATTTGGGAAAACAAACAGTAGTATATTAATTATACACAAACTTAGAACTACTTAAAATTAAAATTAACAAATATACTACCCACAACATTTTCCACAGATAACTATGTTATATAATAAAAAAAAAAGAAAAACAAACTGCAAACAAACGTAAACTGGGCTACCTCAAAGAAGAATAAATTAAAAGAAAAATAAAGAAAAACAATTTTTTTATAAAAGATAAGACAAACTAGAAAAAATAAAAATAAATAATAACAACCATAATTTTATACGTGATGTATCATACAGGTCCATATAAAAAGTAATATCCATATTGTGGAATATGGAGCCTACTGTTGATCCCTTAAAGCGGCAATCACATCATTTTTAAATTTATATTTGTTCAGGTACAATATGTCTATTGCATCAAAACGCGAATTGTATGTGTCGACCATACGGTATAGCGGTGAGCGCACACCAGCATTGGATCTACAAAAGCTTGTGGCGAACAGTCGCCTGGTTCGTACCTCCCGTCCATGCACTGTTCGAGGCACCAGGTAACACAAACGACACACCAAGTCAGGGCAATCAAACTTGTTATGGCATATACTAAATAATGTCATTGTCTCAAGGAGGACGCGCCTTGACTGTAAAGTAAGCATATCGTATTTTTTAAGCAGCGATTTGACTGGTGTTTTCTTCCGAAAGCATCGCAATTGGATAGTACGAAGGTACTTACGTTGTACTAATTCTATAATTTCGATATATTTCGCATAGTAGGGATTCCAAATTGGTACTGCGTATTCTAATTGCGGCCAAACTATGGACTTATATAGGTGCAAGAAAGTGGATGGTCGATGAAAATCTCTAAATGCTCTCATTACAAAGCCATACATCTGATATGCCTTATTAACTATACTTTCTACATGTTTATCAAGATGAAGTTTTAGTATTTTATAATTATAATATTAATATTTGAGATGGTCTTATTGGTAATTCCACCGGTGCACCGTGTGGAATTACCAATAAGAGCATCTCAGTCTCCAGTCAGTGCACGCATTTATCAGTAATCGTGTTACTGAACTCAAAACTCATCTCAGTTACCAGAATCATCACATTGGCCAGTCGGAAAAAGCGGAAACAAAAGAAAAAACACTATAAGCCAAGAATTGAACAAACAAATTCGCTTTCCTTTTATATTATTAGTTAGTATAAACGAAGTCTGACTTCGAAATGCCGTCCGCTCAGTTTGACCTAAATGAGATATCTTTATTCGGTTGGAAGTCTCAACAGTAAAACAATTTTAGATCAAGCGTAAGATTAAGTTTTCATTTGACGTTGAAATAATAATGCTCTCAGAATCGCAATTAAATTATTTCGTGTCTGAGAGATGATTGATTGAGTAGGATAAATTTACTTAACGGGGATCTTGTCAGTGTGGCTCGCCAAATTCAATTTTTTTACGTTTTCAGTAAATTGCAGCGTTCTTGTTCGCTTTTTGGTGATGAAATTATAAACACGGTTGTAGTCATTTAAAATATTAATATATATTTGCTGCAAGTAAGATGATTTCATGAAGATTTACCTCGTTGTTCTAGTGGCAGTACGCACTACTGCCGAGCATAAGTTTCAGGGTCGATTTCCAGGTTGGGCAAGGTGTTACTGGATGTTTTCTCTGGAATATCACCAGTAGCAGCCTGGAGCTTGGAATTGAGCCCGGTTGATGGCAATGGGCTGGCCCCCAGGCTTGTACAATTATTAATAGCAAGGCAAAGAAGATAGTTGTTCTTAATTAATAACTTCAGAATGTGCCACGCTTAGTAAAATTCATCATCTGCCATCATCTGCCTAGACTTTTCCCAAGTGTGTTGGGGTCAGCTTCCAGTCTAACCGCAGGCAGCTGAATACCAGTATTTTACATGGAGCGACTGCCTATCTGACCTCCACAACCCAGGAACTGGGCAACACGATACCCATTGGTAAGACAGGTTGTCAGACTTTCGGGCTTTTGACTACCCGTAAAGACTGGCAAAGATCTACAAATGACAGCCGGCACCAACGGCGTAACGTGCTTTCCGAATCACGCTTAGTCAAATTATTATCATAATTTATTTAGCTTAATTAATACTAACAATAACAAAGCCTATTATAATATGTGAACAAGCCAATACCGGCAATTAGTTGACAAAATAATAACGCATTAAAACGCATTGTTTTGTTCTGATAGCGACCTAAAACTATTTTAAAGCTAAAGCTATTTAGTTAAATTTTACAAATAACGTTAATTTAGAAATCGTATGTATTTGTCATATTTAGGTCAAACAGGGTATCGTGTTGCCCAGTAACTGGGTTGTGGAGGTCAGATAGGCAGTCGCTCCATGTAAAATACTGGTATTCAGTTGCATCCGGGTAGATTGGAAGCCGACCCCAACATGATTGGGAAAAGGCTAGGCAGATAGTGATTAATAAACTATCATTCATTTATTATTTTTAAGAATGTCTCGTTCTGTCAGTTAGTTTGTGTGGGTCAAATCTTGCAACTGAATTTTGACTCAGTTATCCTTAACCGGTTGAGCTGAAATTTTTCATATACGTTTACTTTGGATATATGGTGCACATATAAATAAAATAAATAGGTCAAACAGGTAGGCTAGTTATTGTGTCTGTCTAGGAGTCCAAAACAAAAATTACAAAGTCGACTTATAACTCTTTGGTAATCTTTGAGGGGGATGAAAGGCCTTGTAGAATAACTAGCAGCCATCAGCGACTTCGTTTATTTTCGCCTATGTTTTATTCTGAAGTATCTATACTAATATAATAAAGCTGAAAAGTTTGTTTGTTCTCTTGTTGAAACACGCACACATCTTTGAAACTACCTGTCAGATTTGAAAAGTTTCTTTGCATATGATTCAAAATGCAAGAAGAAACCCATAACCTTCCTCAAGAATTTGGTTCTTGAGGAAGGTTATGGGTTATTTCAAATGGAATAACCTTCTTACATTTTTAATCATATGCAAATAAACTTTTCAAATCCAACTAGTAGTTTAGAAGCTGAAAGCGGAAGTTTAGGTTTGAAGCTGGTGATACTACAGGGCACAACAATAGATAAGCTTTAATAGTGTAAAGTTTCATCGGAATCCGTCCAGTAGTATTTACGTGAAAGATTTATAAAAATCAAAACTTCCCACAAACTTTCACTGGGACTAACTTAAAAAAAAAAACAAAATTTCAGTTCAATGTTAGCATAACTCGAAAAAATGTATGAAATATACTTAGTTGTTTTTTTACGTTTCTGAGTTTGTCCCATAATGAAAGCAAAAGCATAAAATAATCTATATATTTGTTTCTGTAAATCGGTTTTTATAAACACTTTTATATGTCAACAATTAAAGTATTTTTTTAAACGAGATTGGTGTTTCGCTATCTGACTACTCTCGGAAGAAATACCAAAAAAACTGAGATAACAGTCTCTTTTCTGAAAGTCCAGACATTATCTTGGTTTTAACATGTGAGGACCATGCAGATGAGTGTTCGAGATGGTCTTTTGAGGAAAGAACCACTCAAATATGTGCCCTGTTCATGCAGTGCAAGCATTTGTCAGACATTGTAGAGCTCAACTCAGAACCAAGGAGCTCAACGGGTCGACGGTAAGCGAAAGATTAATTAAAAGTTACCATTAATAAAAATAAGTGAACTTGCAAAAGTAACTTTAAATATAATATGTTACGAAAGCATTAATTAGTGTAATTTTAGGTTTATGGTTTATTTTATGTATATTGTTTCTTTTATTGTTTTACTTTTTAATTTTTGACTGTAAAACATATTTAAGTTAATTTTGTATAAGATTAGGTTGTATCGTTTTAGATATCAGTAATTTTGTATTAATGTACCTATTTTATTTATTTTTATTTATTTATCCATTTATTTCAGGCATCAAGGCCCATATAAACATATACAATACTATATTAACAATATAAAACTTAAAAATACTATAAATATATATTACATAATAACTAAAACTAGTGCACACGAAGTGTAATTATTGCGTAATTGTTAGTAATGTAATGTTATTTTAAATAGTTAGTAATTATTACAAGTAGTCTTAGCTATCGCATTAGGTTTGTAAACAGTAATGATAGTATAAGAGTTTTAAATAAATAAATAAATAAATAAAAGCTACTATAATCTATTATATACCACTATACGATACCAACTATACTGCTCACCCACGAACGAAACAACAGCTATGCCGCAAGAAAAGTCGCGCGCTATTTTACAATCGCGACCATCTGAATTGGGAATAAGGAACGTTTGTAACACCGACGGCTTACGTTAGGCTAAGGTCTGATAAGATCGCAGCTGCTGAGACCTCGTTTAACTTATTCCTGACTGATGAAACAAAGTAGGTGCTTATTATTCACTAGCTGTTACCCGCGAGTTCGTCCACGTAGATTTTTATAAAAATACAAAGAATTTAGGTTGCGCGGACAGTAAATAAAACACTTTCACAACATTTTTTTTAATAAACAAGCCATAGTCACTCCTTAAAACTTTAATAAGATATCAGCCAGAGAAAATAGGTCCAGCCGTTTCGGAGATTTGTTGCAGACGAACAAACAGGCAGACTAACGTTTCAAGAATAGTTTTTTTGGTATAACTACCGTGTAACCATAACATAACATCACGCCTGCATTCCCTGAAGGGTTCGCCAGAGGTGCACCTATAGTGAAACCCGCATTTCGCCAGTTATGTTTTAATTCCCATGTAATAGGGGACAAGCCCGGGGCTCCGGACTGCTAAGGACAATAAAAATAAATATCAATCAATGATAAATAAAAATAAATATAAAAATATATAAATATATATAAAAATCATACAATGACAATAAAAATAATATTTATTTCTATTGTCATTATTTTTAAATCCGTAATCATAATAAAATCAATAATAGTTTGCCCGACCTCGGAATCGAACCCTGAACCTAGCGCTCAGCAGTCGCGCTTGGAATCAATCACTAGACCAAACAGGCAGTACCGTGTATATACTTTAATATGCATTAAGTAAAAACCTGTTATATTGCCATGACAAAACGCGCCCTTAAAACATTACTTAATCAAAGATTACAAAACGGTTTTTCGATACCAGGAAACCCCATCTGACGCCACCCTTACACGGAAACTTGCCAGTTTCCTCCCATGTGTACACTGGGCAAACACCAAAAGTTTTAATGTAATTTTTTCAATTCTCCAACTCGTGACCGCTGTTCGCGGAGCTGAGTTTCTCTTCCATTATTAATGTTCGATATTTTTCATGCAAAGGAAATCCTTTATTGTGTGTGTCGGTGAACTGAAAATTATGTACTTGAAGAACTTAAACTTAAATTATGAACCGAAAGAAAGAAAGAAAAGAAAAGAGTATGTGCCCGACCCAATTCTCGAAGATGACCATGTCACGTTATACTGGGATCGGTCTATAATTACTGACAGGACAATTGTTGCCAATAATCATGACATAGTAGTGATAGACCGATTAGCGCGCCGCGCAATGATAGTGGATGTCACCATCCCACATGACGAGAACCTCGTAAAAGCCGAGAAAGAAAAACATATTAAATATCTTGACTTGGCACACGAGGTTGACGACATGTGAAATGTGGACTCGGCTGTCATTGTGCCGATCGTCGTAACGGCCAATGGCCTACTGGCTAAAAGCCTCGACGACCTACTGTCGAGGCTCTCGTTACACGGTTGGATCAAAGGCCTGATACAGAACGCAGTACTCCTCGATACGGCTCGCATTGTGAGGAGGTTCCTGTCTCTGCAAACCTAACCACCGGTGGCTTGGACCCTGCTCCCGCTATCAGTGGACCACTATTTTTTATATTTTTAAATGTTTTGTATTTTTCATATTGAAATATTTAAAAATGTAATTTATAAGAATGTGTTTTAATAAAGGAGATAATAATGTTTATTTCCAGTAAAAATGATAACATATGTTACAAGTACAGTGGTATGGTACAACATAAAGTGCATTGGAAATTATCACCTGGCTCCCGAACTAGGTTAATAGCCTGTGACTTGAGGACCAGTGATTCCATAAAGGTAAACCTCGATGATCAAAATGTTTTAATAAAACTGTTTTCACCAGTAACATAGTGAACATAACGATACAAAAATGATTTATATGTATTGAAACAAAAACAAAAAGTGAGAAATAATTAGTATATACATATATAGTATATTAGTAGTTCTAAGGATTTCTTACTTAGCCAAAACTCATGAAACCTGGACGAAAGATTCCTTATTAATTCAATTACGATACGAAGTTTGGAACTAAGAAAGGAACATACAAACATACCGGTCAAAAGCATAGCATCGCCGTCGCGTCGTAGTCGGGTAACAAAAGCATCACAATCTCAAAGCGTTGTAGAGAAGAACTTGGTGGAACATTTCAAATTGTTTTCACCACAGTTTACAGTATCGCGTCAGATATACTATTTACACAGCCACCACTGTCTGTTGCGAATTAGCAAAGTTTCAAGCGGCCGCCGCGTGGTGGAGTGAATGATCACAAAGTTGCGGCCATCTTGCGACACTTAATTTCATTACTACTTGACGGGGTTATCGGTGTTGGTAGTAAGTATTAGACATGTAGTAGTTTTTCACGTATTAGGCTGCTGTGCAGACGGACTGAACGACAGACGGACTGCAGTGCAGCAACCGCGTGCAGTCGCTGTATCCATCTGCATGCAGTCGGATCTGATTTCGTGCAGTCGACGCCACGCATCTAGCCCAGAAGCTTACACGAAGCTTGCACGAAGCTGCAACCGGCCGCGTGAAGGTCATGACTGTATGCAGTTAATATCGACTGCACAACGACTGCAGCCGACCGCGGCAGTTGAAGTCACGACTGTATGCAGTTAATATCAGTTGAAGTCATGACTGTACGAAGTCAAAAGTACAACTGCATGCAGTTGAATATATCGACTTCCTGCGGTTGCTGCGGTGCAGTCCGTCTGATGGCAGGCTTAAGACATGTGGTAACTCTTCACATACTAGGGACGTATTTAGAATTTCTGAAGGTTTAATATCAAAACACATCCTGTCAGCCTAATTGGTCTATTGGTTGGAAGCGCTACTGCTGAGCACGAGATCCTGGGTTTAATAAAAGTGTTATTGTATTTTTGCATCTGAAATTTCTCAGTATGAGCCTTGAGTCTGGATTTGTGTCTGGTTGATGGCAATAAGCTCGCCCCTTGTTACATAGGACTTAAACATAACTGGCGAAACGTGGGTGCACAATTGGTACGCCTCTGCCTAACCCTTTGAGTATTCCCGACGTGATACAGTCAACTATGTTCTCTCTCAGTCTCCTCCATCCCTTTCTACAAATTAATCTTACTTTATTCCCGCGCTGATCTATCTAATATATAAAATTCTCGTGTCACGGTGTTTGTAATTAAACTCCTCCGAAATGGCTTTACCGATTTTTGTGAAATTTTGTGTGCATATTGGTTAGGTCTGCGAATCAGACAACATCTATTTTTCATCCCCCTAAATGTTATGGGTGGTTCACGCGAAACATTTTATATGGCAAAACAACGTTTGCTGGGTCACCTAGTATATTTACATATAAATGAATCCCTATTTCTCATGGGCACGGCATCACGCGTGAACGGCTGGACCGATTTCGCTAATTCTTTTTTTTTTTGTGTTTGTTACATAAGGAGAAGGTTCTTGAGAAAAAAAAACCTAAGAAAGTTGCGGAAAACTTAACGGCTTTGTTTACTGATATCCACGCGAGCGAAGTCGCGGGCACATCTAGTCTTGAATGAAAGCTATATCGGTTAGTTACCACGCCAACGCGACGGTTCGATTGACTTAATACAACTGATTCCAAATTATTTTATTGATAGGGAAAAATAAATTTTGCGAACAAAGTTTTTCGTATAGGAAACAGAGTTAGTAAAATTAATTAGAAATTCGACGACCTATGTGGTGCGGCGGGCGAAGGTCCGCCTGCCGCAGGAGGTTGCGGGTTCGATTCCCTCCTTGGGAAAAATGTTTGTACGATCTACAAATATTTGTCCCGGGTGTTCTGGGTATTTGATATGTACAATAAAAAAAATATCTTTCTATGTAATGTATTGTATTAAGTATATCAGTCATCTAATATCCATAACACAAGCTCTGCTTATCTTGGGGCAAGATGGTGCTGTGTGGATTGTCCAGCAGTATTATTATTATTAAATAAAAGGAAATAAACATATATATACATATAAAATGTCTATCAAGCTAAGCGTGTTTTTGATTCCCAGGTCGGGTAAAGTGATATTGGTTTATTCCAAAAGGAATACTTGAGTTGCTACTCAGGTATTCCTTGCCCGGATTTTGGATTTGTACCCGGTTGATGGAAATAGGATCGCCTCCTATTAACCGCGGCACCTCCTGCCAGCCCTTATGGTACGCGTCCAGATCGTCTCGCCACCTCTTTATAGGCTGGCCTCTTTTATACTTTATTATGTGAATAAGTATTTTAATATATATTCCACCTCCGCCCTTGCCAGTTCCTCCCGCCTTCACTAACCACCTCCGCCTTGGCCTAATTCAGCCACGACACATACCACATCTTCTATCATAATCCACTCCGAAATAGTACCCCGAACTAATTCATGGTACAATTTCACAAAGCCACAAAAATTAGGAGAGTAATCCCAGATGTTCATGAGCCTCGTAAAATATCACGGCTCTTAGGCCAAGCGCTCACTGGCGGGACGACAAAGAAGTTTTAGGGACTAATTGTAATCGACATCATCGTCTGCATTGCCTTTTCTGAACTATATTAGAGTTGGCTTCCAGTCTATCCGGATGCAGTTGAATACCAGCATTTTGCATGGACCGATTGCCTATCTGACCTCCACAACCCAGTTACTGGGGAACACAATACTCCTTGCGAAGACTGGTTGTCAGACCTTCGGGCTTCTGACTTGCCTAATGCCGTGATATTCTCAGGCATACTACGGTCTGTAACTGAACATAAATGAACTAAATATCAATCGGTTCAGAGGATTGAACGTGAAAGATAGCAGGCAGACAAACAGAGTTATTTTCACATACATTATCATTGTTATTATTATTTATTAAACGTTGCCCTACGCTAGGAATTTCTCCTGTATCGTGGGTGCGTTTACAAACATTCAAACTCACGTACACAAAAAGCCAGACCCGGAACAGCTACCTGTAGGCCATATAAATATTTGTTCCATGCGGTAATCGAACCCACGACACGCAGCGCATCACCTAATCGCTCAGCCACTGTGTCAACCGTGCCGTCTAAGCTATTTGTAATATTAAGTAAGGATTATCTGTCACCTAAAAATCCGTTGGCGTGCCGTGTGCGCCGGCCCTACTTATCCCAACTTTGCCGTAGGACTGTCGGACACAAATTGATTTTGCAAGCGAACTCTGTCGGGAAGTGGTCCCTTCATTAATTTGATTGAGATGCGACGTCCGTGGCTCGGCCGGAAGCCATCCTTTCACGTGGTTAACGATATCTATAATAGACAGTAGATGGAAAGATAGAAGTGGAAAGTATGTATTTTTCTAACTTCTCCGCTGTTCTTTTCTGATTAATTTCGTTGCGGGATCCAAGACAGTTGAACCGTTTCTCCGGGACTCGTCATCTGTAATGTATTGTTATATGTAATTCTAATCTTAATCCTACTTCTAATTAAGTTGTTTGTTTTGTACGTTGATTAATTGATACGCTGTGATGTAATCTTAATTTAAATCAGAAATGTTATTTATTTTCACTTTTTAAAAACCTACTGTAATTTCCTTTTTTTTATAAATTGTTTTTGTCTACCTCTTTTTAAACTTTAGTAAAAAGCAACAATATTTTGCTAAATGAATAACCATAACTCGTGCATGTGGTGTTAACCTTTAAGTAATTGTTACACTTATAAATGAAATTTTAAAACAAATTGTAAACGAACTGTGTAAGCAATTGTTGGTTAACCAAATAAATAAATAAACTCATTGTCCCGACGCTTTTCTGGTGGTCGCCACTATTGATTCTGGTTTTCAGGAGTTGCAGCCGCTGTTTGGAATAGTGTGACGGACTTATCGGGTGGCCCACTGTACATGACCATCAAAATCATCAAAATAAAGGCAGCAAAGTCCGAGACAGTCCCAAAATTAAACGAACAATGAAAACAAGAAAGTTTTCTCGTTAATAAAACTTGCAGTAGATAATAGAGTTAGTCGATTCCCGCAATAATTCGATTATAACAATCGAGTCGGTGCGCTTACAAGTTTGGCAGTTCAATAAACTAAGGGACTGCCTTTGGTGGCCGCAAGTGCTACTGATCAGGCCCTAGTGTCGATTCCCAGGCCGGGCAAAGCGTTGTTTGATTTATTCGTTTGAAATTTCTCAGGAGTAGCCTGGTGCTTAGATTTGCATTTGGTTGATGGCATTTGATTGATGGCAATAGGCTTGCCCCTCATTGTGGGTGTACTATAGGTACACCTCTGTCTAACCCTTCGGGGATTATAGGCGTGGTGTTATGTTACTGAGGGACAAGTGGGTAACGTATATCTTGGCAGGCAATGGAACCAATTATTTAAAAGATCTATGTTGACCAGAATAAGAATGCAGCTCACCTGATGTCGTCTGAAACTCAACATCCTGAATATAGACCTTACGTTTTGGTTTGGCAGCAGTCTCCAGCAGTATAATTATCGCTGTTATGTATTTTGTAATATACAGAGGCAAGCACATCAAGCTACCCCAATACATAATGTTGAATTTATTTGATAGTTTTTCAACTTTATTCCAAAAGAATAAGGTTCATATTCAATTGGAAGAATTCTGTACCTATATTGTGGAAAGAAAATAAATAGTTAAATCTTTATTTGAAATGCCCCGGTGACCAGAGGCCTCGCATTCAGGAGCGTCGTCATCTCAGAGATGAAGGCAAAGTTAGATTCAATAATACCATCCTGTTACTGTCCTACTGCTGGGTCCTGGCAAAGCCTCTTCTCATACAGAGACAGCATGAGCATTCACCACGCTTGCGCAAGGTCAGTTTGTTTGAGGAGCTTGTGGCTCAATAAAAGCAGCCACAGCTGCGGGGTGATCGAAGGTTAAAGCTTTGCCCAGAAATGAACAAGTAAGATGGCAGTGTCTCATTCGGTCATTCTCTTCACAAACTGCCACATAATGGGAGAATTCAAATTCTGTCTCCGTTTCCAGCATACTACTTGCTGCTACTGTTTGTTTTGTTGCTACTGGTACGTGTTCTAATCACAAATGATACATAGACATCATCATCAACATCGATAGCCATGAATAGCCTTCAGTTTGACTCTCTGAACGAAGAATACGTAACATAAGAATACGTAAATTATCAAACTATTGGTTTTAACGTTTTGCGCGAAACCCTTATTATTTTTCCAAGATAAATATAATGAAGTAGCTTAATTTACTCCTTATCACATCAGCTATCGATCTGTGATATTCCCATCAAAATTGTGTGCGTAAGCAAATAATATTACATCGAAATAAATGATTATCCATTTCGTCAGTCTTGTAATAGCGCTCACCGAAACAGTCGTTTTATTTTACATGACTCATCACCCCTCTATGCATACGTGCACCGTAGGTACACTTACATTTGGTGACCCCGATATCACTAACACGCGTCGCGATTTATAGCATTTTTAATTTTCCTAATTTTCCCGTGTCTCGATAACTGCACTGCACAACCTAATAAGCCTTCCACAAGCGGATCTCCCTGGTTTTGGTTTTCAAGAGGCACATAGTTATCCAGACATGACGTCAAGCGGAAATTGTGGAAATGGGACAGCATTATGCGGAGCGACGGACTTCAAGCAGACTGACGTGGCGGCAATAGGAATGTCCTCAAAGATACCCGAATTTTGGACCGAAATGCCCAGAGTGTGGTTCGCCCAGTTCGAGACAATGATGGCTCCACAAAAACAAGGTGACGAAGCGAAATACGGCGTTGTGTTGGCTAACCTCAACAAAGACGCGATTAGTCAGGTGGCCGACATAATAATTTCGCCTCCCGCCACCAATAAATACGGCGCCCTCAAAGAGAGACTTCTTGCTGTATACGAAGAATCTGAAGAGCGGCAGTTCCAAAAGCTGGTAGGTGAAGTGGAATTAGGAGACCAAAAACCGTCACAACTGTTGAGACGAATGAGAGAATTGGCACGTAAGAGTCAGGTGGCTGAAAAAACACTACATAGCCTTTGGACATCAAGACTCCCTGATCATGTTCGAGCAGTTTTAATGGTCAGTCAGGACCAAAAACTCGACAACCTCGCCGCTATAGCAGACAAGATTATGGAAGGAAGATCAGGTGAAGTGTCGGAAGTATCAGGCAGTCCTAATCAGCTTATCGTTGAGTTAGTTAACCAAGTGAGTAAATTAACCATGGAAATAGCAGCGTTAAAAGCCAACTCACATGGCAACGGACGTCATAATTACAGACGCAATCGAAGCCGGTCGCGCCCAAGATCCCTCTCGAGATCGAGGATAACGCCTGACAGCCCAAACTGGTTATGCAAATATCATTTTCGGTACAGGAATCGAGCCCGGAACTGTGAAAAACCATGCAACTGGAAAAAGCCGTCGGAAAACTAAGTTCAGCGTTGACAGAGGCGGTCGTCGGCGCTATCATTCCTTCAAACCGCCTATGCGTTACCGACCGAAAAAGTGGGTATCGTTTTTTGGTTGATACTGGCGCTAACATTTCGGCAATACCTAGAAGAGGAAACCGTTTAAAAATAGACGACACATATAAAATCTATGCCGCAAATGGAACGCGAATTAAAACATACGGTGACAAAACGCTGACGTTAGATCTAAACCTGAGACGGCCGTATCGATGGACTTTCATCGTTGCTGACATTACGCAACCAATACTGGGAGCCGATTTTTTAGAACAACACAATATTTTGGTGGATATTCGAAATAAACGTTTAATAGATGGTACGACTGGACTTCAGAGGAACGCAAAGTTGATGAAGTCAAGCACACCAACACTTCGGACCGTAAACTTGACCGACGATTACGCAGACATTTTGGCAAAATATCCGAACATTTTAAAACCGCTTGACACACAGTCGCGACCCAAGCATGACGTGGTACATCAAATCATTACCAACGGACACCCTGTTTACTCCAAGTCAAGACCTCTGCCGGCAGACAAATATCTAAAAGTAAAAAAAGAGATAGAGCATATGTTAGAAACAGGATTGTGTAGGCCTTCCAAGAGTCCGTGGGCTAGCCCATTGCTCGTGGCGACAAAGAAAAACGGTGAATTACGCCTATGTGGAGATTACAGGAGATTGAACGCGATTACTGTGCCGGATAGATACCCGATTCCAAGAGTACTAGACTTCACGTACCTATTACCAGGAACCAGTATATACTCAAAAATTGATTTAAAAAGGGCCTATAATCAGATCCCAGTACAAGAGGTAGAAAAAACCGCAGTGATTACTCCGTTCGGTCTATTCGAATTTCCAAGAATGCCGTTCGGACTACGAAATGCAGGTCAAACCTTTGTCAGATTTTTGAACACAGTCTTAGCTGGACTCGACTTTATTTTCGTGTACATAGACGACATATTAGTGACGTCATCATCAGTCAGCGAACACCGACGTCATTTACAAGAAGTGTTTAAACGGTTAGACGGACATGGCATTGCAATCAATCAAGAAAAGTGCGTGCTGGGTAAACCTCAAATAGAATTCCTTGGATATCAGATTACAAAAGACGGTATCAAGCCATTACCGGACAAAGTCGAAGCGATCAACAAATATCCGATTCCGAAAACAGTGCAAGAATTACGAAGATTTTTAGGCATGATTAATTTTTACCGAAACAACATTCCACAAGCAGCTCGTCATCAAGCACAGTTGAACAAATACCTAATTGGCTCAAAGAAAAATGACAAAACTGAAATACAATGGACTCCAGAAGCACTAGAAGCATTCGATCAATGTAAATCAAGTCTAAGCGACGCTGTTACATTGACTTCGCCAACAACGAATTCCCCGCTATCGCTCATGACAGACGCATCCCAGACATGCGTAGGCGCCGTTTTGCAGCAGTATGAAAACGGAAACTGGAAACCTCTTTCCTTTTTCTCAAAGGGACTGAGTGAAACGCAATCAAGATATAGCACATATGATCGAGAATTGCTTGCAATCTACATGGCAGTAACACATTTCCAACCTTATGTCGAGGGACGAGAGTTGATTGTATATACCGATCATAAGCCTTTATGTCACGCCTTCACTAATAAACAAAACTCCACAAGCAAAACGATCGCACCAAGGAGGTTACGTCACTTAGAGTTCATTGCACAATTCACGACAGACATCCGTCACCTATCCGGTAACATGAACCCAGTAGCCGACGCATTATCGCGAGTCGAACAAATAGATTGTCCCACACCTGTGGATTGGAACGAGATGGCAGATATGCAGGGCAATGACATTGAACTCACTCAGCTATTGAACAACAATAACCTTACTGGGAAAAGTTTGCAATTAACAGGAACAAAACAATTAATTTGTGAAAATTCAAAACCAAACCCGAGACCATATGTGCCGAAGTCACTTCGAAAACAAGTATTCGACACTATGCACAACATAACGCATCCCGGTATAAGATCATCAAAGAAAATGATCTCCGAGCATTATTTCTGGCCACGCATGAATACTGACGTTGGTATGTGGGCTAAAACATGCCAAGCATGCCAGAAAAGCAAGATACATAGGCACAACTCGTCTCCAATAGGAACTATCCCACCAACAGCACGTTTAGATCACGTGCACATAGACATTGTTGGTCCATTACCAGAATCCAGAGGAAACAGATACATTGTCACAATGGTCGACAGGGGAACGAGATGGATGGAAGCTGTACCGGTTGCAGAGATAACAGCAAAAGTCGTAGCGGAAGTTTTCATGAACACTTGGATATCGAGATTCGGATGCCCAAACACCATAACTACAGACCAAGGACGACAGTTCGAGTCAGACTTATTCATAGCTCTGACTAAGTCACTTGGTATCAAGAAAGCCAGGACCACAAGTTATCATCCGCAGTCAAATGGTTTGGTAGAACGCTGGCATAGATCAATGAAAACTGCTCTAGTCGCACGCGGTAATACTGTAAACTGGTCGAACGAATTACCTTTTGTCCTTCTAGGACTGAGAGCGGCATTAAGATTGAAAGAAAATGTCAGCCCCGCGCAAATGTTATACGGAACGAACATACGTTTGCCTGGAATGTTTATCGAGCCGAAAACGCAAGTTACATCACCAGAAGACTATGCGCAGAATCTCCAAAAGACAATGGCAAAACTAAGTCCGTTTAAAAACCACCACCACGCCACAACCCACAAACCATTTATTCACCCAGACATGAAAGATTGTGAGTACGTATACGTCAGAACGGATGCTGTAAAGAAACCTCTAACCCCTTCATACGAAGGACCATACAAAGTGTTAGAGAAGCAAGAGAAGCATTTCAAAATCCAAATGCCAAGGAAAACATCCGTAGTATCGGTGGACAGACTAAAACCAGCCTACATTTTATTTGAAGGTGAGGTAAATGAACCTTTAGCACACATAAAAAGTACCAATAGAGACGCGAAGGAACGCAAGAGTGCTGACCCAGCAGAAAATAGTAAGACCGCGCCGAACACAACACGTTCAGGCCGCGTCATACGTCCTGTGGTACGTTTCGCAATTCCGTAACATCAGCAATAGAGTAATACCAAATTAAATGAAACTGTCAAAACACAATCCAACAAATCACCGAAGGAATAACTCACGTTATAAAATAACAGCAAGAAAAATATCACTAATTTTAAATCATGGGAAGTTGGGGATCAAAGGAAGAAATCGTGGTGGCTCAAACTGCCGCCTCCAACGGGTCTGGCGGATCCAGCGTGTCCATCACTGAAGTAACCATGGGCGGCGTTTTCATCATAGCCGTCGCGGTGTTAGCGTTCTGCCTTTACAAAAAGTGCAGAAGTCAATTCTACAAAAATGTGTATCGGCATATGGAGGGCAGACAAGCTCAAGCGACTCCACTCCCAACGGTATCCATGCGCTGTAGCTGCAGCCATCATCCGAATGGAGTTCAAGGGACGCAAGGCATGTGAAGAGACTCCCAGAGAACTCAAGTACTAAAGTGAAAAAGTGTAAAGGTGTAATGCAAGTGATTTATATTTCTTTTTTTTTATGTTCAAGATTTTTTATATTGTCTAATTTTTATATTTTTTTTTTCCTTTTATTGTTTTCAATCTGTTATGTAAGCGTACTATAAAAGTGTAATAGAGATTTTTTTTTAAAGAAGGGGGGAATAATGTGCGTAAGCAAATAATATTACATCGAAATAAATGATTATCCATTTCGTCAGTCTTGTAATAGCGCTCACCGAAACAGTCGTTTTATTTTACATGACTCATCACCCCTCTATGCATACGTGCACCGTAGGTACACTTACAATTGGTTCCACTGTTTCGGAGATTACCCCAAACAAACGGACAGACAGACAATAAAAAGTTTTTATTTATTTATTTTTTATTTTAATTATATTTATTTGTATAGATGAATCGAAAAAGTCACATTACAGCTACGGGGTTTTATTTCACGTGCCAGGCAGGGTTTTTACCACTAAGCCTTTACAAAGGCAAAGTTCTACGTCTAACATTTCTAACTATTCAGACCTTGCAGGACTGCGGTAAAACCGATTGGAGAAATGTCTGAGTGATTGGCATGACTACGAATCGAGGCTCCAGTTCTGTGCAAGACGGGTTAGCAATACTCGTAAAGCCCACAGTTAGTATCTGTAAGTTTTGTATTCAAAACTCAGTCAAGATGCAGGAAGACTGGTGCCACGTTTACATTATACATTCAGTCAAAAAAGTAGATGATTTGTTTATGGTTCCAAATTCAATTCTTTGTTTTTTTTTGATGTTGTAAGATTGACACAACTGTTTCCCATTTTGGCGCGAAGTTTGAGATACATCTGTTATTTAGTTTAAATGCTGTGCTGTTTTAAGTTATTTTATATCTTGTGTGTATTGCGGATTTCATTATGTATAAAAACATCGAATAAAGAGTGTGTCTTAAATTTTGCACGAAAAGTACGAAATCTACGCGAAAGAAGTCACGGGCGAAGTGCTAGTGTAATATAAAGTTTAACATACCTAATGGATGAAATGGTGAATTGGTCTGATTAGGTCTTTCTGGGTTCTCACAATTTTTTTTTTTTATAATTTTTATTTATTTTAAGGAGTTTTTATCACTAACACCCCCATAATAGCTACATTTAACTATTAATACCAAACTAAACAATGGGTATTACTTATTATTATACTTATCACGTCTAAATAAGCCTATTCGTTTTGATATAAATCGAACAACATTCGACATTATGTAGTAGCTTTGTTGAGAATGCGTTCGGGCCACATCCCATCAAAATTTAAATATTTAATGGGTATAAGTTCCTCACCAAACTGCGAATTTTGTGGGGTGATTGAGGATATTTACCACGTGCTGATGGAATGTGACCGGAACATACACGAAAGACAATATTCGCTTGGCGAGGAATTTAAAGTGGCATTTAAATGATGATGATGCCTAACATGCCGAGACCCCACCTGCATCATTTTTAACGCAGGCGGGATTCTGGGGTCGCGGGATCTGAGAGTGGGGACTCTGTTCGCCCACCGAATGACCTCAGAGAAGACGGTGGCATAGTGATCACGTGTCACCGTGAACAGCGAGGTTCAGGGAAGACCTCTTCGCTGTCTCCTCGAGTATGTGCCCTTACAGGCGTTGCACAGAGGGGATCCCGGTGTGGTCTCTTAAGAGGTAACGGGGCCCCTTCCGTGTGCTGATGGTGATCACCAGGGTGGTTTTAGTGAGGTAAGAATCCCACACTCCCTGGTCTTTTCCTCAAAAGTCCAGGCGCCTTTTAAAGGTTTCACCGCGTAAACAAAAAAAAACGGTGCATTCCCATAAAGTCGTAATGTTGTGTTAATATCATAAAATACTTAACCAAATAATTAATAAAAACTATTTAACAGACACCAAGCCGCATATTGTATTCGTCAAAAATTAATCAAATGAAAACAAACAAAAAATAGTTGACGCCCTCGCGCAATATCGTTGTCAATTAATCGAAAACGCTTCGAGTTTGTGGACCAAACATTTTTATTGAGCCAAATTTTAATTACGGAGAAGTACACTCAAACATATTTGGTTCATGGACGCATGGTTATCGGTTAGTGCGAGTATACAGTGGTCAAAGCATTTAATTAAAGCGTCGGTCTACTATATCATGACATGGTCAGTTTTCATAACAATCAAATTATAATTTTTCAGCCTAGGTATTTTAAAATTCTTTTGCTTTTATGCATTTGTCGACAAGGTAGCTTCTGTTGCTATCATCTACATTGATTCCTATATAACCTGACTGGACTCAGCTGGCTGAATACTAGTATTTCACATGGAGCGAGTGCCTATCTGACCTCCACAACAAAGTTACTGGGAAACACGATACCCCTAGGTAAGACTGGTGTCAGACTTTCGGTCTTGTGACTACCAGTAACGACCATCAAAGACATATAAATTACAGCCGGGACCAACCGCTTAATGTGATATCCGAGCATGGAGGAGTTTCGATATCTAATGAACGGTCACCCATCCACAGAGGAACCTCGGCAAGCGTAACTTAACCTTCTATTGCTGGCTGGTTTTGTTTAGGATTGAACTCCTTCTGTTGCTTAGTGAATTGTAAAAAGAAATTTACTAATCTGAGCCAGGCAAATTACGGCTTCATTTTTATTATATTCTAATTTTTATGACCCCAAATAAATTGGGATCTGTATCCCAATTTGCCCGTGCAAGAGGATGATGATGATGTTATTAGATTCTAAACATACTGATATTTTAAATGCGAATGTAACTCTGTTTCTGTTCAATATTACAAATAAATAATAATAAAAACCTCAGAGATAGATAAGACATTCAGACATCCGATGTCGGATGGTTTAAATTTTGTAAAAGTAAATAACTTTTTTATTGAATAAATCACGGGATTTTTCTGGTCTTTATAATTAATCCAGGGATTTGAGGCATATCCACTTTATTCTTTCGCTGTATGAAATCAGTGTAAGTACATAAATAACTCTACCTAATTCCGACCTCTGATCATAAGTGATGTGAGTGTACAAAGTGCTATTTCATTGTAGTACTGCCTTTTTACCCGATTATCCACGCCTACCTGAACATGTAGAACACATTGATTGCAACTCGATCCACTTTAAATATAAAAGTAATATTGTAGTTTAATTAAATTGTTATTGGTACTTACTTACCCCACAACCACACATTTCAGCGGTTTCTTGTTACAATATTGATAGTTAACTGTGCAAATTTTAATGTATTGTCAGTAAACAGTAGTTGACAATGGCCCAATTTCAGGATTAAATATTGGATGAATTTACTAGTCATCATCATCATCCTCCTGCCCTTATCCCAATTTATTTGGGGTCGGCGCAGCATGTTTTCTTCTTCCATACATCTCTATTTGCCGTCATCTCATGGGTCACCTCTTTTCTTGCCATATCCTCTTTCACACAATCCATCCATCTTTTCTTTGGTCTTCCTCTACTCATGTAACCCTGCACATTCATACTCAAAACTTTCCTCACAACATGGTCCTCATTCCTTCGCATCACATGCCCATACCATGACAACCGATTTCCACACAACTTCTCGGTCACAGGCGCAACTTTAAGACTTCCTCTTTCTTATTCTATCCATTCGCGTAACACCACACATCCCCCTCAGCATTCTCATCTCAGCTGCATGTAACTGCCTTTCATTCATGCCTTTTGCGGCCCAACATTCTGATCCATACAAGACAGCAGGTCTAACCATTGTTTTGTAAATCTTCCCCTTAAGTTTAAGTGGATGAATTTACTAGTAAGAACTGTATATTTATAGGTTATTTACTACTGTACAGAGAAGCAGACTAAACAGAGTTGTACGTATAGTACACCGACATTTCACCAGTTAAGTTAAAGTCCCATATAATAGGGGACGAGCCTATTACCAACCACCAGACACAATTCCAGACTCAGGACTTCTACTGAGAAATTTCCGAAACTAAAACCCAATAATACTGCCCCAACCGGGAATCAAACCAGGACCCCATGCTCAGCAACCACGTTTATAACTAGAACAAAGGGGCGTTAGCTATTGTGACATTTTATGATCCAGGATTTGTGCCAATGTTTTATTACAGTATACAGAAACTGTCGATATCCGCTGGATACAGATAGCTATTGATACGGGATTATTGTGCGAACTCCATTAAAACGGAGTGCTGTAACAGTCTCGACGTGAACCAGGATCCGATTAGGTTTGTTTGTACTTGATAAATGCTTTTATTGTTTGTATGAACGTAAACGAAGTAAAAAAAGTATGGAAGGATCGTAGCTGGTGGGGTTCTGTAGTTTCTGCATGTGTTGTCTTTATGTATGTGTGTTTTCGAATTAATTTTATTAACAATGATTTTGAGATCTGGTATGGACTTTTTTGTCATTACAAGTGGTGGTTTAAATGACCGTATTTTTCTATTGCGTTAACTTAGAAGCTCCAAAGGGACATAGAGCTTTTATATTAATTTAATATCAACTTAATATCCTCACTCGTTCCTGAGAAAAAGGGTCTTCAAGCAGACAGACAGAGCAAAAATGAAGTGATCCTATAATAGTTCCGTATGAAGTACGGAAACCTAAAAAGACCACAGAAAATGCCTGAATAAATCTTCACAAATTATATCCAAAAACCATCTCGATCTCGTCAGCATTCAAAGAGGAAATCAAAATCGTTCTGTTCGTTTAGGAGTTACGATGGTACAGACAGAAACACAGATACGTTACGACGACACGGTTGGCGCAGTGGTTGAGCCATCGGCTGCTGCGCCGCTTCTTGTGGGTTCGATCGCCGCACGGAACAAATATTTGTATGACCTACAGGTAGTTATTCAGGGTCTGGCTGTTTGTGTATGTGAGTTTAAATGTTTGTAAAACGCACCCACGATACAGGAGAAATTCATAGTGTGGGGCAACGTATTTAAAAAATATAAAAAAAAGACAGGATAACACCGTAACCGCCAAACATCAAGACACAATAGAAAATGTATTGTTTGGCGGTCATTTGGCGTTCAACGTGTTAAATTTTTAACATCCTTCTTTTTCGTATGTGGTCAAAAGAAGGGATTTATTTATTTACATTATTTATTTATTTAAACAATAAACACTAGCATCTACTAAAAAAACTACAATGTTGCTGCTTAAACTGCAACACTAAACAAATTACTTGCATCGTCGCCAAAATCTCGCAAACAGTAAGTACGAAAATTAATTTCAGCCGAAAAGCCAAAGGGCCAGTAAATTGCTGGGTCGCGTCAAGTTGGCTGCTAACGAGTGCCAACTTTGACGTCAGGCCCGCGGGCCTAACGACTGGAAACAGCCCGAACAATGGACTGCTGGGAACGAAACGTTAGCACTAGTTTTGATTTTAAGGTTATTGGAAAAAACTGTATTTTTGGAGAGGTGGTTTTGGTTTGAATATTTAGGAGAAAATAATATACATTTTCTTTCACGTAACTTGCCTGAGAGAACATGAGAAAAAGAGTCCGTAGACAACATGTTGAAATATACGAGGGGCTCGTGGCTAAATTCTATTGAATTTGGGATCGAAATTGGGGTCGGCTTCAAGTCTCACCGGATGCAGCTGAATACCAGTATTTTACATAGAGCGACTACCTGTCTGACCTCCATAACCCAGTTACTGGGCAACACGATACCCTTCGCTGACGCTGGTGTCAGACTTTCGGGCTACTGACTACACGTAACGACTGCCGAAGATCTACAAGTGACAGCCGGGACCAACGGCTTAACGTGCTTTCCGAGGCACGGAGGAGTCTCGACATGTTACGAACGGTCACACATCAACAGACTGACCTCGGCAAGCGTAGCTTATCCTTCGATCAGCCCGTGCGGCTGTTTTTATAGCCACGATCACCATGGTGTGTGGCGAATATATGGAAAAGAAGATAGTTAAATTTGGATGTGGGAGGAGGATGATGATGATAATAGCTCTGGGAAAACGATATACAAAGACAAAGTGAAAGCACCACCTCATAAGATATCCATTACATGGTGTAAATAATTCCAGAAATATCAAGCACAAGCTTTCTACTTAATTTCTACACGATGACACTTCATAGATTATTTACCTGCCCTGTTACTATACCTGCTTCCTCTCGCCATTCCTAACTATCGGATTACATCAGGAGCACATTAGTTATTTACGTACTTACGATACGCTATCCACAACCTGCTACCTACCGATCAGTGCCGAGAGAAAATTCAGAGAAATTGGTAAAAGGTAGTTTTATTCAGAATGTTGTTAGCATTTTTTACTTCAATGCTTTCTAGTATAGGCTGTTTTTTTAAAGCCAGTGTGGATAGTTTCAAATCGTTCATAGTTCAACTACTATTTTTTTGACGACCGATGGGGCGAAGGTCCGCCTGCGACGCAGGAGGTTGCGGGTTCGATTCCCGCCCTGTGACAAATGTATGTACGATCTACAAAGATTTATTCCAGGTGTTCTGGGTATTTGCGATGTATAATAAAAAATATCTATTTAGTTCAAAATAAAAATTCTAAGAGAGAAGACAGTCCGTGTTTTAATACACCAAGATAAAGACTTTATTGCCCTAAATAGCTAGTGTGGATAGCTTCAAATCGGTCATAGATAAAACGCTAAAGGAAACGGAAAAAGGGACTTTGAAGTACCTACACCCTATTAAATAAAACAAGAATCATCGAAATCGGACTACAATGTAAAAAGTAATGCGGGGTCATAGATAAAAAAAAAAATTTAAATAATACGTAAATAATTAGAACCTCTTCCTTGTTTTTTGTCGGTTAAAATTTAAATTTAGCTTGCCGCCGCTACGCATTTACCTTAAATGGAGGCGTAATTTATTCAGAAGACGAGGCAAAAATCTTGTGGGTGTAAATACTTTATAGAAATAGTCGTAGTGTGTGGGTGACTATAATTGGGGAGAGAGCAGCTGAAGACGTAAACTAATAACTTTACGCCTCCGTACTCTGCATTAGGCGACGCAGTTGTGTATGTAAAGCTTACTGCGCCAGTTATATTTAACACTCACATAATAGAGGGCGAGCCGGTTGCCATCAAACAGGTACAAATCCAGATTCCGGGCTGTTAACATATAGCAATTTTTCCGACCTCGAAATGGAATTGGACCTCTTTTTAACCCCTTAAACTAAAAATAGCTTCAATTTTTCAGATCGCAGGAGCAATTGTTAGCTTAATCATATTTAGCCGAGTTATTTCTTACATTGGTATCATTTAAAGTGTATTGCTTTGACGTGAAGTGTCACTTTTGATGTCTTTCGACATCAATGTGACAACTGTCAAGACCTGCCAGCCATATTGAGATGAGTTATTCATTCGAAACTCAATGGTCGGATTAAATCCAAATATTTCTGAGCAATACGTTTTTATTTGAGTGACCCTGCACTGATCCTTCACAATTAACTGCGATAGTCCTAGTTTATTACTACTGTATGATTATGTGACTTTAGTCACAGCCCTATGGATATAATCCAGCATTGCTTATGTCAGCGGGCACGCCCTGTACACCTGGAGGCTTTTTATTAATTCAGTTTGGCAGGCCTTGCGAGGCTTGTTTTTTTAGTTAATTGTTGATTTTGGTTTTTTTTGGCATATTAGTGTGTGCTAGCTAACATGTGGCAAATTATTTAATTTAATGATTTATAAAGATGGTTTATCTTATTTTATGACCTATATTGTATAGATTTAAGTACTTCAAACTTATCAGATAGATGTGTTACTGGGGGGTTAGTTGCGACACTTCTTCTCAGCGAAAATACTAGGTATTGGTGAAGGGTCGGCACTAGGGTTGGGGGAATGTCTTATGTAATTTTTGACGTTCAAAAAGTGCCGTTCTAAAAAGTCTGACTAATTTGAATAAATAAATTTTAATTTTGTTTTTGATTTTGTGGAGGTCAGAAAGGCAGTCGCTAAGCTTGTGACGAATCGTTAAATGTATTATAAAAGGTTTTATAATGGATGTAGGTTATGCTTTGACGGATGTATAGTGTTACGCGAATGGATAGAACCTTCCCAGTAACTGGGTTCTGGAGGTCAGATAGGCAGTCGCTCGATGAAAAAACACTGATATTAAGCTGGATCTGGCTAGAGTGGAGTTTATACAAATTACAGCAACAGAAGCTACCTTGTCGGAGAATGCATAAAACCATAAGAATTAAAAAAAAATACCTAGGTTACTAGAGCAGGCAAACATTGTAATTTGATTGTTATGAAAACTTAACATGTCATGATATAGTTAGCCAGCGCTTTAATTAAATGCTTTGACCAGTGAATACTCGCACTAACCGATAACCATGCGTCCATGATCCAAATACATTTGAGTGTACTCCTCCGTAATTAAAATTTGGCTCAATAAAAATGTTTGGTCCACAAACTCGAAGCGTTTTCGATTAATTGACAACGATATTGCGTGAGGGCGTCAACTATTTTTTGTTTGTTTTCATTTGATTAAATTTTGACGAATACAATATGCGGCTTGGTATGTTCAATATTTTTAATTATGTCAGTGTGTATTATTAACAACCCAACACAAGTATTATTAATTACTTACTGGGGCAGTTTCATTCAAAATTTGTAATTGTAATCGTTGGAGACCCAATAAACAATTATATTTGTTTATTTATTTTTAGCATTTAAAGATATTGTGAATGTATTATGTAGCACACCACGACTTCTACATTTACTACATCGAGTACTTTGCTTTAGAATAAGAATATACCTTCTAAATATAAATAAAATGTACAATTGATGAATGAAATGTGGATTGGTGACCGTTCGTTACATTTCGCGGCATCTCCGTGCCTCTGAAAGTACGTTAACCCGTTGGTCCAGACTGTTATTTATAGATCTTTGATGGTAGTTACGGGTAGTCAGAAGCCCGACAGTCTGACAACCAGTCTTACCAAGGGGTTATCGTGTTGCCCAGTAACTGTGTTGTGGAGGTCAGATAGGCAGTCGCTCTATGTCAAATACTGGTATTCAGTTGCATCCGGGTAGATTGGAAGCCGACCCCAACATGATTGGGAAAAGGCTAAGCAGATAGTGATTAATAAACTATCATTCATTTATTATTTTTAAGAATGTCTCGTCCTGTCAGTTAGTTTGTGTGGGTCAAATCTTGCAACTGAATTTTGACCCAGTTATCCTTAACCGGTTGAGCTGAAATTGTTCATGTATGTTTACTTTGGATATATGGTGCACATATAAATAAAATAAATAAATATTGCTGGACAATCCACACAGCATCATCTAGCCCCAAGTTAAGCAGAGCTTGTGTTATGGGTACTAGATGACTGATATACTTAATACAATACATGACATATATAGATATTTTTTATTATAATAGGGAATACCCTGAACACCCGGAACAAATATTTGTAGATCGTACAAACATTTGTCAATTTCTCGTGTCATTTCTCAAGGTCTTGGTGCATTTTCATTGCTTAAGTTCGTATTGTGCTAACAATAATCTTTAAAATGAGTTGTTCTGCCTGTTGGCCCACTTTGAAACTGTTTAATCAACCTCCTGCCCCATCCCATAACCACGACACAGTAGAAATTCCTAGTGTGGGGCAACGTTTTTCAAAAATAAATAATAGAATAGATGCGAGGTTCTTGTGAATGTTACAGGAAAAATAAAACAAAATCTCTTTAGCACAGGTTTTATTCCGAAAAACCTTTACAAGCAACCTTTACTCAGATGCGGGTGCAAATATTTAATTTAGGCTGGTACAAACCCTGTAGGCCCTGGTCACCAAAGTCTTACAATACGCCACTGCTACTACCACGTACTATCAATAATTAAGATGCAAATAATCTAAAAAATATCAATGTAAGTAATACCAAACTATTTCTGTCAAAAAGCACTTCTCATACACAAAAGGCACGAGCATTAATCACCGCGCTTGCTCAAGGCAAATTGGTGATATCCGATTTAAACGTCAAGGTTTTCACAGGCTTTTCCTTCACCGTCGTCAGTACTATCGAAATTAAAAAAAAAACAATACTAATAGGTAATATTGTTAAACATTGTTAAATATAAAAAACCATCTATATTTATAAGACTTTCATTTTCAATTCACTCTTTATAAATAATCGGCTTAACACAGAAAAGAATGAAGCTAAAGGAAAATCGTTTAGAAACAGCACAATGTCTTGCTAATAGCGGATTATGGAAATAACTTGATTCAGACCTTTGAATAGCCTGAATAAAGGCCATCGCTCACCTTCACGGCCGACAATAACTCGACAGAGTTGAAAATTGAGCTTTATTCACGTTGAGTAAAATTTTAAATATAAAACAGTTAGGAAATGGTTAAGAATAAAAAAAGTATTAAACGCCTTGCAATGTATTTATAGCAAAGTGTTTAAAATAAAATACATATGGACGGCACGGTTGGCGCAGTGGCTGAGCAATTGACTGCTGCGCCGCGTGTCATGAGTTCGATTCCCGCACGGAACAAATATTTGTATGACCTACAGGTAGTTGTTCCGGGTCTGGGTGTTTGTGTGTGTGAGTTTCAATGTTTGTAAACGCACCCAAGATACAAGAGAAGAGCAAACTTAAAAAAAAAAAAAAAAAAAAAACACAGTAATACCTAACTATTCGTGGGGATATTTTTACAGAATAGACCGGCTGGTGTACGAAGGCCTTAACCCTGCCCGGTTTAAATCTCCGGAAACTATTAAAAGTAAGTAACGCGCGCAACCTCTACAGTAATAAGTGAAATACGTTTTTAGATGAAACTGGGCAATGTGCACATTAGCCGGGTTAAGTTATTTGTTTGTTTGTATCCCGGGTAATGGAGTGTGAATTTTAGGCAAAGGATATGTATTGACGGGTTTTTTTAAGTAGAAATTTTTGTACATTCGTTTTTATTAAGATCTTAGATATTATTATTTTTTTCACATATTCATACAAATATACTACCCAAATTTTAGACGTTGCCGATGAATTTTCCAAAATAAATCTTTAATATAAACCTTGTCCTGACAGTTACGATCGCAGCAAAAAAATGAGCCAAATCTATCGTGCGCCCTCTAGTGGTGATCTTTCATGCCTAAATGCGTTTTTTATATACCATCAATCTTTGTATATACCATCATCTGCATAGCTTTTTCCCAAGTAGGTTGGGGTCGGCTTCCAGTCTAACTAGATGCAGCTGAATTCCAGCATTTTTTTATGGAGGGACTGCCTATCTGACCTCCACAACCGACTCTGAAGCTAACCCGCTTTCAAACATAGTAGTCAGGATGTAGTTCCTCAATATTACTGCAGTTACTAGTTTACCAAAGTAATCAGGCGAATACTCGTCATTTAATAAGACCATCATCTGCCAAGCGTTTGCCAACCATGTTGGAGTCGGCTTACAGTCTAACCAGATGCAGCTGAATACAAATATTTTACAGGGAGCGACTGCCTATCTGACCTCCACAACCCAGTTCTGGGCTACACGATACCCCTTGGTAAGACTGGTTGTCAGATTTTCGAGCTTCATCTGACCACCCATAACGACTGTCAAAGATCTACAAATGACAGCCGGGACCAACGACAAGGACAGTTTATTAATATTCATTTAAATTGTAGCGTATTGTCGTATGTGCATTAATATGTTAATTATTGTTTTAATACGTTGTTTTTGAGCCTTCACACGTCGTTTCACGTCAAAAGTGTTTCAGAATGCGCCGTTGACGTTATGTAAATAAGAATGAAAAACAGCCCTTGTCATCAGAACAGCCGGTTGGTTCTTTAAAAATCTCCCCGATAAAACCTTGGTGAAGTGAGTGATGAAGTGAGCTGTCAGTGTCACCCGCCTACTGCTTGGGATTGACAAAGGATTACATTATTACGATCCCAATCAAGCATCGAGATTACTTTATCATATTTGAAACTCAGGATTAGGTTGTATGTTATTGAAAAAGATGTTTGTTTTTCGTTTAAATGTACTAATCTCTGGAACCACGCGTCGCATTTGAAAAAATCTTCTTGCATTTCATAGCCCAATTATTGAGGAAAAGTATAGGCTATGTATCATCACGCTGCGACCCTTAACAGCGGGTAAAACCTCCGGGCACAGCCAGTCAATAATAATAACAAAACTTCGCGTCTAAAATGATCTAAACTTCAAGACCTTTGTTCCTTAACGTCATTTCAAGTTCAAACTAACTCGTGAACGTTCACGCTTGTTCAAGTTTAGCTGTCAGACTTAGTTCATGTTGGTTGAGTTATTAGTAGTTAGGTATTGTTAGGTGTTAGTGTTTCTTCCTATATGGATTTGATGTGAGAATATAAACTAGAAAAGGCTTCCCTTCGTCTTAGTTGTTTCTTGAAAAACCGCTCGCCTTATAATACTTCTCATTCGATGATTCGAACAAAACCAAAAGAATTTTTAGAAACAAAAAATTGCGTAGACATTACATAGACCCAGAAAAAGAAATAGAGATTAAAAATGTAAACATAGAAATGTCACTGTCAAAGTGACAGTTCAGGGGTCGTCAACATTTCGCTAGCAATTTTTTTTAAATTAATTATTATAATTAAATAATTTCCAGTACTTTTTATACAGAATAGTAACGATTACGGTTCATGAGATACAGCCTGCTGACAGGCCCAAGGATAGACAGTAAAGGATTAGTAACAGGGTCCCTTAGGGTCCCTTTGGGTTTGGAACCTTAAAACAGCCTAGTTGAAGTCAACATCAAAATTCATTTATTCAAATTAAGCTGAGAACCACCACTTCTTGAACGTTAAAATAAATATAAGACAGTCCCCCTAAACGCCCACCCTTCGCCACTTCCTAGTGTTTTTGCTGGGAAGAAGAAGTGGCAGAACAAACTCCCTAACGACCTATGTACCCATACCCATAGATGGGCAAAGGTCATCTTATACTGCACGCGTAGTATAACAAATTCTACATAGAACAACGTTCTTTCTTTCTAACTTGACATCTCTTCTACCCGAGCACGGGGCACACCGTTGACTGTGGAGAATAGAACAGTTTATTTTCTTCAGTTTTAACATCGCCATGCTTTGGACGGTGGAAATATTTCAACAATCTGTCATGTTGTTTATTCTTTCGTCCACAAAACCCGTTTCTATTTTTGGTCATGCTACGCGTGCGGAACGCCGACGCTAGAAAGAGGTGTGACCATAGAGATATAAAAATAACGGTATGTCTATAGGTGTGACGATGTGGTCATGGTTGTGGAGCAAAGAGTGTCAGAAATCGTGCAAGACCGATAGGTTAAAAAGGAGAAAGAGACGCCTTTGTCCAGCAGTGAGTCACAACATATTAGGCGAAACCAAAAAAATAAGCAAAATCTAAATTACTTCTTTCAAACTAATCTCTGTCTCTGATCTAATTATTACTAATGGCAAAAAAAAACTGTAAAATTGCAATTACGTAATAAGATTTGCAAGGCGAATTAAATTACAACTTTTCTTGTTAAAAGTCTAAATGAATACGACTAGTTTCAAATTCTTAATTTAGAAAACTCATTTTCTCTTTGTTCTAAGAATTTACGATCGAAAAAAAAAGACAATCTAATTTAAGTCATGATAAGAAGAATAACAGAGATCCATTCCTTTTTTTCTGTTAAAATATTAAATACATCAAATTCCTTTAAGTATTTGCAAACTATAATAGATATGCATTCACAATCATCCACAAATAATGGCCAAAATATAGAATTTTAATATAATACGGAACGGAGTTGCAATAGATTATGAGGCCAGTTGAGGCCATGGAGCTAGTGAGCATGGTGCTGCCTGGAGTACAGATTTGATCCCGGTTGATGGCAACAGGCTCGCCCCGATTACATTAGACGTAAACGGAACTGGTGACATGTGGTCATAGAGGTGCCTAACCATATTTTACGTCATTATCGCTTTGTCCTAGACTAGCTGTTAACATTGTTCTTCTTCTTTTTCTGTAATTTGCATGTTGTATAGTGAATGAGGCGAAGCCCGTCAGAAGGCTAAGATCGTACAGTGGGCTAAGATCGTACAGTAGGCTAAGATCGTACAGTAGGCTAAGATCGTACAGTAGGCTAAGATCGTACAGTAGGCTAAGATCGTACAGTAGGCTAAGATTCAATAAGTAAAAACGACGAATACTGATTAGCTACAAAGATACGTGGTACGTTTACCATGGTAAGTTTTCGTCGTATTTTTTACTTTACAATCATAGCCTAAATATCGACATAAACGATATTAGGCTACAGACGGTCTAAGCCTACTGACGGTCTTCTCCCGATCGACTAAATGGTTAAATAATTGTGCCCGTGTACAATTTTTATGTATCCTATATTCGCAAATAAATTATTTGAATTTGAATTACAACTGACGAGCGGGAATTCCAATCACGAAATCAAATCATAGTTTTGCAAAGAGTTATTCATGCCCATTAGCTTTCACGTGTAAAATTAGTTATGAGAGATTATTATGAAGCTTATTATACCGATGATAAAGCTCACCTAACGTGTCGATACGGCAACAGCCACCGGTCATTTGTAACTGCCTGTAACCGAGACGTGTATAATGCCAGTATCGGCTTTACGTCTGCAAGCATAACCGTGTATAATACGACGTGTATACACCGGCTTACAGATGATGTACATGCTCACAAAGAGAAGCTGAGCTTGAATGCTTGTGAGGAAATCTTCGCACGATAAAATTCAGGTACAGACGCCAGCACATCAAGCTATCCCAAACTGTAAAATTTGCCATTTCTATTATTTATTTCTTTATTTTATACATTAGCACACAAATGGACAGAGGCGGATTTAATGCCATAGGCATTTTCTACCAGTCAACCTTTGGGTGATGCAGAGACAGACAGTGGTAGGTGCAATTTCTTAAAAAGAAAGGGAAACTGAAAATTAAAATCTCATGTAATAGAATCAGATGAGGTATCTTCTTCGTGTTGTTCTTGTTGTGTGTGTCTCTTGTTGTTTTCTTTTGTAATAACGTTTTCTTCTGTACATTGTTGGATACGGTCTATCGCAGTGGAACACTGAAAAGAGCGTCTGCCGCGGTACACGGCTGCACCGTGGTTATAAGTTGGTGTGCCGCGTAAAATTGACAAGTTTTGTTAGAACGCACAAAGCAAAAGCGAGCTAGCACATATTAAGCTACCTACACATAAAAAAAAATGTGGAAATGTTGACTGCCTCGTTGGTCTAGTGGTCCCAAGCGCGAAGGACTGCTGAGAGTACCTCACGCTCAGCAGTCGCGAATTAATGATGAATCGGTGAGAATAGTCAGACTGTAAGCGAAGTTCATTCATTGACAACCGATGTGGCGCGGCGGGCGAAGGTCCGCCTGCGATGCAGGTGGTTGCGGGTGCGATTCCCGCCTTGGGACAAATGTTTGTACGATCTACAAATATTTGTTCCGGGTGTTCTGGGTATTTACTAGGTATGTATAATAAAAATATCTATCTACGTAATGTATTGTATTAAGTATATCAGTCATCTAGTATCCATAACACAAGCTCTGCTTAGCTTGGGGCTAGATGATTAATGATTGACGCTGCGTGGATTGTCCAGCATTATTTATTTATTTATTTATTCATAAATAATGATTGGGCTATTCCATAGTAAACTTGGGCTGTTTTTTATTTGTCGTTGTTTACTGTTTCCGGGCCCAATAATAATTGTTGTTGTAGGAGTCTTCAACAGTTCAACGACAATGATCAAACCCAATACCAGTATTCACACCAGGTCCTCCTGGTGTGAATACTGATTCCCGGGTCGGACAAAGTGTTATTGAGTTTTTCCATCAGAAATTTCTCAGCAGCAGCCCGGAATTTGGATTCGTGCCCGGTTAATGGCGATAGGCTCGACCCCTATTATATAGGACTTGACCATAATATTATAACTGGCGAAATGTGGGTGTACAATAGGTACG
Source organism: Phlogophora meticulosa (assembly GCA_905147745.2). NCBI lineage: Eukaryota > Metazoa > Arthropoda > Insecta > Lepidoptera > Noctuidae > Phlogophora > Phlogophora meticulosa. The sequence continues at coordinate 14,196,062 of LR990531.1, read as the reverse complement.
CCTCTGCCTAACCCTTCGGGGATTACAGGCGTGGTGTTCTGTTATGTTATAAAAAAAGTATCCGTTGCATTCAGTGTACTAATGTCATTACCATCTGCTACGGCCTATTTTAAAACAGAGAACGCCTGACGAGTTGGCGGGAGCAGCCTAATCAAAAAATTTTTTTTTGTCTATCTGCCTGTCTGTCCGATTGTTTGAGCCGATTCCAATTTTGACGGAATTTTCACTGGCAGATAGCTGATATAGGATACTACTTTTATACTTTAAAAAAATATTTAGCGATCCGCACAAAATAAAAAATAAACCCATGTTTAGTTAAATTCCACGCGGACAAAGTCGCAGGCAACGCTAGTTAATAATTTAATACGGTTATTAACTGTAATTCAGTGCACAGCAAACCTAATTATTCGAGCTATTTGCCGTCAATTATAACAGGCGGTGGCATGGGGGAAATATGCACAAATCAATTTAACGCCCATTGACTACGGTATTCGTTTTGAATAACTTAATGGGATAGGTATTGTTGTTGGGTGCTGCTTCATACAAAATATTGGTTGACAATCCCAAACCTTGTGTTATTCTGAACTTAACATCTACCTTGTCGACGCTTTGACCAGTACCTACCTATTCGACGACCGATGTGGCGCGGCGGGCGCACAGGTCCGCCTGCGACGCAGGAGGTTGCGGGTTCGATTCCCGCCCTTGAATGTTTGTACGATCTACAAAGATTTGTTCCGGGTGTTCTGGGTATTGGCTATGTATAATAAAAAATATCTATCTATGTAATGTATTGTATTAAGTATGTATATCAGTCATCTAGTACCCATAACACAAGCTCTGCTAAGCTTGGGGCTAGATGATGCTGTGTGGATTGTCCAGCATTATTTATTAATTCTAAAACTATGTCGAGCCAAAACAATGTTCCGATAACACGTACCAAAACTATGTAACGTAGCTAGCAATTGTATTTTGCACTGATTTTACCGAAACACGTAGTGTTAGCTCGTTCCGAAACCATGTTCTGATACCTACTTAGTGCCGAAACTGCGTCCCGATACCTTGTGTTGAAACTACTTATAAGTTCCGATACCTACCTAGTGATGAAACTGTGCCGCTAGCTTGAATGAAAACCAAGTAGCTATCGCTCGTGTCAAAACTATGTTCAGATACCTCGTGCCACAGTATTGTGTAGACTCTCAAACCGAAACCTTAGCTGTCGATAGCTCAAGCGAGACCCAAGTGCCTAAAGCTCGTGTCGAAAGTATGTGTCAATAGCTCATACCGATAATAAGTGTATGCCGATAGCCCGAGCCGAACAGCATGCCTATGACTCGTGTCGAATCTATGCTCAGATACGTCGTGCTACAGTAATGTGCAGAATCCTCAAACTGAAACTAGGTACCGATGGCTCGAACGAAACCCAAGTGCCGATAAATCGTGCAAAATTATTGGCCGACTCTAAATACACTTCCATCATCATCCTCCTGTGTTGGTGCCAGTGTGATTATCGACAGGGATGCGTATAAGAAATCGTTATTCTCTTGCGCTTTTCCCAATTTATTGGGGTACCTATTTTTCCATACTTACATCTATTTCTGCCGTCATCTCAATAGTCTCCTCCTTTCTAGCCTTTTTATCTTTGACACAGTCCATCCCTACTTCACATTCCTCACGCCTTGTCCCTCATTCATCCGCATCTCATACCCATACCACACTACGTACTACACACCACACTCGCGCTATACCCCGTTGTTAAAAAAGCTAGCTCGGCCTTTTATGCGTGTGTGTGGCTAGGGTCTGACTATGGTATCAAGCTACCCCAATCTGACTAAGTTCTTTGATACATTTTCAACTTTATTAAAAAATTATAAGATTATGTTCAATTTGGAAAATGTATTAATTTGGAATAGCTTGATGTTCTGGCGTCTCTGCATCATGCTTGTAGCAGTCACTTTACAAACTCGATATTTATAGAAGTGTCTATCAAACTACTGGCATAACCCTGCCTTACCCTTCGGAGAATACAGGCGTCATGTTATGTAATGTTTATGCTATAAAGGTAAGTATAAGATGGAAGAAAAGTTTGGTAATATCAATCAAACTACAAACCAAAAATTGGATGTTTTTATTAGTCTTGTATGAATCTAGGTCTTGTTTAAATAATTAAAGCACACACTTAGTTCTATAGTAATAACTAAAACTGCTAAATTAAAACCAGGACAAACCATATTAATGACAGTATGTCTCATATTTAAATTAACTTTTGTTAGTGGCTACACTGAACTAATAGAAATAAATGTGAAGATGGTTATGGATTATAAATAAAGGTCGGTCAGCAATTAGTTATTAATAATAAAGTTAAAACAAAGCTTTAATAGCAAATCTTAATTAATGTTAGAAAGCTGCTTTAATAAAACAAAATAATTAGTGAATATTAAAATCATGGGTTATGTGTCAGAATTAAGTTGCCAGTTAAATTATTATTTATGACCTTAACATTACGCCTTATAATTAATTTATAAAACTAATTTAAACATTACTTAAGATTATTAATCAAAAATATTTAGGGTTATATAACTAACAAAGCAATTTCCAATGTATTAAGATAAATTGGTATTGTTTAGACAAGTAGTCGACATACCAAAGAAACAATTAAAATTATCACCCAGACTAGATTTTGAATCACTTAATTGAAATATAAGATCTTAAAGATCAACTTAAATAATGTTCAATTTTAAACCAATTTATATATGTATTAGCCATTATGTGCATGTGTTAGTAAGACTTTTGACCAGCACTGGGACAATATTTGTAAGTCTATTAACTAATAATGAGTCCATGAGAACCAGAGTGGCGTAACTAACCTTTTTTTTAATAGAGTTTTGGCCTATAACATATTACTAGTAGGGTGTTTAAAAGAATAAAATGTTAGTTAGGCCAATCTAGTTCTCTCTCCTAGTCCAATCTAGCCTCAATTGTAAGTTGAATTCAGACAACATACCTTTGACTCGCATTTTAACAACGGTATTTTATAAAAAACCGTGTATCCATACAGAAATTATAATTAATATTAAATTTTGTGTAAAATTTGTGCCACTTAAAACTAATATAAATAAACTATACTTATTTAATTCACTTAACAAATATTATTAACTTAATTTGTTTTAGTGTCAATATGAAAAGTTATCTGTCTCTATAGAGACAGCTCATTTACACGTACAAATTATAGACTTCGACGTATTGTATTGTATTGTAGACGTCACAAAACATACACAAGTCGTGTTTGCTAGAAGAGTCGAGCTGTACACACGTTGCAAATGATATATATTTTTAAACAATTGAATACCGGTTCGACTGGAGACGTATAAATTAAGTTTTAGTTACAACTAACTTATGCTATTTTAAAAATAAGTCTTGTTACCAGACTTCATAATAAATCCGTAGTATACACCGCATATTAAAGAGTGTACCCAGTTATTTTAAAATCGACTCCAACATAAAAAACGGTGAATAATTTATACAATTAAATCGAAAGCAAAGAAAAAGGACACTTTGAGGTATGAAGCAACAAAGAAGCAAATATTACTGTCGTGGTCGCACTAACTGATAAATAAATATTTTGTAGGTATACATGTGTTGTAACTATTAGTGCCTATACTATATTAGATAATGTGAGTTTTTTTTTTTTAAACGTTGCCCCACACTAGGAATTTCTCCTGTATCGTGGGTGCGTTTACAAACATTCAAACTCACATACACAAACAGCCAGACCCGGAACAACTATCTGTAGGCCATACAAATATTTGTTCCGTGCGGGAATCAAACCTACGACACGCAGCGCAGCAGTCAATCGCTGAGCCACTGCGCCAACCGTGTCGTCAAATGCGTCAATGTGAGTTTCTACTTAAAGCATTTGATATTGTCCTGTTTTTTTGTTGTGTGGGCGGTGCTGTTTTGTTCACACCATATGTGCCAGTCTGTGTTTTATAAGTGAAGACTTTTAATAGGCAGTGAGTTTCACTCACTATATTTTATTCTGATTTGTTAAGCAGTAAGTCTTCCATAGTTTATAAATAAATAAATAAGCTGGCTCGACAAGGCGGCATGCGACCACGGCAATAATATTTCCATGTTATTGAGTTTTGGAGCGTGATTTTTCAGTAGACAAATGTTAGTTTTTGAACTAACTTTTAAATTATTTTGGGGTAACTATAGACATTTTTAAAATGTGCTTAGTAGGCACTTTCATTTGATACCCAAAACGACATGTATTTTTTTTTAAGTTCATAACTTATGTCCTCTAGATAGCGCCATATTCAATTTGACGTCTGATGACGCTTACATCGATATCTCATTTGTCAAATCATGATAACAAAATAGGGATGTGTCCTTGGTAAAAATACATATATTAAGTCAATTTGGTCCGTCAGTTAGATTACCAAAAAATATTGGACACGTAGTTTTTGCTTACTCAAATCAATAAAAAGTGATATAGCTTTTTCTGAACGTTTCGACTTGAACCATTGCTGCATGGTTCACGTACTGACTAATGTTAAGATAATGTTTTAGTTTTATAATAATTTTAATTTTAAATGTTATTTGAATTTAATGTTGTTAAAAAAATAAATTGGTGTATTAATTTTAATTGTGATGTTAATTTAAATTTGTGTTTTTTATTATATAATTTTAATGATAATTCACTTTAATTGTATTAAATAATAGCACATCAAAGCTCAGGAGAAGGGCCTTGTGACGTCACTTTTACGTTAAAAGTGTAGCACGGCGTGACGTCACGCGTAATTTCAACGCACTATATCGTCGTCATTTTTGGTTTACGTGACAAAAGAAAAAATACGTATCCAGTATTTTTGAGTAATCCAACTTTCGGATCAATCAGAAGTTTTAAGGACACTACCCTATTAGAAGTTACGAGGGAACGGATGAACATACATACATACCGGTCAAAATTTTAGACTCGCCGTTGTCGGGTCATAACGCTGTATCCATACAAAAGGTTATTGTTGACGTCATACTCATACCTACACACTGTGGTTTAATAAAACAACATATTAGTACGTGTAAACAATATTTCAAGTCAAATTCAAGTAAAATATGTAACTAATAACTAAGAAAGCGAAAACTAATTTGACACTTAAGTCACTAATAGGTAGATACTTTAGGAGCTGACTTAAAATCTACGTTTAAGGTGCAATGGAAAATGTACAATGAATCACTATAATCGCAAAGCATAATTAACTATTGAAATTCATAATAATTTCTGAAGCGGATATTTTCGTTCTACGGGCGCGTCAGACTGAAAATATAATCTGATATTTAGGCTTCAAAATACACCCTGTTCAATTTCTGATAGCTGCAAAAATAAACCTCTTCATGGTCAGACAAATGCATACTTACCAAGCTTCACGCAAAACTAGCTTCAATAATATGACCCTTCACGTTCAATCCGTCCAATTTTTCTGATTATTTGCTAAGAAAATTATGGCAACATTATACACAGAGCATTCTTGTCGCAACCTTTTGGTGGCAAATAAAATGAATTTCTTTTTTTTTTTACGACCAAAAACTGATCGCGATTACCATCTACTAAAACCGGGTTTAAGAGCTGTCAGTGTCACTGCGCTATGGTAGAATGACACTTACAGTTCTTGTAATCACGATCAGTTTTGATTGTAACCTTTTAGTTAGTCAGTTTTTATTGTTACTGAAAATGTTATATATTGTGAATGTGTGTATGTGCACGCATCATGTAAAAGATGCTTAAAAACGACATTTATAAAATAAAACCACAAAAAATGGGCATTGTTCACGATTACCAATTCAAAAAAAGAACCTCCAATTATAATAAACGTTACTTTCTACGAATTGACTGTTAACAAAGGATACGGAAACACATTTCTGCGTGCGACGGAAGGCTAAACGTGGCCACTGCACATCCCGGAGTGGTTAACTGCGCCGACGTCACTTTACCACACTGGGCTAGCAGATCACAGAACATCGAATATGTCATGGATGACGGCAGCTGTAAAAGTCATCAACTGTCAACTTTATAGTTTTAAAGGTAATTTACACTTGAGATATACAGAAAAAAGAGACATCGATTGACAATCTGATACTTTGAAAGTTTCCAACGGCTTTTGCAAATTTTTTCGTTTTCCTTATTTTTTTACTGTAAAGAATTTACTTCTAGCATTATCAATCTCGTTGAATTAAATAGCCATGATTTTTTTCATGTAAAAGTTGTAAAAAAGCCAAAAAAATTAAACACGTCGATGTCCCCTCGACTCCATATTTTATTTGTATGAACAAAAATAAACTATCAATACTTACATTTGAAAACTTAACAGTCACACTATTTCCTAGATTTGCTGATGGCGGGAATTGCGTCTTGCGAGGTAAGACTGTCAAAGGCTGCATGGGAGGCGGCAATTTAGGAGGCGGTAATGTAGGAGGCTTCATGGGAGGCGGTAACGTAGGACGCTTCATGGGACGCGGTAATGTAGGACGCTTCACGGAAGTCGGGAATGTATGAGCCTGCATGGGAGGCTGCTTGGAAGGCGGGAATTTAGGAGGCTGCGTGGGATTCGGGAATATATGAGGCTGCTTGGAAGGCGGCAATGTAGGACGCTGCGTGGGAGTCGGGAATGTATGAGGCTGCATGGGAGGCTGCTTGGAAGGCGGCAATGTAGGACGCTGCGTGGGAGTCGGGAATGTATGAGGCTGCATGGGAGGCAGCAATTCAGAAGGCTGCGAGGGAGGCGGGTATGTATGAGGCTGCATGGGAGGCTGCTCGGAAGGCGGCAATGTAGGATGCTGCATGGGAGTAGGTAATGTATGAGGCTCCATGGGAGGCAGCAATTCAGAAGGCTGCGAGGGAGGCGGGTATGTATGAGGCTGCATGGGAGGCTGCTCGGAAGGCGGCAATGTAGGATGCTGCATGGGAGTAGGTAATGTATGAGGCTCCATGGGAGGCAGCAATTCAGAAGGTTGCGAGGGAGGCGGGTATGTATGAGCATGCATGGAAGGCGGGATGAAGGGAACGCGGGGACGAAAGGGATGAGGTTCCTGTGAATCACTAGGGAAGAAAGGCATCTGACCAGACATGTGACTAGGTACTGGAAGGTTCAGCCTCAAATTAGGATGTAAATTTCCTTGGCCATTTGGATTACCTAGCCTGACAACATTGTTGGGAAGAGCCAGCTGAGCTGAATTATTATGTTGCATATCAACCCCTTTTTTGGCCAGATCTTGAGAAGATGCTTCTCTTTTGTTTTCACCACCGGATCTCGACTGACAGACAAATGACGGCTCAGGCATTAAATTACTCCCGTTCAAAGGGTCTGGGCATGCCATATCGTCCATTTTTTGTGCTTTCGACTGCACGGTTGGATTAACGATATTGCAGCCTGGACGTGACCTCAAAAACTCCTGGATATTTTTTTTGATTTCCTCGGATTCCTCTTCAGTTTTAATCTTTTTACAACCGTCACTGAAATCTATTTCGGAAAATATTGTGGTATTTATTGAAGATCTTTGTTTTTTGGCAAATCTATGGTATTGCTCTACTATGTTGTGTATTGGCCTAGCTTTTATACCTAACCCCTGGCCAATGCCAGCCAGACCTTTAGGCAATACGATGGACTGTGTCTGATTCCTTTCCATAGTAATTTGAAGGGCAGACCCGTAGAAGAATTGTCCGTTCAACATTGAAATCGACTGTAAGAGAAACATTTGGTTAAGCAGTATACAAAGTAGAATTTGACGACCTATGTGACGTGGCGGGCGAAGGTCCGCCTGCGACGCCGGAGGTTGCGGGTTCGATTCCCGCCTTGGTACAAATGTTTGTACGATCTACAAAGATTTGTTCCGGGTGTTCTGGGTATTTGCTATCAATAATAAAAAATATTTATCTATGTAATGTATTGTATTAAGTATATCAATCATCTAGTACCCATAACACAAGCTCTGCTTAGCTTGGGGCTTGATGATGCTGTGTGGATCGTCCAGCATTATTTATTTGTTTATTTATTTATCAAATATCAATTGAAATTAATTTAAGACTTCAAGCTTCCGTCCATCTCGTTGTTCGTCGGAACTTTGAATTAGCCCTGATTAAAAGCACCTACTTTCTAAGCTTACTGTTTGAAATAATGTAAGTACTTATCTTCATCCATAGCCGTCTATGGATGAAGATAAGTACTCACATTATTTAAGCTTCACCCTATACGAAGACCAATATCGCTTGTTTTCTCATTACTAACCTGTTTATACCCATACAAAAGTTGTCATACTTGTTTTCAACAAGTCTTGTAAGACAAAAACTATGTTGTGTTTTATACAATAAATGTACAGAGACCAGCAGACCAGACATCAAGCTATCTCAAACTGACAAATATTCTCAATTCAACATGCGGTTCATTGAACCATGAAAAGTTTAAAAACGATCAAAAAAATCTGACAGATTGGGGTAAATAATAATTATAATCTATAAATAATAATGTATATATAATAATCTATAGATAATAATCTATTTTTATTTTTCATCATATAGGAACAGTAGACTGATTTTTATTTTAATTACTATTCCGTATTGATACATACCCGCACTGTCACTACTTGACGTTTTTTAAGCAATGGCAACATTCTGAGCAATTTTCTCTGTTCGCAATACACGATAAGTACTTGAAAAGGCTTCGTACCTGAACGGCTTCTAAAGGATGACTGTACATTACTTTAGCGTATTTTTTATAGCTCGGTACCACACTACACATAAGGACCTTGCCAGCCATTTCCATCATTTCCTTTAAATCAGCTTTGTCGCATTTGAACTGTAAAGAAAAAAAAATAGTTTACTTTTTTTATACATTTTTTTCCACACGGAAAAAGCTAAAGACGGCCAAATGAAAAGGTTGAACTTGCGTCAGCGATAGTAGTCTGCAAATATGCGCTTATTGAATATTTTTGTGCATGGTGGCAACCACAGGACGCACGAGTGTGTTCCAATATAGATATATATTCTATCTCATGAAGGTGGGTTGCCGTTAAGTGTGTGTGTCTGCTGATGCAGGCACACATTGTTCCTGTGTGCGTGTAGGCGGCTCGGACAGTATTGGGCGCTCCCGAGCTTTTTCTTTTTTGTCGTCCCACTGCTGGGCAAAGGCCTCCTCCATCATAGCCTTCCAGTCATTTCTCTGTGCGGTTTTCTCCGTCCAATCTTTTGCAAACGGGTCGTCACACCAGCGTTTTCTAGGCCTCCTTCGGTGATGACGCCCGGCTTCTGGATCCCACTGCGTAGTCACGTCGGAGTAGTCACTCTGGCCCATCGGTCCTGACGCCCAATCCCACTTCAACCCTGCAGTCTTAGGGCCCACATAAGCGATTCCAGTTTTTGAGCGTATTCGAGCTTACGCACGGAGAAACATTGTGTGCGTGCATCACACACACACACTCAAGGGCAAGTGGCCTTCGTGAGACAAAACATCCTCAGGTACCTAAAAGTACCTGAACGGATGTATGTTGAGTTTTAAAGGTAGGTACGGCCATATCAATCCGGGGACAGCTGGAACTAAAGAACTGCAGCCTAGCAATCCCCATTCCCCAGCTTCTTCGAGATCAAACAAATAAGAAATAGTTTTAGAAAAAGCAAGAAAATATTATAATTACTTCAATCGATGCTTATAGTATATTATATCATATACAGGGCCGTACTGCGAGTAGCTAGTATACTTCTATTTGGACTGAATTTAACTTTCACGCAATCGAATAAGAATAAAAACTCGAACTAAGGAGACGGCTTAGTACGAGTTCTTATACTTAGGAGATGGTTTCTGAGGACAAACCATTTGTTAGGTACTCACATTTTTAACAAGAACCGTTTTGTTTAACGGTGGTTCTATTTTCAAAGCTTTCAAAAATTCAAGCCTCAAGCCGTACAGGCCTTCAGGGTCTACATCCATAGAATCTAGATCTGGTCTCCAGCGCCTGGCAAAGCCAATATGTAAAAAAAAAACATAAATCATCATTTAGTATGTCTTACGAATTCATTTAACACTGCTACTGTACTAGTAACCCTTCAAAAAAAATTATAATGTGAGGAAAAACTGCATGCAACTGTCACATAAAAAAAGCGTAGGGTCGGGGGCCGGGTTACCCCCTTCCCTCAAATATGGCGAGGGGGGTAATGGCTGAACTTTGCGTTATGCTCGTGAACCGGTGCTGCTCGTGATGACTGGTCGTCTTGCTGGCCATGGTTTATTTAATGTTATAAAAATGAAATGTTTGTATTAACTTCGATGGTCTAAGTTCATCATTACTTGATTGACTTGACATGATTAGTGACTTTACTCACAGCCCTATGGATAAAATCCAGCACATGTCAGCGGGCACGCCCTTTACACCTGGTGGCTTTTTATTTATATAGTTTGGCAGGCTTTGCTTGAGTTAATTGTCGATTTTGGTATATATTAGTTTTTTTTTTGGCATAATTGGTGTGTGCTAGCTCACAGGTGGTGTTATTTTATTTAATTATTTTTATTTAGATTGCATAAATTCAAGTTCTTCAAACTTATCAGACAGATGTGGTGCTTGGGAGTTTGTTCCGCCACTTCTTCCTAGCAAAAACACTAGGAAGTGGTGAAGGGTGTGCGATTTGGAGGACTGTCTATGGAAACGTTTTGACATTCGAAAAGTGCTGATACTCAGCCTTATTTGAATAAATGAATTTTGATGTTGTAGTGATCAACGGTAGCACTTTCTGGACAACGTCCATAGACATTGACTTTAGTTTGCTAAGTAAAGTTAGCGTCTCATACGAAAATGTTCCTTTTTATAAACAAATAATGTTCATACAACTAGAATAATTTTAGTATTTTATTTTAAATTTCAAAGTAAAAAAACTTCCTTTTTTTCTAATTGATATACTTAAATGATTTGACTTTGTCATTGACTTTGACTTCATATTTGTATATTATTATTATTTATTTATCTCAATCAACTTTGGATCATATGTACAATTAAAGTGAATTAAAAATTATAATCAACAACACAAATTAAAATCAACATCACAAAATTAAAATCAACATCACAATTAAAATTAAAATCACAATTAAATTATGTAACAAAACTAAATTAAAAGAACACTCAAAATTAAAATTATTATAAAACTAAAGCATTATCTTAACATTACGTGAACCATGCAGCAATGGTTTAAGTACTGACAGTCGAAACGGTCAAAAAAAGCCTTCAGGATACTGTTGCGGCTGGCCCGCACCCTGCGCACGAGGGATGTGCACCGTTTGCGCATGACTGTGTAGCAACAGTCCACACGCGCCTCGGCAAACATCCCCAATACGCTACATAAGCGAGGAAGCAGTATAAGAGTCTGGAAGCGAGTATTTCTTAGGAATATTAATGCTTAGACATAAGGTTAATATTGGTAAGCCTAACATAACTTAGCTAGGCTAGTTCAAACATCCTTCCCCTTAGTACTACAACATTACTTTGCCTTACCAGTTGTAAAAAATACAAAGAGAATTTTCTTTTCCACTATTTTATTATTCTATGTATATGTTGAAATGAGGGGAATCATTTTCAGCAGCAATTTTTTTTTTTTTTTTTTTAAACGTTGTCCCACACTAGGAATTTCTCCTGTATCGTGGGTGCTTTTACAAACATTTAAACTCACATACACAAACAGCCAGACCCGGAACAACTATCTGTAGGTCATACAAATATTTGTTCCGTGCGGGGATCGAACCCACAACACGCGGCGCAGCAGCCGGACAGTTTGGGATAGCTTGATGTGTTGGCATGGCATGGTACATAAGTAATATAACTTACGTAGCAGCTATGACTTCGTGAGAATTTGTGGTTTTGTTACTATCCTGAATAGTACTTGGAACTGTACCACTCGTCGTATATGTACCTGTAACAATACATTATGATGATCATCAATATCGTCATCCTCTTCCTGCCCTTATCCCCATTTATTCGGGGTTGGCGCAGCATACGACAATATACATTATGTTAAATAACAGAGGACCGCTCCCTTAAATTCGTTAATGTATACCATTAATGGATTAAAACAAAAAATCAGTATTTAAAAACTGAATTTAAGAAAAACAAGAACCGTCGGACAGTAGCCGACCAGATACAACCCTGGTCGGAGGATCCTCCCTTTACTATGGTGGATGAGGAACTTTATACCCTGTTCCTCATACCATGACCACTTCATACATGAAGTTGATATTTTTCAATAGTGTTTCCCAATTTCATTCTATTAATTCAATGAGATTTGATTAATTTACTTTTTAATAATAAACCTCATTGTGTAAGATAGAAATCATAATATTCTTTAAAAAGAGTTTCATACCATATATCTTCACATTAAGCTTCTTATCTTGAACGAATTCGTTTTCCAACTTCTTGTACACGTCTTTACATTTCTCAATGCTTTGGAATGTGAGCCGTATGGCATAGCTATTTGATTTTCTATGTTTCAACATCTCCAGTTCATCCACATGGCCACACTGAAACATTTGAATTTTGATTGTTAAACAAAGCCTGCAGCTGACAGGATGTACAATAAAGAATATGCGTAGAAATTCCATTATTAACGCTATTACAAATACCTTTGTCTCCGTGTACCCGTCTTTAAAAAAATCAAGTCAAATACTTACCCTTAATTTTTTTAAAGATATCCCAAATTAAAAAAAAAAAATGCTACAGAATAAGAAAATTGAAATATCTTACAAAATGCTGAAGTTGTGCTTGAGTGTTTTAAAATTTATGCTGTAAAGATGTCTCTTTACAGCATAAATTTTGACACTAGACAGAAACGCCATAGTGAATTTGCACCATTCAATACAAAGGCCGTTCTAGGTGACACCGATGGAAGAAAAAAAAATGAAAAAAAACTCCATCTTTCCACCGATCTTTTAAAATTTTGTCTATTCCAATTTACTAGTAATCTTTTTTAAGTATATGTATTTTTATAGTTCATGTTTATTTTTGATAGGCGTCAAATACCCTATTGCTGAAACATTAAATATACTAGTAAATGATACTAGTAACTTTAAAAATCAATTGAAGAAATTTGTAGATTGAAAAGCCTAACACCAATTCTTTCTTGTATAATTTATTGTTTGACCTACCAACAGGGCTTATGTATTGAAATTACATAAGTTCACGATGACATCAATTTTAATTAAATTGTGTTGAATAATTTGAGATTTTTATTGATTTGTTGTTTGTTGTGTATCGAGCGGACACATGGGGTTGGGAATTTAATTGTTCATAACTGTTGAAATCATCAACTGTTAATAAATTAGATAATGAACGCTTTTGCTGCCCAGTTCAAAAATACGATTTAACTTGTATGCCATAATGTTTGGCAAATTACATAATGCGTAGGTACATGGTAGGGGGGTAACGGGCATGTTCACATCTCATCAATAGCTTTTTACATATACTTCTCAGGAAACGAGTTCTGGATACATGAACAAACTATTTTTCGACCCGGGAACCGGGTGCTGGGGGCTAAAAGTGTTAAGTATTATAATTTTACTAATGATTAATTAACATGTTATTTTCTACCATGTACTTATTTTATATCTTATTTGTTTTTTCTGTTTACCACAGAAAATGCCAGAAATTATCAGCTTTTCTTTTTATCATACATGCTAAATTTTGCATGCTAACACTTGTTTGATAGTACTTATGTTTGGAAGTAATGAAATTATGTTGTCTTATAATAAACAACAAAATATTAAAAAAATATACGCTAAAAGTGTCCACAGATATCATCCAGAAATATATTTCTAAATCATTCAATTGGCTGTTGTGCGGCGGGTCTCGCATTCGATACTCTCACGGGACAATTACTTCTATGGCATCCAGGTAGTGGTTCTGCGTCTGGCTGTTTGTGTATGTGAGTTTAAATGTTAGTAAATGCACCCAATACGCAGAAGAAATTCCTAGTGCGGAGCAATTTTTGTTTTTAAATAACATGTAAATATTTTTTTTATTAGTGCGGACATAACTTACCTGTATGTCTAAATAATTTTTTATTTGCACATAAGTCCAATCTCCTGGCAAGTTGCGTACTATTAAATAATACTCTTCAGCATCTGCTGCTTCATCACCACCTGGCTCTTTAGTAAGGTCGGCTCCAACATCACTTGCCTCTTTCGTAAGATCTACTTCATCTTTTACCGCCATGTTGTCAAGATCTGTGTTATAGAAGTCTTCAGGTGTGTTGATGCGAGGTTTCTTACTAGTTTCATATGCTGCGTACATTGGTGATGTTTGTATCCTCTTCTGTCCATTTGTTACACGACTGTTTACATTGGTTTCATTTGGCACAGTTATGTTATCTTGATTTGGGGATATATGGAGTGGTATACAATTAGACGAGCTATTAACAGGTTCCGGTGGCTCAGTTTTCACCACCAGATCTATTTGAGGGGTGGCAGAATCAGCCAAATAATTTACGGCCATTTTTCAAATTAAATGTTGTATATTCTGCTAACTTACGCAAGGTTGTTAGTGCGAATAGTCATAGAATCAATCATATGTACGTATATGAGTACAATTTTTAACTTGCTTAATTTTTCGTTTTAACTGTGAAATTATTGTGTACTTTCAGAAATTCTTGAATAGTCCCGGTACTATTTATTTATTTTCAGACACATTTCGTTGACATTTCGCAAAATGTCAAATTGTCAATCCATTCCGATCATAGACATATGTTTTCCCTACCTCTATGATTCAGACGTAGACAGATATTTGTTAAATTTAAATGAATACATACATTGATTTATTGCAAACTAGCTTCCGCCAGTAGCTTCGCCCCCGTTTCCCTCGGGAACTGTACATTTTCCCAGGATTCAAAGTAGCCTATGTGTTATTCCAGACTTCGTCCAGATCCGTTCAGTAGTTTTAGCGTGAACAATAATAAAACACACCCACACTCACAAACTTTCAAATTTATAATATTAGTAGGAAGTAGAAAAAAAATACAAATAAAAAAAGGTTATGTCCTTAGTACGATAGGTACTTAGGACATAATAACAAAATACGTAAGGCCATTTATTTTTATTTGAAACTTATTTCAGATCGGCAAAAGACAGCTATGGCGATGATGCTACTGGTTATGTTCAAGTAAAAAGAGTAGGTGATGTATATACGGTTAAATGTAGAATCACGCCAGAACACCGCGTACGTACCATACCTTATCATTGCAGTTTAGAATGCAATGAAAAGGATCAAGAAGTTTTAAATGTAACCTGAGAAGATTGACGACCTATGTGGCGCAGCGGGCAAAGGTCCGCCTGCGACGCAGGAGGTTGCGGGTTCGATTCCCGCCTTGGGACAAATGTTTGTACATTTACATTTACGCACAACACATGAGTACCTAGTATTTGAATTGGACATTTTTTAAAGTATTTAGGTATAATTTCGACGGCATGGGCGAGCGAACGCGAGCGGACTGAGTAAGCCAGACTGAGCGTGTTGTACGATGACGTCATACCGTCACCGGCAGCCCGCGTCGTGCAGTTACTACTTGTTTTACTTCTAAATCGGAAACTAATTGACGTATCGAAGTAATTCTTTCACTAATATTTTTTATTTTTGACAGAGAATATTGAGTGTTAATAATCAAAATTAGTTAACATTCTCCATTACTAATACAGAGTGGGCAACTTTGAAAACTTTTATTCGCCGCCCTTTTGTTTTTGCGGCAAATATGACAGTTATTTAATAAAAAGGAAAAATTGTATAATTATCGGCATGTAACTTGGCAAGAGTCGTTAGATGCGCACAAGTCGTTTTTTAGGTCTCTTTGGTAGTCAAGCGGGACGCGGGGTATGAGGTAGCGTCAATCCGAGCGCTCGATTGGTGCAACCGTGAGTGGTTAAAACTACACATGTATATTTGTATGTCTTACCATAGACAAATCATAGCGCACTGTATTACCTATAAGATCTGTATTTTTTGTTACCTATGTTTTACAAATAATAAATGATTATTGATTATTATTCTTTTATCTTTTTTTCTTTAAAAAAAAAAAAAACGTTGCCCCACACTAGGAATTTCTCCTGTATCGTGGGTGCGTTTACAAACATTTAAACTCACATACACAAACAGCCAGACCCGGAACAACTACCTGTAGGCCATACAAATATTTGTTCTGTGCGGGGATCGAACCCGCGACACGCAGTGCAGCAGCCAATCGCTCAGCCACTACGCCAACCGTGTCGTCTTGTATTGATTTATTATTATTGCAACAGTCGACAGTTGCCTCCCGAACTCCCGATTGTGTAATCGGGAGTTCGGGAGACAATTCTCAAGAGAGACCTTGATTTGTTTCCATAAAAGTTTCAGATAACTCAATAACAGATAGAGTGATCTCTGTAGTGTTATGCAACATTCTATACATCAAAAAGAACGTTTTCAGGTCGATAAGATCCCTGGAACACCTCTGGAGTTTTTTCTACGGGGCATCTAAATAGGCGTGTCTATGCTAACAGGCTAATGTACCTTTAACAAATAAAATAAGATTTCGAGACACGGTCACTGAGATAACGCAGGATATGTGTGAAAATGTCATGAAAAACGTAATGAAAAGTGTTTACGTCTGCCATGCTGCAAGATGTGTACATTTGTTTGAATTTATTTTCCATACTTGATTGCCGGATTTAATTACTATATTTAAAAATAAAATATATAGAGAATTAAATTTGAAAGTGTATTCCAGTTATTTGCCCAGCCTGTACTTCAAGAAATACACATTTTTCATACAACCTAAAAATGATACTACAAATTGCAAATAAACCTATGAACATTTAAATTTCGTGGGCTTCACCTTTATGTTATTTTGTTATAATGAATAATTTTCGTAGAATACAAATCACGATAAATTTTATTTAACTTTTTATCTCAGATAGTGAAAAATTGATACACTATAATTATGTTAAGTTTTCCTTTTTGGTTGAATCTCTAAAATACAATTTCAATCGAGTAGACCAATTATTCGACTAAGCTTCATAATAACCTCACCTCCACCTCTTAAACCACAGCCAATAAAAAAAAAATTAAACGTCAAGAAGACAAGCAAAAATATCACTTGTTAAAAAAAAAACAAAATTGAGAAATCGCTTTGTTTGAGGCGTTAAAATTTTATAAGTGTATTTAAAGCTAAATACGTACATAACCACAAAAAAATCAAGGAAACAGGGTCACACAAGCTAGAGATGTCCCATAGTGAAGTCTTATACGTGAAGGGGATGGCTAATGTAAGACCAAGACAAATCTATCTTGGCTCAAAAGTTAAAATTTTTGACTTGCCCCACCCCTGATTTTACGAGAGATGGATGTAATTTTATTTTTTTAATGTTTCAGTCCGATACTGATGAAGATGAGTGGGATGATAAGAAGCTGAATGATGCTTATGACAAGGCTGTCAGGATCGCAAACATTGAGGTGGCGAAACGAGTGGCCATGTCTACAAACACTCCGATTCCAAAAAAATATGACCGCACCACAGACCGTACGTAAATTAACCATTTATTTTACGGAGCCGGAAGGCTCTACAATCGTAGACCTAGTGAAGGATGCCGGAACTCACAGGGTGCGAGGATAACCCGACCGGGCGATGTGCCAATGCTTGGAAAGGCCTAAATCCAGTAGTGGACGACATTCCACCTCCCATTTCCAAGATGTCCCTCTGACCATTGATACCGGGTTGACCACTTTTAGTTTACCTGAAGCTCAGGTACATTGTAATCTAACTGTAATATTTTTATTTTCTTTCTTTTTAAGTAGCTCAATCATATTTTAATGGTGAGTTGGAAACCTGCAAAAAAAAATATATTTTCAGCCAGTTAGATTTCAACTGCTAATAATATTCCGGTATTTTTATTTTTAATCTAAAGATTGCCACGAACATAATTAAAAAAAAATAAGAATTTCTCTTTATCCCCCCTCTTTTATTTCCACAGCTGATTCATTCATAAAAAAAGAAAAAGTATCAGTAAAGTCGTCTATGAAGAAAGTTCAAATGCCAAAAGAGAACACTAAGGCTGATGATAGACCAAAAGAAAAAATGTGGAAACCTGGCATGCATTGTCGGTTGGTGTTCAGTGAAGATGGCTTGGAGTACGAAGCTGTTATAGTCAAATTAGTTGAGGAAGGCTTCTGTGTTGTCAGATATTTAGGTAATGTATGATAAAATATTTATTTTTGTAAAACATGAGTACATACTCAAGCACCATTATGGACTTGAAAATAGTAGAACAGGATCTGGCGTATGAGGTACACTACTAATATCCATGTTCATATTGCAAATGTGTCTGCATCCGTGATAACCAAGATTGCCACGCTCTGGGCTTCTAGATGTAAAACCCGACATCACTTTCCCTGATCCAGGAATCTTATTGAGTCCCTTGCTTTCAGCAATCCTTAAGTATCCAAATTAATTATTTACATCTAGATATAAATTAAGCAGACTACACTAAATACGCTCAGAGTCATGGAGTTGCGGATATTGGCCTGTCAAACAATACAATTTAAGCAGACATTTTCTCCTATTCATGAAATTTCCATTTGCCTGACATATTCATAAACCGTAATATCTTTCAGGATATGACAACCAAG
Organism: Phlogophora meticulosa; assembly: GCA_905147745.2. Taxonomy (NCBI): domain Eukaryota; kingdom Metazoa; phylum Arthropoda; class Insecta; order Lepidoptera; family Noctuidae; genus Phlogophora; species Phlogophora meticulosa. Next base: position 14,177,390 of record LR990531.1, on the reverse strand, counting down.
AAATGGTACCATTAAATTCTCTAATGCCTACCCACGGTGTGGATGTCGGGGCTTGCCAAATCATGAAGGCGAAGAAAGAACAGGAACAGATAGAAGACAGCTGCAGCACCTTGTCTCCTAACCTGGATGGAATGGACCTGGGGTTCAGTGACCAGATACCTAGTCCTGATAACCTGAGTATGGATTTCAAAATGCCCAAACCAAATGAGTTGTCAGGCAAGCACTTTAGTGCAATTTATTTCATCACCACTACTCTAGTGTGACAAATCCAGCTATCCCAGTACTAAAAATTTAACTTACCACACAGGGAGAGCATAGCACAACCCTATTTTACTGTAGAAGTCTGTTAGAAGGTAGATTGCGTTTAGGAAAATACGTAGCTCTTCTATTATTTTTAATGTCTTTTATTTGAAGCTGTACTGGACTTTAACTTAGTTTATTGTTGATAAAGAAAATCAACTTCAGTTCAAATATATTCTTTAATAGATCTGCTCATAGTTAGAAGGACTGATTGCATGATATAAGATATATATATATTAAAAAAAAAACTAGCTCAAATCATACTAATTTTATAAATGCAAAATGTATGTGGAAGAATTTGGTATGAAGGTAGCTCTTACTCTGAATTAACACAGGCTACTTTATATCCCGTAAAAGTTAGTTCTGTTGGGAAATTATTAATTCTTAAATTATGTTAATCTCTGATTATGTTATAAAATCAGTCAAAGTTTCGTTGTTCTTAAGGGCCGTCCATTAAGTAGGCGAGGCGTTTTTTGGCGATTCCCCTTCCTCCACCGTGAGATTTAGCTCACCCATCCCCCAATCTCAAATGTGATTTTTGACCGTTTCTAGCGGAAAAAATGTACACGTGAGATTCGTCCTCCCCGCCCTATGTAATGTAAATAATGGACATCCCGTAATTTGTGCAAACGGATTTATTACCGAAAACTTCTAGTAACAAATCACTGAATCAAATCGCGGTTCCTCTTCTATCTATATATAGGCCAATATATTTGCCGGTACGGATCTTGCCCAGTAGTGAGTGTAAGATTACGCCTAAACCCTTTCTACTAATATGAAACTGTTTAACTGAAGGACAGTGCTCAAGATCCGTGTCGGGAATTATACTTTGAGAGCGTCTGCTACTTCAAAACGAAACAAATCAGAATATTAAGTTGTTAGTGAAGCTCTTAATGGAGATAAGCAGATACTATACACTAGGAAGTGGTGAAGGGTGGGCATTTTGGGGGACTGTCTTATGTAAACCTTTTGACGTTCAAAAAGTGCTGATTCTCAGACAAATTTGAATAAATGAACTTTGATTTTGATTTCGACTACAAGGAGACATACTTTTCCATCGCCTGTTTGCATTACAACATGATTTGACGTTACTATTAAAATGCCTAATGTCTCTGTATATTTGTGTGCTTAAAGTATTTACACATTAAGGTGTAAATACTTTGCCACATGAACGACGTACAATACATTTTCTATTATGTCTCGTTGTTTGGCAGTAAAGTTGGTAAATAAATAAATATTATTAATTTCAGACAGAGCGCCTCAAAAAAAGAAAAAGCCTTCGAAAAAAAAGAAGAACCAAGCTAGGAACTTGAATATCAACGGCTTTGAATTGCCCGAGATACCGCCCATGCCAAATTTATCTACGTTGAGAACTGTAAGTACCTTTTCACAGCTTATTTTGATTATACAATTCCAAAATTCAAATTCGAATTTAATAATACAATTTCTGACAAATGCTTGCACTGACTGAACAGGTCCACTCGTATCTGTGTGGTTCTTTCTTCAAAAGACCATCTCGGACACTAATCTGTATGGTCCTCACATGATCCAACCAAGATAATGTCAGGACTAAAAAAAAGACTGTGACCTCTTTGAGTTTTTTTCGGTGTTTCTTCTCAGACTACTCTGATAGCGAAACACCAGTCTAGTTTAAAAAAGTGTTTTACTTGTTGACATGTAAAAGTGTTATTTCAAAATTAAATGGGATTTTTCTTTTCTATTATTTTCCCGGAGTAGTCATGAGCAGGTCTGCCCTCTGGTGTCCACTTATTGTTGAATTTTGGGACACGTTGTATATACATGTTGATTAGGATGTACTTGATAAATAAGGACCAGATCGAAGCCCACCTTATCCTACAGCCTTGATTGATCGCTAGTAATCGCGACCTATTTTATAAAAATAAAATCCTTGTAGGCCTTAGGGAATCTATGAAATGTAAAAATTTAAAGTGCAAACTGAAACAACACTACATTAACTCAATTGCAGATCCAACCGTTAAAATTATATAGCGCGTTGACTAAATCGCAGGCCATGGCATGCTCAGAACCACCCCAGAGGTCCCTTGTTTAACTTTATTGGATCAATAAGTAATGTGTGTAATTAAAAAAATAATATTTTAAAACATTTTTTTTTATTTTTTAGCAACTAGGCTCAACCGATATGCCGATGCCGCCACCACCGATGGCTTTTGCTTCATCAGTAGGCAGAACTGATTCTGAGGACCAAGCCATATCGTCTATGTTACTCAGCTGGTACATGAGTGGGTACTACACGGGGTTATATCAAGGAATGAAAAAGTAATTATTATAATGTTCTTACAATCTAAGTATAAACTGGAAAGACCAAGCCTTATTGTCTACTATTTATGAAATGAAGTATGAATCCGCCGCTAGAAGCGTGAGGTCTCCAAAATGTCAAATGTCACTGTTGGTGGGTGAACAATGAGGGTTTATTTCTAATCAGAATAAAATTGTAAATATTTTGCAATACCTGAGGTTAATTATGGGTAATATGAATTACGGGCCAGGAGAAGAGTATCTTTAAGACAGTTTTATCCTTCAGAAAGAGTCCCCTTTTTTTCGAACAAAACGGGACTGCACGACACTGCGGCATGCTCGATATTTTTACGGTACGGTTAAGGTAGCTATTAAATATGATTTAAATGTAAACTTTGTTTCCACGCCCGTAATAACAAACTTTGAAAGATGTTCAAAACCTTACTCAACAGTGGCGCCATCTGGTGAGCACAAAAACGGTAGCCCTCATTGAAGCTCTAAGTCATCGATGAAAAACTCGCTTATTCAGGCTTCTGTTCTCATCAATTCAACAGTAGTTCCATCTTCTTGTAAACGATTCTTGTAATAAGATAAAAATAACAGATTGTTTGATCATGTTTAGGGGATGAATGAAAAAAGACTAACAAAAGGTATTTATTAGGCACATATGAGACGAAACGCTTACAAGCCCGACAACCAGTCTTACCAAGCGGTATCGTGGAGGTCAGATAGGCTCGCTCCATGTAGAATACTAATTTAAAAAAGCACTTGAGTTCATGTATATTTAGGTTGGTTATATCCCTCTTATTGCGGAAGGATCGTACGTTCCCGCTGCCCCAGGCGTTGGTGTGAGATGGAACACCGGATGGTTTTTAATCAGTAAGAGTCTGACAGGACATCCATGAGGATATTCCACCGCAGCAACAAAAATAAATATCCCCCTCCAAGGATTTTCCTGACAATATACCTAACTGAATACTCACATACTTGTGTAAAACTATGGACCTTGTCTTCTTGATCTTAATCTAGGATATTTATTTTCAGGGCAAAGGAAGAGCGCAGAAACTAGGCCAGCAATTAGTGCATTTTTTTAATATATTATGTGAGGAAAATAAGTAAAAAAGTATTTCTTTTCATGTTTTTTTTTATTTTTTAGTGTCACATAAATGAACTACAGCAAAAATAGAAAATGTTATCAGTTTAAAGAAAATAAAAATAAATAAATTTATGCCTCCTGATTTCTGTGTAAAAACACTATGTACAAATATACATTTTGACACTATTATTATTTTGAGTTGGTTTTTTTCTCATTTTACTTTTAGTTCTATGATCAGATTGGTGGGTTTAATTTTAACACTACAATCTCTATAAAAATCACTCTTTTTTTTTCAATTCGACATCTTTTAGTGCTAAACATGGGCGAAATTCCTAATTTAATAACAATCTGTCAAAAAGGGTAAAAGAAAAATAAATTATAAAAATAACAATTACAAAAATACAAATGTTTAGACATTTTTCATGTCTAATTATCTCAAAACGGTATGTGCAAGTGCAAATTTAGAAATGGCATAGTTTTTAAACTCAGTATTATTTCCTTTGCCAAATTGCACAGAAAACTATGAACATATCATTTGACATTTGGAATTTGAATGTAAATTTTAAAAGCTATATCATTTCCAACCGATTTTAGTCGATTAAAAAAAATTGGATTGTGTTACAAGCGTGGAGTTGGACCTTGGTTATGAATTTGTGCCAGTGATTAATGAACAATTTTTTTATGAAAATAGAAGTAAGTTGAATTCGTGTATCTGAGTGAACAAGAAATAACTTACCAATCACTCACGCAAATCCAATTAGACCTTACATCAACCAACCACGATTCAAACTTCTTATCAAATCTAATTAAAATAAAAACATGGCAATTTTAAAACATAAACTAGATAAACAATATTTACAGTTACCACAATATACAAAAAGAACAATGTTATAGGCTTATTATGGCCTTTGAGTTAAAGATATCAGCCTACACTGAAAGTTTGTGATTCATTCACTCTGAGATTTTGAGATATGTAATTAATTAATTCAGAAATCAATCAAAAATAAATCTCATACTAAAAAAAACTTGACTTTTTTTAGATTTAATGTTGAAAAATCATTATGGAATGAATAAACTTTTGTAGCTTCCTTAGAATCAAAATAAAATACTTATTTGTAATCCAGAAGTAACACGTCTCAATATCTCAAAATGAAAGATCAAAAAATTATAAATTAATTCATAAAACTCAACACATTCTCAGTCCTCAGCCATACAAACAAACTCCCACAACTGGGACACTCACACATTAAGATATTATCTTTGTCAGACACTGACAACATCGAATAAAGTCAACTCGCATAAAGTGACACGAATAGACTTGGCAAGTGGAATAAAGTCGACATTCACATAAAATGATTGTTGCTGTATACAGTAGGTACAGAGGCTAATGCTACCCCAATGTGTCAGATTTCTTTGATAGTTTTTCAATTTTATACCAATAGAAATAAGGTTCATGTTCTGTTGGGAAAATCTAACACATTGGGGTAGCTTGACGTCCAGGCCTCGGCACATAATATTAAGTCCTAAAATGTGTAATCAATTAATCATTGAGTAAAAATGTTGCAGTACTCCTATATTCTTTGAGCCAGAAAATGGCATAGTGTGAATTTTATCACTGTTTTATTTCAAGTTGAAATGCCAATAAAAAAATCTTCTAATCAATTTTTTTTTATTAATTCCGTCAGAATGAAAGACATTGATGACGAGGCACCTAAAACTTCCGTGACCGTGCCTCGTAAAGCACTATAACCCGTTGGTCCCTGCTGTCATTGTAGATCTTTGACAGTCGGTACGGGTAATCAGAAGCCCGAAAGTATGGCAACCAGTCTTACCGAGGGGCATTGTGTTGCCTACTAAGTGGGTTGTGAAGGCAGATGATGATTACGAGGCACTTAGTTATCACTTTGAAACTGTAGGGGTAACATTTTTCGTATAAAACCAATTTTTCGAATAAAGTAAAAGAGTTCTACGTATAATAAGACGTCGCGGGTCGAGTAGCGAAAACAATTCGAGATGTTTCGCATATTCAAAAGAAGTTTTTCGCATTTTAAAGTGACACGTTACGGCTCATACGAGCGTGCTGAGCTCGTGCGTGTCATGGCTCAGGTCGATAGTCGCTGCAGGGACGCCTGGAGTTACCGCTCCTTCGCCGGGAGGAGTGCTGGTTGGAGGCCTGAAAATAGAAGAGTTACGGTAAATAACAATTCATTTAATTTTGTTGTTAGGAACTAAAATTCGAAAAATATTTTTTTTTAATCTGCTAAATATCCGTTTTAAGTCACAGATATTAAATTAGGTACCAAAAAAATATATCATCTCTAGATTGAGGATGAAAGACTATTGAGATGACAGCCAAGAGAGATCTATGGAAGAAGGAGACATGCTGGGCCAACCTCAAATAAATTGGAATAAGGGCGGAGAATCAGGATGATGATTCAAAAAGATTAAGAGAAGAGAGTTTTTTGTTTTAATAAACTGCGGTGAGAATTCCATGTTCAAACCCATATTTTCGGTTGTTTCTATTTGTACAAAAGCAAACTTTATTTTGATGTAAATAAAGTCGATTACACGATGACTGACACGATGATGAAGTACCTAACTGTTGAAAAAAGTCAAACAATGTCGAGAATTTAGCGCACAATGAACTTTATGCGTGTGTTTTAAAGTATTTTTTTCCACAAAACGCTATTATCATAACTGTTTACATTTTTAGAAGTTAAGTCGCAAACGAAAGATAGGTTTTCGAGTTTCCAGAATTAAACACATTTGACTACCAGTGCCATACCAGACACACAATAGACAACCTAACGAGTTAACAAGACACGGCCGTAGGCACTCACCTTATAATATAAGGACCTCCTTGCTGCAATAACGTGATTGGATGCGTGTACGCACCACCAGCAGTCATACTATGAAAACTCAAGTTCCCCATGCCAGTATTATTCAAGTGTCCATTCCCAATAATTACTCCATTTGACGCGTTCAAATTAGGTGACGTGGTCGTAGTATTTACGTCTTGAGTTCGAAACGCCTTTACTAGATTCGTTTTCTCTTTCTGCCATACGAAGACGTTGTGGACCATCGCGCAGCCGCAGAAGATGATTCCGACGCCGATGAACACCGAGGTTACTATCGCCGGCGTTGAATGGAATTGTATGAAGGTGTAGAGTATTATGCCTGGAATTGCGAAAGGTGGAATTAGTGACGGTTACTTAAGCAGCGGTTTCTTATAAGGGCGTTTGTACACTTTTTCTACCCAGCAAGAACACTAGGAAGAGGTGAAGGATGGAAGTTTTGGGAGAATATCTTGTCATTTTTGACAATCAAACGTGCTGATTTTCCACCTATTTTTTAATCTGATTCTTTTTTTAAAACGTTGCCCCACACCAGGAATTTCCCTTGTATCGTGGTCGCGTTTACAAACATTTTATCTCTCATACACAAACAACCAGACCCGGAACAACAGGTAGGGCATATCAATATTTGTTCCGTGCGGGGATCAAATCCGCGACAGCTGCCAATCGCTCAGCCACTGCGCCAACCGTGCCGTTCGATTCTGAACAACGTTTTAATGGCAATATTAAAACTCCTGATTGAAGGTGTCCTGAGCAATAGCTGGTAAACTCAAGAAGTCTCAGCAAAGCTGTGTATACGAATACAACTACGATGATATGAGCATACTTAGGAAAGGCACGAGCTTTTCCGTAGTATGCCCTCTCAAAGAATTAGCTACAAGCAGACCATCTGCATGAAAATGGTACCCTGATTGTTGAATGTAGGCACATTCAATGGTATCTGGTTAGACTGGTAGGTTACTCCGATGTTTAAAAGACTAGGTTGGTGGTTATCTTGAAGCATTTGGTACTCATAAGATTTGTTGAAAATCTGGCTTTATTTTTTTTTCATTCATCTAATGCAGGTATGATCGAAGCCTGAGAGCTCTGCATGATAAGTTCCCAGCTTACGTATATTGCAAGCTCTAATCGTCTTTTATAATATCGTGGGAAGATAGACTGGTCCATTTACAACAGGGAACCACAGAGTAATTATGAAGAACGTAATCGTACGAACCTGTTAAAAATACCGGTATAGATATGAAGAAACCTCCGACGGCGCATACCCTTGTGATCGCCGACTTTTGCAAGTATTTGTTTGATCTGCAAATAAACAAAAAAAAAATTTAGAATAGAATAGACTACATTTTTTTTTTTCGAATGTCAAAAGGTGTGTTGTTGCATAATATCAAGCAGGTACAATCTGCCATTTGGCATGAAATATATAGTACATGTAGGTAGTATAATAAAATTAAATCTAATTGGTCACAAGTTTACAGCTGGTGGTATTGTGCCCTAATGTCTGTACCTAATGTTTAAATTAATTGACCGACTGAAGCTTCGTTTTAGGACCAAGAATTCGACCATAAACAAGCCAAGGCTAAGCCGAAAATCAGATACCTATCAGTGAATTTGTCGCGCGTCATTCGGTCCACTTGGTAAAGCTCGATGTTGTATTGATTGATAAATATCCATACAACAAGAACTACTCGAAATTTGCTCTAAACCTCTAACGGAATTATCGTGTTTTATTTCTTCTAAAGAATATGCACGCTCTCTCCGTAGGGTAAACTAAAACAATCACAACTTCAGTTTAAAGCGGAAATATTAAAAAATAAATGTCAAAATCATTTTCGTTTTCGCTTTCGGCTGTAAACCCATTTTAGGTTTGACTCTACAATTAATACTCAAATAATGCATAACGAAGTCCATAACTTTCAGTAAGAACAAAGTTGTTAATGGGTATATATAGGTTCCCACGACCCAAATCCGATCAATACCATATCAACCTACCTACCAACAATATTCAAGATTTCGAGTCGGTTTTTATTAAACATCTTTAACAATCAAAAGCTGTAAACACAGCGTGCCCCAAATTCCCGCCGTAATCATTTTAAAAATCGATCTCGTTTGTTATCCACAAGAATTTATTTTTATATATCTGTTCCAAAACCCAGAAGCTGCAATTATTTTATGGAAACAGAAATATTTAATCGATTGTACATTACAAGAACTCGACTTTAATTCGAAACTCGTTTGATCAGTCATGTAACGGGCCCCGGCACCTGTTACTAGAGAATAACCTTGGAGAATTGCGAAGTCAGCTTGTCATAATATGGTGTTAGTCGTAGAATAACTTTTGTAATCGGTTGGATTATTTTATTTGCTGCATGTCAGTGACACTGGCATATTCTGACGGATATTATGATCATTGATTACAACATCGTTACTGTTATCGAAATACTATATACACTTGTTTGAATTACTCGAAAGTTAAATCGGTCTTGCTGCATTTGGTTGAAATAATATAAACTGTATGCAGTATGCCAAGTGGACTGGATTTTTACGAGTTTTGGACGGGTTATCAAGAAATTGTAGTTTGCGTCATCTCGAATTCGTTTCAATGTTACCAGTCCATGTAAAGTAAGTAGGTAAATATGGATAATGCAATAAAGTAGAAAGGCATTTGATTCGTATTTAGACCTGATGAAAAGACATTTCTGAAGTGGCGTAGAAAATAACTATACAAACTTGATAGCATATATTTGACGATTTTGGTGCACGCGAGCTACAGGTGTTACCAATTTATTAAATGCTTCTTTTATTATGTGTTTTTTTTTGCAAAATGAAACATGGTCGTTATGCTTTTGCTTAACTTAGATCTCCTTTGTAACAGTAGCCAAGTTGGGCATTCTAGCTTTCGATTTCGATCTACCACGAGTAAAAACCAGAATTATCTTTAACTTGGTATTAAATATTCGTTGGTCTAGTGGTTGCTAGCGACTGCTGAGCATGAGGTCCTTGGTTCAATCCGTGTCAGCCAAAGTGTTAATCCCACCTGAGATATCGCAGTAACAGCCCGGAATTTGCGATTTGTGCCCGGCCAACGGCAATAGGCTCGCCCCCTATTAGAAACATGGGACTTAACATAGTTGATGAAATGACTATAGGCGCACCCTATGCTACCCGGTGATGTACTATGTGTATTAAAGCTGTAAATTAATAATAATTATTCTCTTTCTTCCTTGTTTATGGTTTCTACTTTATGTTAAGATTATTGCCTCAGTCTTTCATAATAAACCTACATCGAGACGTTTATGCAATATGCACTTATTTGGACATATTCCGTGATTTATTGAGTTCAGTTAAGTGAAAGGTGGACTGAATATGGCCACTGCTCATTCCCTGATTGGCTGTTTCATACCGATTAGCTCTTTTAAACTTAGAAAACAGAAGATGAACATAACTACAGAAGATACCCACCCTTTTTTTGCTGTGGGTAAATCTTTATGGTTAGGTTCGTCTAGGGACAACGTAACATACGTCTAGGGACAGACATAAGTGTTTTTTTTTAACAAGTAAGAAACCGGAGAGATAAACTCTTTCCAGTCTTTCCCCTCATAAGGCCTAATAACGTTATGAGCAATACAATGATGGTTTGGTCCCACGTTTATTCTACTCTCCTGGCATGTGAATAGATGTCAACTGTTTTCTCATGCTCATTCCTGAGTTATCTTGACTCTTTGACTTACAAGTAAATTACTAGACTCACATCACATTTACCGGTTCCGTTCGTAAGGTCTTAATAAATAAATAAATAATAAATAATGCTGGACAATCCACACAGCATCATCTAGCCCCAAGGTATGCAGAGCTTGTGTTATGGGTACTAGATGACTGATATACTTAATACAATACATTACATAGATAGATGTTTTTTTATTATACATAGTAAATACCCAGAACATCCGAAACAAATATTTGTAGATCGTACAAACATTTGTTCCAGGGCGGGAATCGAACCCGTAACCTCCTGCGTTGCAGGCGGACCTTCGCCCACCGCGCCACATCGGTCGTCAATATCGGTCTTGGCGTGATATTAAACCTTCTACAACCTTCCTCGTTTTTAAATATCTACGACTGGTATTTACAGAGATTAGTGCACTCACAAACGAACTATTCAGCATTTATTTTATAATATAAACTAACTTTCCGTAAGCGTGGATTTCGTTATTTTCCTTTCGAACTTTAACATCCCCTCTACTAGGGAGTAGAGAGGGTGTTAAAGAGTAGTTTTGAAAATAAAATATAGCCTATTTTACTCAAGGATAATGTAGGATTATAATGGTGAAAGAATTTTTGAAATCGGACAAGTAGTTTTTGAGTTTATTCGTTACAAACATACCAAAATATAAATCTTTCCTCGTTAGGTAAGTAGATACTTATAGAAGCATAGATTATTTTGATTTTCTTTCTTAGAATCATAGAACTCGACCATGCTGATGCCCAAGATCAAAAAGACGAAGAATCTCGAATTCTTGATAATCTGGCGGTCCATATTAAAAAAAACACTTGTGAACTTCAAATTTAAAATTAAAATAATATTTATACTAAAACGATTCTAGTTGCTCCTTCCAAAATATTTCTTGTGGAGAAGAATGTGTAAAAGCTCCACATATATTTCATATATATTTTAAAAGAGTATGTAAGTCTTTTAAATAAATAATAAATAAAATAAAATAAATAAATAATGCTGGACAATCCACACAGCATCATCTAGCCCCAAGCTAAGCAGAGCTTGTGTTATGGGTACTAGATGACTGATACACTTAATACAATATATTACATAAATAGATACTTTTTATTATACATAGAAAATACCCAGAACACCCGGAACAAATCTTTGTAGATCGTACAAACATTTGTCCCAAGGCGGGAATCGAACCCGCAACCTCCTGCGTCGCAGGCGGACCTTCGCCCGCCGCGCCACATAGGTCGTAAAATAGTATCTAGTTAAAATAAAAAGAGAAAAAAATGTCGTTTGCGCAAAGATTACTGTTATCCTAAACGCCTTTAAAAAAGAAATAGAGACTAGGTACGGTAGGTAATATATTCATGAGTCATGGTCCGTACAGCCATGTTTTTTTGGGAGAACCTTTTGCGATAAACCATCGTTAAAACCTTTTTAGAAGTGTATACACCCCTAATAAATATCTTCGTTAATGCTTTAAACCTTTGTTTGCTAAACAGAGTGACATAGATACATCATTATTCTTTCATTATCTTTTTTGATGATTTCCGTTTTAAGTAGCATTATATCTTAGTTCTTTGGGTTCATACCTCAAATTAGTAAAACGGATCCACGTTTGACTGTAATTTAACATAATAATGATAAGTCAAGATAACGCCGAAGACGGGGCACAACATTCATTCATATTCCAACTCAATCCCGCTAGAAAGATAGCAATGTTGTGGTTATACATTTGGGGGAGCGTCTTCAAGCACGAGGCTGTGGGTTCAAACCTGGGCAAGTACCAGTGTGAGTTTTTCAATTCATATGTACTTTCTAAGTTTATCTTGGACATTACTGACATCGGTGTAGGAAAACATCGTGAGGAAACCTGGACTTATATAATTAATATAAGTCTGAAATCGCCAACCCGTCTTGAGCAAGCGTGGTGATTAATGCTCGTGCCTTCTCTGTATGAGAAGAGGCCCTTGCCCTGCAGTGGGACAGTAATAGGCTGCTACTGCTACAGGTACTTAAAGTATATTCGGAAAAAACAAGACTCAATTCTCGTAATGAACGAACTATTTACATACGAGATTGTACGGAACCTCGGTGCGCAAGTTAGACTCGCACATGACCGGTTTTTTTTTGTAATGATAGTTACTGAGTTTTGCAGTTATCTGTGAGTGTAACAGCTACTGCGAAATGACTACCAACTAATTCTCTTTTGTTTCTCTAATGACTGTGGAACATAAATCTTATGTGGTCGTACCTATTGCTATCGTCTGAGTGTACTTAATTACATGGAATCTTGGTAGCTTCGTAACGAGTTTTCAGTGTGGTAGTCTATTCGGATATGGATTTTTTAAGCTATAAATACCAACGGGCAGAGCCTAAAGATGATTCAATCAGATCCAGCCTGTGCCTTTGCTGTCCTCATCCGACGTCCTAAGCCGTGGCCCACAGGGGGTGCCCTTAGCATGTAGTCGATATGCTTGTAAGTGTTTATACCCTGGCTGGCCTCCAGCCAGGGTATTAATAATTTAAAATAATTTTAATTAATTGCCCACAATAAAGTTCGGTTGAGAAGTTTATAATCCTAAAGGTTAAAATGCGAGATGTCCATTCCAAAAAAATCTAAAGATGACATTTAATTTTTTTTACTTTTGAATAAGTATTAGATGACTGAGACGTAGGAAACATATTTTTTATTGTACCTAATACTAAAGTGTCTTTTGTTCTTTTTACGTATGAGTAATCTGTCGGCTCTGCCTACCTATGTTTACTAATATGGCGATGGCCTACAGACCTAGTGCGGGGATTAACATAACACTTTGGTCCACTGTGACATATGATAGTGATGTGATTTTATTGAGACGTATTAAATTGGTCTTTTGAGTTCAGGCTGTATATTTTAGTTCCTTTGTTTGGCGTGTGGGTGCTGTTGAAAAAAAACTTATAACGTTGAGCTATATAAATACAATAAGTAGGTAATGTGTTTCCATGAAAAATGTCTTCTTTTAATTTAATTTTAGTACGTTTAGTAAGTAGTTATGTAAGTTGCGTTTTCTGTGTGTTGCACTACGCGTGTTTTCTATACAAACACAGATACTTGCGAACAACGTAAGAACACGCACTCCCACGCTACGCTGCGTGTACCAATCACCTTAAGCCCCATGTAGTGGGAAGCGAGCCTACAACTGGACAGAACCACCAACACCTACTGGCCTGTATTCCAATTACATACTGTATGTGTATGTCTCTCTTTCACACAGTTACTCATTACAAACATCTCCTTTCTAGCAAACTTTTTTGTTATTTTTAACCACAATTTCGTAAGAGCGCCGGATGCATTAGGTAAATTAAACAAACTTACGACGGTAATGGCGGTAGAACTAGGTAACGTAAATATTTCTGTTCATTAAATCATTTTACCTACATTTAGATCTGTCTGTTTATGATCTCGGTAATAAATTTTGAAATAAAATGTTACAGTAATGTGTGAAATATGTAATGTTCAAAGAACTCAGTAAAACTGAGTTGCAGTTTCTAAAATCGGATGTGTTATGATGATAATATTAAATGAGTATCAGCTGACCTCTCATTGTATGAAAATCTTATAGAATGAGTGTACCAATAGCTTAATACATATCATGCATATCAAGTAGTAATACACTTTATTGATACACACGGCTGCAAAGCCGTGTGTACCAATTTTTACCAATTCCTTTTTTCACTAAGTATTTTTTGTTTGTATCTATGCAAATAAATAAACTTGCAAGTGTCTGTTTGTCATGTCAAAACAACGGACTTTTAGTAAATGCATATGTAAGTTTGTAATGTAGAGTGTAGTTTAACCAAAAAAATATTTTACAAATATTTTTACAAATGTTTGTCTGTTTGTTCGTTTGTTTGAGCTAATCTCCGAAACAGCAGAACCGATTTGTACAGGACGTTCTCTAGCAGACAGCTGATATGGTACCGCCCATAAAATGAAAACCCATGTTCTGTTAAATTTCACGCGGACAAAGTTGCGGGCACAACTATTCCACTAATACCCATATTTTAAACTTACAAACCAGCGGTTACGAATGAAATTTATTTTTACCCGTGTCCACTTTACCCTAACCTCCCCTTCCAAAGTATCGACAAAACTGGGTTCTGTTGTTATGTTGCAAGGTGTGACAACGCACGCACGTGTTCCCTATCCCCCCGACCTACCATAAAATCAGTAGAGCAAGACGCACCGTTGCAACGGAAAACCGTTGCATGTACTTACCCCATATGTCATCGGAAGTAGGTACTAGCATTACGTAACCGTCAAGTTGTCAACCTGTCATTATGCAGGTTTGTAAAAAAAAAGATAATAAGGGACCATAACTTATTGTAATTGTGGAGCTGGTGTCTAAATAAAAACAGCCGCACGGGTCGATCGAAGGTTAAGCTACGCTTGCCGAGGTCAGTCTGGGGATGAGGGACCGATCGTGAAATATCGAGACTCCTCCGTGCTCGATAAGTACGTTAAGCAGTTGGTCCCAGCTGCCATTTGTAAATCTTTGACAGTCGTTACGGGTAGCCCTAACGTCTGACAACCAGTCTTACCAAGGAGTATCGTGTTGCCCAGCACCTGGGTTGTGGAGGTCAGATAGGCAGTCGCTCCATGTAAAATACTGGTAGTCTGCTAGGTTAGACTGGAAGCTGACCTCAACATAGTTGGGAATAAGGCTAAGCACATATAATAACATATTGTAATTTTTATTACTTTTCGTTTTATTCAAGTAAATGACAGTGTAACCTTTGATGGATTTTAATTGTCTAATTCGAATAAATGATTTGATTTTGAATGAAGAATTCAAAACAAGACAGAATAAGTGGTTACCACTCCTACAACACTATAAAACCTTCCTAGTCATAATCATAAGAAACTGAAGCTCCAAACGAGAAAGCCTAGTACAGAGGTCAGCACATCAAACTACCCCAATGTGTCAAATTTTATTGATATTTTTTCAACTTTATCGCAAAAGAAATAAGGTTCATGTTCAATTGGGAAAATTTCCCACTTTGGGGTAGCTTGATGTGCTGGCGTCTGTACCTATCAGTATTCTCCAAGCGAGTTTTACGTTCATTTTTAATGTTACTACCAATTAGTAGCAGCAATCGAACGGCTTCTCTAGAACCAAAGATACGATGTTAAATTATTGGATATCGGTTTAATACACTATTTTAATGGAAAATTAATTGCTCCGGTGGTATAATAAAAAGCAGGACTGTCAGAGTACAGTTAAATGGAAATGGTAGGTAAAGTTAGGCACGGGCTGCCTCAGGGCTCACCCAAATGATTAATTAAGCTATTTTAAATCATCCATAGCCAATCAATGACCGGCATTTTGATTTTTCATGTTATAGGTTGGTATTTGGGCCAACTAATGAAATGCCTATCATGAATGATGGGCATCGGGGTGACATATTCTTTGTAGAAAAAACCCTGTAATTAAATAATAATAAAAAAAATATGATGGAAAGAACAGTGCTTACTCACGCAGCACCAAAGAGAGACACTCGATTTGGCGATTTTTCTCATTGATCATAAAACAAAACGCTATCGATCAATCCCGAACTTGGTAGAAGGTAGCTACTGCAGTATTATATTCGTTGATCAAACAATCGTTCGTGCTATTCATCCAAGACCAATGGGGTATTTCGCTGACGCATCTAACGACTTTACCGTAGGGTAGCTCTACAGGGCTGTTACCATGGCTAAAAAAATAGTTTGTTGCACTCTTTTTTTGTCATGGCAACAGCAATCATTAGAACAACAATAAATTATCAAAATTAAACACTTCTGACCCTTGGAGATTACAGGCAAAGTTGACTGAGAACGGAAATTGCAACATATTAGGTACCGGTTTTACCAACAGTCTAAACAAAATTCGTTTATTCAGATTAGGCTGAGAATCAGCAGTTTTTGAACGTCAAAATGTTCATACCCCAAATAGCCCACCCTTCACCACTTCCTAATGTTTTGCTGGGAAGAAGAAATGGCGCAACAAACTCTCCATAAATCATTCTTAATCGTTGATCTAACTTTATCAGTATGCCTATAGACATAGGTTAACTCTGCTGCATCCTCATGCAATCTCTAATCTGGCCTTTTTCGTAACTAGTCCCATATTTCACTCAGTGTTGCTAAGCTTTTGAACTCAAACCTTTTCGTTTGACAGTTTCGAATACCTAAAGTCCTAAACAATAGATTGAGGGTGGCTATTGGCAGTGCAACGAATCCCTTGTTGACAATCTAAACTAAAATAGGACTACTTTTGACGGGCATTTCAAAATCAAAATTAAAAGTCATTTATTCAAATAAGGCTGAGAATCAGCTCTTTCAGAACGTCAAAACGTTTACATAGACAGTCCCCCAAAACGCCCACCCTTCACCACTTCCTAGTGTTTTTGCTTGGAAGAAATGGCGCAACAAACTCTCCATAAATCCTTCTTAATCAAAGTTGAACTATCTTTATCAGTATGCCTATAGACATAGGTTAACTCTGCTGCTTCCTCATGCAATCTCTAATCCGGCCTCTTTCGTAAACGAGTCCCACACTCAGTGTTGCTTCGAAAAATATTTACTTACTCTTACCGTATGACCCTGTTTCGTGTTCGCGTGATGACCCTAATTACCGTTGTCTGGGAAAGATTCGACGTAGAAGGAATTCACCATATCTGTCTGATCGCTCTTCAGGCAAAAAGATCGCCATGCAACTTCTGCCTTCTTTCGCTTTTATTTTAATGTTAATGAGGTCTAATTTGCTGGATCATATTATGTAGAAACCTTGGTAGCTACTGTACAATTATATTCCTTTATCATACAATCGTTCGTGCTATTCATCCAAGACCAATGGGGTATTTTGTTGACGCATCTAACGACATAAATAAATAAATAATGCTGGACAATCCACACAGCATCATCTAGCCTACTGACTAGCTGACTGAACTAGATGACTGATATACTTAATACAATACATTACATAACCTTCGGGTAGCTCTTTAGGATATAATACTTGGAAGTCATAGAAAATATGTTAGGTATCCTACTCATTTTAATGTTTAATTAATTTATACACAATAATAAGACTCGTGAAAAATAAATCATAAACAAAACAAAAACTAGTGTCCCAAAGTGGTCAATGTCACACGGACGTATCCGAACAAAAGTAAAAATCCGGCCAAGTGAGTGTCGGATCACGCATACGGGTTCCGTAGCCGAGCAAAAATAAGTTTGCATTTTAATTATACCATTTCTCATAGAAACAATACAAAACATAGTTATTCTTGCAGTTTTATTATATTTTATATTTTTTAGGAACGCACGTCTCGCACAACTATAAGCCTAAACAAAAGCAAATACATTTGGGTCATTTTCAATAGCATTTGAACTTTCTTGCGTTGTTCGACTATTACTCGTTAACCTATAAAATCCTACTAAGCTTTGATAGTTTAGCTTTTAAATATTTAATCGTTTTATTGATAACTCCAAGAAGATTTGGCATCGGTATTGTTTATACCCATGCCAAATTACAGCTTTCTAGTACACTTGTACTAGAAAGCTGTAATTTGGCATGGGTAGACTTTTTTTAAGGGTTCCGTAGACACTTGTCTACGGAACCCTTAAAAAAAGAATAGAAAAATAAAATAAATAATACCAGCCTGCTACTCTCCTACTGCAGGGCAAAGGCTTCTACTACACACAAAGAAGGCGCGAGCATTAATCACCAAGATCAAGACGAGTTGGCGATTTCAGACTTTTATTTTAGAATTATACGTCCAGGTTTCCTCACGTTGCTATTCCTTCACCGATGTCAGTGATGTACAAGATAAACTTCGAATTGAAAAAGTCACATTGGTACTTGTCCAGGTTTGAACCCATAACCTCAGACACAAAAGGTGAGGCCTAAAAAACTGGGCAATCATGACACATCAAAAGACAAAAAAAGGATCACAAGTAATTAAAAACTGTTAGTATTCATGGCGCAACATTTACCTTCTACGTACAGTATCTAACCACATAAGTGACTACCTATCTGCTAATCTCAATACAAACTTCGCAAGATTACATCACAAGTTTGGTTAACCTAAAAAGTACAAAAGGGAAAAATATGATAAACATTTGAGATGAACGAGCATAGAGGCTATCTTGCATAGGGCACTATCATAAAAGAGCAAAATTAATAGTGTAGTTTCTTTTTCTTTTTCTATTGTCTTCTCCATTAATTTAAAAAATTCTAAATAAGTTTTATTTCATTAAAGTTATACAATTATTAATATATGAAGAAATAAAATAAAATAAATAATCATAGGGCATCAAAAAATTCATACGCATCGTTGTCAACGGGAAAAGTGCCCAGAAGGCTGTCAGCATTGCCACGATGAATGGCAATGCTGATTCTTTGGCCAAAAACGTCACGTGAAAAGTCGACCAAACGTTTCGCGATTTCTCGAAAAACTAAATGGGCACACGGACCCCATGGCCCTAGTGTTTCAACCCCAAATAAGTAGATAAATATGTTTGTTGTGAGTTGGAAATGTAATGAATGTAAAAATAACGAGATATTTATTAACATGTATTTTTGGTGTATGCTTCGTTGGTTGTCCTTAAATAAATAAATAAAATAAAATAATTGAACAAACAATTCGTTTGCGTTTGCTCAAGTTTTAGATTTGAACCTGCTCTATAAATCCTTGCATTAGCAGGATGAACCAAGTAGAAAATAGAATCAGTAATCTTAAAAATCGGTCTGAGAAGACAATAAGTTGGCTAATTGTTCATCGTCTGCCTTGCCTTTTTCCAATAAATATTTGTGTCGGCTTTCAGTCTAACTGAATGCATCTTACATGGAGCGACTGCCTATCTAACCTCCACAACCCAGTTACTGGGCAACACGATACCCTTGATAAGACTGGTTGTCATGTTTTGAGGCTTCTGACTATCCGTGACGACTGTCAAATCAATGACAGCCAGGACCAACAGCTTAACGTGATTTCCACGTTATGCTGTTGGATAAGTTGTTGCACAGGCACAGAGGAGTCTCGTTGTGTAATGAACGGTCACCCATTCACAGACCCACCTCGGCACCTTCAAGATTGACCCCTACAGCTGTAATAACTAAGACACGACGCGACGCTCAGTGCACGAGCACTCAATTTAGATATTAGGTCTTTACCTATGAAATTGCCGTTCTGCAGTACTGGCCATTTCAAATCAAAATATTTTTTGTTTGGCTAAGAATTCTAATTTCAAATTAATTTTATTTTAAAAACATGGATTTTTTTTCCAAAAGTAGTCATTTGTTTATTGATTAGTGTTAGATTTTCATCGCATTTAAATCTTTTTCGTCATCATGGATACGTTAAAAATTCGAGTAATTATGGAATATGAGTACCTACCGTCGTGGCAGCAACGCGGCACAAGCGGCACGCAACATCAACGACGTTTACGGAGCTAACACTACAAACCAACGCACTACCTGTTATTGGTTTGCTCGCTTCCGTTCTGGAAATTTCGACCTGAAAAATGAACCTCGCGGTCGTCCGAAGACTTTGGTCGACAATGACGAATTAAAGGCGATTGTGGAAGCTGATGATACACAATCTACGGCTGAATTAGCAGCAGCTTTCGACGTTAGCGTCAAAACAATATTGGTCCATTTGCGTCAAATTGGCAAGGTAAAAAAGCTTGACAAATGGGTGCCCCACGAACTCAATGATCGCCAGCGCGAAGTACGCGTCGAGACGTGCCTTGCACTGCTCAACAGACACACAAATGAAGGAATTTTGAACCGCATTGTTACCTGCGATGAAAAATGGATTCTGTTTGATAACCGCAAGCGCTCAGCAAGTTGGTTGGATCCTGGTTGAGCACCTAAACAATGCCCTAAACGAAAACTTACCCCAAGAAAAGTGATGGTCACTGTTTGGTGGTCTAGCGCCGGTGTGATTCAACACAGCTTCTTACCAAACGGGGTGAGCATTACTGCAGATGTGTACTGTGAAGAATTGAACACAATGATGGAGAAGCTGGCACATCTCCAACCAGCATTGGTCAATCGCTCGTTTCCGCTGCTCCTGCACGACAACGCGCGACCTCATACTGCACAGCAGACGGTCTCCAAGTTGCAAGAACTGGGGTTGGAAGCTCTCCGTCATCCGCCCTACTCACCAGACCTTGCGCCTACAGACTACTACTTTTTCCAGAATTTGGATAACTTCTTGGCGGGAAAAAAATTCAATACCCGAGAGGCAGTACAAAATGCCTTTGAAGAATTTGTTGCCTCCCGTCCAGCTGATTTCTTTAAGAAGGGCATCAATAAACTGCCACTGCGTTGGCAAAGATGCATTGATTGCATGGGTGATTACTTCGATTAATACAAATAAAAAATACATGAAAAAAATTCATTTAAATTTTTTCATACAAAACGGCAATTTCATAGGTAAAGACCTATTATTAAATCTATATTTATACACCATATTGAAAAACTTAATACTTATCCTTTTCTATGATCTGAGACCAACTACCAATCTCCGGTGATATACGTTATAATACAATAATATATTGAGTTTATTTTCGATATTTTGCTCCAAGAAAACATCGTAGAAACTTCTAGAAAAATATCAGTTCTAGAGGGTACAAGTTTAATGTTAGTTCAAGCAACCACTGTAATTGTTTTATACGTGAGGGAAATAGTGCTACTGTTGGTGTTTGGTCACGAGTTTCTCTAAAAAATGGCAATTTGTTCACAGATACGAAAAATAAAAGAAAAGAAAAAACATTATTATAATTAAATTAAATCATTTAAAAGGCACTTTGAACTACACAATCTTTGTGCCTATTAACAGTACTATCCATGTAGTATTGAATAAATTAGTTACATGTAAGTAAGTATTTGAGTACAATTTTATTGCAATTTTCTAAAACCGCAAGACTTTCTCAAGATTCATATAATAAAATTTTCTACTAACTTATTCAGTTTTATAAATAAACGTGTATTGTGGTGTCAAGTGAAAAACGAGAAAACCACCGATTTCTACATTTTGTATCGAGCTAAACATTTTCACACTTTCTTCAGTGTAAACAGGCAAAGTTGAAAGTTTAAAACAATATCGAACATAGGTGCAGAGGCCAGCACATCAAGCTACCCCAATGTGTAAGATTTCTTTGATTTTTTTTCAACTTTATAACAATAGAAATAAGGTGCATGTTCAATTGGGAAAATCTGACACTTTGGGGTAGCTTGATGTGCTGGCGTCTGTACATTAGTTTATGTAATGTCGAAGGTACATTTTATACTTAGGACACGGTGGAACGGATATTGGCGCACAACCTGATACCATGAATTCAGTACATGAAGTATTGTATTATTTGACGGTCCGATATCCGCAACTCCACGACTCTGCTTGTATTTTGCGTAGCGGGTGGGACAATTCCTTATTCGATCCACCCCAGTTCCTCGAGAAAGGCCAGCAGCGATCTGACGTTGCTGGCGATCTCTTGGAGAGTAACTGGACTATTAATTGGAAGCATTTTTCCCTGTATGCCTCTGGTTAGGCACGTGGGCGTCAGTACATAATGCTGGAGCACTGAAACTTGTAGTTGGCTTTTTCCTATTTTTATTATGAAGTAAATTATTTACTTCTTTTATTAAAAATCCCATTGAGTTAGATAGATATCGTGATGGCTTACAGTCTCATGTAAAAAAACACCAGAAAATAACGTAAAACAAAAACGATTTTTTTTTAGTTACTTTTTGATCTTTATCAGTCGATCACAGAGCGTTATTTCGTAATCATTATTAGGTATTTCACCTATTGTGCAACCCAATTAAACATGAGATTGGATAAGATTAAAAACCAACGAATGATACATGGAACCTAGATTAGGTATTTTAGATAAAACATGGCGTCGCTATTTTTGACATTATTTTCTGCATGTCACCACAATACTATAATAATGTTATCAACGTTATCAGACAAGCTTCCTATCTTTACGTGACAACTGAGTTTGCAGTTATTTTGCTATCAGTGTTTGGAAATTTATTTATAGTGAGGGTCGCGTTTTTACACGCATTGTTTATTACAATAATTCACGGAAAAAGTATTGTAGTGATCAGCTACTCCTAGTGCTCACTTTGGTCGGCGTTACTTTCAAGGTAGGTGATTTTTGAACATAATTTTAAAAATAAAATAAATAATCGCTACTCGTTTCTCGTTATGGTGAATAGGTAGAGATGCAAGGATCACCCTTGCATCTCTACTTGTTCACCGGAACAAACTTTTAAAAAGATTATTATAAAATTGAATAATAAGTAGGTAACTTCATTTATTAAAGTTTCTTACACTGAATCTTAATATCTTTAAAACAATACAATAATTAATTTATGAAGAAATAAAATTAAATAAATAATCACAGGCTATCGAAAAATTTAAAGTTTCTTACAATTACATTTTATACGTTTTTTTATTATTATTTAGACAAAAAATAACCGGAGCCTTCTTGGCAAGATGATACATATAATGCACTTAATAAACTAAGAAAAATGTTTAAATTTTGCGAGCAAACAGGTATTTTACTCAATTATTTTATTTTTTTCAATTATTCTCGGCTGAGTGTTTATGTTTTTTATTCCTTCTTGTCTCCGACTTCAAACAATATGTCTATGAGCGCTCTTGTTCACCTTTTCATTTTCAAATAAGTATTTTTTTCATTTTAGTTACGTCATTTTTTAAGGTAGGAGGATAAAACGTATACGTTTATTACCTTTGGGATCAAGCACTTCCTATGTCTTTTATCCAAACTACCGTATTAAGCGTCATCTGAATAGTCACCTCCTTTCCAGCCATATCATCTTTCACACAATCCATATAATAATACCAGCCTGTTACTGTCCCAGTGCAGGGCAAAGGCCTCTTCTCATACAGAGAATACACGAGCATTAATCACCACGTTTGCTTATGGCGGGTTGGTGATTTCAGACTTATTTTAATTAGAAGTCCAGGTCTCCTCAAGATGTTTTCCTTCACCGTTGTCAGTGATGTCCAAGATAAACTTAGAAAGTACATATGAAATGTAAAAGCCACATTGGTACCTACTTGCCCAGGATTGAACCCTTAACCTCGTGCACAAGAAGTGAGGGCTAAACCACTGGGCCATCATGACATCTCAATCCATATATCCATTTAATAAAACCTCAAGCAGAAATCTACTTAAAGATTTGTATGTCTTTCACCCCTCTTATCTTACGAGTACATTTCCATCTTTCATTTTCTTTCTTTTACGGTACAAGGACGTCAGGTGTCAGTGCATTCAGTCTATAACGAGGACAGACGCACTCGATTAAATAACATAAACATTAATAATTATCGATTAAACAATCGTTTTCAAATTCTCACACATGTTATTAAACGATTACAAAAACGACAAGATTAGGTTATCAATCTTCGTTCGCGCGCTTGCCGCCATTTTCGATCGCGTCAGCTGACGAAACCGGTATACTCTCAGTGTCTACACAACGAAATTCCTGGTAACAGGTATGTACAACCGGCTTTAGAGTTGGGCCAATGTTGGGGCCAATTTAATGAAGTGACTACCTCTCTAGACTCTCTACTGCTTAGATAGTGCATCGCGCTTTGAAGATTGTTTTGCAAGACGATCAATAAAAAATACTTGTAATCATTGTGGTAATTTTATCTATATTCAGGACAGGAATTGGTGTCTTAATTACAAATTACAATGAGGATGACGGGTTCATTTGACAGGTAAAACCATGTCAAGTCACCCAAGAATTATTAAAACTCTTGACTTATCTGTATTTTCCTATGCTCATAAAGCCCAGAATACCGCAAAACAAAACAAAATCGCTAAATAAAAACGCTTAATTTCACAAGTCAAAACTAATTCTTGCCTGAATTTTAGCCAATCATACGAAGTCCATTACATCACTATAATAAGCCCCATAGTCTTAGTGTAAACATGGCCCGGGATCATAAGCAATCATAACATTTTTACGGAAAGAAAAACCGTCTGTTTGGCATATACGATCATAATTCTTATGTAACAGGCCCAAAATCTAGAATTCCATTTGCTTAAGAGCTTAAAATGTATCAGATAATGTTACGCCATAGATAACAAACAATAATCATAAACCCGCGAAAATAATCATATCAGTGGTACACGTGG
The DNA here is from genome assembly GCA_905147745.2 of Phlogophora meticulosa. Lineage (NCBI taxonomy): Eukaryota > Metazoa > Arthropoda > Insecta > Lepidoptera > Noctuidae > Phlogophora > Phlogophora meticulosa. The sequence continues at coordinate 14,152,926 of LR990531.1, read as the reverse complement.
GGGTACTTAGAGTATAAAAATATCATAAAATGATAACCGTCAAGACGTAAGAATTCTCTCATCTGCCCAAATAATCCAAAATAACCTTCCGAGGTTTCAAACGCATTCCAAAATGATTCAGCTAAAAAACCGGGGTATACCATTTACATTTAGGCCAATCGTTGGTACCAATATTGGCTCCAACTCGTGAAGTACCTAATACCAATACCTACTAGCATTCGTGAACATTCCGCGGTGTTTCGTGAAAGTTACATTCGTTTTGTTTTTACCCTGTTATGGCAGTTGTGGCGTAGTTTTGGCGCCATAGTTTGCGATTGCGTTTTGTTAACTTGTTTGGAGTATTTGTGAGTTATTAAAATATAACTTAGTATGAGTTATTTATTAGAACATTACTGGTAAGGAGATATCTAGAATGTCAAAATGCCTGATTTGCCAGAAAAGATAAACCTCGCCGAGGCGCGCCGCGAAAAAAATGCCGCATGTTTCAATTTAAAAATACCTGTGAAATGCGACAATCACCTGCCAAATATAGATATGACCCCTAGGCAAGGGTAACTGTTAGTAATTTACAACGTTACTGCCATAAAAGAACATCTCTCCAGAAATACAAGACTGCTTTATTAAATAAAAAACCGTAGCAGGCTATTTCCGGATCAATGATCAACCTTCTCCCATTGTAAACTTAAAAGTATTGAGAATCTCAATTCCATTATGAGCCTATTATTGACATTTATTTTTTAATGTTATCCCACACTATGAATTTCTCCTGTATCGTGGGTGCGTTTACAAACATTAAAGTCACATACACGAACAGCCAGAGCCGGAACAACTACCTGTAGGCCCTACAAATATTTATTCCATGTGGGAATCGAACCCAGCTCCTCCACCTCAATTGCTCAGTCACTGCGAGAACAGTGCCGGCAAAATTCAACTCCTAGCGACTTTTTCGTCCCTGTTTCTGTAAAAAGGTTGTATTTTTTTAAAGTTGTACTTTCCTTCTTTTTGCTGGTAACTAAAGCTTTACCTAATTTGGCTTCCAAGCAATACATTGGTGTTGGGTAGTGGTAGTGGTACAGTAAGCCCCACGTGAGTGGTTAAACACCAGTATAAACTTGCCTCTGTTGAAACTTTGTACTACGTGTTATCACCGAAGGGCAGCCTACGTTACAGTATTCTGTTATCAAATATCCATCCAGATAATTCAGGCGTGAACTTATTCAAACACTTGAACGTATAATGGGCTATAATGTTATCTACGTAATGCTATTATGTTATCAAACAACCATGTACAGACGCCAGCACATCAAGCTACTCCAAACTGTCAGATTTTCCCAATTGAACATGAACCGTATTGTTTTGCAATAAGGTTAGAAATCTAGCAAAGAAATTTGACACATTGGGGTAGCTTGATGTGCTGGCCTCTGTACAATATTATACAACCTTATCTGTGGCCTTGTTCTAGATTTGTGTCAATACAATTAGGTCTATGGTTAGTGTACACAATGGCCCAGTTAGGCTACTGCGTGGTGATGGAGGAAGTATGATTTCCTGTCATGTATAGTTCGGATCTCTAGATTTAAATGCTAAATGATAATTATTTCTATAAATGGGTTTTTACAAACACTTTTACAGTTCAACAATTAAAATATACTTTTTAAACTAGGTCGGTGTTTCCCTATCTAACTATTCTGAGAATAAACACAGAAAGAAACTGAAAGGTCACAGTCTCTTTTGAAGTCTAGACACTATCTTGGTAAGACCATGTGACGAATACAAAAGCTTTTTTTTGGTACCATAATTTTTTCGAATCTCAAATATAAAATACGCACTCCTTCTGGCAACTTTCAAAGGAAAAGCTTAATTTAATTTAAGCTATTCCCATCTATAACATGTATAAGAGCTGTAAATATTAGTTGAACTAAAGCATCCAATACAATCGTTATGGACAGCAAAGGAATCGAACTAAAAACATGTCGAAGTTCAAGGAAACAATATTTTGACATCTGTAACTTAGTTCGTATCTGTCACTGTCATTAAGAGATGTCATTTCAATTATTACTCGTCTTAGCTCGTTTAGCAATAACCACAGTTCAAAGAAACCATTCAATTGTAAACGCACTTCAATTAAATATCGTAAATGCTTGAAGTAAAAGAAAAATCTTTCGTAACGTTATCAAAATCACGTGCTGGGCAAAGTAATCGATTAATCGTATGAAATTAGTGTTAAAATCGATTATTTCGTATTATAATTATTGCAAATGTAAATACAGACGTCAGCACATCAAGCTATCCCAAACTGTCATATTTTCCTTATTGAACATGAACCTTATTCTTTCGTAATAAAGTTATTAAACTATCAAAGCAATTTAGCAGGTTAGGGTAGCTTGATGTACAGGAGCCCTGTACTTATAATAGTATAAAACCGCACCCCATCACATGGGACTTCAATACTGGTGAAATGTGGATGTATACCTCTATAGGTACTCCTCTACCTAACCCTTCGGGGGTTACAGGCGTGATGTTATGGCATCTTTAAAACTGTTATTTAAACGTTAATTGGTAGTCGAGTTAGTTAACCCTATTACAAAGTCTAGAAGCCAAGAAAGTGCATAATGAAATCGTTCTGTAATGTGGTTGCTAAATAATAGTAACTCTTGACGTCGGTTATGAAAACTAGAATCTTTGGAAAAAAAGTGTTTTTGACACACGTCACATTAGAATGTCGGCGACGCGAATCCAAAAGTTTTGCCCCTGTCAACAAACGCGGAAACTAAAAACGTATCACTCAATTAACAAGTCAAAGAAACAACTTTGTTTACTTCACATAACACTCCACTTAACAAATACTTATTACAAAATTAACATAGACAAAAAAAAGACTACCTATAGACTTTAAAAAGTCCGTTACGAATCATTCAGCCAGCCACAACACTAGCCTACCTGCCCCTTTCATTCAAGGTCGCGACAGGTAAACGGTGTAGTTATACCTCGTTATAGTAATATTGATTTAACTTGAAAACGAGCGTCGTTGCATTTTTATGGGGGAGCTCTGATTACACTGAACATGCGAAGGGACGTTGTTTTTTTTATGTTTTCCTTGTGATTTTGAGTAGCTTTGGCTGTCTAGAGCACTTACTTTAATCTGTCTACTCTAATATGATAAAGATGAAGATTTTTTTTTGTTTAAATGCGATAATCTCTTGAACTACCAGTCGAATTTGAAATATATTGCATTTGATAGCTCAATTTTTGAGGCTAATTAATATCATGCTGGGACCCTTAGAGGCGGAAAGAAACCGCACATTTGATAGCCCAAGCTTTGAGGCTATTTAATATCACGCTGAGACTTGAACAGGCGGTTTCTGCCAAACATGATTCTTACTGAAACAGCTAAATAATTAATGAGATTTATTTCTGTAAATTCGTTTTAACTTGCGAAATGTGGCTGAACTATAGGTTCAAATCTGCTTACCTCTTCCAGGAATACAGGCGTGATTTTATGCTATTTTCAATATGCAAATGTGGTAACAGGTGACCAGGGCTATTATTAATAGTTACGTATATGTACCTACTAACAAGTTTAAAAAAGTTATATATTTGGCAGTAAAAATTAACTTAGTGCATACTAGTTAACTGAGGATAAGCTCTTAAGCCATGGAGTGCTATAAAATGACACCAGTCCGTCCGTACCTCAAATAACCTGTTGCGCTCACCGTTTACTTCGTTAAGGAGTAATAAAATGCACAAGATACTTATTATGTTTTAAATATTACTATAGTTACATTGCAGTCATTTATCTTGAGCTCTGATCCCTAATTGCTTCAAGCGATTTTGGACCTTACTCCTGAGACAATACGACGCGCACACAAACCACCACTACTACGCAAAATCATGTGTACCTATTCCTCAACTTTTTGACAAGTTTGTGTTTCTAAAAAAACGAATACGCTCTAACAAGAGTTTAGTCCAGACCAGATAGAGGAATCTATTCAAAACTAGTTCCAACAATGCTGTCTGCCCTACAAACAAATCTTTCTGAGATGTGTCAGCGAACCATATAAAGCCATCATCAACCTCCTGCCTTTATCCCAATTTATTTAGGGTCAACGCAGCCTGTCTTCCTCTTCGATACATTTAAATTTGTCGCCATGTCAGAAGTCACCTCCTTCCTAGCCATATCATCTTTCGCAGAATCCATCCACCGTTTCTTTGGTCACCTTCTATTCTTGTAACCCCCCACATTCATACCCAAAACTCAAACATAAAAATCTGTTATTTAAAAATTATTGATAAACAAATTGTAGCTATAAGAAAAATGATTTTTTAAAAATTGCAAAGATTTATTTGTATTAAAGTTAAGTGTTAACAAGCTCGTTGAAAGCAGTTAAAATGAAAGCCGAGTAGGTACTCAACAAGATAATTGCCATGAATACTGCGTTTTGTTACTACTTGAAAGCTTGCTTTAAAATAAAAATAAATCAACACGAACATACTTGACAACACGATACTTGTAGTTGTCAGTCATTGAGGCGTCATCATTATCTTATTTTGCTGCAATTCTCATAAATATGTATTGCAATTTGTAGCCTGATATATAATTTGTAACCTAATATGCTCATGTTTTATAAGGTAATTATAAAACATGATCTTACACGGCAAAAAGTATAATAATACGACCTTGTTACTATCCCCCTCTAGGGCAAAGGTCTCTTCTCATACAAAGAACGAAAGTTATGAGCATTAACCGCCACGCTTGTGTAAGGCAGGTAGGTAATTTCAAAGTAAGTCTAGTTTCCCTCACGATATTTTCATTCACCGATATCAGTAATGTCTGAGATAGACATAGAAAGTACATAATGAATTGTAAAAGGCAGTTGCGTTGGTACTTTTCCGGATTCTTACATCTGGACTTTTGTTTACTTTCCACAGAAGATCTATGTGCATGTAAAACTAAGACTGACAACAGTCACATAACTTTTATCTGAAGAATAAAAATGAGGTTTTGACATTATATTCTACACAAAACGTATTAAACCGCCATTTTGTTCCTCAAATAAATGTTATTTGTCGCTTGAAAAATGGGCCCTCAGTCTTTCGGGACTTCTACATAATAGGACAATGGTAAGGTTTTTTTTTTATTAAATAGCTTTCTTGTACATTGAATATCCCACTGTAATTATTGAAATTGAAAGAACATTAAAAGAAATTGTAATGACGTTTGTAAATAGGAAACAGGTTGATGGCTTTAATACCAGCAGTAAACAAATAAAAATACAGTCCTTAAAATTTCCAACTTCCGTTCGTACTTTTATTTTTAATTATTTTCTGTTGCCATTAAAAACCACGCAGTATTACCCACGCGTTTACCGCCCAAATAGTGAAATAAACCAACAGCTATCCATCCCTCTCTGTCCGTTCCCGAGGAAAAGGGAGAAAAAGCTTCCACTTTTAAATAGTGCTCATTTATTCGGAATGCTACACTGGTTTGGTATAAGTGCAAAAAAGCTGTGGAATGCTATTGTAGGTGACGCCAAAGAATGTTCGCTATGCATTTTATCTTGTAGCTAAATGGATCCGTATTGAAAATATGCGTGCAGAATTTAAAATAGTTTGAAATTACGGTGTCTTTTGGAATTTGGTTTAAAAAGATGTCAAGTATGAATGTGTCTTGAATTCTTTTTTAAAAGTAGTGTGTGATTTCTATGTCAGCAAATGCATAGAGTATAAGAACCTTCATTGATTTATTTATCGTCACATAAAACTGCCATGACCACTAGCTCAAATATCACTGCTATACCCACCCATCATTCTAAAAAGCCATTAAGCTAATTACGAAATATCCTATTCTAGAAAAAAAATATCCATCTTTGTCCACCGGAAAACGCCCAGTACCAAACATGGTCCCCTGATACAGCAAGCATTCTTCGAGGGTAATGTTGCCATAATCACCAAGCTTAACAGACTGGTTAGGAAACAGAAATGTGTTTGGCGTTGGCACAGCAACGGTACTGGCAACACCGGCATGTCCTCTCCCGTAGTTTATAATCATTAGAAGCGGTAAACTACTTGTAGGTTACTTATTATAAAATACTTATATAGTTGTAAAAGACATAACAGGGTAACGGGTCGAACACGACCTCCAGATATAGGCAAACACAGCCTTAACTGTGATCGGTACTTCGATTAGTAAAGAACTTTGCGGTTATACCTATAGATGCTGGCGGGAAAAATTCCGAATCATTCCCGTAGAATACTACGGAAGTATTCCGAAATATTCCGAAACTTTGGGAATATTTCAACTGTCAAAAAAAAACCAGGGAAATCGACCTTACTACCTATTTCGCGCTAGGAAGTTGTAAATTATATTATCTTTAGTTGTGTTGTGAACGGTAGGTATATTAAGTTAATTGAACTGATTAATGAAGACACAAATTAATGATTGTAACTTTAATAATGAAACTAAAAGGGATTACAAAATACTTATTTCGAATAAATTTTCAAAAAACAAATCAAATATGCTAGGACTGGTTTTTTATTCCACAACTGACATTCATAAAAATAGCATTCGATTTCGAAATAAGTAGGTACCTACCTAATACAAAACAATAAAAATCCTGTTAATAGCATGCTAACATATCTACCTATAAAAATATCAATATATACTTAATATAATAAAATAAACATTTATATTTTACTTCCGTATGTGCCACTGAACAATAATTGACTCACCCACCACACCACAAACAAACACGTTTATTCCCATGAATGATGAAAATGAATTATTCGGGCGAAACATTCAATTGCGGGGTACGAATCTTTCTCGCGGGGGGAAAACTTCTCCGGGAAGCATCTCCCCTCTTACCGCACCCCGCACCGCCATCGCCTGCACACACGACTCGCGGGATCGACGATCGATGCAAAATACGATTTTTGAGCAAAAAAAAAAAATCTTAATTAAATCCATTTTGAATAATTCTGATTTACAGAAACTTTCCCAGAAGTATTCCGGAATTATTCAGAATTTTTCAGAAGTTTTGCAACTATAGTTATACCATATCGACCTTGCATCGGCAGTAAGGCCATCTCGTAAATTATTTATCTAAGTAATACTTACTTATGATGAAAAATATCTACTCCTCTTACTTGCCATAGATTTTTGATATAATCGCAATTCTTCAGTGCACAGTCTTTTGAGACTCAAAATTGGGAGGATTCCAAATTCAAAAAATGTTTTTTATTTAGAGGCTAGTTATGTCAACCAACGTCAACCGAAAACGAATCAGCCAGTAAACCTATAAGTTAAAGAAAGAAGTAAAGAATTCCTGACCGATTCTTTAGCGCCTTATTAAGTTCGCACCTAATTTCAAAAGCATTTAAACAAACATTTACCAACATATTGCGTGTTGGTTATCTTTGTTGAACCAAGGTTAACGTCGCACATTTTATTCGCAGGTCCACCACTATAAATAGGCTGATGTCCTTTTAAAACTGATTTATCCATCGCCATTTTAGTGTTTAATTAAGTGTAATCGATTAATCGGAATCGCTTTTAATCGATATAATGCTACTGCTTTATTTTGCATTTTATCATTATTGTCGGCTCTTGCTAAATGATGTTTTTGGTTTGTACTACGCGGATAACGAGAATGTTTGCCTTTTATAGCTGGTTGCTACTTGCTGGAACTAAGTCTTTGATTAGAAAATCTACCTTTAAATCTTGTGGTACTTCACTGTTCTGATAATATGAGCCAGTTCACGAGAAAAGGTTTATTATGGCCTATATACCTAAAGATATTCAACGATTTGTAAAATTAGCTTTTTTATATTAGTTCTCACGAGCATTAAATATTTTATTTTATTTATAAATAGGCTGTTTTATGAAAGTAAATTATAATTTAGATTCAAATTATTGTTTTCTTTTTACAAATATAACTAAGCGGTTCTAAAGAGCTTGTTTGTTTTTTTTTATTTGAACGCGCTAATGTCTAGAACGGCCAGTCAGATTTGAAATAAAAACCTTTTTGCATTTGATAGCCCAATTCTTGGGGAAGGTTACTATGCTATTTACCATCTGTTACCCTCAAGGTGCGTCCAGACTATATAACATAACATGTTATATAACATAAAACATGTTACATGACATAGTTCTATAAGATGCTTTGTATGTTTGCTAATTGCAAAACGTTATATAACTATGTTTTATAATATGTTATGTTATATAGTCTGGACGCACCTTTAGAAGTAGGTGAAACCACGGGTTACCGCTAGCTACTTAATATTTCTGCAACCACTCATGTTTTGAGGTTGATCTATTTTATATCGATAACCAATTATTCCTTACATGAGGACTGACATATGTACGTGAAGATACAGATTAATAAGAAACACAACGAGAATTAGACACGCTCATTATATCCGACTACTGTAGAAAATACTCAAAAAGTCACGCTTCACGTCCCGTATGCATGTCATCAATTTAACATCCATATTATTGCTAATCTTTTGTGAAGAATTGCTTGACCGATTTATCTTTTGTAATCATCTTTCATTTTTGCACAATGCTTCATTGTACTGCTAGAAATATTTCGAATGTCTGAATCTTTTATGCAACTTTGACTGCATTTCAACTGCAAAATTCAATGTTTCAGTCTGAAATGTCTTTTTTGGGTTCTGTTATAGCCAAATGTCAAGAACGGCCATTTTACTTAGATGTCATTCGAACTGTATCGATGGAATCCGGTATAAAGGTATTCTATGTACAGGCGCAAACACTTCAAGCTATCCCAAACTGACAAATTTTCCTCATTGAAAAAATACTATCAAAGGAATTTGGGTAAAAAACCAGTGCACATAAGCAAGTGGGGTATTTTTTTTAAACTACCTCACACTAGCAATATCTCCTGTGTCGTGGGTGCGTTTACAAACATTTAAAGCCACATACACAAACAGCCACACCCGAAACAACTCCCTGTAAGCTATACAAATGTTTGTTCCTCGCGGGAATCGAACCCACGAATCGCGACGCGGGAGTCGATCTCTCAGCCACTGCGCCAACCGTGCCGTCAAAAATATCTACTATATATCTAGCCTGTATGGTACTCGTCTGTATTAGTTATTTTTTTCTTGTATCGCCATTACCATCACACAAATGCCGAAGCTCTTACCACGGGCAACGGTCAGCACAATTTATGCAACTCATTTATATGCTAGGACCGCTATTTCTTTGTTTATGCACCGAGGTCGGAATCCATAGCAGTGTAAACCTGTTACCTCATATAATTGTAGACGAGATTACTGACGGGAATTGTACTGTCATTGGTTTTAAAGTGAATGAAACCAATGTTGGTAAGGAAAATTAAGAATGGTGCGCTGTCTTTTCGTTATTTCAGATGGTAGGTCAACTTTAACTTTTCATTCATGGCTTTTGTGAAAGAGACACCACCATTTTGCCAATATCACGTAGTACTATGATAGACCACCAAACGTTCCATAAAACCAAAAAAAAAAGAAAATACAGATAGAAAAAATATAGGTATAATTAATGACATAAACTTAAAAAAAACTAGAATAATATTAGGTCTTTACCTATGAAATTGCCGTTCTGCAGTACTGGCCATTTCAAATCAAAATATTTTTAGTTTGGCTAAGAATTCTAATTTCAAATTAATTTTATTTTAAAAACATGGATTTTTTTTTCCAAAAGTAGTCATTTGTTTATTGATTAGTGTTACATTTTCATCGCATTTAAATCTTTTTCGTCATCATGGATACGTTAAAAATTCGAGTAATTATGGAATATGAGTACCGTCGTGGCAGCAACGCGGCACAAGCGGCACGCAACATCAACGACGTTTACGGAGCTAACACTACAAACCAACGCACTACCTGTTATTGGTTTGCTCGCTTCCGTTCTGGAAATTTCGACCTGAAAAATGAACCTCGCGGTCGTCCGAAGACTTTGGTCGACAATGACGAATTAAAGGCGATTGTGGAAGCTGATGATACACAATCTACGGCTGAATTAGCAGCAGCTTTCGACGTTAGCGTCAAAACAATATTGGTCCATTTGCGTCAAATTGGCAAGGTAAAAAAGCTTGACAAATGGGTGCCCCACGAACTCAATGATCGCCAGCGCGAAGTACGCGTCGAGACGTGCCTTGCACTGCTCAACAGACACACAAATGAAGGAATTTTGAACCGCATGACGATGAAAAATGGATTCTGTTTGATAACCGCAAGCGCACAGCAAGTTGGTTGGATCCTGATTCAGCACCTAAACAATGCCCTAAACGAAAACTTACCCCAAGAAAAGTGATGGTCACTGTTTGGTGGTCTAGCGCCGGTGTGATTCAACACAGCTTCTTACCAAACGGGGTGAGCATTACTGCAGATGTGTACTGTGAAGAATTGAACACAATGATGGAGAAGCTGGCACATCTCCAACCAGCATTGGTCAATCGCTCGTCTCCGCTGCTCCTGCACGACAACGCGCGACCTCATACTGCACAGCAGACGGTCTCCAAGTTGCAAGAACTGGGGTTGGAAGCTCTCCGTCATCCGCCCTACTCACCAGACCTTGCGCCTACAGACTACTACTTTTTCCAGAATTTGGATAACTTCTTGGCGGGAAAAAAATTCAATACCCGAGAGGCAGTACAAAATGCCTTTGAAGAATTTGTTGCCTCCCGTCCAGCTGATTTCTTTAAGAAGGGCATCAATAAACTGCCACTGCGTTGGCAAAGATGCATTGATTGCATGGGTGATTACTTCGATTAATACAAATAAAAAATACATGAAAAAAAATCATTTAAATTTTTTCATACAAAACGGCAATTTCATAGGTAAAGACCTATTATGTAGTAAAGTAACAGATGGTAAGTCAATTGCGTTGATCACTTCTAAGTGCCAGCATCATTGAAATGGCAAAGTCTTTAGAATAAAAAATAAATTTAAATAGTTGCTTCGAATTTCGAATTGCATCGTTGGTATCGCGGTTGCAAATACTACTTCCATGCATGAGGTGTACCCATAAAGCACCCATGTATCGCCAGATATGTTTAAAGTCCCATGTAATAGGGGCGAGTCTTTTGCCATAAAAAAAAACATAGTTCTTATTATTATTTTTTAATATCATTACTGTGTATATATTTAATTACATTCCATCCGGTCTTATACTTCCGTGGTGTTACCTTACTTCCTCAAGGAGTAAGCGAAGAAAAGACTCTTGATAGGCTTCACGTCGACATGTTTGGTATCAAATACCAATAGGGTGGTAAAGGTGTTAAAATTGTGCCAGTACTTAATTGTATACCAACAAAGAGGATCGTGGCTAAATAACACGACGGCACGGTTGGCGCAGTGGCTGAGCGATTCACTTCTGCGCTGCATGTCATGGGTTCGATTCCCGCACGGAGCAAATATTTGTATGGCCTACAGATAGTTGTTCCGGTTTTGGCTGTTTGTGTATTGAGTTTGAATGTTTGTAAATGCACCCACGATACAGGAGAAAATGATAGTGTGGGGAACGTCTAAAAAAAAATTGCAGATGGAAGAGACGATCTAAGGTTAAGCTACGTTAGCTGAGGCCGGTTCATGGATGGATAACCATCCATTACACATCAAAACCCCCTGGTGTTTTGATTTGTGCAATAAGACCTGGAACTTAAAAATCTTGGCGCACTATACGTACACCTCTGCCTAACCCTTTGGGGAATAAAGGCGTGATGTTATGTTATGTACCAACATTGGAAACTATGAAATGACATGCAATGGCGCGGTACAACTTTCAAAATGTTGTAGGTACAAATTGATTCTGTAAACAGTGTTCTTTGACATTGAGCCTCTCCATTTTATGCAAGTTTTGTGTAATTTTACAGCGGTCAATTGGCCAAGGATTACAATCAACCTTTCCACTGGTCCTATCTTCGGCTAAAGAATGGAATAGAATACTCTTTATTGCACACCTTGCAAACTTACAAAACATTACTTTAAGAGCTACGTCGGGTGTTAGTAGGCTTGGGCATTATTTTGATTACATGTAAGTAACTAAAATACGTAATTGCATTTTTTTTTTTTTTTTTTTTTTTTTTTTTTTTTTTTTTTTTTTTTTTTTTTTTTTTTTTTTTGAAAAACGTTGCCCCACACTAGGAATTTCTCCTGTATCGTGGGTGCGTTTACAAACATTCAAACTCACATACACAAACAGCCAGACCCGGAACAACTATCTGTAGGCCATACAAATATTTGTTCCGTGCGGGAATCGAACCCACGACACGCAGCGCAGCAGTCAATCGCTCAGCCACTGCGCCAACCGTGTCGTCAATTGTCGCATTGTATTTCAATTACTTGCTTAAATATAATTTGTAATTCGTGTTTCAAATACCTGATGCCGATCTATTTTGTAGTTAGTATTTTAGATACTAATAGGCTTCAAAATATATATTAACATAAATACTCGTACATTTAACCTTCATTTAGCGATCTTATTAATTATAATTTAGCAGGTTTTATTAATTCTCCAACAAGAGGGTGTTTGTCTGACATTTATAAATCTAGTGTTTAAGAGGGTTTATTCTGAAAGTTGGCAACGTCGCAAACAGATGTCAAATATTTCGCTGTTTTAATTAATTTGATAATATTTCTGTATGGAAATAAAAAATGTGGCTAACTAGCGAACTAGAATATTGATTATGAATTGCAATAATTAATATCGTAACACCGAATAGTTAGTTTTAGATGTAAAAAAAGTATTTGGTAACTTTCCAAATGCCTTTTTTTCACCTAAAACGGGTACAACATCAAATTCAATGTTATAATTGCAATTCATTATTAATATTCTAGTCAATTGGTTAGCCAAATTTCTTATTTCCATACAGTATTATTTAAAAATTAATCGAAACAGGTAGGTAAATATTTGACAGCTATTTACGACGTTGCCAACTTTTAGGATGCACCCTCTTAAGAAAGGAAACTCTGGTTTTAATGATTAATCTTGCTTTACTCTGCTTTTTAGCCCATGCTGGGCTGGATTACTTTTCATTCTTAATAGTTATTTTGTATTTTTTTTATTTCGTATTTCAAATACTAAAGAGATAGTATTTTGGAATTTGTATTTCAATGAAAACAATGCAAGTTATTTGCCCAGCCATTGCCCATTTTTTAAACCGCTTTTATTATCGAGTAGGAACCCATTTGCAACAAAAATAGTAATACCAATAAGGTGACTTCAACTTCTTGACTTCTGGCCTAACGTGTCATCACAACTGTACTCACAGTAAAGTGAGACAGAGTTGTACAAATAGAACACCCACATTTAGCCTATTGCCAACAACAGAGCACAAATTCAGTCTTCCAACTGAGAAATTCCAGATGAAAAAAGCCCAATAACACTTTGGCAGACTCGCATATGAAACCCAAAACCTCATGCTGAGTAGTAATTTGTGGTCATTGCTACTGCTGAGCATGATATCCTAGATTCAATTCCCGGTTCGGGCATGGTGTTATTGGTTTTTCCATCTGGAATATCTCAGTATCTCAACCGGAGTCTGGAATTGTGGCCAGTGACAAAAGGCACGCCCGTAATTAAAAGGGACTTAATTAAACATAACTTATAATAAACCGAACATAATTAATAATTATAAAATGAAGATTGATTTTTAACGTAATATTGTTTGATCTCTATTGTTTAAAAAAAAACTGTGTAAATTGCAATGCCTAAACAAGCAACTAAGTTCTAAGAACATACCTAATATTAACACCTTCCAACTTTGTATACCTAAACTTAGTTCGCAATAAAGATATTTGAATTTAAATTTGAATTTGCCCAAATGAGGGTAAACCATAAGTACACCTCTGCGGGAAATAAAGACGTGATATTATAAGGTAAACTAATTAAACTGAACTTCCCACAATAATCTTAATTAGCAAAGGCTTCTAACACGGCTCGGTATCTAATTAAAAGAGCCATTAAAGTATTCTAATATTTAATTGACGTATAACTATGATTAGTTACATAGAGAACTAGTAGACACTAGTATTAATACCAAATATAGTTTCAATACGAGGATATTCTTCGATGTAATGAGTATGCGCGTGGGCAAGCCCGTTTTACCCACGCCTGGTGACCTAGCGAACTTGAAATAAGTAAAGAAACCACTGGCTGCTTTATTTCACGTATTTTGTAGATTGTAGTCAGAAATTATAATGGATAGTGATATAATAGTAAACAGTTTGAGAAGGTACTGTAAACATGATTAATTTACCTTATTAAATATGGTTACATATTTAATTAAGTAGTTCCTGGATGATCGAGCATTGCTTGGATAAAACGATGTTTTCTAAAAATGAAACCTAGCTAGATCGTTTTATTGCCCCCGAAACCCCTTGCATACTAAATTTCATGAAAATCGTTGGAGCCGTTTCCGAGATTCAGATTATACATATACGAGTACATACATATATAGGTATATAAGGTGTAAGATTAGATAGTAGTATTTATTGTAGTAACATCATGCTTTACTTATCTAGAATTATTTAATTGGTGTAGGTATTAAAAAGGTCAGTACTTAGATTTGTGCCCGACAGGGTCCACGATTGTTGCAACAAATCTTTACCTAAGCATATATGCAATAACTGGTTGAGTAATTGAGTATTAAGTAAACTTAACATGCCTAAAGGCATGGAGTTTCTTTTCTATTCTTCATAAGAAACTACATTTGGAAGTGTAACTACGTAACATATATACTTTTTTAAGTATTTGAATTAGACTTTTCACTTTGAATAGAATATAATAGTTCCCTATTTAGACGGGGTTATATCACTGTTGGAAATAATAGGGATCCGGTAGTATGTTGCGTTATTAAGAGGAGAACCTTATATCACTATTTCACAATCAAGAATTTGCCCTTAACAAAGGACCCGTTCAATATTTTGAATCATTCGAATATTCGCTTGCCTGTTTAAAACCAGAGAAAACTAAAGTTCTACCAGCCTGTGTACAATAAGGTCTGTTATTGTATACAACCTCCACAGTAGCTTCATGATACAGAGGTTGCTTGATTGGTGCTGATCCTTATACAACTACCTTAGGCATGCAAAACCTTTTCCTACTATTTTTTTACACAACGCACTTTTAGACGCAGACACGCAGAAGTTTAGCGTTTAACAGTTCAATAACTACCATTGCATAGAGATGGTTATAGTGAGAAAAAAAATGATAAAACCGGTACTTAAGTAATTGCAACTTACAACTTCCAACCTTTTGAGTAGGTAGATAGAGCCTATAATATCTGGCACAAGCCTTACTCACGGACCACCTACAGAAGAATTACGTCAATTTTCTCACCAAACACACCTTTTTCAATTATTTATGCACTGTGATATATTTTTATAATAATTTAAACAGACCATATGGTAATTTAACCTGTTATAGTGAGGACATTTTCACCTTAAAAGAATGCCTTTTAGTAAAGATTAGGTCATCCCGTCTGTTTATTTCATGCATGCTGAGATTGGAGATGAATTAAATCCACTATAGGTATCTCTCCCTCATCTACCTAGCCTCTTCCCAACCATAGTGGGGTCCAATATTTTAACATGGAGTGACTGCCTATCTAACCTTCACAACCCTGTTACTGGGTAACACGATAACCCCTGGTAAAACTGGTTGTCAGATTTTTGGGCTTCTGACAAACAAATGACAGCCGGGACGACGCCCCTGGCTGTCATTTGTAGCTTTAAAATTCCATCTGAAAAAACCCAATAACACTAATCAAACGCAGAATCTTACGCTCAGCAGTACGGTTTGCGACCACTAGTCCAACACGGTAATAAAAATATAATAACAAACTAAAGTAAAGTTACATCACAAGCGCATACCTCAAGAATCATGAATACTATATCCAACAATGAAAACATAGTTGAATGAACAATCAGGACAGAATACAATTATTTTAATAACATTTAATTACTCTATATATACAACTGATGGTGTACGAGTATGTTAGTTAACTTTACACATTATGATCATTCAATTTCTTTAATAAACACGTTGGTTGAAAGTCGTTCGATCATCGATAAAAGATTAAAAACAAAAGCCACTAATCATTCTGGAAAAATGTTAATAATAATAATAACGTAGACTTTACTGAAGTAATGTATTATCTTAGATTTTTTTGATGGAAAACCCAATAACACTTCACTCGACCCGGGAATCGGTCCTATGATCTCGTTACTCAGCACTAGCGCTTCCAACCACAAGACCAACGAGGCAGTCTTATTAGTTCCTATTAATTGAATATTTATTACGGAAACAAAACTGAGGACAGCAAAAATGGTGAGGTTTATAGGCTTCTTTATATTCTTCTTTTTTCTTTTATGTAATAAATCCGCATCGATATAGCATTTCATCTAGCCAGTCATTAACATATCCAGGTAACGTCACATCACCACATATAACCGCTAATGTTCCGCTCGTTTGAAACAAGTCGTCATCAAGGTCATGGCGTAGGCATATTATGTTCTATAACACAAGTAATTTATTGGCGCCTCTCGCGTTTTTATGAAGGAAATTGTGAATGACGTATAGGTATGTAACCCTGAGGCTAAAGCCATATTTAACTAATGGCAAAGACACGGCCATTGCTTTAATAAGATAACTGATGAAGCTTTAATAAACGAAGAGATACAGAATAGTTTTTTTGAAGTAATCGTAGCTAGCAAATAATGCAGAAAGACAATAAGAACATATAAGATGAAGGTGGAGGTGTACCTGTAGTACAACCCACATTTGCCGGTCATTTTTAAGTGCCATGTAATAGGGGTGAGCCTGTCCACGAAGCCTGATAGTGAGAAACTCCAGAACAACACTTTTCCCAACCTGAGAATCGAACCCTGATCCTCATGGTCAGCAGTAACGCTTTCGACCACTAGACTAACGGGGCAGACAATAAGACCGATGACATAACTCACAAAATTAAACACGATAGTCAAGACATTACTTATGACCATTGGCTTACTATAGCGTCTAAAGCAGATGAATCTGATGACTTCAGATGTGTTTCCACGCAAGAAGACATTGACCCTTGCAATCCGGTCATCGGTGAAGGTAACATTCTTTATGCCGGAAATACCTTGTAATCTGTTATACTATTAACTATAGGAAATAATAAATTCCTTATACTTCCATCCTTCCACGGCCTTCACAGGAAGGAGATAACGCATTTATCATAGCCAGGTGCAACTGAAGTCACGAAGTTCACTGGAAACGTGTTGGGACAGGTATTAACGTGTTTAAGAGCATCGACATGGAATTTAATGTCGATAAGTATGTTAAGCGTAAAATAAAAAATGAGGGTTAAATCTGGATTATCTTGGTAGGTTGTGACTCAGATGATATTTAGGTTGGCTTCAATACGTTCGATAAAATTAAACAAGTGAAGGTAAGTCCTAGTTCGTATGATTTTTACATTCACGGAATTAACGTCTGTTATATCAAAACATAGAATCACGACTGTTTTTTCGTCAAAGAGTAAGGCATAACTAAACCTTTAGTATGCCACATTTCGCCAGTTGTATTTAAGTACAACAAAATAGGAGGCAAACCTTTTCATGTTTGTAATATTGTACATCACGTTGTAGAGAGTAAAAAATAAAATATTAATAATTATTCAGCTGCTGCCACTTAATTCAAGATCTTCATGCGTCAGTAAGGTCATGTTACTCGTGTCTCTGATTGATATGATACTTATGTCATAAAATAAAATTCCGTAAAACAAAACATAAGTCCTACCAGTGACACCGAACTCCAAAACCCTCTAGACAATGACCAGTTACGATCTACAGCCCAGCAATTATAAGTTAGTCACAGCAGACCCAGCAAGGCATAACTAACTCATAAGCTACGGGAGATTCACTCAGCTCGGTTACACATTCAATATAACTAGAGCGTAACACCACGGGTCTACAATAGAGTCTTCGACTTATATCCGACACGGTGTTAAATGTCAAGTTTTGTGAAAAAGTGTGTAAAACATTTCGAGTTCAGCGTTCTAAACACTTTAAGTTAGGTCTAATTGTGATATAGGCTGAAATTGCATCTTGGGAGCGGGTTCTCACCTATAAAAGTTAAAAATAGTTATATTTCCTACAAAACAATATGCAGCATTGCCTACCTCAAAATTATTAATGATGATTGGGGTGTCTCAAGGGAGTATCTTGAGTCCCATGATTTTAATCAGAATATGGTTGTATTTTGATTTTGTTCCTTAGCAAGTCGAGTAAATACAATGAAAGAAGCTACAAACTCAGACATCTACTAAAACCACTAACTTAAACGTTCTAATAGTCGTCAAACAAATTCTTCCTCGTTCATCTAGGATGAGTAACCTGGTGGTTTCCCTTAACATTGTTAAAGCCAGATGGCAGTCAGATACTTGGCACATTATGCATGGTGAATCTGTTCATCAACCAATCATGGTTTGAATTGAATATATAGTAACCTTTGGCAGCAGTCACTAGGTCAAAAAATACGGTCACTAAAGAATAACCACAACTAGTCTTAAAATATTTAAGCCTTTCATAGTAACAAATGACTCAATTAACCGCTTCATTGATTCTTAAATCCCATTTTATAGTTCAAATGCTCAATCAATAGAATCTACCAAATTGGAAATTAATTTGAGACATTTCAAACGGTCGAATTTGAATTTAGAGTGGCACCGTTGGCATTCTTAAATGTCACTTCTATTTAGGTAGTTACTTCAAGGTAGCCCATCCAAATTTCTAACGTTTTTTTTTCAAATTGCAGCTCTGTTTTACGTTGTGTGTTGATCAAACTCAATACTTATGATACAGTACTACATATTATTTAAAACTTCAATATAGCTCCTAAAATAATATATACTGAAAATCGACAAACGTAAGCTAATGTAGTTTTCCGATGGAGGTAGGTAGATACTGCATAACGGCTCCTGATGCTCCTTATATACTCCTTTATAAATCTTATTATTTTCACGAAATAGCCTTACCTCCAACAATCTCAGCAAACATAATTTTAAGAAGCTTGACGGTGGGATCCTTCAAGGTCTCAAAATTATGTTTGCTTGCTTAATTGGTCGAATTTAAGTAGCTGATAATAAAACCAGCCATGTGAATTGCTATTAATCTCGTGGATTGGGATTATTATTCTTTTATGCATCGGCTTCAAGTATAATTACAAGTTAAGCTGTCTTCTTACAGACAATAGTTGTAGCTTCCGCCCTCTTACCATTACTGACAATTGCGTGCACTGAATGGACAGGTCCACTCAAATTTGTACGATTCTTTCCTCAAAAGACAATCTAAACACTTATCTGCATGGTCCTTATGAGGACCTTATTATTATAATTATCTTTCTGATAAAAATAACCTGTGACCTCTGCGTCTATTTCGGTGTTTCTTCTCAGAATAGTCAGCTAGACAGCATCGACTTCATCTACATTTATTTATATCTAGACGTGTCAAAGTGTTTTCTAGAGCTTATTTACAGAAACAAATATCATATAACATCCTTGTTTTCGAACGTATTCGATATTTTATATGAATGTGCATTATTATAGGTTAAATTACGTTGTACCGATAGCTAATAAAAATAATCCAGACTACTGTTCAAATATAGTTGCCCTGGTTAGTACTGCCTTCCACAACTCCATCCAAAGGTGTACCTCGTCAATGTTCCTTAAACAAAACACCCGATACATCCATCTCATCTGTTTTTTTCCAACACATTAACTCCTGTAACTATACATCTATTTACACTTATCTGTCCTAATGGTAATTAGACAAATGTCTCCACATTAACAAAAGGCAGAGTCGGTGAACTTAGCAGTGAGCACGTGTCGTGTAATAATGTTGTATTTATAAACTGAAGTGCTAATGAATCAGTACTGATGACTAAGTGCAGTCAGGGTGGTGTAGAAAAACATGCGATTAAATATCGAGTGGCGTAAGGCGATATTGGTGACGCGGAAAATAGTTTCAAGTTCACATTGTTTCATTTAATAGACGGTACTGATAGTTTAATTAATTAAGAAGCATTGGTGCTTAAGATTTTATAACCCACAGGGACGAAGAATAAGAAGAAATCCACTTGCGAAATAGAAACGGTAACAACGTCAATTATAGTTATTGGTCTTATGATACGGGAATTTAACCCGGATTATAGGACCAAAAACAAAATCGCGACTTCTCGCGTTAGTAATTCATCAAGTCATATAACAATTAAGTACATGGCAATAGAGAAAGAGCTGAAATCACCTTGATTAATCTCTATCTGCATGGATACAACATTGAATCAAAATGATATATTGGAGCTACTAGGAGTTTTAAAGTTATCTTACCACAGCAATGTCTCTAAAAACTCGATTCGTAGATGACCGGAAATAATTGGGATAGCCCGAGCGGCCTTGCCCAAGGACTGGCCCTTGAAACTTTTTTTTTACTTTTCGTATTTGGAACTCATTCCGATGAATTCCAATTTATGGTTTGGAGTTAAGCATAGTATTTATTTTGAATCTGTGTGTTTTGAGAATCGTATGTTGGTAGATCGCGTAGTAGATTAATATTCTGATTTTGATAATAATATTAAGAGACATTTTACAATAAAAAAAAATATGAATTCAACAGTGATTGTAGGAAAACATATCCTTACGAATTGCTAGGAAGATAGCTATTGTACGTTTTGAAGGATAATATTAGGTCTTTACCTATGAAATTGCCGTTCTGCAGTACTGGCCATTTCAAATCAAAATATTTTTTGTTTGGCTAAGAATTCTAATTTCAAATTAATTTTATTTTAAAAACATGGATTTCTTTTTCCAAAAGTAGTCATTTGTTTATTGATTAGTGTTACATTTTCATCGCATTTAAATCTTTTTCGTCATCATGGATACGTTAAAAATTCGAGTAATTATGGAATATGAGTACCGTCGTGGCAGCAACGCGGCACAAGCGGCACGCAACATCAACGACGTTTACGGAGCTAACACTACAAACCATCGCACTACCTGTTATTGGTTTGCTCGCTTCCGTTCTGGAAATTTCGACCTGAAAAATGAACCTCGCGGTCGTCCGAAGACTTTGGTCGACAATGACGAATTAAAGGCGATTGTGGAAGCTGATGATACACAATCTACGGCTGAATTAGCAGCAGCTTTCGACGTTAGCGTCACAACAATATTGGTCCATTTGCGTCAAATTGGCAAGGTAAAAAAGCTTGACAAATGGGTGCCCCACGAAATCAATGATCGCCAGCGCGAAGTACGCGTCGAGACGTGCCTTGCACTGCTCAACAGACACACAAATGAAGGAATTTTGAACCGCATTGTTACCTGCGATGAAAAATGGATTCTGTTTGATAACCGCAAGCGCTCAGCAAGTTGGTTGGATCCTGGTTCAGCACCTAAACAATGCCCTAAACGAAAACTTACCCCAAGAAAAGTGATGGTCACTGTTTGGTGGTCTAGCGCCGGTGTGATTCAACACAGCTTCTTACCAAACGGGGTGAGCATTACTGCAGATGTGTACTGTGAAGAATTGAACACAATGATGGAGAAGCTGGCACATCTCCAACCAGCATTGGTCAATCGCTCGTCTCCGCGGCTCCTGCACGACAACGCGCGACCTCATACTGCACAGCAGACGGTCTCCAAGTTGCAAGAACTGGGGTTGGAAGCTCTCCGTCATCCGCCCTACTCACCAGACCTTGCGCCTACAGACTACTACTTTTTCCAGAATTTGGATAACTTCTTGGCGGGAAAAAAATTCAATACCCGAGAGGCAGTACAAAATGCCTTTGAAGAATTTGTTGCCTCCCGTCCAGCTGATTTCTTTAAGAAGGGCATCAATAAACTGCCACTGCGTTGGCAAAGATGCATTGATTGCATGGGTGATTACTTCGATTAATACAAATAAAAAATACATGAAAAAAATTCATTTAAATTTTTTCATACAAAATGGCAATTTCATAGGTAAAGACCTATTATTAGGGATTTTAAATTAGCTATTTCGGATCTTGAGGGCTATTCTTACGAAGAAGTGGATCTAAAGAAAGGGAAATTTTTGTCGCTATTCAATTTGCAGAGCAGAGAGATCGCAGACTTGTAATTCGGTTTCTCAGTTTTTTTTTTACCCATAGGAAGCCACATAGATTCAAATAGATTCCGGTTTTGACACAGCATCGTCCATTGATACAGAATTATAGGAATATGTAATAGATAAATCATGATCTTTTCCTTATCGATGTGAGAAAAAAAAACAAAATTTAATGAACGGTACCAAGAATTTCTGTAGAACAAAATCGATGGCGAATAGTTACACCCATCATCGCTCACTAATATTAAAACAGTAAATAACATTCTCAACTGTTATCTATGTCCTGCTAGCTTTTGCACGCGGCTTTGCCCTCGTTTAGAAATAATTTATATATTCATTATAAAAGTATCCTATGTCCTAACCCAGGTTGTGGTTTATCCTTGCGCCGAATTTCATCCCAATCTGTTCAGCTATTAAGGTGTGAAAAGGTAACAAACAGAGAGACAGAGTAAATATCACGTCTCTCTTATCAAGTCTTTTTTAAGATGACTTATTAAGGTATAACTTCTAAGATAGCAATCTAAAAAGGTAATTTTCAAGGGTATGTATCGGGCTATTTTTTAGTATATCAAAGTCTTCTTCCTCATTTCTTATTTATATGTATTTATCCGCTAACTTTCATATCAATAGTTGATAGATCACCTGATGACTCTTCAAATACAGCTATGTAAGGAATAACTAATAGGTAATCGGAGAGTCTAGTCTAGTACATAGTGGATTTTGTCAGGCAATGTAATCTCGGATTAATTCTACAGAAATAAGAATAAATAATTCGTCCACAAATTCATCAAGACATTTGAATACTAACCTGACTTAATTCTAGCACTTAATTTGACATCGAATATATCAATCACAATTCACTGATCATAGCCAACTCTGGTAAAATGAACCAAACCTTTTCGCAGTTACTTAAAGTTTGATTTGCTTTGTACGAAGTGGTATTGAAAGAACCGGTCTTGAATGACCTCGGGTATGGAACATACGGATAGAATAACGATTCAAAATTCCATACGACGTTCGTTCACGGGGCTTGATGTGTAACATCACGGATTTCCGTTATTGGTGGGCAGAGACGCAGGTGCGCCATTCTTAGAGCATGATTGGGTATTAAACCTTACCGGGGTATAGCTAGCTTATGGTAATGCAAGCACTTCGCCCGCGACTTGGTCATGGATTTCGTACTGTTCCCTTCGAACTTTAACATCCCCTCCACCTCCTCCAAGAGTAGTTTTGAAATGAATAATAGCCTATAGCACTCTGGAACCATGTGGTTTTGTAAGAGTGAGAAAGTTGTTAGAATTGTATCATCAGTTCCGGAATGACCCCCTACATACAAACATGCAAACAATTTTTATCTTACATCTTTACTATTCTATCAGTATCGATATGCAATTTTTTTAAATATTATATGATACATTCAGTGCATTATTTGCTAGAGTGAGCCATTCAGATACCTTTGCAGCCTTTAATAAGAACGATTTCATGCCATGGGATGATGATCACAGATTTACCGCTTGCAATAAATAGTCTTGTGAAAAGGAACTAGATTCGAGACAAAGCCGTTATTAAATAATTTAAATTATATCAAGATGGCGGATCGAGCTGGACAAAACCAACGACCAGTGCCAACAACCCACATTAGTCCTGGATAGAAACCACTAAAAGTTATGGGGAGAGGCCTTTGCCCAGCAGTGGGATGACACAGGCTACCAGTATAAATTAAATTAGTAAAATACGCAGGCGGGTAGTTTTGAATACCTGAAAGCTTCTTGCAAGTAAGAAAAACATACTTTATTAAGGAGCTGAACTATTTGGTGAAATACCTGATGATGTAACTAAATAACAATAAAACCAACATCTGCTTAGCCTTTTTCCAACTATGTTGGGGTCGGCTTTCAGTCTAACCATACAGTACAACCCTAATACCATTACTTTATGCTATGGAGCGACTGCCTATATGACTTCCACAACCCAGTTGCTGGTCAACACCCCCTTGGTAAGACTGGTTGTTAGACTTTCGGGCTTCTGACTACCCGTAATGACTGTCAAAGATCTAGAAATGACAGCCGGGACCAACGGATTAATGTGCTTTCCGAGGCACGCAGAACGGTCATCCATGCACAGATTAAGCAAGTACCTTAACCTTCGATCCACCCGTGCGGCTGTTTTTATTTGGCCACGATCTCCTCAACTAAAAGTAAAACCATGTGTACTTTAAAAATATCCCTAGAAGAATACGTTAGAGAGAAGTATTAGCACGGAATGTCACACAGATCACAGAGAATATAATTTAAATTTTAAATAAAGATGCTTTACATAATATGCAATCTAACTGTTCTTTTTTTTTTGGAGAAATAAAAATATCTTAAAACCGACGTAATAAGTGCATGCAGTTGAATAAGACGCAAATAAAAGAATTCAATTTCACACGATCGGGATCCTTCAACAAAAGGCAGGAGCTTTATAAACGCATGTTCTCGTGAGAAAGCTCATTCAAAAGATTTTGGTCTTTTTGGTTTTTTTGTTTTTTTTTTCTCTTAGAACTGGTTGTTTTATGTTGTGGGGATTTGAACATAGTTGAACGAGGTGCAGTCGCTTAATATTAAAATTTAAAGCGTAGGCACGGCACATTCGCGAGAAGTTGGCAGATTCATCTCCGACTAAGGTAGTAACCTTATTCTACATACTACATACAGTCTTTAAGAAATATTGTTCCTAAAAAATGGAGTCCTTGTTAAGTTGTTAGTACTCGTAGTAAGAATAAATAAACAGCTCTTCAACTTTGATGCATAATATTTGTACAAACACTAAATATTTGAAAGTGTTGCCAATCCAGTTGTTATTAACATCATTGCTGTTGTTAATATCTCAGACACGTAATTGTGTGATCTTGCAGCCAACACCGCTGTGTGTAAAATATTTAAACAAAATATTAAACAGTACTGTAGAATGTAGATGGTCGTTATTAAAACAGGACAACACACTCGGCGGACTAAGGCTGTTTACACAAAATCCATTCACCACATCATACAAACTCGATGCATCCACATTTAGTGAATGCATCGCGTTATTACAATCCTTACAATCAGCCAGTACAATCCTTTTTCTTTTTCCGCAAGGTCCTACAGTCAAAACTGTCAATTGTTTTTTAAGCAACAATTATAAGAGAAAATCAGGCAAACAGCCAGTACTCCAGCAATTTTAGTTGACCTTAAGGGTCTCCTCTGCAAATTTCTGTATAGAGCGGAAGCAAGAACTTCTCCTCATGGCCTTAAATCATGGGGGCATAGTTGATTAAAGCCTAGGACTGAATGACAAGTGGTAGAAGATGCCTACTTCTTCCCTGATATCGGCACAAACGATTTGAAAATATATTATGCCATGGTAGAAATATTTGCCAGTCAGTAAAGCGTGCAGCGTGGTCTTTAAAAGATTTAAATAGAGAATAGGAAGGTCTTTGGCCTGCTTGTCGTTAGCTGTTGGATAGCAGCGACCTGGGAAAAATCTCTTGCAAGTCTTTATTGACCAGCCGCTATAAAACATGGTGAAGAACAGACCTTCCACCTCTTTCATGCCTTTATTAGCCAGCCATAGGTCTAGGCAACTAATCCACTTTAACCACTCCAACCCTTAACCCAATATCTCTGTTACTCAATCCTGCAATAGTCCTGCCCCAATCGGAGGTTGTCCTCGGGAGCAGTTACATGTTCAGAGATACTCGTTGGTTGATATCTCTGTGACTTAACTTCGGACCCTCGTACGTCTTCCAACGGTCCAAACACCAGAAAACCGAAAAGCCGCAGACTTTAGCCACTCTTGGTACGTCTCCTCATATGGAAGCACCTTTATCTATGCGTCGCATTAGGCATTGTACTCAGTAGATACAATGTTTACAAAATATAAATCCACTACAGCGTACAGTTACTTAAGACGGTTTAAATCAATTGTATGTACGCTCTGTCCATGCTAATTTACTTCGTCAGTAGCCAATGTATTGCTTAGCCTTTCACTAATATAAAAATCACGTTTCAAATAACAAGGTGTGTCCAGAATATATTATAATGACTTTATTTTAATTCTGTTTACATTTTTTATTGGTGCATTTATCTTCGAATGCGCTCTTAGATATGTACAATTTTATTTCAAGCACTGGTTGATAAAGATACGAGTTAATTGAAACCTTTTGCTGCGTATGTTTTTGGCCCAAAATCATTGCCCAGATTTTGTCTAGTCTTCGGGACCCTAAAGACAGCGAAAAAGTATAGACTACTGCCTGTCTTCTATTGTTATATATTTAAAGAAATGTGGAAATGAAGTCTCTCTTATGAAAGAGTACTTAGATCATGTTTAACCGTAGTCTACGAGGACCAAAATAGCACGTCCACTCGAAGGAACAATTTGTAGATCTTCGTAATTATCTTTAATTTGCTTACCAATATCCTGTAAAGTAATCCGAGCAGCACGTGCTCCAGTTTCAAGGCATTGTCAAGCTGTTACAAAACTCATTAAAGGAAATATATTTACGAGAAACCGTAACACCAACTATGCATTTGTCTGCAATTTAAACAAAACACACGTTCTCCGAAATACTTAACCTCATAGCATATCCCATACCCCAATTCGTTTACTACATTATACATTGAAGTTTTTCTTCTGTTTACTTGCTATTCAAGTGTTTTATGCCAGCAATGGATCATGCAAATCTCGATGTTGTGTAGCTTTGTAGTTCGTTACGCGTTTCTTGGTGGAAGCTTGCACCTGCCTCCCGATTTTGCCATAAATTATGAACACAGGTCGATTCTTGCTTAGAAAACAAGTTTGTACGCAATTATAGTCCGATAGCTCTTGAGAAATACGTTATTTGAATTCTTTTGGTCGTGTTTCTATGAGAACGACGAGAATAGATATCTTGTAATGGTCATGACTCTTGAAGTCTAGAATGTGGTTCGTACTTGTATTTTCTAGCCGAAGATGAGTAAGTTGGAAACAAATTCGAGCACAATAGTCAAGGTCTTGTCTTCTCGAGAAAAGGAAAAGGCCTCTTATCATATAGCAGCATTGATCATCAGGACCTTAAGGCACATTGGCTATCTCAAACCTATATTCATTATAAGTACAGGTTTCCTAACTATGTTTTCCTTCAATGATCTTGAGTTATGTCCTAAGTAAACTGAGAGAGGATTTTTCATTATTAAGTATTAGATTTTGATGTAATAAATATACCTTAAGAAATTAAATCAGAGCAAGAAACATCAAACTGTCATTCGGTGCTTGATCAAGAATTCAAGAGTTTAATCTGGAGTCAGTTCAATTTATAGCTTCACGCATACTTTCTCTAACAAGGTGAACAGAGCGTCTAAAGACAATCTATTGTTACAAAGCTAATTGTTTGGCATCACTCCAAGCCATACAAGAAGTATCATGTTGCTTCCGATATTCTAATATAGTACTGATCTGGGAGGTCTTTAGCTCAGGATAACTTGAGTTTTGGATTTACCTTCCCGCATCCATCGATTTCCATCTGATCTGTTATTGGCGCACACAAATAAAAAAGCATAATCCTGCCTGCATTCCCGAATGTTTAGGCAGAGGGCACACCCACATTTCGTAAGTTATGTTTAAGTCCCATGTAATAGGGTCAAAACGCCTACTAAACCAATCATTTACTAAACGACACTACTTAAATTAGGTTTCCAAATAAGGTGCATCTGAACTAAATTGATTATATTTAATACTTTGAGCTCGTTTGGTCCCTGATTGAAAACTAACTTGCCCATAAGAAATAATCAACACAAATCTTTTGAGAACAGAAGAGTGCTTACAGACAGCTGATAGAAAATTGATGACAACACATTGACATTGATACCACGAAGTATGTTCAACTTCAAAACCAGGTTAAGTGGTCCTTTGATACGAACAGCTTCTCTTCATACAAGTTCGATATTATAAGCTGAGTGTTTGAATGCCGCTGATGGCGTTGCTTACAACAATTTGCAGTCGCCAAAGGTCAGAACCAAGAGACCCCTGCAACCGGTTCCATGTACAAAGTAGAAAATGATTTGCCTACTTAATGCTTTATTTTGTGTTCGTGCTTAGTTTATTGTTATTGTGTCTTTTAAATCACCTCTGTCCTTTGACCATGAGCGCTCATTGGCATGTGGTTGGTGAATGTATGGACAATGCGGAATAATTGCTTCCAGTCATAGGACTAATGTCTTGTATGGTTGTGATATTAGCAACAGGTTGGGTAGCGTTCTATACATATACAGAAGATCGAGATTAGAAAGATTTGATCTTCAATATGCATACCTACTGCTACAAACTCAAGACCGGGTTTTACGGAATTTTCACATTATTTAATGGGAATTCGGACATTGCGTACATTTACCTACATTTTTCTAATTTCATCATTGATCATTCAAATCAAACCTACAATGTTTTTGGTCCTTTATAAAAAATCTTGGTCCTTCCTCTCACAAACTATATCATAACATTTTCTTTATCTAAAACATCAAAATAGCACTTTCTGACCTGTCTCTGTGCTAGTGCTCCCTGAGCTATGCGGTCACGGTATAAATACAAGCAACCCGGAAAGTAATACCGGTTGAGGCACGTAACGTAGGGTCATATGCTCTGGCCTACATGCTTTGCTTTTCCAAAATACTGTTGAACTTTAAATTGGTAAATTCTGTCCTCTCAAAAAATCATGTAATGTCTTTCTTCAAATTTACGTGGATTACCTATTGGCATTACAAAAGTCAATATCAGAATATGTCCGCCTTGAAAATTGTATCCAGCTGTTTATAAATTATTGATGTAAGTTGAAAGTCTCTGACTGAGGTTAAAGGATATAGGCTACTTCATTCACCAATAGTAACATTGTGTATTGTAGGAGTAGCGTTTCTGGTTTCAACCATAATGTCCCGAGAAAATAAAACCGGTACAGGTCAGATGTAGTGTCTGTAGATGATGATAAAGTATGTGTCTTGACGGTTTTCAAAGACTTACTATACAACTACACTACAACTATAGTGAACAGCTGATTGTAATGTGGCAACTCTTTTAGAAGACTGTCGAAGTTTACGTTAATGTTATTTTGTATTAATTTGATGGTCTTCAACGTAAATAATATAAATATAAAGTATTATTGGGGCTAGATTGCCCCAATAATCCTAGTAGGCTTGTGTTGTGGATACTAAATGACTGATATACTTAATACAATACATTACATAGATATATATTTTTATTATACATAGCAAATACCCAGTACACCCGGAACCAATCTTTGTAGATCGTACATACAATTCCAAGGCGGTAAAGATGATATTAGTTTAATGACCATAATCTGCCAAGATTTTTCTTAACTACGGTTTTCAGTCGGACCGGCACTAGTATTTTGCATGCAGCGAATGCCTATCTGACCTCCACAACCCAGTTACTAGGTAATACGATAGCCCTTGATATCACTGGTTGTCAGAATTTCAGGCTTCTAAATACTATAAAGACTGTCAAAATCTCCAAATCACAGCAGGGACCAACAGCTTAGTGAGCTTTTATTTGAATTGACATAATTATTATTTGTGGTTTCATTATTGTTAGTTTTTCTTTTTAATTAACTTCGTTGATCATGGGATGGTTCTAGAATTCTTAACAATTGTTTATCTATTCTCTATAAAATTGATCGATTCTTTACATTCCCTTGAGACAAGCCGCTCTCAATGCCATAATGGGCAGATGGGTGCAGCAACCAAGATCTTGAGGAAAAAAACGATAACAGTAGCTAACGAGCTCAGCAAATTAACACAACTGTACACCGCATTGGTTTGATAGCATAACGTATTATATTCTCACGCAACTGAAAACAATATTATTATGTATGTGTATTGTGGATTGAAAAACTTGATAAAGAACGGCCTAGGCGCGTGCGAGCCAATATCAACCGTTGAATGCCGAGTATTTTTTATCGAACCATTCACGAATAACCGCCACTTGGGACCGTTAACACCTGCTTTGCCTACCTTATACAAACACATGTGATGAAAACGAAGAAATCTCAACAAACTGCCGAATTCCACAATAAACCTTAGAAGTATCTGACATCGACAGTTATAGCATTAATTATACGAAAAATACTTAAAAACCCGATAGTCGAGTTGAAAACTTGAAGTTTTCTTACAGTTATGCCGTTGTGTAAGAGATAACCTGAATTGAGATAAGTCTGTTCGGAACTGAGCCAGCGACGCATGCCGCAAGTAATAACCTAACAGATTATAATATTTGTGTTGGTAATCTTCGGATTCCTATCTCTTGGAGAGACCGTTCTGATTCTGAGTGTCTTAAGTAAACAAAATAAGTTTGTTTGAATGACTTACCGTCCATTAGGTGCTGACGGGGAATGCACCAATTTCACAGCAAAGAGGAACTGTATTGCACACACGAGCAAACAGCAAAGATTCAATGATAGCGTCAACGCACACAACGCTAATGTCACTTCGTACACCACTGCAAACTCCTCGGGAGCACTGGTCGCGGGCGCGGATATCTTCAGCAGGAACAACAACGCCAGAAGGGCCAGCAGCAAGCTGACGAGGCACAACAAGGCCAACGAAGTCAAGGCCTCCTCCGTGGCCGCTCTCGTGCTCCTACTCCTGATAGTTGCCGGGCGAGACGGCGGGATGCCTGTCGCGTTTCCATTCGCGAGCTTCGGGGGAGACGCAACCGGTATGGGGGCGACGACTGACACTGGAGCGAGAGTCGTCGCCGGCTGCGCTCCAGGGCTGACGCTCGCCGAGGTGCCGCCGACGGAGTGCTTTGAAGAGTCCAGGGTTGACACGTTGAGGGGCAGGTGGTGGTGCGGCCGCCGCGGCATGTTCTGGTAGCGGTGGTCGGCATCGTTCGCCGCTGGCGGCCGCTGCGTATGTTTCAACATGGCGCTACTAGCACGCCGAGACTCGCCATCCCGCCGACTGGTTCTCCGGCATTCGGGCCGGTTTTATTGTACGACACAGCGACGCGGGTGCTCGGGCGACGGGCGCGGGACGACTGACGGCGCTTCGTACCTGCGCGCGCGCGTATGTATGTCAATCAAACCGGAGGGCTGCAGGACTGCATCGCAAAGGTAGAAGTAACTGGTAGAGCTTAGGGCGCATCGGTTAACTCATCTACCCCAACAATAGAATAATGGGTGTTTAGTGGCATTATTCTACTCGTTGGTTAAACAAGTGGGCTATTGATTGCAATAATAAAATGTTTACAAAACATGAATTTTTACAGGTCACTATTGTTTGGTGTTAAATGTCACTGTTGTTTGTTCAGTATTTACAACAGACTCATTTGTAAACATGATGTGTTCATCAGATATATTTCGCATTTAAAAAGATTCACCAATGAGTTATATGTTTGTGCATATTCATTCGTACCTAAAGACCAACGTCATTTAGATGAATCTGTAGGCCCAATCGTGGAATTTGTAGTAAAACCGTTGATCACTTAGCACGTTTAAATTCCTCAATCCAAAGATATGAATTGAGGTGATCTGCTAGTTTTAGAATTCTTAGGTGACCTCGGAACTCTAAATCTATCAGATGGATAGATAAATATTCTATTTAATTTATCTGGCATTTCAATCCAGACTTCTTTAGGAAATATTATGTTCACGTAACTATGTATAACAATAACGCAGATATTTCTTAATAATTCTATTAATAATTAATTGGTGTAATACGACGATAAATGACGACCGATGTGGCGCGGCGGGCGAAGGTCCGCCTGCGACGCAAGAGGTTGCGGGTTCGATTCCCGCCTTGGGACAAATGTTTGTACGATCTACAAATATTTGTTCCGGGTGTTCTGGGTATTCCCTATGTATAATAAAAAAATCTATATATGTAATGTATTGTATTGAGTATATCAGTCATCTAGTACCCATAACACAAGCTCTGCTTAGCTTGGGGCTTCATGATGCTGTGTGGATTGTCCAGCATTATTTATTTATTTATAATACACACTCATTAAGTTTGTGGAATGCTGTATACATTGTATATAATAATGATGTTAGAATTAAGCTAGTAGAAACGCTAAATTTTAAAATTTTATTAATATTACCTACGACCATTAATATTGTAAACTAATTTCATAAACAGTTTTTTAATAATAAAACGACATAAAGTTGATCAAGATGTTGCTAAAATACTTTTTATTTAAACATCGATAATTATTTTTACTGATGAAAAATTTAGATTTTTTTGTCCCCTAATAAACAAAACTATCCAATCATACAAAATTCAAACATTATATATCCATTGACTAGTTTTTTTGTAAAACCTTAAAAACATAAGGGATCTCTTTAAAACCAGACTCTAATTGGACCTTTTATTTAAGATTATTTCTGCTTATTATAGAAATGGGCCTACAAAATTGATTAAATCAGTACGAAATATAGCTAGTATCTACGCTATATAACAGATAAAGCTCCTAAATCAAATAAGCGACGTGAGACAGAGACAGACAAATCTGTCTCTCTCTCTCACGTCGCAGATTTTTCACCATCAATTATTTACAAAAATTGGGTGCGTTTACAAAAATTGAAACTCACACACACAAACAGACAGACCCGGAACAACTACCTGTAGGCCTTACAAATATTTTTACCGTGGGGGAATCGAACCCAAGACACGTCGCGCAGCAGTCAATCGGCCAGCCACTGCGCCAATCGCCAATTTTAAAAGTTAAAGCTTCTTTAGGCAAAAGTTATTGGTTCGAGTTATGCTAATGTGACGTCTTACGCCAGACTGACATTTAAGTATTCCAATTCCAAAGTTTAAAGTAAATATTCACTTCAGGCAATCCCCACGAATACATTTTTTTTTCTAACCTAAAACTCTCTGATGACAGCCCTTGAAGACTGTCTATGATTACGTAGAATGCATTAAGAGGGGCGCAAAAAGCTGCAACCATGTACCTGCCTCTTCCAGGCATCAAGTTTACAGTTATCAAGACGCGTTCATCTTCACCGTCTTAAGTACAAAACGACATAAAGTTGATGTTGCTAAAATACTAGATACTTACCAAGTTTATGTGAATTATCTATCGTCAATTAGTACACAAGTTACATTGCCCATTAACTGGTCGCTCTAACTGTTGTTTCATTAACTTCCTAATAACTAATGGCCGCTTAGGACGCTTTGGCTTTTTGCAGTTCTTCTCCAGATAAACTTTAACTATACCAAATCTCACACTCCTCGTATCGCGCATACACTGACCTCATTGGTGATATTCTTCAAAAAAGTCAGATGCGCAGTACTGTCAACCAGCGTGCGTGTATGACCAGATGTAAAAACTTTATCGAAGTAAAAGGAGTAGCTATGTAAGGATCGTAGCGATCATGTAAAAATGGGACAAGCCCGTCACACTGTACCCAAACCACTGCAACTCCTGAAAACCAGAATCAACAGTAGTCACCATCAGAAAGGATGATGATGTGTATGTATCCTAGCGTGTATTATTCTTAAAGAGTGATACGAAGCTTTTGCTTCACGTATGAAAATATAGATAACACAATAATACCAGCCTGTTCCTGCCCCACTACAAGGCAAAAGCCATTTCTCATACAGAGAAAACACGAGCATTAATCGTCATGCTAGCTCAAGACAGGTTGGCGATATCAGACTAATAAGTTCAGGTTTCCTTACGATGCTTTCAAATCATTGTCAAGATAAACTTAGTTACAATTGTACTTTTTAGTTACAATTTGAATTTACCTCGTGCATGAGAAGCGGCCTTAACCAATGGCCAATCATGACAGTTACTTAATTAGTACTTAATCATTTAATTGTATTTTTATTGCATTTTAGTTGTAACTATACGTTTCTAAGTACCAAGGCTTGATTAGAATTCTCGTTCGGAGTAATCGTAATTAGCGATTTCCAGCAATTGCTTCTCACTAAGTTATTGCAATAAGTTTTGGACAGGCGACTAAGGCATCATACTATTAGAAAAGTTCACTTCATCATCTTTTATTAACTCATTAAAGTACCTAATTCAAACACTGTAATATTGCAAAGAAAGCAGAAGGCAATATCATTCTTGATATTGCCATTATATATAATCCACGCACACCTAAATATGACCATACAATGGTGGATTACGCGCGATTAAGTGTAAAGAGGTAATTTAGGCCTCGACAAAAAAATAACAAAAGCTTGCTTGAGGATGCACTTTTTTTCTTTTTTGATCCGAGGTGGAAAATCCTCATGGATGTCCTGCGCCCTGGGGTTGAGGATGTAATTGACGTGACTAAATCTCTAAACTTTCTGCTGAATGCAGATATGCACAGGAAAAAAAAACAAACATGCATTACAAGGATCGTCGTTTGCTCACTATAATTTCTCAAATATTAAAACATCTTCGCTGCAACATCTTCCTCGTGTCCAACGAAACAGGAAATCAACGCATAATGGACGATTTTATGATAACAACAACGTGAACGTGTGTCAACGAACTTGTGAACAAAATGAGCTCTTTTAGCGAAATGCCTGCTTTAGGTGAAAATATCGGTCACAAATAACTTTTTAAAAATAATATATTATACCTAATTACCTAAGCTGCAAAAAGTCTAAGAACATTTTATTATTATTATATGGTGTATTAAGAGGATGCATCCTAAAAGTTGGCAACGTCGTAAATAGCTGTCAAATATTTACCTGTTTCGATTAATTTGGAAATAATACTGTATGGAAATAAGAAATTTGGCTAACCAATTGACTAGAATATTAATAATGAATTGCAATTATAACATTGAATTTGATGTTGTACCCGTTTTAGGTGAAAAAAAGGCATTTGGAAAGTTACCAAATACTTTTTTACATCTAAAACTAACTATTCGGTGTTACGATATTAATTATTGCAATTCATAATCAATATTCTAGTTCGCTA
Organism: Phlogophora meticulosa; assembly: GCA_905147745.2. Lineage (NCBI taxonomy): Eukaryota > Metazoa > Arthropoda > Insecta > Lepidoptera > Noctuidae > Phlogophora > Phlogophora meticulosa. Next base: position 14,117,865 of record LR990531.1, on the reverse strand, counting down.
GTTAGCCACATTTTTTATTTCCATACAGAAATATTATCAAATTAATCAAAACAGCGAAATATTTGACATCTATTTGCGACGTTGCCAACTTTCAGAATAAACCCTCTTAAGGAGGTTAAATTTCTAAAAGCATTTAAATATAAGCATATTAATAGTTGAACTAATTGTATGGGAAAAATGCGGGAGTTTATGTTTGGTTTGCAATGAGTCAATGACATAGCTAAAAAACTTACAAACTCACGCCTTTGTCCCATGGGGGCCAGAAACTATAGAACACTAAGAACCTTACATACTGATTTTGTTTCATTTATTTCATACATACGAAGCAAAAGGAGTATGTAAAGATCGTAGCAGGTGGCGTTCTGTAGTTTCTGGCAAGAAGGCGTGAGTTTTATGTAAGTATGTTCCTATTCCTAAGGATGATAAGTAATAGTACTGTCCTTAAAAATTCTGATTGGTCCAAAAGTTGTATTACTCAAAAATACTGGACACGTATTTTTTCTTTTGTCACGTAAACCAAAAATGACGAAGATATAGTGCGTTGAATTTGCGCGTGACGTCACGCCGTGCTACAGTTTTAACGTAACAGTGACGTCATAAGCCCCTTCTGAACTTTGATGTGCTATATCATTGTCACTTTTTATTGATTTGAGTAAGCAAAAAATTCGTATCCAATATTTTTTGGTAATCTTACTGACGGACATATATTTTATTTTATATTTTACCTAGGACACATCCCTATTATAATATTACGTATTCCTACATTTAATTATTTATTTAATTACATGCAAACCGTATGTCAGCCACATCTGTAATTCTTATTTTAAATATGAATTAGTGTTTAGGTCTTTTGCCAATTATTTATTTAACATCTAAGGAGGTCCAAAGGCTCAACAGTACCTATTTAAACGACTGACATTTACTTACCTACTTACATGACCTTTGTTTCCAAACTAGAAATGGATGACATTTAACGCCATTCAGATATAGCAATTAATTAACAGCCAATATACATTTAAAAGTGAATAAACTCACGTTTTTTTTCTTTTGGGGTAGGTACTCTCTCTTGTAGGCAGAACACACAGCAGAAAGACACAGATACGAGAAATTATTTGTTTTATGTTATTGATATTACGAGCATAATGTTATAGCAATCCAAAATCTGGATTAGCAACGTTGGCTTTTAGAAAAAGACAACCTATAGAGAATTAATGCAAAATTCAAGCCTAGCTGGCAATTTTAAGAAAAAAATGCAAGGTAAACTTTAACAGTAATGATGATCAGTTGATATAGTTGCCGGCATCTAACTTAAGCTCTCGGTGGAGTGGTGGAAGTTTGGATGCGCGTCGTATTGTCTCAGGAGTAAGGTCCAAACTTGCTTAAAGTAATAGGATGAGATTTTTTAAAAGTATCACCAAATTAGATTTAAACACATATGGACACAATCATGCTTTTAGATGACGTCTGGTACATAATGGTGTCAGTGGGGTGAGCACGGCTAATGTGACATGGCTTGAGTCAAACATTATATCACAGTTTATACGAATACCACCGTAATAATTTACTGTCACAAAAAAGCAATAAAAATGTGATAGTTCAGACTTTTTGATACATGGTATAAAGAGCAAAAATAAGAAATTACTTACATACCACTTAAGTTCTTACATAGAGCGAACTAAAAAAACCTTCGCTAATTTTCTATAGTATTGACAAAGAAGCTGGTTCCTTCCGAGCCCACCCATGGCACGTGCACACCTGTCGGGCAGGTGCACGTGTATCAAGTTATCACAAAAAATATCTAGCGCCTGCAACGTGTGCCTTGGAACATGCGCTTGCGTCGGCAGGAAAAAGACGTTGACCAAATGGCACGGGAGTTGAAAGGGAAATTAACGCGTTGAACGCCAAATGACCGACAAACAATACTTCTTCTATTGTATCTCGTTGTTTGGTAGTTATGGTGTTATTTAAGCTAACGCGCTTTTAACTAAAATATGTGATAACTTTAATAGCAAGCCAGCTCTGTTGAATTTTTCTATCGAATGCCTGACCTGCTTTGTTTCTTCAGTTCTGTAGGTTGAAGTTGCCCCACACTAGGAATTTCTCCTGTATCGTGGGCGCGTTTACAAACATTTAAATTCACATACACAAACTGCCAGACGCGGTACAACTACCTGTAGGTCATACAAATATTTCTTCCGTGCGGGGATCGAACCCACAACACGCGGCGCAGCAGCCGAAGGCCAACCACTGCGCCAACCGTGTTGTCAAATTGGTACTTCACCATATTAAAACCCACCCGGTAAGACGCCAGGCCCAAACCACTAGGCGTGCAGGACTAAACTTTTTCTAAAATACCAACCTCATAAACAAAATGTACTAGATAATTTTATTGCCTGACCACTCGTCACTCAAGTTCCCTTTAGTTTAAACACGCAATAAAATGCCACAATATTGCACTGTGGGAAAGAAGCGCAGCCCAAACCGCAGCCAACAATGGCGTAACGGGATATTAAAATATTATGTTTACCTGCCCTGGTATATTGACCACAGCCGTATACTGTTACTAACATGCCAGTTTTATCCTCGTCAACGGACTTTGCTCCAAAACCTGAAGGTTTAGCTTGCAATTTTTGACGAACAATGTGGCGCGGCGGGCGAAGGTCCGCCTGCGACGCAGGAGGTGGTGGGTTCGATTTTCGCCTTGGGACAAATGTTTGTACGAGAAACAAAGATTCTCAGGGAAGATGTTCCGGGTGTTCTGGGTATTTCCTATGTATAATAAGAAATATCTATCTATGTAATGTATTGTATTAAGTATATCAGTCATCTAGTACCTATAACACAAGACTAGACTAGATGATGCTGTGTGGATTGTCCAGCATTATTTATTTATTTATTTAATGATATAGCTAAAGTACTTATATGGTGACAAACTATCCGAGAACACACTACGTGTTTACTTTATCGATTGCGTTAACGTCATCGTTCACTTACGTTAGGGGTAGATCGAACGTTAAGCTACGCTTGTTGAGGTCCATCGATGGGTGACGATACCTAAATTACATTCAAAGACGCCACCGTACCTAGGTTTAGTCGTTGGTCCCGGCTTACTGGGTTGTGGAAGTCAGATAGGCAATCGCTCATTCTAAAACACTGATATTCAGCTGCATCTGGTTAGACTGGAAACCGGAACCAACCTAGTCGGGAAATGGCTAGGCAGATTTATTGCGTTTGATTTATTGCCACCGAACTTTTAATTTTGTATGTTAATCTAGTACATAGTAGGATTAAGTTGGAGAACTAGACAGTGCCTATACTTAAACCGTTTCGTTAAAAGCCCAAATTTCAACTATCATAGTAAGCCTAGGTATACCTATCTATCTACCTACTAGGTACTCTTATTTGCATTGACCTCATCCATATTCAAATCCATATTTCCATTTGATGTTAAATTTTACTTAAAGAAATATAAACTTTGCTTAAATCTAAATTAAACTGAATTTACAATGACTCGTGCAATTAAAAAACTTAAAGTTACGAAAACCGTAGCGCAAACTAAACTTTACGTGTGGGTGTTAACGTTCTATTTTCCAAAAGCACGTTGTTTACGTGTCACGCCATTGTTTACAGTTGCGGAAGCAAAGTTGTAAACGCAGGATAATCATTCGAACACAGTGTCAAGGCTTTAAAAAAGAAATAAGACCTTAATTATCAAAGGTCTTCATTTTGCTAATAAATACACGGTGTGCATAATTGTGCGCATGTCTTCTTTGAAATTCCTAGAAGTACGAGTATGTGTAGAATTTCATTCATAAAAGTGCAATCATATTATAGAATCGAGTTTCAACTGTTTGCTCTTTGTAACATTAGAAACTGGATCAGATATCAATTAAATGTTTTAGTAAGTGTTTTTACAAGACATTTGCCAATTTAAATCGACAGACTGCTGGTTAATTTAAATGTAGGTAGTAACTCTCCGTAAAAAGATAAAACAATGAGATGAATCTACTTCATCATCAGGCTATATTAGTCCACTGCTGGACATAGCCCTCTCCTAATGAGCGCCATAGCGCCCTATCTTCAGCTTGCCGCATCCAGCATCTTCCTGCAGTCTTTCGCAGATCGTCATCCTACCTAGTCAGAGGGCGTCCATTTATATTTATTTTGAATCTACTTAAGACGTATAAATTTGCATCCCATGCTACTAAAACCATAATACTATCATCTGCCTAGTGTTTTCCCAACTATGTTGGGTCGTATTCCAGTCCGTGGAGCGACTGACTGTCTAACCTCCACAACCCAGTTACTGGACAATACGATACCTGGTACCTTGGTAAGACTGGACGTCAGATTTCGGTCTTCTGACTGCCCTCGCGCACGGCTGTCAAAGATCTACAAATGACAACCGGGACCAACAGCTTAACGTACATTCCGAGGCATGGAAGAGTCTCGATATGTAATGAATAGCCACCTGTCCATTGACTGACCTTGATCCTCGATCGACCAATTCGGGCTTTTATTTCGCCATGAGCTCCTATTCAATAAAATGTCCATGGTATCATAAATTATAAAATGTCAATATTGTAAAAACAATATTCTTTTTATTATTGAAGTGAAACTTCTTTATCAGGGTTGGAAAAAAAGTTTAGTGTAACATTTTTTCGTTACGCGTCACATTTTTCCGTTACGCGCCATCTTTTTCTTATCCCTACCACGCGTGATTCGAAGTATACTTTCTCCAGCGGAGTAGGGATTGATAAATGTCTCCAATGTATTTTGCGGCCCGTGTTGAGTAGTTACATTTTTGAAATCCAGGTGGCGATTGCATCGACAAGAAATATATAATAACGACATCAATGATAGTATTAATTCTATTACAATTAATGAAATTCAATAATAATCTTTGTAGTAATAAGCTAAAATGAAATAATTGTAGAATTTGTATTTATGTCTATGATAATAAAAGCCTTTTATTAAACTTTATCTAATTTAACTTTATTGAACCAATTTCTGTAAAGTTGCATATAGTAAATTATTTTTTGAAAAATAACGTCATACAGAAGTTTCACTTCTTACGAGTGTACGCTAGTACACGCACACATTTTTTTAGTATTTTAGACGGTCCGGTTCCTGTCTTTCCGCTAGATCCCGACCCGCGACGATCTAAGCAATTGGATCCAATCAAATTTAAGAATGGTCATGGCTCGTACGAACTTCATTCTAAGGATTCGTACTAATCTTTTTATCAATTGTCAACTGAAGTTATTTTGACGGCCAAAACGCCGCAACATAAAAGGCGTACCAAGGTCAAGTCTATTTTTAATCTTATCCGAGAGTACAACAGACAGACCAGAGGCACCTGTGTAAAGAGGATAACAGTCGGCACTAGGACTCGGGCAGAAAAGTGTTTGTGAGTGAGTACCTAGTGGACGTACCATATTTTCCTTTTCTCAACATTAATTCCTAACCTAACCTTAACATAAAATCCTCTTGGAACGGAACTGAGCTAAACTCCTGTTATTTTGTTATGAGCATTTGTTTGTTTGAATGTGTAATAGGTACCAAAAGTTCTTTCTAAACTACTTGAAGGATTTTGATGCGATTTTTAGCATAATTTAGGAAATTTCTTGTAGAAGGCTTAGGTGTGGGGGTGAATTCCAGGTTAAGCAGATAATTTACGTACCAGTTTTCTCAGTATTTCAATTAGTCCCGAAAAAATATCTTTAAGTAGGTATATTACGTAAACATTAGAAGACCCTGAATTTAAAAGCAAGTGTTTTTCTTGTGATTACAATCACTTTTTTTTACTTAAAACCGCGGTGACCTGTAATAACGATCAGAATATTAAAAACTAGTAAACTACCTAATCAGGGAAACCCGAAGTATTTTGCTTATAGAATACCGTAAGTAAGTAGTACCTAGTTATGAAATACATTACTCCTTAAGTATTTTTAGGGGTGTATTCTAAAAAGCTAACCGAATGTTCGTTAGTGTAGGCCAACCTACACTAGTATTCCAAGGTCCACCCAACTATTTTCTATCCTTTTTATAGATACGAAATCGAATACCTAAAGTCCTAAACATTAAGATTTAGGGTGGCTATTGGTACCGAATCCCTTGTTGACCATCTAAACTAAAATACGTGTCATCTCTTTCCTTTTTATGAAACAAGAAAAGGACGGGCATTTTAAAATAAAAATCAAAATTAAAAGTTTTTATTCAAATTAGGCTGAGAATCAGCACTTTCAGAACGTCAAAACGTTTAGGTACATAAGACAGTCCCCCAAAACGCCCACCCTTCACCACTTTCTAGTGTTTTTGCTGGGAAGAAGTGGCGGAACAAACTCCCCTGCAACAGATCTGTCTGATCAGTTTGAGAACTTGAATGTACGAGTATACCTACAACATGAGTAAACAAATAATAATATCAATCATTACATTAAATTAAATAACACCACATGTGAGCACACACAAAATTGCAAGAGCTGTCAATTTTAGTTGAATTGAAACTTCCTAATAATAATAGTTGACATTTTAAAAGGCAGACAAAAACAAGGTCAAGTTCAAGGCGTAAACTAATTTGACATCTCTAACTTAGAACATAACTATCGCTGTCCTTTTCTCGATCTCTATCTGTCAGAAAAATATATCAATTCTCTAAGTTATGTTTAGTTTATGAACCAGATAATCGGTGCCATTGTTTTATTACGCACACCACATCAAATGTTATCATTAAAACAAAATTCTGCGCATAGCAAAACGCCACAAGTTGTATTTGTTACATTTACGAAATAGGTATCTACATATTTTGACAGACAACGATGGGCAAAACTGACCGACTTTTGACCTTCGAGAGAGAGAGAAAGAGAGACTAGATACTGTACACATTAGCCAATATTCCAGGAAAGCTAGTAGCTACTGGTGTTATGTGTTATACCCAGTCGTAACATGTTACATAAGCTACAGCTACAGAGGACGTTGTCCGCACGTCAACCAAAAACTTGCATCTTATGTAGGGACGCCATGATTATTCCCTGGTAAAAGACAAATAACAGATAATAGCTCCTAACTGAAGGACCAGATGTTGATCGTTTTTCTATCTCCCTCGACCCTCAAGATCTTGAGTTCTGGACTAACGTGAGACTGGACTACCTTCTATTTTATTACCAAATTAACACTATTTACAAATTACTGTCCTATATATGCTAATATTTGACATTTCTCGGGGTCCGAACCTGTCGAGGAGCCGAAGCCAACTCACAGAATTTCTTTAATAACCTTTTTTTATGTTGAGGTTCATGAATCAATACTTTTTGCGAAAATTACAAATTGGAAAGGTATGTCTGACTTAAATAATTTAATTTAATTTTCTTGTTACCATGACAGAGTACCATCGCACTATTAATTGATTGAGCATTATTCGATCGCTTATCAAAGGTTCACTACTAACTCAACCGCCATACAACCCCAACACTCAACATACATGAAGTTACATGTTGCGTAAATAAATTATCTTTTAACTACTGACTCACCACTTAACTCCTGTAGCGGTGATTGCAGTACTCACCTCGTAATATTCTGTCCGAAACTAAGAACAACGCCTGGTAACCCTACCAGTCGGTCGCGTGTCACAAGGATGGCTCTAAGAATGCTGCTGATCCTGTTAGCAGTGGCTCTATCAAGCTCTATGTAATAATTGCCTTTAATAAACGTATGGGGGCTACGTAATGTACAATACCATAAGGGGTGGGTAGTGTAGAGCAGGTCTTTGTGGTGTGGATGGTGGGAACCAAAAATAGTTGTCATGTTATATGATTAATAGGTTAAAAACGTAACAAATAGATACCTTTTTGCTATCGGGGGGAAACCTTCAAAAGGCGCCTGGACTTTTGGGGAAAAGACCAGGGAGTGTGGGATTCTTACCTCGCTAAAACTACCCCGGTGATCACCATCAGCACATGGAAGGGGCCCCGTTACCTCTTAAGAGACCACTCCGGGAACCCCTCTGTGCAACGCCTGTTAGGGCACATCCCTAAGGAGACGGTTGAGATGTCTCCCCTGACCCTCGCTGTGCACGGCGACACATGATCACTATTCCACCGTCTTCCCTAAGGTCATTCGGATTTCGGAACAAATAGATACCTAATCTTCTATTGCGGAAATAAACAAACTCATTGTTGTTTTTTTTCTGAAAAATTGTTTAGTTTTTACGTACCAAGACAGATAGAAACCATTGCTGTAACCTTGGTTGAAGGTTGAACCAGCTTTTGTGTGCTTATTGTCATGCTTTGTGGAAATTAATTGGCGAATAAGAAGTTGGCCATATCAGACTTATATTAATTTGAGACATATTAAGCCAAAAAAAAGAATATTTAGGGGTGGGTCACTCTTATCATTTAGGGGTATGTAAAACAGATGTTGGCTAATTCTCAGATCTACCCGATATGGACACAATATTTCATATAAGTAAATCGGTCCAGCCATTTCGGAGGAGTTTGGTAACAAACATGGCGACACGAGAATTTTATATATTAGATAAGTCCAGGTTGTTCGCACGATCGAAGCTTACCGGGGTTGCAGGATGTTTGAAAGAGTTACCGTGATGATATCCCATCCTAAAAAAAAAGAAATTCTTCCGCACGATGTTTTCCATCACCGAGTTCAGTGATGTCTAAGATAAACTTAGAAAGTACCATTTGAATTAAAAAAAGACACATTAGGTGACTTTTTGCCCGCATTTGAACCCAGAACCTCGAGCATGAGAGTTGAGGCCTTAACCACTGGTCCACTAAATCAATTTTGACTAAATTGTTTCATGTTAAAAACACTTGTTCATAATATACTTATTCCTTGCAATAAAATGATTTTGATTCTGCAGTGCTATTCTATCATATATTATATTCTATCTAAAAATCTTCCCGTGAAAATAGAGGAGAAGTGAATCCGAAATAAGACTTCATCCCATGCCGATGCTGGGGATTGACAGTTTACTTTACCTTTTCACGGACTGACTGATTCTGATTTCCACACATACATAAAGTCACGCTTTCTTCCCATGGGAGTGGGTAGAAACCACAGAACACCACCCGCGACTATCCTCACATACTCCTTTCGCTTTCGATCTAGTGCAAATCAACAAAAATACCTACATTAAAATTTTCAAGTTAATCTTATGTCCACTTTCATTATTAATTCACCATATGTAAACAAGCACGTATCCAAGCTAGATATATGTACCTACATAAAACAGTGGCAAAAATTGATAACATCGTGATCCTACGATTACAAATATTACGTAATAAGCAATAACATGAGATATTGAATGAACAAACAGACGAATCTTTAGTTAATACTCCACTGTGTAGTGGTATAGTTATTGTGACAACGGAATTCCTATAATTTGCAAAAGTGGCGTGAGTCTTGTATAATGTATTTATTAGTATTTAAGGGGTTCGTGGTTACATAAAAATAGCCACACGGGTTTTCCGAAGGTTAAGCTACGCTTGCCTAGGTCAGTATGTACATGGGTTACCGTTCGTAACATATTGAGACTCCTCCATGCCTCGGTAAGCACGTTAAGCCGTTGGTCCCGGCTGTCATTTTTAGATCTTAGACAGTCGTTACGGGTTAGAAGCCCGAAAGTTTGACAACCAGTCTTACCAAGGGGTGTCGTGTGGCCCAGTCACTGAGTTGGGGAAGTCAGATAGGCAGTCGCTCCACGTAAAATACTGGTATCCAGCTGCATCCGGTTAGACTGGAAGCCGACCCCAACATAATTGGGAAAAGGCTAAGCAGATGAGTATTTAAGGGGTTAGTTTTAAATACACATACTACTTTTTCTAACTCTTTTCTTTTCTGATTCATTTCGTTGCGGGATCCAAGACAGTTGAATCGTTTCTCCGGGACTCGTCGGGCTTCATTGTCTCTACGCTTTTCGCGGTGGTCGCCACTGTTGATTCTGGTTTGCAGGAGTTGCAGTGGTTTGGGAATAGTTTGGCGGGCTTGTCCCGTTACTGTCTCAAATCCGTTCGTATGGTTTACTCAAACTGCCGACAAACTGTCCTGTAGTTTGGCAGAAGATTTGTGAAATAACTGTAACTTTTGTTCATTTTCTTCTTCTCTTAGCCTAGCCTATATTGTCCCACTTCTGGGTAGAGGCCTACATAGCCTTCCAGTCCTCTATCTATGCGGTTGTCTCCGGCCAATCTTTTGCAAACGCGTCTAAGTCGTCACGCCAGCATTTTCTAGGTTTTTTTATCAGGCTTCCTCTAGCATTGTGTGACCTAAACGGTCACACACACACACGGCACGATACTGAGTTCTTCCTTCACTAGGTCATACACAATTAATTGTTACAAGCGGGAATCAAATCTCTGATCCAGAGCACAACTCGCATTCATTACACAAACGTGATGTGTGTCAGAACCACTCGACCAAGTACAAATACCAAGTCGGTACTACGTTTTAGATTCCTATACCAACTGCGTAAGTTCGAGTTGATAAAAATATTCAACTCTCAAAATATTTACTTGGTCCCGTTGTTCTGACACATCCAAACGAAGCGAAACGAGCTGTGAAGACATAAAGTATAAAAAAGAATGCATGACAACATCAGCTCTGTCTAAAATAAATAATAAAAAGGAACATAAAGTACTAGCAAGCAAAGCAAAGCAAGTATTTAGCACTGGCACAAAATATTAAAACAAAGAAAATTTAAAATAGGAAAACTAGTATACTTAATTATAAAAAAAACCATTAAGTTTTACCATACATTTTTCGAAGATTAAGTTTGGCAACATAACTGCATTTATTATTAGAAGAAGGTATTATAACCTGTTTTCCTAATCTTTTTAGGCGAATAATGGACGTAATTGTGATCGGGTGCGGGGCTGCCGGCATCTCGGCGATGAGGAAGCTGCACGAAGCTGGTCTTCAGGTCTTGGGCCTTGAAGCCGGCAACAGGGTCGGCGGCAGAGTCTGCACCACCGAGTTTGCTGGGAAGGCTATTGATATCGGCGCTGCATGGTAAGATAATGCTTCAAAATAATATATCTTCTATTGCTTGAATTACAGAAAACTGCGCGTTTATCTTGGAGTTCTTCAAGGTACGAATAACAAGACCATTTTTTTTACAGCAAAAGCCTCTTGGATCTTCGAAGACAATGGTTTTTATGAAGGGAATTCGACTTTCCCTTCTCACTCCCATCGTTTCTGCATTCGAGTTCTAATCTCGATACGATAAAGAAGGAGTGCCAGGGTAACCCGTGAAGCCGTTTTTTTGTAGTTTTTATGTAATTTTCAGCTCAGTATTAAGTAATACGTTGTCTACAAAAGAAAATATTCACTATTATCCAATCACAATATCCCACATTACTGTGTGGAAGAGACATCGACGTAGAAACTGATATCATGAGTTCAGAACAAAATTCCTGAAACTTCAAAAAAAAAAAAAAAAACATCTGTAAAAGTGATGTACTTACTGAACTCATGGTTACATCAGTTTTTGAGTCGATTTCCGTTCCATCCTGTTTAATAATTATTATCAATACAATAGGGATGTGTCCTAGGTAAAATTAGGTCTATTTAGTCCGTCAGTAAGATTACCAAAAAATATTGGACACGTATTTTTTGCTTACTCAAATCAATAAAAAGTGACAAAGATATAGCACATCAAAGTTCCGGAAAAGGGGCTTGTGACGTCACTGTTACGTTAAAAGTGTAGCACGGCGTGACGTCAAGCGTAATTTCAACGCACTATATCGTCGTCATTTTTGGTTTACGTGACAGAAGAAAAAATACTTGTCCAATATTTTTGAGTAATCCAACTTTCGGACCAATCAGAATTTTTAAGGACACTACCCTATACTCCGAAATAATATGATATTATTTACTGTGCAAAAAAATGTAAGACAATGTGAATTGCCGTGGCGCATTTCGCCTTAAGCACAGTAATCCTTAATACAGACTATATTGCCTAAAATGATTTTGAGGCCATTAATATATCTATTGGCAAAGACTTTACACTTCCATAATTATTGCAACCATAATTTCTTGTAACTTTCAGGTGTCACGGAGAGAAAGACAACGTAATCTTCGAAATGGTGAACCCACTAGGACTTCTGGGCAGATCAGACCCTGATACCAACTGGTACGTGCGGTCTAACGGAGACCTGGTGCCTGAAGACAAAGCTAATGGCATTCTGAAGGCTTTGGACGATGAGGTGGAGAGAGCTGACAAAAGCGCCAAGCGATCAATTTCGGAGTGCGTGAGGGACGCGTAAGTCATGAACATTGTTTTTATGAACTTTACTATATACACATAACGATACATTCTCCAACGGGATAAGCAGAGGTGCACCAATACCCAAGTTTCACTACTTATGTTTAAGTCCCATGTTATAGTGGGCGATTACGTGACCAACCGGGTAAAAACCCAGACTGCCAACTGCTACTGAGCAATTCCAGATAGAAAAACCCAACAGCTCTTAGTCTAACCCCGGAATCGAATTATGATTGGGACCACTAGACCAACAAGGCAACTAATACAATGAAAGATCGTAGTACCAAATTCCTTGTTTAAAAACAAAACTTAATTTTTTATTTCAACTTTTTCTCTCATCTATAACAAGAAAGTCTATTTTTCCAAAAATGCATATTTTGTCTACATGTTTTTTAAACAAAATTGCGACTCCAGGATACATAGGTAACCTTAAAAACGACGATATCTGGTTCTAAAACCCACAGCCCAATGGTTACATGGACCAACACCACACGCCGAGCTTACAACTAAAATAGCCTAACTCAATTTTCAGAGCCAAGGCTAACGGTACTCTGAAAAAAGATCCTGAGCTATCAAATTCGTTCGTCGAATGGTTTGAAAGAAACAATCATTTGGGTGGCCAAGACGACCCGAAGAGAGGCAAGTCTTTAAAAGTGCTTGAGGAATTCTGGAATTCTGAAGGTGACCCTTTCTTGAACTGGAATGGAAGAGGGTACAAGATTGTACTTGATGTCTTGACGGTAAGTTAGTCTTTTCTTTTTTCTCGGAATATTCTGCTGTTGTTCTTTAGCCTGGGTACAACGAAGGGCTGTGACGGACTCTTGCCCACAACTAAACCTTTTCTTTGCGATAAACTCGCATTCAACGTTATTATTTTTCTGGTGTTGGATTTAGGGGAAGACATCACTGTCATCAGGTACTTTCCTAAAGGCCGTAATGGACCAGTGGTTAACCACTGGTCCATTACGACATAAGAATCCTAAAACCATCTGATTACGACCTCTAAATTCAAGAATGGACGGCTGACTTTATTGCAGGCTAGACAGCAACAGCAACTTGGTGTCTCTGTATTATATCTGCAGATCTTGATTGTGATAAAAACAAACCTATTAGATACTTACTCATGTTATAGGTAGCCACGAGCCCGAACGGCAGGTTTCCTATCTAAATTTATGGCCTATAATTGCCCTTTTAGGGGTAAGAGGAACTCGGTTTAAAGTTCGTCATCCACCATTTGAAAAGGTGGGCTAATTCTGGACGGTTTTTGTTGGGTTCTTTTGTACAAGTGTGTTTAATCGCGCGGATAACTTTATCATCGCGATCTAGGATACGTTGGTTTAGTTCGTATATCACGGGATAGATGTCACTTTTGTAAAATTCATAAAGGTGTACCTTTATTAATTTTTACTCCTTATTTTCCAGAACAAATACCCCGACCCGTCCAAGGAGATACCCCTACAGATTCTTCTCAACAAAGAAGTGGAGAACGTTAGATGGGGCATCACCCAACTCAATGTAGATCCTAGCAACCCGCTAGTACAGGTCAAGTGTAAAGATGGAAGCTTGTACGCAGCCAAGAGTGTTATAGTTACTGTGTCTGTTGGAGTATTGAAGGAGAGGTAATAAATCATTTCTCATTATATTTATATGAATTAATGACATTCCGTCCTTGCCGCCAAGGCCCGTCGCGATGACCCTGATAAATAATATATCTATGAGATCTATCTCGTCCCTTTGCTGTCCTCTCAGCAATGCAATAAGCCGAGGCTCGTAACCCGCAGGGAGTGCCTATAGCCAGTGGTCGCTAGATTTTAAGTTTTTACGCCCTGGCTGGAGGCCTTAATTTTAATTAAGTCCCCACAGGAAAGTCCGGTTAAGCAGTCCGGTTAACCCTGAAGGTTAAATTACGAGATGTCACTTTAGAATGAATATTAACCTTAACAAGTCTAAATAAACGAGAGATTTGCATGAAAACTAAGTACCTATAGCAAAAACACACCAAGTGTGCAAACCGCACCGCGCATAAAAAAACACCAGTGTGGGTTGTCAGAAGCCCGAAAGTCTGACAACCAATACTACAAACCGGTATCGAGTTACCCAGTAGCTGGGCTGTGGAGATCAGATAGGCAAGTTGCTCTATGTAATTGCTGATATTCAGCTGCATCCTTTTCCTCACCCAGTTACCCTACTTGAAAGCCGACCTCAACATAGTTAGGCAGATGATGATAACAAGAATCTAAGAGCTATATGCAGATCGACTGTGATTAGAGAACACTTGAACACACACAACGTACATTAAATTCCCATTCATTCATTCTTCCCCATTTTTTTTAAGTTGAATGAACTTCTCGGTACTAAGTTTCCTGAAAGAAATTGTCTTTTTTTAAACAAGATTCTAACAAAGAGGTAGGTAAACAAATCGTCCAACCCACTCTCTTGACTCATCATGCATTAAACGCCTACAATCTTGTTAAAACTTTAAGTAAACAAAATTAACAACGGTAATGCTTAGCGTCATAACTATTTAATGCGCTCGCGCTAGACATATTTCCGTTGCACACCATCCATAAATAAGCACTTTAACTGTCCATTAAGCCAGGATAAGACGCTGAACTGAAATACTTACCTACTTGCAATATTCAGTAGTAGGAAATACTACCGGAAAATATTCCAACGTGTAGGTACTTAAGTTTAGGTAGGAAGAATCTATTTAATAATTTCTTGTAAATTTGACGTAAAAAAGTGTATTTTAATGTCTTATTGACTTTGTCCTATACAAAGTCAAATAATTAATATCGTTTTTGTATAAAGTGTCAGTCTTGTATGTTTATGTTATGATCCGTGTTTTGAAAGTTTAGGCACCTGTCTATTATAACCTTCCTAACTAATTATATTTTACATGCGTTTACTAAGCGTTTATTAATAAGAGTGGCTAGTGGCTACCTAGGCCTACCTAGGCCTAGGCCCTTTAGGATTTAGAGAAATAAAACCATAATTTCTTTACAGACACGAACAACTCTTCTACCCGCCATTGCCAGCAGAAAAAGTGACCACAATCCAAAACTTGGACATGTGTGTCCTGGACAAGATTTACGTCGAATTCGAGACACCTTGGTGGCCCAAAACTCCAGCGAAGTTCACTCTGCTATGGCGGGATGAAGATAAGGCCCAATTCGGAGCTAAGGACCAATGGATCACAGAGATCTTTGGCCTTTGGACCGTGGATCATCAGCCTAATGTCCTGCTAGCCTGGATCCAAGGGAACGGAGCTAAGACGATGGAGA
Source organism: Phlogophora meticulosa (assembly GCA_905147745.2). NCBI lineage: Eukaryota > Metazoa > Arthropoda > Insecta > Lepidoptera > Noctuidae > Phlogophora > Phlogophora meticulosa. The sequence goes on along the minus strand of LR990531.1, from coordinate 14,102,301 downwards.
AGCTTAGCGTTGAAGAAGTGCGGGCGGGAGTTCAGAAGTTACTTGACATTGTTTTCAAGAAGGAGTTTGATGTTTCGCCGATTAAGAATATTTTGAGGTAACTTTACCTGTTGCATGACATTAACTTTAACATGGCCCTGCAAGGGTCTGTAACATTAACTACTAAAAAACATCTAAGGTGAATGGCAAAATAAAAAGAAAATACCTAGGTACATTGCATTTATCCTGATCCGCTGAAAGAATTTCTACTTTTCCTTGGCCTCTGATGAAAAAGTTCAGCTCAGGCTTCTTCTATACATCCAAAGTTTAAAGGTCTTATAAATTCACATACCTACACCGTTAATTTTAATATTTGTCTACCGTTTCAGATCACAATGGGCCTCGAACCCCCTGGCACGTGGGTCCTATGCTTACCGAACAGTTGCCTTAGAAGAAATAGATGGCACCGGTGGTGCTATCCAGCTATCAGAACCACTGTACCATCCAAACAAGTTCCCTGTCGTCTGCTTCGCGGGAGAAGCCACGTCGCATCATAGACACAGTGACTGCCACGGAGCTGTGGAGTCAGGGTTCAGAGAGGCGGAGCGACTAATTGAAAGTTTCAAGGAGTTTGGATTTAAATAAATACTTTTTGACTGTCGCTGGTAGCGGTATCTATATCAATAAAATAAAGCTGAATCGATAATTGTTTTTTTTTTGTACGAACGTTAATCTCTAGTCGGATTTTGAGAAAATGTTTTTGCATCTGATAGCACAATTCTTGAAGAAGGTTATAGGTTATTCAAGATTACGCTACGGCCCTTAGGAGCGGGTAAAACCGCGGGACACAAATAGTGTTAAAATAATTCTTTAAGACTGGAACTTTGCGTGTTCAATTCTACTTAGATACTAATGTCAAAGGATTGAGGCTAACCTCTACTAAATGATTCCAGTGTCGAGTTGCATAAATATAATTCTGCATTGATTTCAAATCACTGAGGAGATGTCAAATAGAAAAAAATCAAACAATGAATATCTGCAAAATAATCTTCAAAACTATTTGTATAATCCATACTTCGTTGTAAATGCGAAAGGTACTTTGTTTGTTTTTTTGTTACCTATTCACGACTTAACGGCTGATCGGATCGTAATGAAACTTGGCAAGGAGATGGGATGGGATGGATTATATCCTAGGGACATGGGATAGTTCGCTACTTCGTCTACATCCGCGATAACGGCTGTTGTCAACTTGTTTTGTATGCATTTGTTAAAATAAAATACCAGTTTATCGTTAAAGGTACACAATCTTTATTCAAACTTTCACATTCTTGATAAAATATCATTTTATGTTATGAACATACATTACAAAATTACATAAAAATCTTCATTCAATAATGCCATCTAAAACCTTCCCTTCAGTTTCCTTCTGATTAACCTTTTGACCGTCATCGTCACACATACGTGACAAGCGAACGCATGCCCTGTACACCAACGTCACAAATACGTGACAAAAAATGCGTCGCACTTTAAGTACTATACGAAATAAACAATTAAATCATTACTTTTGTGTGTTTATTTATATATCTTAAAAGTTGAAGCTCTCATGCGTATTTAATTGCATAAAACATAATAAAATACACCACGGATATTGATGAATTCTATCATGAATGTATGAATATTTGTGGTGTATTTTAACGAAGAAATTAAGTAAACGATTTTATGAAACAGGCTTGGCGTGGAGGGCACGCGCGTGCGTTTATGGTCTGGCGGTGAAAAGGTCAAAAATCACATAATATTAACATTTATGACGTTATAAAAAGATACTTCTCTTTCCGGTCTATTTCAATACAAAATTTATATATAAAAATATACTAATTTGTAAATAGGTGACGGCATTTAACTTGAGCTCCCGGTTGAGTGGTGGGGGTTTGTGTGAGCGTCATAGTGCCTCAGGAATATGATCCTAAACCGCTTAAGGTAATTAATAATCAGAGAACAAGATAAGTGGCGGCAACTATATTATTTTGTATTATATTATAAGTGCGTTATTGTTCTTCAATTTGTATTTCTTAATAGGGATGTGTCCTAGGTAAAAATATAATAAGTCTAATTGGTCCGTGAGTTAGATTACCAATTATTTGTATAGGACGCGCATTTGTTGCTTACTCAAATCAATAAAAAGTGACAAAGATATAGCACATCAAAGATCAGGAGAAGAGGCTTGTGACGTCACTTTTACGTAAAAAGTGTAACTGTGACGTCACGCGAAATTTCAAGGCACTATATCGTCGTCATTTTTGGTTTACGCGACAAAAGCAAAAAATACGTGTCCAGTATTTTTGAGTAACAACTATTGGACCAAATAGAATTTTTAAGGACACTACCCTATTGTTACAACATATGTTTATTGGTCGAATTACATAACATCATGATGCCTTTAATCCCCGAAGAGTTAAGCAGAAGTGGGGGGCACATTTCACTAGATATGCTTTAGTCCCGTGTAGTAGAGGGCGAGCTTATAGTCATACACCGGACACACATATGTAGAGACTCCGGGCTGCCAAGAAATTCCAGATGGAACAACATAATAAGACTTTACCCCACCCTAGAATTGATCCCAGGACCTCATCTTCAGCAGTAACGCTGTGTAGGCAGTAAAATTGCTTATAAAAAATAAAGAACTATGAACTTATGATTCAGATTTAACTTAAAAACTATTCAGTAAATAAAAAAAAAGTATAACCAATATACACATACTTCGACAGAGAATTACAGACTCCAAGAAATAGTCAATGTGATGCTTTTAATATTATGCACAGCACAGCTGACCAGATTATAAGTATTGTCGTAACAATCAAAATAATACTCATTTGTTTCATAACATATTATGAAACGCAATAATCGTCAGAAAAATAGAAGATATATAAAAATACAATGTAAGAGTAAATAATGTTATCATAATTAGCATAGTATCACGCCTGGTACCCCGAACGGTAAGGCAGAAGTGTACCAATAGTACACCTACATTTAGCCAGTCAAAAATATGATTAATTCCCATGTAACAGGGGGCGAGCCAATTGCTATCAATCAGGCACAAAACAAAACTCCGGACTGCTACCGAGAAATCCCAGAAGGAAAAATCCAATAACCCGAGCCGGGGATCTAACTTAGGACCTTATTCTCAGGAGTAGCGCTTGCGACCACTACACCAACGAGGCAGTCAAATACTGCTACTATTTGCCATATAATTCCCAAACCACTGCAACTCCTAAAAACAAGAATCAACAGTGGCGACCACTAGAAAAGCCTCGAGACATTGAAGCCTGACGACTCCCGGAGAAATGTTTCAACTGTCTTGGGTCCCACGACGAAATTACTCAGAAAAGAACAGCGGAGGAGTTAGAAAAATACATAATTTCCATATCAAGCAGGAGACAGAAGAGCTAGGCCAATAGGCACAAAGAGACGATTAAGCCCAGTTGCTTAGCACCAGGGATTAACATTAACACTGATTTAAATGGGTCCTAAATGATGACATTTGGTTCTAATGTATGGCCAACAGCGCTTGAATGCGTGGAGAGGTATATATATAATAGGACACCCACATCGGTGGCTGTATGCCATTAATCAGGCGCAAGTCTAGACTACTGAGAATTACCCAATATAAAATCCCACAACAGTGTATCTAAGAACGAACCCAGAATCTCACATTACTTTCTGCTGTTTTCGTCGTTTATTGTCTTAAATATAATTGTAACAGCAATAATGTGGCTGTTTGTTTACATAAACAAATAGCCACAAATGCATGCTTGAGGTGGGTGTGCAAATACACTCAATACAGGAGTTCCTAGTTATTTCTCAGGTACGCAGCCTTGCTCTGACTCAATAGACAGGCAGCCTAAAAACTCAGATCCTCAGCCCTCTCGCACCAAAGACCAAATTTAACAAAACCCCTACCTATCTAACTTCGGTATCAAATCTGATTTATTATCAATAACTTCAGAGCTTATAATATTGCCTTCTTCATCGACATCACACATCATAATCTCGACACCATTATCTTTAATCGCCGATTTCTTGTTCAATTCCATTTCGTCATCATCATCATTCTTGAAAGTGATCTCGAAACATCTGGGCGTGGACTTGGTTGGTCCTGCTACTAGTCTTAGTTTAAAATCTTGACTTGTTAGAGGGACCTTCGGACTACTATACCCGTCCATGATTTTCTCTGATACTTCTAAAGACTCATAGCGTGTGGTAGTCAGTCTATACATGCCATCTTCACTCATTTGGTACCTGAAACATTTAATTATAAAAATAATACCAGCCTGTTACTGCCCACAGCTGGGCGAATGAATTCAAAAGAGAGAAGGCACGAGCATTAGTCACCACGCTTGCTCAAGGTGGGTTGGCGATCTTCTGTTTTTTTTTTTTTTTAGAAAAACATTGCCCCACACTAGGAATTTTCCTGTATCGTGGGTGCGTTTACAAACATTTAAACTCACATACACAAACAGCCAGACCCGGAACAACTACCTGTAGGTCATACAAATATTTGTTCCGTGCGGGGATCGAACCCACAACACGCGGCGCAGCAGCCGATGGCTCAACCATTGCGCCAACCGTATCGTCGAAATCGAAATGTAGTCGCAATCTCATCTCAGCGTCAATTAATTACTAAAACTAAAAACTTGTCGTAAATGTAGGTAAATTACACGTATTTTTGACAGATTGAAAATTAGATTAGAACGCGAAATGTTCTTAAAAATACGGGAATTGCCGCTCTGGTTTCCTTACGATTTTTTACTTCACCGATATCGACTATATAGTGAATCAGTGATTTCTAAAATAAACTTAGGAAGTGCATATGAATTGAAAAAGTCAAATTGGGTAAAAATCCAGGCAGGATTAGAACCCACAACTTCGTAAATGGGAGGTGAAGCCTGAACTACTGGGAATCAGGACACTTTTAGAGATTTTTAGCTAAAAAGTATTCATTTCACGTTTTTTAATAGAAACCTCATTGGTTTAGTTAGAAAACATGTTTTTTACCGTTTAAAGCAAAAAGAACATAAAAAAACTTATTAACTAAGAAAAAGCGACAAAAACTTCAACGCTGGGCGGTCTTAAATCATGTACTGATCTCATGGTATCGGTTTGTGCATTGATGTCCCTTCCAGACTGTTTAGTTTGTTTTTTAAGTGAAACTTTTATTACATCGCCTCAAACTTTTTCGTCCATCTATTGCATGTCGCCCGACGGTCGGCCGCGGAGTAGGGATAAGGTGAAAAGCGCTCGACAGAGCAGCCGAGGACATTATGGCGGCGCCTATCGTTCGCATCAGCTGACCATGGAGTTACTTAAATGTCTACAATGCGGAAAGTTTCACTTATACCAATACCGTGGTTTCATAAAACCACACAATTTTTTTTAAGGGTTCCCAAATCTAAAGGATGTCTTACCTGAACCTGCTGTGGCCAAACGACCACTGCGCTCCATGCTCCTTCACCAAATGCGTCGTCAAGCGATTCCCTCTAGAAAATATCTTCATTTGCTTTTCAGGACACAGATGACACGCATATTTCCTCATAGATTTCCCTTTCTTCTCCTTCTTGACTTCGAAACAGTCGGAGTCGGAGTTATCTTCGTCGGATTGGTCCATCTCCTTCTTAATCGATTTTGATATCTTTCTTTTCTTTTTGTGCGTCAGTATGTGTTGACGAAGGTCCGATTTTGTTATAGCTCTGTGGAAGATGAAAGATTCTTTTATTTTTGAAGGTACCTAATGAGTTATAATTAATCATCATCTGCCTAGCCTCATGCTAACTAAGTTGGGGTCGGTTTCTAGTCTACCCGGATGAAGCTGAATACCAGATACCTACTGGTCAACACGATATCCCTTGGTAAGACTGTTTGTGAGACTTTCGGGCTCGGGCTTCCGACTAAGCGACTACAAATGACAGCTGGGACCAACGGCTTAGCGTGCTTTCCGAGGCAAGGAGGAGTCTCGATGTGTTACGAACGGTCACCCATCCACTGATTGACCTCGGCAAGCGAAGCTTAACCTTCGATCAACCCGTGCGCTGTTTTTATTAAGTAACGTACTCTTCATGGGTTATAATTAATAACGAACAATATTCGTTCATATTCGTCGACTTGTCGCAGCGCAAGTCGCAGTGAAAAGTCGTAGAGTTGTCCCTTGCATCTGCGTCTTGTCATTGCGACAGACGTCGTGCAGTCTCCAAGAGAGAAGATCATATCGATTTTGAGATGCGCAATACGTGCACAGCGCTCACAGTGCGCGCAGCGAGACAGACGCTGACACGCTGTCGTACGCGACTGTCATCGTGTGTGCGCTAGCTAGCATTTAATCATATTTAGACATTATTCTCATAAACATAAGGTTCATACACAGTGTGTACGTAATAACTTACTTATATTCACAATGCGGGCACGCATGCGTCCTAGTATCCTTCCTCGAAAGATGTCTATACCGCACGTGATTGGCTAACACAGCCGGTGACGTCGCCGACATGTCACACAGAGTACATGCGTACGTAGATATGTGTTGACGAGTATGCTCGCCTAGTAGGTACTCTGTGGCGCAGCGAGTTCCGCATAGTTCACACACGAATGGAGAGTTTGGGTATACATTCTGGAAGTATAAATGAGGATATGTGAGGTCTATTGATAGACTGCCTTGTGAGTAAAAATGTGATGAAAGCCCAGTGGTTTAAGCTTCGCCTCTTGTGCACGAGGTTGTGAGCAACTGACCATTGAGTGAGTTTTTCAATTCATGTGTAAAGTACATATGAATTGAAAAACTCACTCAAGTTACTAAGTTTATCTTGGACATCATTGACATCGGTGAAGGAAAACATCGTGAGGAAACCTGGACTTATATAATTAATATAAGTCTGAAATCGCCAATCCGTCTTGAGCAAGCATGGTGATTAATGCTCGTGCCTTCTCTGAGAAGAGGCCTTTGCCCTGCAGTGGGACAGTAATAGGCTGGTACTACTACTACTTGTGAGTATTGGTAGCCGCACGGAATCTAGATTTTTCATCACATGGAACTTTAAAAAACAGTTAAATCGAAATGTGGGGGTACATCTTTACTTTACACTTCGTGGAATACAATGTCTTCTGATAGCCTAGCAGTAAAAAGTAAATTCAAAGCAGCAAAATAATGTTACTTACTACATTTTCAAAAATATTGTGAAAAAGTACTTCAAAATCTCGAAAACTGACGAAGTTGACAACTTATTCTGGATAAGATAAAAGTGTGCACCGCACTCCTCCAAGCTTGCAGCATATATTTATTTAGTATACTTATTTTGAAAAAAATACTTGAATAACTCGGCTTTTTCTGTACAAGAAAAAAGCGCGAGCGCACTGTAAGGACGTAGCATAATAAAGTTATTTACTATATTTTGCTGTAAACTAGTAATTTTCAAGCTTCTCAAGTTTCAAGCTAGGGAAACACGGTCAAAACATACCTGCCTTCTCAGATGGTCGCAAAGTTTCCTATTATTTGCAAAGTGTTGTCCACAATGGTAGCATGCGATAAGTCTTTCCCCCGTATGAGTTCTTACGTGGACCATTAACATCGCCTTACGAGGGAATTGGGCCCCACAGCCAGCCCAGGAGCACAGGAAGTCTTCTGAATAGTTCGTGTGGACTTGTACGTGATCTAGGAATAGCTGGAATCAAAGAATAACCTATTATATTTCATATGCCTGTTACTATCCTATCGCAGGTTTTCAGACTACCCGTAACAACTGACATAAATCTACAAATATTTATCTATTTATTCTTTAATTAAAACGGTTTAAAACCAATTACATAAATTAAAGTCAGTTTGTAAGCATAAAAAATAAAACATAAAAACATCAAATAAAAAGTTCATAACACTTTCATAGATGTCAGTCACAAGTACTGTGAGAGAGGGTCTCACAGTACTTGTGACATGCCGGCCAAATCATCGTCCATTCGTCCGCAAACAGATCGTTTGTTGGATTAGAGTCCAAGAGATCATTAAGAGCAGCCAGAGTACGTGGTACTGGCGACTTAGCACGCGCAACTGTGCGACATGGAGGCACAGCAAAAAGCCTGTGCTTTCTACCGCGGCAGTAGTTATCTGGCACAAAGAAGTGAGCCAGCACAGCATGTAGACCAGGCGCGTCAATTGTGCGACGGAGCGTATTACAGGCTATGGTGAGCTGGTCTTTTGCTCGCCTCCTAACCTCTAACGAGTTATATCCGAATCATCCCAGTAGGAATGTAGTCGGATAGAGGTAATGGTGAAAGTTGGGAAGGCTTTTTGAACTTTTTCCAGCAAAAAAGCGTAAGTCCACACGCAGGAGCTATATTCCAAACGAATGCATTAAATATGATTTAGATGGCATGTGCGGAGTGACGATGTGAGCCACGAGCTCTGCAAGACTTAGAAAATCCAAAAACTTGCCTGTATTGAGTTAAATTTCATGTTCTCCTCACACCCAAACCACATGCAGGAATAATCATTAACTTGTTTCGGTATCTGGTTACGTTTACAGGAGTCTTTCTTGCATGGGGCTAGCTTTAGTGTAGCCCTGCCGTTGAAGCCGATAGCCATCAACTTGCCATGGTAAGCATGGTAGTTTAGGTGACGCATCATATCAGTGAAGTCTGATGTTTTATGCCCGCACACATCCCAGAGGCAGACGTATTCAACTGTTAACAAAAAAAAAGAATAGTTATTGAGTATGTATTATAGGTACATGCAACCAGTCTTATCAAGGGGTACCGTGTTGCCCAGTAACGAGGTTGTGAAGGTCAGATGGGCAGTTGCTCCAAGTACCATGGTGGTATTCAGCTGCAGCCATTAGACTGGAAGCCGACCCCAACATAGTTGGGAAAAGGCTAGGCAGGTGAGTTAGTGAGTAGGTATTATTAATAATGTCTTGGTCACTGTTAAGTATTGTGCTCTCTTAGGAACTCTAACTTTTCAGTGTCAGAATATCTTTACAGAATGTTATAAGATCAAGTTTTATTTAAGATCTAGCTGACCTGACAGAGGTTGCCTGTCAATGGCGTCAATTGTCAAACAACAATCCAAATCAAAATTCATTTATTCAATAATTTGAATATAAATAATAAAATAAATAAATAAATAATGCTGGACAATCCACACAGCATCATCTAGCCCCAAACTAAGCAGGGCTTGTGTTTTGGGTACTAGATGACTGATATACTTAATACAATACATTACATAGATAGATATTTTTTATTATACATAGCAAACACCCAGAACACCTGGAACAAATCTTTATAGATCGTACAAACATTTGTCCCAAGGCGGGAATCGAACCCGCAACCTCCTGCATCGCAGGCGGACCTTCGCCCGCTGCGCCACATCGGTCGTCGTGAATAAATGCTGCTGGGCTGAGAATCTGCGTTTTTGGAACGTCATAACGTTTACAAAAGACAGTCTCCCAAAACGCCCACCCTTCACCACTTCCTAGTGTTAAGCAAAAATAAGACATGAGAAGCAAAAATGTTTTCTGATATTGCACGTCTCAACGTGAAGCGTGAGTTGTGCTTTACTCTCACTCTCTCAAGGTCAAGCAATTATCTCGGCTTAAATTGCTTTTATCCGATCCTTTTGGACTTTGAGTATTAAATGAGTTGACAAATATCAACAATAACACTTTTTTATGACAGTAGATACTTTTAAAAAACACTATTTTTGCTAGATAGTAAATAAAAAACCTTTTTGAAAAACTATTTCAGTGGACGTCGGGTTGTCTGTATGTTCGGATTATAATAATAATAATAATAATAATAATCATTTTATTGTCAGGCAACTGAGGCCCATAGATAAAATACATAAAATAAAGTTATACATTAATAAACTAATACATATCAAAAACATAATTAAAAACTAATTGACACGTATTATGTAATGTATGTACGTGATTATGTATGTGGTCACGATATCGCCCAAAAAACTTCACTTTTTGAGTCATTTTTTTTTTCATCCGCTTCAGTATCATTCTGAGTAATAGCCTATTGAAAATTACCGTCTAATTCAATCAAGTCATTTTTGTCATAAAATGAGCCTTGAGACGTGCACTTTTGGATTTTCCAATTTTTTTTGCAATTTTCTCGCAATTGTCTAAGTTTTGTTCCCGTAAGAACCTTCTCCTTACAATAAGGAACACAACAAAAAAGAATAAGCGAAAATAGTTCACCCGTTCACGCGTGATGCCGTGACCAAGAGAAATAGGGATTCATTTTTGTATAAATAGATTTGAGGTTAGAAGCAATCCATGAAAATGAATATTAGCCTATAATTATCCTACTACAGGGGAATGCAGAAGCATTAATCACCATGCTTGAAGATGGGTTGGATGAATTGTTTGTTGAATTTCAGACTTATTTCAATTATAAGTTCAAGCTTATTTTCACCGTGTAATAAGTTAGCAATAGTGTTATTGAAAAGTTACATTTACATATTAACGTCATGCACTATGACACACACTTATAATCATTTACAACAACAACAAAATACAATATCAACAACTATTTCCACAATATTATTTTATTATAACATTTGTTTAATTAAATACCTAAGTATATAATAGAAAGTATGTATGTGTACTAACCTATAATACTAGGCTAGTACGTTTTCCAATTTTATTATGGTTACCCTGTATACATATATCATCATCTGACATCTGCCTAGCCTTTTCTCAACTATGTTGGAGTCGGCTTCCATTCTAACCAGATGCAGCTGAATACCAGTATTTTACATGGAGCAACTGCCTATCTTGCCTCAGAAATCCAGGTACTGGGCCACACAATACCTTATGGTGAGACTGGTTGTCAGACTTTAGGGCTTCTGACTATCCATAACAACAGTCAAGGATCTACAATTGAAAGGCGGGACCAATGGCTTAACCTACTGTCTGAGGTGCGGAGGACTTTCCTTTTAGTATGAATGATCACCAATTCACAGACAAATCTGCATGCGTTGCTATGATCAACCCAAATATCAACTAAATATAAATTGTTGTTAAAAATAATAGAATTACACAACACCACACCAATATTCCCCAAATGATTGGTATTGGTACTAGTATTGCAGTAACACCAACATTTTGCCAGTTAGTCTATTGCCTAAATAATTTGATTTGATTTGCCATCAACTAGGCACAAACCCAGACCTCAGGCTGTTGTTAAGAAAATTGCTAAACAAAACCAAAAAAACAAGGAATAACAGTCATAATTACAACCATTTAACCATCAAGGCAGTTTGTATTAAACTAAAAAATTCAATACGAACCTCCAGATTCTTTCTCAATGACGTGTATGTTTGAATAGTGGTTGCGCACATGTTTCTGGTACTTTTCGTAATCCACGAAGTTGAGTCGACAAGACTGCCACTCACATTCCATCTGCAGGTTGGCGACACGCAGTTTCTTTCGGGACTGTAAGCATAAAATAAACACCATTTACAGAAAAATATGTATTGAAATGATATTTGTCAGTAAACTTTGTGAGTTATTGCAAGTTCATTGGTATTAGTGTATTTATTTATTTGTTACATCAATACAGTTTCCCAAATCATTTGGAGTGTTACAAAGCTGCCTCCAACTCACCACAATTTGAGGTTCCAGTGAAGCCTCATTCACTCCAGAAGGCACAGTCGCATCATCTTCAGCGACTGCTAGTAAAAAGTCCTTCCTAGCAGCATGATTTTGAATGATAAACTGTATGTCATTTTTATTCTCCAATGATAACTTCTCCGTGTCCTCATTATTTTGTTTTTGTAACCATTCTATACATCGAACGAGTTTCTGTTTGTCGTCCTTAGTATTCGTTGATTCTTCACACATGATTGTTATTTCTCTTGTTAGTTGATCCCGAATAAAACACCTTACGTCACATTTTTTGTCACAATGTTAAGAACCAATGAAGAAATCTAGATTCATTCACGTTTGGTGTCGGTTTCGCGCCCTACAGATATTGTAGTCTTGGCTGGTCTTGGCGCACTGTTTTGTAGTTTTGTTTGGGTTTCGGGCCTAATTGACATAAGAAATTAAGAATAGACAGTGTTCTTTATTTTTTTATTTTTGTAAGACACCTTTAGTGCCGTATAAAAATATTTAGTCGATTGATTTTAACATTCAGGATGATACAGTATGCTCTAACGACACAGTACAACATTCAATATTATCTCAGCTGGCGGGAAAATTAATGATTTTAAATAATTAGAAACCTATTAAATATTGCATAATCTACAGAGCTTGATTTTTATTCACATGCTTTGCAGAATGTGCATAACCAATGATAAATTTTACGAAATTCATTTATTTCTTTCACACTTGTCTCTTAATATTATCACACAGGAAGCACTTTTTGCAACAGTTGATTTCGACAAGTCAATAAACTTGTTCTGCCAGTTTTTTTTAGTTTTTTCCACTTGATACCGGTCACAGGATACGTTCGTTTTAAGAACCAAGTTGTTATAGTATTGTCAGAAACTGGGATTGAAATATTTTTCATACCGATGAATAAATATGCAAGTACCCTAAATTGAGAAAAATATTGCGTCATTGATAAATTCAATAATTCCGTTAGATTGGTAATTGCTATATAGTTTTTTACGCCACATAAAGATAAAACATTAGTTCGTTTCTTTTTCAATATTTTGGCATACCGTTCCTGACATAAACAGTTCAATGTTCTTGACATTCTTGACAGGTCAAATCAATTTTAGTAAAATAAAAAACGTGCGACTTGAGACAAGGCGAACGCGTGAACTGTGGTCAAGTGCGGTGCGTATTTACAGCACGGCGCGGCGGGTCCCCACGTTGCCGCTGGTGTCCCTTATCGGTAATTAGACGCACATAAATAGTTCATCTTGTTATTCCCGTCGCATATACCGCGAGTGACGGTCGTAGAGTCGTATCGGTGCTGTGCTGATGAAATCAACCGTAACTATACAAGAAGTAGTAAATAAATTAGATCACCTATCCTTACCTCTAACCACCAGAATGCCTAACATCAAAGTGTTCAGCGGGAGCTCCCACCCTGACCTGGCGCAGAAGATTGTCGATCGTTTGGGCATTGATTTAGGAAAAGTTGTAACCAAGAAGTTTAGTAACATGGAAACATGCGTGGAAATAGGAGAATCTGTACGTGGCGAGGATGTTTACATTGTGCAGAGTGGCAGCGGCGAGATAAACGACAATCTGATGGAGTTACTAATCATGATCAACGCGTGTAAGATCGCATCTGCGTCTCGGGTGACAGCCGTGATCCCGTGCTTCCCGTACGCGCGGCAAGACAAGAAAGATAAGAGCAGAGCGCCGATCACTGCTAAACTGGTCGCCAACATCCTGTCGGTGTCGGGCGCCGACCATATCATCACTATGGACCTCCATGCGTCTCAAATTCAAGGATTTTTCGACATTCCTGTGGATAACCTCTTTGCGGAACCTGCTGTCTTAAAGTGGATCAAAGAAAATATTCCTGACTGGAAGACCAGTATTGTGGTGTCCCCTGATGCAGGAGGAGCCAAGAGAGTCACATCTATTGCTGACAGGTTGAATGTTGAGTTTGCTCTGATTCACAAAGAGAGAAAAAAGGCTAACGAGGTAGCTTCAATGGTACTTGTTGGTGATGTAAAAGACCGGACAGCTATCCTAGTTGATGATATGGCAGATACTTGTGGAACTATATGTCATGCTGCAGAGAAACTCATAGAAGCAGGAGCAATAAAAGTGTATGCCATACTTACGCATGGTATTTTCTCCGGACCTGCTATCTCAAGGATCAACAACGCATGTCTAGAAGCAGTTGTTGTCACAAACACAATCCCTCAAGAGAGGCACATGCAGGAGTGTCCCAAAATCCAGTGTATTGATGTGTCTATGATGCTTGCGGAGGCAGTGAGACGTACACACAATGGCGAATCCGTTTCCTACTTATTCTCTAATGTTCCATACTAGTATAATTTTCTTTATTTTACATGATATTTTACTTTAAATATAGGTGAGTGCTATGATTCGTATCATAAAATAAAATGGCATGTAACTCGTAACATTATTGTTATAATGGCTTGAGTATATCTTAGTGTTACATATATTTGTTATGAAAAAAAAAGTAGTTTATATTGAGCGATGTAAGTGAAGGAAGTTTTTTGTTGGAAGCTCTGTTGTCTGGGCCTTGTCTCGATCCGTTAGAAAACAGACATGACGATAAGCAAGTAAGTGATTAATTTTTTAAGAAGATAAAATGTATTATTTAGAGAAAATTCTGGTATTCTGAAAAGAGATAGCCAATTTTTATACAAAAATGAGTTGCATTTTGCAAAACAGCTTGAGGAATACAATTTTAAAAGCTAAGATTATGATTATTGACTTATTTTATTGAGACTACCCTCAGTTGTATTTCTGCCAATGCCATTTTGATAATGTTTTAGTTTTAGTATGTTATCAGTTTGTGATGAAATTAACTTCAAATACTTTGTTACTGATAACACTTCATTCCATTTACGCGCATCATTTTTGGAAATTAGGTCTGCATTTCTATTTTTAGCTGTTTCCATCCATACTTTGCCCGAGAACCTCACAAAATCGATTGTTAGTTCAAAATAAAAGACACTTTAGTTGTTAAACTTATGTATCTCTAAGAGCAGCTAGGATGTTAAGAGTGTATCTATTCTAATTTCAAACTATAATTATATAGCATTTCTACACACTCGCATTATTGTCATCTATTTGTAAATACACTGATGTCAAATAGAGGAAAAATATGTTTAGAAACTCAAAGTTCATAATATGTAGTGCTTTTATCTAATTTATATTGTATTTGGCCTAGAAATGATTCCGCCAAGAGTGGCTCACTTATTTCTTTTTGGATGGTATGACACTTGATCAAATTGACCCTGTTTAGCAATGGCTGTTAAACAAAAGACAATAATGAATTGAATGAACAGCATTTATGGTTGGTAGCCACATTTTATCTCAAAGACACTACTGTTTCAAATGTTGTTTACGATTTTACCATACATGGGATTCGGATACATATAAATAAATTAACTTTTACTATGAACTTTGAACAATTTCTGACTCAAATCCAGTGTGCAAATAGTCAGGTTTTTTACTAGCAAAGTTAATACAAAATGTGCCTCTAAGTAAAAGAAAATGAATTTTATGATAAACTTAGTATGAAATGCAAACTTTTTGAATTATTTTCAAAAAAAGAAGTGTAAAAGAGAATAGTGAAGCTGGAAACATCCTACTGTGTATTTTAATGAATTTTGTTTTTTTCTCTGTCTAGTATAAGTTGTTTGTGTTACAACTACTTAGCAATAAAATGTATTAAGTTTTAGCTTTTTTTTTCAAAAAAAATGCAACTGAAAAATAATCCATGAATTAAAAATTGTAATAACAATTCTAAATAACCGTAAAATCGTTCTTAAATTAGCTAATTGTTATAATGCGACACATATTCAAGGCTATTGTTGTAATTGGCAAATAATAGTACCTAAATAGCAAGCAAATTGATGTACCTATAGAAAAAACAAATTGCCTCATATTGTATATTTTTTTCTAAATTTATATAAAAAGAATTATGTATATTTGGTTCTGATAACTAAAATTAAGATAATAAAAAGGATTTAACTAAAGAACTATTTTATTAACCAAATGATCTGTTTGATGATATAATATCAAAGCAAAAGTTTAACAACCCACTGGCGCGCTTCTGCAGCACTATGAAAATAATGACGTCACTGTTCTCCAAATACTGTGTGTTGACAACCAGTATTTTAAATACGGAATATATATTAAGTATAAAAAAATATGATGATGTCACAGGTAAATACTGTTCCAAATTCGGTTTTCATTCAACACAAAAGAGTCTTCTACGTTGTAGCCTTGATTTGTGACGTAGCGGAAAGATAAAGGTCATCGTTCATCCATCAATATCTTTAAATCTACTACGACATGAGCGAAGACGGTGTTGGACCATATGAACGAGGTTTTATTTATTATATAAACATAACATGGTCTAAGGTGGTTCCGCCACATGATCATGACAGAAAAATCTACACCAAGACTGCGTTGTTAGTTTCTCTGCCCTACTCCATTAATATTATGAAAAAGGACCTTTTCTAGAAGAATCAAGGGTTGCATAATATCCTTGGTCGTGAAGGGTAACGTTGATAACAAAAACGAAGCGAGGGATGTCGAAGAAAAGGCTATTTTTAGTGAAGGCACCCTTGCGTTCGGTATTATTCGCAGATCGCACCGCATCGGGCAGTAAAAGCACCTTTTCTTTACAAGAGAAATTCGGGACGACCCGTTTTTTATGTTTCCTGGTATTTCTGGGGACCTTCAAAGATTGGTGTCCCAAATGGCCTACCTGGCTGTTACCTGGGCCAATGGACGCATACAACAGCGCCAGTCGGTACAGAAACTGGACCGACCTTTTTCTATGAAAGTACAATTAATTAAGATAACAACAATAAAAACAATTTCTATGAAAATGAGTACAACCTGCAAGTTACATAACGTCACAGTACCTAGATATTGCCCTTGAGAACTTCACCGAACAATGTTAGTGAAACTGTCACGAAACTCGGTCATACCAAAGGTTTCATTGATATCGATTTCTATAGTAGGTACTTATTCGCAGCGGCTAACCGCTAAGGAAAAGGACGGAAGTCTACACCACCCGTTGAAGTGTGTCTCTAACAGGAATATTTTTTTAATAGAAAAACCCCTATCCTTTACAATTTTAGTTTAAATTTATGGGGAAAGTGCAATAAGTATCAACCATACATATGCGAAAAAAGTATTTTTATTTTTAAAATCGTTCGAATTTACGTTACAACTACGTCAAGCATTCGCACAAATTCGTATTTTGCTTACGTAGGTGCCTCCTTTGCTATGGGGGATTAATTGGGCAACTAAAAGGGTCTGTTGGGGATAGTATCCACTTAGGTACCTACTTAGCAATATGCTTAAAAGTTCCACTAAATTCTACTTACCTGGATCATAGTTACTGTAAAGGTCGTATACAATAGCAGAACTTATTGTATACAGGCTGGTAGAACATTCGTTTTCTGGTTTTAAACAGTCAAGCAATGTGTTCGACTTGTTCAAATATAGAACGGGTCCCTTGTGAAGGGCAGAAGGATTCTTAACTGTGAAGTAATTTATGTAAGGTTCTCCTCTTAATAAACGCAACGTAATCAGCGTAGCCCTATTATTTAAAACAGTGATATAACCTGGACCCGTAGAAATTCTGATTATATATTACCTATTTAAGAGTAATTCTCGTTATTCGGGTCCTAGAGACCCTTGTTTCTAGATCGAAAATGTCTGAGGCTAACCCACTTTCAAACATAGTAATCAGGATGCAGTTACTAGTTCACCAAAGTAATCAGGTGAATACTTGTAATTTAATAAGATCATCATCTGCCTAGCGTTTTCCCAACCATGTTGGGGTCGGCTTCCAGTCTAACCAGATGCAGCTGAATACAAATATTTTACATGGAGCGACTGCGTATCTGACCTCCTTAGTTACTGGGCAACACTGTACCCATTGGTAAGACTAGTGGTCAGATTTTCGGGCTTCTGACTACCCGTAACGACTGCCAGAGTCATCTACATATGACAGCCGGGACCAACGGCTTAACGTGCTTTCCGAGGCACGGAGGAGTCTTGATATGTTACGAACGGTCGCGTAATAAGTTTAATAAGCTAGGAATTAAAATTGAGCCAGATATTATAACGTAACTAAATTAGATAGGTAGGTACATTGTATTGTATTAGACATGTGAAAATGTTACAAATAAATTTATAGTTAGGTACCTACGTGTACTGCACCTAATCAAGCCTAGTAAGAAGTTAAGAACAGTCAACCGAGCGTCAGTGTCCTAAGTCCCCTAACTGCTACGAAAAAAAGGTGTTGCAGTGGTAACTGTAGTTATCGTCCATAGCTGACGATATCAATAAACGAGGTCAATAAACCCATTTCTTCAAGTTTATTTTTTAGTAAAGTAGTTATTTCTAAATCATTGGAACATATTTAGCTAAGGAGGATAATAACTATTGGCTAATACAAAAAATCGTAGATCGAATCATTTTGATGGTGAGTAATAAAAGTGACGGTGTCAAAGGACTTATATTGCCGACTGTATCTACTTTATTTTCGACAGCTATCTCGGCAAAATACTTGTATCTTTTTCGGCTCTTGACCTGCTCTCGTTCAAATATAGATTCAAGACATGTCAAATGACCTTCTCACAATCACTGTATTCACAGTACAAGTCATAACAGTATCTGTTTGAAAACTGACCTTAAGGTCACGGGCCAATGATGTAAATTGTTTGTCCGTGGGCGCGTCTATCCGTCACAATATACACACTAACGCAACGATCTAGATTAGAAGTTATCGTTTATTACACAATAGTGGCAGATAGTATCTAGTTTGAGAATTATAGAATTAAAATTTCCATTATTTATTTAATCGGTAAAGCCTGCCGCGCTTTTGCAAACCACTGCAACTCCTTAAAGCCAGAATCAACAGTGATGACCACCAGAAAAGCGTGTTAGATCCCACAACGCAATTAATCACAAAAGGAGTTAGAAAAATACATAATTCCCAGATCCCTCCATATTATCAAGGAGGAGACAGAACAGAACAGAGCTAGGCACAAAGGGACGCTTAAGTACATTAAAAATAGTGAGCAAACTAACTTATATGAATGAGTCCTTTCTGAGCTGTTCGATTTGATTCCAATGATAGGTATGTATGGCTAAAACGTTTGAACGTAGGTACATTCATTTGTTCTAGTAAAATTGTCTATGTTAATAGAGTTTATAACCGATTCGCCCTGGCGGCTTGGTCTCCATGCTCTGAATGTGTCTATGACCAATTAAAAAGTTTTGGGCGGTCAGATTCAACTGGTTGTCAGTCAGTCTCAGTCAGTCAGTACCAGCCTATTACTGTCCCACTGCAGGGCAAAGGCCTCTTCTCATACAGAGAAGGCACGAGCATTAATCACCACGCTTGCTCAAGACGGGTTGGCGATTTCAGAATTATATTAATTATATAAGTCCAGGTTTCCTCACGATGTTTTCCTTCACCGATGTCAATGATGTCCAAGATAAACTTGGAAAATACATATGAATTGAAAAACTCACATTGGTACTCGCCCAGGTTGGAACCCACAACCTCGTGCACAATAGGCGATGCCTAAACCACTGGGCCATCATGGTCACCAACTTGTTGTACCTATTCATAATTCGAATGAAGTAATTTGTCAAATACATTTTTTTTTCTTCATTTTTGGTTAGGTTTTGCTTTAGCAGTGCAGTTTTTTATAAATATATTTTAAGCTGAAACCTGACTGTGCAAACATGGTGTAAAAGTATAAGAAATATTGTTTTATTGATTTTGAGAATACGGCCTATACGGAAGAGGGTGGTAAACCGTTAACAAAAGGAAAAATCGATTGTACATAACCAATTTTAATATAATTAGTGAATAACACGGCATAAAAATTAGAGCGGTACCTTACCCACCCCCTCTGGTACCAGTCTTCTGTTGGTACCTACTACTCGAAAATACGTGCATAAATATTTTCCTGCTTTCAAGGTCTTGGTAGTTAAACATTGTTAGATGTCATGCACTTACCATGCTTTTCGATTTAAACTCCTATAACAATACACCTATAGGTTAGTTTAGCTTTTGACCGTGATTCGTTGGTCGGAATCGAATCCAATGAGATGTGTGATAAAAGATTTATTTTATATGCTACTGATTTAAAATTTTCATTGGGTTGGATTTAAATAATGATTTTACTAAGATTATTTACAATTTAAAGGTAAAAAGATATCTGAAAAAAACATGAAAAAGCCGACGTAACATTTCATCACTGGGGGGTCCAGAATCATGTACATCGGTACATAATTCTGGACCCCCCAGTGATGAAATGTTTCGTCGTTAGATATCTTAGCGTCGTATGGAGCCCTTCGTGTACAATTCAATAATCCGTACTGGAATCCGATGGGGTTGCCATGGCATGATGCACTGCAGCGTCAGAGATGCTTGCGGCTGCGCGGCGCGTGTAGTTTGTTTTTTCACAATGCAATTATACGAAAGCGCGCAGCATCGATGGTGGCCAGCCCTAACAGGGTTCATGAAATGATTGCTGCCAGAGAGCTCTGTCCATATTTGGTCCATACATGTGTCGCCGTATCGTGTTGTTTACTAACACTTAGTTTTTAAGGATTATGTTACCCTATATGAGCATCATCTGCCTAGCCTTTTCCCAACTTTGTTGGGGTCGGCTTCCAGTCTAACCGGATGCAGCTGAATACCAGTATTTTACATGGAGCGAATGCCTATCTGACCTCCACAACCCAGTTACTGGGCAGCACGATGCCCCTTGGTAAGACTGGTTGTCAGACTTTCGGGCTTCTGACTATCCGTAACGACTGTCAAGAATCTCGACTTTAAGATCTACAAATGACAGCTGGGACAAACGGCTTAGCGTGCTTTCCGAGGCACGGAGGAGTCTTGATATGTTACAAATGGTCACTAACCCTATATGAGCCTCCGCTTGTTTTTTTTTTTTCAGTCAGCAAAAAAAGTCGGTACGTATGTACACTTATCATTTAAGTTTTAAGAACATAATGACCCCTGAATTATGAAGTGATCTGGACTTAGAGCAATACTACAAAATTTGGAAAATCCAAAAGTGCACGTCTCAAGGCTCATTTTATGACAAAAATGACTTGATTGAATTAGACGGTAATTTTCAATAGGCTATTACTCAGAATGATACTGAAGCGGATGAAAAAAAAAATGACTCAAAAAGTGAAGTTTTTTGGGCGATATCGTGACCACATACATCATCCGAACATACAGACAACCCGACGTCCACTGAAATAGTTTTTCAAAACGGTTTTTTATTTACTATCTAGCAAAAATAGTGTTTTTTAAAAGTATCTACTGTCATAAAAAAGTGTTATTGTTGATATATTTTGTCAACTCATTTAATACTCAAAGTCCAAAAGGATCGGATAAAAGCAATTTAAGCCGAGATAATTGCTTGACCTTGAGAGAGTGAGAGTAAAGCACAACTCAACGCTTCGCGTTGAGACGTGCAATAATTATTGTAGTATTCCTGTGATCCAAGATGACTTCTTTAATATGAAGATAAACAGCTGATACGGGTCATGCACGGTCATAGTAGTACCCAATAAAACAGCTGCCTGCCTCGTTGGTCTAATGGTCGCATGCGCTACTGCTAAGTGTGAGGTCCTGGGTTAGATTTCCAGGTGGGGCAAATTGATGTTGGTTTATTCCATATGGAAACTTTCAGTAGTAGCCCGGAGTCCTTGATCTGTGCCCGGTTTATGGCAATAAGGACGCCCCCTATTACTTGTGACTTAAACATAACTGGCGACAAGTACCTATTAGAATTACACCTCTGTATAACCCTTCGGGGAATACATGCGTGATGTTATGTTACAAGAGCTGCTGAATTTTGAGCGTGTTTTATATAAAAACTACAGCTAGTTTTTATATAAAACATGCTCATAACATCATCACGCTGAGGTTGATCGTAGATGGGTGAAAATTTAGGGTTGCGTGTTTTTTGTATGATGTATCATAAAAAAATAAAAACAAAAAAAATTGTCGGAAAAATAAAAAAATAAAAATTTAGAGGTGGACCACCCTTAACATTTTGGGGGATGAAAAATAGATGTTGTTCGATTCTCCCCCCTGGCTAATATCCTCGCTAAGGATCACGAAAATAGGTCGAGCCGTTTCGGAGGAGTTAGATCACGCACCCCGTGACACAAAAATTTTATATATTAGATGTTGTTAAAGTTGCATCAGTGTATCAGTGTGACCCGTGCCGGTAAGTGTACCCGGTAACTGTGGTACACTTACCGGCACGGGTCTTGACCGCTGACCTTGAGTTGGGTAGCAGTCGATTTCAGTATAAAATAAGTAGTGCTTATGCGCGAACTTTTCCCCAATACTGCGTCCAGCGCAACACTGACATTGAGCTGGCCTAGCGACATACAAAGAATCAATAGAAAACGAGGTCAGCTTATACTGGTTATGTTACCTCTAACATGCAGCCTTGTGTATTTTTCACTAGGAGTTTCACTTCTTAAAGATGAAGTTTTCCTAGAACCGAGATACTAGCCGATTATTATGATTATACCTACAGACAACTCTATTGTTGATATCTACTAAGGTGTTTAGATCTATAGATTGATATGGGAACGAAATCTCGTGTCATTAATCATTCTTATCAGTGTCATCGTGAACAAACACAAATCTCTTCCATATTTTTTAATTTTAATCTGAAAGATGTAACTGTTCCGGCTTCCAAGGGATACCCCCTTACATACAAATAATAACAATAATTCCAGCCTGTATCCACTACAGGAAAAAAGCCTCTTCTTATACACAAAAGAACGAGCATTAATGTAAACGCTTGCTCAAGGAGAGTTGGCAATTTCAAACTTTATTAATTACTAGCTGCGCTCGCGACTTTGTCCATGTGGAATTGAACAAAACGTGGTTTTTCATTTTTTGGTCGGAACCCTTATTCTTTTTCTAAAATAAAAGTAGCCTATGTTACTCCTTACAACAATAGCTATCTGCCAGTGTTGACAATACAAACAGACACTTCAACGTTATTTATTAGTATAGATTAATATTGTAGCTAATTAAAACGGTTTAACACCAATTACAATAATTAACATAGAAACGACAGCAACGGGAACAAACAATAAGCAAATAAACAATTTAGTTCCAACTAACAGTGGAGTAGACACATTCGCATGCTGTCTTTCTCTCACAGAATATGAAACGCGCATAATTTTACCCCATTCAAACATATCCATTCGGAATCGGCGGCTAGTAGGACGCTAAGCATCATTACTTAGAGTACGACACAGGTGTTGATGTTTTGTCTTCCCAGTCGAGACAATGCTGTGTACCCACAGGTCACGGAATCGACTGTAGTGACAAGAGACGCCTCACGCCATGACTATCAATTTTCTTGTCTGCGCCGTTTGCAATAAGCGCAAATTTCAGCTGTCATAGGCATACCTAGTTAGAACTGTCATAGGCATTCAATTTCTATGTGTAACTGGTGATATTCACTGACACGCTTGGTTTGTATTCTTGAAAATGTCGTCTCCATGCTGTTATTACCAGACAGACAGATGTGTTGCTAGGGACTTAGTTGCGCCAGTTTGTTTGCCCAGAAAAACCACGAGAAATTGGTGAAGGGCGGGCGTTTTGGGAGTCTGTCTTATGTAATTTTTGACGTTCTAAGCTTTATTCGAATAAAGAATTTTTGATTTGATCAAGCAGCGGCCGCTGAGTCGCCTCCGTGGTCTGTACATATGCGCGTACCTACGCAAGCCATACAGCAACAGAAATGGTATGGTATGGTGCTGGGGCGTCGGCGAGCATGGTGGTTCTACTGGACGAGCACCATCGGAATCAGAACTTTATTTGCTATGAATATAGGCACAGGTATAGAGCCCATGACATTCTAAAACAGCTACTGTTAGATTTTAAGAGCCAGTATAAGCTGACCTAGTATTCTATTGAAACTCCGTGCTATACTAGGCCAGCTAAAGTAGATAGATGATATAATATTCCGTTCTCTGTTAGGTACCTACTTCACTCCCGTCATGTATGATTGACAATGTTCACGCCAATTGCCTAGCGTAGTGACGTCGGGCGATAGCAAACAAGATAATTACCTAAATATTTTTACAATCTTTATATTAACTTGCAATGTTTGTCAAAATTTGTTCGTCCAAAATTTGCAAGCCAATTTTAGTACCAAAAATGCTTAGGTACTAACCTTACTGATGATGTTCTTCGGAAAGGTAGGGTGTGTGTGTGACAGGTATGAACGAAAACGAAGGTAAAGGGGTAAGATCGCAGCAATTCTGAAGTTTCAGCCGGCCCTGTCTGGACAAAGGGATGAGTATTTGTATGTAGATCTAGATATGTATGTAGGTAGGTAGTGCCAAAAATAAACATAGGATTCTTTCGATTCCCAGTCTAAGGGAAAGGTCTCAACAACACAATGAATTGTCTTTCAAGCAGGTTGCCTTCCAATTGTGTTCTACAGCGCGGCTGATGTAATGACGATAAACTAAATATAAAGTAATGAATGTTAAGTTACCAACTTTCGTTGTTTATTCACACTTAGATAACAGTCCACGTAATATTTACTGCTAAGCAAAAGTAATGAGAGATGTGCCAAGTAGTGTCATATCTACTCGAGTTTCTTGACGCAACTTGATAGCCCCCCGACCTTTCTGAGACCCCCTCTAGGTATAAAAGGCGTCACAATCACAGTTCAAAGATAAAATGTCAATAATAAATATGTTTTTGCAAAAATGTTTGTTACCATAGAATAATCAACATGTTATGTGATTTTTCCAATATTCATTTCGGTGTGTACACAGATCTTTATTTTTGACCTCCGTTGGTACCTATAAGTATTTCAAACTCCTTTTTTTCCAGCCAGTCGGTTGGATTATTTTTTGGCCCAATATTTCAAAAAAGGAAAGGTCAGCAACCAAATTTGAATAACACTTCAATTAATTTAATCGTAGACAACATTATAGCTATTTAAAATAGAAGTTCGCAGTAAAACAAAAACAGTCGCTCGGGTCGGCCTATAGTAACACCCACATTTCGTCAGTGATATTTAATAGGAGGCGAGCCTAAAGCCATCTGTCGGGCACAAATCCAGCCTCCGGGCTGCTAATGAGAAAATTCCTATTGTAAACATCAATAACAGTTTGCCTAACCGATATTACAGAAAACGAAATAGTTTACATTCTCAAATAAAACACTAAGAATTAGAATAAAATTCTGAAAAGCAGGGTTAAAATCCTTTTGGGTCAGTTTTGAATTTTTAACCAGCCAAAGTAATAAAAGTATTAATCGGCCTTTGTTGGTTTGCTGACCGTGCCTACACACACTGCAGCTGTGTGCTGTTGCTATGTAACCCAGTGGAAAGTTTAAATAACCATGCTTCAGTCCAATTCTTTATCGGCCATTGGTCTAGTTGTCATTTAAAAACGCGGCGTGTGTCGAACAAAAATTCGAATCCGAATTAAAAATTCGAACATTGACGTTCGAATTTTTAACAGGAAAGGGTCTACCTAACTGTACCATAGATTTATTGGATTATTCTGTTAGTACCGGTGAAAAGAAACTTCGGGGGTGAATAGAAACATAACTTTGAAGGGCTTCTGGCGTAAGTTATTATTTGTTCGTTACTGTACAAGGATCCTAATTTTGTTATTGTCTAAACAAATAAAAATTAAAAGATTTTACCTACAGACAGCTACTTTAGCGACGAGTAACAAAGGCTATTTTTATCTTCAAAACTACGCTTGAAAGGGGCTGGATGACATGATAAAGTTCGAAAAGAAAATTACGAAATCCACACGGATGAAGTCGCGGGCGAAGTGCTAGTAGGTAATTAATAATTTTAACATATTGTTAGTGACGAAATCCCCTTCAAAGTTTTTTTTGTATTCACTACGTAATATAAATTCGGTTAAACTCATAAGTAGGTAGGTATTAAATTTAGCCTACAAATCTGCCTAAAGCCCAACCATCAAGGCATACGTAGGTACTTAGGGGTTCAATAATGTGAATAATTAAAATTAATAGGTTGAAGAAGAAACTATAAAAAAACAAGTGAGTATTATCCTCAACACATTTTCAAATCGTCAGACACGCTTACTCCACTTTTTCTTGCAACTACAAAACAGCTGATTCAATCATTGTCATTATTGCTTCGGTTGGGGACGCGAAGGGGTAAATGAAACTAAGATATATATTAAGTAGGTACTTATCGCAAATTGATAAAAAGTTATCAAAAGTATTGTTATTTAGAGTGGACTCGTAAAAAACTGGGTGTCATTGACTTAATTTGGATCCGCCATCTTTTTTTTTTCTAAACAATTTTGTCATCAAAGAAGATGGCTGGCTGGATGGATGTTTTTGTTAGCAAGGCAAGCGATTCATACCTGTATAATTACTTTGCCACTGTGAATCATACAATAGCCTGTGTAAATGTGATATTAATTGTTAGGTACCTAGTTCTAAATCTATTACTTAAAATAAATAAAATTGAAGTTTCGGCTTGTAATGTCAAAACAATAGCTTTTTACTCAATGCGAAATTGTGCAAGTAGGTACTTTTATATATATATTACAGTAAGTATATATATATTGAAAAAATATTTTAAACATTTATTTTTATTTTGTCTGTTTGTTCTGGCTCAGCCGTTTCTGAGATTAGTTGAAACAGCTGAGGCGCTGAGCCAACTTTGACATTACAACACAAACCATGGTGAACAACCCACTGTGTAGCTACTTTAAATGAATTTTTGCTTTACCATACGAAGCAATAGAAAAAAACAGCTGCTCACACTTAAGTCAATGCGTAGTGACAGCCCGCAAAATTCAAATTTTCTCAGGACTTTTGTAATTTGCAGGTCAGTTGCTCAGTATTGGGTGGTATATTATTACCCTACATGTCAACCCGTAGGATCATCCAAGTTGGCCAGGATTAGATAGTAAACAGTCTAGTAGGACTTATTCATTTGGTTTTAGCCCGATATTTTTAAGACGGAGCATTTTACGATTCCATTCATTCATTACATTTACGGCTTTCTTGTAACCGCATTACCGCAGTACCAATATGCGCTGGATACTAAAGTTTTTATCTAATGTTCTAATTGACGCAGTAGTGCCGCAGCCGCTGTCTTCAGGGTCACGAAATCAATTCGCGCATCGGAACAAATATTTGTGTGACCTATAAAATGTTTATTCCGCTTGTGTACATACATGCAATGCTACCCCTATGACGTACAAAATTCTATAGATGTGACGTCAGGCGGGGGCAGAACAAATATATATACCCTTACAGGGGCGTGGGTCAGTAAGTTTGAGACGTATCTCATGGTGGCGTACTGGACGCGACGCGCGACGGCGACATTGAAAATAGATGACGCTTTTCGTCGTATTACCTAGAAATCTAGATTGACGAATGACTTTCTTTGGTACCATAAAACGGAGTGTTTTGAAATTATTTTCACGTTAGTACAATTTTGTTTGAACTCTAATTTTTGTATTTACTGAATTCAACTGTTTATAACTGTTAACTGGACATCATAATGACTTCTAGAATCTAGACATATATATTTTTTTCTGAAATGTTTTGTATTGTGCTTGCCGAAACGTATCAAGTTTTGACACAATGTGCAAATTCTCAGGACAAGACTAAATATGTTAATTCATAAAACTTAACAGCAAGCCAACATTGTGCTTTGCAGTG
The DNA here is from genome assembly GCA_905147745.2 of Phlogophora meticulosa. Taxonomy (NCBI): domain Eukaryota; kingdom Metazoa; phylum Arthropoda; class Insecta; order Lepidoptera; family Noctuidae; genus Phlogophora; species Phlogophora meticulosa. The sequence goes on along the minus strand of LR990531.1, from coordinate 14,074,902 downwards.
CCCTGAGTCCCTGACAGGGTTCATGTACATACAAAAACCGACAGTAATATCGTAAAATGTCTTGTGCATGAGAGCAAATAAATAAAATTACAATTTCTATTAGTAACAAAAAATACTTCAGTAGGTACATAGTGTAAAAACCATTCAAAGTTTTGCTTACATTCACCCTGCTTTGGCCGGTACTTAGTAGTCGAGGCTTGACTTCTAGAGCAGTGTTAATTTTAAACCGTGGTGCTGGGCCTCTAACCCAGTTGTAAATGTTCCTTTGTGCTTATTGGCCTAGCTCTGTTCTGTCACTTGCTTGATATGGAGGGAAGAGGAAGTTATGTATTTTTCTAACTTCTCCGCTGTTCTTCTCTGAATAATTTCGTGGCGGGATCCAAGACAGTTGAATGGTTTTTCCGGGACTCGTCGGGCTTCATTGTTTCGACGCATTTCTGGAGGTCGCCACTGTTGATTCTGGTTTTCAGGAGTTAGGAATAGTGTAGCGGGCTTGTACCAAAAAAAAAAAAAAACCCCAGCATGTGAGTTTGCTTGTAAAGGTGGAGACTCATAGCGTCGGCAGTTGCTAAGCTGCGGTGAATACCTCTATTTCACAAGTACAAGAGACAACTACTGGCTGCACGTGTGCTTAGTTAATTCCTCTGTACAGAGGCCAGCAAGCTATTCGTCGAATAACTTGTGAAAGTTTTTCAGCTTTATTACAAAAGAATTAGGTTAATGAATTGGGAAATTTGACAGTTAGTTAGCTTGATGTGCTGGCGTCCGAACAAACTCTAAAATATGACTGATTGTAAAGGCAAAAAAAAACTTGTCTTAATCACCGTAGCGACTTGGCAGCTAATATCGTTCGTCTTGGTATTTCATTCCCGTCGTGACTGGCAGTGCAAACTGTCACAACAGGGAATGGCATGCATTTTTGCTTGTAGTAGAATCAGCGGCATGTCATTCAATAGTACCTATTTCAGTTGTTCTCAGGCGGGTAGAACATTTTTATTATTATTCTCAAACCAGTTTATAGTCACCGGCAAATAAGATGGCAAGATTTTGGCGTAGTGGGGGTAAGTTCGCGCATCGTACACTTAGTGGCACAAAAAAGTGGTAACTTTTATTGATCGTCATTATTCTATTGTTATTGCCATCATTTATATTTCATCATGTCTGTATAGAACAAAGTAAAAGAAGGGAGAGGAATTCAAGTTTATTAGGGGTTATAAATAACGTGCATTTAAAATTCAAAAAAGTTTATATAAATAAAAAAAAAAAAATAACTAGTCGTCGTCACTATCCGTTAATAAAACTACCCTTGGCATCATATTAAAAGTCGCAATCGCAGAACACTATGGTTGTGTTCTGCAAGTGTTTGGTCAATGCTGTATGTTTTAAATTGTTCTTTTTCCAATTTTATTAATTTGTATAACTCTGGTTTGAGCATACTTTCCTCGTATGCTATGCCTTTTCAGGAACTCTATCCTAAATTTAAAAACAATAACAACACTTAAGTTTAACATAACAAAAACAAAGGGTTCAATTTTCGTGCACTGAAATGTAATCGGGAGCGAACGGGACGAAGGCGCGGTGCGGGAGGCAAGGGTCGACTGATGCACCAATCGCGCGCTCGGATCGACGCTACCTCATACCCCGCGTCCCGCTTGACCACCAAAGAGACCTAAAAAACGACTTGTGCGCATCTAACGACTTTTGCCATCTTATTTGCCGGTGATTATACCAATAGATGCGACAGAAAATTCGATTGGATTATGTGAGGAATAATGTGTAAGAAAAGGGAGTGAATGATACTTGACAAGGAAAGATGATTCTCAAACATTATTTTTAATATGTATTTCCTCGCCTTATTCCCAGTTTAATGGCGAGAAGTGATATTAATGCTGTTTTTGTTCTGAGTTTCATAATCGTAAATATACTGGCTGGGATTATGCGGCTACGATTATAAATAAAATGCTATAAGTTTACACCTGCCTGAAGATACTTGAGTAGTCCTCTATCTTCACTTACCTTTGGTAGCCTTTTTTCATTGGTTGGCAGCCCCCAGTTACTTATAGTTTTTTTGGGATTGTATTCAGTAACTTGCCAGTATTTTTTGTCAGAAACTGCTATCATATCTGGATACATAAGTTACCGAAAAAGAAAATTGCACAAATAAATGAGCAAAATTGAATAAACTTTACAAGTATAGCAGTTTTTATTAACTTGCTTATTCATTTACAAAAACGAAAATCCAATTTCATGTAAATGAAAAGTCCATGAACTTAAAATAACTTAGCTTGACCATGTAAGTTGTAAATTAAAGCATTTTATCATTCAAACACATTTTTTCAAATTCACTCACTACCTACCTCAACACTATTAGTTCCAAGCAGTTTTAGTGTGGCAACATTATTTTGCTTTGAACTGCCATTAGAAACCTTGTTGCAGTATATTATACTGTTACGATATTGAAAATATTTTTGTGACGATTACAAGCTACATATGGTGGTGCAAATGGGTCCTCAATAAAACACTTCATAAGTATGTTTACTTAGTTTATTGATCACTTAGCGGGGTGTGGGGCGTGATGAGCCTGTGCGGCAGCCTTCCTCATCTGTGTCAACACATTGCTGAGCTCTTCACGCTTCCTCTTAGCACGGATGTGTGTGCCCAGACGACGCTTCAGGAACTTCAGGGCGCGCTTGTCCTTTGAGACCTAGAAAACATGAATAAAAATTGTTTACTGAGAGTTGTTGTTTGCATGCTAGGTCCCAGACTAGTATTGACGTGTGAAGTAGTTCATAGTCATCCCTAGGATGGCAGCAGATTAAAATAGGTTGATGCCAGCTGACTTATGTGCAAAGCCAAACACTAATGATTAGCAGGTTTTGTTATTTCAACTTTATTTCCTGGTAGAAAATACTACTAGAATTGTATATTTAAATATACCTGAGATATAGTAAGAAAAATCACAAAATGCATGACAAACTCAGCTCTATCTGTAGAAAGACTAACTTTAATGTGATCTACTATGACAATGACTAGTAATATAACTCACCTTGAGCAACTCCATAGCCCTCTTCTCATACTGAGCATGTCCAACAACCTCACGGACTAGGTCACGCACAAATTTAGAGTGCTTGGTTTGGAGCTGTAAACAAAAACATGTTTTTTTATTGGTAAATATCACCAGATTACTTTTTTAGATAATCACAGAAATGAAATAGTTGGCTACCAAGCTGAGAAATTACAGTTGGAATCTTGTAATGGTCCCTATTCTCAAGATCATCTTCTCTATCTAAGGCTATCTAGGATTCATTATAGTAGGTATTTTAGAACTCATCATAGGGAATTTCTAATGTATGAGAGGTGAGATATTATAATGAGTTATGAAAACAACACCGAAATATATCTTTTTATAACCTAACTTGCAAGGCAATGGAATAAAATAGTGTATAATATAAGAACTTGTTTTGAGTAATACAGAAAACTAAAACAAAGCCGAAGGCAACAATTTACACGGTGGATTCGGTATTAAGTCGAAATAGGAAAAACAAATACTAAGGTTCGGAGTATAGAAGTATAAAATTTTAACTACTAGGTAATTACTTCTTTTCGAGGTTGGTACCTAATATTGGTTGATTCATTTTAACTCTATGTTATTTAAATCTTAGAATAGTAGACCTACCGAATAATAAAGCCAACATTCAATGGATTGTTAGAATCCACAACGTTTACAAGATTCAAAACATAACCTTTACGTACTGTTTAATTTTAAGATGTTCTTGTAATACTTACACCCTTTAGCCTGGCGGGTCTGATTTTGATGGCTTTGTCAGTAACACCTTTCCTGCCGGCGGATATTTTAGTCGTTTTGTGTCCCTTTCGGAGACCGACTGCTAACTCAAACCGAGGAGCCATGCTGAAATAACAAACACAGAAACTTTATGTACGAAATAAGCACTCCAGCACTTTCTTCTAAATATTAAGATACTTAATTCACTATAACAAAATGCGATATTATCTAGATTACATGGATTTTCAAGGAAATTATTTTTCACAAAATTTTACGTACTTTTCGGATTGACAGATCCGACCAGAAAGAATTTGTACTCTTTTTAATTTGTACAGACTACTTTGACAATTTGACAGGTATAATGATCGGTCATAGACATTTAGTCGAGTTGGGAATAAAGCTGGAAATACCATTAAGATTAGCTAGTTAAGCCACGGAGACCACAATTAAATTGAGATAAGGGTAGGAGAATGATGATGACTAACATTGGGATTTTTATTACATTGCACTTATTGCTTTTAATCAATTGATGTTAAAATAAACATGAATACGATAATATATATATACATAAGAGAGAGGAAGACCTCAGGCAACAAAGAATGTTTCCACATCGCGGTCCTGTCTTTGGAAGACATTGCTGCCATTGCTGGCGATAATTATGTTGAAGTTGATCCATTCAAGTGTTGGTTTTTGTCCTTTATAGACGAAGAATTTATATCGAGGCTGCAGCAAGTGCTTGAGATGCATCCACATGTTTATCGTTTGCGCTTTTGAGGCATTTGGCCAGTTCCTAACTATTTTTTGAGGAAGCAATTCATATTTAATTATTTAAATAAATTAATATGAATATTCCTGCAATTCATATTTAATTATCTAAATAATTAAATATGAATTGCAGGAATATTAACGTTTTATTTTCCTTTAATAAAAACTTTTCTTTTTAATAAGTTTATCATAGACACAATATTTATAACACTTACGTGTGTTCTCAGCAACGATCAAAGGAAATCAAAACCCCAGTGAAGTCGTAGTGTAATGAAATTAAAACAAAGCCGAAGGTGGTTCCAAGTCTACTGCTTGTCACTGTCGTTACAGTCTCTGTAGCAGCAGTACAATTCAAGTCATTTAAGTACTGCTTGTATTGGAATAATTGTACTGTAATGTAATAGAAGGAAGCACACGTAAAATAACTTTTTTTGTTATTGTGTTTTATGTTGTTTCTGTATAATGCTGGTTGAAGAACCCCAAAGAAAAAATTACTACTTACTCTGTGGTCTCAGTCTTTTTAACGTCAGGCACGTCAGCTGTCAGTCAGTTTCGTGTTGACAAATTGCAACACGAGTATTCATTTAGATGAAACATTGCTTTATTTTTTGGTAAAGAAATTAGAAAAAATATCAAAACAAATCCGGTAGCTAACTTTATTGTTATTCAAAAGTCAATATTGTGTTTTACCACCTTGACTTGCTTAAAATTCACATTTAAATGACATAACCTATTGTTGAGAAATAAGTTTAATTATTCGATAAAATGGAAGTTGGAGCAGTGAAACAAGCCTTCAATACTGAGGTACAATATTTTCTATTATCTATTTTATTGATAAGGTACTTGTTCTTCTCTCTTCTTAAAAAAAAATGTGATTCAAAAGAGGCTGCTATTACACGTTCGCTGACTTGTGCAATACAAAAGTGGCATTAAAGTAAAATAAACAGGAATTGTTTATGAATTATCTCTACCTTGTAGATCATTCAAGTAAGTACGCACACAGATTCTGTTGAAGGCAATAGTGATGATGAAGTAACATTATAAAGAGCCCTCCTAAAGTCAAACTATCTGTAGACAGGCCTAAATCAAAACTACAGAACCCAGGAGTAGTAAATGCCAAGATCATTGAACCTAAAGAAATTATAATTAGAAGCATACTGTATTGCACAAGTCAGCGAACGTAATAATATAACAAGTCGCTGACTTGTGCAATACAAAAGTGGCATTAAAGTATAATATACAGGAATTATTTATGAATTATCTCTACTTTGTGGATCATTCTAATTATCCAAGTAGGCAGAATGTAATGGCATTCTCCAGTTGAAGCACTACAAATGTTTTTATTATCTATGGGTAAACTGCTATAGTAGTCCTAAGTTATGCACAATAAGTTGATATGATATAATAATATGTATTTAATTTAATTTTTATTTCTCATATTAATTCCAGGTGATATTACTGAAGAAGAATCTGAACCAGGCTAAAATACAGATTATACACAAATTGACCAGGAAAGCCAAACAGCTGGCAGAGAAAAAAGCACCGGAGAAACTAAAAGAAAAGTTGAAAAGGAAAGCCAAGTCTGCTGTACAGGAAGTTCTGGTTATAAAGGTAAATAGTAATTTGTTTATTTATTTGATTTACACAACTTAAAAACCAATTACATAAATAAAAGTAGATACAATAAGTACAAACATAAGTAAACTAAAAACAAGAACTTATAGAACTATTTTCACAAAAATTTAGTCCCAATAACCATTCAATTGGTGAATTTATTGGTGAATAAATCACAGTTTGGGTTGTAAGAAGTTTTTATTGTATTTAATTATGAAGAATTATCAGTATTCTTTTGTAGTGTTTTTATTATAAATGATGATATTGAATATTGTATGAAAATAGTAACAGGATGGGCTTGCTATCAAACTTGCAAAAAAGTGCTTTTTTGATATCATTAAAAATCTAGTCAATATTGTAATAGACCATGTTATAGATGTCATTAGTGTTTGTATTAATCATCACATTCATCACCATGGTCATAATTCTTCTTCCCAGCAAAAACACTAGGAAGTGGTGAAGGGTGGGCGTTTTGGGGGACTGTCTTATGTAAAAGTTTTGATGTTTGAACGTCAAAACGTTTTGAGTGCTGATTTTCAGCCTAATTTGAATAAATGAATTTTGATTTTGATTTTGAATTCTGCCCGTATCCCTATTATTATTATTAATTATTATTTGGTGTTGCCACATCATGGCTTCTTCTTCTATACATCTCCCTTTACCATAACCTCAATAGTCACCTTCTTCTTAGCCATATCACCTTTCATGCAAACCATCCATTGTGTCTTTGGTTTTCCTTAATGTCTGTACTAATTACTTATCTAATACTTTACAGAAAATCAAACCGAAGGACCTAGCCAAGTTTATAGTAACGCACAAAGGAGAGTTAAACACCTTCTTGAATAAACCTCAAGTAGATGAAGATAAAGGTTGTGCCAGATTACTCCTTCATAAAGCCTTACAGGACAAGTACAAATTCATAAGGGACAGATTTTCCAATGTGCCAATACAAGACCTCTTTATGTCGCGAATAGAAAGAAGAAAGATAAAGAAGGAAGCTAAAGAAAAACAGAAGAATAAGAAAAAGGCAAAGAATAGTAAAGTAGTTAATTCTGAAGGAAAATGGAATGTTGAAGATGTTGCTGGTGATGGGATGGATGTTGGCAAACTGAGTGAGGGAGAAAATAATATTGACGTTTCTGGTGATGAGGGTAGTGTTAATGAAATGTCAGGAGATGAAACTGATGACAAAGATGTGTCAGATAGTGAAAATGAACGCTCAGAAAGAGATAATGAACCAGATGATGATTCTGAAGATGACAATCAAGAAGAACACAATGATTCTGTTGAAGAAAATAGTGACGATGAAGTAAAGAATGATGTAAGTAACATTTTAAAGAGCCCGCCTAAAGTCAAACTATCTGTAGACAGGCCTAAATCAAAACTAGAGAAACCAGAAATAGTAAATGCCAAGATCATTGAACCTAAAGAAATTATAATCAGAAGTGCACCTAAAGAAATCATAAAGAAAAATCCAGTAAAGAAACAAAAAGAATTGAACAAAACAAAACACTTCAATGAGAAAATACTTCAAAAGAAATTGAAGACTGATTCCGATGCTCCTGTCGTTGAAAATAAAATCGTAGATCCTTTTTTTATAACATCAACAGGAGAAAATTATATGTCTGTAGTTGAGCCAAGAGCACCAGATGAAATTAAAGATGAGCATATGAGAGGCAATAGAAAGTTAAGAAGAGCAGTCCAGTTCGGTCTAGTCCCAAAAAATAAATTAAGGCAAAACAACAATTACCATAATGAAAATAGATTTAATAAACAAAATAGTTATGATAAAGGAGATAGTTTTAAAGGCAAATTCAATGATAGACAACAAAATGATAGAAGGAACTTTAATGATAGGAACTCTTTCAAGAATGATTTCAATGATAAAAGAGGTTTTAATAATAGAAATGATAGGAATAACGATGAAAAACCAGAGAAATTGCATCCATCTTGGGAAGCTAAGAAGAAGAAATCTGGTATTTTACCTTACGAAGGTAAGAAGATTGTTTTTGATGAAAGTTAGTATAATATAGAAATAAATTATATTTTTCAAAACAATGTTCTCTTTTATTAAAATCTTTGGTTGATTGAGTACCATCTTGATTTTGTTTTGCAATTTACACAGGGTGAAAGGGACGTCCACGCAAAACCTGATACCATGAGTTCAGTACAGGATTGTGGACCTCCCAGAGTGCCAGTGTTGAAGTTTATCGTCTGTTTTTCCTATTTTCTACGCTTTTCTCTGAGGGTCTTTTATTTTACATTGCAAAAAATCATCATTTCCATCTAATCCAATTGTTTAAAGAAAAGATGTGGATTATTTATATTTATTTAGTTTTTAATTAAAAATCTCATTTGGTTAGATATAGTTAATGATTTTCTGATGACTTTTTGCAGTTTAAAGCAAAAAAAACTTAATTGAAAATAAATTTCAATGTTGGGGGGGTCCCATCATGTACTGAACTCGCTACGAGTTCATGATTACGATTAGGTATATATACTCGTAGGTAGTCCATCAATATCCTTCAACCACCGAGTCTATCCACTATGTCAAAAAATTACTTATTTTCGTTCGTCTCCTGATGAAACTTCAGTAACTTTCATAGATTATAGTAAGGAGTACCTAGCACTTAGATTGAATCTACAAGAGTTTGCTTCATCAAAATTTCATTGATACTATCAGTATCTAATCTTCATTTCATAACTGGGAACCCAAAATGTATAAAAAAACAATGCAGGCACACAAAATCACGTTGGATATGTTTCGACTAAAAGGACCATTATTTTGAAAGAGTAAACAACTGGTCCTTCTTGTTCAACTATTGCTGTTTACTAGAACAACATCGACATGTCCCGAAGTACCGGAATTAATTTAGCTACATCACAAGCTGCTGAAACACTCGTTTAAATTACGCCAACCGCAAGAGCATGGAGTATATATGCTTTGACCCATTTGTGGCTTGAGTGTGGCACAACAATCCCAACATGCGACCAAGAATTTACCTAGATACATACGGACGGACGTTAGGTTGGGTCGACCGACCTATTTAGTTCCTGTTAGGAATGTGCTATGAGCAGGATGAGTCGATTGACTTAATAAAGAAAAGAAAAACTGTCTCCTCGCTTCCCTAAAGGTCGTAAGTGCGACAGCTGGTCCCGGGATGCAGGTGCAAAACTAGATTTGGACCCGGTTAATGGCAAAAGTATCGCTCTCTGTTATATGGGACTTCAAAACACAACTGGCGTAATGCAAGGCTGGTTTTATTGTTACGCGTTTCGGTAGCGCCAATGGAGCGCGCACGGGTGTCGGTTATAAGTCGCGCGCTTGAGCAGCGCCGTGCGATAAACGTTCGAAAATAGGAGAAAGATGTTACCTACGTGTTCGCCTCTTAGCAACCTTGTAGCGTTATAAGGATCAACTACTCTTCTTCGAAGTCGCTGTTGCCTTATTTTCTATAAAAGTAAACAGCCAGTACTCTAACCGTATTAACGTTCATATTGTATACGACTGTCTCACAACAGTGGAACACGCGGTACTAATCTCATTTCACAGTGCACCGCTGTTCAAGCGCGCAGCCCACCGGCGCGTCCAGTGTCGTGACTATAAAACCAACCTAAGTGTGGTGTAATGTTAAGAAATAACTATTTTAGTAACAATAAAAGCCGCTCACTCATTTAAATATTTGCAGACCATTACCAGAAAAATTCAGATGACCCCTAGGTATCGTGAATTTAGTTTTATTTCGAAAATCCGACATTCTCACATTACGTCGGTATCTACAACTCTCGCTTCGACACCACAGAATTATTAAATCGCCTGAAATACCTGAAATTCCCTGCTCCGATATAAGAATGTTACAATACAATCTGATAGCCCGTTCGGATATTACTTCGACATTCATAAATAGCCCCGGGCAGCACCAAGCATTGCTTTCCGTTCTCTTATCAGGTCCACAGCCGTATTGCAGTCGAGTGGTGTGGCGACTTGTAATGAAGCATTTCTCAGGTCCGACGCGATTTATCGTAGAGCCGGGCCACATTGTAGATCGGTACAGAAGGCCGGGTCCATACAATGTGCACAAAACGCAAGCACACGTACTGCGAGTGCTAGCGTATTTGTTTGAAAATGAGGTAGGTTGAGATCGCCGTCAGTATTGAACAGACGGAATACAATTAGGTTTCTACTTACTTACTTATCCTAGTACTTAGTATTCTCTATGGGGCACGGCGGCGCATTTCCATGCAAGTCGGAACAAGATGCGCATTTGGTGCCAATTTTGTTTTTATTTTATTTATTTACAATAGGCACTACATAGGTACAGTTCATAATAACATCTTATTCATACATTTTAAATAAACACAGGTCTTACGTATAAGTAAACCAGTGTTACCTACAGGTATACCTTTTGTTTCAAGATATCATATCATTACGTCTACGTGTGCGTCAAGCATGTGTCTATTTTCTCTCGTTTGAATGGAACTTACCTTCTGTTATATTTTGTGGCCGAGCTTATATTGCGGATAGAGCTTGAATGCACGACATAGCACGGTGGCGGACATTTTGCAAATACCAGTGTAACACCTGGATTGCTGCTTAGATTTGGTCGATTTATTGTAAGCTATTGTGTGGCTACAGATTGGGAGTAAGGAATCTGGGTTAGTAGGGATATGTATGGTTTTACAAAATAAATAAAATAGCAACCTGACTGGTATAGCATAAGCTGTCATTGTGATTGTACTAAGGGAATGCTAGAGCGAGCTAGCGAGCTAGAAAATTGGAGCACCCAGAAAGGGATGGGTTAAAATCTTGGCGAAATGTGGCGTACTATAGGTATATCTTTGCTAAACCCTTCGGCTAATACAGGCGTGATGATGGCAATTTGAGGTTGTGGAAATCATTTCATGAATTTATATTTCTACACGTCGGGGTCGGGTGTGTATGCAGCGGTGTGACAGGGCCGTAGCCCTGAATAGCTAAGTAGAGCTGGGTACAGTCAATGATTTCAAGTGTAGGTACAGCACTTCGTTGGTAAAGATTTAGTAGAACAGGCATGCTGGTTTTCATACCACAGACACGCTTCCATAAGCAGAATTATTGTCATTACACAACTGAAGCTCAGAATAAACTACGAATATTGTAAAACGAACGTTAAAACAAAGACAATGTGATCCTAAAAAACTTAGCCAACATTAAAGAAGAAGTTTTAACAAATCAAACGAGAAAAATCCTCATAAAATCATCTGGACTGCGACAGTTATTTGCATTTACGTCCCGACACCCTTTGTGGGCCCAAGTTGCGGAAAAACGTCAACCGCTATAATGAACACTATTATTTAACTGGGCCCGGTGGATGGAAAAAAAAGTAAAAGGCTGGTGTCACTGGCAGTCAGCTTTTTCCCGCTTTCTTTGAAATAAGAATCTTGTTTGACAACGTTGGGATTCTGTGAATCATTTCTGTTTCTTTCGTCGTGTTAAATGTTTCTGGTTTCTGACTGTGAATGGGTTATTTTATCTAGACGAATTTCTTAGAGACGGGTAAAAAGTATTTACCTACCTAGGTGAGCCGTAACTTTTCTGTGAAAGAAAGTCTGTAAGGAAAACAAGTAAATATAGAGGTTTCGTTCCTTTTAAACACTTCTCGTTCTCGGGCAAAGAGACTAAAGCGTTGCAACTATCAGATTTATTATCATGGAAATGGTTAACTTTGTTTGGAAAAACTTAATAATAATAATTAATTAACACTAGTCAATATCTAGTGATTTTGCTGCCCTTGGTTCGTGATTGATTATAAGTTTCCTTACCATGTACATACATCACATCACATCACGCCTGTATGTATTCCCCGAAAGGTTGGGCAGTGTACCTAGAATACACCCACATTTCACCAGTAATGTTTTTAAATCCCAATAGGGGTTGAGCCTATTGCCATCAACCGGGTACACTTCCAGACTCCGAGCTGCTACTGAGAAATTTCTAATAAAAATCCCAAAAACACATTGGTTGACCTGGGAATCGAACCCAGGAACTCATGCTTAGCAGTCGTGTTTGAGACCACTAAACCAAGGTTGACCTTATACTCACGACTATAGAACTACCAAAGAGTGTCTAGAGATTTTGACTCAAGTTTATTTTTCATTGTACATCGAATACATGTGTTATTCGATGTACATTAGGTACATCGAATCATACCTATGAGGAAGATTTTTTACATCATCAGCTGCCTAACCTTTTCCCAACTATGTTGGGGTTGGCTTCTAGTCTAACCGGATGCAGCTGAATACATGGAGCGACTGCCTATCTGACCGCCACAACCCAGTCACTGGGCAATACAATACCCCTTGGTAAGAATGGTTGTCATATTTTCGACTACCCGTAACGACTGTCAAAGAGCTACAAATGACATCCGGGACCAACGGCTCAACTTGCTTTCCGAGGGACGGAGGAGTCTCGATATGTTACGAATAGTCACCCATCCACAGACTGATCTTGGCAAGCGTAGCTTAACCTTCGATCACACGTGCGGTTGTTTTTATTTACTTTATAACTAGAGTCAACCTTTAACACAAATTACTTAATTCTTAAATTGTGTGTTGTACGAGTATGTATAATAAAATCCCGCAAAAGAACAGAAAGAAACACTACAGAAGAATATTCCTGTAAACCTGGGTAATTGATTCATTTCTACCGTAAAAATAGGTTATCATTTTGTAAATACATAAACTCACTCCTTTTTCCCATGGGGGTAGGCAGAAACTACAGAACGCCACCTCATACGATCCTTATACATACCTCTTTTGCTTTGTTTACGCTCTTACATCGTCATACACGCACGCCGGTTGTACTACACACATGAACTTTTTGAAGAACATCGCCAATAAGGTCTTAGGATGTCCTTCTTATGCGCCTCCCCCGGTGTTTCCACTTAAATTCGCCTTTTGTTAGTCATCTTTCATTCATCCTCTCAAAGTGGCCAAGTTTGTCCAGTTTGAGACTTTGACAAGAGAGTTTGACTTTGACAAACATTGAAAAGAGGATGCGTTTATAACTATAAACGCATCCTCTTTTCAATGTTTGTCACTACATCTTCATTTAAAGCACAAAGTTGTGTTATAACATCATTACTCAATCTATCATTCATAGTTACACCACACATACTTCGAATGGAACGCTTATAAATTTGTAGTCGAGTCTAAACGAAAATTTACATGACGATTCGATGGCGCATCGAATTATTGTGAATACATGTGCTGCTCCTCGTCTCCGTCCCTATTTATGTCATAGAAATTGCAGTCCCAACCATAAATTCCATAACAATGCAGCGGGAGCTAAGCTAATACAACGCGTCTGTAAACACCAGTAATACAGACATTCACACACAGGTGGGGGACGTTGCATGCGGAATTCGCAATACCGAATGTCGCCAGCGACGCGGTGACCCACCATTAATTTGTGTACAGCGTTGATTCAACGCGGGAATGCTTAATTACATACCAACACAGCACTTAACAGATGACTTGAAGCGATTTACGGCCGCCATATTGGATTGGTTGAGTGATGGCGCGAACGCAGTAAGAAGGTCGTATATCAGTTGCAATCTCCTGAGATATTGCTGGAATTAATTGTTGACGGCACGTTAGTGGGGATTTGAATGAATAAATCATGTGGTTTATGTGTGTAGCTGTTAATTTATTATAGTAAAAAGTAAACCCTTGCGATTGCAGGAAGTTTATTTACATGTCCTGCACCCTAGGGGTTCAAACGCCGCGTATTGCGGTTTACAACTTCAGATTGTTGGTAGAGTATACTGCATAGCTTCCTAACAAATAGACGGGTAGGTAACAAATGCCTATCAGAACCACAATGATGAAGCGTCTTGGTGACCGCATAGACAAGATGATACTCGACTGTCCATCACTCTGAGATGTTCCGGTTAGTAAGATGAATCGTTGAGTGTTGGAAACTACCTCGGTCAGATGAGTTAATTAAACAGGAAGCTAACTTAGCATCTTGCGTGTATTTCCCAAAGGGGTAGGCAGAGGTATATAGGTTACATTTCGACGGTCATGTAAGCCAGAAGTGAGTCGTGTAGTTACTTAATTGCATTATGTTTGGTCCTCAGACCCGCAAAAGCTGAACTAATAAAGCTATCAACAATAATTCTACATTCACTTAAAAAAAAGAACACGTTCCATATTCAAACCTTTTTCACCAACGTCACGTACGACTAAAACGTCACACTCACATAGGTACCAACGTGACAATAAAATGTCGCATTCACATGACAGGGACATATTGTACAAATTTTTTATACGACCATCGATGCAGTGGCTATAATTTAGCCGCGTCACTGCGTGGCGGGCCGCAATCAATCGTGACCTAGGTATAAAGGACTGTTGTGGAACTTTATTATTAATTCTAAGTTAGAAAGGGTATCTACCTTACCTTTGTACGTAAATATACTAGAAATTATGGGTAAATGTGTAAATTATTTTATGTCAATCACTGCTAAACTATATAATTATTAACTTAAAAGTGAAAACTCCATGACAACCTTTCGACAAGTTAGTAATCTTAAAAAAAAAGCTGGCAATGAGCAAAAGGTTGGTACCTTAGAAGAGGACCGCTTTTTAATAATTAAAGTATTATTTTTGTGATCGCAACGTTAGGCTTGTTTGTAAAGGGTAATATAAATATATATAATATAATGGTTAAAAAAATGCCCCACAATAGGAATTACTCCTGTGTCGTGGGTGCGTTTACAAACATTTAAACTCACATTCACAAACAGCCAGACCCGGAACAACTATCTGTAGGCCATACAAATATTTGTTCTGTGCGCGAATTGAACCCGCGACACGCAGCGCAGCAGCCATTCGCTCAGCTACTCAGCCGTCGGTGATTACTAACTAAAAAACACAAATAAATTCAAACTTCTGTTTCGTCTCCTTTTGTAATGAAAATTAACATTTAATTCATTGTTTGACTAGTTACTTACTCAGTAATCATATAAAAATGTACACTTGAACATGCATTGTTTATAACTATTCCAAATTAGTAGAAGTGCCTAACTTCTTCAGAACGCTATTTCAGAAGGGAATCTTCTGAAATAAGCGGCTAGACGAATTGCCCAATGGTAAGTACGACTATATTTAATGTAGGTATTTTTACGAATTTCTTACGGAACCACACAAAAAGATTTTCCGAGCTGGTAACCGAGTGATTAAACATATATCGTACCTACTTTCCGAATTAACTTAACCTGTTTGCCCAGTAGTTAAGTCAAAAACCCTATTTCCTTACTCAAGATCCTTAACACAATCGCTCATACATTATAGAGTTTAACCCAACACGCTTTGTGAAAAACCATAGCTATCATAAAGGGCATTTTCGGCCTAACGTATTCATGTATTCAGTCAAAAGGGCCCAAGGGTTCTCTAACAAAAACTTACAAATTGTTTTTGCCCGAATAACGTTTGCCCTCTGACCGAGTGTTGCCAGTTTTTTACCAAACACTGTAAATCTAAATAGAGGGATATTAGATTTGTTTGCGGATAAACTTTTTGTTAAATATTGTCTGAGTTTTCATTTTGAGGTAGTTGTTGCATAAATTATTTAGGTTATTTTATTTCCTGTTTGTTTTGTGGTTATTATGTAGGTACGAATATAATGTTCTTGATAAAAGAAAGAATGAAATGCAATGTCGTAAATTTTAACCTACCAAACAAAAAGGCGCTCATACCCCTATGTGTGTATCATAATCATATAGGTTGTAAGGACCTCAGAAAATGGAAATGAACGACTGCAGTAAAAAATCTAACCCAAAGGACTTTTTCATAGTAGGTTCAGCTTTAACATCTTTATAACCAAACTATAATTTGACGACACGGTTGACGCAGTGGTTGAGCCATCGGCGCCGCGTGTTGTGGGTTCGATCCCCACACGGAACAAATATTTGTGTGACCCACAGGTAGTTGTTCCGGGTCTGGCCGTTTGTGTCTGTGAGTTTAAATGTTTGTATACGCACCCACGATACTGGAGAAATTCCAAGTGTGGGGCAATGTTTAAAAAAAAAAGAAAAAATAATAATAACATAACATGTAGGTACGTAGGTACATAGTTACACCACCACCAGCACCACCAGGATACACCAGCTGTGGGAAGTACCTACGTTAAGCAATTTATGGGACTAATGGGCCTTTGAATTTTTAAAAGGACCGTAAAGAGCAGGGACTTAATAAAGCTATCAGTTTTCCGATGCACTAAATGTCAGTCCTTTGAGGCGGAACCCTGTTGCATTTTTATGGAAGAAAACCTCAAGAACGTTCTCCCATGATTGTATTCATTGCATTCTAAATACAATTTCACACTTTGACAGTTAGTGACTGAACTTTATAGAATACTAGCGATCCTCCCCGGCTTTGCCCGGGACAAAATATACACAAACCTTTCTCGTTTCTCACTCTTTCTATTGGTTGAAGCTGCTAGAAAATTGATTCAGTAGTTTCTTAGTTTATCGTGTGCAGACGCGGCGGGTGACTTTTTTATGCTATGTAGTGAAGCCCATTTTAATATTAGCGAGCTTTAGGGTTTATCTACCTTTATTGGGCCTTAATAATACGAATTTTCTTCCTTCATGTATGTACCAACCTAATACAATAAATTCAAAATAAAAGTACTTTAATTAAGAACGCGATATTAAAAAATCACATCCGTCATCTGGAGTTTATCTGCAAGGTTAAAAAAAAAATTGGCAAGTAAAATAAATAAATTAGCAATTGGTAGGTAAAATAAATTGGCTTTTTTCTATTTATAATATTACTAACTTGCTAAGTCTACGCAGTCACGTCCCACAAAATGGGATCACGTAGTAAACGCATAATTACAATGAACGTTCCCCGTTAGATGCAAAGGACCGTGGAATGAAACGTTAAAAAAATATTTGTCGGGTTATTGGCGCGAATGTTGGCGCCAAATGTTTTTGACATGAGAAATTTGTCATTTTGAAAACTAGTTATGATGGCAAAACATATTTGTTGGTGCTAGAGATACCTATATCTTTCAAGCTCATTGAATAATCATCTTTTAAGTTTTTAATTTGGAATTTTCTAAATAACTCATAAATGCTTCTAGCAATTTTCATACTATAAATATACCATTTTCAACTAATCTACAAAAAGGAGTTTATTTGAACTTAACGTAAACCTACAGATGATACTGTTTTATAAAATAGGGAACCTAGGTATTTTTATTATTACTTTCGTCCCCTATTATTACTTTTTGTTTTACTAAATGTGATGATACGAAGGGCGGTACTAAGTAAAGTCAGCGTTTCACACGAATATACAACTTTTGCATAAGCAAATTATGTTCAAATTTGTGTAAGCGTTTCTTACGCACATGCATCTTAAAACAATGAGCATACAGTTCTTAATCTACAAAATCAAAGTACGATTTATGAGTCTGGCCCTAATCCCACGTCTGGTATGAACTGGCATTGAAGACAAACGCTAGAACGAGTTAAAAAAAGAAATAAAACTAATCATGTATTAAAATTACTGAGGTAATTTAACGGTCAGTAGGAACCTACTTAATTGGTACTTGCGGCATGTTCCATTAAGACGAAAACATGGTATTACATTTTAACTATGTGGCTTGCCCTTTGCAATTAACTTTATAATCAATAGTTGAGCAATTTGACTTCGGGCAAAAACCTTGTTCTACAATATTTTAGTTAAATTGCTTATTATTAAGGTTTTATGTTTGACTAGCACCTTGTTTGTGTGGACTTATTATTATTATCCACTACGATCTTCAACACCCCCTCTAAATAGAAGGTACTCTTCATAAATGATTGGTAACAATCTTATTTATTGAGAAAAATATTCTGGCCAAGTTCAGTTTAAAGCTTCTAAAGCTTTAAAATCTTATTCGGTTAAATTAGATTTTTCATGCAAAGTGTATCTCTCTTCTCATTCTACAGGGGCTGGTTTTAAAATAGTTATGACGTTTTCATAAAAAAATAACCAAACGCAGCAATTTACAATTACATATTTTAGACGTACCAAGTCATGCAGTAACATTCTACATCAAGTACTAATCTTAATGAGTACTTCCTGTTAAGCCCCAATAGAAGCTATAAAAAAATTTAGTTGTTACTTTTCTGTCAAAATTATAAATAAATAATAAGATTCTTACAAACAAAGTATGAAACCCCTAAAACTCCATTGAAGGGTAGTTTAGAAAAACAAATAATGATAGACTTGGTTATTTATAGGTAGGCAAGGAACTTTTCTATACAACAAAATCTTTTCACCCCTTAAAGGTTGAATTTCATAAAAAACCTCTTTTATTTTCAGTTTGTCATGAATGGATAAAACCGTCCCAAAAGCCAATGTTGATCCAACGTTGGTTCCAACACGTGAAGCAGGGGTAATACGTCAGTTTTTAATCCGTTTTCAAATTAAAACTCGGACGTGTACCGTTTGGGTTTTATCGTTTGCCAGTTTTATTTATTTTTATACCGCCAAAACGGTATTCTACGTACCTACTGAATGACTTTATCGTGATATTTTTCGAAGTCTGTTCGAACAAGTTTGAATTTTGAACAAATAGCTGACCGCTTCGAGGTATGTTCTTTTGTTTTTACTACGAATTTAAAGATCGGTGATTATCCTCTACTCTCTTTTTTCATCCGGAAATATATTTAGCTAAAGCCACGGTGTGAATATTCGAAAGAAAGCATAGCCTTGTAGGAGACAGCATTTTTAAGCTTGCTCCGCATCGATATTGCAACCGGAGTTCTTTTTGTAAATTCACCTTTTATTTTTTTTGGAATGGTCATCTCGCTATTCAACCTTTTGGGTTGTTAACTGCTCGACCGAACTTTCCTGTGGGGACTTAATAAAGTAAATGCACCGTAAAGTTAGGACCTCATATTGATTCACCCTCCCGTGAGTGTCGCTTTGTCACAAATTATAAGAATGCTTTATTAATTCCTTTTACTTTCTATTGGACAAGTACTTAGTTAACTGCAGCGCACTTTTCCACACTAGTGCGGAAAGCAAAACAAAATCACACGTGTGTTAAATACACTGCATTGTGAACCTAAACTCGGTGTAATAAGAGCCTTATCGCGAAAGAGTGTGTAGAAAAGGAAATAAAACGGAACATAATTTTATAAAAAAAAAACTTAATTTATTCTTTTATCACGGTACTATCTACAATTATATTAGACGTAGTTATAATTGCTATTAGGTATTGCATTACCAAACTAAGCGGTAGTCATCTGTATGACTACCGCTTTACAGATTCCGATTACATACACATTCTGTGCTCCTTTTACTGTTAAAAGGAGCACAGAATCTGTTACATTAAGGCAGAGTGCTCACCATCGAATTTTTATTTTTTATCTTTTCAAACCTAACTCTTGCACTTTCCCTTCAGTGTAACATTTAGGTGATTAGTCACATAATGTAAGATAATCTACTTAGTTGCATCAGCACTATTATTATGTACCTACTTGTCTATAATTGCTTTGTATTATTTGTACATTGAAAATTATATTCGAAATACATTAAGGTTTTATGAAAATACAATTTTTGTACCAAATTTTATGAATTGTTTTCACAATTTATACACAATGCATTAAAAACAATAATAAAACACTATAATACATGTAAAAAACAATAGTCGTGGTACGGCTCATCTCATTAATTCTTACATAATTGATCTAAAATAAAAACTAGGTACCTACTTAATTAATTATTTTAACTTGAAATTTCAATCTAATATTAATAATCACAAGCCTTGCTGAATTACTCGTATCAAAAGTAATTTATTTTTTGATAATGCCACTTGGTTGAACTGAAATCACATAGACAAAATATGTCGAAGTGTGTCGCCATCTTGCACTGTTAACAAGCCTACGTATTCCATTTTCAAATCCATATAACCGACTGATGTTATTTCCACTTGAACAAATATTAACTTTATTGAAGTGTAATTTAAGTCGATTTCACAAATCTTGGAAAATAATTAGAAAAGTAAATGAATTAGTCATAATAAATGGTTTATATGTAATTAAAGTTTTAACGCAACCTGAACTTTATATGAGGGTGTTAAAGTTCGTTTTCGTAAAACATATTTATTTGAATTTTGGAAATGAAATTGCAAGATGGCAAAACTGCAATAAAACCGAGCTTCATGCAATTAGCTGTCGATATCAGAAAAGATAACACGTGTGGTAACGGAAATTGATAATTGTGATTAAAAACAATTTTAATCTAAATGATGAAACTTCACAAAACAGCTTATTTAAGTTTATACAAATTACTAATTTGTAACACAAATTTCAAATTTGTCGTTGAAAGTAACAGAATAACAAATCAGAAAAAATATACTGATAAAAAACGAATTGTAAAATCTATAACACCTAAACTCTAAATTCATACTGCCGCATCACTAAACCATAGACAATTTCGTGCGGCCATTGGTGTCTTCTTTTTTTTTAATACGATGGACAATACCTTCTTGTTTCTTTTAAGATTGTTTTTCTGCATTAAAAATTAATATGCGTCAGTCTTAATTATTCCAGCAAGACCACCCTTTTCAATGCATATCTATTTTGTGTACTGTCAATCAAATACATACTTAATTAAAAAACCGACATTTCGGTTTTTTAATTAAGTTTTCATTTAAATGTGTAGTTTCATGGTTCACCTTTTAATTTTAGTACGAATTCACAACCAGCTTGAGCGTTTTCAAGATAATTCAGTTCTGTTTAATTTGATGGATACTCTTAAAAAAATCCTTTATGAAACTAATTGGTAAGTTCTTTGAAGAAAAATGATTCTTGATAAGGAATCTGAACACTATAGCGAAACAGGCCCGACAGTCTTTCAGCCTCTTCAGAGATACCTGAAACTCTTTTGTTTTATATAATTCTCCTGTTTTGTTCCAACCAATCTTCTTCGGCTCTGAATTGTCTATTATAATCTAGTTTTGTTATCTGTTGTTTTGTCTACTGGTTCTTCAACTTTCGTTTTTCTGTCTTGATCCTCAGCTTCTCTTAAAGAGTCCGGTAACTTAAGATTATTTGTCTCTGGTAACGTCAGTACGAGGAATCCTGATAGTGCTGCCATTCCTCCGAATATCATTGTTGGAAGGTACTCGTAGTACCTCGTCTGCGGAAGGAAAATTTAAGAACATTTTATTAATATTAATAACAGTTAACCAATTAATTATTACCGGAACTAAAATAATTTATAATACATTTTTTGCGTTGGCTATAATTGCCTCGTCTGTTATTGATGTTGAAATAGGCAGCAAAGGTCGTGGAACCATACAGCCTTGTCAATCTTTATGTAAAAAAATAAAACTTATTTTGTCGGTTCATATAAAAGGAGGTACTGTTATTGACCTGTTGTTGTAGCACGCTTGCATAGATATTCTTAAAAACAATGGAACGAATTTATTTTTCAAATTTTCTACAGTACCAAAAAAGTTCTATTGACATTTAAATTTCTAAAAAAGGAATAAAAATACATACAAGCAAAGGCGTCTGAGGTGCAACAGTAGATCCTATTCTGCCAATGGTAGAACACATGGCCAGTAAAGATGTCCTGTAGTTTGTAGGAAAAACTTCAGCAGCGAATACATACAGCGAGTTATATGCTAAGGTTATGAAGAACTTCCCTCCAAGGTAAAGGAGTATTGACCAGTTGCCGGCTGTAACATAAAACATCAAATATTATTAGTCATTAAATCAAGATCTTATTGGTGATGTTCTTCAAAGAGGTCAGGGGCTCGTACAAGTACTCGCAACGCAACGAGCGTGTTAACGAAGCAAAAGGACTATGTTAGGATCGTAGCAGGTGGGGTTCTGCAGTTTCTGCCTACCCCCATGGGAAAAAGGCTTGAGTTTATGGTTGTACGTTAAGATCGCCAGCGGCGCAAATGCCAAAAGCTAATTTACTAAGCTGATAAAGTTCAATGTAGAACAAATGAATATGAAAACAAAAAAGTCCCTTTTGAATGTCCCGGATGAAATATGTAATTATATATGTATTTTATGTCATGTCGTGGTGGTCCAGCGGTGAAGACCTCGCCTCTCATGCCCGAGGTTGTGGGCTCAAATCCAGGCAAGTACCAATGTAACTTTTTCAATTTCATATTTACGAACGGTGTTCATCTCAGTATGATATAAAAACCGTAACATAGAATACGATCGAAGCAGGAAGTAATCCCATACGCAATCAATAAACTTGACACTTTACTGTCCTTACATATAGTAATCATATCATAATGTACATTATAGACCACTAACGATATTACGATCAATTATGATCAAACAAAACAAATGCAATATGTTAGCACCACAGTTGGTATGAGGATGTAATTTATATGTTTATCTAGTGGAATAACAATTTTGTACAAACACATTTAATATGTAAAACATTGTACAGTTTCAAATTACCATGAAATGCGTACAAAAACAAACATAGGTACTATTATAATTTGTGCAAGGTTAGTTCAGTTATGGTAGTCAATGCCTGATTTCACCAACACTAGATGACACCTAGGGAAATGTAACGCCTATATAAAAGTTCACGGACAGCTGGGAAACAGCGACGTTGCATGATGATAAAACTGGCAGATATACAAGAATCCCCTCCGCCCTGTACATCTGCATATTTCGATGTCTCCATCGACGTAAAAACTGATATTTAACATGAATTCAGTATACGATTCTGGAACCCCAAGCTTTGAACGAATTGCTACGTTTCTAATTTAATTTACATATTACCTACTTAGTCTCCCTTATTATAAATAAGAATAGTCATGTATCTGCTATTGCATAACACCACGGCAGTTTTACTCGAAGTGTTGGGCAAAGGTGTTAGTATATGAAACCTCACCTCACTGGAATGAGGGTGTTACTATAACCATAGTAACACCCTCATTTCAATTATGTTTAAGCCCAAGTAATGGGGGGCGAGCCTATTGCCATCTATCGGGCAAAAATCCAGACTCCGGGCTGCTAATAAGAAAATTCAAGATAGAACTCAATAACTTTTTTCCGACCCGGTAATTGAACCTAGGACTTCACGCTCAGCAGCTATCTACTATTATTTAAAAAAAAACGTTACTATACCTGGAACAAATCCATAGTTGATCAAAATCAATCCAGTCATGAAATACGCAGTAGCAATCACCTTCTTTCTGCCGAATCTGTCCAAAAATATTAACTTGCAGATATTGGCCGGTGCTTCTATCACCAATATCACGATATAGTTCACATAGCTGTTCCCAGATAACTCTATGGCGTTGATAGACAGTCCATAGTAGACAAGAGTCGAAGATATCCATAGGAACGAGCATGTGAATAGTCTTTTCCATATCATTGGGGAGGTGAGGAGTTGGTTAAACGTAGACTGGTTTCTTTCTATGTTCTCACATTTCCTCTCGTCCCTCTGTTTTGTTGCGTGTTTTTCAACTTGTTCATAATGTTCCTTTGGTACATTTGCTTTGTTCATCTTTTCTGACTTGCTGAGAACATTCAGGCCTTCCTCGTACCTTCCTTTGCTGAAGAGCCACCTGAAGCTTTCGGTGAGCGTCCAGATGTACACGAAGACGAGAAGGGCAGGAGTGTAGATGATGAAGAGAAGGTAGCGCCAGTTGAGAAGCCACCAGGAGAGTAAGGTGACTGTCACCCCTCCGAGGATGAACATGGTGTTGAAGAGGAGGCTGACGAAGACTCTGCCTTTTGGTCCAACGAGCTCCAATGCTGAAACAAAAGGGAAATAAATGATAATAAACATGAAATGAGCCTTATTTATATTACACGTAGAAAACTTTTGTTTAAATTAGGTCTTCTTCTTTTTCTGGGTTCCTTAGCTAAAGAGTGCCAACGAGACCCTATTACTAAGCGTCCGATGTCCGTCCATCTATCTGTCAGCAGGCTGCATCCCAGAAAACCCTAAAAGTAGATAGTAGGTATTTTCACAGTGTTATTTCTATTGACGCAATTACAAAAAAATGTAAATATTAAATAAAATTAAAGGGCCCCGTACACAACGTTGTTACCCTTTCATTGTATTACTATTGTGCATGTTGTCGGCTCTATAATTGTTTATTATGTTCAACTACCTGTTGATAATAAAAGTCAGTCTTGTTGAAATCTGCGTATCATGCATATCATTCATCAAGATGTGAATGATACGCATGTATGTGTGTATATGTGATGAACGGTTCATCTTTTAACTACCTTTTAACTTAACTATCTTTTATATCTTTTAACTTTCAACAATTCATTAATTACGATGTGGTTTTTCAATGTTTTTTGTTCGACAACATACGGAACCATTCGTATGCAATGCCAACTCGCACTTGGCCTCTTTTATACAACACGAAGTCAATAAAAAATGTCCAGGTCGATGTCTCTCATCTAATCTTTTAAAAATGAACACACAATGACTTGTGATTTGATGTTTTCAATGCTTCATTGAGATTTCACAAAAAAGGGAAGAAGGTATGAATGGCAGATTTTTTGGTCCCCATGAAGCAACAAAGCCTGACTACCGGCTTCCCATGAACACTGCAAGAAAGGATCTAAAACAAAGACCGGAAGATGAGATACAAAAAACCCGTAAATTAGTTTCAACTGAATTATAAAGCAATCAATCGCGAAGGCTATTTGGGTGCTGGATAACTTAGATCTGTTATATTGGTAACAAATACCAAACATAACATCACGCCTGTATTAACTGAAAGGTTAAGCAGAAAAACAAGCCTTATTGTACTAAAGCTTACATTTTATCGGGGCATTCAAGATACATGGAGGAGCTCGTGGCTATTTAAATATGGCCGCCCAGGTTGATCGAAGGTTAAGCTACGTTTGCCAAAGTTAGTCTGTGGATGGGTGATCGTCGTAACATATTGAGACTCCTCCATGCCTCGGAAAGCACGTTAAGCCGTGGGTCCTTGTTGTCATTTGTAGATCTTTGACAGTCGTTACGGGTAGCCAGAAACCCGAAAGTCTGACAACTAGTCTTACCAAGGGGTATCGTGCTGCCCAGTAACTGGGTTGTGGAGGTCAGATAGGCAGTTGCTCCATGTAACATACTGGTATTCAGCTGCATCCGGTTAGACTGGAAGCCGATGAGACCGGAAGGCAGATGATGATTCAAGATACATGGACAAGTGGGTTTGGTTTTGTACTATTCATTGGAACAATAATCTTTAAACAAGGTGTCACTGTATCTAATTTATTCCAATGAAATATCTTTTTACAAAAAGAGCTAGAGAATTTTAGTTTTTTTTTTTTCAAATTTTGTTTTGAGCGGTCAACTGAAAAATAACAAAAAAGAAGAAAACAGATACAAAATTTAAATTTAAAGCTAAAAATTAGCTAACCCAATAATACTTTGTCTGACCCGGAAATTGAACCCAGGACCTCATGCGCAGGAGTGGCTCTTGCCTACTATTGGTAGCTGACTATAATAAACACAAAACGTTAGTTCGCCAAACGGTTGATGAGGAAAAGAGCTTTAAAAAAACTCCGAAACGATTCTCAGAATTTGTCGAGGAGTCAAGTTGATAGCCATTTCGAATAAGTCAGGGGAAGGAGATTAAATTAAATATTCCAAGAGTTATTTTATCTCGACAAAAAGTATTGCATTGTGTATTGATGAATCGTTTTCAGTTTTGTGACTTGCATTATACTTATTTATTTAAAAAAACATGAGTCTTTTTATTTTACTTATTTGTAATGGTTGAATTGTTGAAATCTTTGTAGATCGTACAAACATTTGTCCTAGGGCGGGAATCGAACCCGCAACCTCCTGCGTCGCAGGCAGACCGCGGCACATCGGTCGTCAATTATTATTATGACAGTTATCGTGTATTTTTAAGTGTGAAATAAATATTTGTATGTAATAATTTATTATCAATAATTAGAGACACAGTTTAAACATACCTACAATACATGGGTACAATAGATTAAGATTAAGTGCGTACTTAAGCATTTTGTAGTGAACACAATATTTCGATACATAAATAAATAAAATAAAAATAAATAAATATTGCTGGACAATCCACACAGAATCATCTAGCCCCAAGTTAAGCAGAGCTTGTGTTATGGGTGCTAGATGACTGATATACTTAATACAATACATTACATAGACAGACATTTTTTTATTATACATAGAAAATACCCAGAACACCCGGAACAAATCTTTGTAGATCGTACAAACATTTGTCCCAAGGCAGGAATCGAACCCGCAACCTCCTGCGTCGCAAGCGGACCTTCGCCCGCCGCGCCACATAAGTCGTCAAAAGTTATATACATTTAGCAGGTGTTCGGTATTTTTGATGCATTTGTAAAGTGGGTAAAACTAAAAAATATGAAGTATATTCAAAATAAGTCGACATTTTTTTTTAAAAGAAGTTTTGTGTTGTGTTGATGTTTGTAAGATGTTGTGTATTGAAATACAACTGGCTTTTAAAAATCCAAGTTTGTATTAACACAATGTAACAATATAGTCAAACCTTTTTGTAACATATAAAAACTCTTCTAAATTATTCAATTATTAACACTAGTGTGATACTATTACAAAAAGAGCCGTATTAATTAGTACTCCTTATTATGCAAATAATACTTAGTAGAGCATCTTTCCGACCATATCAAAATTGTAAATAATACTGAGCTAGGCAGGATGAATGCGGGGATTGCGGGGAGCCCGAATATAGACGCACGACGCGTGGACTGGCCGCACCCGATTCTTATATTGTGCACTAGAAGACTGAAACCTTAATAAATAATAGAGTCAGAAGATAAAAATAAATCAGTTTATAAAAATATTCTGAATGAATGTAGAGACAGTTAAGATCACTAAAACGGTACTATTACAGTCACTGAAGCGGTAAATTGTTTAATTTGTCCAAATCGGTTCATTGGACTTTTGGTCGCCAGTGTTAATGTTTTACATCTTGAAACGTTTCAGACAAAAGCTTTCAGACTGAAATATCTTACTTAGGAGAACAGAGGAGTTACAATGTTGGCGTAGTTCACCAGCAATTGCGAATCAGACAATTATTTTTGGAATTGTCGGTCTTATTGCTCTTAATATCGTCAAAGTAAATGAAAATCCTACTTCATCTATCACATTGACATTATAAATGCGACAGTTTGTCGGTACGTGAGTGTGTGTGTGTTTGTTTATTAGTCCTTCACGCTGAAACGGCTGGGCGTATTTGAATGAAATTTGTTATGAAGGTAGCTCATACCCTGGATTATCACAGGCTACTTTGCTATCCCGAAAAATTGAAGAATTTCGTGGCTATATCAAATCGTCTCATGTTGATCGTTGAATCGTGTTTTTGTGCATATAAACTGTGAGAGAATGTATGGATGTTGGTTACTCTTTCACGCAAAAGCTACGAAATAGATTTTGATGAAAGATTTTGTTAACAGCATAATGACGGCGCGGTTGGCGCAGTTTCAGAGCGATCGGCTGCTGCGCTGCGTGTCGGGGGTTCGATTACCGCACGGAAAAAATATGTATTTGTATGGCCTACAGGTTGTCGTTCCAGGTCTGGCTGTTCGTGTTTCTGACTTTAAATGTTTGTAAAAACACCCACGACACAGGAACAAATCGAAGTGTGGGGCAACGTCTTAAAAAAGAAAAAGCTTCAAAACAACACATGAGCTAACTAAAATTCTAATATTAAATAAATAAATAAATAAATATTGCTGGACAATCCATACAGCATCATCTAGCCCCAAGTTAAGCAGAGCTTGTGTTATGGGTACTAGATGACTGATATACTTAATACAACACATTACATAGATAGATATTTTTATTATATATAGCAAATACCCAGAACACCCGGAACAAATATTTGTAGATCGTACAAACATTTGTCCCAAGGTGGGAATCGAACCCGCAACCTCTCAAAAAAAAAAATAAGAGAAAAAAAAAAGAAATATTAGAAAGAGGAAAGATATTACTATGTTTGTTTGTAATAGACCAACTCAAAAACAAAAGTTTAAAGTTATTATAGAAAAGTACGAAATCTACGCGGACGAAGTCGAGGGCGAAGTGTGTAGTAATTTATAAAGATACGTACGCAGACGAAGTCGCGTGTGGTTGATAGTTATCTAAGTTGCTTAAGTACCAGCCTATTACTGTCCCACTGCAGAGCAAAGGTCATACAGAGAAGGCATGAGCATTAATCACCACGCTTGCTCAAGACGGGTTGGCGATTTCAGACTTATATTAATTATATAAGTCCAGGTTTCCTCACGGTGTTTTCTTTCACCGATGTCAGTGATGTCCAAGATAAACTTAGAAAGTACATATGAATTGAAAAAGTCACATTGGTACTTGCCCAGGTTTGAACCCACAACCTCGTGCACAATAGGCGAGGCCCAAACCACTGGGCCATCATGACACACCTATGTTGCTTCATCCTCACAAACTCTCTGACATTGCCGATTTTCTCTTAAAAAGGACCGCACGACAGAACCACACAAATTCAGATTCGAGGTCACGATAATTTCGAGTCCTCAAATATTATTTCAGGATTGTTGCTTGGCTTGGAGCTAGTATTTGTTGGGGAAGGTTCCAAACTGAGCCCTAGTCGGTTTGTTTAGGACAAACTCTAACTAATTTTGGTATTTGCTGTGACATTAATTTGGTGACAGGATTGGAGTAAACACAGCTGTTTTTTTTTTAAATTGAGTTGTGTGTTAATTTGGTTATGTAAAGAGATGCTCTGAAGAGGTTGATGGCTTGTTGAAATGATATCGATATATTATGTTTCAATTTCAAAATTACTTGTAGCGAAAACGTATCAAACAAATACTTGCTGTACTTATTTAGCACTTTAAGTGCCAGAAAAAAGACACAATAGAAAATGTATTGTTTGTCGGACACTTGGCGTTTAAGGTGTTATTAGGCATATTTGCAAATTTCTTATTAGGCATTTTTACTGCCTCGTTGGTCTAGTAGTCGCAAACACGACTCTTAAGCATGAGGTTCTGGGTTCAATTTCCGGGTCGAGCAATCTGTTATTGGTATTTTTCATTAGGAATTTCTTAGTTGCTCACTCTCTATTACATGGGACGACTTGAACATAACTAGCGAAATGTGTGTGTTACTGTAAGTGCACCTCTGCTCAACCCTACAGGGAATACAGGCGCGAGGTTGTGATATATAAAGATATCTATACTTTTTAACACTTCTGACTTCCGAAATAGCGGACTGAACTATACTTTTATTAGAAAAAATAAGTGAAATCTAGAATTTACATTAAATGATTGACTAAATAATAACAGACACAAGGATCAATCGGAGGTAAAGCTACGCTAAGCTAAGCCTTGTCGAGGTAGATCCGTGGATGGGTGGCCATCTACTTTCTACATACCGAGATCCCTCCTTGGAAAGCACACTAAGCATTTGAACTCGGCTATGATTCATGGGTCGCTACGGGTGGTCAGAAGTCCGAAATTCTGACAACCAGTCTTACCAGAGGTAATCGTGCTACCCAGTAACTGAGCTATGGATGTCAGACTGGAAGTTTTTACATGTAAAATACTGGTATATCAGCTGCATCTATTTAGACTAGTAGCCAATCCCTACATAGTTGGGAAAAGGTTGGGCAGATGGTCTGGGTATGTACTGGATGGTTACTAGTCACCTATCCTCGTACCGACCTCGGTAAGCGTAGGTAGAGTGCAGCTGTTAGAACTCTAACAATAATGTGCAAAAAGATCGTATAAAGCATATAAATCTTTATGACAGTCAATTACATCGGCCTCTTTGTGTGAATAAATCAATAACTATTAGTAGGACTGCGCTATAAGGAAACACATTCATCAGTTGACACCATAATAACCTTCGTTTCTTTCATCTCCGATAAACACAACAAAACCCTTTGATTTGTAAAGGATTATCTTTATTTATATGTTTTAAACTAGGTGCTCCCTGCTCGTAGCTAAATAAAAACAGACGCACGGGTTGATCCAAGATTAAGCTACGCTTGCCAAGGTCAGTCTGTGGATGGGTGACCGTTCGTAACATATCGAGACTCCTCCGTGGCTCGAAGGGCACGTGAAGCCTTTGGTACCGGCTGTCATTTGTAGATCTTTGACAGTCGTTACGCGTAGTCAAAACCCCATAGTCTGGCAACTAGTCTTACCCTGGGCTGTCGTGGTGCCGAGTTACTGGGTTGTGGAGATCAGATACGCAGTCAATTTAGAATACTGGTATTGGTACTGGGCTGGAAGCCGATCCCAACATAGTAGGGAAAAGGCTAGGCAGATGATGATGATGAGTGCTCCCTGCCGTGTATCATTTTTTCGGAATAAAAAGCCCATGTGTTAATCCAGGGCATGAACTACCTTCGTAGAAAATTTCATACAAATCCGTTCAGCGGTTTGATCGTAAAGGAGGCTACTCCTTTTCCCTACTATGTTGGGATCGGCTTCCAGTCCAGTACCAGTATTATAACATAGAGCGACGTATCTAATACACATATAAGTACCGACAAAGTTTCGCCTTTTAATATGAAAGGGTTTTAATTATGCTGTGCGATCGTGAGTCGTTATGGGTAGTCAAAAACCCAAAATTCTGACAATCAGTCTTCCCAGGGGGTATCGTATTACCCAGTAACAGTTTTGTGGAGGCCAGATGGCACTTGCTCCTTGAAAAATACTGGTATGCAGCTACATCCAATTAGAGTGGAAGTCGACCCCAATATAGTTGGAAAAAGGGTAGGCAGAAGAGAACTTCGAAATGTGTGGACTCCTTTCAAAACACAATGGTAAAGTCCTGTACCTACTAGAATCAATTACCATATTTAGAAAGGAGTGAATCACTCTTAATCACCTAATACCTACGCTCCATAATCGATTTACCTCCTAAGTTAGAACGTACGCATCATGAATTGCACATTAACGTGTAGCCAATGTTGGTCATGCTATAAAACCAACGTTGGCCACACGTGATCCTTTATAAATGCTTTACTTTTCATTAACAAGATTGATACTTGTTAGGAATTTTCCTCTAAGCTTGCTATAAATTAGCATAGAAACAAAAAAGCAAAGATAAAAGAAATATTTTTTTTATTTGGGACACGTCACAGGTAATAAAAAACAAAAGAAACCACACCACACACATATTTTGCCAGATATGTCTAAGACCTATACAATAGGGGGCGAGCTTATTGACATCATTCGGGTACAGAACCATACTCTGGCCTGCTACTGAAAAATACCTGATGAAAAAACCCAATAACACTTTGCTGAACCGGGAATCGCACCCAGGATCTCATACTCAGCAGTAGCACTAGCCTTGACTAAACCAAAGGGGCTGTTAGAAGATTATTTATATACCTAAGAAGTTAAGTACACACATTTACAGAGCTAAACACATCAAGCTACCCTAATGACATGTGATGATGGCACGGTTGGCGCAGTGGCTGATCGATCGACTGCTGCGCCTCGTCTCGTGGTTTCGATTCCCGCACGGAACAAATATTTGTATGGCCTACAGGTAATTGTTCCGGCTCTGGCTGTTCGTGAATGTGACTTTAAATGTTTGTAAACGCACCCGCGACACAAGAGATATACCTAGAGTTGGGTAACGTTGCTTTAAAAATAAATGTGTCAAATTAATTTGATAGTTTTTCAACTTAAAAGAAATAAGATTCATATTCGATTGGGAAAATTTGATAGTTAACGCACGTAATGCCGTAACCATTTTGTACCAGGCAACCCAAACCTAGTTTGATTTAGTTGGGAATTTTCCTCTTAATTCACTACGAAATAATGTATACGCTATTAGAATGTCATATTATGTTTACAACATAATCAAAATCTATGGCTACCTAGTTATTTCCGTTAGGTCTGTCACTTCGCCTTTGCCGTTCCAATCTCAAGGAAAATGGTCATACTTCTGAAGTCAGTGTTCCGCGTACAATGACCTTAGTTACAGAGCCGTGGTTATGTTAGCGGTGTATGTATTTTGATACCATTTACTTAGGTAACATTCTTGACTTGGGTTTG
Source organism: Phlogophora meticulosa (assembly GCA_905147745.2). NCBI lineage: Eukaryota > Metazoa > Arthropoda > Insecta > Lepidoptera > Noctuidae > Phlogophora > Phlogophora meticulosa. The sequence goes on along the minus strand of LR990531.1, from coordinate 14,042,670 downwards.
TGAAATAAAGCTAAAAATAGTCAAGTTAAGCCGTCTCTGGCCAGTGGTTTAGGCCTCAAACCTGGACAAGTACCGATGTGATTTTTCAATTCATATGTGCATTCTAAATTCATCTAGGGCATCACTGACATCGGTGAAGGAAAAACATCGTGACGAAACCTGAACTAATTATTAATGAGTTTCACTTAAGTTAAATATGCCTTGATCTGGTCTCGTGATCTATGCTCATGCCTCCTCTGGATGAGAAGAGGCCTCTGCCGTACAGTGGGACCTTTTTAGGCTGGTAATATTGTATTTGTAAGGCATAATTACTCGGAACGTATATCTTCCTATTTGTACTAAGATCCCCCTTACTACATGGGACTTAAAAATATAACTGGTGAAATGTGAGTGTACTCAGTGTACTGTAGGTACACCTCTGTCCAGCCCTTCGGAGAATACAGGCGTGATGTTATGTTGTACTAAGATCACGTAAAGTTAGCCAAGGGTTGTTTTTAAAAGGCGTTTTCTTTTAGCTTAAAATAATGTCAGAAAACTTTACTTACCAAGAACAAAACACGCCGTATAAACTCCTCCACCGAACGCAGGTTCCAAAAATTCAAATACAACGAACATGTCGTAATTGACCGACAGTGCCCGAATGACTCCGAAGATGCCGTTGACCACCGAAGCAAAGACGAGGGCGGGACGGCGGCCATATTTGTCTGATATGAGACCAGTCAGAGGGATGGCTATGAAAAATCCAGCATTGTGGACTGTACCCACTAGGGACCGCTTCCAGTCTTGGCACGCAAGGTCAAACTGAAAATAAAGAAAAAGAGAAATTAAATGTATGGTTCGGGTAGTGGCAGATAACATGAGTAATGACGACACGGTTGGCGCGGTGGTTGAGCCATCGGCTGCTGCGCCGCGTGTTGTGGGTTCGATCCCCACACGGAACAAATATTTGTATGACCTACAGGTAGTTGTTTCGGGTCTGGCTGTTTGTGTATGTGAGTTTAAATGTTTGTAAACGCACCCACGATACAGGAGAAATTCCTAGTGTGGGGCAATGTTTTTTATAAAAGAAAAAAAAAAAAAGTTTTCACAAATGAAAGATCGAGGAGGGTGGTGGAAGTGATCACAAGACACACTATAGGCCATCCGCTTAACTAAGACGGCGCCTGAGGTAGATGCACGGTGCGGGAGGAGTGTTGCCACGTGATGCGACAGCTCAGTCAGTCATTGGCCTGCTGACAGGAGTCAACGCACCGCGCAGCTTCGACAGGCAGCAACGTCTCAGTCTCTAAAACGTCGTATGGACCATCATCATGATCCTTTTTCCCTAATCCCAATTTATTTGGGGTTGGCGCAGCATGTATTCTTCTTCAATACATTTCTATTTGCCGTTATCTCAAAAGTCACCTCCTTCCTAGCCATATCATCTTTCACACAATTCATGCATCGTTTCTTTGGGCTCCCTCTAATGCGTGTGAGTTTTTTTTGCTGCACTTGACAGGTTAAATACAAAAATATTTTTTCTTATCTGACTGGTAGAAAATATATGTATATACATATATACATAATATAACAGACCCCGGGCTCGATTCTCTCCTACTTTGTTATATTATAGTATAGCTTACACATCGTTTTAACTTTTCCTCAAAAGGAAAGTAAATTGTATAACAATGAGTGTTACAGAAAATAACAACCACAGTAATATCCAAGGGCATGGCAAAACACACATTGTTTTCCAACAATCATGATGTCCAATTGACATTATAAGAATGAGTCATGGCACATTACGACACAGGGTCGCCAGCTGTGAAATTCGATTATCAATACGTTTCGATAATACGGAAATCAAAATGCTCTATTTATCCACGGTCAACGGAATCAGCGAAATGTCATTGATATGGTATTTTGTGTCAGCCATTTTTTTTTGTGTGGTTTCAGATTGTATTTCATTGCCTTCAGCATTCGTTTCGGGTGTATAGAAAGCGTAGAATCATGATGAACAAATAGCAAAGTCTAGTTGCAGGTTTCAAATTTAGAATATTGGCGGTACTGTGAGCATTAGTACCTTTTTGGAGTCAGTGCGCCAACCGTGCTGTCATATTAAGTTTATGGTAAATGAGACAAACACTAATTTGTATTTAGAATGAATAATGTATTATAAAAGTAGCAAGGAATAAATCCTTAAATTAATATACATATACCTTTTAGTGCTAGGTCGGTATCTAGAAAACCAGTAAGGTTACCTACTCCACGTCAATTTAAATAATTTGATCGACATTGGGGCTTTTGAATTCAACAGTGATCTTGTCTATGCCAAGTTTCTATATAAATACTAGAACTGCTGATGTACGAGTAAGTGCTCAAGCATCTTGTTTCCTACATTTTTCTATGCTTTTATTTAACTGGCCATGTTAGTTAGTATGTGTGGGTCAAACCATGCAACTGAATTTGAATCTTGAGCTGAAATTTTGCATACACGTTTGGTTTCGAAAATTTTAAACTATAACAAATATTGAATATTCCTTTCTTTCTCATTTTACTATTAGTCTGTTCTCTTAATCTTATTATAGGGTATTTCTATCAGTATCCACCATCTTGTATAGCCTTATTCCAACTAAATTAGGGTCGGCTTCCGATCTAACCTGATGGAGCTGAATTCCAGTTCTTAACTTGAATTCACTGCCAATCTGAACTCCACAACCCAGTCAAGTACAGGAAAACACGATTTCTAGTAACATTCCATTTTTCAAAAGCTTCACTAAAATCGTAACATAAATCCATCATTAAACACATCAAAACAGAGATCTCTAAATCTTAATCAAACAGTCTAAAATGTATCGAATCAATGTTCTGTACTGCACGTGTACTAATTCGCTTTAGACCAGATGAAATACGCACATAATGAAACCGATGCAAGCGTGCATGGATCCGATACGGTTCAACGATAAGGAATTTTAATATCGATAGCGAAAAAAAAGGAATCGAGTTGCTACTCGTTATATTTTTTGCGAGTCAATTCGGTATTCGGGAATGATTGAGAGGCTAGCACTAGATTTTTTCTCTCACTCTGCGAAGTAACATATATATATAGTTATTGGTATTGTTATCGCTTTTTGTCAACATATTATGTGAATTACTATTATAAGAATTCAGTCAAATAAACTCAGATGGAGTCTCCACCAAATTAAAACAGTGCATGGATTGGGAAAATTTTAGGGATGTAATCATATCATAAATACAGAGACCCAAGGGATAACGAAGCTAACCAACATAGCCCTGGTAGTGCGGAAGAAGTGGAAGTGGGCAGTCTACGAAGTACAACTACTTACGCTGCCAACCAGCTGGAAAATGGGGTTACTACATAATTGGCCATAAGAGCTTAGGCTGGCTATGAATAAGGTGGACGGAAGACCCAGTCAAAGTACTACCAAGAACTTAAACAGGGTAATGTGGCGAGCAATTGAGGAGACCTACAATCACCATTGGGTGCTCAGAAGCTAATGAAGAAGCAAGCAAAAACGCAAAAGGATGCGTAGGGTGAGTTTTACCCACCATAGGGCCTGCCCTACAGGTCCATTAGAAAACCAGCGTCAGACACTAGATATCTGTCATTAAATAAATAAAATAAATAAATAATGCTGGACAATCCACACAGCATCATCTAGCCCCAAGCTAAGCAAAGCTTGTGTTATGGGTACTAGATGACTGATATACTTAATACAATACATTACATAGATAGATATTTTTATTATACATAGCAAATACCCAGAACACCCGGAACAAATATTTGTAGATCGTACAAACATTTGTCCCAAGGCGGGAATCGAACCCGCAACCTCCTGCGTCGCAGGCGGACACTCGCCCGCTGCGCCACATCGGTCGTCATTGTTGCTGAACTGGACTCATTTGCGCAGCCGCTCCGTTTTATTTATTTATTTCTTTCTTTCCCTATGACTGGTCAAGCTAGTAGGAGTCATACCGTCTCGTAGCAGAAAGACAACCAAATTGCTTTCCTTGCTTCGTCCAAGTTGGTGGAGCTAATGAGTAAACTATGTTACTAAGTAAATAACTTCACACAATGTTTACTCGTACATTTTAATTGCTCTTGCTACCGCTTGCTCTTGCTAGAACCTAACGGCTTGGTACGACACGATGGTAAGAGACCAGACGGCATGACGTTGTTGCCTTGGAATACGGGTATCGTACGGGTATCGGTGGTCGCAACCTGTGTCGATACCCTTGCGCCATCTCATGTTTCAAGCACGGCAGGCTGTGCTGGCGCTGCCGCGGCGGGTGCTGATGCCCTCAAACGGCGCAAATACTGTAACCTAAACCGGTAACTACAGTTTTGAGCCGTTTGGGGTTGAAACACTCGGGTCATGGGGTGTGCAGTGCACGTCTTCTTTACAAAGAAATTTCTCGACGGCTGATCGACACTTCGCGTGACCAGAGGGCTGGCTCATGTGGCAATGCTGCTAGTCTTTTTGGTTTTGGATGCGGAGGAGTACTTTGACGCCTGAGTCTCTTGATCGCTTTTTATTTTATTTTGTTTTTGTAAGTATGTATATAGTTAGTTTGATGGCATAATTATTTTAATTTGAATCAATAAATACGAGTACTACACTGAACCCTGTCGTTTACATGTTTATTTATATATCTTGGTATGAATGAGATAGAACAGCATTCTCGACATTGTTATGGCTGGCTACATTGACATTGAATATTTATTTACCAGCGTTTTATGTAATGCATATAATCGTGGTACATGGATTATTATTATTATTATATTATCGATTTATCATACCAGCTGTTGCTAAGGCTTGCAACTAATGATTACGTGTGACTAAAATAAGAAACATAGGGTTCCACGGGTGTAAATAACATAAAAAAGAATGTTATTTTGTATTTGTTTTGAATTTTTCCAATAGAAGTCCCGGAGTCTGGATTTATGCCTGGCAATAGGCTCACCCCCTATAACATCATCATCATCATCTGCCTAGCCTTTTCCCAATTATGTTGGGGTCGTCTTCCAGTCTAACCGGATGCAGCTGAAGTATTTTACATGGAGCGACTGCCTATCTGGTAAGACTGGTTGTTAGACTTTCGGGCTAGTGACTACCCGTAACGACTTCATAGATCAACAAATGTCTGCCGAGACCAGCTGTTTAACGTGCTTTGATATGTTACGAACGGCCACCCAACTAGGGACTGACCTCAGCAAGCGTATGTTAACCTTCGATCAACCCGTGTGGCTGTTTTTATTAAGCCCTCCACAATATTAAATATTGCCTGTACAATAACAAGATTATTCCTAGTATAAAACAATTAATCAAAATACAAAATCTTCATTATCTGTTCATTATTATTAAAAGACAATAAGGCATTGCAATATGGTGACGGGAGGTGTCATTAAGACTTGGGTTTTACGTAAACGTACCACACAACAATTTGTCAAGGAAATTATCATTTAAAGCATGCGACATACTTGACTATTACCTAAGCTGTTTAGATAAATGGATATTTGAGAAGAAAAACAATAGAGCTTTTTATAATAAGTAGGAATAATTTTAGGTAATTTATATTTTGCTGTGGGGAATACCCTACTCAGGGGATTCCCCACAGAACAGTACAGTAGTATAGTAATAATGTAAAAGAAGATCGCAATCAATCCTTTGGTCGCGACTTGAAAGAAAAACGCAACAGTTTAAAGGTCAAACAATGGAATAAACCATTGTTTGACCTCATCTTTGTCTTTCCTCTTTCCCCAAAATGACATATCCAGCAAAGCGCAAGCGCATGACAGCTCGGTAAACTTCAACCAGCTGCCGACCAATTGGGTGCAATTTAAGCATTTATACGAACAATAATAGGTATGTACCTACTTATAGTAATTCACGCCAAACCTATTTATCACGGCAAATTATAATAATGATCATAATTCTAACAGTTACATCGCGCACAGAAGCGTTACAACACGTTTTAATAAAGGAAAAAAAATATACAATGAAGTTGCTTTTGTGCGCATTTGACGAATTGAAAATTATGATGGACACTTTGTTTCTGTATTTCTTCTCATGATTTGTATGAAACTAGAGGGAGAGGGAGAGGAATCGATGGATGGATTGTGTGAAAGATGATATGGCTGGAAGGAGGTGACTTCTGTCCCAATAGAAATATTTGCAATAAGAACACGTGCTGTGTCGACCTCAAATAAATTGGGATAAGGGCAGGAGGATGATGATGATTTCTTTGTCATGGTTTTTTTTATTTTATGGCTTAATAATAATCTACTGGTGGCAATTGATTTTAATTAAAGCACAGTGATTACTATTAGTAGGGCTGCAGAGCAGCTGCTACGTCAGTCTTTCCAAATCGAGTTAATAAAAACTCAATCCGTTGATGTCTGGCCGAGTGGTTAAGGTACTCGCTTCTGTAACTGTAACTGTGCGTACCAATGTGACTTGTTCAACTCGTATCTGCCTTCTAAGTTGATCTTAGACATAATTGACATCGGTAAACGAAAATAAATAATAAATAAATAAAATAAACAATGCTGGACAATCCACACAGCATCATCTAGCCCCAAGCTAAGCAGAAATTGTGTTATGGGTGCTAGATGGCTGATATACTTAATACAATACATTACATAGATAGATGTTTTTTTTATTATACATAGCAAATACCCAGATCACCCGGAACAAATCGTTGTAGATAGTACAAACATTTGTCCCAAGGCAGGAATCGAACCCGCAACCTCCTGCGTCGCAGGCGGACCTTCGCCCGCTGCGCCACATAGGTCGTCAAAATAAAAAATATCCTGGGGAAACCTGGACATATACTTAATGAAAGTGTGAAAGCGCTAATCCACTTGGAGCAAGCGTGGTGATTAACGCTCGTGCCTTCTCTGTATGGAAAGAGACATTTGCGCCAAACGCTGGGATAAAAGCATGCAATTTTGCGCAAGAGTTACTAATATGTATAACGAAGATGAGCAATAATTCGGGAATTGAAGTGTACATGGTAAGTTTTTTGTCATTTTTTGTCAATGCGAAATCCCATCGGGTACACGGTTTATTAATTCCATAAATTTGTATTTCATTAACAGTGCATTGCTACATAAACTGAGGTTTGTGAATATTGTAATCTCAAACAACACAGTTTTATCATCATCCTCCTGATCTTATCTTTATCCCAATTTATTTGAGGTCGGCGCAGCATATCGTCTTCTTCCATACATCTCTATTCGCGGTCATCTCAATAGTCATCTCCCTTCTAGTCACATCATCTTTCACACAATCCATCTCAAACACAGTGAGTGTCAATAAAAATATAATGTTTTTGTAGAAGAAAGTACTAGGCTTAAACAAAAGAAAAACGCCACTTTCTCCTGTAACACTTTCACTGAATACTTAATCATAAAAAGTGGTCGACTTAATTTTTTTTGTGACAAAAATACACCGGTTTTTTTTTTCCCACTTTCCGAAATAAATATACTTGCTACCCATAACAATCAATTATAGTAATTTAGTTAAATGATAATTGATGATCATGATAAATTATAAATGATAAAATATATTTATTTCTGTAAACACTTTTACACGTAAGACGAACGTTGCGTACACTAAATAGATAATGGCTAATGGCAACATAATTATGATGGTAATCGAACAAAATAATGACAATTAGTTTTTCCTGCTCCGCAATTATTATTATTATAACCTTTGACACTTACAGGATTTCAAGCGACTGTATACTAAAGATTTTATCCATAGACTTAACAAAAACCTGTACAATATCATGGTATAATACTAATAAAAACTAGTAGGTTCATTCTACGCCACCAGCATTGTTCGCAAACACAGACCGCCTTCATTCCGTCCTCGCCACCGAGGCCTGTCTATGCCCTCCCCCCGACGCGACGCGACCCTTTGCTCGAGCCAGCCCGCGTAGTTGAGCCAGTAGTTGTTTAAATTAGTCCCTAAATAATATATCTATTAGATCCAGCCTGTCCCTTGCTGTCCTGTCCCAGCGACGTCCTAAGCCGAGGCTCGTATCTCTCTGGAGGTGCCCTTAGCGATCGGTCGCTTAGCTTTTAAGTGTTTTACGCCCTGGCTGAAGATTTTAATTCCTAATTAAGTCCCCACAGGAAAGTTCCGTTAAGCAGTAGAGCGAGATGCCCATTCCAAAAAGAAAAAAAGTTCGTTCTACGTTTTTTCTAAAGTTTGTTCTACTTTAAGCTGTATGAAAACATTATTTCTACCTAACCCAAAGATATTTTTAATGAGAATAATTTACTTTTTAACTATAAATCTCAGTAGATCAGATATAAATGATGATTTTCTCATGAGTTTTGATAGTGTAAAGTAAAAAAACCCATCAGAAAAAATGATGGAACAGCCCATGGAAAATTCCAACTCTGGGGAGTCAAGAATCATGTACTGAACTCATGGGTATCACTTAGTGTGTCGATGTCCCATTCACCCTGTTTATACCTATATCAATTAATGCTTGTATCTTGTAAATATTTAGACAGTTGAGTGGACTTACACTAATGAGCAACGACACTCAACAAGAAGCGCGTGTTTATTTGTATTGATCATAATTAAATTGTGTGCCGTCAAAACAAATGACCTTTCGTCATATATATTGACGGAGACAAACATACTTCTATTTGTTTTAACTTTTCCCCACACTAGACATATCTCCTGTGTCGTTGGTTTGTTTACAATCATTTAAAGGTCACATATACGAACAGTCACAACCGGAACCACTACCTGTAGTCTATATAATATTTGTTCCGTGAGGGAATCGAACCCACAACAGCGCAGCAGTCGATCGCTCAGCCACTGCGCCAACCGTGCTGTCATAGATTTGTTGCGTTATGTATATTTATATATTTGGTGAACTAGTTAGTTTCAGATGAGTCGTATTATAAGAATGAATGAAAATTTATTTGTTTATTGTTACAAATAACAGTACTATAATATGTTCTTACGATTATAACAAAATTATCTGTATCTAAGTATTAGCTAAACTTTTTAATTTTTACTAAGTATTGTGTGATTCGTCTTAATTATATTTTTGATTACTAACAAAAGCCCTAAATCTCTTTTCTTTCGGTCTATCCAAAAGTTATCTGTAAGTGATCGTCATGTGCAATATCTTCACGAGTATATATATAGTAATTCTTTTGTACGTGTGTATGCAACGGAACTCCTCCAAAACGGCTCGATCGATTTTAATGAAATGCTTTGTGTGTTTTGGTCATCCCTGGATGGTTAAGATTCACAATTGGACCCGGTAGATGGCGCTGTATGGGTAGGACAACGACTGTCAGATCGCCCTATATATCTATATATCTAATGTACACTAGTTGTATACATATTTGTGTTGTGTTATTAAAGTAAATAAGTATTCTTCGTTTAGATAAATCTTACCTCTTTAACTATGGAATGCTCCTCCAGATACACGTAGGATTCGCACCCTATCTCCGTCGACGTGTCGTAGTAGTGCGGGGAGCATTGGCTCAAGTTGGCAAAATGCGACGCGTTGGAAAAGAGAGCGTAACGCAAGCACTTTGCTGGTACCCCATCATTGTCGTGAGGGATGGTGAAGTTTATGTGCTCAGGGTTGTCTTCGCATTCTGGTACTGAACATCTGGGGAAGAGAGAAAGCTTGTGTCAAGCAAATTTGTTGAAATCTCAGTGTTAATGGCAGTGCATGAACTGACTGAATAGGTCTACTCAAATGTAATTTGTTCTTAAATGATCTTTTTCTTTTTTTCTCTTTTTATATATTGCCCCACACCAGGAATTTCTCCTGTATCGTGGGTGCGTTTACAAATATTAAAACTCACATACACAAACATCCAGACCCGGAACAACTACCTATAGGCCATACAAATATTTGTCCGGTCGGGAATCGAATCCACGACACGCAGCGCAGCAGCCGATCGCTCAGCCTCTGCGCCAACCGTGTCGTCGTGTTAGATGACGTGTATTGCTGTATTGTTTTTGCGAACCTGTTCATTTTTTTTTTAAATCTTGGTCTGTGTTTCTCTTTCTGGCTCTAAGAAGGAACACCGATTTTTTATGTTTTACTAGAGCAACCGTGAAATAGCTAAAAAATCAGCTGCTCCATATATTTTGTCAATCTAAGAGTTAAGAGATACGTATATATACTCGTAGAACACTATTTTTTCCGTATTCATCGGTAGACCCTTCGTTAAAATTATTAATATGTAATGTTAATTATATAGGTACATATGTTGTAACTTTAAAATAGCTATGTAGGATACGTCAGATTTAGTTCGTGTATAATATATATATATTTCACTCTTTCAGAAAACAGATCTACATACTATGACAGCATGGTTGGCGCAGTGGCTGAGCTATCGGATGCTGCGCTGCGTGTTGTGGATTCGATTCCCGTATGGAACAAAAATTTGAATAGCCTACAGGTAGTTTTTATGGGTCTGGCTGTTTATGTATGTTGTAAGTGATTATATAAATAAATAAATAAAAAATAAAATAAATGTATGTGAAATTATATGTTTGTTAACGCACCCACGACAGGATAAATCCATAAGTCAATCACTCCGAAGTGTGGGCAAAAGTTAAAAAAAAACAAAAGATAATCAGAGAGACGATCTAAATTTCTTTCCCCTCTACCTTTTAACTGATAAGCAGAGAGTTCTGATTACCACTTTATTCTCCGGTTAAGAATGTGTCATATCTCTTTGATGTTAACTAAGAAAAGATTATATTAATATTGCGTAAGTTAGTGTAGGTATCAGTACTTAATTAAAATAGTGGCGATACCTACGTGTTGTTCGAAATTCTGATGAAACAGCTAGATTTCAACAGTGTGTTATATTAATGGAATAATTGTTATTCGTATTGCGAAAGGTGTTAGTAAAGGTAGTTATTGGTATTTTATATTAAATCATAATAAATAAGCTACCCTATAAAATTCTATTCTATTGTATTCCGATTTTTGGGGTTCTGTACTTCGAAAGGAAAACCCTAACTTTAAAAGGATCACTTCGTTGTCAGTCCATCTGCCTGTTAAGACCCTTATCTTATCCTCAGGAACGCGTTAAGGTATCAAGCTTAAATTATTACCGAAATATAGCTCTAAAAATCAAGCAATTAAAAGAAAAACAATCAAAACGTCTCACGGCCCACGCAAAGGCAAAAGTTCGAAAATTGTTAATTTGTAATTATTATCAATTTTTTAATGATTTGAAACTTTATTTACAGTGAATTAACCGTGACTTATTGTGACGTAATTTAACCAGCGCTTCTTGCTCCATAGTGTACGGAACCCCTCGTGTGACTGACTGACCCACACTTGGCCAGTTTTTAATTCAGTGGCAATCTTACAAGAGCTGAAATAAGCAGGCGTCACTTAGCCATCGATCGACCTCTTTGACTGAGATGATGATGCTGATTTTGTGAAGACTGAAAGAATTTGTGAAAAGATGATGCTAAATTTTGTGAATTAATTCAGCATAGGTGTATTTCTACAAGCTTTAAAATAGCCAAGTCAAAGGTACGTACGCCAGCACATGGAGCTATCCCAAACTGTCAAATTTTCCTCATTGAACACGAACCTTATTCTTTTCTAATAAAGTTGAAAAACTTTCAAATAAATTTGACAGATTGGGGTAGCTTGATGTGCTGGCTTTTGTGCATACCTGTGTATTGTGTGACATAATTCTGTACTATAATTATCTGTCATGTTGGTTTTGAATTGCTTCGATAAGCATTACTACCATCACCCATACATATGAATAAAGACTTTCATTGAACTAGTAAGTATTTAATATATCGATCGAATTTACGCCACGTTTAAGTCTCGTGTTCGTGTGAAGGTTTTAAGTAATGTGCAGAAGCCAAACTGTCAAATTTTCCCAAATTATATGAACCTCATGCTTTTGTAATAAAGTTGAAAAATTATCAAGGAAATTTGACAGATTTTGGTAGCTTGATATGCATCTGTACCCGAATAAAAACCAAAATCATCAACAACTCTGTCTCACCCTCGCGTTGAACACCGGACCTGAAGGTCACCCTGCTGGGCCATTGACGCCTTTATGGTAACCATCTTAGTATAAAGAGATTAGCACTGTTAACAAGTAGTACCCTGTTCAAATGTGTAGCTATTGTCCTTCTAGGTTATCAAACGGATCACAAAGAATGGACGCCGTAGATACTTTTAATGATAGTAACATTTGTGTATTGATATATCTCACGCTTGTGTTTGTTGGAGAAAGGAAATGTAGCGTAAATTGTGTCAACTTATCAATTTTGTTACATGAAGGAATATTTTCTTATCTTTGTTATTATTTACTAGCTGCGCCCCGCGGCGTCAACCGCGTCGTGCGAACTTTTCATTTTATTTTTTTTCATAAGAACCTTCCCCGTACAGTTACAAACACAACAAAAAAGAATTAGCAGAATTGGTCTAGCCGTTCTCGAGTTTTGCGCTTAGTAACACATTTAGTCATTGATTTATATAGGTTGTCATTATTATGGGTTGATCGAAGGTTAAGCTACGCTTGCCGAGGTCAGTGTGTGGATGGGTGACCATTCGTAACATATCGAGATTCCTCGGTGCCTCGGAAAGCACGTTAAGCCGTTGGTCCCGGCTGTTATTTGTAGATCTTTGACAGTCGTTACGGGTAGTCAGAAGCCCGAAAATCTGACAACCAGTCTCACCAAGGGGTATCGTGTTGCCCAGTAACTGGGTTGTGGAGGTCAGATAGGCAGTCGTGTGCCATACCATGTAAAATACTGGTATTCAGCTGCATCCGGTTAGACTGGAAGCCGACCCCAACATAGTTGGGAAAAAGCTAGGCAGATGATGATGATTATTATGAATTGACATCTCTTTTTGAGAGATCGCTCGAGAAAAGGACGGCGACAGTTCCTCAGGTCCAGTTGAAAACCAACGACAGGCACTAGTTATCTGGCATTTAGGCTGAACTAGACCCATTTGGCAAAGCACATCTTTATATTTGATTACTTCTAGTATTTTATTCTTATTTTTGTTTTCTTTATTCAGTGTTGTGTCATTGTGTGCCTGAGCCTATGTTTATAAATGTTTTTTCTTTCTTTCAAATGACTTTCGATTTCAAGGCCTAGTTTATAGATATCTGGGGGCCTACCGTTTACACCAACAGAAAGATCAAATTGTAAGTTAAGTAATAATAGCTTTAGAGATATCACGTGACTCCTCTCCACATTTATTTGTAATGTCATTGCCATACATTTTGACGTTAGTGTCTGACGTTTCACCTGCAGGAAACATAGACTTCAGCAGGGAATTCCATTCCGCCTTGTATTATGAAATTGTTTCTAAATAGTTTTGTGCAAATAGGTGGAATGTCCAGCAAGTAACGTTGGTGCATCGCCTTACGTCTTGTTCTCCGATAATGGAACAGGCTTGTACAAAGAAATTCGACAGGCCAACTAAGCGTAAATAACTCTCCCATTGTTTTTAAACTACAAAACTATGATTAAAAAGTCGTACAATGCGGTAATATAATCATTTCGATAATATAAAAAATCATTATTTGTATTTCAAGAAGTAAGACACGATATTTTCACAACTCACTCATTCAACACATACAGGTACTGCGTGTGTGTGTGTATTGATGTGATCTGCTAAACGAATTACTTATAGCCTTCTAGATTTAACACCTTAATCCTATACTTTTCCATACATGTATGTATTGTAAAGACGAATAGGTATATTTGTTTTTATTGCCCTACAGTGGGACAGTTCCCACTGTAGGGCAATGGCTTCTTCTTAGACATAATAAAAGGCTCGAGTAATAATCACCAAGCTTGCTTAAGGCAGAGTGGCGATCTCCGTCTTATTTGAATAATAAATCCAAGTTTTTTTGCGAGGTTTTCCTTCACCAATGTTAGTAATGACCAAGATGGATTTAGGAAGTATATAGGAATTAAAAATGTCTAATTAGTGCCTTTTTTATGGGTCAAGCTGGCCACACTAATCCCAAACTGGATTCGGATTGAGATACGTTTCTGTTATCGGCCGTCAGTGGATTGTGTACATAGGTACCAAAGATTGGCAGAAATCAATGAGTTTACCAAACATATTTACACGGTATGATTTAATTTTAGCGTTTATGCTAATGTTAGATACGTTATTTTTGTAATAATCCTAGTTGATCCTAAATCAGAACCTAAAAAATAACGATTTCAAATATAAATATAGTGCTCCAAATTATATTGTTATATACTTATATAACAATATAATTTGGAGCACTATATTTTTGTGAAAATATGACCATTTGGAGCACTAATATGAGAGCTTTATTGTGGTTTTTAATGATTTTAATTTGATCCTATTTTATCATAATTCTCGCTAAATGGAGCTATGCTACAAATAAAACAAAAAAAAAATCTGAGACCCCCGGGCTATATTGAAGGAATCACCTTAAGTATTTTTTTTTTTTTTTTTTTTTTTCAAAAAACGTTGCCCCACACTAGGAATTTCTCCTGTATCGTGGGTGCGTTTACAAACATTTAAACTCACATACACAAACAGCCAGACCCGGAACAACTACCTGTAGGCCATACAAATATTTGTTCCGTGTGGGGATCGAACCCGCAACACGCGGCGCAGCAGCCGATGGCTCAACCACCGCGCCAACCGTGTCGTCATTAGTATGAATCAGTGGTGCATTTTTATTAAGTATCTACACACAACATCACACCTGTACTCGCAGTAGGATTAGGCAGAAGTGTCCCTAAAGTACGTCTTAATTTTCGCCAGTTACGTTTAAGTACCATGTAAAAAGGAGGCGAGCCTAACGCCATCAACCGGGCACAAATCCAGACACTAGACTGCTCCTAAGAAATCCAAATAAAAAACCTTATAAACACTTTGCCTAACTTTGACGCAGTGGCTGAGCGATTGGCTGCTACGCTGAGTGTCGCGGGTTCAATCTCTGCACGGAACAAATATTTGTATGATCTACAGGTAGTTGTTCCGGGTCTGGCTGTTTGTGAATGTAAGTTTAAATGTTTGTAAACGCACCCACGATACAGGAGAAATTTCTAGAGCGGTGCATTTTTTTTTAAGAAATAAAAAAGAAAAAACCCGTGAATCGAACCCAGGACCTCATATTCATACAAACGAGACAGCAAGTTTGTAGGTACAACAGCATCCAAAAGTCCAGGAGCCTTTTGAAGGTTCCCCCCGTTAGCAAAAAAAAAAAAAGTACAACAGGATAAAATATGATCAATGTGTAATAATCGTAACACACGCATTTGTAATGCATTCAAGACAAACATTCATTCACGGGGTTAAGTTACTGTTTGTGCAAAGTGATATATATTGACAGAGACGCTAGTGAATCAAACGCCGTTGTGCAGTGACGTCATCAAATTTTACACACCTTGTTTACATACCACCTACTTATGGATAGTACACCGATCGTTTAACACGTTGAACGCCAAATGACCGACAAACAATACATTTTCTATTGTGTCTCGTTTTCTGGGAGTTAAGCTGTTACCACTATTAAGCCTAACTTAAGGCAAAGGAGGAATAACCAGCCTGTTACTGCCCGCTGCAGGTCAAAGGCCTCTTCTCATACAGAGAAGGCACGAGCACCACCACGGTTGCTCAAGGCGGGTTGGCGATTTCTGTCTTTTCTATTCTAATGTAATAATTTTAAAGTCTTTTTCTTTACACGCGTAGAACAGTCTGGAAGACCAATATGACAGAACAATTCTCGAAGAAGGTTAAAGGCTATTTAACATCATTCTTCGACCTTTAGGAGCGGATAAACCACGGGCCATAACTATCCGATTTTTTCTATTTTTATTTATTCATAAATAATTTACCTACTTACATTGTGTATGAAATATGCTGAGAAAGTAATACAATTACTTAAATGATATACAAACATAAAAATAATGGCTAGTAAATTCGATGTCTGAAAAATGAAAAAGAAATACAATTGTCAAATTAAAAATTAAATATCATTTAATATCCAAGTAGAGTAAATAAATAAAAATTAAAGAAATGTCTACAAGTCCAGGGGTCTAGACAAAATCCCTTTTCTGTAAGCGATAACGCCAGTGCAGCATCGGAAAGATAAAATTGTATGGAATTGACATTAGCTTTTGACTCCTTCAAAAACAAGTTGTAATGTCATTTCATTACCATTTATTTTGACATTAGCGTCTGGAGTTTTACACCACAGAAAAGTTTCTGCCAATGTTTTCCTTCAACGATAACAGTGACGTCTTTCGTAAGATAAACTTAGTCTTTTTTTAAAATATTTGTATTAACCAACTTATGTTAAATAAAATAAACGATAAACTTAGAAAGTCACGGTAGGTTCTTGCCCGTATTTGAACCCAGAACCTCGTGCATAACAGGCGAGGTCTTAACCAGTGGGCCATCACAGCACCGGTGAGCGACCTTGGCTAAACTTGGCAAAGAATGTAATTGGAAATTGTACCTATTGTTTGTCAGAGTCTGTCAAAGAGCTCATGAAAAAGTTATATTGTCCAATAATAACAAGCGAATACTAGACATTTCATTGGCCGATACTTTTTATCGTGATCGTTAAAGTTTTATTTGTAATACGTTCTTTTTATGTGCATTTAAATAATACCCTTTCTATTTAGCATTGTGTAAACGCTTTATAAATAAATCTACTAAGGACTTGTACATTGCTGATTTTTTTATGTCGCATGATGTCCTGTTCTCATATAGAGAAGGCAATACTTGCTTAAGACGGGATGGCGATTTCCACTTATAGATACTTATTAATTACAAGTCCAGGTTACCTCACGATGTTTTCCTTCACCGATGTCTGTGATGTCCTAGACATACTTAGAATGTACATATGAATTGAAAAAGTCACAGTGGTATTTGCCTGGATTTGAACCCTCAACACCCCGTATGAGAGGCGAGAGCTAAACCACTTAGCCAACATAACATTTTCAGAATGAAGATGATTGTTGGGCCTTTATTAATAAGAAAAAATCAAGAGCAGCTGTACCGAGCTGCTAAAGTAAACGTCTTTCTGGTATCACTCAATTGTTTTGAGTACCTGACCTCATCTCATCAGCTTGTATCCTTTTCTGTTGGAAACGTGCGAAATGTGGCTGTTACTATAAGTGCAACTCTGCCTAACACTTCGGTAAACAGGCGTGATGTTATGTTGTGTGAGAAAAATTCTTCTGTTCGACATCGTAACAAACGCAATTAAAGTTGTTGAATTGATAAAATGAATGGCATTTCTCATGTTAGTGTGATACACAATATTAATATGTCCTAGGTAAAAATATATTAAGTCTAATTAGTCCGTCAGTAACGTAACTAAAAAATATTGGACACGTATTTTTTGCTTACTCAAATCAATAGAAAATGACAATGATATAGCACATCAAACTTCAGGAGAAGGGGCTTGTGACGTCACTGTTACGTTAAAAGTAGAGCACGGCGTGACGTCACGCGCAATTTCAACGCACAATATCGTCGTCATTTTTGGTTTACGTGACAAAAGAAAAAATACGTGTCCAGTATTTTTGAGTAATCCAACTTTCGCACCAATCAGATTTTTTATGGAAACTACCCTATTATCCCGTTGTTCAGTACTTCTCATCATCTGCCTAGCCTTTTCCCAACCATGTAAGGGTTGGCTTCCAGTCTAACCGGATGCTGCTGAATATCAGTCATTTACATGTATAAACCCTGTTACTGGGCAACACGATACCCCTTAGCAAGACCGGTTGTCAGACTTTCAGGCTTCTGACGACCCAGAACGACATCCGGGACCAAAGGCTTAACGTGCTTTACGAGGCACGGAGGAGTCTCGGTATGTAACGAACGGTCACCCATCCACAGATTGGCCTTCTCAAGCGGACAAAGAGGGACATGGTTTGATCGAAGGTTAAGCTACCTTCGATCAAACCATGTCCCTCTTTTTATTTAGCCACGAGCTCCTCCAATACCAAAATGAGTGTGTTACGCAATTATCCCTCTGTTCAATCTCTTCCCTCCTCTTCCTAAGACCTCTTATTGTAAAGCATTGAACAGGTAATGCAATGGACAAGCAAGTGATAACTTCCTCGTAGAAACAGTAGCTCGCGTCAAATATCTTTCCACGCAACACTTTGTAATGTTTACTAACACGACCATTATT
This sequence comes from Phlogophora meticulosa, assembly GCA_905147745.2. Taxonomy (NCBI): domain Eukaryota; kingdom Metazoa; phylum Arthropoda; class Insecta; order Lepidoptera; family Noctuidae; genus Phlogophora; species Phlogophora meticulosa. The sequence goes on along the minus strand of LR990531.1, from coordinate 14,024,474 downwards.
TTTATACCTGACCTATCCCCATACACGCATAATACCTTTGTACATACATACATACAATCGTTACTGAAGTATGAGTATGCCTCAAAAAACAGTAAATTCTCTTTTTTCTAATTTCTAATCTATTGCCCCACGGTTTCACCTGCTTTTAGGCTCGTAACATAATGTTAAATGACCTATACTTTTCTCAAGAATTTTGCTATAATATTCAACAAGTATTTTTGAAATCCGACTGGAAGTTTCATAAATAATAATTAAAACTAATAGTAGTAGCCGGTTTCTGTCCCACTGCTGGGCAAAGGCACTAGCATTGATCACCACGCTTCACTACGGTTTGGCGATTTCTTCTACTTATCTTAATTCGACGGTACGGTTGGCGCAGTGGTTAAGCGATTGGCTGCTGCGGGCTCGATCCCCGCACGGAACAAATATATGTATGGCCTAAAGGTAGTTGTTCCGGGTCTGGCCGTTTGTGTATGTGACTTTAAATGTTTGTAATCTCACTCACGATACAAGAGATTTTCCAAGTGTGGGGCATCGTTTTATTTATAAAAATAAATAAATAAAATAAAAATAATTGTAAATCTAGGTTTCCTCACGATTTTTGCCTTCACCGATGTCAGTTATGTCAAGATAAATTTAGAAACTAAGAGATAAACGCGTTTAAATAAAAAAACAAAACTCTTAAGATTATATTACAATAGATTATCATCAGGTCACCATTTAATATCATCATCTGCCTAGCCATTAACCCTAGTATATTGGGATTAGCTTCCAGTCTATCTTCATAACGATAAGACGACCTAACATATTTAAATTTTAATGGATTTTCTTTTGTTACGTTATAACAATACAAAGCGTTGGGCTAATTTTGTTAGTCGACAACGACCCCTTCTTAAGGTACAGACGCCAGCATATCAACCTACCCCAAACTGTCTGATTCTCCCAATTGAATATGAAACTTATGATATTGTAATAAAGTTGTTAAACTATCAAAGAAATTCGATATATTGGGGTAGCTTCATGTACTGGCCTCTGTACTAATCCACACCCCCCTATATGCAAGATGACTTTAAATTGACTGAAATATGTGAGGGAAATCATCATGTATCATCAGTATGAAATCATACTTCATAATAATATTTCATGTTTCACGACAGCTATGAAAATCTCGAAAACAATACAAAAGTTTTTAGATACAATGAAAATGTTTTATTATTTAAAACTATTACGTTAAACTATTTTATGTAACATTGCTCGGTAACTGGAACTACTTGTTGAGTACGTTTAAATAGGTCCCGAAATTAAATAGTCACTCTGGTACCCATTTCTATTAAAAATACAACCAAATAAGTAACGATAAATAACTCCGTCCCTAAGACGACGTCGACCAAATTAACCGCTGTTACAATTTACGCTCTTCTTCAAATTAAAATTAAGAACATTATTAATATTTGAATGAAATACAAAACAACACAAATAATCACACTAAGTATTAACAAACAAACCAACCTGTATGAGAGATCCATAACTTCAAAGTTATAAACTGAAGAATACATTCCCGCCAAAAACACAGGAAACAATATCAAAATATAATTGCAAACATTGAACTTCCCAAAAGGTCCTAGAACTGTCAAAATATCATCCACTGACACTTCGGAACTAGGTTTTTTTTCTGGATCCATGATTGTAGCACAGCACTATAACAATTACTTATAAGAAAAATAATATACAATAAATACAACACTTAATACGTAATTAATTGAAATCGCTGTTTGAATAAGGAACGTGCGCGTGCGACGTCGGTCGCCGGGCCGATAGTGCGCGCGACGGAGCCGATCTATGCTTTTTATTGTTCATTTTTAAATCCTTGCCTATCGATGCGGAGTTAACTTACGATAACATTGACTGTGAAACTTTACACCATTCAGTACTACTTTTACTATGAGAAGTACACTGGAGATGTCTGGACGTGTGCCCGGTTGATGTCAATCGGCTCACCCCCTATAACATGGGACTTAAAAATATCATCTGCCTAGCCTTTACCCAACTATGTTGGGGTCGGCTTCCAGAATAACTGGATGCAGCTGAATACCAGTATTTTACATGGAGCAAGTGTCTATCTGACCTCCACAACCCAGTTACTGGGCAACACGACACCCCATGGTAAGACTGGTTGTCAGACTGTGGGGATTCTGACCACCCGTAACGACTGTCAAAGATCTACAAATGACAGCCGGGACCAACGGCTTAACGTGTTTTCCAAGGCATGGAAGAGTCTCGATACGTTACGAACGATCACCCATCCACAGACTGACCTCAACAAGCGTAGCTTAACCTTCGATCAATCCGTGCTGCTGTTTTAAATTAGCTACGAGCTCCTCTCGATAGGACTTAAAACATAACAGGTGAAATGTGGGTGTACTTACACCTCTGCCCAACCGTTCGGCGAAATACAGTCGTGATGTTATGTTATGTTATGTTAAGTACACTTATTGACATAAGATATTAAGCTGTTTACTGGTCAGTTAGTGATGTCAGCGATGCACGATCCGTGGCAAAACCCACGAAACGGATTTATGTATGTTGAAAGCGAACGCATAAAGAACCATCATGATTTCAGCCAATAGAGGTCCATTGGCTGAAATGATCCTGATGGTTGGATATAGGCTGGCTGGATATAGGCCTTCCCCAAAGATTTCCACTCATCAGACCTGCGCTACCCTCATTCATCATGCTTTCTATGATTTTTACTTGATCATCGTAGGTTCACCTTGTGGGGGCCAACCCACTCTGCGTCATAAGGTACGCAGTAGCCAGACGAGTACATTTCAGCGCCAACGAGTATCGGAGATATACCAAAGAAAGAAAGAAACATTTAATTAGTACAGGCACACTTTTGTAGGCAGGCTTTTGTTTAGATTTTAGTTCATTTTTTCTTTTGTGTTTTTATTAGCTTAGCGTGTCCCAAATAAATGTATTTTTCTTTCTTTCTTTTTCTTTTGTTTGTACACAACGACACAATACTAAACTAAAGAAAAATAAATAATGTTGGGCCACAAAAGTGATGAATTAAAGGCAGTTACATGCAGCTGAAATGAGGACGCTGAGGGGGACGGGAATGCATAGAATAAGAAATGAGTATGTAAGAGGAAGTCTGAAAGTGGCGCCTGTGATCAAGTAGTTGTGCGAAATCGATTGTCATGGTATGGGCATGTAATGCGAAGTAATGTGGACCATGTTGTGACGAAAGTTTTGAGTATGAATGTGCAGGGTTACAAGAGTAGAGGGAGACCAAAGAAAAGATGGATGGATTGTGTGAAAGGTATGGCTAGGAAGGAGGTGACTTATGAGATGACGGCAAATAGAGATGTATGGAAGAAGGAGGCATGCTGCCGACCCTGAATAAATAGGGATAATCACAGGAGGATGATGAATAATAAATAAAAAATGTTATTTAGTATTTGAGAAGTGAAAGAAGTGTGAGAGTGTGTGTAAGAAACTAAACAACATTTGACAACTTACAAAGCAAGATTTATAAGTACGGGAAGGCCAACAATATAATTTCTTGTCTGTTAATTTCAATGCATCGAAAAAGCTGCCGTCACACTTCAGTGACCGATGTGACGCGGCGGGCGAAGGTCCGCCTGCGACGCAGGAGGTTGCGGGTTCGATTCCCGCCTTGGGACAAATGTTTGTACGATCTACAAAAATATGTTTCTCGTTGTTTCTGGTATTTGCTATGTATAATAAAAATACTATGTATGTAATATATTGTATTAAGTATATCAGTCATCTAGTACCCATAGAACAAGCTCTGCTTGGCTTGGGGTTAGATGATGCTGTGTGGATTGTCCAACATTATTTATTATTTATTTATTTTAGCTTCTGCGATGTTCACCAGATCGTAAGTCCACCTTGCGGGGGCCCTGTACTCACGCTCTGTCCTACGGTATGTGGTCGCCACACGAGTACCTTACAGCCCCAATGGGTGACGGAAAGATACCAAAGCATAACAACATTATTAAAAAACGACATTTGTTTTTTTTGCCAGTATTTTTTTTTATGAACATTCTGGACCGATTTGATTTTTAAGTCTGGGAAGGCTAACCTTATCCTTTTCGATCTGTTAATTTCAACAATGCCTCAGAAAAGCTTTATGATTATGACAATTTTTTAACATAACATCACGCTTTCTGTCCCGAAAACGTTAGGCAGAGATGTGTGTACAGTACACCTTCATTTCGCCCGTTATGTTTAAGTCCCACGTAATATGGAGCGCGCCTATTACCAATAACCGAGCTCAAATCCTGTCTCCAGGCTACTACTGTGAAATACCAGATGGATAACCACAATAAAATATTGTCCGAACCGGGAATCAAACCCAGGATCTCATGCTCGCAGGAGTTGCTTGCGACCACTAGACCAACGATGCAGTTATCACAAACCTATTTCTTCTTTGATAGACTTAGAGGTCGCATTGAAAATACAGACGCTGGACCCTGTAGACACGCCTATGAACCTAAATGACAGGTTTGTGTGAGTTGTTAATGTTCTTTTACAATTTAAGACTAATTGTTTAAGACAATGATGTTGTTAACAATAAACGTAAACACTTTCCTTTCTGAAATGGAAAGTTTTGCAGTACCATCATTGTCTTTTCCCGTTTAAGATAAGTTCAGATGCATATAACGATGACTAGTAACTTGAAATGTTGGGAGGGACACCCTAGAAGGATACTGTCTGACCTTATTGGTGATGTTCTTCAAAAAGGTCAAGTGCGTAGTACTCGCAAGCGGCGTGTGTTTGACCAGATGTATAAACGTAAACGAAGTAAGGAGAGTATGTAAGGCTCTTTACTACGAGCCTTACATACTCTCCTTACTTAGTAATAATACGCCACCTACTGGTGGCGTTCTATAGTTTCTGCCTATCCCCAAAGGTGTGAGTTCATTAAATACATAAACGCCTTTGTGTGTATGTAGTAACTAGAGTAAAAAAGAGTCAAAATATCTCTATCTCTTTAATTATCATCATCATTTCAACTGAAAGATGTCCACTGAAGGACTTAAGAGTTGGGGCTGTTATGTCCATGGAGAAAAATAGCCTGATAAAAATAAAGAGGAAAAAAAGGTTTAAGAAGATTTGTTTGTCTTTGTATGATATGAAGGAGGTAATCTCTAGAAGTACTGATGTGATAACAATAGTTTTATAATCTCAACCTACTCTCCGCATTATAATCTCAATGAGGCAAAAATATTTCTAATTTACCTACATTTTGAAGAGTTTTTGCAATTGATTGTCGCTGAGATGAGATTGAGTGTTTATGACCGAGTTTATAATAGTAATGTGCATAGCGGCAATTTGCGGATCTTTTAGTCTCGTGGAAAGTCGACTAACCACTTGGCGATGTCCCGAAAAACTAGATGGGCACACGAAACACATCGCCCTAGTGTTTCAACCCCAAACAGCTGAAAGATGTAACTCCCATTTAGTTTAGTTTTAAAATAACATAACATCACGCTTGTATTACCGAACGGTTGGGCAGAGGTGTACCTGCGGTTCATTCACATTTCACCAGTTATGTAATAGGGGTTGATCCTTTTGCCAACAACCGAGCACACATCGAGACTCCGGGCTGCAACTGAGAAATTCCTAACGAAAAAACCCTAATCACACATTGCTCGACCCGGTCATCGAACCTCATGCTTAGGAGTCGCGCATGTGATCACCAGACCAACGAGTCTAGACGAGGTGAGACGGTATTTAGGTTTTAATAATGAGACTTAACCTTATGATATCTCCAAAATGCCTTGAGAAAGAGCGTCGCATATTGCTATTTACTCTATCTGAGAAGAGGCCTTTGCCCTGCAGTGGGACAATAACAGGCTGGTACTAAGTATTATAACATTTCCATTAAACCACAGCTCCTAAGAAAAGGTACAAGCTAATCGTTACCCACTATTTACACCTATTACTGTTGGTGTTATGTAATGGCAGACATGTTTTGTAAACAGCCACGTAGTAACGGAAACTTGTGTTCGACCGCGGCTTATCGTTAAGTAAGTACTGTTGATTCTTTTTCTGAAGACATCATCTACAGTTAGTTATTTTAGAGTATTTATTTGGACGCTACGGGCGTCCTTCTCCGAAGGGTTAGGCAAAGATAAGCGTTGCACTTATACCCACATTTCGCTAATTATGTTAAATCTTGTGTATTAGGGAGTGAGCCTATTGCCGTCTACCGGACATGAATAGCAGCTACAGTGGAAATACCACTAAAAAACCCTCCTAGCGCAGTCAAGTAAAAACTTATTTATACTTCGATTGAAGAAAAAAAAAAATGAATTCGAATTTTAAATCGTTCTTTATTTTAAATTATCAGTCCCATAAAAATAAAACTCTGACAGACCGCTAAGTAGACGCAGTCGCAGCATATGGTTTCCTGTGTTACCATTAAAAAACTGTGGTAGGGAACCCTGAAAAAGGAGTAAAGTTCCGGTTTGCAGACCTGGCAATATTATTAGGTCATAATTTTAGATAAGAATGTAATAACAGATATATATTTTGTTAAAGTAAGATAATCTTCAGATCCTTGGACGGATAAAGCTACGAAACAGAAGAACGTCTACTAGATTTTTAAATAAATATAAATTACGCGATTCATTAATACCAGTCATACGTCCTCCTATTTTTATTTAGATGATTTTTGTCATTTTCTCATGGGAACTTGTGGTGGTGCGCGCTTACCCGCTTTTTGCAACGACTACTAGCCGAACAAATGCTGGCCAGCGAGCTCCACTCTGTCGATTAGTAAAAACCTACAATAACCATTTTCATAATTTGGATATCTTCTTTCTGTCTCAAAGCAGTTTTAAGAAAAAAATTATTGATAGTTTGTGCGATGAACAAAAAAAATAATTGATTACACTTAAGCTAAATGTCTAAGTAGTCAATATTTAAGTAGAATTTGTACTAACCTAGGTACCTAATTAATATTGTACACAAGTAATCTGTGGAAACGTTGTGGATTGTACATTTACCCATTTGTATAACTATGTTTTATTGTATCACACATTGTACAATTGTTTGTTTTTCCCAAATAAAAAAAAAAAAAAAAAAAAAAAACTTCACTATAAGTGCGATAAGACACACGTCAGTGGCTTGTAAACATTTAGCATAGTGCTGATTTTTAATAAAAATGGGAGGTTATACTAATTATGCTATCACTGCAAGTGTGGTCTACTGTACCACATAAATGACTCGTATTGTAACAAAAACTGCTATAATTTTAATTATATTGTTTTTGAAGCGAATTGCGGTGAATTAAATATTCCATTCTTAATGCAAGTAGATACTCAGTTAACGTCACTATTGTGAAAAATATTACATCTGTCATTTGAACCTTATGCCCTGGTATCACGAACCATCTCTGCAGGATAGCAGATACTTATAAATATATGCTGGACAATCCACACAGCATCATCTAGCCCCAAGCTAAGCAGAGCTTGTGTTATGGGTACTAGATGACTGATATACTTAATACAATACATTACATATATAGATATTTTTTATTATACATAGTAAATACCCAGAACACCCTGAACAAACCTTTGTAGATCATACAAACATTGGTCCCAAGGCGGGAATCGAACCCGCAACCTCCTGACCTTCAACCCTGGACCTTCGCCCGCCGCACCACATTGGTCGTCTAATACGAACATAGATAGATGTTATTAGCTTATACATAAATACATAATCTCACGCTTTTTTCGTATGGGGTCTTCGTTTTCGTTAAGTCATCGAAACATACACGCCTTCTGAAAGAACATCACAAATAAGGTACTAGTTCACGCTACTTTTTTTCAGCATATAGGAGTTCAAATTAAATTGTAATTCAAAAAAAAAACTGCGGAAGAGCAATGACAACGGAAATACTTATTTATGTATTTTGTAGAATTAATATTCGTCCATAGAAAACCTATTTTTGTATAGAATGCAAGAGCCAGCCCGGTCTCTGGATGTGTGCCCGGTTCGGTTTAGGTTTGTGGTATGACTACAACTCTGACTAACTCTGCAGAGGTCTTCTTCGACACACACACTGGGGAGTTAGTTCCTCCACTTCTATTTCCCACCAAAAAAACTACGAAGTGGTGGAGGATGGGCGTTTTGAGGGACTGCCTTATGTACTCGTAATTTTTGATTAATTTGAACAAATGAGTTTTGATTTGAAGAAGACCTCAGCCTAACTCTTCGTGGATTACAGGCGTGATGTTCACATGACATTAACAACTCTCAAAGTCTATTGAGCAACAGCCTTGCCATGACAATATACGCATGTTCTTAACATGCCTAAGTAACTAAGTAAACAAACAAGGAAGGTTAGGTTGCGTATTTAATGTTTACTAGCGTCGGGATTTCCTTAATTTTTGGCACACTTTCTATTGTTTCCTAAGTGTAATTGAGTGGAAAATCGTAAAGCATTGACTCTATGCAAGGTCGCAATAGCATGTTATAAACACTGTTAGTGTTTCATATTGGACCGAACAGTCCGACCAAAGAAAAATAAATCAAAATTCATCATCATCATCATCATCTGCCTAGCCTTTTCCCAACTATGTTGGGGTCGGCTACCAGTCTAACCGGATGCAGCTGAATACCAATGTTTTACATGGAGCGACTGCCTATCTGACCTTCATAACCCAGTTACTGGGCAACACGATACCCCTTGGTAAGACTGGTTGTCAGACTTTCAGGCTTCTGACTACCCGTAACGACTGTCAAAGATCTACAAATGACATCAAATAAATCAAAATTAGGTGGAGAATCAGCAATTTTTTTAACTAAAAACTCAAATATTACATAAGACAGTCCTCCGAAACGCTCAGCCTACACCACTTCCTTGTGTTTTTGCAGGTAAAAAGAAGTGGCGCAACACATCTGTCTGATAAGTTTGAAGAACTTGTATCATATACTATATATATACAGTATATATACTTGTACAATACGAGTAGAATGAACAAAAAAAAAATAAACAACCGGCGTGCGTGTATGACCTGATGTATGAACGTAAATGAAGCAAAAGTAGTATGTAAGGATCGTAATAAGTGGCGTTCTGTAATTTCTGCCTACCCCATGGGAAGAAGGCGTGAGTTTATGTATTTAGGTTACATGTAAATCAACTTTACTGTATTTTATAAATTTACTCATCAGCAGACCGGAGTCCGGATTTGTGTTCAGTTGATGGCAATAGGCTCGGCACCTATTACATGGCGCAATGTGGGTGTTACTATAGGTGCACCTCTGTCCTACCCTTCGGGGAATATAGGCGTGATATTATGATGGAGTCTGCAAATTGTGTTGAGCAAGAGTAGTAATTAATACTCTCTGTTTGCGAAAAGGACTTTGCCCTGCAGTAAGACAGTGACAGGCTGGCAGTATCTGCAGACTTGCATTAAGTACCCGTGTAACCCCATACTAAGATTAACATCAACCACAACAATATAATTTGTAATTTTATTAGGTAACTCCAAACCGCAACCTTTATTGAAGATGTTTGTCGTGAATAAACTCAGCACTTTGAATTACCTGAACTGCGTCTGCAATAACAGTACCTACTCAATTATCTTAAGACTACAACGTTCCGTAATAAAATCACATTCCAATCAACAGTAAACTGCTCATTTCGTGGTCATATGATAGAACCATTAAACATGAATCGAGTTCTATGCAAATGCAATTGGTTTCATTGATGGTAAATTGTAAAATGGTGTAATATAACAGTTTTATGCTTTGATTTATATACTAATTATCATGCAAATGCATGTGCATGCATGCACGAGACAGAAGGCACGTATTTATTGTAATTTTTATGTAATATTTATGATACAATTAACACCGATATAAAAAGTCACATAAATATTATTATTTTTTGAAATCGTTGCCTCATACGAGGAATTTCTCCTGTGTCGTGCGTTTACAAACATTGAAACTCACATTCACAAACAGCCAGACCCGTAACAACTAACTGTATGCTATACAAGTATTTGTCCCGTGCGGGAATCAAAACCGCGATTCGCAGCGCAGCAGCCAATCGCCCAGCCACTGCGCCAACCTTGCCCTCATTCAGTTATACTAATATTTCCGAAACCACGCTCGTCGCTCGATGTAAAATACTGGTATTCAGCTGCTTTCGGTTAGACTGGAAGCCGACCCTAACATAGTTAGGAAAACACACTCAAAGTAGCTTCTTAAAGTGAGAAGCAACATTCAAATGTATTTAATAACTTAATAAAAATAATTTAATGTGTTTAAGAAGGAAAACACAAAATAAGGCCATATGTTACTTTAGGCGCTTTGCAAGTGAATTTTTATATTGCACGTCAGTATATATGTTTTCAAATAGTTATGTTAATAGTATCTATACCAAGGACTGCCAGCATATTTTTTCTCCTTCGCTATCAAGTCCTTCCAAAGCGATCGAGAGATCAATGGAAAGTGATCTCGTGCAGACATGTACCTGCTACGATCCTACCACACTCCTTTTACTTCGTTTACATCTGGCTTCTGTAGCGCCGGTTGCGAGTACTACGCACCTGATCTTCCCCAAGGACGTCAACAAGAAGGTCAGTGTATGTCCTTCTAGAGCGTCCCCACCCGGCGTTTCTAGTTACATCTGGTTACTGTTGTAAATATGGAATTTCATAGAAAAATAGTAACGTAAATCTTCTTTATTCACTTATATACTTAACACACACAACCCACAACATCTATTTTACTTAGAATCAAGTTCCTACTTCCGAGCAAAGGAATATTAATATAAAAATGATCATTCCTCAATTAATCTTTTCTCTGACTGGTATCGTGCCAACTGTCTGCATTCATTTTACGATCGTAAAGTCGTAGTCAGAAACTATGACCTTATCTGTAAATCAAATGTAATGTGGTGACCAAGGTTAACGTAAAGTACAACATATGTACCGACTATCATCATTACAGCCAAGAGACGTTCACTACTGGACATAATAAAAGGTAAGAAAAGGTCAGATGGTTTGGACGTTGAGAGAATGAATGAAGGACGACTAAGAAAAGGTATTAAATTAAATTAAACCATTAGGCAGATGTAAGCGGAAACGCTCCAGAAGGATAAACACTGACCTTATTGGTGATGTTCTTAAAAAGGGTAAGGTGCGTGTATATCTAGTTGTATAACGAAGCAAAAGGAGTATGTAAGGATCGCACCCTTATGTGAAAAAGGGGTGCGTTTATAAACATATGTGTATGTGAGTGTACTGGACATAGAAGATTTCCACAATGATGGGCCATGCGCTGTCCTCATACATCAGCCTTCTGCAATCTTCACCAGCTTGTTGGTCCACTTTGTGGGGGCCTACCTACGCTATGTCATACAGTATGCGGTGGTCATACGAGTTCCTTTCAGCTCCAACAGGTATCGGAGCGATACCAAAGCTAAAACAACATTTTTTTAAATCTTCTCGACCAAAGCAAGATTTTTAAGTACGGGATGGCCAACAATATCCTTTCTTGTCTGTGAATTTCAAAAATGCGTTACCCACAAGAATCTTTATATACCAACACACATGTACAACACATTAAATATTAGTCAAATTGGTTACCAAATTTGAACGTGCGGCTAAGCATGGTAGATAATTTTGGGCCCAAATTTTTGACAATTTTTGACATGAATGCGGAAAATCTTGATTTAAGAAGCCATGAAAACTAAGATACAATGTGCGACCCCCGGAGGCCCAATACAAAGTAACGTGTCTGTGATCTACAATTCCACACAGCATTAAATGATGTAAGAAGTGGAACCTACCCAGCCAAAATGGTCTTTACATTTTCCTGATTTCTCTGCCTAACTGCCTCTTTAATTAATCTGTATTTTTATTACAGAGCTGCAAATCTTCAGCCCCCGAATTCCGCTGAAATATAGAAGCCAGATTCCCTGCCAGGATCAGATAAGCATGTAATGCAAAAGCACCAACATTTTACATTGGTGGGGCACACGACTTGTATTGCAAGAGATTTCCGTGTTTTATACCGTTGACGTGAACTAGTATTCGATATTGCACGTCCTGTGGTTTAGGGATGTGCTCACATTTTATCGATATCGGTAAAACGGGGTGAATCCAAATAAGACTTCCATTTAATTGAAACATTAATACATATTTAATTCTGACAATGTGTCGATATGAATTATTTCAATTCTCTAATAAAAATAAGAGTCCTTGTATTAACAAACAATGTTATAATAACGCGAAAATTCCCTTAATAGTTTTGTTTCTATTCACCCCTGCTTCTCTATTCACCCCGTTATACGGTATATAGATTTTCCAAAACAAGTTAATATCAATAAAACGGACTGTCATAATTAAACGCGCACACACAATTTCGTATTTGTAGCGCTGACCGTTAAGGAGTTCTTTTGTCTGGAGCCAATCCTGGATGAGGGATCAGGTAACTGTTATCATAAATATCTATTTTAATTGAAATTGAATCAACGTGTAAAATTTCAACTCCATAGGATAAGAGGAAGTCGGTCAAATTTAACTTGCACGATTTGATTACAGACATACATACACGGGGACAGGTAAAACTGAATAAAAGCTTGTAAAAAGGGCTAAATTACAAAAATGAAAGTTTAAAAAAATAATATTTTAAAGGTTTTATTGCTATGGAATTCGACCTTGCGACAAGTTTATTTTTCACTCGGAAGCCCCAGTTAATTTTAAACCAAGTTTAAGTCGGAAACGAACGGAACGACCTTTCTTTACCTACTTGATTCGCAAGGTGAAAATATGGATTATGTAAAGATGCGGCATCGGCAAACGTTTATCTGTATTTTAATTACACTGATTGTGTTCAGAAGAAATAAGGCTGAGTAAGCGATTAATAACTATTTAGGGCCAATTATTACGATTAATTGTTTCAAACACTTTTAATCGCACATAACTTTAGCTCCAGGGTTTGCTCTGTGCGTCTGTCTTTCTGTTTGTTAGAGGTACCTCATCTCCGAAACGGCTAGACCGATTATAACTGCTGTGATAAGTAGTAACTTACGCTTGATATTAGAAGAATAATAATTCGGGTTCCGAGTAAAACCGAAAACCCATGTTTAGTTGAAGTCTAAATTCAAAATTATCCGAACGAGTTGGAAACTAAAAAACCCTGAGGATTGGAAATTTACTTGCTGATTGGCTTATCCATGCATTCATGTGTACATTTAGGTGTTTAAAGTAGGTAAGTTGCAACATGAAACCCGGTTAGGGCACGGCAACGTTATAATAATTTGATATCATCACTATTCTGGTTGATCAGAATATGTAATTACATATTATTATTTTGTTTTTTTTTTATTTAAATTAAATTGTTTTTTTTTTTTTTTAAACGTTGCCCCACATTAGGAATTTCTTCCTGTATCGTGGGTGCGTTTACAAACATTTAAACTCACATACACAAACAGCCAGACCCGGAACAACTACGTGTAGGTCATACAAATATTTGTTCCGTGCGGGGATCGAACCCACAACACGCGGCGCAGCAGCCGATGGCTCAACCACTGCGCCAACCGTGTCGTCAGAATTGTAATAATATTAATTAAGGAACATTACCTACCTATCTAATTTTAAATGCATACTAAATTGGTATGTAAAAGGCAGGCGGATAGATTGGATGATAATAATTGCAAAGCTTGAAAAAGGGTGCTAAGTAGGTTAGACTGGAAGTCGACTCCAACATAGTTGGGAACAGGCTAGGCAGATGAATATGAACTATTCACTAACTAGCGTGCCTAGATGCCAATAAACATCCACATTGACTCACACCGTTAACAAAGTACGATTTTTAATTCGTAATTTGGCAGAACTAATGTCACATAACAGTAAACATTCAATACGGTGTTGCATGAATAAAATAACCAGGAAGGTACCGTACTAAACTGTACTAGAATCTACTTTGTAGGTTATTTTACTTACAGCGCACCTTTTTCTTCATGCTTTAGTCTTAGGTGACATTAGATGGTGTCAAATTACTGCAGGTTATTAAAAGTCGTTCTTTAGATGTAAAAATTTTACAAACGAGTGAGCTATTCACCAACCAGTGTTACTAGATGAAAATAAAATATTGATTTAAGTCACAACTGTCAGTCGATGAGTATATTTTTCTCAACGAGTCACAGTGTGACCAGATGCAGTGTGACTAGTTGAGAATAAAAGAACACGTTCGTTCAATGAGTGTGCAAGCAATCAAACAAAGAGATATTGATCATGATAAACAAAATCTCGTTTCTGATCTACGAATGCACTGGCCTGTGCCTAATAAGGTGACTACTGAATTATTTAGAATATAATTGAGATTGTAACGCTTATGTCACAGTACGACATAACTTAGAAATTATAAGACCTGGTTTAGTGTGTTAAATTTAAACCGTGGTGCTAGGCAACTAGTCTTATCCCGGTTATAAACGGCCCTTTATGCCTATTGGCCTAGCTCTGTTCTGTCTCCTGCTTGATATGGAAGGAAGTGGAAGTTGAGTATTTTTCTAACTCCTCCGCGGTCCTTTTCTGATTAATTTCGGTGTGGGATCCAAGACAGTTGAATCGTTTCTCTGGGACTCGTCGGGCTTCATGGTCTCGACGCTTTTCTGGTGGTCGCCATTGTTGATTTTGGTTTTCAGGAGTTGCAGTGGTTCTGGAATGGTGTGTCGGGCTTATCCCAAAGACCAGGTTTCCCCAAGATGTTTACCTGCACCGATATCAGTGATGTCTACGATAGACTTAGAAATTACATTTAAATTGAAAAAGTCACTTTGGTACTTATAAATATGGTACCCACAACCTCGTGCATGACAGGCGAGGCCTTAACCACTGAGCCATCACGATAACAAGCTGTCATTGGCAAGTGAGCTATAAATAAATAAGTAGAAAACTGGCCAAGTGCGAGTCGGTTTCGCACTTGTAAGGTTTCGTGCCTTAGTTCAAATTGACGTTTCTTGAATGGCCCATTTAATTTATAAGTTTTTTCTTATTATATGTTGTTATGGCGGTAATGTTAATAAATACACACTCTGAAAATTTCAACTGTCTACCTAACACCTCTGAGGTACTGCCCCCTGACAGACAGGCGGACGGACGGACATCACAGGTACCTACCTAGTACCTGTAGTAATAGGGTCCCGTTGCCGAACTTTAGGTCATCATCATCATCATCGTCCTCTTGCCCTTATCCCAATTTTTCATTTGGGGTCTTCTTCTTCCATACATCTCTATTTCCCGTCATCTCAGAAGTCACCTCCTTCTTAGCCATATCAACTTTCACACAATCCATCCATCGTTTCCTGGGTCTCCCTCTACTCTTGTAACCCTCTACATTCATACTCGAAACTTTCCTCACAACATGATCCTCATTCCTTCGCATCACATGCCCATACCATGACAGCCGATTTCCACACAACTTCTCTGTCACAGGCGCCACTTTCAGACTTCCTCTTATATACTCATTTCTTATTCTATCCATTCGCGTAACACCACACATCCCCCTTAGCATTCTCATCTCAGCTGCATGCAACTGCCTTTCATTCAGTCCTTTTGTGGCCCAACATTCTGATCCATACAAGACGGATACGGAACTTAAATAACCCAATGTTTTTCTGAGGCTCGTTGTCCCTGCATAAATCTTGAAATCACTTTCTTTCCTCTGCTTGCTAGTCACTAAATGTATTAGAATCGACCAGTTCTTGCATTACTGCGCCGCGCTACGCTGCGGTGTGCGTGGCGACGAATGACGGACACTGCGCGTGAGTGCACAGAAAACGCATTTTCTGTGTGTTACACAAACACAGATACTTACAAACAACGTAAGAACACGCACTCCCGCGCTGCGCTGCGTGATGCGGTGCAGTGTGCCAACCGCCTTAAGAAGATTTATTGACAGCTAACCAGAAACTAAACATAACAATAAAATAACCTTGAACTGAACTAACTTGAACCATGATTCTGAGTGTCACTAATTAAAAAGGCACTAAGCAGCATACACATTCACTTCTTCACCACGAGGTGGCTTGTGACTAAATCATAATAGACACACGGGTCGATCGAAGGTTAAGCTACGTTTGTCGAGGTCGATTCGTGTATGGGTGACCGTCCACTACAGACTGTGACCCCTCCAAGTATTGGAAAGTACCTAAGTTAAGCAGTTGATGTCGTCTGTCATTTTGAGACTTTCCGAACTATTGTTCCGGGTAGTTAGAATCCCGAAAGTCTGAGAACCAGTCTTACCAGGGTTAGTGTGTTATGGAGGTCAGATTGGCAGTAGCTGCATGTAAAATACTGGTATTCAGCTCCACTCCAATAGCTTGGAAGCCGACCAGGGCTAAGAGAAGGCATTATCACCTTGTGGATTTCCATAAAACTATCAAATACTAAGGCACGAGGTGTAAACCGCGTACGTCGAAAAGGAAATATCCACAGGAATTCTTATGTTTTTCAGGATAAAAAGTAGCTTAAATGTTAATCCAGGGTATAAGCTACCTTCATAACACGTTTCATTTCAATCCATTAAGCCGTTTTAGCGGGAAGGAGTAACAAACATACACACACACACCCACAAACGTTCGCATTTGTAAGTTTATTCCCTGATGACAGTTAGTCTGACAACTGATAATACAGTATAACATATGTATATGTATATAGATCATGCCATAACATCGCGCCTGTATTCCCCGATGGGTAAGGCAGAGGTATTCCTACGTTACACAGACATATTACACGTTTATGTTTTTAAGTCCCATGTAATGGGGGGGGGGGGGGGGGGGCCTATTGCCATTACCGCACTACTGATAAAATAGTGTTAGACGAACATATTAGAAATATAAATATTTCATTTGTGATCCATAGGTACAGTGGTTGGACATGTTTTAGGTTAATGTGCGCTATGATCAGCCTATTATAGGCATACAAAAATAATTCTTTAAACAATTTTTACATGCAAATAAAGAGCTTACTCGTACTAAACTACAAATTAACTATATAAATGATTGTATTATTTCATTACTAAAGGAACAAAAGTCAAAATAACTTGTTAGGTAAATGTCAAAATAATTTAGATTTAAATAATTAATTATCATTTGTGATTGCAATAAATTCAAAGAAGCAAATTACATTATATTACAAGAAGTTTACATGTACTGTCAAAATAATGTCAAAATTTATCTGTTAAAAAATCCGATACATTATAATAGCATTTTTGACACAACAAACTTCTCAGTTTTTGTTTAAATAAGTTATTACATTATAAGTTAATATTCGATGGAACCTTTAAGTTGTGTCGTGCTAACATAAATCTCAGGAGAATAACACAGATGAATAATGTAGTAATACAGTGAGGCTATCATTACTTTGTTTAATAAGGGGTACAGACGCTAGCACATCATGCGATCCCGAACTGTCTTTTCCTAATTGAACATAAACTTTAGCCTTTTTGAATAAAGTTGATAAACTATCAAAGACATTTGACAGATTGGGGTAGATTGATGTTCTGGCCTCTGTACTTCTTCGGACCACTAATGAGAATCGGTAACGATGCGCGATTCCGAAATGGATAGATGTATTTGAATTATTCGATTTGACAACACACTGGATGACGTTATGATAATGCAACTTTGATTTAAGTTTGGAATAGGATTATAATCGTAAACGACGGGAGGGGACGACTTTGAAGGATATATACTGACCTTATTGGTAATGTGCTGGCGTCTGTACTTAGAGATCAGACCAGGCATTAATTTATTTGTCTGACTTATGTCAAATATAATAATTTTGTGAATTATACGGATTATTTTTGTCCGTTAAAACAGGAAGTGTGTTAACTTAAGGGGCAAATCAAGAATGTTCGCATTCTACTCTAAGTCTCTATCTGTCAAAAATATGTCTAATTGACTTACATTTCTGACAAGTTATTGAACTTGATTGTCGTTGAGATAAGATTGCGACCAGATTTTGAACGTTTTTAATCACGGCAATTGGCCTTCTGGTGTCGTATCTGGGGCAAATTGCTGGATTATTTAAAAAAAAAACTTTAATAACCCTTACTACTATCATAAATGATAATTGACGGGACGATTGACGCAGTGGCTGAGAGGTTTAATGCTGTGTTGCGTGTCCTGGGTTCATTTCCCGCACGGAACAAATATATAATATGGCTTATAGGTAATTGATCCGGGTCTATCTTTTTGAGTGTGTGAGTTTGAATGTTTGTAAACGCCAGTCGATCCAGGAGAAATTTCTAGTGTAAAAATACGATGACATTTTGAAGGTGGCCTATTTTTCAGTAAGCTTGAATAATTCACTTATCGATACCTTCCTCCGTTATGTCCCATCCCTATCCAAGTCTATTCTGGAGCCGAGCTCTTTGTGGGATTGAAACTTTTTGACTCAGAGGGATTGTTATCCGACAAGTAGCTTCAAATGTATGCTTTGCTTCCCACTTTCTACTTTATTCGTTTGTGAAGATATTGCTATGATTTTCTTGAAATATCTTGTATTTTAAACTGATGTTAGAGCGAAGTTATTCTTGAATACAATGTTCTGTTGCAGTAAGGCTCTGAATGAATTATTGCATTCTGACGACACGGTTGGCGCAGTGGTTGAGCCATCGGCTGCTGCGCCGCGTGTTGTGGGTTCGATCCCCGCACGGAACAAATATTTGTATGACCTACAGGTAGTTGTTCCGGGTCTGGCTGTTTGTGTATGTGAGTTTAAATGTTTGTAAACGCACCCACGATACAGGAGAAACTCCTAGTGTGGGGCAACGTTTTTTTAAAAGAAAAAGAAAGAATGAAGATGATAAATCATCATTTGAAACACCATTGATAACTTAACCATTGTTAACTATTAATTTATTAATTGGCTTTAGTAATTAATACCTACCTACCTACTTATTAATAATGCCGTGAAATATAAATCATTGTAGCAGGTGTGCCAATTACATTGATTTCCATAGGGATTGATTTATGTTAGGATATTCTCGCCTTGGAACAAATGTTTGTACGATCTACAAAGATTTGTTTCGGGTGTTCTGGGTATTTGCTATATGTGTAAAAAAAAACTACCTATATAATGTAATGCATTAAGTATATCAGTCATCTAGTACCCATAACACAAGTTCTGTTTAGCTTGGAGCTAGATGATGCTGTGTGGATTGTCCAGGTTTATTTATATTTAATTATTGTTAAGCACGATAAACAGACAAGTTCAGAGACACGATCAATTTATCATGTAATTGATCGTGTCTCTGAACTATTTCCGTTATTATATATTTACGTTTCATATTATGAAACACTAGGGCCATGGGGTCCGTGTGCCCATTTAGATTTTCAGGACAGCGTTTGGTCGACTCTTCGCGTGACCGGAGGGCTGGTCTTTTTTTTCGCCAAATAATCAGCAATGCCATTCAACGTGGCAATGCTGCCAGCCTTTTGGGCACTATTCCCGTTGACAGTGATGCGGATAATTTTTCGCTGCCTGTCATTGGTCTTTCTTTTTCTTTTCATGTACGGACGCCAACAAATCAAGCTACCCCAAACTGTCAATTTCTCCCAATTGAATATGAACCTTATAATTTTGTGATAAAGTTGAAAATCTATCAAATAAATTTGACATATTGGGATAGCTTGATGTCCTGGCCTCTGTACGTAAAACTGTTTTTGCTTCAATAAATGAATGAATATTAATGATTATCATTCATTATATATTATTTAAGTGTTCTCACGAAACTATCTGTAGGAAAAAAGGCTTGTTATTAAGTGCCCTACATAGTTTTTTACTATCTGAGATAGCAAGTGTTCCTTGACCACTTCTGCGGTATAAGCAGGGTTCTTTTTAACTTACGATATTTAGTGATCTCATTTTCATAGAAATGCTAAAATTAAAACGAAATTCTCTTGCTGATGTCGTCGGCCATTATTTGCAATTTTCATCATGGCGACCAGCTCCGATGAAGAATACTATCAACCAATTTCAAGTGACGAAATCCAAGTTAAAGTTAGTTTATTTATTTCACTTAGACCATTAGAAAAGGCGCTTTTGAGCGTCAAATTTGTCCCTTTTAAACAGTGGTTTTGTCTGGAGAAGAATGGGCAAGAAACTCCATACCAATCCTTTAAATTAGTTTTGTTCTAATATTTGTCTAATAAAAAGAACTGTCGAGAATAAGAACTTTGTTTATAAGCTAAACTTAGTCGGTTACGTCTTTTTCTTTTTAAAGAAAACGTCCACACTAGGACTTTCTCCTATGTCGTGGGTGCGTTTACAAACATTAAATGTCCCATACACCAACAGTCAGACCCGGAACAACTACATGTAGCCCATACAAATATTTGTTCCGTGTGGGAATCGAACCCAAGACACGCCACGCAGCAGTCGATCGCTCAGCCGCTGCGCTAACCGTGCTGTAATTGATATAAGGTCGATAGATAAGAAAAAGCCCGTCCTTGCACCTCTGTTCTGACTGAAAGATGGACTCCGTCATTCAACACGGCATTTTTTTTATAAGCCAGCCATTTAATTTCTAGATTTTTTTACCAACTATAACGGCCATTGTCTTCTGTCTTCTGACGACCTTCGAAAGGTCGTCAGTCCATCAAGTCATCTAGCACAGTCTACGGGAATCCCATGCTAAAAATAATCACTCAAGTCATTGTACTTACTTATTTTTAATTACAAAACCTTGGCCTTTTCAGAACCTACTCTTTTTAATTTATTTATAGTCTGCTGCGACTGGTCAGCGTGGGGTTCGATTTCCAGCCAGTCTATTTTGTACAAATCACTTCGCGAAAAGTTAGATGATCGCGAAGTGACCTAACAATCCGGAGCGTGTGGGATGAGAGCCCACTTTGCCTTAACTTCACCTACATTTTCAGGGGAAGATTTTAACAGAATAGCGCTTTAGGTGGGTGTCACTAACAACTCACTTCACCAAAGTTTTTACGGGGAGGTTTTACGGTTTTTTTTTCGGGTACAACCCCGTCACATTATCACCAAACCACTGCAAACCAGAATCAACATTGGCGACCACCAGAAAAGCGTCAGAAAATGAAGCCCGACGAGTTCCGGAGAAACGATTCAACTGTCTTGGATCCCGCAACGAAATGAATCAGAAAAGAACAGCGGAGGAGTTAGAAAAATACATAACTTCCACTTTCCTCCATATCAAGTAGTAGACAGAACAGAGCTAGGCCAATAGACACAAAGGGACGATTACAACCGGGATAAGCCTAGTTACCTAGCACCACGCATTAAAACTAACTCACCAAACCTGGTCTTATAACCTCTAAGTTATGTCGTACTGTGACATAAGTGTTACAATCTCGATTATATTCTAAATGATGCAGTAACCACCTCATTAGGGACGGGCCGGAATAACACACAATTTCTATTGCCCTCCATATCAAGCAGGAGACAGAACAGAGATAGGCCAATAGGCACAAAGGGAAAGATTTTTACGGAATAGCGCTGCAGGTCAGTCAAAGTTCTACTGCGGTTTTTCCTTTAGGAATTTCTAAGTAGTACTAGTAGGAGTTTTGGTGTTGATCCTGCCTCTAATCTTTCCCAGGTCCTGTCGGATGGCCATGCCATACTTGAGCAGCACTGTAATATATTTATTTATTTTAAAGAAAGCTTACAGTCCAACAACAACAATAAATAAAATAAGTGGATAGAGGGGATTGCCAGTAACAAGCTTCCACATTATTAATGTTCAAGTTACTATAAAAAATGTCCAAATCGCTATAGGTGTGCCTATAATTTATGAAGAGTTCTTGAAGAGAGAGATTTCTAAGATCCTAACATCGGATCCTAATGGGACCATCTGAAGAATACCCTTTCAAACAAAACAAGGATTTTTAAACTGGGTTCGCACTTGACAGAGAAATCGGTAATATATAGCTTGCGTGATGACGCACATTTGCCACCGCTAGGCAAAGGCTCCCCATGACTTCCAGTTGTTTCGATCCAGGGCTAATGTGGGTTGTTGGCTTTGTCCTGTTTGCTCGTGATATATTGTGAGGAGAGCCGAGCCTTAAAAAACTGGGCCATCACGACATACGAAGCATACCTATTACTCTTAATAAACTGATGTCTAAATGTAAATAGGTAAATTCAGCGGGAGTAAAAACTTTGACGTCAATTCCAGTTCCCAAAACCTTTGGATACTTACCCAACTAATCACATTTAAGTGCTATTATTGTTAAAACCAAATGGCGTTTGGAAAAGAAAAAGGCAACTTTGTAATTATGGAATGAGAACTTGTAACTTGAAGGTGGCCTGACTTGTAGGGCTGACAACCAACCATTGTGTTTCTGACACTTGCAAGGTTTTCAGTATTTATTACAAGGGGACTTTAAAAGCAGATCGAAAAGGTAATGTGCTGTATTGACAGTTAAATTAAGTGGGTCAAGTAGAAACAAATGACAATCTCAGTATGATAATGAGATTATCATACTGAGATTGTCATTTGTACACTACAATATAATGGAAAAAATCGAATGGAAGACGATCCTGTCTAAGTATCTGATAATTTGTGCTCAGAGTGTATGACTGTGTGTAATATGTGTCTTCTAAGCTCTACGCGGGGTATGTTTGTTTTTACGTAATAATATGTAACATTGCGCTAAATAAAAATCAAAAGAAAAAAACATATTACCACAAAAATATTACACAATTTGACATTGGCCCCAAACTAGGCAGGCCTGACTTGGGTACCAATTCAGAGGGCTTACCATTAAACATAAATATTCGGTAACAAGAAAAATAAATTAAAACAGGTTTGTTTCACATTACACAAAACAAAAACTAAAATTAAGAAAACAACAATCGTAAATAAAAAGAAAATACTTGTAAAACAATAATTAATTTGGAAATAAAACGCTTTTAATGCGAGTGTAAGGGAGTGAGTGTGAGAGTCGTATTGTTGTTGTTTCTATTGTATTGTGTTTTATTATAGTAAGTAATAAATTAAATAAATTAATCATTTATCGCTACAAAAAAGAAAATGGAACGAGTACTACACTCTAGCTCAGTGGTGATTGTAGTGGCATTGTTCGCGGGGGGTTGTGGGTTTGAGACCTGCGAGCTCGTGACAGTTCTGTTATTTTTTTCGATAAATGTTGATTTAAAAAACCTATATTTTTATCATTAATACATATATCTATACCAACCTTGCCGGTAGTTATGTTTTCGAGCCGTTTCGGGTCGAAACCTTTGGGTCCGAGTGCTCATATTCTATTCAAAGAGATCTCGTACCGTTTGGTTGACGCTTCCCGTGACAAGGGCTGGCCTCTACTTCGCCCAGGGGCTTACAATTGCCAAGAAACGTGGCAAACCGTCAGTCTTATCGGATCTTTACTAGTCGACAGTCAGTTATAATCTGCTGTCAGGTTTAGTCAGTTAGGATATTACATAGTTTTTTTTTAATATGTGTAGAACAAAAGATCGTTTGTAAATGGGAAAGTCCCAGTTGCGTGGCACCACGGATTTCAATGAATACTCATATTAAGTGTATCAGAGATGTTTCATCGGTTTCCACGCAGACATATGCAAAAAAGTTGCTCCTTTAATGCAACAACAAATGCAATAACAATAGTATCCTGACATTAGTGGCGCAGAGTCCATACGCTCTTGTTCAGAGCCATTTTGTGGAGAGGATAATCTATGTAGCTGATCTCTTGCTTGATCGTTCTCTGAGCATCCTACGTCGGACACTTCATTCGTTATTATATGTTGCCGGTGTTGGTTGTGTGTTTTATATTACTAAAATTAAAGGTTATAAGGTTTCACCAATAAAAAAGAAAGAAAACACATTTATTCAGCAGGCTCAGGCACAAAAAATAAAAATTAAATGAAAAAGAAGTAATAAAAAATAAAAATATTATTAAGTATGTGCCTTAAGGCAGCGTTAAAAATAAAGATTGACTGCTAAAGATGATTGTTGTCAGAAACTGAATTAATAAATAAATAATGGATCCTAAATTGTGCAGTTGTTGTAGTTGTTTTAATTAATAGTTCTATTTAAGTTATAAAAGAAAATGAGTTCTTCCCTGGTAAAGTTTAAATACCTACACGATCAAAATGACCTGAATAGCTGTTTTTTTTCATATATCTAGGGTTGGTCCGATAGTGAAAGTTGTTCGCATTCATGAGTACAATGACCTCTTCCAATTTTGCGTGTATGAATAGATACACTATATCACCGCGACGGCCAAACGAAAAAAAAAACACGAAATATTCTGTAATACTCCCGGCAGCCCTACCTGTACTCAGAGGTCTAAGGACGAATGGTAATTTACTTGAATAAGTTCTGAATTATGAATACTGGAAATCTGACCCGAGAGTGTTGTGGAAGTTTCCTCAAATTATAAGTACTTTCCGAGGGTAAACAGATTACTCGACTTATTTGGGTTGCCTGGGAAGGTAACTAATGATTTATAGCCATTTTGCATTACATAATTATCCTATATACATTATACATATATAATAATAAGTAATAATAATGCTGGACAATCCACAAAGCATCATTTAGCCCCAAGCTAAGCTGAGCTTGTGTTATGAGTACTAGATGACTGATATACTTAATACAATACAATACATAAGAGTATATAGATATTTTTTGTTATACACAGCAAATACTTAGAACACCCGGAACAAATCTTTGTAGATCGTACAAATTTATCCCAAGGCGGGAATCTAACCCGCAACCTCCGACGTCGCAGGCGGACCTTCGCCCGCCGCGCCACATCGGTCGTCAAATACGAGTATCTGCATGTCCTTTCTTAATTATGTTGGGGTCATTTTTCTAACTCCTCCGCTGTTATTTTTCGTTGAGGGATCCAAGACAGTTGAATCGTTTCTCCGGGACTCGTCGGGCTTCATTGTCTCGGCGATTTTCTGGTGGTCGCCACTGTTGATTTTAGTTTTCAGGAGTTGCAGTGGTTTGGGAATAGAGTGGTGAGCTAGTCCCAATAAAATAAAATATGTTCGGGTCGCCTTCCAGTCTAACCAAATACAGCTGTATTTCACATGGATCGACTGCCAATCTGCCTTTATAATCCAGTTACTGGGTAACACAAATAATCTGGTCAGAGATGGTTATTTTTGATGCCATCATGATTGAAGTTCGAAAAGGGGATGCTGTGGACATGTATAGCTCCGACTTTCTTGTGCACTGGTATCATGCACAATGATGCTCAAAAAGTCCCGACAATCTGACCATAGTACGTTTTTACGGTTTTATGAAGAGTTTGACTCTTTTTACCTACCTAAATAGCTATTCTTTTCTCATTCTTTTTAAAAAAAACGAACCGACGCCACGCAGCGCAGCAGCCGATCTCGCAGCCACTGCGCCAATCGTGTCGTCTGTACCAACACCTCTTGCATGAGTATACAGGGTGGAAAAAGTCAATGGGCCCTGAAGGGAAACCACTTGAAATCCTTAAAACAGATTATTTTACTTCAAGGAAACCTTCCCTTATTATTTAAAATTAATTTGCTACACCAGAAATCACATTTAATTTTCAAACAGTAATCATTACAATTGCTGCACAAATAAAGAGTTATGAGGGTTTAAGCATCATCATCTGCCTAGCCTTTTCTCAGCCATGTTGGCTTCAGCTGCATAGGTCGGCTTCCAGTCTAACTAGAGTGGAAGCCGACCTATGCAGCTGAATACCAAAATATTTTACATGGATAGACTGCTTATCTGACCTCCGCAACCCTGTTACAGGCCAACACGATACTCTTGGTAAGACTGGTTGTCAGACTTTCGGGCTTCTGGCTACGTAACGACTGTCAAAGATGTACAAATGACAGCCTGGAGCAACGGCTTAACGGGCGGAGGAGTCTCGATATATTAGGTCTTTACCTATGAAATTGCCGTTCTGCAGTACTGGCCATTTCAAATCAAAATATTTTTTGTTTGGCTAAGAATTCTAATTTCAAATTAATTTTATTTTAAAAACATGGATTTTTTTTTCCAAAAGTAGTCATTTGTTTATTGATTAGTGTTACATTTTCATCGCATTTAAATCTTTTTCGTCATCATGGATACGTTAAAAATTCGAGTAATTATGGAATATGAGTACCGTCGTGGCAGCAACGCGGCACAAGCGGCACGCAACATCAACGACGTTTACGGAGCTAACACTACAAACCAACGCACTACCTGTTATTGGTTTTCTCGCTTCCGTTCTGGAAATTTCGACCTGAAAAATGAACCTCGCGGTCGTCCGAAGACTTTGGTCGACAATGACGAATTAAAGGCGATTGTGGAAGCTGATGATACACAATCTACGGCTGAATTAGCAGCAGCTTTCGACGTTAGCGTCAAAACAATATTGGTCCATTTGCGTCAAATTGGCAAGGTAAAAAAGCTTGACAAATGGGTGCCCCACGAACTCAATGATCGCCAGCGCGAAGTACGCGTCGAGACGTGCCTTGCACTGCTCAACAGACACACAAATGAAGGAATTTTGAACCGCATTGTTACCTGCGATGAAAAATGGATTCTGTTTGATAACCGCAAGCGCTCAGCAAGTTGGTTGGATCCTGGTTCAGCACCTAAACAATGCCCTAAACGAAAACTTACCCCAAGAAAAGTGATGGTCACTGTTTGGTGGTCTAGTGCCGCCGCGCCGGTGTGATTCAACACAGCTTCTTACCAAACGGGGTGAGCATTACTGCAGATGTGTACTGTGAAGAATTGAACACAATGATGGAGAAGCTGGCACATCTCCAACCAGCATTGGTCAATCGCTCGTCTCCGCTGCTCCTGCACGACAATTAGAAAAAACTAGTTATTTGTTCGTCCGGTAGATTATTTAAAATTATTGGACACGTACGTATTTTTCTTTTTTTCGTAATCAAAGGATTACGCCAATACATTGAGTTAAAATGTAGCGTGACGTCACACGTAGGTAGATTTTATACCTACATATGACGTACCGAGCCTCCACTCCAAAAAATACGTGTCCAATATATTTTTTTTATCTGAATGACGGACTAAATATAATGCCTTTCTTTTTACCCAGGCTTCACCCCTATTATTATCTCAAGATAGATCCCCCAAATGAGTTATTATTTAAGCAGCAAACATCTAGTTAATCCCAGTAGGGGTATAATTCTCCAGGAGTAAGTGCGGCCTCGTGTCGAGAATACCCTACCTACCTGTGTTATGTTTGTACACGCTTTAATTACCCGACAACGAGCTACTTATTTAGGTTACAGCTAACATTTTTATGATTAAGTTTCACTGCTATTGTTATTACTTTCGTGACGTCAAGAGAATAAATCTAACATCGCACCTGTCAGATTTATACGATTCTTTTGACGTCAACAGGCACGATAGATTGTACTTAGAAAAGTGTTTAATTAACAAATTACTGTCTAACAATGTTGGAAATTAAAAGTGATTTAATTTAAGGGGTATGCGTCAAGCTGATCTTTGAAATTCATATTTCTTAATGTTTTTTTTTTTAACTTTGCAACTCTGTATTAAATTGTTTGCAACCAATGAAAACTCTAAGTTCAAATTAATCGATTGAATGGCTGTTTCATGAAATCATAAGATAACTCTTACTTCGAACTGTCTGTCGATATTTTTTTTTTTTTTTTGACGACCGATGTGGCGCAGCGGGCGAAGGTCCGCCTGCGACGCAGGAGGTTGCGGGTTCGATTCCCGCCCTGGGACAAATGTTTGTACGATCTACAAATATTTGTTCCGGGTGTTCTGGGTATTTGCTATGTATAATAAAAATATCTATCTATGTAATGTATTGTATTAAGTATATCAGTCATCTAGTACCCATAACACAAGCTCTGCTTAGCTTGGGGCTAGATGATGCTGTGTGGATTGTCCAGCATTATTTATTTATTTATTTATTTATTTTATTTATTTATTGATTATACTTTGATGTTTATTTTTCTAAAACGTTGCCCCACACTAAGAATTTCTACTGTGCCCTGGGTTCGTTTTCAGATATTCAAACCCACATACACAAACATCCAGATTCGGAATAACTACCTGCAGCCCATACAAATGTTTGTTCCGTGTGGCAATCAAACCCACGACATGCATTGCGACAGACGATCGCTCAGCCACTGCGCCAATGGTGCCGTCAATATTTATTACGGTCGCGATGATTTTGTAATTACTATGTAACCTAAATACATTGCTGATTGCTTTTTGTTTCGCCGACTATCCTGACGGCTTCGCTTTAAGCTGTCAATATGGATGACAAAGACACCGGCATTACAGTCACCAAAAGGTCGTTTTCTTCATGAATAATACCAGGCCAAAGATGGTGTGGTCATAGACTGATAATAATAATTTATTTATTTAATTAGACAACATTGGTCCACTTGTTAGTACAAACACAAATTTATCAACAAGGGGTTAGTATTTATTAACTAAGTACACATCATCGAGCAACTGGACGGAATGCCTCAACATTGGTGCATTAGCTAGGGTGTTCAAAATGCTGTTGCTGCTAGCCCTCATTCTGTTTAACAAGGATGCAGTCTATTTCCTCATAATGGCATAAGTCAGTACGTGCCACCGCAACCATGCTAGACGCGCTGCAGAACCGAGGCGACCTCAATAGCTCCCTAAATGATGTATTTACTATATGTACAACTGATTTATGTCTGTGACATCACACAACTTCAGGTCCAGCGTCATGCACTAAAGGTCTAGTCGTCAGTCACTAAGGTACATCTTTGCTGAATTAGACCCATTTGGCGCAGCCGTAAGGAACATAAATAATGTTATTTTTGTAACTGCTTCTGTATGACATTATTATTATTTCTTTCATTCTTGTTCGATATTGTCATTGTGTGAGTGTGTGAGTATGTGCTAAATTTTATTTTTCTTTCTTTCTTTTCTTCTTCCTTCTAGATTTTAACTGCCCGCGTCAAGGCGGACGACATCCATTTGATTTTTCACACAAATATGGGCAACCAGTGTCCAGAGCCCGACACTAAATTATTATAATACAGGTTTGGGGGTTTGAGGAACAGGGTGTAGAGGTTCTCATCCTCCGTAGAAAAGGGAGAACCCTCTGACCAGATGGGTGTTGTCTGGTGGGCTACTGCCCGACAGTAGTCAGAAGTCCGAAAGTCAAACAACCAGTCTTACCAAGGGGATGCATAGAAAATGGGTGGTGGAGGTCAAATCAGACGCTCCATGTAAAACACTGGTTTTCAGCTGTATCCGTTTAGACTTAAGGTACTTTCTAAGTTTATATTAGAAAACACTGACGTCGGTGAAGGAAACCTGTACGTAAAAATATTGTAAGTCTAAGATCGCCAACCCGCCTTGAGCAAGCGTGACGATTAATACCAATGCCTTCTCTGTATGTGAAGAGAACTTTGCCGTGCAGTGGAACAGCAATGAACATGAAAAAATAAAATCAAAGTCAAAATATTTTATTTCATGCATAAAACAATCTATGTTTGAGCCGTTTGGGGTTGAAACACTAGGGCCATGGGGTCCGTGTGCCCATTTAGTTTTTTGAGAAATCGCGAAGCGTTTGGTCGACTCTTCACGTGACCAGCCTGCAATTTTTTTTGGCCAAAGAATCAGCATTGCCATTCAACGTGGCAATGCTAAAAGCCTTCTGGCCACTTTTCCCGTTGACAGCGATGCGGATGAATATTTCGATGCCCTGTGATTATTTATTTTATTTTATTTCTTCATATCTTAATAATTGTATCATTTTAAATAAAACAATCTAACAACAATAATCTAGACTATTGTTCAATTTGTTTAAATATAATAGAGATAAAATAGAGAAGCGCCAGATGGAAAGATAAAGCGGCCATTTTGTTATGACATTTAGAGTCTGAAATTATTTTAATCATATCGTGAGGATTACGCGAGTTCATAAGTAAATATATCACTACTTATTGTCATACTTGTTACTTTGGCAGCTGCTAAAATATTAAGTATTAATAAAACTGTGTAGACACAAAGAATATGCTCACGTCAACAGAAGAGTAACGCATATTTGTGTAAAGTCTACACGATTAGGTTGATTCGATTGTAATTTTTGAAAACAGTAACTAGTTATTTACTTTTTTGATGATGTAATTCAAGTTTTATCAGACTATGGGTGTTATTTTTAAACCCATAGTCTGATTGCAACAGAAATCATTATCTTGGTCACATTTGAGGCCAGCGGACAAGATATTTAGGTTTGGGAGAGATTGGGTTTTTAATGTAATGCGTATCAAAATCATCATCCTTCCCTGTTCTCAATTTATTTGGGATGCGGCATTTCTTCTTCTTCAAACATCTCTATTTGCCGTCATCTCAAAAGTCTCTTCATTTCTGGCCATATCCTCTTTCAATGTTTAATTGATATTAATCATAGAAGTTATTGATAAAAGTACTAACACAAATCAACTGTATTTAACACGAAGCTAATGCTTCCTCCTATCCAACCTCCACAACCCAGTTAATGGGTAACACTATACCCCTTGGTAAGATTTGCTGCTAGACTATCGGGTCTCTGACTACCCGTACAACTGTCATAGATCTGCTAATAACAGCCAGGATTGCAGCCAGTGCTTTCTGAGGCACGCCGGGTCCTAATACATGATGGATGGTCACCCATCGACGGACTGACCTCAATAAGAATTGAAACTTCATTACCTGAAGGAAGAAAATAAGGGATGAAAGTTTGAATGGAAGTTCATGATTTCTGTCGATGGGAAATCCAATGGGCACACGGCTTGTGAATGAGTATTTGTTAGAGGTAGATATTGTACTGTGGTGGACAGTAATTGAACATTCCTATCGCATATAGTGGTGAAGCTGCGGCTATCACACCATAGCCGCCAGCCGGAGCATGCCTACAGTGCTTTTGAAAATGTTACGCTAAAAACGTACAGAAATGTAGTTTTTACATTGTAAGAATCGTAGCAATTCGTCTAGACTCCTTAAGATACTGAGACAACACCACTACCGTTGGGATTTCTAGAATATTCTTGCAGCTTCTTCCAGACACAAGAGTGGTCATACATTTCGAATAATTTCCCACACTAGTGTCACGAATGCTGCACGTGAACGCAACATCAAATCGAACGATTTTAAGATTTCGAACCATTTTGTGAGATACCAATTTCAACACAGCTTTTCTTTTTTCGAGTTTTGAAAAGTATAAAAAACAAAAACCAGTCAAATATTGTCAGTAAATAAACGTTGACGTAAATTATAATAAATGTTTGCAGAAACACGTGCACCAAACGTTGGTCGACATGTTTAAAAATAATCTGTGACACGCAATAACGTGTCTGTTAGAATAACTACATAATGGATTTGTCATCATTGATTTCTGAAAATATACAGCTGTTTAAATTTTAAAATGTGATTTCATTGTTTGCACAAATATTTAAGAGGCTGTGCACGAAATAGACTTTTTGTGGAAGATTGCTGTTTGTGAAAAAGGGAAACATGAAACAAAATTGTTCGTGATTTCAAAAGTAGAATTCTTACTCTTGCCTATGGCTTGTAAGGATTTTTTAAATAGTTTGAGAAAGTAAATTTAAACACAAAGTAAATTTTTAAATACATTTTGAGTACCCTTTGTTCTTTGCATGCCTGTATATTTAGATAATGATTGTCTAAATACTCTTTATAAGCCTCCATGGACTAAGTTTCAGTACACTAGGAATTTGTCCTGTTTCGTGGGTGCGTTTACAAACGTTTGAGCTCACAAACACAAACAGCCAGACCCGGAACCACTACCTGTAGGCAAGTGTTTGTTCCGTGTGGGAATCGCACCTGCGACACGCATCGTAGAAGCCATTGCACCACTGCGCTGTAAACTAAAAAGTTGTCTGTCATGGGACTCCCGGATGATGTGAGACAACCAAATGGATGGTTATTGATATAATTTTTAATTATAGACTACCTATTAATAAATATAGTCGGTGAGTCGGTAGGTCGATATATGGATATAGTAAGCAGCTCAAACAGAGAAGCAACGGAGTGCATAAAAAGCGCGCGTACACATAAAAAATAATGTTATGTGGATAATTTCGTTGCTTATACATTAACTTGCTTTGTAACTCAAATATTGTAATAGTTTGTAAACGTTTATTTTCCCAATAAAAAAGAAATACAAATTTTCCACACTATATAAGCAATAGTTTTTTTTCTAAAGCGGTCATATTGTAAACAGTTATGTAAAAATAACTTAAAGGGAACCGGTTTTTAAATTAAAATCATGCGTAGATGAGGAGTCATAAGCGGAGTCCTTATTTGCATAAGGAAATGATGCAATGGTGAGACAGTAATAACAACACAAATTCTCCCAATTGAATATGAACCTTATTCTATTGTAAAAAAACTGAAACTCTATCAAATAAATTTGACATATTGGGGTAGCTTGATGTGCTGGCTTCTGTACTAATATATATAGTATATTAATTTTAAAATATCCCAAATTAAACCATCGTTGTGGCTCAAAAGAAGATGTAGAGACAAAAATTGGAAAGAATATGCTTAGGTGGTTTGGACACGTTGAGAGGATGGATGATAGACGACTAACAAAAGAAAAATATAAGGCAGATGTTAGCAGAAACGTACACTGACCTTATTGATGATGTTCTTTAAAAAGGTCAGGTGCGTAGTACTCGCAACCTGCCTTCGTATATGACCAGATGTATGTATGAACGTAGCCGAAGCGAAAGGAATGTGTAAGGATCTTCGCAGATTCTGTAGTTTCTGCCTAGCCCCATGGGAAAAAGGCGTGAGTTATATAATAAAAGTAATAATAGTAGTTACTTTTATATTATAGTTGTATACATGTAAACTTCAATATTAATAAAATTAAAAAACTTCCACATCCTCAGTATACGTTATAATATTTTTATTTTTATAAAAAGCGAAGTCGCTGGAAAAGTGCTAGTTGGAGATAAACTAATGATAACAACGGAAAATTTAACTGTAGGCACGCCGTTTGATACCTTTTAGAACAGATAACACACTTATAACCATAAAAATCCTCCTAATCATCTCAATAGAAACTCCAATCTAAAAATCAACTAAAAACTTCAAACGAAGACTAAATGCTTACACTAACTTAAGTTAAAACCTCATTTTAATTGCTGAGCTTACACTCTACTCTCTAATATAATAACAAAAATGGCGGTCCCTGTATAAAACTCGTATCAAGGAAATCTGTTTCTAATATCATCGGATAGTAGTTTGGAGCGCCTTGCAAGAAACTTATGCGCTCGGCTACGCTCACTTACGTATATTGCAGTTAGGTACAAAGTACAAACTACAACTACTGCTTATTAACTGACTTTGGAGTTTGTAATCAAATGACAGAGAATTTAGTTCTGCAGAGATTTGGGAGGAACATAACATCACGCTTGCAAAACCTCGAAGGGTTACGCAGAGGCGTACTTATTGTACACCCACATTTCGCCAGTTGTGTTTAAGTCCCACGTGATAGGGGGCACAAACGCAGACTCCGGGCTACTACTGAGAAATTGCAGATGGAAAAATCAATAATAATTTTCCTACTGGGAATCGAACCCAGGACCTCATGCTCAGCAGTACCGCTTCTGACCACACGATCAAAGAGGCAGTCAAATACTCCAAGCCTATATATCCAGAAGGGTTAGGCATAGGTTCATCTATAGTACTTTTCAATGCAAGTCAATTGTAAGGTAACGCAATAAAAAATATGACCATTTATGCGACATCTTTTGTTATAGGTCCTTTCATATCAAAGACAGAAAATGGAACAGAGTACTCTTTATTGTACACCATAAACACTTACTAATAATATTTTACAGACAACCTTTGGATGGACAGGATCCGTAAAATCATTGCCACCAGCTCGCCAAAAGTTGTTTTTTTTAAGTAAAAGCGTTGCCCCACTCTAAGAATATCTCTTGTATCGTGAATGCGTTTACAGAAAAAAAGTCTTAGGTCCGTGTGAGACTCTAACCCGCGACACGCAGCACAGCAGCCAAACGTTCAGCCATTGCGCCAGCCGTGCTGTCAAAAGCAAAGTATAGTAAAGTCAACGTGAAGCACCTGTAATCTTGATCAGCATAGTGTGGTAATAGCAGATAGGCTACGGTCCAAAGAGCCACACAAAGAGCCTATATACTGGTGTCAACTTATAGTGATGGAAATTTTGTAAGTCATCGATATCGATAGATTTTTTTAAATGTAAAATGCAACAATCCTTTTTGTTGCAATGTTGAACTCAAAATGATGGAATTATGTATAAAATTAACCAGCTTCCTAGTACGGTGGATTTTGCTGGTGCAGAAAACCTCAAACGGCGAAAATACAACAACTCCATTGGGTGTTATATATTTGAGACGTTTCGGGTTGAAAAACTAGGGCCATGGGGTCCGTGTGCTAATTGAGGGACATTGCGTAGCGTTTGGTTGACTCTTCACGTGAATGTGCTGGCCTTTTTTTTTGGCCAAAGGATCAGCATTGCCATTCAACGTGGCAATGCTGCCAGCCTTTTGGGCTCTTTTCTCGTTGACAGTGATGCGGACGAACATTGCGATGAACTATGATTTGTTTATTTTTCTTTTCATGTGCAGATGCCAGCACATCAAGCTACCCCAATCTGTCAAATTTATTAGATAGTTTTTCAACTCTATAAAAATCGAATAAAGTTCATGTTCACATGTAAAAAACTGACAGTTTGGGATAGATTGATGTGCTGGCGTCTGTGCATAATAGTCTTATTACTTTCTTGTATAAGAAGCATTTATTATATAGATTGTTACACCAAGCTGTAATAATAGAACGTTATCTATCTTAAGGCCTGTATGCAGATCTAGAGATAACACCAAACTGAAGAATTTTCAACACTTCCTTTGTTGAAACTAGCACAAACAATTTTCCTGAAGCTTTGCAATATCCGGTACGCTTATTTTGTAGTACATAGCGTTTATTTAAAATATTCATCTCGCTGGAGATAAGACTGACAATAGCTACTCACACAGGGTTATTTGCAAAACACTTATAACCTTTCAGAGGTGTAATTATTCATGATTATGCGAAATGCTTTGTATGAAATGACCCTGAAAAAAAAAACTGTTTTATATGTACATTTTCATCTGAACCATTGAATTTTGCATGAAGCAGCTGATGTTTTCAGAAAGGAATGATTTGATTGTTTGCATGTTTGTCTGTAACGGATAAACTCAAAAACTACTAAACCGATTTTTCGAAATGATTTCACCTATACAAAGGTACATTATCAGTGAGTGACGTAAGCTATATTTTATTTCTAAAACTACGCTTTTCAAGGGGTGGAAGGGTTCTTAAATTTCTAAGGGTAAATCAGTTAAAGCATTTAGCAGCATTATTTACTCATATTATTCACTATTAAACGACATTTGACATATATAAATATACGCATTTTTCTGATAATCCTTACAAAACATAAACTGGCTAGGTGAATAAAGTGTACATTCAATTATTATAACGAGGTATATCGATGTTAAATCTTTTATTATAATAACTCGCTTAAATAGTGTATCATTTCAACAAATGAATTCGTTTCCGCAAAATTATTATCCGTAACTAATCAACGTAACGTAAACCGATACACATGAAATTATATTTTCTATTGTACCTATCGCAAATTATTACAGAAATACGTCTTTGTTTTATGTGCACGTTCAGATTTTATGATGTTACCGTATTTTACATCTATTGTGAACCACAAAGGGTAATCCGGCGTCGCTTCAATCAACGTTTTACAGTAATTTAAATTAAATCACATAATAAATAAAACCGCCGCGGTCACGTACTTTTAAAAACACTCTTTTCCTATATTATGTGGTGTTAAGCTAAGCTTATTATTTAGAAGAAAATATAGCAGATAATGTAGCTTTATATAGGTGAAAGATTTTTTAAAATCAGTTAAGGAGTTTATGAGTTTGGCCATTACAATCAAACATACAAACGTACTGACTACCGATGTGGCGCGTCGGGCGAAGGTCCTCCTACGACGCAGGAGGTTTCGGGTTCGATAGCCGCCCTGGGACAAATTTTTGTACGATCTACTAAGATTGTTCCGGGTGTTCCGGGTATTTGCTATGTATGATAAAAATATCTATCTATGTATTGTACTGTATTAATTATATCAGTCATCTAGTACCCATAACAAAAGCTCTGCTTAGCTTGGGGCTAGATGATGATGTGTGAATTGTCCTGCATTCTTTAATTATTTAGACATAGAAACATACAAACAAACAAACATGAAAACACACAAATAATCAAAACTTTCCTCTTCGTAATATTAGTTTAGATTTAGATTTAATCTATCGATACGTGTCACAACATTACGTGGCGATTAAGAGAAGTGCAATATTTTGGGAGGCGCCGCGACCCGAGTGTTACACAAGAAAGGGACGGGACCGCTCCATTGTTGCACCGAGATACCATCCCTCGACTCAGACTTGAACCCTGCACTTGAAATACTCTTATTCCATAGATGTGGCATTATTTTTAGTAGTAAACCAACCATAGAATAAAATAAAAATATAATGCTGGACAATCATCTAGCCCCAAGCTAAGCAGAGCTTGTGTTATGGGTACTAGATGACTGATATACTTAATACAATACATTATATGGATAGATATTTTTTATTATACATAGCAAATACCCAGAATACCCGGAACAAATCTTTGTAGATAGTACAAACATTTATCCCAAGGCGGGAATCGAACCCGCAACCTCCTGCGTCACAGGCAGACCTTCGCCCGCTGCGCCACATAGGTCGTCAATGCTTGACTATTTGGTCTGAGGGCCAGTTACCGTATTTTTGAGAACTTTCGCATTCAGAACTCAATCTATATCTGTCTGTGTGAGTATTCTTTTTTTTATTGCCAAATAGAGAATATGTTTGTACGTCTCAAATATATTCTCTATTTGGCAATAATATAGTAAAGTTTCGTCACCAAAAAATATGTGTCCAGTATTTTTGAGTAATCACCAAAGTTTCAGCAGGAACTTAATAATTCACTGTATTTAGACGGTTTTTCAATTGAAGTGATGATTTTAGGGCGGTCACGACCTCTATCCGACCCCTTACCCCTCGCCCATGGGACCTCCACTGACTCTTGGTGGCAAGAAACATCACGACAGGCTCAGAAGGAGATGTCTAAACTCCACAAAGACAAACTCTCACTCACCCTACATAAAGAGAAGTATAAAGAAAGAAGATAGGGCGTTACGCTACAGTGGGACAAAGGGCCTTCTTAACGGCCTGAAATATAATAACTTACACAATTCGTTGCCCCTACACGTGGACTATTAGGTGCTTCGGATCCTCGGCCTAAGGATTGGTAATGTATACAACCTAAAACAACAATGAAGACAGACAACAGCGTCGAGCCCTTTTGTTTTACCTGTTCCAGTAATTCCTGTGAACCTTTGGATGTGTCTTGGAGATTTGATATTTGATTTTGGAGCCACGTGTTTGAAGGAGGTTTTTATTCCTTTTATCTATTTATAATGCGGTATTTATTATTTGCATCTTCAAATAAAGATGGGATTTGCGGCTCGTGAGCCTCATGCACCTTGACCGTTGGGCAAAGGTGGCACAATGAGTGCCCAAAGATGGACGGCACCGCCGAGGCCGGCCCAGAAAGAGGTAGCGAGACAATCTTAACCCGTACTATGAGGGCTGGCAGAGGTGGCTAGGGAAAACACCTTGGCAGTAAGATCCTAGGTATACCGTTGATCTGGTGAAGATTGCAGGAACCCGATGGATGAAGGCAGCGCAAGACTGGTCGTTGTGAAAATTTTTGGCGAAGCCCGCAGTGGATGTCTTTTGGCTGAAATGATAATGATGATTGACTGCCTCGCTGGTCTAGTCACACCTAAGCGACATGAGCAAATCATTCCATAGTCGTTCTAGCCAAAGCTAAAGACAATTTATGGTAGAAACTGGTGGATTACATTATTGGCATCTCTATATTCATTTTTGAGTCACCTCATAACTTCATAATATTCCTTGTTGACTTGTGGTCGCATGCGCTACTGCTGAGGATGAGGTCCTGAATTTCTCTGTAGCCGGAATCTGAACATGTGCCCGTGGTGGTGGTACAGGTGTTAGTACGAGTCATCGTCAAATCAACTTAATTTAGACTTACATAAAGTTGATATTTTTTTAAGTGGACACATAATAAATGGGAAATTTGGATTTGAATATGGAACAAATATGTACAACTTTGCAATTTCTTGTACATTTGTAGTCAATGAAAGGAAATGAATAGTGTCATATCCACTTCTTCTCACCTCTATGATTCATTCCTTCTAGCTGCATTGTTACGTAGAGCGCTAAAGTTTGCTGTAGGCCGTTTTCACACCCCAAAAAACACGTTTTGTGGCCATGTGTCTAGCTCT
The DNA here is from genome assembly GCA_905147745.2 of Phlogophora meticulosa. NCBI lineage: Eukaryota > Metazoa > Arthropoda > Insecta > Lepidoptera > Noctuidae > Phlogophora > Phlogophora meticulosa. The sequence continues at coordinate 13,986,004 of LR990531.1, read as the reverse complement.
AAATGAAAAACAAGAGGAAAAATGCCGCTGTTCCGTTTCTATAGGGCAATTTTTGTGAAATTAAAATGCTTTGTGGCGTGTAGCGAGCCTTCTTTTTAATGTATGTGTTCCTCGAAGCATTCTGGGGGTTTAGAAGATATTTTTACCAACTTTAAAAGATTTTCTGGGGAATATTTTTCTGCTAAGAAAAGCTATAACTAAAAGTAGGTTACTATTTTGCTACTGAGTAATATACTCCATTTTCGGCAATAATTATTTGGTTAGTCTATGCAATTCCGTATTCAGAATCTCAGAATAGGGATGTGTCCTAGGTAAAAATATATTAAGTCTATTTAGTCCGTCAGTAAGATTACCAAAAAAATAGTGGAAACGTATTTTTTGCTTACTCAAATCAATAAAAAGTGACAATAGTATAGCACATCAAAGTTCAGGAGAAGGGGCTTGTGACGTCACTGTTACATTAAAAGTGTAGCACGGCGTGACGTCACGCGCCATTTTAACGCACTATATCGTCGTCATTTTTGTTTAACGTGTCAAAAGAATAAATACGCGTCCAGTACGTACGTCCGAGTATTTTTGAGTAATCCAACTTTTGGACCAATCAGAATTAGACACTACCCTAAACATAATTTGGACACTATTACAGACATAATTTGCTGTGATCGATTTTTTTGATGTAAGAATGCAAAATACGCACATAATGGAGCCGAGAGTGTTCGGACAAATTTTGTCAACTTGTACCAAAATGCATTTATCTGTGGCGTACGTTACCGTACAAGAGTGGACATGCAAAGTGAAAAGTACGCGTGTACAGTGCGTTGTGAACCTAAATGCTGTGGAATAAGAGTTACTTTTCGAGGTAGGGTGCTGAAAACTAACTAACAAGATCATGTCTGGACTTTAAAACAGATTGTCTACCCTCTGAGTTTGTTTCGGTATCTCTTCTCAGAGATCAGATATGAAGCACCGACCTCACCTAATTTTTAAAAGTTGTTTATTTGTTTGACGTATAAAAGTGTTTATTAAAACCATCATCATCTGCCTAGCCTTTTCCCAACTATGTTGGGGTCGGCTACAAGTCTAACCGGATACAGCTGAATACAAGTATTTTACATGGAGCGACTGCCTATCTGACCTCCACAATCCAGTTACTGGGTAACCCTTTGGTAAGACTGGTTGTCAGACTTTCGGGCTTCTGACTACCCGTAACGACTGTCAAAGATCTACAAATGACAGCCGGGACCAACGGCTTAACATGCTTTCCGAGGCACGAAGGAGTCTCGATATCTTACGAACGGTCACCCATCCACAGACTGGCCTCGGCAAGCGTAGCTTAACCTCCGATCAATCCGTGCGGCTGTTTTTATTCAGCCACAAAACCAATTTATAGAAATAAACATTATTTTATCATTTAACTTACCACGTAATATTAAATATTTTCCTATTTATATTATTCATACCAAATAATCGAAGCAAAGCTTTCACATAAATTGCACGACAAAGTCATATTAACCCTATGGCAATAATCGTGATTGCGCGCCACTCCATCGAACTTAACCCGTCAAACGCGAGTGACACATCAACGCACATTAACCTGTAACCGCCACCATACTTTGGACCAATTAATCATACGCAACATCAGCGTCATCGCACCCCTGGCATACTTAAGTAATTACTTAAGCTTGGTTAAATATTTAAAGTAAGTTGGGGCGCTGCGGGGAAGTTTAATGAGCCAGGTATGCTGGAACTATTACTATGATACTTAAATGGAGGTTCATATCTTGTTGTTGTTTAGTGTAAGAGAAAATTGAATAAGTTAGCTTTACCTGTATCGTCAATTTGGACTCTTGGATACGTTTTCCCATTTCTTAATGGAGAGAAGATGGTCACACTAAATCTATACTGACTGAAGACTGTTGTTTTTTGTTTATTTTACCCTAATCTCTAGAATCACCATTAGGATTTTTTTTAAATTGTATAGCAAATTCAATGCTTGAGGAAGGTTAAAGGCTGTTTCACATCACGCTACGACTTTCAGGAGCGGGTAAAACCGCGGGACATAGCTATCATATTTAAACTATGACATATGACAGTTGATCAACGCCACAATAAAACCAAAAAGTATTTTACAAAAGACAGAGTATAGTTGAAAAATAAAACTAAAAAAGTATTTTACAAAAAAGTTTATTATACAAATTGTGTAATCAACAAAAATGTGTTTGTACCAAATACAAATCAAGTAATAAATAATAATAGGTATCATAAAAGCACAATAATGACAATCACTGATGCACTACTAAATAATATTATAATTATAATAATTATCTAAATTAATAAAATACTAAAAATGTATTTTAATATTTATAAAACTAAAAATGCTGGGTGCCGTAGTAATTCAGTTGTATCACTACTAAAGGAATGTCCATAAACTACGTCTTTAGAAGAAAAAATACATTTCCATTTCAATGATTTGTCTTTTAGGCAGTTAAAATTAAGGCATGATACAAATAAGCATTAAGTAAAAAAAAAAAAATTCAACAAGATTTTTCTTTCAACAGATTTTTGAAGCAAATGAGAAAATTTATTGTTATTTATTTGTTACATTTGACGCTTTTGGCATCGTTAAAAAGCGCACATTTAAATCTAAGGCAGGCGTTTAATTGTTAATAGTTAGCTAAAAGCCAATTTAATTTAATCCATTGCAGCGTCAAATCCCGTGACAATATTTATGACGTAATCACATCATCTGACATGACATTTGACATCGTTAAGAAGCCAGGGGTAAGAAGTGACAGGTAAGTTATACGTAAATCCCAGCCGAATACCATTAACCACGTGTCACATTTGACAATCCACACTAATATATCCATACTTTTTAATGTCATAAATACGAAAGTTACTTTGTTTTACATTTTGTTGTCTTTTCATGTTTTAACGTCTCAACGGATAGGGATATAATTTGACACACGAAGGAACATGGCCTGGGTTAGGACTTAGAATACTTTTATATCAGTAATACGCTCTCATGGAATAATTCCCGGCATCTACGCGGGCGAAGTCGCAATCAAAAGCTAGTTATCTATAATTCATTGATAATCTGTTGTGTTAATAATTTCATTTTAAAAGTGATTATAAATACATTTGGTTTTACCATAATTATTCCAAGCAGTCTGACGTGTAGATAATAATAGACGATTAATGGATAATTGTCATCATCATGTTGTTCAATATATCCACACTTTTTAATATCATAAATGCGAAAGCAACTATGTCTTTCTGTTTGTTACCTTTTCACGCATTAACAGCTAAACGGATTTATTTATACTTTGGTTCACGGATAGATAGAGAAACCTGGATAAGGACAAAATATACTTTTTATCCTGTTAGGACATTCCCGTGGAATAATTACCAGCCTTTACGCGGGCGAAGCCGCAACCAAAGGCTAGTTATCTATTATTGAAAGTCTGCCATAACATTGTGTTAATAATCACAACAAAGTTGTATGTAATTTCTGTGTATTTCATTTTAAAAGTGATTATAAATACATTTAGTTTCTGCATTATTATTCCAAGTAGCCTGTCTATAAATAGTAGATGATAAATAGTGTACTGTCATTGTTATTTTGTCCGAGCATTATAATCATAACAAAAGTTATGATTAAAATAGTGAAGCAATCAAGGTGGTACAATGATTGAATGACGTAATGATTTAGTAATTAGAAATGAATTTATTATCTGAGTCATTATTTATTCGATCTTAGGATTTGTTATGCATGTCACGCATGTTAAGACGCGCATGTGTATTGGAAAACTTCGCTTTAATTAAACCTTTATCGGTGATGTTTATGTAATCTTGTGATTAACATAACATCACGCCTTGATTCTGTGAAGATGTGGGCAGAAGCGTACCTGTAGGACATTTTTCTAGTTACATTTAAGTGTAAGATATTGGGTTGCTACTGAGAAATCCCAGATGAAAGAACCTACTAACCCAGGTCCTCAAGCTAAGCAGTTGCGCTTGTTAGGACAAGATCAACGAGGAAGTCTTGTGATGCATTTCGTTTGATATAGTTGTATAGATACTTCAAAATCACGTAGAAAAGCTATTAAACATTATAATACACGATAGTCTCTTCATGTCTGTCTCTATCTGTGATTATTCATGTATACTAGTATTATACAAGTGAAACCATGTGAGGATGTGTGGATGTTTGTTACCCTTGCGCAAAAAAACTACTGAACGGATTTTGATGAAACTTTACAGTATTATAGATTAAACTTCAGGATGACCCATAGGCTATGATTTAAAAAGATACATACGTATTTGAAGTCATGGATGGCTAAAATTAAACACTAAACATTCTGTTAAATGTGGAGCCGAATTTCAAAAGTAAAACCGAACGCGATCAACATAAGATCAGTGTGCATATTTTTTTTATTGTTTTTTTTTTTATATTCTACAACTTTGATGACGTTACCAGCTCTTGGACTCGGTTATTATTTAAAATATTGAGCTGATCGTATTCAGTTAAATTAGTGAAATTCGCACATAATTAATCAAACGTAGTTTATGGACGATGGTTTATTTTAAATATTGGTCCCACACTAAACTTAAAAACTACTAATTATAAAATGTGGACACTTAATACAAAAATACTGTTACAATATTAACGTAGATACAATTAAATAAATAAATTGATGTTGATAGTTGATGTTTTCAGCACAATTTGTTCGCATTTTTAGAGGAAAGTGGTAGTAGAAGTAGTTATAAAAAAAACTTAAATGTTAGCTTGTCTTATGAAGTACGTACTTTGTAATTTTATCTAAGACATTACTGATATCGGTGAAGGAAAACTTCGTAAGCAAAGCTGGACAATTAATTTAAGTCTGAAATAGCCAACACGCCTTGAGCAAGCGTGATAATCATTGCTCGTGCCTCCTCTGTATGAGAAGATGTCTTTGCCCAACAGTGGGACAGTAACAGGCTGGTATTCTATTATTACTAATATGAAGGTATAAGTAAACGAGAAAAAAAAACCTTTGTGCTAATAACATCAATATAACCTCGCCCACAACATCTCAAGTTTTTTTTTTTACGTTTTCACTTTTATTCAATGAGTATCCGTCTCTGTAATTCAGAGCGATGTGGATACTTTTTTCTTAAATCAAAAATAAGATAAGTATCATTAAGTAGAAATTAAGTGATTTATGTATTATATTCGAGTTAAGTAACCAAATAAATTGTAATGATATTGAATGTTGTAATAAAATATACTTCGTGCTCGTTTACACAGTCATTTTCAGCAATTGCATAAATTTACGTTAATTGACTAATTGTTATTTTAGAAATACGATCGTTGAATGAAAATCGGATAGTTACTATCCGATATTTATTCTACGACCAACATTATGTATGAGAACAAAATGGCAGGAGGCTACAGTTCGCCTCTTTCTTGGAAAACATATCAAAAAGATCATAAAAATTGCTATTCGATTTTGTAATTTATAGCATGAGTTTATCAAAGTTCCCATTGAGTGCTCAACGGGATTAAGCGAAATGGAAAATTATTTGGAACTGTTCTTTTCACACATCTACAGATGTTTAAGTTACAAAGACGCGTTATTTTTGAAAACATAACATTTTGCCTGTATTCCAACGTTCGACCAAGGTAAACTTATAGTATACCCACATTGCGCCAATTATGTTTAAGCCCCATGTAATAGGGGCGAGCCTATAGCCATCAACCAGCCACAAATCGACACATCATCACTTAGACACAAGACAAATACCCAACATCGTTTTGCCTGCTCCGGGAATCAAATCTAAGATCGAATGCTCAGTAGTAGTGATAGTGACCACTAGACGTAACGAAGCAGTAATTATTTTCCATCTGGCAACACTGTTTTTTACTGTTCTACAATTGCTGAATCGTACTGTGTATTCAGGCACTCACTAATAAAAACTTAATGGTTTAATTGGAAAATTAACAAAAGTGCTTAATTTAATTGTAACTAATTTAAAGCACTATTGTAATGGTTTGGTAGTGTTGTTTCGTTTCGCAATAGAAAGCGCTTTAACAAAACATAATATAACATTTCGCAATAAGTTTTTCATTTTTCCGATAAGTATCTGTGGAATATTCAAAGCGGAACTTTAAGTCGGGAATTCAAGTGATTATGTTAAGAGACTTAAGTTTTTTCTGAACTAAATTATTCGTGAGTAATGATAATGGTTTGGAAAATTGTCTATAATAGTCTACAAAGTTTAAACGTGAATCAATGCTCATTGAGTTGTATAACTTCGTAGACTGTTGTGAATAAGAGGATTCTCACGGTAGTGGAAATATTTTCGACGAATGTCCTATGCTAGTACGAAAATTGTTTCTTCGAAAACCATCTTTCCGATGACTATGCCTCAGTACTGCGACGGTTGTTACAGCGACGCACTTTGGTTCTATATGTAACGTCTTCAAGTTCTATGTGAACAACTTTACCCTGATGTTTTGATACCTTGGTTCTTATTGCATATGCGAATGTTTGCTACCGAATAAAGTATATAAAGACCCAAGCAGATACGATACTTTTACCGAGACGGTACGCAAAGCGGACGCGAGAATGCGTTGGAAAAAGTCGTCACATAGACGGGAAGAGTTCGAAGAAATTAAATTCGAACAAACAAGTTTCGCATTAGCATACGTCACCCATTTTCGATTTTGAATTAATTGTATGAATCCATATGTAATCTATACATATTTGAATATTTTTTCCGACAGTTTCCTTAGGTCGGACCCAACAGGGTAATTTGAAATGTATAATATGTTAAATATCTTTAAGTATTTTGTGTAAGTACTTAGTCTTGTAAGATCAGTATATAAGCAATAATATAAGTGCATTGTAAAAAAGGACTACACATACTATATAATATGACGACACATTGGATCATCTCTATACAACGAGGCTCCACCGGATCAACCGGAATCCACACTAGTGTATTCTTAACTCGCCACAAGAATTAACCCCACTCTTTTTGTTTATTTTTTACTGTACGGGGTGGAAGGGTAATCGACACACAACCTGGTACATGAGGTCTGTACATGATCCTGAACCCACCCAAGGTCGAATTTTTCGTTGGCTTTTTCAAATTTCTACGGTTTTCAGGTATCAGGTAGGTGTGGTACCTATCAGGTTTTTTGTTTTGTTGGGACACTCCCGCCACACTATTTCCAAACCACTGCAACTCCTGAAGATCAGAATGAACAGTGGTGACCACCAGAAAAGCGTCGAGACAATGAAGCCCGATGAGTCCCGGATAAACGATTCAATCTTCGATCCCGCAAGGAAATTAATCAGAAAAGAACAGCGGAGGAGTTAGACAAATACATAATTTGGTGGTATCAAGTTGTGTGTCGAAGTCTCTTCCACACTTTATATTTTAATGTACACCAAATTATTAAAACACACGACTACCATTTATAAAATTACGAGTAAACAATGGCCGGTCTTATAGCCCAGAGCGATCTCTTACGAACCTTTGGATGCACTGTAATTAAGGAAATATGTAGATTGAGGTTTTCAGTGTACAAACAAGTGCTTAGTACTTATATGTTTTGTTTATAATCGAGTTAAAAAAAGTGGCGAATGAAGAACACACTCTCACATTCATCTTAAACAAATCAACTTTGTATAAAGCAGAGAATAACAACCTTTTCTTCAATATTACAGCTGCATTTCAATACAAAAAGTCTATCTGATGTCTTTATAAATTTTGGATATTTATACCTACTTAATTTAGTTTTTAAAGGATATACAGTCTCAATCCTTAGTTCTGTTCCTGGAGAGGGCCTCTGCCTCCTCGATTGTGTCTGGAAGCCTCATGTTCCTGGTCTCTGGTAGCATTAGGACGAGGGTACTGGATATGAGGCACATGGCTGCGAAGATCACCGTTGGCATTGATTTGTGGTATAAAGACTGTAAAGGAAAATACAATGGTTAGACATTACGCTACGTCTATAATCCCCGAAGGCTTACGCAGACCTATGGTTCACCCAAGGGTTGGAATAATATTAGATTAAAGTTTCAAAATGCACCCTGTAAGCGTAATGTAAAACAAATAAATTATATTAAGTACAATACCTTTCATAATTATTTACCATGTAACATTTTAAATTAAAAAAAAATAATACTATCAGTATAAAATATATCAGACAATGTCAAATTTAAGTGAATTAATTCAAAATAAATGGAATAGTTTTACTACATTTCTTTACAAATAATGGAGAGCTATTCATTCTATTATTTCTGAACACCAATTCCCGTAATTAAAAACATACAAAATCTAGACGCAATCTCATCTCAGCGACAATCAATGTCAAAAGCTTGTCAAAAATGAAGATAAATTAGACGTATTTTTGACATATTGAGACTGATCTTTACTACTACTCTTCTCTAACTTACCAGTAATGGAGTCATCGGTGCAATAAGGGAACCAATTCTGCCAGCCATCGAACACATACTGATGAGGGTCTGCCTCATGTTCGTGGGGAACACCTCCGACACGTAGATGTAGACGGAACTGTAAGCCAGGGTGACGCTCCATTTGCCGATCAGGTACAGCGGGATGGACCAGTAGTCGTCTGTAGGAGAAATGGAGGTTAGTGGTTTGTTGAGGGATTTCTGCAAACGTCATCAGTAGCATAGTTTCATTGTTTATCGTTTCAGCCTGTTCGAAATAAAAAATTGTTTTTTTTTTGTTATTAAAAACTAGCTAAGTAATAACACTAACAACAAAATTAACTATTAGTGTTGTGTTAAATTGTAAAAGATACAAATTCAATTTATTTTTTTCATTTTTAAATTTTTCGATGCCCTGTGAATCATTATTTTATTTCTCTCTTTTTAAGCAATAAAGGACTTCGTGAAATAAAAGTGTATTATGTATGGCACCAAGCATATATAACCATTTGCCATTTTTTTTACTGGAGATAAGTGATATGATTTTTAATATTTTTTAAACCTTTGCCCCACACTAGGAATTTCTCCTGTATCGTGGGTGCGTTTATAAACATTCAAACTCGCATACACAATAAGCCAGACCCGGAACAACAACCTACAGGCCATGTAAATATTTATTACGTGTGGGAAATCGAACCCACAACGCGACGCAGCAGTCAATCATACAGCCACTGGGCCAACCGTGCCGTAAAATAAGTGCCGTGTTTAATAAATGCTGGTCTAAATCTCTAACTACAAGTCGGATTAAACAAAAAACTTTTTGCATTTGATTCCCTTATTCTTGAGGAAGGTTACAGGTTATGTTAACATCACGCTACAGCCCTTAGGAGAGGGTGAAACCGCAGGGCACTGCTAGTTAAAGATATGACTTTAGAACCTTGATTATCTTTGAAGCAGAAGAAGAATATTACGGATCATGGATATGGTCTACCAAAAATGAGTGAGCATTAAGAATTTCCCAGTGACAGCCGGACTTTGGACGTGTATACGGCTGATGGCAATAGGCTCAACCCCTATTACATATTATGTGGGTGCACTGTAAGCACACGTCTACCCATCCCTTTGGGCACACAGCCTACTTCGCCTACAGGCGGTATGTTATGTAAACAATATTTTAATCGACACAGATTTCGTTCGGACATAAGATCGTGATTGTACATTTACGAAGCTAAGTACAGGACACACGCAGGCATGCATGCAAGCATGTTTCACCACGTTCGCAAGGTCGACGTACTGACGCGTCAGCAAAGACTGCTTTCACATTGGCGATTTATCGGCCCACTATTGAAAGTAAATAGATATCGTATTTTTAAATTTAATGGTAGAATTTTATTGGACACTTTCACGGCTAATAATACGTTATTGATAGTTTATTTATTGTTGTTAATAAAGACAGGGTGTTAGGTAGAACGGTGGGTATATTAAGGGAGTGATAGTACTCATGAATATGAACATACTTTAGCATAAGACTACCCTTGAAATCATGAATTTTTTTAACAGCTTTTACATTTTGTTAAGTTTAGCAGATAATAATATTGATGTATATATGATGTGTTGTATAGATGTGGTGTGTAGGATGTTCACCTTCTTCTCTTTTTCTCTGCATCACCTTTTGATATGTTTTTTGGTTGAAAATGCCTTTGGCATTAACAGCCTCTGTACATTTTTGTGCTTAAAGTATTAAATAAATAAATAAATGTATGGAGCAGTAGGTACATTTTTCGTGATTTCTGAGTTGGTCCCTAAGTCAAAGATGTTGATTTTCATGAGTACTACACCTCCTTGAAGTATGTACCCCGTTCTACCCAACACCCTGTATGCATGTCGTCATGATCATCACATTGTCGCATTTTCCAGTAACTGGGTAGTGGAAGTCAGATAAGCAGTTGCTCCACGTAGTAGAATACTAGAATCCAGCTGGATTTGTATAGACTGGAAGCTGAACCCAACATAGTTGAGCAAAGGCTAGGAAGATCATGATGCTGTCATGACTATGAGATAGATTTTTAATAATATGATTGAAAAACTAGTACCAAGATACGAGATTGCCGATGAGATAGTGACTTTCCGATCCCTGATCCTTCTACTGTTTTGTCAATTTCCGATACTACATACTCTCTCTCTCTTCGCATGATATATTAAAGCAGAATGTACATGGATCCTTTCACCTAATTTAAAGACTTATTTTTATGCCAGCACATCAAACTACCCCAAACTGTCAGATTTTCCCAATTGAACATGAACCTTATTCTTTTGTAATAAAGTTGAAAACCGATCAAAGAAATTTTAAACATTGGTGTAGCTTGATGGGCTGGCCTCTGTACTTACATTCCAAGCAAATAAAGACCTATCCTATTCTATTCTATTGTTAAAGCTATCGGCCGGGACATGTTTTAAGTAAGACATTTTTTTCAGTATTAAGTCAGGCATTAATCGCCGTTCATAACTTACTCGTCATAAAATAATTCGCGTGACCAAAAACCGCAAATGTGTAACCAGCCTTAATTAAATCCACTTGAGAACTAAATTCACTATATCTCCACTTTATTTCCGTAGTAAACAAAACTTGTTTACAAACGGAAAATAATAATCATATTACGTTTGTTATAGAGCCGTTATTTACATTCTATAATTATTATCTATAGGCTTGTTTATGTACTGTGGGTAGCCTTGTTGATGTATGAAGCAATAATTTATTAAATAGTACGACTCAATTTGGATTACGGAATTAGACGGTCGTTAATCTAAAAATAGATATGAATTTTTCCATGTCCTTCAAAATTCAAACATTTTTTTAAGTACACTCATAGCTATAGCATACTATGTGCGTCCATATGTTTCACGTGTTTGCTTATATTTTTGCGATGCTTCAAGTTTAGTGGCAGAGAATAATATAATATAATATGACCAAAAAATGGTACAATAGACTAGATACAAGACAAATCAAATTTGCGCTAGTAACATCTGCCTAGCCTTTTCGACCCCAACGTAGTTGGGGTCGGTTTCCAGACTAACCGGATGCAGTATTTTACATGGAGCGACAACCTGCAGCGACCTCCACAACCCTGTTACTGGGCAACACGATACCACTTGGTAAGACTGGATATCATACTTTCGGACTTTTGACTACTCGTAACGACTGTCAAAGATCTACAAATGACAGCCGGGACCAACGGCTTAACGTGCTTTCCGAGGCCCAGAGGAGTCTCGATATGTTACGAACGGTCACCCATCCGCAGACTGACCGCGACAAGCGCAGTTTAACCTTCGATCCACCCGTGCGGCTGTTTTTATTTAACCACGAGCTCCTCAACAAAAAATAAAAAATATATATATAATGATATATAATAAATTTCAAAATAATGCCAAAACCATCAAAAATCATAATAAACCATATATCACTTATTCAGAAAACTTAAGTAACTTATGAAAGAATATCGGTATTGGCTAAGATCTTAATATTGTATTTACAAGCCAATCATCCATGCTTGAAAGAATAGATAACATTATTTACATAACTACCTAACCTATTTTAAGATAATTTGAATAGAATAGAATACACTTTATTGTACACCATAAATGCTTACAAATTATGAGTTTAATCGCTACATAGGGTTCGATTAGTAGGGCTTTATCCAATTTACAGAACGGTTCAGACTGACTTATTCCTAATTCCTCCTCTTATAAATATTATATTAAGGTCATGAATTCAAAGCAAGCTTGCCGAAGAGCCCATATAGGTTTACGGGACATCGCCAAGCAGTTGGTCGACTCTTAAAGTGACCAGAGCGCTGGTTTTTTGGAACCAGCATTGCCATTAAACGTGGCAATGCTGCCAACCTTTTGGGCGCTTTTTTAGTTGACAGCGATGTGGATGAGGTTTTAAAGCTGTAAGATTACTTTTTTCTCTTTTTATATGTAAATATTACAATTTTTTTTCAAGTGTGATAGCTTTACGATAGTATTTTATTGGCACATGTTCAGCATCAGGTCTTACGAGCTCATAGTTATGCAAATAGGATACCTGCGTCCTTTACCCAGCATTGTGACAGTAAAGGTTAGGAAAATATATATTACAGCAAAAGACAGAATAAAATATCGTTAGCCATGATGTGTCCATCGCCCTTAGTATCACTACATATTATAAATAAAGTCCTCTTCCGCGTCTGTCTATCTGTTCGCAAATAAACTCAAAAACTAACGCACCGATTATCATGTTGGTTTCACCAGTGGATAAAATAGTTTTTGAGGTAGGTTTTAGTATATAATTCATCAAGTTAGTGAATACATTAGCTAAAATATAATGATGCTTGTTGGAGGTGTCGTCGAAAATTTCATGAATAGGTACTTTCAGTCGCGATAACCGACATTCCTTCGGGCGTAGGCGCGGGTAACAGCTAGTATTGTACATAGATCACGATAGCGTGATCGACTGGCGATAGAATTTTAATATATGTGAATGAATAAAATCGATTAATTGTACGATTCAACTCGAAGCTGGTTACACATTATACATACTAATATAATGTGTACGACATTGACCTAGTCTTCTTTATTGGTTTTAAATTGTTGTTTAAAATATCTCGTAATTAAAGCAGTATATAAATAGAATAAAACTTGGTTAGGAAGTTTCTTTTGTTTTTAGACACGTTGACAGTTCAATTTAAAGACAAATGAAGATCAGTGTACTCATCAGTTTGATCAACTTTAACTTTGAGATATAATATAATACTTTTTATTGTAAACCATGAAAACGAACAAATAATGAGTTTAAGAGCTACATAGGGCGTTACAATGGGCGGCCTTATCGCTAAAAGCGATCTCTTACAGACAACCTTTGGATGGCCTTCATAGAAAAGGAGAAAATATATGTTGCTAGTTCGTGGTGTAACTATTTAAATATAATAGGTCTTTACCTATGAAATTGCCGTTTTGTATGAAAAAATTTAAATGAATTTTTTTCATGTGTTTTTTATTTGTATTAATCGAAGTAATCACCCATGCAATCAATGCATCTTTGCCAACGCAGTGGCAGTTTATTGATGCCCTTCTTAAAGAAATCAGCTGGACGGGAGGCAACAAATTCTTCAAAGGCATTTTGTACTGCCTCTCGGGTATTGAATTTTTTTCCCGCCAAGAAGTTATCCAAATTCTGGAAAAAGTAGTAGTCTGTAGGCGCAAGGTCTGGTGAGTAGGGCGGATGACGGAGAGCTTCCAACCCCAGTTCTTGCAACTTGGAGACCGTCTGCTGTGCAGTATGAGGTCGCGCGTTGTCGTGCAGGAGCAGCGGAGACGAGCGATTGACCAATGCTGGTTGGAGATGTGCCAGCTTCTCCATCATTGTGTTCAATTCTTCACAGTACACATCTGCAGTAATGCTCACCCCGTTTGGTAAGAAGCTGTGTTGAATCACACCGGCGCTAGACCACCAAACAGTGATCATCACTTTTCTTGGGGTAAGTTTTCGTTTAGGGCATTGTTTAGGTGCTGAACCAGGATCCAACCAACTTGCTGAGCGCTTGCGGTTATCAAACAGAATCCATTTTTCATCGCAGGTAACAATGCGGTTCAAAATTCCTTCATTTGTGTGTCTGTTGAGCAGTGCAAGGCTCGTCTCGACGCGTACTTCGCGCTGGCGATCATTGAGTTCGTGGGGCACCCATTTGTCAAGCTTTTTTACCTTGCCAATTTGACGCAAATGGACCAATATTGTTTTGACGCTAACGTCGAAAGCTGCTGCTAATTCAGCCGTAGATTGTGTATTCATTTTTCAGGTCGAAATTTCCAGAACGGAAGCGAGCAAACCAATAACAGGTAGTGCGTTGGTTTGTAGTGTTAGCTCCGTAAACGTCGTTGATGTTGCGTGCCGCTTGTGCCGCGTTGCTGCCACGACGGTACTCATATTCCATAATTACTCGAATTTTTAACGTATCCATGATGACGAAAAAGATTTAAATGCGATGAAAATGTAACACTAATCAATAAACAAATGACTACTTTTGGAAAAAAAAATCCATGTTTTTAAAATAAAATAAATTTGAAATTAGAATTCTTAGCCAAACAAAAAATATTTTGATTTGAAATGGCCAGTACTGCAGAACGGCAATTTCATAGGTTTAGACCTAATATACAACTAGCGGCCCGCTCCGGCTTCGCACGGGTATAAAATATATATATTACACATTTATATGTGTAATATATGTATTTTATACCTTCCTCTTCAATCACTCTATCTATTAAAAAAAAACTGCATCAAAATCCGTTTCGTAGTTTTAAAGATTTAAGCATACATATGGATATGGGGCAGAGTAAGCGACTTTGTTTTATACCTACATAATTATAAATTTAATTTGAGATCTAACCTGGAATCCCGCATAACGAGTACAGAGTACAGACCTCTAAAAACGTTTATGGTATACGAAAACTAAGCTTGTACATATTTAAAATCTATAAAGGATTAAAATAAACAGGCAATATTACAATTGGTACTTACTTCTTGGCAAGAACGCGAACAGAACGCTCATCAGCGAACAGGTCAGGTAGGTAGCCACCAGGGTCTGCTTCCTGCCGTACTTGTCCAGCACTATCACAACCACGATGTACGCCGGGATCTCCACCAGGGTCACCAGCATAAAGCTCACGTACCTATTACTGCTCAACGACACAGAGTTAATCGACAACCCATAGTATACCAAGGAACAAGTCATCCACAAAAATGAACAGATCATCAGTCTTTTCCAAATTATACTAGAACGTATTGCCTTCGACAACTGAGACTTTTTATCGGTAGTTTGACTCTCAACCTTCAACAGAGGATCTCCTAAAAAGTCCAGCTCAAGTTTCCTAGGATCCAAATTGTTAATTTTTGCTGCTTTTTTTAGTACAGTAACAGCTTTGTCTCTTTTGCCTTTACTCAGGAGCCAACGGGCGCTTTCGTTCAAGAACCAGATGTAGATGACGACGATTAATGCTGGACAGTAGAGAATGAGGATGTAGGTGCGCCAGCTGTCGATGACCCAGGCGAGCAGGGCGATGAGGACGACGCCAATGACGAAGGTCATGTTGCACATGGCGGATACTATGACTCGCTGCTTGAGGCCAACCAGCTCGATTACTGTGAAGAATAAATTAGTATTAATATGGGCAAGTCGTGAGAAACGCCGTAAATGGTAGCCGATATTGAAGATAGTACGTATTGTGATGTCTTTCCTAATAGGTTTAGTGGAACTCAAGCCGGAATTGATTACGTAATGTTTTGAGGTCTCGATCTTCTTATGATTTCACTCTATATGGTGAGAGTATTTCAATTAAGGATTAAATCGATAATATGACTGTTTACTTTATTTTATTCATAGTGTATTATATTTTTCTTAGATTAATGATCCTTGTCATTACAATTCACCGATATGATAAAAAAATTACCATTATAATTATTGTTAAAACAATTACGGGTACCCTGTTTACCCAAATACCTAATAAGTCTAAGGAAAATTATCGTTACCTTAACTTTTATATAACTGCTGAAATAGTCCGAGCAACCAACTAGCTAACTTGCCGAGTTTCGAAGTTGTTAACCAATTCCGAATGCTTTCCCTAGAGTAGTATTTCGACTACTCGGAATTATTTATGATATTCTTGGTAAACTGGACACAATTGGTTTTAGATGATAATGATAACTCATACGAAATAAAATACTCACTAAAAACATAAGCCGACGGATACAATCCACCACCAAACGCCGCCTCCAAGAAATGCAGCGCTACATAAGTCAAATAATTTGGCGCAAAAGATCTCGAGAAACCAAATATAAAGCTGGTGGTAGCCGCAAAACCAACGGCCACCTTTCTTCCAAACCGGTCAGATATGGCACCAGTGAACAACATCGCAACGAACATCCCGCAGTTGTGTATGGTCCCAACCAAAGCCCTCTTCCATTCCTGACAGCCGAGGTTGAACTGAAAGATGAGAGAGACTTAGATATTGTTCAAGTGTCTTAAAATTAAGTAGCATGTTTAGAGCGTGGAGTTTACATATTTGGCGCAGTGGCGTCCACCTCCTGTACTTCGATTACTGCGGACAAATATAGTATTATTATGTAAAGCCAGTAACTTTGTTTACGAGTCTACGTGTAATTTGTTAGAAAGTTCAAATTACATATGGACTCGGACTACGATTGCCCACATACAATTCTTTGGGCGAGGTAGTAAATGCAAAATATAATGGTATCACATAAATTTCAAAATTATACAATTCAAATGATACAAGGTTCTTTTTTGACAAAGTACACAATATTCACAGAGCAGTTGACACGAGAAAGTGGGATATGTAAATAGATACAGTTTCACATTACACAAATAAGGTTAAGAGTTTCTTACGCAAATATTTTAGTAGGCATTACTTTACGTAAGTACTCTACCAATGCGGAATTATTCTCAATCTTATAAAATCAACTGCTATGCTTCGAAGGCTAGACAGTACTCTTGAGTTTGTATTCTAGAATGATCCTCTACTCAAATCTAGTTTTGAGCTGAGATAAATTGCTTGAGTAAACACGAGGAAGCGAAGGATGTATTGAGGGTTGCATTCTGTAACTCTTGACGTTCAAAAAGTGCGTATTCTTAGCTGAATGATTCCTTTGAGTATCATTCTAGAACACCGGCCTTGGATCAAGCATTACAAATGTTGGATACGTTTTTTCAAAGACATTTAAAACAAATTACAGTCTAATAAAGTTAATACTCATGACTTCTACTGACCTCTTTAACAAGTGAGTACTCGTCCTCATAAACGAATGATTCACATTCCATGGTTTTGTTCAAGTCAAAGTTGTGAGGCAGACATTGAAACTCGGAGTTGTTGAGGGGTATGTACATCTGGCAAGATTCTGGCTTGTTTTTTATGTTGTTGGTCGGGATAGCATAGTTGATCCAGGAGGTGTCGTTGAAGCGTTGCTCGCAGCCGTCAATTTCGCATCTGTTAAATGCAAAATGGTAGTTATCCCTCTAATATATAAAATTCTCGTGTCACGGTGTTTGTAATTAAACTCCTCCGAAATAGCTCGACCAATTTTCGTGAAATTTTAGGTGTATATCAGTTAGGTCTGCGAATCGGATATCTATTTTTCATCCCCCTGAACGTTTAGGATGGTCCACCCCAAACATTTTATATGGCAAAACAACGTTTGCTGGGTCAGCTATGGCAGCAGCAAATGGAGTCAGCTAGTACTGACTCCATTTGTGCCTTCAATAAATTCGTACTTCACCTACAGCCTCCATTATCATCCTCCTGCCCTTATCTTTATTTGGGATAAGGGCAGGAGCATGTCATCTTCTCTCGTTACGTCTCCATTTGCCATTATCTCCATAGTCATTTCCTTTTCAGTCATATCATCTTACGCACAATTAATCTGTCGTTTCTATAGTCTTCTTCTACTCTTGAAACCCTTCACATTCATACTCAACACTTTACTCACAACATGATCCTCATTCTTCCGCATCACATGTTACCATGACAATGAGTACTTTTTCTACATAAAATATGTAAATGAGGATTACTTGTTTATCATAATATCTTATCTTTTCTGCCATTTTGTTGTTTAAAAATTAAAGGGAGAATCCTTAGAAAACCTACTAAATAGAACAGTAAACGATTGTCATGTTTTTATAATACCTTAAAATAGAATAGTTGCAACAAAAACTTAAAAGGAAAATGAACTCTTAGATTATTTTGGTACATTACGAGAGCAACAACCGGAGCTAATCGAGACAGAACGTCAGGTTACGATCCTTAAATAAATTAATTAAAAAGTTTAGTTCAATCACACGACGACCGATGTGGCGCGGCGGGCGAAAGTCTGCCTGCGACTCAGGAGGTTGCGGGTTCGATTCCCGCCTTGGGACAAATGTTTGTACGATATACAAAGATTTGTTCCGGGTGTTCTGGGTATTTGCTATGTATAATAAAAATATCTATCTATGTAATGTGTTGTATTAAGTATATCAGTCATCTAGTACCCATAACACAAGATCTGCTTAGCTTGGGGCTAGATGATGCTGTGTGGATTGTCCAGCATTATTTATTATTTATTACCTATTTATAACAAGAGAGAATCATTATAACAGCTTCAACATAATTAAAATAAAACTATCGACTTAAGTACCAAAGTAAAGGATTAAGAACCGTCTACGTTTTTAATTATAAGTCTGTAGAAAACATAGACTCGGGTATGGCACGGTACGTGATTTTCGCAACAACAGTCAAGTCTGTTCCTGAACTTGAGATATATAAAACTCCGTCCATGTAAGCCAACCACCATGCATTAAAATTAAAATTACATTGGTACTCCTATAAGCTGTAATCTAATACTTTTAAACGAGCAACTTGTATATATGTTTTACATATATGCATATATAATCTGAATTTCGGAAACGGCATTAACGATTTTCATGAAATTTAGTATGCAGGGGGTTTCGGGGGTGATAAATCGATCTAGCTAGGATCATTTTTAGACAACGTCGTTTTGTCCGAGCGAAGCTAGGGTATCCAGGTACTAAAAGTTAAGTAACATAATTCGAAAAAATCTTTGTTACAAAGAAAACAAAGAATTTCTGCATTTCTCCTAAAATATCATAATATAACAGTTCGTTGCTTTGCATGATAAAAAGTGTTTTTGTATTTGTAACATCTTTTTTAAATATTTATATTTGCATTTATTCAATTACTTATGTATTGTATATATGTTTATGTATTAAGCACACCACAAACTACCAACATATCTTTCTTCTTCCCTATCAAACCCAAAGGTTGTCTGTAAGAGATCGCTTTTAGCGATAAGGCCTAACATTGTAACACCCTATGTAGCTCTTAAAGTTATTCTTTGTAAGTTTATATGGTGAACAATAAATATAATTATAAATAAATAAATAAATAATGCTGGACAAACCACACAGCATCATCTAGCCCCAAGCTAAGCAGAGCTTGTGTTATGGGTACTAGATGAGTGATATACTTAATACAATACAATACATATATACATATATATATTTTTACTATACAGAGGAAAATACCCAGAACACCCAGAACAAATATTTGTAGATCGTACAAACATTTGTCCCAGGGCGGGAATCGAACCCGCAACCTCTTGCGTCGCAGGCGGACCTTCGCCCGCCGCGCCACATAAGTCGTCAAAAATTAAAACAATAAAGAGTATTTTATTATATTCTATTCAATCACGTTACAACTTATTACAAAAGTAATTATTCCATCATCATTTCGTCAAAAGAGGTCCACAGCTGGACTTAGAGCTCCCACAAAGATTCCCTCAACGATCGGTCCACTTATGCCTCTGTTATGAGTACCTTCGCTGTTTTGTTATGTTGTGTAATTGAGATATGACTTAACGGAGCTGACATATTCATACAAGAATAAAAGCCCCTAAAATAAAAGATAAAAAAAAAAAACAACGATCGGTCCCGCTTTGCCCTAAACCATCTGCTTCCTGCGACCTTCACCAGATCGTCGTGTTGTTGACTAATTATTTTAATTGTAATAATCTAAACTGTCTCGTTGGTCTAGTAGTTACAAGCGCGAATGCTGAGCGTGAGATCCTGGGTTCGACTCCCAGGTCATGCAAAGTGTTGCTGACTTTTTCTTATAGGATATTTCTCATTAGCATTAGCCCGAAGCCTGGATTTAAGGCAATAGGCTCGCCCCCATTACATGGGACTAAACACAACTGGCGAGATGTGGGTGTTACTATAGCTATACCTCTGCCCAACTCTTCGGGGGATACAGGCTTGATTATATGTCTAAACAGTTACTTTATTTTGTCGGTGGTAAACGAACTACATAGGTAGGTAAACGATGTCTATGCTAATGAGTAATTCATGTGTATAATTACTAAGTATCATAATACCAACAGGTGTAATTAATACCTTGATTGCTGATATGACTTTGTAAAGTGGTATCAAACATCAATGTAATAACTAGCTTTGCAATAAAAATTAAAATAGCGTTATAGATGTTTTATTAATCTATACACAAATTATATTTTCGAGAGTATAATATGAAAATAATAAAGCTATTTCCGATGTAGGTAACTACATCAGTGACGAAACATAGGCATGTAATGAGACTTCAGAATGATGAGGTCAGCTGTAAGGTCCTGAGAAACCAAATTATACAACCTACCTACCTACATTGTGCAACATCCATAGAAGGCATAGTCTTGGTAACTCGAACCGACTGTGAACGTAGTACACATAACATCACGCCTGTATTCCTCAAAGGGATGGGCAGAGGTGCCTGTTTGTGAGTAACACCCACATTTCGCCAATTGTGTTTAAGTCCCATATAATAGGGGGCGAGCCTATTGCCATCAACTGGGTACATGTCCGGGTTCTGGGCTACTAATGAGAAAAATCTGCGAGACTTTGCCCGAGCTGGGAATCGAACTCAGGACATAACGCTCAGCAGTCACGCTTGGAACCACTAGATCAACGTGGCAGACGAGTTGTGAATGTCGCAGGAAGATATATCCAATAAATAATTACATAAGGTTTTTATTTCTATGATTCATTTATATCTAATTCATTGTATATTTCAACTGAAGAACCAAAAAACAAAATGGCTAGTAAATAATGTATAATGAAGCACATTAGACTTGTATCATTAAAAAAATACAGCTCTATGGTCATTTCAAATAGGTATCCATCTGCCGGTGATTCAGTACGAAATAAGGACAAATCGGTCGTTACTACAAAAACAAGACTATTCGTTGTTTCTATATAAATAAAATAGAATTTTAAAATTAAAAACATCTTGAACCGCATATGGAACAAATATATATTCTAAATCTTGAGATAATAATGCTACTCATCATCCGCCTGCCCTTATCCCAATTTATTTGGTGTTGGAGCAGCATAGCTTCTTTTTCCATACATCTCTATTTACCGACTCAATAGTCACCTCCTTTCTACTCATACCATCTTTCACACAATCCATCCATTTATTTGGTCTTTCTCTCATCATGCAACTTACCCCTCATAATTATGTATTTCTAAGAAAGAAATAGTCTTAACCACTTAAACGCCAGATGACCGACAAACAATACATTTTCAATTGTGTCTCGTTGTCTGGCAGTTAAGGTGTTAATATAAAACCAAAGTCGAACTCACCTATAAGCCAGTTCCTGAGCCTCAAAGATGAAGCCACACTCAAAGAAGCTGCTCAGCAGAATAGGGAAGAGAAGTAAGACGAAGTTAAGCAGGTTATATCTGCCGTAAGGTCCCAAGCTTTCGAGGACCGAGTCCAAGTTGATCTCTTTCTTGATTTCCTCCATGGTTCCAATGATTCGTTCGGCCTGATGATTATCTGGAGAGAGAAAATTAAGGTTAGTTACGAGGATAGTAGCTGATATAGTCATACGGTTTATCTTGGATTCTGAAGGTATTGAGTACAGAGGCCAGCACATCAAGCTACACCAATGTGTCATGTGTTTCAATCAATGTGTTTCTTTGATAGGTTTTCCAATTTATCACAAAAGAAAAAGGTTCATGTTCAATTGGGAAAATCTGACAGTTTGGAGTAGCTTGTTATGCTGGCGTTTATACATTTTTCTTGTTTTTATTTAACAAATGAAATTGGAACTTGGCTTATAATACACCCACATTTCGCCAGATATGTTTAGGCCCATGTAAAAGGGGCGAGCCTATTACCGGCAAGCAGGCTACTAAGATACAACGCAGAGATTTTCACTCTGGAATGCTAGCTTAAGCCATTTTTAGTTCTAAATAATGTAAATGCATTCATGGAGTAATCAAGGTTTGTTAAATATTTTTTTATCAACTACTCATGTAAGTGAAATGTAAATTTCTTTATGAGAATAAAAATGTCTTTAACCAGATTTAAAGAACCGGGCATAAATCCAGAATCTTGGCTACTACCCAGAAATCCCAGAAATAGAAAACTCAAAAACACTGCCTGACCCGGGAATAAAACGCAGGACCTCATGCTCTGCAGTAGCGCTTATGACCACTACATCAACGGCGAAGTAAAAAAAGAGTTATTCTCTTTATTGCTTTTGTGGTATGTATAAAAAGTGTTACCGTGCTAAGATTGTTATTTGAGGTATTTGCATCTGTGGTTTGGGTAAAGAGTGTTGCCGTGCTAAAATCGATATGTAAGGTATTTTCTGCACGAGCCACATCCAATTCTAAAGATGCGTCACCAACATTAACATCATTTATATTGTTTATTTTAGCATACCATTAGGATTATGACTGCATTGCTTATCTAATTCATCCATTGTTAAAGACGGAAAAACGATTCGATATGGAACTTGCACATGCAAAGTCATGGGCGGTTAATTCATCATTATTTTCAAGATCAGCCGGCAGTACTATTCTGTAGAAATCTCCGCGCGAAAATGTTGCCTAGTTTAAAATTTGACGCCTTATTGTGTTCATCGTAGAGATGTCTGCACTTAATATATTGTCTATGGCAATCTTTGTCTATCTGTGAAAAATGTGTCAAGTATAACTTTACAAACTACAGTTAATAAATCAATATTTTCACATCAATCTTTCAAATCTCAGTTTTAATTAAACAGAAAAGTTAGTTGACGGGGTTGACTAAAAGTTTTCTGTAGCGTAAAATGCCAGACGCAAACGTCAAAATGTATGGAGATGTCATTACACGGGAAAGCATTCAAGTGACATTTGTCAAGCTAATGTCAATTCCATACAATTAGACCTTTCCGCTGGGGCGGGCAAAGTGGTTTTCGTCCAAGGTACGAGTTCGGGTACCGATGCCCTTTTTCGCA
Source organism: Phlogophora meticulosa (assembly GCA_905147745.2). NCBI lineage: Eukaryota > Metazoa > Arthropoda > Insecta > Lepidoptera > Noctuidae > Phlogophora > Phlogophora meticulosa. The sequence continues at coordinate 13,962,673 of LR990531.1, read as the reverse complement.
AACTAAACTTAGTGAACCAAAGAGAATTGATCTCTCTATCTGACGGATAGCTCAAGAAAGGGACGACGACAGTTGATTACTAGGTTTTATATCTCAAATTAGTTTATGCCTTGAACATGGCTATGTTTTTAGTCGATGCCTTTTGTATGTCAACTATGTTTGTTTGGAAGTTTCAATTCAACTAAAATTGACAGCTCTTATAAGCGTTCATCCCTTTTTTATTTTATAAGAGAGAAAGAGATGAAATAAGTTTGCATTTGGTTAAGCTTGTCAACAAAGGAATCGGCACCACTACCTTGCACTAGAATAAGATGGCAGAACACTTGGCTTATACTTAGCCTATTATTTCCACACTGAGAGTTCTACAGAATAGTACTGCAGAATCGAGGAATGTATTTGAATTTGAAGAAATAAGTAATTAGTTCCACTTTATTTCTAGTTATCGCTTTGTCGTAACACGTAAACTTTTTACGTAAGTTTTTAATTAGATCCTTAAGCTATGCATAAGTGCCAAGCCAATTGATTTCATTTTACTTCGTGGTTGCATGGTAAGTAAATGCATTAGTTCCGCATGTCGCAGTAAAAAATGGCTTGAGGGTAAACACAAAAAGAAAACTAACATTACAATAAAACCGGCAAATTGAAGGTTATACTGGTTGTAGTTACATCTATCTCGCCACATAAGAACTAAATTTGACGTATCCTACATCGCGATATTAAAGTTATCCACGCGTTTGAACATTCATATACATACATACATTCATGTATACAAGAACCCGACAACAACCGTCGGGCAGTAGCCCACCATACCACCCTTCTGGTCATCGGATCCTTCGTTTTCAATGATGGATGAGGAACTTTGTACCCTGTTCCTCATACCCTCAAATGATTATAAGTAGCTTAACTCCTAGTTTATTATTAAGGGGATAAAACGTGATTAAAAATCGAAATCAGCCTCAGGTTTATTTCTTATTTTTTTTTTTTATCTTTTTCCACTCTAGGAATTTCTCCTGTGTCGTGTGTACGTTAACAGACATTTAAATTCACATGCACAAACAGCCAGAACCGGAACAACTACCTGTAAGCCATACAAATGTTTGTTCCGTGCGGGAATCGAACCCACGACACGCGGCGCGGCAGCCGATCGCTTAGCCACTGCGCCAACCATGCCGTCATTTGCCTGACACATGCTGAGCTGGACTACCAGTCGGTACAACCTTGAGATGCACACTGCACTTTTTATTTTCGTTATTATAGCCGATAGTGTCATCACAATAACGTCTTGTTTTGTGTTTTATTTTTGCGCGTTGGCACCTTGTGGCTATTTCCTTTAACATGTAAGTTTTTTGTATGTTTTGCTATGATTTTTGTGTGCACCAAATAATCGATGTATCTATATATACATACATAAACTATGCCTTTTTCCCATTGGCGTAGGCAGGAACTACAGAACGCCACCTGCTACGATCCTTACATACTTCTTTTGCTACGTTTACGTTTAAACATCTGGTCACACTACACACCTGACCTTTTTGTAGAACATCACCAATAAGGTCAGTATGTCCTTCTAGGGCGTCTTCTCCTGGCGTTTCCATCTTCTATCCTTAAACCTTACCATTTCTGAGTTCCCTTTCATTCATCCTCTCAACGTGAACAAACCATCTAAGCATACTCTTTTCAATGTTTGCGACTAAATCATCTTTTAAAACGACACTGTGTTTCTTAACATCATTCCTCATCTCTTGTAACCTTTTTAATTAAAATTAAATATTGACACACATTGCAAAACATTTGTCATATTAATTATATTCACGTTGCATTATTCAAGTTTTTAGTCACCCACACGCTATAGTGATGTAAATGAGACATTGTGTGCATGCTGTGTTACTTTATTCCGACTATTATTCTTGTGATCAACTGCCTCTTCGTCATTTTCTACCTTTATTACCTGCGACATTGGTCCTATAATGTTAGTACCTGAATGACCGAACTTTGATCGGATAAAACAACTTTTTCTAAAAATGAAACCTAACTAGATCGATTTATCGCCCCCGAAATCCCCTGCACACTAAATTTCATGAAAATCGTTGGAGAACAAGAAACAAAAAGGATCTGGTACATCGATTGTTTCTTACGTTGATGATATAATTTTCCAATTTTTTAATTTAATTTTGGCGATCATCTATATTACCAAAAGCACCTATCAACATTTTTCATAATTTAAAGAAAAAACGTTAGGTACGTCACGGCTAGCGCAGTTGCTGATCGACTCGACTCGACTCGATCGATCGACTGCTGCATCGCGTGCCGTTTGATTTGCCGCGTGGGTTTGATTCCCGCACGGAACATATATTTGTATGGCCTACAGGTAATTAATTGTGCCGGGTCTAGGTGTTCGTGTATGTGAGTTTAAATGTTTGTAAACGCACCCACGACACAGGAGAAATTCCTAGTGTGGTGCAAGGTTTAAAAAAAAACTTTCTCAAATGTAATCTTTCTTCTATTACGATATCATCAATGTCCGTAATCCACAAGATATCTATGAAGGAACGTGCTGGTTAGTGCTTAGCAATTTGCTATTTCCCAGTGGGTAGACAAACCCCTTCCTGGTTCAAATCCCACATCGTTACGCGATGTGATGTCATAAGAATATTAATGTCTGCGCATGATTCACTCACTCAGCATTATAGTATGGCTTGAGGCGCCTGTTGTGGTTTTATTGTGGTTACATTATTATAGTACGATTTTAATAACACTTTATATTGATATACTGTTGTTACTAAGGACTTAGTTCAGTCTTTATCTCTGGTAATAAGGTAAAGTACAGTAAGTGAAATAAAAAATGTTTATTTGCCACGGAATATTAATTTCTATTGAACGTGTTAGGAGATATTTTGCTAAAAACAACACAAAACTATCACTAAAGTACCAGCATATTACTGTCCCACTGCAGGGCAAAGGCCTCTATTCGAAAAATGTTTTCACTGATAGAAAGCTACATTAATCCTGAGTGCTATAGGCTATTATTATTATCAAAACTATGCTTTAAACGAGGTGGAGGAGATGACAAAGTTCGAAGGAAAAAGTACGAAATCCATGTGGACGAATTCGCGGGCAAAATGCTAGATTCGTATTTATAAACGTACCTAATAGTGATAGTTTAGTAAATGTCATGATGGCCCAATGGTTTAGGCCTCGCCTCTTGTGCACGAGGTTATGGGTTCAAACCAAGGGCAAGTACCAATGTGAGTTTATCAATTCATATGTACTTTCTAAGTTTATCTTGGACATTACTGACATTGGTGAAGGAAAACATCGTGAGGAAACCTGGACTTATAATCAATATAAGTCTGAAATCGCCAACCCGTCTTGAGCAGGCGTGGTGATAAATGCTCGCGACTTCTCTGTATGAGAAGATGCCTTTGCCCTGCATTGGGACAGTAACAGGCTGGTATGGTATTTTTATATATTTTTAAAACAACCGTTAAATATCTACAAATGGCAGCCGGGACCAAGTGCTTAATGTGCTTTCTGAGGCACGGAGGGGTTACAAGTCATGTAATAGATGGTCAGTTAGTCACCTATACTTTTGTTTAGTCATAAATAAAAATAAATATAACTTCTGCTCTTCACTAACAATGTTTTGAAATAAAATTGCCTGCTTTTAGAACTCACATTTCAGTTATTTTGACACGTATAAATAGATTATTAATATTTATTCGACTTTTCCTCAACAGGGCATACAAAGTCTCAAATGATTTCACTAATTGCGTGTAACTTCTTGTAATCACGTTTTAAATATAATACCTACAAACTGCCTGTGCGGCTGCTGCAGGTGCAGAAAACCTCAAACGGCGAAAATATAATAACCTAAATGGGAGTTATATATTTGAGCCGTTTGGGGTTGAAACACTAGGGCCATGGGGTCCGTGTGCCCATTTAGTATATCGGGACATCGCGAAGCATAGAACTGGCCTTTTTTGTGGCCAAAGAATCAGCATTGCCATTCTTCTGGGCACTTATCCCGTTGACAGTGATGCGGATGAAATATTTCAATGCCCTGTGATTCTTAATTTATCTTTTGTCTTTTCATGTATTAATAGTTTTATACGAACTTACTGATATTTTTCATAGCTGGATTTTTATAGATGTTTAAATATTTTATGTAACTACCCCGTTTGGTCTCAAGTGTGTGGGTCCTTGGGTAAGTACCGGCTGGGCAAAGTGTTATTGGGATTTCCCCTTCTCTTCCTTTGCTGATAAAGATCTGTATTTGCCGTCGTCTCAATAGTCATCCCATTGAGACGACGGCAAGCCTTCCTAGCCATATTATCTTCTCTCACACAATCTTTCAAATGATAATATTTCTTATATCATTCATAACATAGAATAACTTCATTAACAGTACCTTTTCAATAACTTTCTTTCATAATGGGTTGACTGGTAGAAAATGCCTATGGCATTAAGACCACCTCTGTACTTTTGTGTGCTTAAAGTATTAAATTAAATAGAATATATGTAATTGAAAAGAATATTCTTTATGGCATTGTTATTTATTTCAATGAATACGAGGTAATCGATTTTATGATTAGTGACTTCAGTCACTGCGGGCACGCCCTTTGAATGCTTTGGAGGCTTTTTATTTATTCAGTTTAGCAGGCTTTGCTTGAGTTAATTGTCTATTATGGTATAATACTACTCGGAAATTCTTAAATTAAAAGAGTGATTCCTAAACATTTTAAAATAAATTCCTGAGTCTATTAAGGCATCGTCACTTATATAAACTATCTTGCAGACCATAAAAACTATTATTTTCTATAATTCATAGATCTTAGAGGAGCTCGTGACTCGTGATGTTTTTTTTTTTAAAAAGAAAGAAATAGAAACCGTAGCACGCGATTGATTGAAGGTTAAGATACGCTTGCCAAAGTCAGCCTGTGGATTATTGACCGTTCGTAATATATCGACTCCTTCGTGCCTCAAAAACACGCTGAGCCGTTGGTCCCAGCTGTCATTAGTCATTACGGGTAGTCAGGAGCCCGGAAGTTTGACTACCAGTCTTACCAAGGGGTGTCGTGTTGCCAGTAATTGGGCTGTGAAGATCAGATATGCAGTCGTTCCATGTAAATACTGGTACTCAGCTGCATCCAATTAGACTGTTAGCTGACCCCAACATAGTTGGGTAAAGGCTGGGCAGATGATAACTTCACAGATGAAGAACTTAAATCTTCTTATTCCATGTACCTAAAACACACGTGGGAGCATCCTGTACACGCAGTGGTAATCCTCAGTTATCTTAATTGTATTAATTAATCGTCCAATTGGTCATTGTGGCGATTAGCCGATGCTCTATACACTAATTGACCTTTTAATTTATGAATGGGAGGGAATGACTCACAAGTCTGTGGGAGCTTTAGGAATTAACTCTCGGATTCTATAAGAGAGTAATAATAATAAATCATTTATTTATTTTCTCCCTTAAAACATATTACGCTTAAAGTAAGAACAACATTGGAAGAGATACAGGAGCCCAAAATAAGCAAGTCTTGTGTCTTGGGTCTCCTGGCCCCAACCGATCTTAAAACTCTACTTATTGAATACATCGCAGAGATGTATGTGGGAGTGGACTGGCCGAGTGCCGTGCGTATTTGGGTGTTTGTATATATACATAAATATTGGTGTATGGGTAGGTGTGTGTGTGTGTGAGTAGCCCTTCATACTGCTTTTCCTGTGTACATAGTCAGCACATCAAGCTACCCCAATAGGTCAGATTTCTTTTATTCTTTTTAACTTTATAGCAATAGAAGTAAGGTTCATGTTCAATTGGGAAATTCTGACGCTTTGGGGTAGCTTGATGTGGTGGCGTCTATACCTATCGTTTCTTTTACTTATGTTTTCTTTATTCAACATTGCTGTGCGTAGCATTAGCTTAGAAAATTATTTCGCAAAAAAATCTACGGACTTCAAAAAGAACACAAACAATGTAAAATAAATAGTTTTTATAGTTATGAAATAACTAAAGCCACCGACTTCCGAAATTCTATAATTTCGGGAGTCAGTGGCATCTAAATACCAGTATTTTACACGAAACGAGTGCCTATCTTACCTCCTTGACCCATTTAATGGGTAACATAGTTTTTGGCAACACTGGTTGTCAGATATAAGGCTTCTAACTACCCGTAACGCCTGCAAAAGATTTAGGAATGATAGCCTGCTAAGGGCTTACTGTGCTTACCGAACCACGGAGTGGTCTCAGTAAATAATGGAAGATCGCCCTTCCACGGGCCGACCTTAACATGCGTAGCTTAACCTTTGATCGACCCGTACGGCCGTTACTATTAGAACAATTTACAAACGATATCTGTTATAACTGTAAACTGTCATTTTATTTACTCAGAAATAAACACTGACATGTTAAAAGTGATTCACGGTCCACATATGGTTCTGCCTACCACATACGGTATAATAGAGTGAAACATTTTGCAACATAGCTGCCGATACCGGCTGTAACCGGTTAACAAGATTTTGGAAACCGGATTAATCCAGTTCAGGTCAAATTTTGCTACAATATCGTTTTGGAAACGTTAAATTTGGTAACGTTACATTGCCAACTGGTATTATTTTGGTATCTGACTGTTTTTGACATACATAAAAGACACTATTTATGGGAATAATTACTTCGGAATTAAGTGATAGCTCGTGGCTAAATAAACAGAGCCGCACGGTCGATCGAAGGTTAAGAAGCTTGCTGAAGTCAGTGTTTGGATGGGTGACCGTTCGTAAAATATCGAGACTCCTCCGTGCCTCAGAAAGCACGTTAAGCAGTTGATCCCGGCAGTCATTTGTAGATCTTTGACAGTCGTTACAAGTTGTCAGAAGCCCGAAAATCTGACAGTCTAACCAATATGTATCGTGCTTCCCAGTAACAGGGTTTTGGAGGTTAGATAGGCTGTCGTACTAGTATTCAGCTGCATCCGGTTTTGCAGACTGGAAGTCGATCCTAGCATAGTTAGCTAAATGCCAGGCAGATGATGATTTATATAAAAATACCTAATATACATATATATATATATAATATATATATAATACCTAACTTAGATAAAAAACACGAGTTAACTCGCAGTCTGGCACTTAACGTGTTAATAAATGAATCATCAGTTCATCTGTAATTACAGATCTGTTTTTTACCCGTTCATAAACACGCTTGATTGATAGAATCTCTAGTCAGAACTATATTGTGCCACATAAGTGCCTAACCAAGCAAAATGAGCTGATTCCCTTGTTGACAAGCTAAGTTAAATTTAGGCAATTTCCATATTTTTTTACGTCTATTAAAACCGAAAATGGATGCAAATATAAATAAAAGATCTGTCAATTTGATTCGAAAAGACTAGCAGCAAAAGCTTTGGTGTACTTATAGTAAGCCATGTTAACAGTTTTGGGGGCGAGTCTATTGCCATCTACCGGCCATAAATCCAAACTCTGGACTGTTACTGCGAAATTCCAGCTGAATAATTCCAATAACACTCTGTTCGAATTAGGAACTGAATCCAGGACCGCATGCTCAGCAGTAGCACTTGCTACCACTAGACCAATCAAGCAGTTGAAAGTCAATCAAGTTTTTAAATCGGTAAGACAATACATACACAAAATCACGCCTTTTTCCTATTAGGGTAGGCAGAAACTATCGAACGCCATCTGCTACGATCCTTACATACTCCTATCGCTTGGTCTACTTCCATTCATCTGGTCATATACGCAAGCCGCTTGCGAGTACTACGCATCTGACCTTTTGAAGAACATCACCAATAAGGCTTTAGTGTATGTCCTTCTAGGGCGTCCCCTCCCATGTTTCCACTTACATCTGCCTTATACTTAATACCTATGGTTAGTCGTCATTCATTCATCCTCTCAACGTGACCAAAGCATCTAAGCATTTTCAATTTTTGCCACTACATCTTCTTTTAAATCGGTAATTTTTCCTCCAAACTTGCTACTTAAAAATAATAGTACCAAACGCAGTGTAGCCAATCAGAATCCCTACAAAAACGCACGTCCTTAAAAATACGCAACAGGATGTCCACATAATCGATTCAGTACATAGTTCTGCACCTCTGTGTGCATTATTCACAATGATGGGCTGTGCAACGGAGCGCGATTCCTTGTAGTCTCACCGCGAAGGTCGGTGTCGGGTGACAGACTCGTCAAATACTTTGTAGTGCGATTATACAAGTGTGTATAGACATAACATCACACCTGTTTTCCACGAAGGGTTGGGTAGGGTTACACCTATACGGCGGTATCATGACAATAGGTACATGAATTAGCCAAAACAGGGGTCAATTGCATCTACTTAAGAGTCGTTACTAAAAATCATGGAGTTATGAGTATCATAATTTTGTTATCACACCGCCGCGCCGTATCGTACTCCTATATTTTTCCAGTTACGTAATAGAGAGGTTGCTACCAAGAAAAATCCTATTGGAAAAACTAATACTCTTTACACTAACTGGCAATCAAATCCATAAGACAGTCGAGAGCAGTCGTCAAGAGATCAGTTTCTTGACTACTGCTATTAATTCATTCTATTTTTTAATTGTTTATAATTATTATTAATATTTGTTTCATTTAGGCAGCAGGGGCTACTCTTGCTGACTCAATGAAAAAAATATTAAAATAAAAAATAATTTGGTAGGAATTACAGTTGATGATGAGTAAGGTGACTGTTGAGATGACTGCAAATAGAGATGTATGGAGAAAGAAGACATGCTGGGCGAAGAGCAGTATAATAATAGTGTAACAGATGGAACCACAGCAAATGGTTTTAGAAATCAATTTGTTACGTCAAACACCCAGCAATAGGTACTGATTAACTATGCTTGGACCGTACATTAGGCTTTCAGCTTTCGGATTCTTTTTAATCACAAAAGTGTAAGCAACACGGTAGGATATTGTCAGCCATCCGGTCGTAATAATAACTACTGTTGCATCCTATTACATCTCAGTGATTCAAATAATCTTAGGAAGTCATGGACCGGTCCATTTGTACCCATTCAAATGTCCATTTTGCACTTAAAAATAAACATAAAATTACGCCTGTTATCCTCGAAGGATTGGGCATTTGTAGTTAAAACCACATTCTGCCAGTTACGTTTAAGTTCCATGTAATGGGGGCGAGCCTATTGCCTTCAATCCAGACTCCGGGCTAATGGCAATGAGAAATATCCTATTGGAAAAACTCAATGACACTTTGCTCGACCTTGTAATGGAACCCAGGATCTCACGCTCAGCAGTCGCATTTTGGACCACTAGACCAGCAAACCAGTCCTTTACTTTAAAATAATAATACCTATATAAAAGGACAGACAGACAGATTTTCTAGGTAAGCACGGGTTTAGAATGGGTTAGTGTTTGGTAATCAATTATAAATTTGATAAAACGCGACGTATCTGAATGCACAGCGTATTAAAGCAGAACATTTTGGAGCAGTTGCTAATTAGACCTAAATTGGCTCGTGTCTGACACCCCATGCCTGACCTTTGACAGGCCTAGGCTCAAACACGAGCCAATTTTGGCTTATACGCGACACAATTTGTGCCCGATAGCTATCTATCGGGTACAAGCCGTGTCATTTATAAGCTCGGCTGATTTCCATCCGGGCCATCAGCTATGAACCTGGCTGGTTATCGCTAGTCATATATGACATATATGCCTATATATAGGCATACATGCCTTAAACCGTTAATTTCGCCTATGATGCAACTGGTAATAATTGTCATACGGTTGTCGTATTACCCTGAAGGTAATTACATGTTGCCCAACTTGTAGCAATCATAACGTTACATAATCGCAGTTGCGCAATTATCACCAAACCGGTTGTTAGTTGTTGTTGATGACAGGGTTGACAGGTTTTAAAACTAGAAAACCGAGAAGACCAGGCCGTATAACCGGAGTTTTAGGTACGAATTGGGTTAAAAGGGTTTAATTTTATAAGGGTAGTTAGATTTAAATGCGGATATTCCTCCGTTATAGTACAACCGTTTTAATATTCAATGAAGTACCTGACAAAACAATCAAATTGATCAGTCTTCAGACTGGTAAAATTCAAATAGCCAAATCACACGGTGATATTTCATCGTGTGATTTGGCTGGACATTAATCCAAGCCTTACTATGTCTGGCTTTATCCGGACGCCTGGCAACCCTAGATGCAGCTGATGATTATAAGAATTGTAGTTTCAGCTTTATGGGTGCTGCTCAATGCAGGACATTATTTGGTGTTTAATATTTGCTATGGTTAGATAGATGACGAACTAGGTAAAGAAAATGAAAACAAATTGTCACAATTTGATCTTTACCTCAACATAATTATTATTAGCAGTCAAAACACAAATAATCAAAAGATTGACGCTTCAGAAACCTCAAGATGCTAAAAATATCCTAAAGCGCTTTTTAAGCTAATTAAAATAAGGCTTAACCAGAAAGTGGAACCTTGGCTCGAAGCCAAATTAACGGTAAGAGTCGAGTGGACAATCGGATCGGACTCATTGGCGGAATTTAAACGAATCTCGATGGAGAGATTAAAAGTAGATCTACTAATTTATCGTTGCATCAGACGACAAAATGGTGGGAATCGTATCGTTGGATTAAAAATAAAACTTGTGTATCGATGCCTTGGCGTTGTATCTAGTGGTGAGATTGAATTGTGAAGCAAATAAAGGAAGATAAGTTTATTCTGGAAACATATTATTAAAAGAGATAATTGTGGAAATAAACAAAGAGTGCATCTAATCTTCTAAAGGATCACCGTCTCCCAATCCTTATCCGAATTCATTTGGGGTCGGCGCAGCATGTCTTCTTACTCACATCTGTATTTGCAGTCATCTCAATCACCTCCTTTCTAGCCATATAAAAAAACTCATGAAAAAACCATCATGTCTATCTAACGCACTGAGATTTGAATGAAAGAATTAATACTTTACATCTCTCATTAAAAATGACATTGGATTGGGTAGAAATATCGTTATTTCTACCCAATCCTATGTTTTATATTATTAGAGAATCATTTACTGAACGCCCAGTGGTTTAGGCCTCGCCTCTTGAGCACGAGGTTATGGGTTCGTACCAATGTGACTTTTTCGAATCATATGTACTTTCTAATTTTATATTGGACATCACTGACAACGGTGAAGGAAAACATCGTGAGGAAAACTGGACTTATAATAAATATAAGTCTCAAATCGCCCGTCTTGAGCAAGCGTGGTGATTAATGCTCGTGCCTTCTCTGTATAAGAAGAGGCCTTTGCCCTGTAGTGGGACAGTAACAGGCTGGTATTCGTAGTGTCGATGTCCCCTCCACTCAGTAGATAATTAGCAGCATGCACTTCCATAGCCAGTAATTTAGCGCGATGCCTGGTCGCACATTCCTTATGCTCACGGGACAGTGACGCGTTGCTAAGAACGATACACGCCCAAACCCAGTCATTATACGAGATAACAACAGGCTCACATCAGGATGGCAACCATTTTAAGTGAAGGCACGTGAACGAATTCGCAAGAAGTTGGGAGGTTCATCTTAAAGTTGATTTGTTGGATTAGTTTTTCTCTTTCAATTTATTTTTATCTCTCTTGTCTTCTATTTATTTTTTTATACATATAATTAATGTATTTTATACATATGTATTAATTTATAACTATAGTAGAAGAAGCTTGCGACGTCACTTCTACGTAAAAAGTGTAACAAGGCGTGACATCACGCGAAATTTCAACGCACTATATCGTCGTTATTTTTGGTTTACGAGACAAAAGAAAAAATAAGTGTCCAGTATTTTTGAGTAATCCAACTATCAGACCAAACAGAATTTTAAGGACAGTATCCTATTCTTGATAAAGTTTAGTACCTATGTATCATCATGCTACGAAACATAAGGAGCGGCTGAGACAGCAGGGCACAGTTTGTAAATCAATAAATAAATAAACAAGTGATTCTAGATTCCCGCTTGTTTTTAACGTCAGCAGTAGTCAGTGAATGCAATCTTCATTCATATTATCTATCTACTCAGTGGAAGGCTTCCACGATTGAGAATACCTACATAAACCACGTCCGGCGAAATCTAAACAGACAGCGCCGGCGCCGTTACAAATGTTGCTGATTGGCTGATCTTCACCTGAGATGCGAGCTATAGCGTATGTATATAATGCTCGTACACACGACGACGACGATCTGAGGGCCTAGTGCGAGAATTGAGTTATTCGATAGCGATAAATTATATTTATTTCAGGTTTTTATATCCCACTTTTACATAAACTTAAATTGTATAAAATAAAAAAAGGATATGGTCTGTTTCCTAGCTGAGTAACAAACTCAGAGGTCACAGTCTATTTTAAAGTCCAGACATTATCTTGGTCAGATCGATTCGATCGACATTTTATGAGGACCATGATAATTATTGTCTGAGATAGTCTTTTGAGGAAAAAACCACACAGATTAGACATTGGCCAGGTCTCAGAACAGTGTCCTGTAACTGTCAGTGTCCAGTGTATAAAGATCGTACAATCGCAGCGCTAAACTAATCTCATAAACAAAAAATATTTGATAGTTTGTATGTTCGTATATGTGTATTTGTATATTTGTATGTTTGTCTGTTATGGACAAACTCAAAAACTTCTTCACCGATTTCGAACATTCTTTCACCTAAATAAAGCTTAATTATTAGTGAGTAATAAAGGCTATAATTTATTTTACAAATTAAGCTTTAAGGTGGAGGGGATGTTAAAGTTCGAAGAGAAAAATACTAAATCCACGAACGCGGACGACGTGCTGGTGATTAAATACTTTTCTTACTTAAAATACAAAACACGAGATCAGCACGTGCTTCCCACAACCCGGATTCATATAGGTAAGTTGTTAATCCGCTCCATTTCTTCTAAATCCGTATGAAGTCTAGACTGTTAAGATAACAGTTGTCTTAGAGATTAACTATGACCTTGACCAAGAGATTTGAGATAATGTCAATGATACTGAAGAAAACGAATCCGTTTGGTGATACAATGTGTAATGGTCACGCGACTTGTGAGTTATCTCGGACCGGAGAAGTTTTATTTCTATTGACTCGGACGGATCGATCTAATTGTTGATAAGCAGAAGATGGATTTAAAGCATGTACTTAAGATATATCGACTGACCGTATCATTTTTTTAGGTAGGATCAAGTTCAGCACTAGAAGGCTGTTTACTGCTCAATCGAACGATCTGACCGTTTCATAATAATAAATAATAATAGTAATAAAAAGTGCTTATTTCTCACCACAAGCCAAAAAATACAAACAATATTATACAAGCAGTAGGCAACTATTTGTGGTTGTGGATCGCTGGTGCGTGTGGCAGGTAGTAACACCTGTAATACAGGTCACCAGGTCCCCACCTAATAAACAGCTCTAAATTAAATACGGGGAAGAAAGGTGTGAGAAGGACAAAACGTGTGTAGTTGTCTATCAAATCAAAGAGTCACGTATTGACTGCACGTTAGCTTTCTCTTTCTATAGAGTGGTAATTTTTTTAAGGGTATTGCTCAGTCCATATTATCTCTATGTCTAACATAACATCAAGCCTGTATTCCCCAAAGGGTTAGGCACAGGCGTACCTACAGTACACCCACATTACGGTAGGTATGTATGAGTCCGTGTGTGTGTGTTTCTATGTCTATGATTCCAATTTTAAAATAATAATGATTGGCTTTCAAATATGGAATAAAAAATAAATGAAATATTTTATTTTGTGCACACAGGGTGTGTTTTAATACCAATAAAGATATATCGAGTCCTGCCACAATAGGTAAGTGGTTTACACATATTTAAATAAATAATTAAATAATGCTGGACAATCCACACAGCATCATCTAGCCCCAAGCTAAGCAGAGCTTGTGTTATGGGTACTAGATGACTGATATACTTAATACAATACATTACATATTATTATATACATAGCAAATACCCAGAACACCCGAAACAAATATTTGTAGATCGTACAAACATTTGTCCCAGGCATATTACCAAGTTTCAAAAAGGCAATTGCCGAAAAAAACATATTTAATCTAAATACTAGTATTTTACATGGAGCGACTGCCTATCTGACTGCCTTTCTACAACACAATTACTAGGCAACGCGAAACGTCTTGGTAAGACAGGTGGTCACACTTTCAAACTTCTGGCTACCCGTAATAATCATACATGGCAGGTGAATTAGTTTACTGCTGCTCACCCTCTTAACGTTTCAAGTAACATGAAACGTTCCATTACTTAAATTAAGAAATGCATTGTAATTTATTCTAGTAAACACTCAATTTGGGGCATCCATTTTAAATGACACAGTTTCCTATCAATAATTATTTTTTAATACTTAACTCAGCGACCTTGGCCCGATGGAAACTGTCGAACTGCGCATTGCTAGCACTCGAGTGGATCGTGTTCGATTAATTTGGGACATTTAGATGCTTTTGTCTCACTCGATTCATGTCACAATGTAGGCTGAATAGCAATAACTTAACAGTGCGTGGAAAAAAAAAACACCTCCAAGTTTAATTCGTGAGATAAAAATAATAATTCTAGTAGTTCCCGCAATAATTCTGCATTATACAATTAACTAGCTTTTGCCTGCGGAATCGCTCGCGTTAGGAAGTGGGGGTTTAGAAAGGGACAAAAAGCCTTTGTCAGTTTCCATCCCTTCAACTATCTCCACTTAAAAAATCAAGTCAATTCGTCGCTCCGTTTTACCGTGAAAGACGGACACACAGACACACACACTTTCCCATTTATAATATTAGTATGGATTATTGTTACTTTTATCCTCGGCTTAAGTAATTATTTTGGTGAGACAGGCTTCTTGTTTTGTTATCTTATAAGTCATTAAAAATGCATTGAGATTAGAAGTAATAGGGGTGTTGACAGATTTCCCAATTTGGTTTTATTTTATGCGTAGATAGACTAAAAAAGAATAAAAAGAAAAGAATTTCATTAAAAAAAATGGATAAGTACATTAGAGTAAATAAGAGGGCAAATTTCTCCATTTTGCCCTCTGATTTATTGTTTGCAGTCATGTGACTTTAGTTGCTATTTAAAACATTTTAGAAAAAAAATATTCATTTTAAGCCGGTTTATTAAATAAAAAAAAATATTTTAGTTATTTAAATTATACAATTAATCATTAAGATACAAGTTAACATGCATTTATGATTAGTATCAACATCCCAATACTGTGATGGTTTTTTTTTTATCTACGTATTTTTTTTTTAATTTCATAATTGGCAATTTTTGTTCCTTTAACTTTTCATGACTACTTAGCTACTACTACTAAAGTAAAACAGTAGTACTACTACTAGTCACCCGGTGTAATTACCGGCCAATTATTTATAGTGTGAACACTAACATACATACATAAACTCAAGCCTTTATCCCTTGCATTTTTGCACTTCTCAAAAGTGCAGCTAAACATATATAGTCCCCAGTAATATTTAAGCACATAATCCAAATAAATAAATCACACTATTACTTTTAAATTATTTTTATGAACCACACACGCAGTGTTATACAATGGGCGGTAAAAGAATGACTGATACTTGACAAGAGACAGAATAGGACAACGAATGTCATTGTGTGAAAGAGATGGAATTTCGTAATTAAATATCGAACACTAATAGGGAATCCCCTTTTTTTTAAAAGGGGTGGCATTGATGGCACGGTTCGAGCAGTGGCTGAGCGATTGACTGCTGCATCGCGTGTCGTGGGTTCGATTCTCGCGCGGAACAAATATTGTATGGCATACAGGTAGTTGTTCCGGGTCTGTCTGTTTGTGCATGTGAGTTTAGAAGTTTGTAAACGTAATAGAAAAAAATACCCACGTAAATTGTCCCTACGACATTATTTCTCATAAAATACAGTCTGCAGAATGTCCAAACTTTTACTACGATTATACTGAAAGAATGTAAATCCTAAAGATTTGAGAAGAGGCCCTTGCTTTTCTCTAGGACTATAATAGGCTGGTATTTTCATAGTAAGTGTTTATTATTATTTTATCAAGTAGGTCAGTAATAAAATATCCTGAGCTCGTGGCGTTTTTAAATAAAAAACAGCTGCACCGGTCGATCGAAGGTTAAGCTACGCTTGCCGAGGGCAGTCTGCGGATGGGTGACAGTTCATTACGTATAAAGACTTCACCGTGTTACAGAAAGCACGTTAAGCAGTTGGTCCCGGCTGTAGTTCAGTTAGTTAGAAGTCCAAAAGTCTGACAACCAGTCTTACTAAGGGGTATCGTGTTGCCCAGTAACTAGGTTGTGGAGGTCAGAATATGTCGCTCCATGTAAAACACTGGTATTCTAAGGCATCAATTGCATAGACTAAAAGCTGATCCCAACGTAGTTGTAAATAGCTTAGGCAGATGATATTAGGTAGGTAAGTACAAAGCCATATTTATACCAAAGTAGTTATTGATGCACTCATGCACTTCGTGAACGAATCATTCAGTCCATTTAGATGCTATTGTTCAATTCTCATTGACTATTTAATAGTCCCAATCGGTTTCGATTTATCAGTGTGGAGTTTCTTGCCCATTCTTCTCATCACAAAACTACCTTATGGAATAATTTTAGTATTTTATTTTCTAAGTTTATCTTGGACATCACTGACATCGGTGTAGGAAAACATCATGAGGAAACCTGGACTTATAATTAATGTAAGTATGAAATCGCCAACCCGTCTTGAGCAAGCGTGGTGATTAATGGGCGTGCCTTCTCTGTACAAGAAGAGGCCTTTGCCCTGCAGTAGGACAGTAACAGGCTGGTATTATTAATAATTTCATTTTAAATTAGATGTTCAAAAGAGTTGTAATTTAAATAAATGATTTGACTTTGAATTTCAGAAGCGATGTGTTCTCACAGAACAAGAATATACCATACCAGTTTCAGTTAGAAACCAGTGCATCAGCTATCTTAACTGTGTCTAGTCAAGAACTGGGTTAATTTGCCCAATCACACAGTAATTTGCGTAATATTCTGTTATTCAGAAGATTAAACAAATATCGACCATGACCGATGCCTGGAACAACTACTTGTAGGCCATACAAATATTTGTTCCACGCGGATATCGAACTCACGACACGCGGCGCAGCAGCCGATCAAGCACTGCGCTCTGTTTCTATGGTCGTTTTATTGTGGTAAATTCCAGAAGTTTCGAGAATAAAATTGAAGTTCGCATACTTAACTTTAAGGCTACAGTATGTATCTATTGGCCCACACTTGAATGAATACACTGTTATTTGAATAATACATCTGGCCTCTAAGATATTTATTATGTTCTAAAAATAGCCGTATTTTATTATAAGTGGCCAGTGTAACCGTAAAGTACGTTTAAAAAAACAACTTACAGTCTGTGTTTCATTTCTCGTTCTTTTTATTTTCTAAAGGTACACTGTTTTCACTGAATTTTGTCTATAAACTGGACTTATAATGGCTGTTTCACTACATAATAAGCATTTTACAGAGGGCATCGGGGACAGTATTAAGCTGAAACAACAATAGATAACAATCAAAATCCCTAAAGAGTTCATATTTGATTTTACACTAAAATAAGATAAGATAAACTGACACGTGTCAAACAAAAATGATCGTAAATATTTACTCATTTTAATGGTTATTATCTGTATAATATTCGTTAAAAGGAGTACCTGTGTTCCACTTTGTAGTGAAGGGACATTTATATACAACCATGAGTACAGAACATGATCCTGGACCCCAGCGTTGAAAATTTTCGTGTCTTTTCACTAAATTTTACGTCCTTTTTAAATTAAGAAGTAAATAATTCACTTTTTTCATGAAAATTCTCATTGGGTAAGTAACAAATCGTGACTTTATACAGATGTAAATTTTCTAGAAAAAAAAACGAAAAAGAAACGGATTTTTTTTTGTACTGAACCATGTACTTAGGTTGTGCGTCGATTCCCCTTCCACCCTTTATTTTTAATCGGTTCTGTTTAATCGATTTCATTCTGACTCGATGATTTATTTAAAACGGATGCTCAAAGATCGAGTCATACTATAAAGACCATTTAATTATATTATCAATAAAAGCGAATCTTTGACTCCTTTGTATGTATATTAATAAGCTGATTTTATAGCTTTGTATGCAAGTTCAATAACTTGAATACAGATAATGTGAAGATAAAAATAGGTTTATCGATATCGATAAGTGGAGATAGAAAGTACTCGATAGTGTTGTTTAAGATAACGAAGTTGTCGCTGAGTCACGGAATTGCTGACACGACATGAAGCGTTGGATTGATTGATGAATGCGTTGTTCAGACCAATATTGTGTCAATTACATAACTCTTTAACATAACATCACGCCTGTATTACCCAAAGGGTAAGCCAGAGGTGAGGTACACCTGTCATATAATGCCCATATTTTGCTATTTAATGGATAATGGGGGGCTAGCCTATTGCCATCAATCGAGCACAAATCTAGACTTCGGGCTGCTACGAAGAAATTCCTGATGGAATAATCCAATACCACGTTGTCTGACCCGGGAATCCAATCCAGAACCTCACGCTCAGCGGTAACGCTTGTGACCAACAGCAGTAGAGGCAGGCGGGGGTTAAAAAAAAACAAGAAAAAATATGTGCCAAGTACTTTAGAAAATAGTACTTGAGTAATCAGAAACCACGTGTAGATAATAAACTAAAAATCGTTGTAAACTGCTGTCAAACCATAAAGATGTACAAATATGTGATGAATCGAACTGTCGCAAGCGCAACAGAGTATTCAAACAATCAAACAATGTAGTACACAAAAGTTCAAGTACAATACTGTGTCGTACGTCACACATCACACACACACTGAGACTGTGTCGTACATTAACGTAGGAAGTATCACGTTGTGGGAACGTGTTGCCGGGCGAGGGTGTCGAAGGGAACGAGTTTTTTTTTTTGGATTTTAACTTTAAGAGAATGAAATGCCCCCCCATTCCCAAGTTTGTATGGAATTCTCATTAAAAAAATGTTTGTACTCGTACCAAGCCGGGGCGGGTCGCTAGTGTTATCATATAGTTTTGCATTCAACATGCATGCATGACTGCTGATGGACAATTAGAGCTTATACCTAATCCTCTTATCTGCACTTACGCGTATGGTTAGGTATAGATAACAGAGTAGGAATTGAGATGCATTAAGGGCCTCCGAGGGTGACGTAATGTATCGTGACTCAACTCGAAGTGGGAAGCTCTGACGCAATCAGAGACTCATTGGGTAGTCATTCCCACTACCACCCTTGCTGTTTTAATAGAGCTATTTCAATAAAGAGATCTCGTTCATAAGTAATAACAGCTGTTTTTGCTTAGCCACGAGCTGCACGGTTCGATCTTTATGCTGCGTCCACACTGATGCAATGTAACGTGAAAGGTGCATTTCATCAGAGTGGACGCAGCGCGCACACGAACTGAACATGTAACTACTCGCTTCTGTTTCCAACGTAGCGAATGTAGCGTCAGTCTGCTGAGAACACGAGAAGAGAATGGAGTTATTGAACTTCATTCTCGTGTCCACACTGGCGTTCTGAGCACACTGCACGCCATTTTATGTCCTTTCGTAAAACCTACAAATCACAGACCGTGTAGAGCGCGGCTTGAAATTCTCGACATGTAATGTAGAAATAACGCGCGAAGGAGTCCAGACTATAAGAATTTGATATAAAATCAAAATCCAAATTCATTTATTCAAATTATGCTGCGAATCAGCACTTTTTGAACGTCAAAACGTGTACATAAGACAATCCCCCAAAACGCCCACCCTTCACAAAGTGTGTTACATAGCATGATACGTTGCACTAATGTGTACGGGAAATTTCTACATTTCATGATACGTTGCGTAAGTCTGTACACAGCATTAGGGTTAAGCAACGATTGCTAAGGTAGGGTCGTATATTGGTGACCATCCATTACAAAGCAAAACCGCTCCGCACTTCCGAGCACGTTAAGCCGTAGATCCAGCCTGTCATTTGTAGATCTTTGAAAGCCGTTACGTTACCCGTAAACCAAGTCCTGGTTTACGGGTACCCTTCTCTTGACTATGTTGGGTTCAGCATCCAGTCTAATAGCATGTAACTGACAACCTGTATTTTACATGGTGCCCATGAACCCAGTTACTGGGTAATACGATACCCTTTGGTAAAACTTAAGTACGTTTGCTGGTTAGTCTTATCATTATATCAAAAAGAGACTTAAATAATATGCCTTAAGGCATACATATGTACGGTTACATACGTACATAAATTATATCTTGTTAAGGTAATAAATTATGCTTTATCTTATTAATTACCGTTAATTACCGACACAAGCTCAAGATAATCGTTTCAGTGAATAAGTAGCCTGTTCGGTTTAAATCCGAGCTTCAGTGGGGTGACTGTGCCCGACCTTAGCTGAGAAAAATAATATCTGTATTAACGATTTGTGACCTTTGGCTCGTGAGTAATAAACGGATTTTGAGAAGAATGTGGTGTTTGTCGTTCCCGGTTTGAATGTTTTTATCTTAGGGAGCTGTGTTTAAACGCCTTCAATTTTTATTTGCATTTAGTCATCCAATATCTGCTAACCATGAGGTCCTAGGTTTGATTCCTTAGTCAGGCAGTGTTAATGGGTTCGACAATATGGAATTTGGAAGCAGCAGCCCGGAGTCTAGTTTTGTGCCTGGTTGATGTTACTAGGCTCGGCCTGTTTTACATAGGACTTAAGCACGATTGGCGAAATGTGGGTGACCTATAGGTCTGCCTAACCCTTTGGGAAATACAGACGTGATGTTATGCCTAACCGATATATTTCCCTTTACAGTCTTTATGCCACAAATCAATGCCAACGGTGATCTTCGCAGCCATGTGTCTGATATCCAGTACCCTCGTTCTAATGCTACCAGAGACCAGTAACATGAGGTTACCAGAAACGATAGAGGAGGCAGAGACTTATTAAATGAAACAAAACAAGTGAAATGTGTGGTACCATAGGTACACCACTGCCCAAACCTTTAGGGCCTAAGACGTGCTGTTACGTTAACACCCAGATTCTATTCCAACATTTGCCTTTTCAGTAGTAAAACTTATAAAGCAGAGACAATGCTCTAGTTTCGTTTCCGATCTTCAATTTTTTCCTGTTCGATTGTTCTCATAGACTAAATAAATCATTTTGAAATACTTCGCAAGCATTCAGGGTAAGTCTGACAGTTAATAACTTTATTTTCCTCTTCAGTAACAAATGAAGGTTAAAATTGTCAGTTACCTGTTTTTCTATAAGTACTTGTAATGTAATGATAAACATTCCATCGATGAGTATTGATACTTAGGTGGTCACTAAGAATCACTAGTTAAGACTTCGGGTTTATAGTTAAACAACCAAATTATCGGTAATTACACAATAACCCAAGAGTGACGTCCAGTCGCCACCCGGACTGGAACCGGACTCCCTCACCGCGTCACTCTTGCCTTGAGTGATACATTTATTAGTATACCACAAATACTATCCTAATGTTTACTTTTGCAAAGTTTAATATTTGACGACACGGTTGGCGCGGTGGTTGAGCCATCGGCTGCTGCGCCGCGTGTTGTGGGTTCGATCCCCACACGGAACAAATATTTGTATGGCCTACAGGTAGTTGTTTCGGGTCTGGCTGTTTGTGTATGTGAGTTTAAATGTTTGTAAACGCACCCACGATACAGGAGAAATTCCTAGTGTGGGGCAACGTTTTTTTTTAAAAAAAAAAAAAAAAAAAAAAAAAAAAAAAAAAAAAAAAAAAAAAAAAAAAAAAAAAAAAATATCTTGATAATCTTACTGACACTTTATGACGCCTTCATTAATAGCTACAATTGATATTATTGTAACGTAGTAGTAATTAGAGAAAGTGACAAGCGTCATACTAAATAGTATCTATACATCAATGCGTCAAAGCGTTGTAATAAACAGGGTTAGAAATACATATATGTATTTATATTACTTATTTAAAACGTTGCCTCACACTTGAAATTTAACCTGTATCGTGGGTGCGTTTACAAACATTTAAACTCACTTACACAAACATCATCATTTGGGAAACGAACACGAAAGGTAGGTTTCCTGTCTAACCAGTTGCAGCTGAATACCAATATTTTACATGAAGCGACTGCCAATCTGACCAAAACAACCCGTGATTGGGTAACACGGTACCCCTTGGTGAGACGGGTTGCCAGACTCTCGGGCTTTTGGCTACCCATAACAACTGTCAGAGATCTACGCCGTTCGGCAGCCGGGCCCAACGGCTTAACGTTCTTTCCAAGGTACAGATGCGTCTCGATATGTAATGAATGGTCACTATTCACAGACTGACCTTGGCAAGCTGAACCTTCGATCGACCTGTGAGCCTGTTTTATTTAACCAAGAGTCCGGATTCCGAAATATCTACAAAAAACATCTGCTAATGTGTAAATGTTGCATTTTGTATGAAAAAGTGTGAAACTGTTGATATTGTTTTGTTAATTCAGGGCTAGTCTCCTAGTAGAAGTACGTCATACGTATTTACACCCATTAGTAGGTATTAGTGTCTTACAAATAACTCAGTTTATTAAAGTTTAAGTAAAAAGTATTTTATCCAAACTAAAAACGGCAAACATAGGGTAGGACCGCCTCAAGCTTAATGGAGTGACGATCTTTGCAGTGTGGTTGAGATCTAAATGACAGAGATTCGAGTTAAATGGCGTGCTATTGAAGTGGCCCATGTCCAGTAGTGGACTGTTATGGAAGATGAAAAAAGACTTTGACACACAAAATAAGGTGAATTAAACTAATAAACAGGTTCTATACACAAGCAGAAGGTTATTTTCCTTTCGAAATTATGAAGGAATTCTTGTAAACTTCGTATTTACGCAGTTAACAACTTGAAGACTTATTAATGTTTTATTTGCCTACTCCGAGTAAAGTCTGGATAGAGTTCCGATTTGTGTTTGCATAAATCTCGTCTTATTTATTATTTGTTTGTTTATCTATGCTGAGCGGAATTAAATATAATGTGTTTGTAACTGTAAGCTATCGGTTCATCATCATCCTCCTGCCCTTATCCCGATGTATTTGGGGTCGGCGCAGCATGTTCTCTTCTTCCATACATCTCTATTTGCCGTCATATCAAGAATCACCTCTTTTCTAGCCATATCATATTTCACACAATCCATCTATCTTTTCTTTGGTCTCCCTCTACTCTTGTAACCCTGCACATTCATACTCAAAACTTTTCTCGCAACATGGTCCTCATTCTTTCGCATCACATGCCCATTCCGTGACAACCGATTTTCACACTATTTCTCTTTCACGGGCGCCACTTTCAGACTTCCTCTTACACACACATTACATACTCATTTCTTATTCTATCGCAGCGCATAGTGTTAGTAAAGTGTAAACTCGTAAATAAGCAATCTTCGAAGAGTGCTGTGTTTTTCGTCTAATGTATTTTGTGCATTACCTTTGATGCGTTTGACGTACAAAACATTATTCGTAGATAAACTAACGACTGACGTGTTTTGTTTTGACCTTCACCTTGACTTTGTGGATTTCGCTGTTGCCGAGGCTCTTTTAGACTGATTTTATATCAGTGCCCACCGTTAAAATCGTCTGTACATTTATCATCATGCCTGAAATGAACTATTTTTGTGTAGAATGTAAAAAAATCAAAACCAAGAAATCAAATTGGACAAACGAAGGTTTTATGTGGGCTAGTGTCAAGTCTAAGTCTAGTCAAGGGATAATTTCACCAATGAAACCTAACGCGACCATGATGTCATCTACACCACGTTCAAGAACTGTTAGTGTCATCATTCCTGCGGAATAACGATATTGACAGCTTTTGAATGAGGTTTGGATATTCTGATCACGTTCAATGTCATTGGTGAAATTCACTCATAGGGGGTCAAAGGTGACACCGATTGGCCGTTACTTCTTCTCACATAAATCAGAAAGAATAAACGACCTTCTTTCCTGCCCATCATTCAGAGAAATCTACTCCTTCCAGCACGCGTAGCATGACCAATTCTGTATCTATTCTGCCAAGAGTAGACAAAGTTCTTTCTCGCCAATTTAACATCTCTTCTACCCGAGCACGGAGCGCCCCGTAGACTATAGTGAATTGAATACTTTCGTCTCTTCAATTTTAACATCGCCATGCTTAAGGCGGCAGAAAACCTTCAACAATCTGTCATGTTGTCTATTCTTCCGTCGACAAAACCCGTTTCTATGGTGGTACTTTACCAGACAAACAACCGAACTGTCCGCAGTGTTCAGGTAGATAGATACTGGTCGGATCAAATTTTCGAGGTTGAACATAAAAAGAAGAAAAGAAAAGAGAAGTAGAGTAAATTTTGTCAATGACACTAAACGCGATCAGCATTATCTACACTGCGTTCAAGAACTGTCAGTGTCATTATTGTTGTGAAATATTGACATTGACATCTCTTAACAGCGGTTTATTTGTGATGATTGTTCTTAGTTTCATTGGTGAAATTAGTTATTACCAAATCATGTGGTGGTTAAATATCTAGTCAGCAAGATTGTTTGCGGGACTTAATGCCTCTAAACCGTGGGTACAAACATTCAGAGTGACTTTTAATTCATTGGCAGTCTTTCTACAAATCGATCTACAAAGAATGTATTAAGTATATCAGTCATCTAGTACCTATAACACAAGCTCTGCTTAGCTTGGGGCTAGACGATGCTGTGTGGATTGTCCACTATGGGCTCAACCCGGAAATCATGACAAAAAAATTGCCGTTTTGTACATTTTGCCGTGTTCTGCGGACATAAATATTGAGCAGCTCTTTTTCATATTTCTGAGTTCTTTTGTGGTACTTTCGCTTCCTAAAATATCACCATTTAATTCAAATTCATTTCGTATAAATTATTATATGTTCTCTTAATAAGGTATTGTTCTACTAACACTATTCGTCAGTTTTATCAATTGTAATTAGCCTTATCATTTAATCATTAATTAATAACTCGTGTAATACCAGTCTTTACACATTACCTCTGCTTAGAATATAGATCACAAGGCTTAGTACCCATTTATGATTAGATAAAGCTATCTTGTCATTAGATTGTACTTGTAAAGATTTATTAATATTTTTACCAATGGAAGGTAAATTAGAAACAAAAATAGAATCTTGTCTGTTATATTCATAGACAAACACAAATAGGCTGACCGTTCCCCACACAGTTGTGTCATAAATACGGGAAAGAAAGTGTAAGAGAGACAAGGATAACGTGCGGGCAATAGTTGTCTATCAAATCAAAGTTCGGGTAAAAAAGGTATCGGCCGCACGGTCGCTTTGTCTCTTTCTACAGAGTAGTAAATTTATTGAGGGTATTGGTCAGTCCATTAATCTTTCTCTATCTTTATATTACTTTTTCATCATCTTTTTCTTGTCACAATTGGATTCTGCGCAGTGTTTGTTCACCGTCATCTTTGTCTTTACTTCCTTTCAAACCACAACTCATAATCCATTCATCTTCTCAATGGTTTGCCTCTTTACTTGTATCCATTCATAGTTTTTTGTTCAATCTTAACTCCCACTCTTACTTCCTACGCGTCACAGTGTATGTCGCAGACAAATTGTGGACGTACGGAATAACGTTGTACAAAATGAAGCTGTTTTGCATGACGTTCAGCAGGAATGTATGGAGGCTGAATGAACGTCCGCTCATGCTCCGCTTTTCATAGCTGATCAAAAGTTTAGCTGGTCACATTTCGAACCTAACCTAACCCAATTGATCGACCTGTCAAAATCCTGTTCCTGCGACCACTTTCGATATAGCGCTTGCCACTCGCTGCCACGGCACCACTTGCTCCGCTCGCTCGGCTTTCGCGTGGTTGATCACAGCTAACCCAACCTAACCCTAGGGTGGGTGTAAAAATCTAGTTCTCTACTGCGAACAGCTTAAATGATTGATGACATGCCTATTGAACGTTCATTCGCCATAACACAAAATGGCTCCATTTTATCAAACAAAGAATTCTAAATTTTGAGTTTGACATTTATACTCCAGTTACTCTTTCGATGTTAAACATAGCATGCTTATTAGTTCCCACGTCAAATCTAGGGAAACTACAATTTTGTACGTAAACAAAGACTATGCTTCCGTTTCGAATTGGTCAGCCAAGAGTGCAGAATGGCAACATTGATTGTAAAGAAAATGTTTTTTGGTGGAGGGTCGTACAGATCAAAAACGTCTTCAATTCTTTTTTATCTATTCGTCGGTAGGTACAAAATATGATAAAGAAACTAGAAATATTGCGGTCTTACATATAGCGTGATAGTACAAAATATATCTCGCGGTCGTTCACATTATAATATTTAAATGATATTCTTCCATTGCTACTCGAGGTTGTATTAATTTTACTAATATATTCGCAGTATTTGCATCCATTATTTAAAAAAATATTTTGCAATGCCGATACGCGTATTTTCTGTTGATAGCTTTTGTGTTATTTCGAAATGAACATTATTTTGGACTTTCCATTAATTTATAATAGAGTTTTTAATATTTACAGATATGTATAATGATGGGCTGATGGATTATTTTACAAGGTATTGTAATTTTCAAAAGCGTACACGAAATCTCATATTACGATCAGAATGAAATATTGTAGATGTTTTTTTTTCAATATGGCCGCGTATAAAACTTGTTTCAAAGCCCGAGTATACTTTTTATTTTGATACTTTTTATTTTTTTAAACACTAATAATTAGTAGTGAAGATAACAGTTAAAATTTTACTCTCCAATATTTTTTTTTATTAAAATCTTACCAGTGCACGAAGTTGTGCTTATATGACTTTTTATTGAGAAAGTACATTTATGTACTTTCTTAGTTTATCTTGGACATCACTGACATCGGTGAAGGAAAACATCGTGAGGAAACCTAGACTTAAATATAAGTCTGAAATCGCCAACCAACGTCTTGAGCAAGCGTGGTGATTAATACTCGTACCTTCTCTGTATGAGAAGAGGCCTTTGCCTACTTACTTGCCTACTGTCTCACAGGGACGTTACAGGCTGGTATTATTATTATTATTATCTACCAGTAAAAATAAAAAGATAGCTTACATGTTGAGTTCAAGTGTAAAGATATTAAACCCGCTCTAGAATTTTTCTTAGAAATCCGCCTTTGTTTGTTGACATTTAGAGCGAAGTTGTCCACTAACGTCATAGCAATATACTTTATGGTTTTAAAATGAAACCAATCGAGAAAGTGGAAGTCTTATTAATTAATTAAGTTCTTCAGTTTTATAGCACACTCTAAACATTCCACAGTTTCTTCACTCTCCAATGAACACAGCTATAAAGTAATATTGAGTATTTCATAAACACAGCATAACTTTCTGAGACATTATAGTAAAGTTCTTATTGTAAGCATTAAGAATGGGCCCTTTTTACTAAATACAGCGCACAATATTGAGGGGACCCCAGGTAATCCCTTGTGGAATGAACGGAGCAGGTAAGGTCCCATCGAATTTCATCAGCGGCTTAAAAGAAGGGGCTGTCTTAATCGGGTGTACATAGCCGTGATTTTAGAGATCAATAAAAATGAGTCATATGGTTTGATGAGATAAGATGACAATGTTGACGTTGAAAGAGAAATTAAACTCAATGAAGGATAGACCAAGTGATCGTAAAGTTTCTTATTTATAGATCAAAACAGAGACACTTTTAGTGAGACATAATTGCTCAATCTACTCTATCAAATGTCCATTAATTCGACCGGGTTAATATATACGGTTAGGAAGGTCATATGGATCATCACGTTAAGATTTGCTTCACTTTGTGAAACAGTATAATCTTAAAATTCCGTTGCCACCATTATCATAATTAATGCTTTGAAATTGCTTTTATTATCTACGTCAGTACTGCTCTTTCTCATCACAATGTATCCACATGTTCGACAAATTATTATTATCACGTCCGGAATAAAACACGGCTTGTTCAAACTTACTCAATATGTTGAAACAAATAGTTGAAGTTATGACGGAACTATGTGCGACAGTGTTTTTTACTTACCCATAAAACTAAGCTTAAGCATAATTTCTGAGGAAGTCTTTAAGTACTAAACTGTAGGCAACAAAGTAAAATTTGTAGGTACCAATACGATACATGTGTGTCAAAATTATCATCGTTATCAAACTACCAGCAACGATGTAACAGCTGTTTCAAAGCCCAAACCACAAAGTAGCTAGTACCTACACAGATACAAAAGACCCACAGCTGACAATGGACAATAACAAGCCGACATTGATGCCGAGCGAAACAAAAATATTGCTGCAACATTACACGTACAAACTGCGCCCGGACTGTTCTAGATTGTTCTGTCCTTATTTACACCATTGATATTGAGATACCTTACGAGTTATAACAGAAGGCGATTGAAAGGAGCACCAGTGACGGTAGACTATAATGGTAATAGTTTGTTTTGGTATGGGTATGAGCAATAATATTCGAACGACAAAGAGAAAGGAGACTGACAAAGATAAAACACATGTGACTTAAAAGATGTAAGATGAAGTCGAGAGGGAGATTAAAAGTGTATGAATGGCTGGCGTTAGCGATGATTAAAAAAAAAAGGACACTGATAACAAGACTGGCTGAAGAGAATAGAAGAGAATAACAGTTATTACGTTGGCCCAAACAAAATGGGACCAGGCAGGAGAAGAATAGTTTATCAATAATATATCACAGGTAGCAGTGCGTTCTCTTAGTGACAAATCTTAGTGCTCAGAGCAGATTGATCTATAAAAATACTATCGTCCTCTTTGACTGCATTGACATTCGTTCCTTATCAAAAACCAAATATTGTGAATCACTTAACAGTATGATTAAGGTTGCAAAAATAATCTTCTTATTTATACATTCACTGTGCTTGTTTAAATTATCTGTTCTTGACTTTATTGAGCACAGTAGTGTTTTCACCAAATAAATATTTGTATTCACTGGATTTGTATATGTTTTCTTTAACTTTCAACCAAGTCTTTTTACAAGGCTTTTTTACGTTTTCCTTTGAATTTGCATTTTCGTCAAACGTTTATTCGACAAGATTGAGGAGGTTCTCAAGACGACGCGTATTTTTATTTTACGTATCATTCGAATTCTGGGTTGTACGATAGAATTGTGTCAAATCAAACCAAAGGTTTAGATGCTCCTACAAATGATAAAACTGTGTTAATGGTATTCAGATCAATTTACCTGTTGAATACTTCTCGAAATCTTTAGATTAACATAAGACCTTCATCAATTGGTTCAGTTCAAACGTATTTATCGTGTACATAACAAATAATAATTTTAACTGACCGAATGCAAACGTTGAATATTTATTTTAACGGTCATTTGGTTTGCATGATTAAAATAATGAGCCTTCATACATTTATGTCTGCGTTGATTCTAATAACGATACACGGGTTCCGAATAATTTACAAAATTGACTCGAATAAAAATCGATTTCAATTGGTCGTTTTGTCAATAGCAAGATCAATGTTAAGGCTGTTTTATTAAGAACCCAATTGTGCCCAATATCTTGACGGAACATGGACTCATATCTGATTGTTTTGACAAGTCTCCTATCTTTTCACGTATCAAGACGAGATTATCGATCGTATCGATTGGAATTCCGATCGGATGCAGTGGAATTTAAAATAAGATTGTAACTATATATATTTTTAGCAAACTAAGGCCAATGTATTACCATTGTAGGATTATCTTCCCTGACGACAGTGAATCACGAAGTTATTTTTATAACAGCTGCTAACGGTATAACTGCTGCTTCTAACTGAACGTCTGTGTTAAAATAATTACCCTTAAATATCTGAGTAACAAAGTAGTGCTATAATCATACCTTTAATCTTAGACCCTTGTACATTTTACAGTTCCATAAAAAGCAAGAAAGTAACCTTGCTATTTAAAATTAAACGTGTTCAGAAGTTTTGGAGTGGTATTACTCTACAATTTTGTTGCAAGAACAACGTTTTGTAATGTTTTTCGAAATATTTTCGTCCATTTTCGGTTGGTTATGAAATATCACTTTTATATCATCATGTACATCTTCGTCTTTTTTATTCAACGAGCTTTGTAATTTTATGCTAAAGGAAAGAAAGAAAAATGCTTATTCGCCGCGGAAGACATATATGCGTATGTAGAAAAATAATAACTTAGTACTTACAATTTCTAATGTTAATACGTATATTTTAGCATTTAGTCAGTTTTTGGTCCCAGTAACTCTACTAGCACGATAAAGCCGTTAGTTACGGCTATTCAAATCACAACTGAACTCCGAGCGTGTTTGTATTGTAAGACGTGTCAGGTAATTTTTAACAAAAGATATGATGATGAGACTCGCTACCCAAGACGATGAAGTTTCGTTACGCAACAAAACAATATTTCAAAATGCTTTTGTATTAATAAAATATAAGATACAGTCTGAATATTACAGTTCCTTGAGAAATTAAATTAATAAAAAAATTAAATAATTAAAAATACAGTTCGATTTGTGCCACAGGAGTGAGTGACAGATATCGGTACAATTGTATGAAGAAGCACAAAAGACTCACACTTTTAGATATTTAAAATTATTTCAAAATATTACAGCGTTAAAACAGAATATCGCTGTCGGTTAAAAATAATCGTATATTACGACACGGTTACGTGGAATGTGTAATTCAATTTAGTTCAAACATATGAATGAAAAAAAAAAACACTTGGATGTAAAAGGAATGAATTTTAAAAATAGACACAAAATTTTGAACTCGGTATCGACTAAAAATAATCGATTCCATCGAGCCGTACTAAATTAAGGTACACCGCCAACACTACTCTGATTTCACATTCGATTTTTGAAAAAATTTAAAAAGTATTTCTTACCGAGAAACGTTTAAATTGTACACCATGACCCAATTCACAGAACACCACGTTGGAATGTGCAGTTTATAACCTTAAACCAATCACGAGATCACTTGGAAATGCACCTGTTTTGTATACGATATTGAAGAATGAAGTTTAAAAAGCAGCTGTAGTTAAATTGACACGGATTTTTGTACGATATTTGGGTAAGAATGGCCGGCCGGCGAAGCGTGCGCGTCCGACTGAGGCGAAACGTCTCGCGGGCCCGACACTGCATTGGTTCCGAGCGAGTTGGCTCGTCACACAAACGTCATTTTATCGCGCGACGCGCTTACGCCGCTTTCCTTTCCAATCGTTGGTATCGCTTGCACGTGCTCCATGTCTGTTTATTTTAACGGCTTATTTACGTATTCTGTTGTGCGAGCCGCATCGGATAGCAAATTTCAAGAAATCCAATTGTTCTGTTTCAGATTGTTGATGTGTTGGTCGATATACAATGTGCGCTTAATGTTTAATGCATTTTAACATAATCTCATCGTGTTGTGCAGCGATGAGAAAAATACCACAAGTGCTTATAACTACATTAGTATCGATTCGCTATCTAAATGAATGAGTGACGATGACCCCATTAGATATTTTTTTTAGGCGACTCGATAGCGTGATTGTCGCGTGATCGTGTGTGTACGAAAAAAAACGTGCGTCGAAAACGTTCAAGCAATTATGGTTTTTAGCACTTTATTTTAGGGTGTAGAACACTATAAATTACCAAAACAGCTGTTAATGAGCCCGAAGGAAGTTAGTTGTATTGAGTCGTGGCGTGACGTACAGCAGGCCACACGTCCGAGGTAACACTGACCTTGAGCAGGCCTAGCGTAGCACTAAGTTTCAATAGAATGATAGGCCGGCTTATACTGGTATGGTTACCACTGACGTGCAACCTCCCGTACTCATATTTTGTATGAAAACACGCAAAAGTGTTGAAGAAGTGTCAAATACTTATTAAAAATAATAATTACTTTTAATTGAACATTCCTAATAGTATGTGGCACATTCTTGAATTCATAATTTCTCGCGCCGTTATAAAAAAGAACAACTACATGAAGTTGTCAGACCACATGTGGCTGATATTCCTTTTGTACTACTTCTGGGTTATTCCTGTTTAATGATAAATTATATGTAGGTATATCTGTAAATCATTTTTTAAACAAACACTTTTACACGTCAAACAGATCATCATCCTCCTGCCTTTATCCCAATTTATTTGGCGTAGGCGCAGCAACTTTTCTTCTTCCATACTATTTGCCGTCATCTCGAGGCGGCACAATATCATGGTCAGATTGTGAGGACCACGCAGATTCATGTCTGAGATGGTCTACTGAGAAAAGAACCACACAGATATGAATGGACTTACCCGGTCAGTGCATACAATTATAAGTTATCGTGTAGCTTAATTCAGTTTATTCTGTAAAGATAAATTAATTACAATGTACACATGTCAATAGTCATCTATATTTTATACCTACAAATTAAAATACGGTTGGTTTTTCCTGCTTTTATCAAGTATTGATAACAGATTTAAATAACGAATGGTGCTAAAAAAAACAAAACTTACCTAACTTTTTAGATTTAAAATGCGTGTGTTAACAACTCCTTTGACGACTTTGAGCTATCAAAGTCGTTGTAATGACTAATCGAGGTATTAAGTTCTGGCTGGACAGGTCTAATCTGTGTGGTACTTTCCTCAAAAGACCATCTCAGACTATTCTGCATGGTCCTCTAAAATCAATCAGACCAAGATTCTGTCTCAACTTTAAGAGAGACGTGAGAAAGTAGTCTACTTGGAAACAGTGACCTACTAATTTCATGACGTGTAAAAGTGTTTTTTAAAACCTATTTACAGAATTTATCATCATTAAAAGGCAGTTGTTTTAAATTTCCGAATTTTTTTCGAGTATTCTGTAATTAATGTGCATGTCTTATTTATGTATGTCTAATTTACTCTTAAGATCTCATGTAAAATGTACCAAAAATTACACCAATAAACGAACTTTAGAATTTTGAATGTCATCGTCGCCAAGAATAAATGTTGATGACCAAAAGTGTTTGTGTTTAGTCGATTTACAAAATAAACCTCGTTTATAATCTGAGTTTACACTACACCCGCATAGTCCCATACTTGTTTTTCTTTTTCTTTTTATATTAAATAATAATTATATAATACCAGCCTGTTACTGTCCCACAGCAGGACAAAGGCCTCTTTTAATACACAGATGGCACGAACATTAATCACCACGCTTGCTCAAGGCGGGTTGGTGATTTCAGACTTATATTGACTATAAGTTAAGGTTTCTTCTTGATCTTTACCATCACCGATGTCAGTGATATGTCATGTACTTTCGAAAGTACTCGTACATATGAATAGAAAAATTCACACAGGTTTTATACATATTTGATTTTGGTATCACAAAGTATTGGTTTAGCTTTACATTATCTATCTATGAATTGTTCTACCTACTAGTATGAATTTGTTCCGATTATTCACTTCGTCGATTTCACCAAACATGTCTGCAAATCCACATCGTAAAACCTTTATGGAACAAATTCGTTCACTTCAAGTTTCAACCTACCTAAGTACTACAGACCCATTGCGTTTATGTGAACTTTCTCGAATCTGTCCCTCCATATAAGGTTAAGAGCTATAAGAAATGGCGTCTTGATTATGGCTGGGTATGTCTAGACAAGGTTCACAAGTGAGGCTGGTAGACGCACAGAAACATTTGAGATGACTCATCTGTATACTATTGATAGTATGTTCTTTATCAGTTTGCTAAGCGAAGTCATTGACCTATAAAATTAGAGGATTTTACGCTCAGAAGAAACAGTATATTCAAGATGTATTCTCGTATCTTCTTCAGAATACTAAAACTTTTGCAATTTAAACAAATGACTATCTGAGCTACCTATCTGAAGTTTTTACGAGTATGTTGAATGGTTTTCTTAATATCATCCACTTCCGAAGAGTAATTAACACAATAACTAAGTGGGATTTATCCGAAAACATATTTCTGTATTCATTACGTCTGAGTCTTAATTATAAGGATAAAAAACTTTAATTTTAAACCGTGGTGCTACGCAATTGGGCCTAACCCAGTTGTAAACGTCCCTTTGTGCCTATTGGCCTAGCTCTGTTTTGCTTGATATGGAGGGAAGTGGAAATAATGTATTTTTCTAACTCCTCCGCTGTTCTTTGCTGATTCATTTCGTTGCGGGATCCAAGGCAGTTGAATCGTTTCTCCAGGACTCGTCGGGCTTCATTGTTTCGACGCTTTTCTGGTGGTCGCCTGATTCTATAAATACGGGTTTTCAGCTGCATCCGGGTAGACTGGAAGCCGACCCCAACATGGTTGGGAAAAGGCAGTCGAATGATGATGATGAGTACATGTTCCAAAAATTATGCTCTGTGGTTCAGATTCGAAAAAATCTTTCGTTTTTAGTCTACATCCTCTTAGTAACATGATTAGCAGCATACGTTATCATTCCTTCACCTTTTAGCCTTTATAATACTTTAACTCGGTTTCATATATTACAGAGCATCATTTAACACATATTTTTAATTAAATTTTATAGGAATAATGTTTATTTATTGAAAAGAGTATGCTTAGACGATTCGGTCATGTTAAGATGATGAATGAAAGACTACTAACAAAAGAAACATAAGGTAGTAAGCGGAAACGCCGGTAGGGAACGCCCTAGAACGACAAACACTGACCTTATTGGTGATGATTTTTAAAAAGGTCAGTACTCGTAACCGGCGTGCGTGAACGCAAGGGAAGCAAAAGGAGGACGTAAGGATCGTAACAGGTGGCGTTCTGTAGTTTCTACCTACCCCCATGCGTAAAAGGCGTGACTTTATGTATGTTTGTCTATTGTGAAGTAATATAGCACCCTATACGCCATCGTGTATTTTTTTAAACGAACGTCACCTAATTACCATTTACCCATCAGTACTACATACCTAAGTAAAGCCGTGTACATACAGAATGATTGTGTGTGGTAGATGCCCTTGTTTCGGTAAATAGATTATCTATTCAAGTGATCCATGATGTGAAGGTTACCAATGTCTTTGAAAGAGTCTATTTACAATGTCAGTGGGTACTTTACTAGTACTATTGTTCATTTATTTTCTTTGGCTTCTGCTTGTTCTTGTCCTGCGTTTCTTGGGGGTCGATGTTATATGTTCTTCTTTTCCAATTTCATAAGTTATCCTTTTCCTGCAATAGTCACCTTATAACTCCCTCCTGTTTTGCTTAGATGCGTCCAGACAGTGCCAGGACCACGAATTTGCAGCGCATTCTCCAGACCGCTGTCCAGACAGCTCGAGTTGTTTGGAGTCTGGACTTGCCTTTTAGTCAAATAGATACATATATGCATCACAATCATTTGATGGTCGAAGGTCTAGTTGATGACCAGTGATAGCATAAGAGAATTATTAGAAAATCAAGAAGAGTTTATATGCCGATAAAGGTGCTAGTTTTTTTTTTCATCACACTAAAATGCTGGTACTCAACGTCTCAAATTATTCGCAATCAGACCTAAACAAAACATTATTCACACTCATAAAACAATGATCGATATTATGTGGCTTATGAACAGTCTTAATAACCCCTCCCGACCCTTTGCTAGAGCCAGCCCGCGAAGCTGAGCCGATTAATGTTTAAAATGTCCCTAAATAATGGAACAATCAGATCCAGCCTGTCCCTTGCTGTCCTCTTCAGCGACGTCCTAAGCCGAGGTTCGTACCCCGCAGGGGGTGCCCTTAGCGATAGTCGCTTAGCTTATAAGTTTGTATGCCTGGCTGGAGGCCTTAATTTTAACTAAGCCCCACAGGAAAGTTCGGTTGAGCAGTAAATATCCCTGAAGGATAAACTGCGAGATGCCCATTACAAAAAAAAAAAGTCTTAATAACTTTTCGTAACTTAGATAACATTATTATTGTGGTCCATTGTCTAGAGGCCCTTCAAATACATGGGCCCTTGATCATGTGTCTATTTTTAGACGGCCAGTCATTGTTATACCAACTGTTGGTTCTGTTGTGTGTTTCCCATTGTTATATTTATTGTATTTAGCTGGATTGACTTGTTGTTACGATAGTCGATAGAAGTCAGTGGGATATTCTCTTTTAGAATAATTGGTTCAATTATGTTAAGATTAGAAGCTCCATTGGACAAATAAATAATTTCTGTACAATACTGTCATTTAATAATAGATTTAGTATGTATGACAAATCTATACTAATGTAATAAAGCTGAAGATATTTTTTGTTTGAAACATGATTTGCAATCGTTGTGCTTTTGAAGGCCCAATTCTTGAGGAAGGTTATAGACAATTTAACACCAAGCTACGACTCTAAGGAGTGGGTGTAACTGCGGAGCACACCTGCTTTATAATCCTAAAAATACCATTTGAAGAATGGCAAAATGTTGAAACGTGTTTTTTCTGGCCTTCTGACTAGACTTTTAGTTCAAATAGATAAATATAAATATTGTCTATAGGTAAGAAAGAAAGAAAAAATATACATTTATTTAGCACAGGCACACTGCAATAAATAATAATAATACTATAATTACACGCTAAAAATAACATTATTACAAAAGGCCCAGTTTAAGAGTAATAACATAGTGTTCAGACGCTAGTTTTTAACTGGACCTGAGGTCGTGAGGTCATTTTCATTATCGCTTTGTTGGTAACCAAGCACTGAATAGGGAGTTCGGGTCTGTTGAATCGTCATATTTTACGTTGAAATATTTAACGTTCTTAGTTACAGTAGTCACAAATTAACACTACGTTTTGCTCATTTTTTTCTGTAAAGATGGCAAAGGCAGTCTTAATACAGGACATTTAAGAGAGAAAATATGAATTATTAATTCATATCTCATCATCTGCGATCCGCTTCACATGAATTCGCCAGGTAGTCGTGGCCAATATTCGCCTTTGTTAACGACCAGAACTGGTTTGATGCTAAATAGCGCCTGTTAATATTCTATTAGCGGATAGTTGTGTAAATGTACCCTGTTTATTTTTCCATAGCAATTTGTTGTGTTTCCTCTGAGCGTTGAATAAATATCTCATGTAGGCGTTGTTACTGCAAAAAAATCTTTTGTTACGTCAAAGCAAGCTATTGGTGGATCTAGTGGGGAAATACCTGAGTGTAGGCATTCCAGTAAGCACGCTTTGTAATCCCGTTCAGTTGGTTTAGAATACACAAATGAAATTAGTCTCTGATTTGAAACAGATTTCAAATGCCTGATTGATTTTGACGAACGTAATACATATTACAGATTGGCCTTCTATTCTAATATTTTGATTAAGGTGATACGGCTATGAAATACAGGCTATACTTATGACTATTTTTTTATGCCTGCAAGTACAAAAAGGTTTTGTAGTCTTTCACAAAAGGCGTTTATGGTTATTCATTTATTTTAACGACTAGTTCGTTTTTTTTCTAATTTCCAACACTTAGTGTGATAGACCACCATCTCTAAATAGGTACCAACCCATTTTGGGTATAGTTACTTCGTCTGAACACACAATTATTTGATTAATGTATATCTACAAAATTTTGTATAGTAAAGACTATTTTGCAGAGTAAGTGTGGAGTTTCTATAATTATTATAGTCAGCACCGTCGGATTGCAATATTTTGCTATAAAAATAATTATAGGCACTCGTGAGTATTTTTGTTCTTGATAGTGAAGCTTGGTAAAACCGCAGAAAAGCAGGACTAAGTTCAGTTTTGAGAAGAAAAAATATAAGGTGTACTAATTTTATTCTTTGTTTCCTCCTTTCTTTCTTCATGCCTGCCAAATTTATAACGACATCTCAATGAATCTCATTTTGATTTGAATGTAGGCTCAAGGACAGCGGTAATTCGATTTTTGTTTATTGTTATAAGTACATATATGGTGCAGCTGTCGCATTAGGATAAAGCCTGTAAATATATATGGATGTAAATAAATAAGATTTACGGTAAATTTTACCATTGGTGTATTAATATTTAAGGTAGATACGAAATAAAACTCATATTTTAAAACTGTTTGAGGCAATTCTTTATTAAATGTCTGAGGTTTAATTTGTACCGTTAAAGCTTTATAAAATGTAGTTAAAAAAAACTAAATATTCCATGAAAATAAAATGCTACTCTTTATTCTTATCTATATAAGTAGTGATATATTTAGCTTATTATTTAGTAAAATACAAGTTTAGATTATTATGCACCTGCTTATATTTTATTGTTAACATAGTTTTTAATCATTAAATGATTATTTACTAATGATTATGGCACACTTATGCAAAAACATTCTCAACTTGTCATTCACTGGGGCTACCAACCTTTTCTGTTAGTTTTTATAAAATAAGTGAAAGCTATTTACAATTTAATAGAAAGTATTTATTTAATATTTTAATATTTAATAAATATTTTCTATTAAATTGTGTAACTTATATAATAAAAGAAGCGATTCAAAACTCCAACAGATAATTCTTTTTTGCTAAAATCAAATTGTTTGAGTTTTTTTTTTTTTTTAATTTTCACACTTAATAAATACGAGTAGGCACAGGGTGGAAGGGACAACGACGTACAGCCTAAAACGAACATTTTTTCTAGAGTAATTTTTACTCTAAACTGTAAAATGGTCATTTTTATCTGATCTAATAAGATTTTAAATTGAAAAGTAAATAACTTACATCTTTTAATAAAACGTTAATGGCTTAAATATAAATATAATGTTTTGCTTAACACCTTAACTGCCAAAAAACGAGACACAATAGAAAATGTATTGATTGTCGTTCATTTGGCGTTCAACGTGTTAATAAAGTGAAAAAAAAACGAATACAAAGCATTCTGGATCCACATCCATAATGCTTTGTATAGAATGTACTGAGCTCATGGTATCAGGTTGTGCGTCGATGAATATTCCGCTCTGTAATGTGTGTGTACGCTGCGAATCGAAAAATACCTCTAAAATATATCTCACTCATAGATAGCAGACACTAGATCTCCCTGTGAATGCGTCAACACCCAAAAACCACTTACACAAACATGCATACACTTTTATGGTAACTTAACACCATTATACACCTAATTATAGTTATTTTACACTGAGCAATTGGTTTTGTGCGCGATGGTACTAACCTAGATATAATATTATGATAAGTAGCTATTTAAGCATTGCGGCGGTTTTGGGAAAAGATTTCGAATACAGTCAAGACTGAAATTGGACAGTTAGTGAAATCTGGAAGGATTCAGACGGTAAATAAGTAGTTTAAGTAAGTACTTGAAGGTATACGAGAGGGTACGGGTACGGGGTGCATTGAAATGTAACCCGTGAAAGTCAAAAAAATATTATGGTTCACACAAATTGCGGTGCTGTTTAACGACATCTTTGTTTATGTTTGATATGGTTATAATTTAGTAGTTATTTTACTATAAATAATAACCCCTTATTGTTGTAATATTTGACGGGCCGATATCTGCAACTCCTCGACTCTGCGGGTATTTTGCGTAAAAACAGCCCCTTATTGACTTAACTTAACATAACTGGCGAAATCTGGATGTATTATAGGTACACCTCTGCGCAGCCCTTTGTAATTGCTGTATCTTATTCAACATACAACGTAAAACAGCACTGCAATTGGCTACAAACGTAAAAAGTTTCTTAAGTGGAATTAGTCAGGTTTTTGACCTTCAACCAGGAGGAGTCAATTCTTGATCATTATTCTTGACATTTTCTTACACAGACCCTCTTGTACAGTAATTAAATAAATAATGTAAGAAATGTATCACTGGGTAATGAAAACTTAAAACTGTTGTTACCAGATTAACAAAAGGCGCTTACAGAAATATTTCTCTCTCTTTCACACAGTTCTCAAATGCTTCTCGCATTTGAGACACAGTATTTCATAAAACTAAAAAAATCATTTGTTAAATATCGTTTTTCTGACGTTTCGCTTTGGATAACATTTCGGCTTCTTCTATGGTGTCGGGCAGAGGAACGTTGATGGTTTCTGGCAGCGTGAAGACTAGGAGACCAGCTATGATAGCTAAGGTCCCGAAGAATATTGATGGCAAGTTCTCGTAGTATAACGCCTGAGAAAAATAATTTAGTCTAAATATTACGAAATCCAAATTGTTTCATCAGTGTTAAAAAGCACATTTAAGAAAAAGGCTCCCTCTACTGGATTACCTGGTATGCTGTATAACTTTAACGGTATAATATACCTTAAACACAATATATAAATAAATCGACAATCTGGAAATCTCTTACGAATGAAGCATGATCGCTTTAGAAATAGTCTGGCCAAAACAGGGAATACTCAACCGATACCAAACACAGTGCTGTTGTGGAGTACCCTCATTGGATACACCTCGCCTTCTTTCCTGCCCAGTATACACAATCACCTGCCTTGTCCATGATTTGAACAAAGCCGACGATAAAGCTACCTAGACAAAACTATTCTAGTCGACACGAAAAGAATAATACTATGTCTATGTTCTTCTATATTTGGATATTTCTCAGAAGATTAATGTGTTGGAAAAGGCTCATAGAATTATAAAAGAAGATCTTGTTAACAATAACTTTGCTATAGTAGAGAAAAACAATACAAAAGAAAAAGACCTAACACTTACCAATAAAGGTGTCAAAGGTGCCAAAGTAGATCCAACTCTGCCTGTAGAAGAACATATTGCTAGCAGTGACTGTCTGACATTCGTAGGGAAGACTTCAGACACGTAGATGTAGACGGAGCTGTACGCCACAGTAATGGAGAACTTGCCTGCTAAGTAGAAGACGAGAGACCACCAGCTTTGATCTGTCGGGAGGATGATATAGAAATAATTTGTATAGTTGTGTACTTCAAAGATAAATGGAGAGTAAATTATGCAATTGATTGAACAAAGACTAGTTTACGGTATGTACTTAGAATTAAGAGCGATCTGAGAGGTAACTACGAGACAAGAGGCCTTTGAATAGAAGTTGATTTCAATAGCCAGGTGAAGACAGTAAGAGCTATATTTTAGTTATGAATTTTGGCGGTATTGTGGCTAATAGGATTTGACTGACATTGCATTATTTCAAGTTAAGAACAAACCAATACAATTCAGTATTGAGAGCGCTTTAAATATCGTAAGCTTTTAATTTAATCTTAAAACCAACACCAGTTAATCAAACTTTATCAACATAAATCGAAGATCAATTTAATTACTTATGGAATTCTAAAACAGAAATTTCAAATTCATTTATTCGTCCGAATCGAATGTTTGCAAAACAAACGATTTGGAAAACACCAAGTTTGCTAAAACCGCGAAAATTATTTATGTTTTACTATTGCCGCTTGCGCCGTCGGCTTTGAAATCGGTTTAACTTGAATATTCCATTAATTCAGGCTGTTATACAAGCGGTGATTGCTAAATAAACACTGGAGCAAAATTCCCTCAAAACTCGTGTCAGAGTTCGTTTCCATTTTAGCACGAGATAATGTTGTTTGTCGTATACTGCATTCGGTGCCGAGTATGACATGTGTGCTGCCCGAGTCGAATCTAATTCAGTAGATAGTATAAATATTTTCGAGCAGTTTGGGTTAAAACTCACCGTCCACGTGGTCCAAGTGCTCAGATTCTGTTTTAAGAGCTCTCGAAACGTTAAGATGACCCAAGGTCTGGTTTATACCTTGGTCAGAGGCTAAGAATTGCCATTGAACGTGGTAATACCGCCAGTCTTTTGGCATCACTAGTCGACAGCGATATGCACACATTATTTGACGCAATATGTTAGTAATTTTCTATGTTTTATTGTTTTTTTTTTAATTTATGTCGGAGTAAGCTATAAGTCGGGTTGATTGTTGAACATTGTCTGCTTATTACTTATGGGAAACGTCAAGTAGTGAACCTACTTGGGTGAAGTCGATACAGGAATTGGCAGCACTGAGTTGGTGGCAACACCGAATTGACGGTTGCCATGGAAGACATGGCTGTTAGACTTTTGAAGTGGTGGATAGAAAATGTTGGAACGTTGGATTGGTCTTTTGGATGGAGACACGAGTGCGAGAGTTTATTCTGCCATCCTATATCGAACTCACCGCGTTTCCATATTGTAATCCGATTCCACCTGTCTAATCAAGTAATATTGCTAAATTATGTTACCATTTGTGGATTAATAGATGTCTGTAATAAGCGTTGTGACTATCATTTCACTTATCCAGCATGTATGATCATTCGAAAAGAAGAATTCATAAGAAGTCAGCAAATAAATAACCAAAAATTCAGTAGTTAAGATGTGGTATGACTTTGTTTAGAGCTGGTAGATAAATATCCTCCAGCAAAAGGGACTCTCTACCATCAGTCGTTCTAATAATCACTGTTTGGAGAATATGCTCATAATCACCGACCCCTGCTTTACTAAAGATTGCTTCCTACTCCTGGGACAAAGGAGTACATCCGCCAAGACATTTTGTCGCTACACAATGGGAACACTCCTACGCCTCGTAAACTGTTGCAGGATTATCTAACTCGCCTTTTGTTCCCGTCAAATTATGTTTGTTCGTTTGATTGTAAGCGAAGTAATTGTGAACACAAACTATAACAACTCGTTGGGTTATAAAATTCACGTTAAATCCGTGTTGATTCAGATAAGAATTTTGTTCGTAAATTTTTCGTAAATGGGGCGAATTAAAATATTTTGGGCAAATTGATACCAAAATGCTTAACCAAACATCCGGCTCGCAGGATGGGTCTTGTTTACTCAAAAAAGTTACACTGACTTTACTGTTTATTTTATCCATTTCGAGGAAATTGTTTGAGAGTAATTAAAATAATGATGATACCAAGGATTATACTGACCTTTAGGCAGAAACGATAAGCTGATACACAAGACCGCATTCAAAATGTAAGTGACGATCATGACCCTCTTTCTTCCGAACCTGTCCAGCACAAATAAGCATGTGAAGTTGGCTGGGATCTCTATGAACGCCACCAGCATAAAATTAGTGTACTTATTGCCCGCCAAAGACACCGAGTTAATTGAAAGTCCATAGTACACAAACGTGCAAGTTATCCACAAGAAAGAACACGATACCAATCTCTTTCTAATAATGCTTGATCGAATCACTTGCAGGAACACTGATGACTTCTTTTCAAGTACTAATTCTTCTTTATCTTCTTTTGGCTTTTTCTCTATCTCTTGCAGTGGTGCCAGAGCTTGGTCCGATAATTCTACATTATTCATTTTAGCTGCTTTCTTAATTATTGCTACAGCTTCATCATGTTTGCCTTTGCTTAGCAGCCATCTGATGCTTTCGTTCATGATCCATAAGTAGGAGAATATTAAGCAGGATGGTGCGTACATAATTCTGAGGAGTGTTCTCCAGTCTTGTAGTATCCAGGATAGTCCGGCTAGAGACATCAAGCCACAAACGTAAACTACGTTTATGAGGGTGTTGCCGAATACTCTACCTTTGGGTCCCACGAGTTCCATTGCTGTAAAAAAGTATGTGACTGTTAATTATTTTATATCTGTTATATTTTTTTTTATCTTACGACTATCTTCACAGTGTTACCTAATGCGATTATTTTTACTTGTTCATTAAGGATTAAAATAGTTTTTAGTCGCTGATCATTTCCATGACTTCTTATCGCCCTTAATGTATGTCCATCGTTCTACCTGTACGCATAATGAATTTTTTTATCAGCCTGTATTGTCCCACCGCTGGGCAAAGGCCAACCCACAGTCCTTCCAGGAAGTCGAACCATCCCTCACGGTACGTTTTTGGGACGTCTCGCTACCTGTTTCTAGGCGCCGCGCCGTACATCTTCATACACCCATTGTATGGAATATTGAATTGAAATCTGTATATTTTCCACGATTACTGGAAGATTTATCATGAGAAATTTCTGTTGAACTATAAACACAATTTTAGTTCAATGCTTACCTAAAACAAAAGCAGTGGTATAAGCTCCAGCACCGAAGCCAGCTTCCATGAACTCCAAAGCTACCATCATAATATAATTCGTGGAGAACGACCTCAAGAAGCCAAATATACAGTTCATGAGGGCAGCGACAGAAAGTGCCACTTTCCTCCCAAATCTGTCGGAGATGATACCAGTCAGAGGCAGGGAGAGGAATAGGCCGGAGTTGTGGATGGTGCCTATTAAAGTCCTCTTCCAATCCTGGCAGCCCAGATCGAACTGAAACAAGCATTTGCCAAAAAATGAAATGTTTGGTTGAAGATGAAGGTTTATATACACCCATACATATTTCGCCAGTTCCGTCATATGTAATAGACTACAGACTCCACAACAGAGAAATTCCTGCTGGAAGATCACAATTTGCTCGCCCTGGATA
Organism: Phlogophora meticulosa; assembly: GCA_905147745.2. Lineage (NCBI taxonomy): Eukaryota > Metazoa > Arthropoda > Insecta > Lepidoptera > Noctuidae > Phlogophora > Phlogophora meticulosa. The sequence goes on along the minus strand of LR990531.1, from coordinate 13,918,357 downwards.
ATATCTATGAATGTATTTTTCCCCTTTAGTGAAAAAATGCATTAGTCTTTTATTCACTGAATTGAAAATACAAACCAAAGAAAACTTTATAAGTCAAATTCAATTACAGCTTGTTGCTCAAAATATGATTATACTGGTAGAGTTTTGTACTACGAACTGTAGGATTTTAATCATCTTATCCAAACATCTGTTACTGGCTCTGCCATGTTGTGACGTCATTTTCCACAATACTGTTTTGTACACGTTTCTTTTTTGTTATGTTTGGATGTCGGAAGTAATCTCAAAAACGACTCATCCGATTTCAATTTTATTTTCTCTAATAGAAAGAACATTATTACCGAGTGTATATTTTATCTATACTATTAAATGAACAGAAAATATTTGTACTTTTGTATGTTTGTAATGAATAAACTTAAAAACGACTCGGCTGATTTCAAAAAGATCTTTCGCCATTGGAATGCTTACATTATCCCTGAGTAACAAAGGCTAAATTTATAATTATATATTTATATTATTTATTAAACACTAGGAAGTGGTGAAGGGTGGGCGTTTTGGGGGACTGTCTTATGTAAACGTTTTGACGTTCGAAAAGTGCTGATTTTCAGCCTAATTTCAATAAATGAATTTTGATTTTGCTAACAAGAAAGAAATGGGAATCCTAACTAAAACTTTAATAATGTAGCCCAAAGTATAAACAAAATAACTATTAAAATTTCTTTCTTTTTAAACTATTAATGATGGAGCAAAAAGAGCAGCTAGTCATTTATAAAGAGACATAAGCAGATGAAGTCGCGGGCAGAACCTAATTAACAATAAATAGAGTGGACGTATTCAACAATGATAAAATTAATTTGCATCAGTATTATCCAACTTACTCCCGTAACAGTCAATGCTTGACATAAATCCGTTCGCCCAGCACGTGCTGGCTCAATGTAAATAAAATTATGATAAACGAGCGGTGGGCCCACAACGCCGACAATGCCGATATTATCGGTCAATTGACACGATAACTGGCGGCCGGCCCAAGTATCGATAGGTCGCGTGACCGTGTACATGGAGAATTCGAATGATTGGTTGAATTATTACGTTTACAGACGGATCATTTTGTTGCTGGTTGTTTTTACTTACGCCTGGTGCTGATACCCACGCCGCGGTTAAATGTCAATATTAGATGCCGTTGACATACCACGGAAATACTTTATTTTTTTGGGATTCAAAGTAGACCATGTGTTCATCTAGAGTATGAGCTACCTTCATAACAAATTCTATTTAAATCCGTTCAGCCGTTTCTGTTTGAAAAAGTAACAAACATACACAAAAATATTCTAATTTATAATATAATTTAATATTTAAAATAATAGTGTGATTTTTGTTAAATAGTTGACCCAGAAGTTGAAGAGAAGAAGAGAATGAGGATCATGTTGTGAGGAAAGTTTTGAGTATGAATCCGAAGGATTACAAGATCCCAATTTATTGGTGGTCGGCGCAGGATGTCTTCTTCTTCCATACGTTTCTATTTGCCATCATCTCAGAAGCCACCCCCTTCCTAGCCATGTTATCTTTCACACAATCCATCCATTGTTTCCTAGGTCTCTACTCTTGTGACCCTTCATGTCCATACCATGACAACCGATTTCCAAACAACTTCTTGGTTACAGGCGCCACTTTCAGACTTACATAATGAGAAAAGTAGGTACACTATAATTTCATAAAATTCAGTGAAATCTCAGTGATCAAAACCACCTTCTAGGACTTTTTTGAAAGTATACATGCTATTATTGTTACTTACATCATATGGTATTTCATTAAATACAGTTTAGCTCCCTCATACCATACCATTCCTACCATATCATCTTTCTAATATATAAAATTATCATGTCACGGTGTTTGTAATTAAATTACGATTAAATGCCTCGACCGATTTTCGTGAAATGTTGTGTGCATATCGGTTAGGTCTGCGAATCGGACAACATCTATTTTTGATACCCCTAAATGATGGGTTTGAGGGTGGTCCACCCCAAACATTTTATATGGCAATACAACGTTTGCTGGGTCAGCTAGTATCATATAGGTTTTTCCTACCACAGCTAGTTCTAAGTTTTCTTAACTCTATTTTGTCTCGTCTTTTTTTACTTACATCTTTAACTGCTGAATCTTCATCACTATAAACATAAGAAGAGCACTTTTCTTTAACTTTAGTATTAAACATATCAGCCGTACAAGTACTGTTACCACTAGTGATATTGTTATCTTTGGTAGGGTGTCTAAAACATTTGGAGAGTCCATTTTTTTCTGTGGGTATAGCGTTTTGCAGCCACAAGCTTGTGTTTGTTGTGCTTTCGCATTCTTTGATGGCGCATCTGTAACAAAGAAAGGGTGATTTAGAAAAGGTTAAGTTGGTAGGTTTTTTTTTACATTTAGTTATAGTTCAAGTCTTATCTTGTTTAGTTTCAGATTTTACTTGTTATAGTTAATGTCTTTTTTATTTGTTTGTTGAAATTCTACTTTCTTATTGTACACCACTTTTCCAAATTCATTATTTTGTCATTGGAAAGCGGGATCTCCTAGCACAGGTATATCTTTTACTTAAAAGCAGGTCCCTATGTAAGATTTACCGTAAAGTTGTACAAGTTTCTACAATAAACCTTCATTTATTATTATTATTTATTATGTATAGATGTTAGTTTTGTTAGTGACGTTTTTCAAAACCTGTCAAGGAAGAGAAGTACTGTCGTAAAATACAGGTCGACTTATTGAGATGGGTAAGTAAGTATAGTTTAAATTAAGACTAAAAGAGAGATAGTTTTGGGTCACTTGTATCAAGTAAGGTGGCGTTATGTAGTTTCTGAGCAAGAGTGAGTTTATGTATTTGTATTGCCATCCAACGTGGCAATGCTGCCAGTCTTTTGGGCACGTTTCCAGATGACAGCGATGCGGAGGAATACTTTGAAGCCTGAGCCTGATCGGCTTTTTTATTTTATTTTGTTGTTGTAAATATGTATATAGTTAGTTTTATGGTATAATTGTATATACTTAAATACATATTATCTTTTGTGTAGTTGTGTACCAAGTAAAAATGATCATGAAATTATGGTCCCTTTTTAAGCATATTGCGTGTACGAACGAGTGTAAGATAACGCACGGTAAAAGTTTATGCAAATAAAAAAGCTGAAACGATCGAATTTTGATCGATTCAAAGATTAACACCTTTCTTTCAGCATACAACACATATAATAATGTATGTGGAGATATTTTATGAAGAAAATAGAACTTTGATCTTTGAATGACACAGGGCTAATAAAAACCTATTCGTCAGCAACATTTAAGGTACTTACGACACAGATAACTACGATACGCATAATGCTCCTTTGCAATAAGGCAGCCAGGTAATATTGGATATAAAGCATCTTCACGTTTGTTTATCTGACAACTGTCTATGTAGTGTCTGACCGGACATTGACATAACTAGCATTAAGTGGGTATACACCCCTGCTTAGCCCTTCGGGGATTACAGGTATGTTGTGTGTTTACAACTGACAGTCATGCAACCCAAGTGAAGTCACAATGTCAACCAATTACAGCGTCGCGTTCAATGCAATGCAAGAAGTCTTGAGTATTGTTTACTAAACGAATGACTCGTCATGACGAACGCACGAAGAAACATCTTACTTCATCATTATCAACTACTGACTTCATTACTTATATACGTTATGTTATGTTTACATGAGATTTGTCAGGATGTGTGCAAAATTTATTGTGGAAAGTGTTTTTTTAATTTAACACTTTCAACGCCAGGTGACCGACAAACAATGCATTTTCTTTTGTGTCGCGTTGTCTGGCAGTTAAGGTGTTTTTTATTATATTATTTATCACAATACATGCCTATTTAAAAATCAGTCACATAGATTTCCGATAACAGTATTACTTACTTAAAATTGTGAAATCACTTTCCTCAAGGAACAAAACCTTACACAGCATAGTTTATTAAAAAGTATTGAAATGTTGTTGACTTTGCACAGATCATATAAAATCATCTCTTGGCATGAGTTATTCCTTCCCTAAGCGAATACGAGTATAATGTTGGTAGGTACTATTCATTAATACAGGTCATTTCAAAGAGTCACCATTTGCCTAGCCTTTTCCAACTATGTTGGGGTCGGTAGTCTAACCGGATGCTGCTGAATACCTGTGTTTTACATGGAGCGTCTGCCTATCTGACCTCCACCACCCAGTTACTGGGCAACACGATAAGAGTAGTTGTCAGACTTTCTGGCTACCCGTAACGACTGTCAAAGATCTACAAATGACAGCTGGGATACGTGCTTTCAGAAGCACGAATGAGTCTCGATATTTTACGAACGGTCACCAATCTAAAGACTGACCTCGGCAAGCGTAGCTTAACTTTCGATCGACCCGTGCGCCTGTTTTTATTTAGCCACGAGCTCCTCACACACATTTCAAAGTGTATCACTCTGTATTACATACTATACAGTCTTTGTGCAAATGTGTACGGAATAGCAACAGAAGTAGCCGTTCAAAGGCACGTGCTGTCAATAAACGTGCACGAATGTTGGCACACACATCTGACGCATAAGGTACCCAGTCTGCCTTGGGATAGGCCGACGAATATTAAATTACTCAGTCGTCTTTTAGTAGCACAACACAGAAATAAACGGAGTGATCTTTCACATAGATCTAAAGGCAAAAGCTATCTTATGGCTAATTTATTATTAGGACTACATAAAATCGTAACATCATTCAAGGCAAGGGTCTGATTCCGAAAGGAAGCCTCGGCCCTGGTACGAAAGGCAACGATGGAACAGGAGTGGGTTTTTAGTCAGTAAAAGTCTGACACTATCTCCCGCCGCGCCCAAGAGCAGGGGATGTCATAACATGATTTTCCTACCGGAAAAAAAAACATCATGCCAGTATTCCCCGAAGGGTTAGATAGAGGTGTACCTAAAGTAGGTACACCCACATTTCGCCAGTTATGTTTATGTTCCAAGTAATTAGGAGTGAGCCTATTGCCATTAACCGGGCACAAATCCAGACTACGGGCTGCTAATAAGATATTTTAAATGGAAAAACCCAATAACACTTTGTTCGCCCTCGGGAATCGCACCTCGGACCTCATGCTTAGCAGTAGCAATTCCAACAATTGGACCAATGAACTTGGTGGCCTTAAGGAGCTCATGGCTAAGTAATAACCACTGCAAGGTTAAGCAACGTTTACCGAGGTCGGTCAGTGGATAGGACACCTTCCATTAGATATCAAGACCCCTCCATGCCACGGAGAGGTCTCTGATAGTCCTTACGCGAAGATAGGGATGAACACGTAGAATCCTGGTATCCCACTGCATCAGATTATACTGGAAGTCAACCCCAAAATAGTTGGGAAAAGGCAATATTGATTATAATTATTTATACTTTTGAAATGTAAGTTCTACATACAAATTAATGCAATTTAAATGTCTGTTTGTGATATCAGAAATAACAGCTTTTACCAAATGCATACGAGAGAACGGGGTAGTTAAACCAAAAAAAAGCATATTTTTTTAAAATCTCTTTTTCTATTTGTCTGGTCCAGCTAATCTCCCAAACACTTGGGACTTGCACTGACAAATAGCTGATGTTATACGGAGTAGGTCACTTTTATAGTTTAGCCCCCAACGAAAAAACGACGGGGTGTTACAAGTTTGACGTGTGTCTATGTGTGTGTGCCGTATGTGTGTGTCTGTGGCATCGTGGCTCCCGAACAGATGAACCGATTTAAATTTACGATTTAATTTACGATTTACCGATTTTAGGGTTACAAGCAAGAAAAATAATCTCCATGAAATTTTGCGCGGACTTAGTCGCCGGTAACAGCAACTAGTAGTTCTCAAATAAATATGCAATTTACATTTCGTTCGTGTTGTTTACAGTTCCAGCATAAACCTTTGATCATGCTGTTTGCTCTGAAATATTGGGTAAATACGAATCTAGAATATTCGATATTTTAGCTTTGAATTTACTGGATCGCTATAATGGGCGCGCGGCCACGATTATGCTATTAGACTTTCAGTGGTTAAAACCAATTGGCTGAAAATCGCCTTCAGTTTGTGGCTAGTAGTGTAATGATATGAGAGTTTAGCATCGGCTCATATTTATAACATTACATCACGCCTCCTGTATTCCTCGAAGGGTTAGGCAGAAGTGTATCTAAGTACACACACGATAGATACTCAACTGCCTATAACCGGGCACAATGAGAAATTCCAGATGGAAAAAACCCGATAGTGTTTACTCCGATCTGGGTGTCTAGCCCAGGACCGGGAATCAACGCAGCCGCTGAAGAAGGTAAAAAGTGTTGAAACTAGAGGATTTCTATTCGGCCGGCATGTTCACTACACTACCCAACGCCATCTATCGAGACGTCTGATCAACTCACGGTGTCGGTCGGTAAATCTTTGACAGGCGACGTGTCATTTTGGCTGTCAGTCTGACAGCTAAAAAACGCATCAATTTCCTTACGCGGAATTTTTTTTTTCTCGGTAAACGAATTCATTCATTTATTTTGAAGAGTAAATCGGTCTAATAATAATTACCAGTAATCGCGCAGTGGTCGAAAATCGACTGTTGCAGCTTCTTGTGCACTTCTTTTCCATAAAAAAAAACAAAATTCAGTTATTCAAATTAGGCTGAGAATCAGCACTTTTTTAACGTCAAAAATGACATAGGACTGTCCCCCACCAGTTCCAAGTATTTTTGCTGGGAAGAAGAAGTGTCGCAATAAACTCCTCAGCATACAAATGTTAACTATAACAAATATAACACTTCTTCGTGTGCTCGATACTCTCAAAAAGGGATCCGAAGTTTTCGATTCACGCTGTAGGAATTCCCATTAAAAACGATCTTAAACATTGTGCAGTTAAAATGACGAAGCATTATTATATAGCACATAGCAGAAAATAACGAATTTCGTTTATTTACACACAATTCTGGTCTCAAGACACTTATCAAATTAAATCAAGGCAGTAACATATGAAAAGAACAATGTAATGTTTGGTTGGCAACAGGGAAACATTCAAATTTATCCTTCCATATTGACGCTGAATTATGCCCAATATTTTTCGAATTCATTGCCTATTTAAGCAAAACACTAATCTCAAACTATCATTTGAATTTCCTTTTTTTTAGGTTATTTTTTGTCGTCATCTTCTAATATATAAATTCTCGTGTCGCAATGTTTGTTACCAAACTCCTCCGAAACGGCTGGATCGATTTGTATGAAATTTTGTGTGTATATCAGGTAGGCCAACATTTGTTTTTCATACCCGTAAGTGATAAGGGTGGTCCACTCCAAACATATTTTTTCTACCATACAAATTTCCTACAAATAATTTATATGGCAAAACAACGTTTGCTGGGTCAGCTAGTATTCTATAAGTATATTTTATGCAAGTCACTACCCTATTATCCCATGGGAACGCTCCACTGAGATACACAGTATCACGAATCTATCCGTGTGCCAAATTTTACCCAAATTAAAGTCCAATCATATATTTCAATTAGACCATGGGAAAATAAAATAACCATTAAAAATTATAATATAATACTAACAGGATTCTAGAGGAGCTCGTGGCGAAATGAAAATAACCGCACGGATTGATCGAAGGTTAAGCTACGCTTGTCGAGGTCAGTCTGTGGATGGGTGACCGTGCCTCGGAAAGCAAGTTAAGCCGTTGGTCTCGGCTGTCATTTGTAGATCTTTGACAGTCGTTACGGGTAGTCAGAAGCCCGAAAGTTTGACATCCAATCTTACCAAGGGGTATCGTGTTGCCCAGTAACAGGGTTGTGGAGGTCAGATAGGCAGTCACTCCATATAAAACACTGGTATTCCGCTGCATCCGGTTATACTGGAAGCCGACCCCAACATAGTTGGGAAAACGCTAGGCGGATGATGAGTAACAGGATTCTAGAGGCCCTTACAAAAGGTAGTTTCATGTGGAAAATAATGAGCAAGAAACCACGCACTTACTCTTCTAAAATAGTTCTTAAAGTATAGTTTATAAATCTCTTTTAAATCCAAACAAACAAACTCACATTCGAATTTATTATATTTTGATCAATTTACAAAGGAATCAGCTATTTTTACAAGCTTTTGATAAATTAGATATTCACATATATACAATTATACCATAAAACTAACTAACTTGACCAGAGGGCTGGCTCATTCTTTTACCAAAGAATTAGTATTGCCATCCAACGTGGCAATGCTGCCAGTCTTTTGGGCACGTTTCCAGATGACAGCGATGCGGAAGAATACTTTGACGCCTGAGTGTCCTGGTCGGCTTTTTTATTTATTTATTTTTTGTTTTTGTAAATATGTACATAGGTTTTGATTAAATTGCAATCTTCGTATTTATATTCATCTACAATTACTACCTATTGTAATTTGCCTCAAAAATTACTCTCAATAATTTTCATACACCAAGTGATACCGTACTCAATCATCCACTGAAAAATATCTGTCTGTCGATCGCGTATCGTAATGATAATTAATATCAGTCGCGCTCATGATTGATTGCAGGTCGCCCAGCTGTTTGTGATGGCGTCTCAGGACGGTACATACAAGATTTGGGGGCTGGTCGAAGATGGAGGCGGGAAGAGTTTTTATTTACATAATATAAATTAATTAATAATTCTGGACAATCAACACAGCATCATCTAGCCCTAAGCTAAGCAGAGCTTGTGTTATGGGTACTAGATGACTGATATACTTAGATATTTGTTATTATATATAGAAAATACCCAGAACACACGGAACAAATCTTTGTAGATCGTACAATATTTGTCCCAAGGCGGGAATCGAACCCGCAACCTCCTGCGTCAAAGGCAGACCTTCGCCCGCCGCGCCACATCGGTCGTCAATACTGCTAAATTTTACTAAATGAAAGACAACTAACAAATGGTATTTATAAGGCAGATGTAAGCGGAAACGCTGGAAGAGGACGCCCTAGAAGGACATACACTGACCTTATTGGTGATGTTCTTCAAAAAGGTCAGGTGCGTAGTACTCGCAACCGGCGCGGCGTGCGTGTATGAAGCGAAAGGAGTTAGTAAAGATCTTAGCGATAGGCGCTCTGTGGTTACTGCCTACCCTCATGGGAAAAAAGCGTGAGCTTATGTATGTATGTATGCTCAATTTTAATATTAATGTGTTATTGGTGTTCATGTGTTATTGGGATTTTTCAATAGGAATTTCTTAGTAGCAGCCCGGAGTCTAGATTTGTGTCCGGTTGATGGCATTAGGCTCGCCCCCTATTACATGCCACTTAAAAACATAACTGGTGAAATGTGGGTGGCCTTTAAAAAATATTTACCAAGAGTCACTAACATTCTACTCCATTTTTATCAGTTGCTAAGCTATACTTTTTTTTATCTTGAAGCAGTTATATCCGTGTCATCCAAGTGTGCCCAAGGTCTATATCGTACGACCTGGTCGTGATCTCCACGTGCTTGATAGTGATAACCGAGCGTCGGTCCACAACCCGGTTCTTTGATATCATATCGGTGTTTTAGTTGTCGTGTTCAGTTACGAAAACACACAAAAAAAATCAGGTGACTTCATCATCTTTGGGCACAGTCAACGAATTAAAATGTTGAGCACGTCAGGTTTTGTTTTCATTTTCACATTATAATTTTTTAGGAAAGCGGTGGCATGACGATCTAGACGCGTACTCTGAGGGCTGGCACGAGACGGCGCGGAAAAATAATACTTGGACGGACTTGGGGGAGGCCTTTTCCCAATAGTGAGACAGTATAGGGTAGTAAAAAAAAATCTGGAAATATTCTGTTGATTTTCTAAAAACTTATTGATCTTCTAATGATGATCGCTTAAATAAGCCTCCTCGCATATTAACTATTTTCTAAAGTTAATCGCAATAACCAATCTAGGACACCCCAACCAAATGGGTTAGGTTGGAACTGAAACGAATGAGCGAAGCAAGGTAGCGCTGCATACAAGGTGATCGCATTTACTAGGCTATGGTATGCACTAGCCTAGTCTAAAAAGTCTTTTGGTGATATGTCACCAATAGAAAATATATACATTTTATTATCATTAATAATTGTACAAGAAACACTTATCTAGACACTATGCAGTGTCAAAACAAGAGAAAAGAGTGTTTTCGATTAGCGCTGGCACCCAATGTAAGACACCAGACGCTATTACCGTATCGATTAGAATTTTACGGGAAATCAAAATGGGCATTATTTGGGGACCGAATAAAAATTTCATTTCCATGTCTTATTTTTCATTTTTGAATGAAAACTTAGTGAAGATATGTGTGTAAAAGTGCCTCCCTGCGAAAGTGAATCCCTAAAGAATAAATTGCGAGATGCCCATTCCTAAAAAAAAGAAGAAGAAGACCAAGGTGCACTGATACTAGTTTACAGATCGCGAAAAATGTTACATACATTTTGTTTGGCAATTAGAGTAACTATTTATTAGTAGTAGTAGTAGTAGATATAAGGATCATTTTTCTTTATTGAGTTTTTTTTTTCTCTATCATAGCAGGCCCTATTAAATAACAACGGTGCGGTATTCTATTTTTTTAAGTTGCAGTGTCTTATTTTTATGCTGCTTATTGTTTTGAGTATTAAGGTGCAGGGTTACATGAGTAGAGGAAGACCAAAGAAAAGATGGATGGATTGTGTGAAAGATGAAATGGCAAGAAAAGAGGTGACCCTTGAGATGACGGCAAATAGAGATGTATGGAAGAAGAAAACATGCTGCGCCGACCCCAAATAAATTGGGATAAGGGCACGAGGATGATGATGATGAGTGTCTTATTTTTCATTTCTTAATGAAAATGTAGTGAATGTGTGTAAAAGTGCCTATCATTTTCGCTTCCTTATCGTACACGTGCTCACACGTGCACAGAAAATTATTGATGGACAAATAATCAACCTTATTATATTTAAATTGCATTAACCACGGTGTTTATTATATTCCGCTTTATAGCAGAACTAATAGTTACATGGCCTTGATATTATGGTATATGGCGAGACTGATTGATGTAAAAGGTTTTCATTGCCATGAGGTGCGCTGACTACTGGCTGGATAAAATATAAGAACATAAGAAAAGGAAGAAGAAGAAGAAGAAGAAGTCCCTTTTCTGTCCTCTCCCAGCGACGTCATAAGCCGAGGCACGTACCCCGCAGGGGGTGCCTTTAGCGATTGGTCGCTTAACTTTTAAGTTTTTTACGCCCTGTCTGAAGGCTTTAATTTCTAATAGTCCACACAGGAAAGTATGGTTAAGCTGTAGATATCCCTGAAGGATAAACTGCGAGATGTCCATTCCAAAAAAAAGAAGAAGAACGAGGTACAATGATACTAATAGGTCTTTACCTATGAAATTGCCGTTTTGTATGAAAAAATTTAAATGAATTTTTTTCATGTATTTTTTATTTGTATTAATCGAAGTAATCACCCATGCAATCAATGCATCTTTGCCAACGCAGTGGCAGTTTATTGATGCCCTTCTTAAAGAAATCAGCTGGACGGGAGGCAACAAATTCTTCAAAGGCATTTTGTACTGCCTCTCGGGTATTGAATTTTTTTCCCGCCAAGAAGTTATCCAAATTCTGGAAAAAGTAGTAGTCTGTAGGCGCAAGGTCTGGTGAGTAGGGCGGATGACGGAGAGCTTCCAACCCCAGTTCTTGCAACTTGGAGACCGTCTGCTGTGCAGTATGAGGTCGCGCGTTGTCGTGCAGGAGCAGCGGAGACGAGCGATTGACCAATGCTGGTTGGAGATGTGCCAGCTTCTCCATCATTGTGTTCAATTCTTCACAGTACACATCTGCAGTAATGCTCACCCCGTTTGGTAAGAAGCTGTGTTGAATCACACCGGCGCTAGACCACCAAACAGTGACCATCACTTTTCTTGGGGTAAGTTTTCGTTTAGGGCATTGTTTAGGTGCTGAACCAGGATCCAACCAACTTGCTGAGCGCTTGCGGTTATCAAACAGAATCCATTTTTCATCGCAGGTAACAATGCGGTTCAAAATTCCTTCATTTGTGTGTCTGTTGAGCAGTGCAAGGCACGTCTCGACGCGTACTTCGCGCTGGCGATCATTGAGTTCGTGGGGCACCCATTTGTCAAGCTTTTTTACCTTGCCAATTTGACGCAATTGGACCAATATTCTTTTGACGCTAACGTCGAAAGCTGCTGCTAATTCAGCCGTAGATTGTGTATCATCAGCTTCCACAATCGCCTTTAATTCGTCATTGTCGACCAAAGTCTTCGGACGACCGCGAGGTTCATTTTTCAGGTCGAAATTTCCAGAACGGAAGCGAGCAAACCAATAACAGGTAGTGCGTTGGTTTGTAGTGTTAGCTCCGTAAACGTCGTTGATGTTGCGTGCCGCTTGTGCCGCGTTGCTGCCACGACGGTACTCATATTCCATAATTACTCGAATTTTTAACGTATCCATGGTGACGAAAAAGATTTAAATGCGATGAAAATGTAACACTAATCAATAAACAAATGACTAGTTTTGGAAAAAAAAATCCATGTTTTTAAAATAAAATTAATTTGAAATTAGAATTCTTAGCCAAACAAAAAATATTTTGATTTGAAATGGCCAGTACTGCAGAACGGCAATTTCATAGGTAAAGACCTAATATTATTACATAGCGCGAAAATGTTACATCCATTTTGTTTGGTAATTAGAGTACCTATGGATTAGTAGATTTAAGGATTATTTTTCTTTATTGAGTTATTTTTTTTATCTCTAGAAGGGGTATGGTCGTGGCATCATAACAGCACCTATCAGAATAACACCGCTCCGATATTTGTCTTTTTAAACACGCGATGTTTAAAGATAAAATAAGCATTATGATGTGATGGGAGCATTTTCGGTTTGGAGTCCTATTTTAATTTCTACTTTTATATTTGTTATCTTTAGTTTTCCTATATTTATATTTCCTGTGCACCTCCCAAATAAATATTTTAATTCAAAATTAATTAAATTCTTTCTTTTAATTCATGCTCTTTAAAGTTAAGATCCATTTTTGCCATTTGTAGAATTTCGGTATTTTTTTTTTTTAAACATTGCCATTCACACTAGGAATTTCTCCTGTGTCGTGGGTGCGTTTACAAACATTTAAAGTCACATAAACAAACAGCCAGACCCGCAACAACTACCTGTAGGCCATACAAATATTTGTTCCGTGCGGGAATCGAACCCACGACACGCGGCGCAGAAGTCAATCGCTCAGCCCCTGCGCCAAGCGTGTCGTCAAAATTTGAAATTTGAATTTTCGAATATAAGATTTTTTTTTTTTTTTTTTTAAGTTACATGTATTTGAAGAGGATTACTTTGTTTGGTACTAAACACGAATACTAATTCAAAACCAACCTATCAACAAATATGTTTACTCGTTTTGCAAAGTACTCAGATAGCCTGTTTGTAACGTATCTCTTATCTCTGCTCACCACGATGTAGGTGCCTGAGGAGGCATTGCCAAATCGGGTCAAGAAAATGAGTGCTGAAATCTAAACGTCAGAGATAGCTACACTGGTGTGTAGGTATATGGGTGCCTATTTTCTAGTTCACAAGCTTAACTTAATCAAAATTAAGTTAAGGATAAAGAGAGAAAAGGATGGAACTATATTAGACTAGTTCCATCCTTTTTTCTCTTATGATACAAAAAAGGGACGGACGTTTATAGGAGCTGTCAATGTTAGCTGGACTAATACTTTCATCCAAACATAGGTAACATTTCAAACGCATCAACCAAAACCACAAGATTCAGGTATGAATGCCTTACCCTCGCGACTGTCACTATTAGATCATTGACCGTCATTACAGCTCCTTATCAGAAACTCGAAAGTCTAGTACCAAAGAGTTGCGTACTCTGTAACTGTGGAAGTCAGGTAGCCAGTCACCTCATATAAAATACTGGTATTTAGCTGCGTCTAATTAGGGTAGAAGACGACCCCAAAATAATTGGGATAAGTCAACAGATCATGATGGTACTGATCCTAAGGTCTTTGATGCATTAGACTACAAATATTAGGTAAATGTACTACTATCAAACACGAGCATATATATTCTTTTTCTTTTTTCTTTTTTTTTTTTTAAAAAAACGTTGCCCCACACTAGGAATTTCTCCTGTATCGTGGGTGCGTTTACAAACATTTAAACTCACATACACAAACAGCCAGACCCGGAACAACTACCTGTAGGCCATACAAATATTTGTTCCGTGTGGGGATCGAACCCACAACACGCGGCGCAGCAGCCGATGGCTCAACCACCGCGCCAACCGTGTCGTCATATTGTATACTAGATGTGCCCGCAACTTTGGCCATGTGGCACAAAAGGCATAAATTACCCCTTATAACATTGGCTATCTGCCAGTGAAAGTCCCGTCGAAATCGGTCGAGCCGTTTCGGAGTTTATCTCAAACAAATAGACAGACATTAGACAGACAGAAAAAAAATGGTTTTTGAATAACTAGCATAAAAACATTCATCTTTCCTTAAAAAAAGTCATCTTTCCGTAAAAAGCTGTTCTTTTGTTTTTGAAATGTTACTGTTGTCCGAAAAATAAAGATTATTATTATTATTTGACATTACGAACAGACATTTCAAATTTATTTATTTGTATAGATCTATCAAACACGAGCATGGTATATTGTATATCACACTAACTAAGCACATTATGATTATACTTATCGAACAACAATGGAGTACTTGAACATTGCCTAAGGAAGCACTAAGACTTGATAAGTAGTTTGTATGCCTGTCTTCTTCAAGTTATATCGCCCTCACCTCGTGAACTACGATTAGATTTTGAGTGTAAAGATAACGCTAAGTCGCAACTCGTGGGTGAGTGAATTGAATGGTTACGCAATCTACATCTACAACACTGTACTAAAATAAATACATACCGACGATGAACTATCAATACGTCCTAGCTACCTCTTTTAGTTTTTTATGCCAATCGACGTAAAATGCTATTTCGTGTATTTTTTTTTACAAGCTCGCCACTCTATTCCCAAAGCACTGCAACTCCTGAAAACCAGAATCAACTGTGGCGACCACCAGAAAAGCGTCGTGACAATGAAGCAGAGTCTCGGAGAAACGATTCAACTGTCTTGGATCCCGCAACGAAATTAATCAGAAAGGTACAGCGGAGGAGTTACAAAAACATAAAATTTCCACTTCCCTCCATATCAAGCAGGAGACGGAACAGAGCTAGGCCAAAAGGCACAATGGGACGTTTACACTGATATTAATGGGTCCTAAATAATGAGCTGTTACATTTCATTCCAATAGTAGGCTATTTCGCGTATACTGGCGAAACCTCCTTTGGAGGTGTGAGGAACAGGGTGTAAAGTTCCTCATCCACCATAGAAAAGGGAGGATCCTACGACCAGACGGGTGTTGTGTCTGGTGGGCTACTGCCGTTTGTTGTAGGGTTCTTAAATACATACGAGTATATAGGTATGCTCAGTCGCGTGGATAACTTTAATATCGCGATGTAGGAAACGTCAGATTTAGTTTGTATGTGTTCGATAGATGTCGCTACACTCCTAACACAATATTTTACTATGTTTCCCATTACCCGGGACGGTATAATTCCCAAAAAATAAAAAAATGAGACGATTTTTCGTCTTCTGTAAAGTTGCTATTTTTTAGATAGAAGATATTAGTTGTTCGCCGTCGATACATGATTAATAAGCTGCCATACTGATCTAGTGGTTGGAAGAACTACTGCTGAGCATGATGTTCTGGGTTCAATGCCCGGGTCGGGTAAAGTATTATTAGTCACTCTCGCGAGTTCAATGCGGGTCGGGGTCGCTAATGTGTGATCGCGCTATAATGTCAGTTGATACGCTTAAATGTGCAAACTGTAATGTGGTGATTTCGGAAGTCCTTGAGTTTATTCGTAATAGACATGACGTGATGGACAATGAAAGTCTCATAAGAATTTGTGTGTCGGCGTTTTTTTAGTGTTTTCAGATCGGTGGGACTCCCCCTTGTTACGAAGATGGGTAAGTGTTCATACACACTTATCCAAATAAATTTAAATTAATTTGTAATAGTATTATACTAACATTAGGCTAAGTTATACTAACACTATATGGATACCTAAAATCTGAAATAAATTACTTGAATTTGAATTATTGGGTTTTCCATCTGGAATTTCTCAGTAGCACCTTGTAGTCTGGATGTGTGCCCTTAGATGGCAATAGGCTTGCCCATATTACATGGGTTTTATTCGTTACTGGTGTAATCTAGATCTACTATAGGCACCCCTCTGCCTATCCCTCCGGAAAATACAGGCACGATATTATATATGATGTTAAAAATAAATTACTAATGCCTATTTTTACTAACACTTGGTGAAACCCATTTGAATGCCGTAATAAAACTTCATTGTTCGATTTTCAACGTTTGATCCAGTGCCTAAAGCTGAAAATCAAATATCCCAAAAATTGGCTACTAATAAGACGAATTCACATTTATAATCTGAATAATTGTATGCAAATTTAAATTTGTATTGGCACAATGACCGTGACATTTTCTTTATATAACTTAAAGTCATACTAAACAATTCTGGCCCACAAGACACACGTGATCTAAATTTTCACAAAATATATCACTAAGAGTCGCAGTAACTCACTCTAGTTGACGAGGTTATTGGTTCAAATCTGGGCAAGTACCAATGTGACTTTTTCAATACAAATGTACTTTCTAAGTTTATCTTGGACATCACTGTCATCGGTGAAGGAAAATATCGTGAGGAAACCTGGACTAAAAATAAATGAAAGTCTGAAATCGCCAACCCGTCTTGAGCAAGCGTGGTGATTAATACTCGTGCCTTCTCTGTATGAGAAGAGGCCTTTGCCCTGCAGTGGGACAGTAATAGGCTGGTACTACTACTACTACTACAGAAATTAAAGTTAGTTTGTAAACATAAAAGATAAAACATAAACAATCAATAACACCTTCATTGATCACTCTCACACTACTTCTGACTTGCCGACAAAATCATCGTCCATACGTCCGCAAACAGATGGTTTGTTGGATTAGACTCCGAGAGATCATTAAGAAAAGCCAGAGTACGTGGTACTGGCGATAATATAATAAAATTGTAACAATGCTTTATTACTAGTATGACCAATGGTCGCTAATTATATTAGAAATTCAACTTTTGCAAATGTGCAAAATGCTTTATCTCCATATAAGCTTTAACTTTGCAAAATCTCACCACTTCTTCGTACGCGCAATATCCTTAAAAAGGGATACAAAAGATTTTCACTCCACGTATTCATTTATACACATAGTATAAACACTTTGAGGTATATAAATATGCCCAAAAACAATCCGTCTCTTTCTATTTTTTTCCGGTTACTATTTCTTACGGAATTTCACCTACCACTGTTTGTCTCTTCATCACCCACAGGTTGACTGCTAAAAATGCCTGTCTTTAAGTTTTCCTCTGTACATTTGTGTGCTTAAAGTATTAAATAAATAAATATTCGGAACTGTATCTCTTAAACACAGGCTTACTAACTAGCCCAATAACTAGATTAAGAAATATGTATGTGTCTGCCTTTGCTACTTTCAATGTATTCAACTTAATCTGGTCTAATTTAACAATAAATCTTTATTATTATTATTTATTATTATTCTAATCTTCAAAGCCCAAAACCTTACAACATAAGTCTTTTGCCAGAAGTGTAATATGACTTCAGAACTAAAACGGGCAACTTCAGGAGCCAAGCTTCAAAACTAGGGCAAATCTACACAAGCCGGGACTCAACTGCCTAATCTCAGCTAATGTTCTGATGAACATTTACATACGGGAGACATATGGGGCACTGTAGTTCCACATTGTTGCTGGAAGTTCCTGCTATTTCTCTTTATGAGGTAGGCTTGTCGTTAAATAATATAAGAAAGAAGAAAAGATAGTATTTTTTTTTGTATTTGGGACACGAACAGGGAATATAAACGACAAAAACACTAAACCATGTTGATGATGATAGATGTCATGATGGCCCAGTGGTTTAGGCCTCGCCTCTTGTGCACGAGATTCAAACCTGGGCAAGTACCAATGTGACTTTTTCAAATTCATATGTACATTCTAAGTTTATCTTGGACATCACTGACATCGGTGAAGGGAAACATCGTGAGGAAACATGGACTTATAATTTATTAATATAAGTCTGAAATCGCCAACCTGTCTTGAGCAAGCGTGATGGTTAATGCTCGTGACTTCTGTGTATGAGAAGAGGCCTTTGCCCTGCAGTGGGACAGTAATAGGCTGGTATTATTATTTTATAAACCATGTAAAATAATTTTAATTTCGGTAGTCGGAGGCAAAAAGATTTTAATTCTCTGTTTTCAGTGGGTCTGTTATCTACAAACTAGCCTTATGTCAACTGATCGTAAAATTCAGTGGGTGAAAAATCTATTATCCCCTATTTTCTACACTTATTGACAACCGTGTTCTTTTTTTCGTCGGTTTAACAACTAAACTGACAAGAACAAAAGTAGAAATAGAAAAGAGGACCAATGCGAGACCAAAAAGGCTCCTATCTCAGCATAACGTTGCAACAAAACATAAATAACTTAGTGATGTTAGTATGTATCCCAGAATAAAGTCACTGCGATTGCCGAGGTCAGTCGTTGGATCGTCCTCCGTACCTCGGGAAGCACGTCAAGCCCTGCCATTTTCAAGTCCTTGACAGTTTGTTACAGGTCATAGCCCGGGAATCACAACTAGTTTTAATAATGGTCGATCGATGGTTGAGCTATGCTTGCCGAGGTCTGAGTCTGTGGATGGGTGACCGTTCGTTACATATCAAGACTCCTCCGTGCCTCGAAAAGCACGCTAAGCCGTTGGTCCCGGCTGACATTTGTAGATCTTTGACAGTCGTTACAGGTAGTCAGAAGCCTAAAAGTCTAACAACCAGTCTTACCAAGGGATATCGTGTTGCCCATTAACTGGTTTGTAAAGGTCAGATAGGCAGTTGCTACATATGAAACTCTGGTATTCAGCTGGATTCGGTTAGACTGGAAACCAAACCCATCATAATTGGGAAAAGACTGGAAAGATGATGTAGATGATGATATAGAAGCAGTGACAGATTAAGACTACTTGGTGCCTTAAGCAATCCACGCCTGTGGGCCCCCCTATCCGTGTGTCAACTAGCATCGGTCTTTAAACCTTTACCGCCTTAAAACATTAGTTGTGCAAAACGCGCGAATTTTTAAATTAGTCTTAGAACTTTTTTGGGTGTGGTTTTTGGTGACTTGAGAGTGAGACGTGATACCCTGGACGGTTTTTTTTTTTTTTTTTTTTTTTTTTTTTTTTTTTCTTTTTTTGGACCAAATACTTGCATACATTTTATAAACCTGCCAAACTGCGTGACAGTTTGTCGGCAGGATTAGCGCTCGTCTTAAAACATTTAAACATAAGGATTGAGCCGTCACTGTATAGAAGACTAGGATGTATAAGCAGGTATGTCTTCCATATATGTGCCCCAAAACTTCCACAAAATGGCATACCACGCCGGTAATACGGAACACAGCTGGAATGATTTGAGTGATGCAAATATATGTGTGCGGGACGAACAATTATATAGTGTTTGTGAAATAGTGTGAATAGTAAACAGACTGATAAGATAGTGTTAGGATTTAATTTCTTATTATAATTTGTGTTTTTTATTAGAATTTTGATTTCTTATCTTATTTGTAACTATGATAATTCGTTAGTTTTTAATAGTTTTGTATAGCATAATTTGTTCGGCTCTCGTTAAGGTAAAGTTTTGTTATAGTTAAGCAAACTGTGTCGAAGCCACGTACTCTTATTGGCTAAAATTCGTGCGCTCTGATTGGTCGACCAATCAGAGGCTCTACATTGTTTTGTATAAATATCGGGCATTTTTTCGGAATCGACACAGTCAGCGAGCAGTAGTAATACTAAGAACACTAGAAGAAGTAACCAGGAAGAATAATAAACTTCAAGCAGTCTCAAGTCTAGCAGTGTTTTATTCACCAATCCAGTGATAGCAATGTGTCCCACACATTAATGGTCCTTCGAGCCGGATTTGTGAAGAATACTGCACGAAGATAGAAGATATTACTACAGTGAGAAAAGTTGAAGAAAGTACTTCGTGTTAGTGTCTGCGTATCATTGAATTTGAAGATCAGCTGGCATCATGCCCGTTACACGCTCCGAGGGAAGGGGCCGCAAGCCGTCGAGAAAACAGAAGCCGTCTTCGTCAGAGGCCACTACAGAGACCTCTGCGACCGGTACCAGCACGGAAGTCACATCCGAATCGATACAGACGGGGACAACTGCCACAGAGAGTTCCGAACAGACCTCCACCTCCGTGACAACCGACCCCACCACCGTGACCTCCGCCGCTACCGCCTCAACCGCTGCATTCGCATCAGCCGCCAGTGCGCCCACCGCGCCGGCAGCCACCGTGCCCCGTCCCTCGGCCATCAACGTGCCCTCCGCCTCGCACCCCGCCGGCGCCGTCGCACCTTTAGTTACCCCGTCCGCCGCGACAACGCTCACCGCAGGTGCGAAATCGAAGAAGCTGATGAAGCCGCCCGCTGCTGTCGCATCGAAAGATAATCGCCGCGATACTGACGCCTCAACTGTGAAGCAACGAGTCGTCAAGAACATCGCCGCCGGTACGTCGAAACCAACCGGCACACAGCCCCATGGCCCCCCTAGCAAGAAGGGGGGAGGGGGGGGATCTACTCATAGCAAAACAAGAAAACTCAAGCTTGCGAAGGCGAAAGAAGACTTGCTACGCCTTCAAGTTGAGTTAGCCGCAGCACGCCTAGCTACATTGGAAACAGAAGACTCAGAAGAGGAAGAAGATGACGTCTCTCTCTACTCGAAGTCACAAGTTAATGCAAGAGTCGACGACTGGTTGGAGAATCAAGTGAATCGTCCGGCGCGACCGACCGTCAACGAACCTCAACAGCCACCAGAAGAACCAACGGTCGTCCACATAGAAAAACCAATGCAAGCGAAGCATCAAGAGACACTTCAAGCACCGGCGGGAGGTCAAACCGACCTGGCCCTCCTAGCTGAAGCCATCACCCGAGCTGTCAGCGCCGCTCAACGGCCCAAGTTCGTCGAGCTACCGATCTTCAGTGGGGCCCATCAGGAATGGCCACCGTTCCGCGCCGCCTACTACGAGACAGAAGCAATGTTCAGCACGGTTGAAAATACGAATCGATTTAGAAGAAACTTGAAAGGGAAGGCCAAAGAAGCGGTTGAAGGTTACTCATCACGAACGCTCACCCTTCGGAAGTAATGAAGACTTTGGAATCAAGATTCGGAAGACCAGAGTCAATCGCAATGATGCAAATGGAAACGCTTCGAGGTCTACCACGTCTCACCGAGTCGCCGAGAGAAATTTGCGTATTCGCCACGAAGATCTCCAACGTCGTAGCAACACTGAAGACATTGGGTTGTTTTAACTATATGTACAACCCCGAGCTTGCGAAGATGTTGGTGGACAAGCTGACGCCGACGCTCCGGTATCGCTACTACGACTTCTCATCGACGCAGCCCAAAGAAGATCCGTGCCTCATCAAGTTGGAGAAATTCTTCAAGAGGGAAGCAGAACTGTGCGGACCCTACGCGCTGCCTGAACAGGTGGCAGCATCATCGACATCAGCACCTCCAAAGAAGACTCAGTGGGTCACCAATGTCATAGAGAAGAGCAACACACCGAAGTGCTTCGTGTGCGACGAGACAAGTCACACCAACGCGACAGAGTGCGACACATTTAAGAAGATGGAAGCCAGTTCAAGATGGGATGCTGCGAAGTCGAAACGCCTCTGCTTCAGATGCCTACGTTATAGGAGCAAGACTCACAATTGCCGAACGAAGCCGTGTGGTGTCAACGGGTGCAAATACACGCACCACAAGCTGCTTCACTATGAAAAGAAGACAGAAACAGCAGAAGCTAAAGAAGAAACGACAGAGGTCATCAACTCAACTTGGACAGTCAAGAAGCAGTCGTACCTGAAGATCATCCCGATCCAGGTGAAGGGACCAAAGGGAGCTGTCAACACCTTCGCATTGATGGACGACGGGTCAACAGTTACGCTCGTCGACGACAGCATCGCAACGAGCATCGGAGCAACAGGACCCATAGATCCATTGAAGATAGAAACCATCAATGACTTGAAGGCGTCAGAATCCGCATCCCGAAGAGTCACCATCAAGCTGAAGGGGCTCAACGATCATGAAGAACAAATACAAGCACGCACAGTGAAGAATCTGCAAGACTCATCTCAACGGGTTCCACAAGAACTAGTGGAAGGGTGTCAACACTTATCTGACATCCGAGGACATCTCGCATACGTCAATGCGAAGCCACGAGTACTCATCGGTCAAGACAACTGGCATCTTCTGCTGACATCGGAAGTAAGAAGAGGAGATAACAACCACCCAGTGGCATCTCTCACGCCGCTAGGTTGGGTACTCCACGGAAGTCAGACGCGAACCTTCGGTCAGAAGATCGACTTCGTGTCACACATCACAGAAGACCCAGAAGAAAACCTAGAAAACCTCGTGAAGCAATACTTCGAGATGGACACACTCTGTATCAAACCCAAGAGACCGAAGACTGATCCAGAAGAACGAGCTCTTCATATACTAGAGAAGACCACAACAAAAATAGAAGAAACAAGATTCCAGACCGGTCTTCTCTGGAACAAAGAAGATGTCAAGTTTCCAGATAACTACGAAAACTCACTGAAAAGGCTCTTCAACATAGAAAAGAAACTCGATCGTGAACCCACATTGAAGAAGAAGTATGTCGAACAGATGGACGCTCTCATCGCGAAGGGATATGCGGAGCCTGCCCCCAAACAGAAGACAGCTGACAAGACTTGGTACCTGCCTCACTTCGCAGTAGTGAACCCGATGAAGCCAGAGAAACTTCGGGTAGTGCACGACGCCGCAGCCAAGACCAAAGGGGTAGCACTCAATGACATGCTGCTCAAAGGTCCTGATCTACTACAGTCACTACCAGGCGTCGTCATGCGGTTCCGACAACTCATGGTCGAGGCCAAGGCAAAGGTTGCTTCGCTCAAGCTCACAAGTATACCGAGGTTAGAATTACAAGCAGCAGTCATGGGTACCAGGCTCTCCGAAGCAGTCATTGAAGAACCTTCCGAAGAAGAGAAGACGCATCACATAACGAGCAAGAGAAAACTGAAGCTAGCAGAGGGCCTGCCTGATCCAGCGAAATTCTCCAGCTGGGACCGCCTCCGATACACGACAGCGCGCGTCCTACAGTTCGTAGATCTGTGTAGAGCCGCCAGCCAGAAGGTTAACTACCGGCGAACAAAGAAAAACAAAGAAGCGGATCCAGCATGGAAGAAGAACAAGCCTGCGACAACGAGACAACAGGCGCCCAGACCAAAGAAGAGACCCACAATCAACCTGCTTCCAGTCACAGCTGAGCTCCTCAAGAAAGCCGAAGAGCTCCTGATGCGATCTTCACAAGAAGAAGCCTTCATAGAAGAAATACAACTTTTGAACAGCGGGAAGCCGGTCGAAAAGGAAAGCCGCCTTCACCAGCTCAGCGTTGAGTCAGTCAACAGCTCACTCCGACTTCGCAGCCGTATCCAAGCGGCCAAAGACGTTGATCAAAATATCAAGAGCCCGCTTGTCATCGACGGGGACCATCGAATAGTGAAGCTATGGATACAAGCAGTTCATCGGCAGCTCCACCACGCCGGCGTCGAGGCAACCGTTAATGAATGTCGCCAACAGTACTGGGTACCAAGATTGCGCCCCATCACGCGCGCAATCCTTAGACAATGCCTCTTCTGCCGCATGAGGACTCAAGCGCCGCCATACCCGAGAACCGGGGACCTGCCAGCGTGTCGCCTAGCACATCACAAGCGACCCTTTACCTTCACTGGCGTCGATTACTTCGGGCCTCTCTCCGTGACCGTCGGACGCACCAGACAGAAGAGATACGTAGCCATCTTCACGTGTCTCACAACGCGAGCGATCCACTTAGAAGTCGCCGGCTCGCTCAGCGCAGATTCAGCAGTGATGGCGGTCAGACGAATGATCGCACGACGTGGCTGCCCGGCTGAAATTTGGTCGGACAACGGCACCAACCTAACGGCTGCCGACAAGGAGCTACGAGAAGCAATCGACGCGGCGACAGCAGAAGAAGCTGCGAAGAGGACCATCTCCTGGCGTTATATTCCACCTGGAGCACCGTTCATGGGAGGCGCCTGGGAGCGTATAGTACGCTCCATTAAAACCGCACTCGCAGCAACACTGCACGAGCGCTACCCCACCGAAGAAGACCTCACCACTCTGCTAGCTGAAGTAGAGTACACAGTCAACAGTCGCCCGCTGACCCACGTCTCCGTCAGCGCAGAAGATCCCGAGGCCCTGACTCCCAATCACTTCCTGCTGGGAGGCCCTGGGCGCGTGTCACAGCCAGGCACATTATCCGAGCAAGACACCATCTCCCGGTCCAGCTGGCGAGCTGCACAGAGGCTCGCTGACGTCTTCTGGCTCCGCTGGGTGAAGGAGTACCTTCCCGAGCTGCAACACCGGCGGGAGCCCCACGGACGAGGTCAAGAGGTCAAAGTGAATGACCTCGTGCAGATCGTCGACCCGAACCTGCCCCGCAACGTATGGATACGGGGACGAGTTATCGCGGTGTATCCTGGCCCCGACAGCATCGTGCGGACAGTGGACGTGCAGACCAAGGGAGGTGTCCTGCGCCGGCCAGTGAGGAAGCTGGTGATCCTGCCCCTGCCTACGGACGACGTGCCCGCATCGAAACGAGATGCGACGCAGTCGCACGGCGGGAGTGATGTGCGGGACGAACAATTATATAGTGTTTGTGAAATAGTGTGAATAGTAAACAGACTGATAAGATAGTGTTAGGATTTAATTTCTTATTATAATTTGTGTTTTTTATTAGAATTTTGATTTCTTATCTTATTTGTAACTATGATAATTCGTTAGTTTTTAATAGTTTTGTATAGCATAATTTGTTCGGCTCTCGTTAAGGTAAAGTTTTGTTATAGTTAAGCAAACTGTGTCGAAGCCACGTACTCTTATTGGCTAAAATTCGTGCGCTCTGATTGGTCGACCAATCAGAGGCTCTACATTGTTTTGTATAAATATCGGGCATTTTTTCGGAATCGACATAGTCAGCGAGCAGTAGTAATACTAAGAACACTAGAAGAAGTAACCAGGAAGAATAATAAACTTCAAGCAGTCTCAAGTCTAGCAGTGTTTTATTCACCAATCCAGTGATAGCAATGTGTCCCACACAATATGCTAATGTGGTGCATAGCGTGACTGTGACTGACTGTGCCTTTCGATCTACGACATTGCTTTGACGATTTGCTTTTGAGATGAGAAACGGATTGAAGGTTTTTTGCTTATATTGCTTAGGGGATGTAAGAACAATCATTGGAAAAATAATAATAATATAAGATTATTATTCTTTATTCCATAAACTTACTTACTAATTACATTTTTAAATATTTCAATAGAAAAGAAAAACATAAAACATTTAAAAATATAAAAAAAGTAGCCCGCCGGTATCTTGAACAGGGTCCAAGCTACCGGCGGTCAGGGCTCCAAAGGGAAGAATCGCCTAACAATACGCGCCGTGTCCAGAAGAACTGCTTTCTGGATCAAACCCTTGATTCAGCTGCCTGACGAGAGCCTCCTTAGATGTTGGTCGAGGCTCTCGGCTACTAAGCCATTGGCTGCTGATTCTCAGCCTAATTTGAATAAATGAATATTGATTTAGTTGTGAGTTGCCGCAGTAGAATTTATTCATCCATACATTGTTATAAACCGATTGTTTATCGAGAGAATGATTGTGTATAGCTAAGCCGCTCCTATAATTTAGAAAAATCTTAGAACAGGACAACAGAATGCAACTATTTTATAGAAACAGTTTCAATATTTTAATCGCTCTATAAACACAATATCTGATCCAATATTATTACACAGTAAACGTTGTCAAAATATTGACTCATCCATGTAATAATATGTATTTGAGTAAAATTGAAATATCTCTATTTGTTTTCTAATATGCTTGCGATATTACGGAGAAGAGCAAATAATAAACCTATACCTACTATGATAATAATATTTATATAAAGACCCGTTTATATTATTGTTGGCTGTTTATGTATCGTTATATTAGCAATTTCTATTCTGGGTAGATATATCTTGCACAAAAAATCTAGTATGATAGAATGTACCTATAATCAACATTTACGTATTTTCATCAACTGATATCGAAATTTTTAATACGTCATTAGAACATATGAGAAACTTACAAGAAAAGAAGCACAAGGAATGATAGTGATATGGGGATAGCTAGCACGAATGAGGTCAATACAGATGTCGTGAATAGCATAGCCTTTTCTCAACTACGTTGTGATCGGCTTCCAGTCTAACCGGATGCAGCTGAATACCTGTATTTTACATGGAGGGACTATCTGACCTCCACATCTCAGTTACTGGGCACTGGCATTACCCCTTTGGTAATACTGGTTGTCAGTCTTTCGGGCTTCAGACCACCCGTAATGACTTTCATAAATCTACAAATGACAGCCGGGTCCAACGCAACGGCTTAACATTTATGGCGTATCGGATTTTTGGTTTATTTGCCATACATACTTTACTTAAGAGCTCTTATTGACATTGCAAACTGACACTTCAATTTTATTTATTAAATGTGAAGTCTTTTAGCATCCTTATTCTGAGGCAAACAATAAAATAAAAATCCAATACAGAAAACGGTATGCAAATTGTCGTCTTCGTCGGCCATCTTTTACGCCGAGAGCCGTCAAACACGATATTGTCACACGTTTGAAATCGCGCGATTGCATCGCTGCAGCTGTTCGTGTGAAAGGGCTGTAATATTTGTTGAGTTTTATTTCCTTGTGATAAGAAGACCTTCGAAGTGTCTATTTGCAGTTTATTTACTTAAGTTAAGGTTGAATGCAGTTTTTGTAAGGTCGATTGATGCAATGCATATCTAGGGATCAGTATATTTGAATAAAACTTGCGTTAACTTGTAATGAAGACTAAATTTTTATGGTGAGGAGTGGGCATCACGCAACCTGTTCGGCTGTCTACTGCTTAACCGGACTTTCTTGTGGAGGATTGGATGGGATGTAACTATAGTACATCCCATATGGCTAGTTATGTTTAAGTCGTATGTAATAGGAGGCGATCCTATTGCCATCCGGACACCGGTTTGCTCCTGAAAAAAAATCCCAAAAGCACATTTTCCGACATCGGAATTGATCTCAAGATCTCATGTCAGTAATGTCCAAGATAAACTAAGAAAGCAGATATGAATTAAAAACTCACATTTTTACTTGACCAGGTTTAAACCCACAACCACGTGCATGAGACGCGAGTCCTCAACCACAGAGCCAGGACGTTCTGAGTTATCGTTTGTTTGTTTATCTATCAGTGAGTACGTAATCTACTTTGAGATAATGCGTTAATCTATTGTATTAACTCCTATGACAGCTACATTGTTGCTAATTGGCACAATGAAAGAGGTCCACTAACGATGAAGTCAACTCTTGCGCAAGTTTGTTTGCAAAGAATGAGACAAACGTTTCAACAAAAATATTCTATTATCCAGGGCTGGCCTTAGTGATTCCGATATCACTAACGCCAGCAGTATTAGTGCACGGGACAAAATATTTTTCAGCATCCATTTTTTTTTGTGGATGGACTTGGAGCAGATTGGTGCTTGACCCAACAAAGGGCAGCAAAATAAAGGTACTTAAGTGTTCGGTATACGAATACATCGGGTGCGAGGTTCATCACCGTAACTTCACAATGGTAGTTAAAAACAAGGGCAAGCAGCAAGCAAGGTGCAATAAGAAGCGATCAACACCTGCCTAGACTTTTCCCATCTATGTTAGGTTCAGGTTCCAGTCTATACAGATGCAGCTGAATACCAGTGTTTTACATGCAATGACTACCCACCTGATCTCCACAGCCCAGTTACTGGCTGTTGAATACCAGTAGTTTACAATTAGCGACCGCTTCATGTGAACTACTAGTTCAGCTGTTTCTGGTAAGACTGGAAGCTGACCCCCACAGAGTTGGGAATAGGCGAGGCAGATGATGAATAAATAAATAATGCTGGACAATCCACACAGCATCATCTAGCCCCAACCTTAGCAAAGCTTGTGTTATGGGTACTAGATGACAGATATACTTAATACATTACATTACATAGATAGATATCTTTTATTATACATAGCGAACACCCAGAACAAACCTTTGTAGATCGTATAAACATTTGTCCCAAGGCGGGAATCGAACCCGCAACCTCAAATGATGAGTAGACTATAAATATTTCATCTTTGATTCCTTTTCCAATTTCTTGAAGGTTGGAAGTACGGCTTCTGACAAGGACTGACAGGCAGAGGTGTGTACTAATATTATGATAGCAAATAATGTTGTGTAAGTGATGATAGTAATGTTTGTGATAGTAAGAGGTTATTGAACAGTAAGAGTGAGGTGATATCTGAATGATAACGTGGGTCAAACAGAGACAAGTATTTATAGCTGTTTGCTTTTACTTTTAATCGTGTGGTGATTTGTGCGAAATTGAATGTTTATGACTGTATTTTCGCTATTTAATCATGAATGCGAAAGTAACGCTCTCTGTCTGTCTGTCTGTTACCTTTTTACATCATAATTAAAGGCTGGACAGTTTTGGACGTAATTAAGCTCATGTATTAATCATCACCTGGTTCAGGACATTGGATAATTTTGATTTTGGATTTTTTTAGTACGTTTCTGTGGGATAATTCTCGACGGTAAAAGTAAGTTTGGAATACCAATTTCATAAATGGGTACAACAGAAATAACTTTATTTCTGTTTTCGCCTTAACGGCTGAACGGTTTTGGATGAAATTTGGCGCAAGGCTAAAATCACATTAGATCATTATGCCCCAGTAATACGCTCTCGTGGGATAGATATCGACCTGCAAAAACTAGTTGAAATATATTTTGGTGATCATGTCGGGATAGCCCAACGCCACCTGCACGATCCTTTTTTTATTATTTTTAGTAATGGTAAGTCATCCAATGACTTCTCCCGTTCTGGGTGGAACGGGAGGGCGTGTCATACTTTTACTGACTTAAACCCATCCGTGACGTCCTTGACCTGCTCCGATCCTTACGTACTCAGTTTGCTTATTTATTTATCCATTAGTGTACAGGTACACACAAAAAGATAGCAGACAAAAATAACAGAAAAACGGAGGACAAAGGTGGTGCTTATTTCTATTGAGATCTTTTACAGCATACCTGCGAAGATTAAGACAAGAAGTGGCGTAAAAAAGTGTGCCAAATGAGAGACAAAAAAATAAACCTCCAAAATCTGTCAAATTACTTTGACCATTTCTCAACTTTATGTCAAAAGAATAAGGTTTATGTTCAATTGGGTAAATTTGCCAGTTTGGGTTAGTTTTTTGTGCTGGCATCTGTACGTAAGAAACAATGGTTTACTAAGATTATATTCTTGATTTGTTACGTTATACGTACGCCATTGACTGGTTAAACGTGTACTGAATACCTTTATTTTGTTTTGAAGATCTTTTGTATGTATACCTTTATTTAACATAACTATTGACGGACATGGGAAAGGAGCAATAGTAAGAAACAGAATTGTTATAGTGGCAACCTTTCGACTTACTATCCATAAATAATTCAGATTTAAGAACACTTTAGGGCCCTCCCGACCCTTTGCTAGAGCCAGCCCGCGAAGCTGAGCCGGTAAATGTTTAAAAATGTCCCTAAATCACATATCTATTTGATCCAGCCTGTCCTCTTCAGCGACGTCCTAAGCCGAGGTTCGTACCCCGCAGGGGGTGCCTTTAGCGTTTGTTCGCTTAGTGTTTTTAAGTTTTTATGCCTGGCTGGAGGCCTTAATTTTAATTAAGCCCCCCACAGGAAAGTTCGGTTAAGCATGAGATGCGAGATGCCCATTCCAAAAAAACACTTTAGGACGGAAGCAACTCTCCCCAGTTTATAAATAGCGTGTTAATATCACAAATAATAAAAATAAAAAATACAAACACACAACTACAAAACAAGTTTTGAAATTTTGACGTTTCTAGATTCTCAGACGAGCTCAAATGTGAGAACTAGATTGTATTAGAGTTAGACGAGGGGGTATGCACGACATTCGGGAAACTTGATTATGTCAAACCAATATAGGTACTAATTTAGATTCTTATTTTCATTATCTCGTTGCGTTTCCGTACGATAACACTTCCTTACGATAATCTTTGAAATATAGTGTCTACGAAGCTGTTTTTAAAATTTATGAAATGCAGTGTTCCGCATTGGTTTGTATGTAACAAAATTATGACATACTATAAATACATTTTTTTTATGACCTTCATATTTCTTGTCTTGTCTTCATATTTTTTTCTCTGGCATTTTAAGTATTTTGAAGTTCTAGTATTACCAATGCATTCAGTTAAACATTATAATTTAAAGTACCCATTTGTTGATACAATTATATACGACGTTTAGTAAGGTAATATTCTACACACATACTTTAATCAAATAAAAATAAGAGGGTTACAAGAGTAGAGGGACCTACGAAAAGATGGATGGATTGTGTGAAAGATGGTATGGTTAGGAAGAAGGTGATTTCTAAGATGACGGCAAATACAAATGTATGGAACAAGAAGACATGCTGCGCCGACCCCAAATAAATTGGGATAAGGATGATGATAAGAGGATGATGATGACATACTTTAATCAAATGCACAATATCTTCAAATATATGTAACATCAAAGAAAACTAGTTAATATTAATTACGGGTGAGGAAGTTAAATAAAACTAGTTTTCCAAAATGTTTATGTATTGTTACAAAAATATTATCTAATGTTATGACAGTAGATATTCTCGAATAGAATTTATTTTATTTTGCCTATTACAGCTGTATTATGTCATTTCCCTTTTGCATGTTAAGCTGACAAGGATAATTATAACATAAACTTTAATGTTATCGATCAACTTCATGGGATATCCCTAACGTTATATTTAGGAGTAACAATAATTTCTATGTTAAACATTTCTACAGTAGAATGGGTTACATAATAACTCTGAGGAACCCCAAATTTTTCGTCGACGCCGTCACGCATGCGCAAAATCGACTAGGGTGGCGTGTTGAACGTCAAATTCTAAAGCAATATAACCCCAAAACGAAACTAAAACTTAACGGAAATTAACACAGATTTACACAAATAACCTTAGATTTTGGAATTTCACAAGATGCAACACCTTGAGAGAAACCAGTTTCCATTTTACGTCTAACCAGTTTAAGTCATGGATCTAGAAAAAATATACATTTAGACTCACCTGTAATTGATGTCTGCAGCCTCAAAGATAAACACGGAACCATACATTCCTGCCAAGAAGCACGGGAATAAAAACAAAGCATAGTTTATGATGTTATATTTTCCAAAAGGACCCAGCTCCTTCAGGATAACATCTAGTCCAACAGACGTTGCATCTTTCGACATTTTAACAACAATTATAATATCAGCCTTGATTAGAACACTTTAAATCTCACTCGGAATGGTTTTATTACTATTTTTATTTATAAAATACGATTCACAACACACGCCGGCGAAATCTCACGAGTTTGAAGTATAAATTTGACAGTAAGACACGCATGCGTATTGTTACTCTTTACGTGTTCATTTTTGCAAACAAGTTGTTTCGCCGAGCGAGCGGCCCCGGCAGATGTCTAAGCTTGTATGCGTTTGAATCAAAAATAAACAAGAAAAACCGGCTAAAGTCTGTTGCGTACAAATACATAATTGTTCTGATTGCGCGAATGCGACGAAGTATTTTTGCAGTAATAGTTATGTGCGAGGGAATGAGATAGATATAGGTTTGTTGTTGCGCGTCAAAGATTAAAAGGGCTTTTTAAATTGTCGTGAGAGTACTCGTAGTATTTTTGATAGCATGATTAGTAATTTTGATGATAGCGCGAATGTAGTAAGGAATGACTTTGGGTCAATGAATTAGCGTCCCAAATACTTTTAAGATAAGTAATAAGTATTTTTAGGCCGTTAGGTGATGTAATCTAACATTTATTTTTAAACTCAGTTGTTTGATTATAGCGTGAACTTATTATTTTAGGCACATAGTTTATACTATGCACAAACGTAATGTTAGTGGAATGTGGAGTTTTTTTTATCCTGTTTCTTTAAATACTGTGTACTATACATTCACTTATAAAAACCTTACATTATAATGAATCACATATTTTAGATAAGTCGATGATTTTAAATACAGATATCTGGTTATTAAAATATGTTTGTTGTATTTTGTAATACACTACACTATTTATGAAATCTTAATATAAATTTAAACAAACGTTTTTTTCTAACACGTGTTACTTTTTTCTTAAACATAAACAGACAGACTGGACATGCCAATGTATTATTATGAATGTATTCCCCATGACTAAAGGCAGATGTATTAGATAATCAAACTTTTATACCTAGTATAGTTACCGGCACTTAACTTGAGCTCTCGGCAGAGTGGTGGGGGTTCGTGTGCGCGGCGTATTGTCACTGGAGTAAGGTCGGTATCGCTTAAAGTAAATTAAGGACAGACCTCAAGATAAATACCGGCAATTGTATCTATAAGTTTAATCGAAGGTTAAGATACGCTGGCTGAGATCAATCTGTTGATGGGTGACCACTGTAGCTGTAATTTGTTATATAATCTTTAACAGTCGTTACAAAAAGTATTGATATCATAAAGAAGCAAAACGAAAACATCTCAAAAATGTCAAATCTGCAAATGTCAGCTTGGCGTTGTTACTGTCAAGAGGTCACGTTCTTCGCCACAAGGTTGACTATCTATCTAATTATATATATATATATATATAGGCAAATGCCCTTCATTCATCATCAGAATCAGACATATTTTGGAACAAAATCGATCCGTCGAATGTGTAGTGCGCTCGCCGTTGACGTTTCTGGAATGATCCCTGTTTCAACATGGCCGCGCTGACCATCGCCTCGACGCTCCGCCAGACTGACAGCAGTATAATCTCGTTCCAACTTCGATCAATAATAGTTCTATTGATCGAAGCGTTCCAACCTCTTTATCTATGCGCCGTCATATTTCAATTTATCTAATACCTTTGAACGAGCAATTCTTGAATACACGCTGCAGTTTTACATCCTAATCAAATTTAAGGAGATATGTTAATGATTCACGACCCAAATCAATAATAAACTGGGTAGGTTTTTTTACTTATTCACGAAAATTGGTAAGTGTAAGCCAGCCTTATTAAAACTCAGCGCGTCTGTAACTTGCTTCAACACTGTATATATATAATCTGAATCTCGGAAACAGCTTGAACGATTTTCATGAAATTTAGTATGCAGGGGGTTTCGGGGGCGATAAATCGATCTAGCTAGGTTTCATTTTTAGGAAACGTCGTTTTATGCGAGCAAACCTCGGTCAACCAGGTACTTTTAGTGATGCAATATAGGTTCAAATCCGGGCAAGCACCTTATGTGACTTTTTCAGTTTATATGTACACACGGCCAGCACAATTGCGTTGATAGTTTTTCAACTTTATTACAAAAGTATAAGGTTCATGTTTAATTGGGAAAATTTGACACTATGGTATAACTTCATGTGCTGGCGTCTGTACTTTAATAGCTGGATATTATCTTTTGTGTCCATAATTACGAAAGCACTTTATTGTACAAATAAAAGAGGAAGTAATCATTTAATTTGTCCACTTCGTGTGAAATTGGTTGGTCTACTAGATTCCGGGACTTCTATTGTAATTTGGGGAAAAAACTGACGTTGTAAGCGTAGTAAGGAAGGAAGGGCGTAGGAGGGGGGGGGGGAAGGGTTTTGAATAATTCACGACAGCGACAACATACTTGTCCATACAAGATCGTGGTACTTGTAGTGTTTCGATGTATTAAGCTAGTTACCCTAGCTCTGTTCTGTCTCCTGCTTGATATGGAGGGAAGTGGAAATTATGTATTATTCGAACTCCTCCGCTGTTCTTTTATGATTAATTTCGTTGTGATCCAAGACAGTTGAATCGTTTCTCCGGGGATCGTCGGGTTTCATTGTTTCGACGCTTTTTTGGTGGTCGCCACTGTTGATTCTGGTTTTAAGAAGTTGCAGTGGTTTGGTAAAAGTGCGGCGAGTTTGTCCCATTAAAAAAAAAGCTTAGTTACCCGCGACTTTAGCTTTGTATAGCCCAAACTGAATTTTGAATAAGTATTAGTTTTATATTAGTGGTTTTAATTTTGATTATAGTGTTAGTTTCGTGATTCTATTAGGCCACTTAACGTATCGGGCACGAAATTAAGAATAAATTAAATCCATTTCATGTTAACCTTTTCGAAAATATCAAAAACTAGTGAATTTCGGCCATACGGGGGATTTTGGGGGATTGAATTTGTTGCTCCTAACCCACCCTATGCTTCTGCCGGAAATACGTCGAATTATTAGTACCTCTGTATATACAACAACAACAACATTCATTACACGAACCCAGGATCTTCAAAATTCGAAGCAACAAAGTTAACGTAGTCTAAAGCATTGCCTATCGGGCGAGCAATCTCCTGCAACAATGAAGGGACCACTAGATTATCTCATAGACATGGGACAATGGAGCATGGTGGGATGGCTCGCCACGTGGAATAGATAACGTGTCTTGTACCATAGTTACTTGTTTCTTATGGGGGTGTGAATACCTACACTGTGTTTGCTATTTTGTTGGCATTTGGGTGCCTTTTTCGGGTGAATGATTTTGGAATACATTCGTTTTTTGAATTTAAGACTTCTTTAGGCGATTTCTTGAGACTGTGACGTCACGCTCGGCTATGTAATGTTCGTTCGGGAACAGTAGTCGGCTACGAGAGCCAGTTTCATTTTTAGAGTACGATACAAAAGACGATCAGTCAGAGCACAGTAATTTACACAATTGTAATTATCCTATACAGACACGTATTGCAAATGTCATTACTTCCATGAATTTAATGACAGTTAAATCGTTTCTCCGGGACTCGTCGGGCTCCATTGTCTCGACGCTTTTCTGGTGGTCGCCACTGTTGATTCTGGTTTTCAGGAGTTACCTAAGCATCGGAATAGTGTTACTAGCTTATCCCAAAAAAAGTAGGTAATGGTAGCGAGCCGTCATTATAAATATACAGATGTAGTACACATAACATCACACCTGCATTCCCCGAAAGGTTGGGCAGATGTCAATCAATCAATGAATCAATTTTTATTTGTATAAAACATGGCGTAAAAAGCTGCTGCACCTATGTATAACAACCACATTTCACCAGTTGTGTTTAAGTCCCCCAGTCTAGTGTTTGTGGATGTGTGTGTGTGTGTGTGTGTGTGTGTGTGTGTGTGTGGGATGTAGTAATTGTTCGATATTGCAGTCATAATAGTACAGAAGCTATTGCAGTAGCTGATTGAAATTCATTCAAGCAAGATAATTGTAATTAGCGTGTTATTTTTACTGTGTTTTTATGTTTCTTTATGTTTCTGTTTTTTTATGGGGACTTTGTTTGTACCTACTGCAGACTAGATTTCTATTTTTCTCCTGAACAAAGATAAAAATATACCTTCGGTTAGTTCCTAAGTATACTACATCCTCTAGTACTAGTAACAAAGTTATGGTAGAAATAAAAAATAATGATCGTCTAGCATGGACGCAGGATACGGTAGAACTTTTCATGGTAAAACAAATAAATGGCAGGATTTTATGAACGATTCTTACGCGTATCGTAGTGTGTAGCTTGTTAGCTATGATAGTGAGGGGCAGGTATCGATAAAAAAATAGGAAATGTCAAAATTGATACTGAAAATAGGGTTATTAAAGAAATGTAGGTTTATCAAGTCTGATCAACAGTAAAGTATAACAGAAAAATCTGCTGGACTTGGATGTATTTAAGATTTAATTTTCACACAAATTCAAAGTACTTAAGCGAGCGGTCGTTTAAATGTAAATATAGTTTATTAGTAGGCCTTGTATTCATTTGAGGTCATCACAGGATAGACCGGTGATACAGTAAACAGCCGCCTGGTGCTGAACTGCGTGAGGCCCTAAAACAAATTTATATCAATTAGACTTATTCTATATCTTTCTTACTTTAGGTACTTTTTTAATATCGACAAATAGCGCCTCAACACATCCTTGTTACCCACAAGCCACGATAATG
This sequence comes from Phlogophora meticulosa, assembly GCA_905147745.2. Classification (NCBI taxonomy): domain Eukaryota; kingdom Metazoa; phylum Arthropoda; class Insecta; order Lepidoptera; family Noctuidae; genus Phlogophora; species Phlogophora meticulosa. The sequence continues at coordinate 13,882,027 of LR990531.1, read as the reverse complement.
AGCGATCTATATTTTATAGTAGCACAAAGCGCACGTTTTACGAGACCACCATCAGAACCATACAATCTGATGGAAGCTGTACTCCTGGTTTATGAGAGATTTTTAGTAGAAATCAAAGCGATTTTCCCCATGTCTCGCTCCATTTGTAAGCGAATGTAAATTTGCTTAAAACTATCATTTTTCTTCTATAATACAGTGCATCAGGAATGTTTGCGGAGGTCAAAATCGATTGCTTTAGGGCTATAGTGCGCAAGAGAGTGGTTTCCCTGATGCATCGTGTGCGTGGCAGCCCCAGCAGCCTTCTGAACACCATAATAGACAGCGTGGAGTGTCCTATAGTGCGGCACTGGAATAAGGTACACAGCTCAGGGTGTCCTTTTTAATGTAGGGTAGTTATAAGTTGTTAACATAGTTTTAAGTCGTACTAACAATTTTATATGGAATTATGTTCTGAAATAAATGAAATAATAATAATAATATAATGGATTAGGTTAGTGATGAGATGAGTGAAAATTTGCTACTTAACTGCCGCGCTGGTCTAGTGGTTGCAAGTGCTACTGCTCAGCACGAGATTCTGGGTTCGATTCCCAGGCACCAGTGTAATTGGGTTTAACCATCAGAAATTTCTCAGTAGCAGCCCAGAGTCTGGATTTGTGCCCGCTTGTTGCGACTGTGCGGACTTAAACATAACTGGGTAAATGTGGATGTAATATACATATTCTTCTGCCTAACCCTTTAGGGAATAAATGCGTGACGTAAAAAACATGGAATATTTAGTTATTCCACTCTGGTGGTCCAGTGGAATAACTATATAGTTCCTGAGCTAAATGGTGCTGACCCATACGTCATGTTCGTGAACGGGCGCCGCCAGTAGGAACTGGTCATTTCTTAGCTGCCTCGGCCTGTTTTAATTTCTAAATTGTCAGTTGGTTTTTGTTTATAATACGGAAGCTTTTAATGTGCACATCTTTAACATCGTTCTCACATTGATAATTTGAACATAAATGATGTAACCAAATATTTGTAACCAAATCATGACTTAAAAAGTCTGGCCATGGAGTTTCTTCCCCGTTCTTCTCCATAGACAATTCAAAAGTACCTGTATTTGGTATATTTGAAATAAATGCTTTGACTTTGACTTGACTTTGACATGTTCCACCGGAGGGCAACTTCATCAAAAAAAGATGCCCACTGTTGGGTCAAAGATGAATGTTTTGAATTTAGGTGCCCATTTTATCTCAGTTATCGACTTATTGCATAAGGGTAGATATACAATAATCATAACAGCACTGAAAATAGGCCAATCCATTCCACTTTTAAAACCCCATAAACCTTATTGCACCAAATTGTGATACATCAGTATAATTATACAGGGTGCTACAGCCAGTAAATTATACGGGGTGTTATCTGGCGAGGACACACGCACGCCGCGTCGATAACGTTACGTTATTAGTAGTACATGCCCGTGACTTTGATTAATAGAAGCTATGTTGCTTAGTTGAGTTGAAGGGGTTGGCAGGAGTAGTGGTGATGGGAAGTTTTAGTTTGAGTGTTTTCGAGTGATTCTTAACGGCTTGCACTTTTTTTATCAGTATGTAAAGTTTTGCAAAGGAAATATAATTTCGTAAAAATAAATACTTGAAGTATGGATAAAAGGCGATTAACAGAAGATATTTATAAGGCAGATGTAAGTAGAAACGCCGGAAGGGGATGCCTTAGAAGGACATACACTGACCTTATTGGTGGATAGAATTTCGCCGTCGATTTTAATTTTTGTAAATAAAATATAGCGTACGTTACTCTCTGATAATATAGCTTTCTATAAGCGAACTAATTTTTAGAAGCTTTCGAATTTATCCATACATATAATAACATCACGCCTGTATTCCCCAAAAGGTTAGGCAGAAGCGTACTTATAGTACACCCACATGTCACTAATTATGTTTAAGTCCCATGTAATAAGTGGCAAGCCTATAGCCATCTACCGGCATTGCACAAATTCAAACTGCAACATAAAAAATCCAGATGTCAAAACCTAATAACACATTGCTCGACCCGAGAATCGAACCCAGCACCTAATACTCAGCAGTAGCTCTTGCGACCACTACACCAACTGACTGTATATTAACCACAGATTAGTTTATCTATGCATACCTATCTGATCTATCACACACACCGGCACGTCGCTGTCGATGCAAAGGCAGGAGCGTATTGTTATGATATATTAATTATCTCATCACAGCTATTCCCGGTAATTAACTCGGTTACTCACAGGTTAACTGGCTCACTTAACCCTAACAAAGGATTAGTCGCTAATTAAATGTCTTGTATTTCCATGTATACTTGTTGGATGAAGCTTGTTTTTTATTATTATTCTCTCTATGCGATGTACGAGTATATACATATAAATTACATTTTTAAATAATTAAATTTAAAAAATACAAACCGTTTATATTTATATAAAATTGTGGTCCACTAATGGCGGGAGCAGGGTCCAAGCTACCGGTGGTTAGGTTTGCAGAGACAGGAACCTCCTCACAATGCGAGCCGTATCGTGGAGTACTGCCTTCTGTATCAGGCCTTTGATCCAACCATGTAACGAAAATGAATTTATCCACGGTGTACTTTAATTCGTTTAATGCAATTAAATATGTACAGGATCTTCAATTTTTAGGATTCCGTACTATTAACTATAGTTACCAGGCTATATAACGAGGCAACTTTATTCTAATATAAAATACTATTAAAGGATGTCTCCAGTACTTTTCATCAAAATAAATGTGTCATCATCTTCCTAGCCCCCAACAGTGTTGGGGTCGGCTTCCAGTCTAACTGGATCCAGCTGAATACCAGTGTTTTATCTGGCCTCCACAAGCCAATTACTGGGTAACATGATACCCCTTCGTAAGACTGGTTGTCAGACTTTCGGGCTTCTGATTTAATTATTAAACTCACATACACAAACTGCCAGACGCGGAGCAACTAGAATCGAACCCCCGACACGCAGAGCAGCAGCCAATCGCTCAGCCACAGCTCAGATCCATAAATGACTGCCGAAACCAACGGCTTAACGTGCTTTCCTCATGCTTGTCTCATTAAGTAATGAACGGTTATCCAACAAAATAAATATGCTCAGCACGAAATAATCACTCACACAAAGGTTATTCTAAGACCTTTGATATGAAACGAAGGAACACAGAAATAAGTAAGTAAATATCGTAGTTTTCATTGAACACGCTACGCTCAAGGGGGCTATTACTGTAATCATGTCTGTCTGTCTGTCAGCAACTGTTTGTGATCACGCCATAGCTGCCAAGTTGTAGGATCGATAGTGTTTATTGAAATAGAGGCCTTTGTCCAGCTGCGGAAGGCATGGTATATAACATTACGGCTGTTTTCTTAAAAGGGTAGGTAAGGTACTTATAGTAGGCACTCGTATGCAACGTCTCTTTATAATTATTATCTCAGCTATTATAGAAAATCCTATTTTTTTATATCACGACTGTTTTCTTATAAGGGTAAGCCAGGTACAGGCAACGTATCCTCTTCACAATTATAATCTTTGCTGTTATAGAAAATCCTATTTTTTTTATAAATATGTGGCTTCGATTGTTCCGTTTGATTCAATTTCTGCCATCGACTTCCGAAACAGAAGTTATGTTACACCATTTGGTGTTTTTTTGGAGATGGTTTGAAAGAGGTTGATTTTTTTTTAGAAAAGTCATTTATCTTTGTCTTTAGGCACTCCTATGCAACCTCTCCTCGTCATTATTATAATCTTTGCTGTTATAGAAAATCCTATTTTTTTTATAAATGTGTGGCTTCGATTGTTCCGTTTGATTCAATTTACGCCATCGGCTTCCGAAACTAAAGTTATTTTACACCTTTTAGTGTTTTTTTTGGAGTCAGTAGTTTCTTTTTGAATATTTTTTTTATTTTTGTCTTTTTTGTTTTAGTTTTAAAAAAGTGTCTCCTAAATACCTACGTGTTTAAAACAAGACAACATCGCGCCTGTATTAAGGATTGGGCAGAAATGTTCCTTCAGTACACCCATTTTTCACCAGTTATGTTTTTTAAATACCAATGTAATTGAGGGTAACCCTATTGCCAGTAACCAGGCACATATCCAGACTCCTGGCTGTTACTGAGAAATTCGTAATGAAAAATCCCATTGACACATTGGCTCGGGAAACGGACCCAGGACCAATCTTAGCAGTCACGTTTGCGACCACTGGACCATCGAGGCAGTAGTGTTCAACGTACGTACAAAATAATAGGCTGTTCAGACCACGAAGGAGGTGGCGGAATGATCTGGAAGTCTTCTTTCAGAAGTGGAAAGACGTGGTTTGGAATAGCAACTGATAGAAGCAATGGAGGGAGGCCTTTGCCCAGGAGTGGGTAGTTCAGGCTTATAATAGATATATATTTTGACGACCGATGTGGCGCGGTGGGCGAAGGTACGCCTGCGACGCAGGAAGTTGCGGTTTCGATTCCCGCCCTGGGACAAATGTCTGTACGATCTACAAAGATTTGTCCCGGGTGTTCTGGGTATTTGATATGTATAATAAAAAATATCTGTCTATGTAATGTATTAAGTATATCAGTCACCTAGCACCCATAACACAAGCTCTGCTTAGCTTAGGGCTAGATGATGCTCTGTGGATTGTCCAGCATTATTTATTTATTATTTATAATAATACTTTGCAATGGGGACTCGGTTGTCATTATACCGATCACAGCGACGGCCAATGGCCTAATAGCTAAAAGACTAAACGACCATCTCTCGAGGCTTTCGTTGGGCGGTTGGATCGAGGGCCTGATTCAGGAGGCAGTACTTCTGGATACGGCTGTCATTGTTAGAAGGTTCCTGGCTCTGCAACCCTAACCGCCGGTAGCTTGGAACTTGTTCCCGATATCGGTGTCTACCATTTTTAATATACATATTTTAAAACGTTTTTATATTTTTTTTTTTAATAAAACGTTGCCCCACACTAGGAATTTCTCCTGTGTCGTGGGTGCGTTTACAAACATTCAAAGTCACATACACAAACAGCCAGACCCGGAACAACTACCTGCAGGTTATACAAATATTTATTTCGTGCGGGAATCTAACCCACGACACGCGGCGCAGCAGTCGATCGCTCAGCCACTGCGCCAACCGTGCCGTCATATTTTGGTTTTTTATATTTCAATATTTAATATATAATCTATATGTATGTAAAATGAATAAAAAGAATAATACTTAATATCACATATATGCATCTGTTATTGTCTTGTTACAAATATCATGTTCAACCAGTTATAACCCAAATCTACACAGCAATATCCACCATGTGTTCGTACACAAAAACAACGTCTACATTACCCACACAATAAGCTGAAACACATCCCAAACGGCTCACAACAGCACTCATGTAAACAAAACTATGGGAAAACTCGATTACAATACATTTTGCAATCAACCATTGTTATCGTTCGACAATACTTCATGCTCGGATCTACATAATTCACTACCCCTGGATTAAATATGTATGACGAAAACCTGAGTAATATGAGGGACGATCCTATCGGAATAATGGGATAGCGATCCCCGTTAGTTCTGGGTTTACGCCTGTTGAATTCGCCCGTATTGTGTTTTGTTAGACTACTGGGAGTATGGACTTCAGTGGGTAAGTATTTAGTTTCGTGGTGACGGTAAGAAAGAAAACTGCTTGTTAGCCGTGTATCAATTTGCATCGATATCTGTACATATCTAAACTAATGAATAAAATTGAATTGTCTTTTTGTTATGTCAAAATAACAGCTTTTTATAAAATGCATATTATGAAAGTTGATACGGTACTTACGTCAAAAGACCATATTTTTATTTTTTATCTGTCTGTTTGTTTGAGGTAATGTCCGAAACCCCTGGACCAATTTTGACGAGACTTTCGCTAGCAGATAGCTGATGTGATCACGGGTAGCTTCGGTTTTTTTTTTTAGATAAAAAATTGTTAAAAAGTTAAAAATTAAATTCCATGCTAAGTTACACTACACGCTGACAAAGTCGCGGGCACAGCTAGTATTATAAGAAGTAAATAGACATCAAAACCTTAAAACAAATTAGATTTGTTAAGGCAAAACACAAACTAAAAGTACCTATATTAGAAAATACCTAAACCGTACCCAACCGGACTGAGTTTGTGTTGTTTTGAGGTGTAAATAAAAAACCAACCGTTTTTAAAATTTTCCATGAAATAGGCAATACCAATTTCAAGTAAGAAATAAATCCGAGGTAGTGTAGCGACATCTATCTCGCCACATACGAACTAAATCTGACGTATCCCACATCGCCATATTAAAGTTATCCGAGCGATTGAACATAGATGCAAGAACCCGACAGAAACCGTTGGGCAGTAGCCCACCAGATACAACACTTGTCTGGTCGGAGGATCCTCCCTTTTCTATCGGGGATGAGAAATTTTAAAGTGAAAAGTTAAAAAAAAGTTAAAACCTTTTCCTCATACCCCCAAAGAAGGTTCAAAATCTTATTTTGAACCTTCTGCAATGCAAGACGGCGTGACTCCGAGAGCTTGGAGTCACGCCATCGTTGGTACGGCTGCGTCATGAGTAGACCTGATGAACACATGACAAAAAAATACTACAGCTTGACTCTGGACCAAAAACCGGTGGCAGACCACGACTAACATGGATGTCGGTTACTAAGAAAGAAATAGCCACGGATAGTATAGACCGACTGAAAACCCAGAAACGATATCTCTTGAGAAGAACGACTATGAGAGCCGAACATAAAGAGGAAAAAGAGAGAAGAGAGCCTGAAGAAGAAAAAGATAGCAATCCCAATGTTGATATGAATTTCGAGGGTCCTTTTCGTCATCTGCCTAGTATTTTCCCAAACGTATTGGGATCGGCTTCTAGTGTAACTGGATGCAACTGAATACCAACCAGTATTTTACATGGAGCGACTGCCTATCTGACCTCCACAACCCAGTAACTGGACAACACGATTCCCCTTGGTAAGACTAGTTTGTCAGATTTTCGGGCTTCTGACAAACTGTAACGACTGTCAAAGATTTACAAATGACAGCCGGGAGGGACCAGGAACAGTTTAACGTGCTTACCGAGGCACGGAGAAGTCTCGATATGTAATGAACGGACACCCATCCACAGACTGACATCGACAAGCGTAGCGACCTTTGATTGACCCGTGTGGCTGGTTTTATTTATCCACGAGCTACTCTTCCCGAGGGTCATCTTATGGCATAAATACTCTTCAAGAAGTTACCTTTAATTTCTTTTCATTTTCAGGCATTTTAAGAAGTTCATTCTATTTTTGGATTGACGATGATAAAACGCTTTCAGCACTTAATGCGTTCCGAATTCTCCAACGAATAACGCGATTGATATTTGGTTTGTCGAGCGAAATGATGAAGGCAATGCTTTCCGAAATCTGTTTTACTTTCGGCTAAGCTGAAGGGTAGTTTAACCTTAGATTCTGGGTTAAATATAAAGAATAACAAGAGCTTATGTAAAAGCGGAGACATTTTTCGAATAAGTTCACATGCAAAGGTATCTTAAGGCGGATATGAAGTTATGGATGTTCTTATATATTTTTTCCATATCTCCCAAGTTTCATAAGACACTGATTTTTTATTAAAATATGGTAACATTTATTTTTGGATGTAGAATGATATTTGTAAATAGTCTTGTCGACGCTGTTTTTATCTTTAGTTATTATTTTAAAACTAGACGGCGCTGCCGATTTAATTTTCTTGACCCTTTCACGGTCATTAGCAGCGGCGTGCACTCCATACATAAGCACTGCATACCCTGTGATCTCATACATATTCACATCATCATCATCATCTGCCTAGCCTTTTCCCAACTATGTTGGGGTCGGCTTCCAGTTTAACCGGATGCAGCTGAATACCAGTGTTTTACATGGAGCGACTGCCTATCTGACCTCCACAACACAGTTACTGGGCAACACGATACCCCTTGGTAAGACTGGTTGTCAGACTTTCTGGCTTCTAACTACCCGAAACGACTGTCAAAGACTACAAATGACAGCCGGGACCAAAGGTTTAACGTGCTTTCCGAGGCACTGAGAAGTCTCGATATGTGACAAACGGTTACCCATCCACAGACTGACCTCAGCAACTGGAGCCTAACCTTCGATCGATCCGTGTGGCTGTTTTCATTTAGCCACGAGCTCCTCCACACATATTTACATACATACATCACCCTCTAAAAGATAAATAACTATAATTAAAAAAACATGGTAATTTAGCCTAGGTACTTGCTTCTTGTATCTAGTGTGGGTACAACAAGCTGAAACAGGTAAGTTTTTTTTATATGCATACCCTGTCTGAAATCTAGGCCATTAGGTACACTTTTTCCCATGGCCTGACCCATTTTGTGAGTTGACAAAGTAAGATAACACAGGTTTTAGATTACTATAAAGTTTTAAATTATTTTTAATTGTAATCTGTGGAGAACGTAGTGGGTAGCATAATTGTTTAAAATGCATATTTAAGCTCACATGTCTATATCTTATTGTGCTACTGTTTGATTTTCCCTGACTAAATAAATAAATAAACACCTCTTGATGTATTTTATCCTATTTCCGTAGTTATCTTAGTCGGAAATCGCTCCATTTTCGTCTCAAGTACAATCGAAGACCACGGCCATTGAACCGGACACCTATTGTCTGTCATATGCACCCTATTTGTACGTATTTATGCATGAAGTGATCTGAGTGCCTAGCATGAATGCTTGACGTAACCGTAACGTCATTGAATTCGAACGATTTCAAAATTTGAAATACTCATTTCGAATATGACATTCATTTATTATTATTACTTTTTTTTTGTCTATGAGTCATACTAAGTGTGCTTGCCCAATGAATTTAAACCAAAATGCTGCAGGATAGATGTATTTTGTATAGTAAATAAAATCGTAGGGGTCTCGGTATTGAGACACCTCCGTGCCTTGGAAAGCACGTAAAGTCGCTGGTAACGGTCGTTAACATATACAAAGATCTTTAGACAAGTTATTTTTGCATATTAAATGCAAAGATAATTTGAAAGGGTGAGCATATTGCCTTCATACGGGCACGAATCCTGGCACTGCGAAATTTTAGATAAAAAATCACTTTGTCCGCCCCAAGAATTGAACCTATAACCACATGCTCAGCAGCAATATTTCTTCACTCCTGACTAACGGGACAAAAAAAAACAGAAATTCCATATAAAACAATTTAGCTCCCATATTAATTTAGGACATACCTTCCATCTTTGTCTCAACAATACTTCAAGATAAAAAAAAAACAATTCATAGATTGATCAATATATTATCTAAGGACAAAGGAATTCGGACGAGCTACGTAATAAAGTAAATTGCGCGTAAAATTAACCTAGCATCCGGTAAAATATGGCCGCGCAAAGAAAAACAAGAGGAAAAGCCGAGTTACAATGTTATTACGATTAATTCTATTTGTATTAAGATTTGTTATGCTTTTTCAGTATTTTCTTAGTGGTATAAAAGTAAAAATACTAATGTTTTGAAAACAAGAAGGTTCCGTTCCTCAAAAGGGAAAAAATGGTAACCGTCTGGCTGTCTGTCTGTCAATTTGACGACACGGTTGGCGCGGTGGTTGAGCCATCGGCTGCTGCGCCGCGTGTTGTGGGTTCGATCCCCACACGGAACAAATATTTGTAGGACCTACAGGTAGTTGTTCCGGGTCTGGCTGTTTGTGTATGTGAGTTTAAATGTTTGTAAACGCACCCACGATACAGGAGAAATTCCTAGTGTGGGGCAACGTTTTTATAAAAAAAAAAAAAAAAAAAATACCCTTTTTCTCAAGAACGGATGGAGGTACTATAATTAAATTAAACTCTAAAAAAATCAAGCTTTTAAATAAATGCAATAAAAATACAGCCATTTATGCTACATACTTTGATGCTCTGAATTAAAACAAAACCTATAGGGTAGTTTTAGTCGACATAGAATCATGATATTTGGCAAAAAGCAAGGTTTCACCGCACTGGTATAGGAAAAAGACTAAAAAGTAAAAAAAAAAGCATAAAAACACACAAGCACACACATTTCAACTCTGTGGGGTATGTAACAATCATGTACTGAACTCATACTCATACAGTAAAGTTTTTGGGAGTACATGTTGATTGTTATTTAAACTGGAAACCAGAACTTGAAAGTTTAAAAAACTCCATCAGCTCAGCATGTTATGTACTGAGAAGCCTACGAGATGATATTGACATTACACAGTTAAAAAGTCTATTACGCGTTAATCGAGTCAAGGTTACGATACAGCATCTTATGCTGGGGAGGCAGCTACGGTTACAATATACAGAGAGCATTTGTTTTACAAAAAAGGGCCGTTCGCACCATGGTTTGCATTCGTCAGCAGGAATCTTGTAAAGAGCACTTTGTAAATTTGAATATTCTTACTGTACCTTCCCTATATGTATTGGTGCTCCTAACACATTTTTCTAAATATGTACATCAATATGAGACTGAAGAGGAAAGAAAGCTTAGAGAGAGTACGAGAAGAAAGGAGTTTAAATCCACTAATATTCCTAAACTTAATATAGTAGAACACGGTACCTACCACATGTCAGTTAAAATGTTCAATAAACTTCCCGTTGATATAAAATTATCACTATACAGAAGGGACTTCAAAACTACATTGAAGCTTTACCTACTGGAAGGCTGCTATTATTCTCTTGATGATATTTAAATTGTACACATACATATATTATACTAGTTTATCATTATTGTTGGTTCTGCTACTAGTAGTCTAAAAATCTTATAAGTATTTGTTCTTTAATTAAGTGGCATGTATTTTGTTATATTTTTTTTTTTGTATAAAATCATTTTTAATCGGTATTCGACACAATGTAAAAATTGTTATGAATAAATAAATAAATAAATAAATAAATAAATATCATTGTTTCAGGATGTGCGTCGATGACCTATTCACCGTGTATATTCAAAACTACAAGGCACTTTAAAAAAACCTTTCAATTATGCTGGTCACCGCAGATCGCTATAGCAGGACTATGCGTGATTAAACTAAGACTAAATATAATTAATAAACTCTTATTGGTAACTACAGTTTTGAGCCGATTGGGGTTGATACGCTCGGGTTATGGGGCACGAGTGCACGTCTTCTTTACAAAGAAATTTGTCGACGACTGATCGACACTTCGCCTTGTCGTCCTGGTCGACTTTTTTTTGTAAATATGTGTATACTATGAATTAAGTTGAAAACTTACGCAAATCAAATAATTGATACACTCCATTACAATTTTATATACAGAATCTTTCAAAGTTACAACTTTCTTACAAGTTGTGTATGGAAACCTGGAAATACTCTATTCAAAATTTCAACTTTCTTAAAAGTTGTGTATATCAGAAATCTCAGACTTTTAGGTACTGACTTGAACCCCACTGTGTTCTTCTACTGCCTTTGGCTGTGGTGCTGGAAAATTTGCTCAGTTCTTCACGCTCCATCGTTCAGGTATTGAAAGCTGCGCATGTACCACGGCGCACTGCCGTCTCAAGCCTGTATCTGTTCAAGCAACTGACTTCCAAGTCAGTCACTCGCATGTCTCACCAAATGGTAGCCGGAGGTCATTGCGCGCCCTCCGGCACCTAGTTCATCTGCTGTGGATAAAGAGCGAGGTGGTCTCCTCCGGCTGTCTCCCCACCGCTTACTTAACGACCATCACTATACACCGTAAAGTTACAACTGCTTTGTAAAACATTACCAGCATTGCCTTATACAAAAACTGATATTGCCTTTACTATAGGCCAGTAAACGAAAATTCAATGAAAAAAAATCCGAGCTAAACACTGCATAATAGCAAACAAAATAATGAGTATTTGGAATACTTGAACATAATCGCATTCAGTTCGGCTGTTGTAAAATTTCGTTTTATCTCGCGAGCCGGGTTCGCGAATTTCGATTAAACCTTCAAAGGTTTCTGGTACATTTATTCCGTAAAGTTAGTTTAGGAATGAGTTCGGAAGTTTATCAGCGGCTCCTACTATTTGTTTTAGCTGGAAATCATATCAAGTAAATAAAGGTACCTACAGAGAAAAGTAATTAAAATGAAGCTATACTCTAAAGGTTTAGGTAGTTAAAAAAGGGTAAACAAATCGTAAAAAGGGTTTTTTATAGTTGACACTATCTTGTTTAAAAATACGTTCTAACAAAATTAAATTTATATTCGATCACACGATAGTTTCCTCTTTTATTATAGTATGTTCAACTTTACCATTTATTCTTAAACTACTGTTAAAATGAAATAACTGCTTGAGCACAATTTTTTAGTTAAATTTATTATAATAATATAATATTTTGTAATCTGTCTTTTGTAAAGAGCCTAAAAAAACAGGTTCCCCAAACCTTTTATAAAATACAACGAATTAGATAACGTTGCTAAATTGAAGAGTACAACTGTGGTGTAGTTTGTCAATTGAAGTGTGTAGTATTACGTTTTGTCGGTTAACCAGACGCCTTTGTTGACATGACAGCGCTCTCGACATTTGCGAATTTATGCAAATCGATTTTGTTAAATTGTGATATTATTCGCTTGTTCCTTTGTTTTGTTTTTGTTATTTAGTTATTGTTAGTTTTTGTTATTTATCGTTATTGGTTTTTAAATTCGTATCGTGGAAAAATGAGTGAACCCGAGGCTGGTACTAGTCAGACCAACTTCGTGCACACATTTCCATCACCGAAGAAGAAACGCTTTATTATTAATGTGACAGATAGTTCATCAGATTCAGAATAGAGCCTTTTTATATGTGTCTCTAAATAATATGATTTTAACAATTGAAAAAAAAGGTTTTGCATCTCTGAGTCACGTGGTTTTTTTTGTTTACGCTTTTTTAACTACCTAAACCTTTAGAGTATAGGTGAGGTGGCCGTGTGAAAAAGTTTTAATGCAGATTTTAACTGAAAATAATTAGCAGTAAAAAAGTTTGAATTAAGATCCTATTAAGTCCATTGAAAGATTTCATTATGATCTTTAATAATTGATTGCAGTGACAACTGCTGTTCCATTTGCGCTGTAGCGCTTACAGCGCCGACCACATGAATCCGATTTGTGAACGCTTATTATCACACCCACAAGTCCAAGTACTAACCTGCTTTCCAAACAATAAGCTCTAATAAAATTTTGTTATGTAATAAGCTAAGAAGGTAATGACAAAGGGGAGCTCCATTGAAAAGAAATTTGGCTCGTCAAGTACATCATATTGGGTAAAGCCATCTTAGCCTCGAGCTATTTCTCCCTTTTCTACGCATAGTATATCCTATGCTCCACCCATTTTCCTACTGAGACAAAGAGCGTGTTAAAGAGAAAGAAAGAAAGAATGTTTATTTGCGACAGAAATAAACTTAAAACAAAAAAAATGTTATTATTATGATACTGAAGACAAAACGCGAACTAAAAGTATAACAGAAACCTCGGAAAGTAGGATACATTGCTCAGCATGATGCTGGGCCGAAACCACGCTGCTGCAAGCGCTGTAATTTGGGCCCAGTACAGCGCTTTCATCGATTACCTAACTGAGCATCTGACAGTGTAGTTGGTTTTCGACTTTAAGTCACAAAAACAAAGTCCCTATAGTACGGTAGTAGGGGTCTTCGTCAACCTTCCGAGAACCCGGGACGAGTCGCGATCTACGGAGTATACGTGCCGCGTTTAAGTGTTTAAGATTTCGATTACGTGCTTGCTGACTTCGCTTTATGGTTACGTACCAGGTGGTGCAGTGTTCTGGTGATAGAGGCCATTAAGTTTGATGATTTTAGTGACTGGTTACTAGATTAATAGTTATCATTGGCAACTCAAGCCTGAACGACCTGGGAGTTGCAGACTTGCATGGTGAAGTAAATTGAGGACTAAAAAAACCGGCCAAAATATTTGTGCGCCTGGCGTCGATGACGACATATCGGCGCCCTAGTATGATGACGAAGAGTCCAACTGATTTACTGATTAAGGAGAAAGTGAGAGGGGCGTCGCATTCCAGCGACATGCTCAGATATATTTTGACAGGGTTATCAGTAGTGGTGGATATTTGTAGTCAACGTTAATTAATCTATGTATAACTATTGCGTTTGCGAAGTAGTTTCCATACTTGTGAACAAATATCTGCTTTTGGTAAAATAACTTAATGTCACCAACTCTTAATGCCAATGTTTTACTATTTTTTCAATAGGATATTCAGAAATCAACTTTAAAAATCAATTCGTAGCAATAACATCAATTAGAATAGGATTTGAATAGAACTTTTACTGTGTCTTGACCCGGTGGTTTAGGCCTCGCCTGTAATGCATGAGGTTTTGGATTCAAATCCGGGCAAGCACAAATGTGGCATCTTTGAATTCATATGTTCCTACTTGCTATGTTTATCTTAGACATAACTGACATCGGTAAAGGACAAAATATTTAGGAAACCTAGACTTGTTATAAATATAAGTTTTAATCGTATAGGTATCTGCTTAAAGCAACCGTTGTGATAAATGCTCGTGCCTTCTCTGTATAAAAGATAGCATTTGCCCAGCTGTGGGACAGTAACAGGCTGATTTTATCGTATAATATTATTAACACAAAAAAAAAACAATAAAGAATGCCTACCACAAAAATTACTACAATAATTTTCCATGAAGCTGACTTCAGCCGTTATTAACCGGTTCGTTATACCTGATTACTCTTTTGCAGACAGTTGAAAAAACAACACATATATATGAAAAAATAAAAACAGAAAAAAAGTCCCAACCACAAAAAAACCTACAATAAATTTCCATTACTCGATCACTGATTTGGCAAAAAATCTCGCAGTCGACAAAACACGTACCGACTCGCGCGCTTTCACACTGGCGTCAAAATGGCGGCGGTGTCGGACTAACGAACCTCTTTGTTGCACCTGTTGGGCCGCGAATATAGAAAGGGTGCGACGTTCTATAAGTGAGCGATAGTTTGACTTTTATGGATCAGTCAATCAAGACAGGGATAGGGGAAGTTTTTGGATGTATAAAGGACTGGATAAATAATGGAGTTAGACTATGGGCGATTGCTGTTTAAAAGGGTATCGGTTCAGGTGAGAATATCCATATTTTCTTGAATAGTTTTTCAACTTTATAATAAAACCATAAGGTTCATATTCTAATGGGAACATTTGACAGTTTTGGATAACTCGATGTGCTGGCGTCTGTATATAGGGTTAATTGTTAGTAGTTTTTGACAAGAGAGCGTCATCAGTAAACACTATTAGTGGTATATAAGTAGGTAGAACCTAAATAATGAATCAAACCTTCTGCAGTCATTAATAACTTCACCTCGATGAGTAATAAAACAGCTTTTTCTAGTTTATTTATTGTGCGAAATGACCTTTCGTATCTAACTGGTTCTATAGGTGCCAGATTAGCACTAAAAGGAGACTTAATTGATGAAGCTACTTTTATATCACAAGCCAAACGCCTGTCAGCTAACGGCTGTCTAGTAATAAGCCTTTTATTTTCTTAATAATATTGTACAAGCAGATCAAGCTATCCAAACTGTCAGGATTTCCCAATTTTTTTTTTTTTTTTTTTTTTTTTTTAAAACGTTGCCCCACACTAGGAATTTCTCCTGTATCGTGGGTGCGTTTACAAACATTTAAACTCACATACACAAACAGCCAGACCCGAAACAACTACCTGTAGGCCATACAAATATTTGTTCCGTGTGGGGATCGAACCCACAACACGCGGCGCAGCAGCCGATGGCTCAACCACCGCGCCAACCGTTCGATTGAACATGAACTTTATTTTCCACTAAGCTTGTGCAAATTTTGTCAAAAATTTTAAATGACATTGAAACAAAAATTAAATTTACTACTATTCGTTTTCTTTATTTTATCTAAGTATGCACATAATATTTACACAATGCAAAGTTCGACGGCTCATATCTCTCTGTCAATACTTGACACTGTTAGAATAGTATACATCAGCTCACTTGCCTAAAAGGAAACAAAAAAAAACAAGTCAAGTCTAGTTAAAATACTATCAAAGAAATTTGATAGATTGGGCTAGCTTGATGTGCTGGCCTCTGAACATTTATAACACAACAATATCATCTACGCTTTAAGTTAACTTAACGTAATGTTAATATAAAAAAAAGTCTTTTTTTTCTTCTATAGATTTACAATTGTTAAGCTAACGCCTTTTTTCCAATCTATTCTAAATATGAATTAGTGATTGTGACCTAACTTATAAATATCCAAGAAGGTTCAAATCCTCACAGTACTAACTTACAAGAATATTAACTTACACGAAGAAACTTTCAGAGAATTATAGCATTTATTGCCGACATTAGAAGGTAACATAGGTTCAAGGCTTTAGTTCCAAGTTCCAACAAAACCTCCTCAACAACTCACAAAGGCCCAGACCCCTTAATCCCCAGGTCCCAAATACGAACAGTGCCAAATTTAGTAGGCGACTCCAAAGTTTTCTATATCAAGGGCAGAAAACCTGGGAGTCGAAACGAGACCATTATTTTAGGCTTTGCTGACCATTCGGTGTGTTACCTACAGAGATTTATAAAAAAGGTTGTTCAACCACCACCGAATACTTTACAAGCCTAGTATTGTGCGATACGCTTTTACGATATTGTGGGGCTGTATTTTTTCAGTAAGTATGTAAGTGAGTTTATTTATTTGTATAAACAGGGTGTATTACATTGCATGCAAGATATTAAATACACATATATACATACGTAAAGAGAGGGCGCACAAACCGCGATTACACTGATCAAAATTACATTATAATATAAAATTACTTATTAAATCATAATTATTCATTCAGTATGCATTATTAAAACAATTCAATGTCCATACTTATTATTGAATGTCCTTGCATAATATAATTCTACATGCATAATATCACGCCTGTATTTCCGTGATGGGTTTGGTAGAGGTGTACCTACTGTACACTCACATTTCATGACAGCACGGTTGGCGCAGTTGCTGAGCGATCGACTGCTGCGCAGCGTGTCGTGGGTTCGATTCCCACACGGAACTAATATTTGTATGGCCTGCAGGTAGTTGTTCCGGGTCTATACGTTTGTGTATGTGACTTTAAATGTTTGTAAACGCACCCACGGCACAGGAGAAATTCCTAGTGTGGGGCAACGTCAAAAAAAAAACCAGCTATATTTTTAAAGTACATAAAGGGGCACACATTCAGACTCCAGGCTCCTACTGAGATATTTCTAATGAAAGATCCCAATAACACATTGTATCGAACCCAGGACCTGATACTTAGCAGTCACGTCGTAGATATAATTCTATCAACATTAAAAACAATATAAATAATATGGAGAGTTCTTATCACATAGTGAAAACAACTACCTTAAACTTTGCCATAAACTCTGATATCCATACTATATACTTAATATTAATAAATGGGAAAGTGTGTGTGTCTGTTTGTCCGTATTTCACGTTAAAACTGACGAATTGACGTGATTGATTGAGTTGAAGGGATGGAGTACTCTTTATCCCTTAAACTACCTCCAAAGAGACAAAAAGTAGCCTATGTACTACATAGGCTACTTTTTGTCTCTTTGTAACCCCCCACTTCCTAACGCGAGCGAAGCCGCGGGCAAAAGCTAGTACCTACTATATAATATGCTCCTTCAGTTAACATGCAACAATGTTGAACCAAACTATTCTACTGAGTGGACTCAAAAGCAATAAAAGTGCGGTTATTTTTATTTATCCACGAACTCCTTGCCTCTTTACAAAAATAAATATAATTTCATCATCATTTATTTTAATTTCAATCCATTAACGTTGCTAAAAATGTCCCAGAAATTAAAACTCAAAATAATAATTACAATATATTTTTAATCTGCTGTCAGTAGTAGTTCAAAGGTCTTGTGTGTTGTTGATGTACGACGCATAATCATCAAAGGAATATACTTTAATAAGGCACCTGCCGGTCCCCGGTGCAAAGTCGATTTTAACGATTCCATCATCGTTTTGATTTCGCATCCAACATCGTTATTTTACTTGTGTGGTGTGGTGCAAGTGAAGAGCGATGTCGACAGCATGAGCGGTATTGGACGTGGCGAAAGTGTTCTCACCAATGAGATCCTGAGACTGAGTCTTAAGCTGAGTCTTAAGCTCATTATTAAGGTGGTTCTAACCTGTCTAATTGAATATGAATAATGAATAATGCTGGACAATCCACACAGCATCATCTAGCCCCAAGCTAAGCAGAGCTTGTGTTATGGGTACTAGATGACTGATATACTTAATACATAGATAGATATTTTTATTATACATAGCAAATACCCAGAACACCCGGAACAAATCTTTGTAGATCGTACAAACATTTGTCCCAAGGCGCGAATCGAACCCGCAACCTCCTGCGTCGCAGGTGGACCTTTGCCCGCTGCGCCACATAGGTCGTCTTAAAAATTATCAAATTATCTGATTAATGTATACAAATTATTGCATTAAAATATTTTAAAAGAGTCGGTATGATAGTTACATGCCAATTCTTCTTAACTTTTGTCTTTTTACTTTTTTTAATTTTAAAAGTACTTTTTATGTTGGTCTAATTGAAAATAATTATTTGACTTTGACTTTTGAAATTGCTTACATATTTTTTATTTGGCTCAACTTAAAAAAAAGGAGTACCGATTGCAAGAAGGTAAGGGCTGGCTTTGCATGTTGCTGGATTCTGCCCTCAACAATGCACGCATAAAAGAATTGCAATGGCATTCGGCAACAGAGAATCTTTCCATTAGTGGTTAAGATGAAAAGTTCGAAGTAAACCTCCCTAACCAAACTTACAAATTTTACCTCGTAAGTTGATCATTATCACTATAATCGGACGTCCCTTTCGTTTCATACGCCTAACATATTAAATAACCAATTATGTAACTAACAGCTCTATAATGTTTGTAAAACAACTTTATACACCATTTTTTATGCAAATAAAAATTGTTTGATTGATTAATACAAAAACAAAAATTAGAACAAAATGTTTATAACCGCTGACCGCCTGTAACTTGAACCACAATTTTCAATTGCAAATATTTTACAAGACTTCGTTTTAATATATAAAGTATCTCTTCTACGTCTAACGTATTTTATTAAATGTCAGTCAATAGAAGGATTACTTTGTAACGAACAAACATAATATTATGTAAACTTAGTTGTTTACTTGTGTTTGTAAAACATATACTTAGGTGATGCCTATCTAGTGTCGGAATTCGATAGAAGTATATTTCAAGAGATTAGAATAAGAGGTCTAATGAACTGGCGTGTGTGTGAGAAAAGTAGATATTATTTTCATCTTATCAAACTTGCAAAACAACCCTCTGCAATGTAACATCACGCCTGTATTAAGAACACATTTTTTTCAGTTATGTTTCATGTAATATCGGGCGAGGCTTTTGCTATCAACCGCTATCGGGTGAAAATCGAGAATTCGGGCTTCTACGGATAAATTCCAACTGGCCCCAGGACCTTCCGAAGAAGACAAACGAAGCAGTTATTAATCTAATACTAAAATAATATAAATAAAATATAATACAGTTAATAGAGTGATACTGACATGCAGACCTTCATCTTCTGTAATTCAACTCTCCATTTTTAGCTACCAGATTTCATGCTGACCTTAACTTTTAAAACAGTACACACGCGTGTCGTGGTTCGATTCCCGCACGTAACAAATATTTGTATGGCCTACAGGATCGTTGTTGCGGGTCCGGTCCGATCGTTGTTGCACCTACGATACACGAGAAAATACTAGTGTGGGGCAAAGTTTAAAAAAAGAAGAAATAAATAAGTAAAGTAATTAAATAATATTAACAACACTGTGATAAAGACTTTGTCAATGTTTCGGAGTCACAAAATGAATAAAAAGGGTATTATTGACGAATACAAATTGAATGAAAACATTTTCAAGAAAAATATATTAATATTTTGCACAAATGTACGTTACATTTTATCAATGTTGGTCCACAATTTTATTAATGTTGACCAGTCTCTTTGTGTTAGATTTTAAACCTATCACAACGGTTGCATGGCTTTTAACTAAATCACATTTTTGATACAGAAAAGAAGGATAGTGGCAATGGTTTTATTTTTATTTTTAAAATTTGCTATACATTTTAGAAAATTAAAAAGTCATTTGTAATAGAGTTTCTTTTGTAATGTAATAGAGATTTCATTTAAATATTGAGCTATTTAACACTATATAAGATAGTCTAAGTATGTATTTATTTGGAATAGCTAGTTGAGTGCGTTAGCCGTATCATCGAAATTTGTTTTTTCGAAAACTTTTCAACGGCATCTCTTTACTGCGACGCCTTGTGAAACCGACGTCCTGTTACTGCGATATTTTGTTAAATCGAAAACTGTACTTCGAAAGATTTCAGTCCGTAAATATCATACTGCGAAGCCTTGTTCAATAGATCTCTCGTTAACTTACTTCGGACGACCTTAAGGCGATAGCCAAGTACAGACGTAAGCACCACGGTTTAAAATTAACACTGATATGAATGGGTCCTAAATGATGAGCTGTTGCTTTTGATTCCAATAGTAGGTACGGCAAAAACGCATGAACGCATAGAAATGTGATCGAGTCAAATGTGGGTATACTGTACACCTCTGTCTACCTCTGCCCAACTCTTCGAGGAATAAAAAGTGTCGTTATGTGTGTTTTCAGGGGTCCCTGAAAAAATGCTAATGACCGATAAGAACTATGTAGCGTCTCTTTAGCCCTCTAAGACGCAATCTTATTGTCATCTTCAGGTTATCATTTAATTTCCAAGAGAACAACTCATGTCCCAAAGGTACCTTTAATGTGTGTTTGGTCCAGACAAACTACTATGTAATGAAATGTGTTTCCAGGAAACAGTTATTTCAAGACTGTTTACGAGAATTTCCTTTGAATATGGACGGTATCTTCCTAATGTGTTTATAAAGAAGATAGAAATCTTGTTTTCTTACAAGCCCCACTGCCTTCAGTAGATTTCTTAGAAAGTTCTACAATATTCTGTATTGCTCTCTCAGTCTATTTGCACACATAATTTTACTACGAAAATTAACCAGCATTGCTACGATTGCAGGAGTTCTAGTTACTAGGAGTTGTTGTGTACCATTTAGGTTGTAAAAATAAGGAATATGGGGTTGAATAAATTAACTGTGGCTGCAGCAGTCCACTTAGGCCTCCCCAATCACAGTTCTCAGCCTCTTTAGACATAAATAAAGAAGAAATAAATTTAAAAAGAAACAACGAAAAAAAGAAACAAAAAGTAATAAACGGTAAATGAAAATGCCACTATCTATCAGGGTGCGCCAAACAGGTGCATTTCAGCGGTAATGCCAGACAGGAGTTCTGTCTGACGCTAGTTTTCAAAGACCGTCAATCCAACCCACCTTGTGGATGTGGGTAGGATATCCACGAGGTAGTTGGAGCTTAAATCATTTTAAATATCTCTGAAAATTTCAGTCTAAAATCAGTCAATATAAAAAGGTCGGCCTATTCAAATGAATAATTATTAATTTTAAATTGTGTGTGTCTTGTAGGTACAACCTTTGCCTAGATAACAGGCATGTTGACTACCTCTGCCTGGTACAATCCAGCCTCGCAACAAATATTCGTTTACGTAAAAATATAAATTTATCTCACACTTGCCCAGAGGTAGTCAACTAACACAGACCTTACAATCCAGTGACACTGGCCCATTCGCCCATTGACACAAACATAACTTATCCAAAACGAATCCAACCAAGATACTTGGAAATCTGCAAACTGATACGAAATTTCCCCTTTTCGTCTTTTGTAAGTTTAAAAGTTAGCAGATGGCACAACTAGATAGATAATATAATTCCCAAAGTTTGGATAAGGTGGGTCCCCCGGGGTATTTGGCGATATGTAGACTCAGATCGAAGTATTTATAGGGGGATTTAGCTTTATTTATGAGTGAAAGGCTTTTGTATGAGGAGCTCGTGGCTAAATAAAAACAGCCGCACGGGTTGATTGAAGGTTACGCTTGTCAAGGTCAGTCTGCGGATGGGTGACCGTTCGTGATTCCTCCGTGCCTTGGAAAGCATGTTAAGCCATTGGTTCCAGCTGTCCTTTGTAGATCTTTGACAGTAGTTAGTAAGAAGCCCCAAAGCCTGACAACCAGTTTTACCAAGGGGTATCGTGTTACCCAGCAACTGGGTTGTGAATGTCAGATAGGCTGTCGCTCCGTGTTAAAAACTGGTATTCAGCCGCATCTGGATGCGGCTGAATACCAGTTTTTATTGGGGTCGGCTTCCAGTTAAACTGGTTTAACTGGAAGCCGACCCCAACATAGTTGGGAAAAGGCTAGGCAAGTGATGATGAGGCCTTTTTTTGCGTTTTTATTTAATGTGACTACGTCCTTTAAGAACCTTTTGCTTAGCAGTAGCGATAGTAGTCTATCGCTACTGCTAAGCAAAAGATTCTGGGTTCGATTTGTGAGTCGGGAAAAACTTTATTGCGTTTTTCCATCTAGAATTTCTTAGTAGCAGCCCGGAGTCTGTATTTGTGCCCGATTGATGGCAATAGACTCGCTAGATTTTTCCGTGATATATGCCATTTGTTTCATTCGCTGGGTCGTTGAACTGTTAAATCATTCAACGTGTGGGTATGAGAGATGATGAGAGTGACTGGTGATACGAATCAAAACTTTAGTGCTGATATTACCTGAGGTTAAAACTACTACGTTGGTCTAGTGGTTGCGTCTGCTACTGCTGAGCATAAGGTCCTGGGTTCGATTCCCGGGCCGGACAATGTTGTTAGGTGTTTCCAATATTATTTTTCAGTAGCAGCCCGGACTTTGGAATGGTGCCCGAATGGCAATAGGTTCGCCCCCTATTAAAAAGGACTTAAAACATAATTGGCGAAATGTGAGTATACTGTACTTACACGTCGAGACTATTATAATAACAATATTAAAATCTTAATTTTAGACAACTTTCACAATCCATAGAATTTAACTTCGTGTTAGTCTAAGTATAAACTACTGTAATCACCAACCCGTCTGGAGCAAGCAATCCTCGTGCCATATCTGTATAAGAAGAGGCCTTTACTTTGCAGTGAGGGAGTAACTGGCTGGTATTTTATTTTATTTTTTATTTTAAGGAACAGCAACCAGTAACATTGTAAGAGCTTACAATTAACGCTTAAAAAACAATTATAATAACAATATAACCCACAACGCTGTCCACAGGTAATAGTATAAATATAAAATAAAATAACATTTTATTTTATACTTAATACTATACTAATAATACTTATAATGCGACATATCAGATGACAGGGCTCGTAAATGTATATGTTATGATTTTAAAATAGTTAGTTTTAAAGTTATTTAAGAAACCATTCCTCTGAATGATTAATATCCGATAGTATAGAGTCTTAAACTTTTCAATAAGAAGAAAATATAGTTGTTTACTTACAGGTTACAGAAAAAACCTTAAATAGTCTAAAAACATAGTAAATCTCTCTATGTTATGTACGAACTTACATATCTGCAGTTTTTTAATTAATCGCAATATTAGGTTTCTATTTTTTTAAATCTTCTAAGATGGCGCGGAACCCTTCGTTTGGGAGACCGACTCGCACTACTTATTTATACTTTCTACAGCTTATTTGGAATAAAGATAATTTTAACATTACTTTTTCACTTAATTATATAAACAGCTTCACAGAAACCGCCGTTATTTAATAGTTATAAGCAATACAGTTAATTTTTCTACTCTTTATTTGACCGCCAAGATCTAAAATGATTCGGTTTTACCACAAACATTAATACAGTAATATTTGTACAAAACTTTTGGCTGTTCTCAGAAATCACGAACTAACCTCTTTCAAACACACACATTCACAAACCTACTTTTCAACTGAACATGTAATTACTTTACCTAGTAATAGATGGCGTTACTTGTACCAACGCACTATATCTACCACGGAAAGCGTACAAATGATTTTGTTAAGCCGCAACTAAATACACAAAAAGTTTAACTTTTATATACACATCAGTATACTATGTAGTCTATCATATGTATATACTACGGACGCGTCAGTTCTTCAGTCCGCTACGAGCCGTCGTAGCGATGCTACGAGTCTACGGCGCTGCTACGCTGATGTTACATAAACTTGGTACAATGTGACAATACCGGGTAAATAGGAAATATGTGAGAGAAACCTTCCTATTTAATAAAAATATACATTCTTAATTCATAAAGGTTATAAGTGAGTTTAATGTTGTGTTAATAACAGTGAGAAGTCGTGATTATACAGGGGTTTTCCGTTCCTTCCTTTCGATTTTCAAATCGGAAATAAGGTAAGGAGAATTATATTTTATCGTATGAGTGAGGACTTCCATTGAGGTTGTACCATTAAAGACGAATGTGTTAAACATTTATTTTAATGGGTTCACAAAGTTCAATGGGGTGGAATTTGTTTTCTGTGATATTTTATTCACGTTTGTCTTTTTCTGTTCTATATTTGAATATGACGTTTATTTTTTTATTTTTATTTGTATTTTGATGTGTTTTTAATACAAAAGTATTTATGTGTGTTGGTGGTTGTCTAGTATTCAGTTACTGTTAAGTTAAGTTTAAGAAAGAGATCTTGCACGATTTTAATAAAAGATTGTGGGTTGCTCTTTCAGATAAGTAATATTTTTTCGTTGGTCTTCGAGTTCAATAAGATAATAAGGCTCAGAGCACATCTTCGGAAACCTTGACAAACATGACGAAGTTATACGCTAATGTCTTTAAAACACTTATGACAGTTCATGTTTTTATCAGCTCATGATAACGACAACGGGTCTCAATGATACCACACTAGCGATTTTGGTATTGTTTAGTAATTGGGTTCGGTAGGTCATGGCGATCAGTTGGTGTCACGTGAATAAATAAGAATAATAATAAGCGAAACGATGGGGTTACGCGAATGGATAGAATAAGAAAGGAGCATGTAAGAGGAAGTCTGAAAGTGGCACCTGTGACCGAGAAATTGTGCGAAAATCGGTTGTCATGGTATGGGCATGTGATGAGAAGGAATGAGGACCATGTTGTGAGGAAAGCTTTGAGTGTGAAAGTGCAGGGTTACATGAGTAGAGGGAGACCAAAGAAAAGATGGATGGATTGTGTGAAAGATGATATGTCTAGAAAAGAGGTGACTCTTGAGATGACGCCAAATAGAGATGTATGGAAGAAGGAAACATACTGCGCCGACCCCGAATTAATTGGGAGTCTGGCTTATTATTCGTCCTCCTGCCCTTACAGGAGGATGAATAATAAGCCAAAGTCGATTAAAGGTTAAGATACACCTGCCGAGGTCAGTCCGTGTGTGGGAGACCATCCATACGTCTGACTACCTGGGTTACCAAAGGGTATTTGTTAAGGGTGTCTGTGTAAGGTTATATCTTAGTGGTTTTCCAGTAATGCGCGTCAAGGCAGTCGCTCCATGTAAAATACTGATATTTAGCTGCGACTGAAAGCCGATACCAACATAGTTGGAATAATGAAGATGATAAATTGTATGGATGCGAGGTCTTTAAAATTAAAAGACTAACCGTTGAGTTCATTATGCAGCTACCTCTTCCCAGCAAAAACATTGCTGAAAGACGAGCGTTTCGGGGGGATTATCTTATGGGGGCATTAATTTTTAACGTGATTTAAAGAAGTGAGGAGCTCGTGGCTAAATAAAAACAGCGGGTTTATCGAAGGTTAGGCTACGCTTGCCGAGATTAGTCTGTAGATGGGGGACCATTCATCCCAGCCGTCATTTGTGTCAGCCGGCAGTCGTGATGTGTAGCCAGAAGTCTGACAACCAGTCTTACTGAGGCATATGGTGTTGCCCAGTCACTGGTTTGTGGAGGTCAGATAGGCAGTCGCTCCGTATAAAATACTATTCAGTTGCATCTGGTTAGACTGGAAGCCAACCCCAACATAGTCGGGAAAAGGCAAGGCAGATGATGATTTGATGAAGTGACATGATTTGAGTCCCATTGAAAGATAAGAACTAGTTGTGTTGATGCAGTGGGTCGAGCATCGGTAACCAAGACGTCTGTGACAAGAAATGATTACGGTGTTATGCTACGGTTTTATCGCCCAAACTGTGACAAAATGTGTGACTCAAGCCGTGTCACAGTACGTCGTGCTCGCCCGGCTGGTTCGTTAACTTTTAAATTACCGCGATTCTTTTTTATTTTAACATACCAATCATCGCTTCAGAAGAGGACAGCTGGCGAATTTATGGATATTTTGATAAAGGGGACGTTTATATTCGTGCCAACTCACGTATCACCCAATGAGTTGGAGAGTGATCTCGCGTCCAGTTATCTTACGTCAAAGTCAAGTCAAAGCATTTATTTCAAATAAACCAATTACAGGTATTTTAAATTGTCAAAGAATTGGAAAAATGAAGCTACTGGCCCATTCCAAATCGCAGGTACCTATGGAGAAGAACGGCCAAGAAACTCCATGGCCACTCTTTTTAAGTCATGATTTTGTTACAGATATTTGGTTATATCATTTATGTTCAAATTATCAATGTGAAATCGATGTAAAAGACGTGTTTATTACGAGCTTCCGTTTTAAAAACAAAAATCAACTGACAATTTAGAAATTAAAACAGGCCGTGGCAGCTCATTACCGAAAAATTAGCTATGTGAGATAGTAAACATTTCGTTTCGTATAATTATTGAATATTCGGCTCCAGGTTAAAGTTTAATGACTCTTTGGTCTAGTAGTTAGAAGCTCTACTGTTGAGGACTAGGTCCTAGGTTCAATTTCCGCGTAAGACAAAGTGGTATTGAGGTTATCCATCTAGAATTTCTCAGTAACAGCCTTTGCTGTGCCCGGTTGATGGCAATAGGCTCACCTTAGTTTCTTACGTCAGAACGATTATTTCAAACAACAATAAAAATATCTAAATATAAACCCTGGAACACATAACGGGAACAGTAAACAAAGATCTGATCATCCCCAAAAGTCTTTTAAAAACGTAAAATAATTTTAAATCTGTGCTATGTTCGGCCTTTCATTACGGCGCACTCGGAATATTTGGCCCGCTTTGGTACCTACCCCCTCATGCGTGAATGCAATACAAAGAGTTTAATTGTGAAAAATTAATTAAATTCCCTGTTTTCAATATGCACCTATGGGTGTATAACCTTTATGGCGGTAACTTGCCTGAAAGTATTTTGAATGAAAATAAGAGAAGGGATATGTGTTAATAAAATGCGGAAGATTGCTTGGTTGTTAATTTCGGTTTTAAGCATGAATGTTAGTTATAAGAAACACAAAATTCTCAGCATATTTTTTTTCTTTTTACACACTAAGTTAATCTGCATAGGTTTTGTTTACCGAAAATACGTGACGTCACTGAGTATGAATGTTTAGGGCTACAAGAGTAGAGGGAAATTAAAGAAAATATGAATGGATGGTGTGAAAGATGATATTGGCTAGAAAGGAGGTGACTTTTGTGATGACGGCTAATAGAGATGTATGGAAGAAGAAGACATGCTGCGCCGACCTTAAATAAATTGGGATAAGGGTAGGAGGATCATCATCCTGTTGTGTTGTGTCCATGTTTGTACGATCTGTACAAACATTTGTCCCAAGGCGGGAATCGAACCAATATTTCACTGATATAAAGCTATAATGCTGCCTAGTGACTAAATAATAATACATATGTTGATGTCACTATTCCCCATGATTAGAACCTCGTGAAAACTGAAAAATACAAGATCATAAAGTATTTCGATCTTGCTCACGAGGTTACCAACATGCAGCATGTAGAATATGAAGTCAATAATTATAGTATCAGCACTATAATTATTGACTCAGTCATATCAGTTAATGGTTTGATAGGCAAAAGTTTCGACCAATATCTGGAGAAACTTTTGCTAAACTGTTGGGTCAAGAAGATGCAGAAGGCAGTTGGCTTGGTCATGGCACGCATTGTGAGGAGTTTCGGCACTCTGGATCCCTAACCAACGCTAGCTGGGGTCATACCACCTAGCTGCGGGTGGAGCACTATTTTTATAAAAAACTTTTTGTAATATTTTTTTTTTGTTACAATATGTAAAAAAATACGAAGAGAAAAAAAGAAAAGAATACGGATAAAATAACAAGTTAATTCAATAAGTGTTAATGTTGTTGTGTAATACACATATCATGTAGGCTATAATTTTTTGTTAAAAATGAATAAGACATCTGTAGCCGATCTAGATAAAAGCCTGGATTTCGGCTATCAGCGCCCAAACTCCCAAATACTAAACACTTATAAAATTTAGATAACAAATATACACATATAAAATTTAGATATAGATTATTGATTTATTTTTTTAGATATTAACATTTTGTAAATTAAAAAAAATATTCAAAACGTAGGATAGTATTTATACCGAAATCATCGTCCTTCTCCTTCCTTGCGAATGAAGTCACGGGGAAGAAGAAGCAAGTAAATGGTAAATAAAAAATAAGAATAATAGTATAATATATATATTAAAAATTAGTATTATAATTATGTATCCAAAATTTGTATGCCTATTAGGTAAAACATAGCGGTACGAACATTAGGATTAGATCTTGTTAAATTGTACCTATGTTTTACAAATAAATAATTTGAATTTGAATTTTACACTAAGTATAATATTATAATGGACCAACTTGCACTCATACAAAAGCCATATCAATATTCGATCTTACGTAGACGCTTATCGACATTGATAACAACTGGCTGTTTCATTAAACACTCTTGATCCCGTCTGCTATTTTGTCAACCACACTCTTCTCCGTCGGCTTGACTACATGCACGACTGCGTCACCGGCCTCGCTCAATGCCGTCCCGGCGTCATCCAAGGCTTGCTTTATCGTGTCCGTCACATCACGCTTGTTCCGGAACCCATCTTTGTGTTCCAAAGTGAGGGCCGACGCGAGGGCCACCATGAGCTGAAACGATTGATAAACACATACATTTCCACACATTTAAAAGCATTAAAAAAAGACTTCTATTTTTGTTTTTACTTTGCCCTTCACTAGGAATTTGTCCAGTGTTGTGGATTATTTATAATCACTAACACAAACAGCCAGACCCGGAAAAACTGTAGGCTATACAAATGTTTGTTTCGTGCGGTAATCGAGCCCACGACACGCGGCGCAGAAGCCGATCGCTTAGCAATTGCGCCAACCGTGCCGTCAAAAACTACTTTATTCAATCAACTATTTATACTTGAGCTTACTACAAACAATTATACAGAAACAAAATCAAATATAAAAGAGTTTCATACTGAATAAAAACCGGTAAACAACACTCAGGCGTCAATATACGTACTCCTCCGTATGGCCGTCATCTGGCAACGTAACCAGAAGACTGTCAGAATTGCCACGTTGGGTGGCAATGCTAATTCTTTGACCAAAGAATGAGCCAGCCCTCTGGTCATGCTAAGCGTTGTCTTATAGAAAACAGACGATTGTACTCGTAATTACCAGTAAGGTTACAGTTCACAATTTCAAACACTTCAACCCACGCAAAAGCTTAATACTACTACACACACTTCTACATACACAACCTCACTCTTACATACACACACAAATACACGTTTAAAGTAATTTCCAAATATCCCTTAATATTCCTTCGTTGTTAATTTTAATATACGAGTACATACTCTGAAACCTGCCTTGTTAATGACTATTTTAGTAATTTAACAATATAACATTAAAGGTTTTTGGTATCGTAGTCACAGCAGAACACTGACTCCTAAGTCACCTAATTTAGGAGTCAGGATTTATCTTATCCGTATGACCTTTAGTTCAACAAATTATGTATCCGAGTCTTAAGCAATGTCAAAGGTATATATTATGTAATAAAAATCTATAATGGTACAATCATTACAGATTTTTATTATAAATAAATGATAATAAATAATTTAAAAAAATGCTGGACAATCAACACAGCATCATCTAGCCCCAAGCTAAGCAGAGCTTGTGTTATGGGTACTAGATGACTGATATACTTAATACAATACATTAAGTAGATAGATATTTTTATTATCCATAGTAAATACCCAGAACACCCGGAAAAAATGTTTGTAGATCGTACAAACAATTGTCCCAAGGCGGGAATCGAACCCGCAACCTCCTGCGTCGCAGGCGGACCTTCGCCAGCCGTGCCACATCAGTCGTCTTAAATCTTTATTATTGGTTGAGGGCCTCAGCAGCCGCAGCGGCAGCGCCGACACAGCCCGCCGTTCTTGTAGTATGAGATTGCGTAAGAGTGTAGACACAGATGCGTCCAACACCAAGGTTTACCCATGAAATAATTGAAATTTTACTTACAAGACATAGGAAAATCTTCAGTCGTAGATCCATAGCGTCTTCACAGCGTAACTTCAATACAGGTAAATAGAAACAGTAGCTTCAATAGCTATTTTGGTAATGGTAAAAAGGCCGTCTACTTATATTGTTATGAACTCAATGGGTGTGCTGAGCGCTCAACGTAGTAACTCTTACTGGTCACAAAGGATCAATTCGAAGGTGTTATATGAGTTTACTTTTGCACGTGCTGTGTTAGTTATCAAGTGATCAGACAAAACTGGGGATAATAGACTGTGATGGGCCAGGGCCGCGCCGAAGAACTTTGGATTTATTTAAATTACGAATGTTATTATATTTCAGATTTTTTTTAACTTCAGTGTAGGTATCTTGTGGGACCGACATTTTTGATCTTAAGATGTAGTACTTTGTTTCACTGAACTGAAATGGATATAGAACTATTAAAAACTGTTGTTATGCTATTATTTTTATTATAGGTACCAAGACACTACTTTTATCGCAATGATTGGATTAACTGTTGGATGACCTCGTCAAAACATGAGTTACTAACAAATCTTCTTATTATAATTAGTATTCAGTTAGCAGAATTTCCATAAAAACGAATAGTTCATGGCGATAATTCATAAGGTAATAAATATTGATGCAGAAATCAGTACTAATATTTTAATTAAATTAACTCTGTTCTTTTGTTTGTTATCTTTTCTCGACTAAATGGCTGATCGGATTATAATGAAATTTGGCAAGGAGATATATTATATTCTGGTGAAAAGCAAAGAATAGTTTTAGATCCGTGACTTTGTCTACATCCACGCCAACCGACATTGACGCGGACGAAGTCGAGGGCAAAACCTAGTCATTATCATAATTATCATAACGTCGTATCGCAAATAAAGATGACAATATTATTATTTTATATTATATATTTATTAACTTATAAAATTTATTATTATAAAATAATAAATATTATAAGGTAATAAATATTGATGCAGAAATCCGTACTAATATTTTAATTAAATTAACTCTGTTCTTTTGTTTGTTACCTTTTCCCGAATAAATGGCTGATCGGATTATAATGAACTTTGGCAAGGAGATAGATTATATTCTGGTGAAAAGCAAAGAATAGTTTCGAATCCGTGACTTTGTCTACATTCACGCCAACCGACATTGACGCGGACGAAGTCGAGGGCAAAACCTAGTCATTATCATAATTATCATAACGTCGTATCGCAAATAAAGATGACAATATTATTATTTTACTTACGAGTATATCTACGGACACAAATATAAATATAAAAAAAATACTTAAAATTATATTCATCAGATAATAAATATTTTAGGAGCGTTGATCACCCTGCAGGTATCAACCTAAATTGAGTAATAGATGTCGGCACTGGAGACCTAAGTACCGGCGCAGACCGTCGGCGCTGGCACGCACATCCTGCTGGTAATCTTCACAATAACTCGCTCAAATGATACATCAGTCAAACAACATCACCACTGATTGTTTTATTACAGTCTCACTGAAGCGTGGGAAATGGTTATCCATACCAGTATTATACATGGGAAAGTGTGTGTGTCTGTTTGTCCGTCTTTCACGCCTAAACCACTGAACGGATTTCGATAAAACTTGGCAGAGAGATAGATTGCGCCAAGGAAAAGTACATAGGTTATTTTATTTATCAACAAACCACGCGGGTGGAAGCTAGTAACAACATAAACATCACGGCTTTTGTACCCGAAGGGATTGGCAGAGGTGCGTCTGTAGTAACACCCACATTTCGCCAGGTACGTTTAAGTTTCTTGTAATAGGGGGCGTGCCTATTGTCACCTAATCTAATTATAATTTATTTTGTACCTTAAATACTGTACATTTTTACTTACAAGGAAAAACAAAAGCTCAAAGATTCAAAGGAAATAAACTGTATGCAATATAACCAATAAGGTCAGTGTATATCCTAATAGGGCGTCCCCTTCCAGCATTTCCGCTGGCGTCTGCCTTATAAATTCCTTTTGTTGGTTGTCTTTCATTCTTTTCATTTCTTTCGAGGAGCTCGTGCCTCAATAAAAACAGCCGCACGGGTTGATCACAGCTTAACTTACGCTTGCCGAGGTCAGTCGATGGATCACTGACCGTTCGTAAAATATTGAGACTCCTCCGTGCCTCGGAAAGCACGTTAAGCCGTTGGTCCCAGCTGTCATTTGTAGATCTTTGATACTCATTACGGGTAGCCAGAAGCCCGAAAGTCTTAGATAAGATAAGACAATTTTTTATTTGTTCAACACATGAGTATCGTGAAGGGGTATCGTGATGCCCAGTAACTGGGTTGTGGAGTTCAGATAGGCAGTCGCTCCATGTAAAGTACTCAGCTGCATCCAGTCAGACTGGAAGCCGACCCCAATATACTCGTAGTTGGGAAAAGGCTAGGCAGATGATGATAGTGTTTGCATTACCTACTTTAATCTGCATGTATAAATGTTTATAAACTTCTTACGTGGGTGTAGGTTTTCTCCGTAACTTCATAATGTCTCTGGTTTAGTAATTAGCTAAAGAATTAAAAGTTAATTGGTCATTAAATTAACCATAACACCTACTCCTGGTTTAAGGAAACAAGGTTTAATTACACTTAATTTACTAAACGCTGTGCGGTGAGCTTGAAACAGAACTTGGCTAAGTACTCGTGGGTGTTTTGAAAAGGGCATAGGCAGGAAAGGTGAGAGAAATGGACAATGCAAAGAATCGGATCTAATCATGCAGCGTCCGACAGGCTTCCTGTAATATTGATCTATACTATATTTTACAAAGGTAAAATTCGTTTGTAAGTTTGTATAAAGAGGTTAATCTCCGGAACTCATTATCCAATTTAAAAAATAATTTCACTGTTAGAAAGCTACATTACTGCTGAGTGTTTTTATTTTCTATTTGGCTATTATTTTCAATAATATGCTTTAAAGGGGGTTGTTAAAGTTCGAAAAAGTACGAAATCCACGCGGATGGAGACGCGGGCGAAATGCTAGTTATTCAAACAGTAAGATGGGATAATGACTAAAACATATTATTGCGACTACTAGACCAACGAGGCAGTCATATAACTCGATACTTGGAAATATATCTTGTAAAAATAAATCTAGACCAAACCTTCCGTGCTTGTTATCGGAACAATAACAAGAACTGACACTAAATGAGCCTCGCTTTTATAAATACCGAGAAAACGGGACACCTGAAAAACTTAACTTGTTCTAATTCAATTTATCCATTAGATCTAAACTGGATTATAACAAAAAAGTTAACCTACTCTCAGAACTGTAAAATCTTATCAAGATAAGACTCCATTCTTCGGAATAAAGTTCTCAGAAAAAAAAAACTAAGGAGTCGCCTTTAAAAGAGGAACATTTTTATTTTCTGTCTTATATTTGGGCACGTCGCATTTCGAGTACACTTTTCCGTGCAAATATTTAAGGTAGAAAAAAAATACAGCGATTTGATTAAAATTGTTTACTTAGGAGCAACAAATGGCCGGTCTTTTGCTCAGTATTTTTCATCGGACGGAATTAGGGTTTTTCATGGGGTACCCTCCAGATGTAATTACTCTATTGGGCCGCGTGAAAGGGGTCCCTTTTAAGCCCTTAGGTTGCGTTCTTGAAAAGGGCAACATGTTGTGACGTGTGTTGAATATGTTTGAATTGCATTGAGCATTGGGTCCCGGAGGATGGTATTAAGCACATCATTATTAATTAATAGAGACTTCATACGTGTACACTTCGTACTTTTTCTTTCTACATTTATACCTAAATAAAAAAATATATATATTTCGAGTATCATTGACTCATAATAGAAATAATAAAAGAAAGTCCGCCTGCGACGCAAGAGGTTGCGGGTTCGATTCCCGCCTTGGGACAAATGTTTGTACGATCTACAAATATTTGTTATAAAAATATCTATCTATGTAATGTATTGTATTAAGTATATCAGTCATCTAGTACCCATAACACAAGCTCTGCTTAGCTTGGGGCTAGATGATGCTGTGTGGATTGTCCAGCATTATTTATTTATCTATTTATTTATATAATACACGAATGCAGTCATTATATACACAACATTAATAATTCAATTCAAAATTTAGACGGCACGGTTGGCGCAGTGGCTGAGCGATTGACTGCTGCGTCGCGTGTCGTGGGTTCGATTCCCGCACGGATCAAATATTTGTATGGCCTACAGGTAGTTGTTCCGGGTCTGGCTGTTTGTGTATGTGAGTTTGAATGTTTGTAAACGCACCCACGATACAGGAGAAATTACTAGTGTGGGGCAATGTTTATAAAAAAAAAAACATAACAAATCTATTTACTTGTCGGCATGCATAAGAAAGCCATTGTCAAGAGTAACAAGTTGTCAATTTCACTCTAGCGGAGCGTCGCGTCGAGTCGATGGTAGCTGGGCGGCCATCTTAGGATTCCCTTCTTGAAGAGCAGTCACCAGCGCATCGTAATCGCTATCCATCGCCTTAGTTATAGTGTATTTTAAAGTGATAAGTGTTGATCAGAATATTAGTGATTACCATTTACGCAATTGTAGGTTTATTTTAATGTTATAGAAGTAAAATCGTTTAAGTTTCGATGACGTTTAATTTAAATTCCCGTGTTTGGATTACCTACGTTTACAATTATCACGTTGCAACATGGATTCTGATAAAGGCCGTCCTGAGCTTACATACTCCATTCAATTCAATCACAATAAGTCTCTAAAATTCTTGTTACTAACACATAATATTACTGAAATTATTGTGTCATCTGCCTAGCCTTTTCCCAACTATGTCGTGGTCGGCTTCCAGCCTAACTGGATGCAGCTGAATGCCAGTGTTTTACATGGAGTGACTGCCTATCTGACCTCCATATCCCAGTTACTGGGCAACACGATACCCCTCGGTAAGACTGGTTGTCAGACTTTCGTTTCTGACTACCCGTAACGACTGTCAAAGATCTACAAATGACAGCTGGGCCCAACGGCTTGACGTGCTTTCCAAGGCACGGAGGAGTCTGGATGTTACGAATGGTCACCCATCCACAAACTGACCTCGGCAAGCATAGCTTAATCTTCGATCAACCCTTGCGGCTGTTTTTATTTAGCCACGAGCTCCTCATTATTGTATTATTGTGTGTTAGTAATAATACAAGAAACAAAAAAAAAGCCCTCCACTCACTTTAAAGCGTTTTGAAACAGTTATATCTTTTTTCTACATATTATTAGTTCAGGCATAGACTGCCTATCTAACCTCCTCAATCCGATGAATGGGTAACACGATACTCTTTGGTAAGACTATCTGACAGACTTTCGGGCTTCTACCCGTAACAACTGTCAAAGATCTATGAATGACAGCCGGGATTAACTAATAATGCTATATGTTTTCACATAACATATCATCACGCCTTTAATCCCAAAAGGGTTAAGCAGAGACGTACCCGTATCCACCCACATTGCGTCAGTTATGTTTAAGTCCCATGTAATATGGGGTGAGCCTATTGACATTAATCGGTCACAAATTCAAGCTCCGGTCTGCTACTCAGAAATTCCAGATGGAAAAACCCAATAACAGTTCGTCAGACCGGGGAATAGACCTCATGTTTAGCAGTAACGCTTGCGACCAACGAGGCAGTATTTATTTTCACTTACTTTGGTTTTAAGCAAGTATTAAATTATAAATATGTGGTAGCTTCTTTACATTAAATAAATATTACTAATCTTCAGGGGTATCTACTGCTTAACGGAACTTTCTTGTGGGAACGCCTCCAGCCAGGGCGTACAAAACTTAAACGCTAAGCGAACAATCGCTAAGGGCACCCTCTGCGCAGTACGAGCCTCGGCTTAGGACGTCGTTGGGAGAGGACAGCAAGGGACGGGCTGGATCTAATAGATATATTATTTAGGGACTAATTTAAACAACTACTGGCTCAGCTACGCGGGCTGGCTCGAGCAAAGGGTCGGGGGGAGAACATTGACGGGATCGTCGCGACGGTCCTCAGCGGCGATGACGGAATTACGGCAGTCTGTGTTTGCGAACAGTGCTGGTGGCCCTATTGCTCTCCTGGCTGAGAGTGATAGGGTCATCAGGCTCTGTTAGTGTGTGTCTAGGTCAGCCTTTTTCATTTTTCTGCAGGACATTTTATACACCCATTTTTACGCCATTATTTAACGTTCCAAGTAGTATATTAAACTCACAAAAACTTACCTAAATGATAAACAGTTAAAATCCAACAAAACCCTCACATAATTTAAAACTGCATGCGAGAGTTTTACTGAAGCTAGTTGGTTAACAGAAAGTTTAACCTCAATCAACGTTTAAATCTCTATTAGTTTGCTAAACTCTTCCTTGTGTGAAATGGTTTTAATTTAATTTATTAATGATTCAGTTCTGTTACTGTTTCATGATTGTTAGGTCATAATGGTTGTCGTCGACTATCACGCAGATTCAAGTCCGGGCCAGTTCAAATGCGACTTTGTTAGATCATGTGAACTTTCTAAGTTTATCTTGAAAAGCACTGACATCGGTGAAGAAAAATGTAGTAAGGAAACTGTAATTATAATTAGTTTTTTATTTGCTAAGTCGTCTTGAACAAGCGTGGCGATTCACTCCGCGGTACATGCGGATAACATCTTGTGCTGACTCGAGTAAGGGCGCATAGGATAGTGAGATGAGGATAGGAGTGATGGTAGTGAGGCGGGTACACATCCATGCCATTGATGAAGACGTTCTGATTAAAAAAGCAAAAAAAGACAGCATTTATAAATCTAAATAAAATTTTTGTGGATTTTTTTTAAAATAACCGACTTAGTGCGAGTCGGAACAAAAAACCTCGAAAAAATTGCATTTTTTTTCTTTTATTTGTTGTTACAGAGATACACTCTAGGTAAATTTCAGCTTTACCTATTAAGATTCATGAAATACAGAATGTGCCTGTGCCAAATATGCGTATGGAAATAAAAAACGAATTATTTATGATCTAGTTACAAATTATTTTAATACTATCAATCAAAGTTGGTTTACATTTTCTTTTACCTAGCTTAATCCCTACCTTAGTTTAAGTTAAGTGCCTATACGGATTTTTGGCTATGAGCTAGGGTATCCTAGAATATATAAAAGCGAGGTCGGTCGATACAGAATATTTTAGGCAAGTTAGCAAATTGTACCAAATTCTAGTAAGAGAGATAGGGATAAGTGTAGTATTTTATTTGTTATATTTGGTACTCTTGGAGATGACCAGAAATAATGACTTTGAATCAGGATCACACTTGTTCTTATGCGGCTGTTTTCATTTAGCTCGTGGTTCGATGGTTAACCTACGCTTGCCGGGGTAAGTTTGTGGATTGGTTACCGTTCGTAACATATCGAGAACCCTCCGTGCCTCGGAAAGCACGGTAAATTAACTAATATCTTTAGTTTGTATGATACAATGACAAAAAAAAATAACTTATAAAAAGCTATACTATTTCTGAGAGACATAAGTTCATATATGTAGGTATTAAAATAACATTGTATTAAGAATTCATGTTAGAAAACATTTAATATAATTATAATTCCCAAAAATACAGATATTTGTGCGTGTCTGTACGTTTTCCTGTACTAAATTTCGTAGTTTTTTTTTTAAGTTCAATGAGTTAAAACCCAATTTATGAGATTATTTAAATAGTATTACAAACCAAGCCGTATGACATGCCGTCTTTATTGTGCAACAATTTCTTAAAGTACTTTTAAATAATACTTAGTAGAGCATCTTTCCGACCGTATCAATTTTTTAACGTTTCCCCACACTAGGAATTTCTCCTGTGTCGTGGGTGCATTTACAAACATTTAA
The DNA here is from genome assembly GCA_905147745.2 of Phlogophora meticulosa. Classification (NCBI taxonomy): domain Eukaryota; kingdom Metazoa; phylum Arthropoda; class Insecta; order Lepidoptera; family Noctuidae; genus Phlogophora; species Phlogophora meticulosa. The sequence continues at coordinate 13,843,771 of LR990531.1, read as the reverse complement.
AGTCACATACACGAACAGCCAGACCCGGAACAACTATCTGTAGGCCATACAAATATTTGTTCCGTGCGGGAATCGAACCCACGACACGCGGCGCAGCAGTCCATCGCTCAGCCACTGCGCCAACCGTGCTGTCAGCCAATTGTTTTATAATACTACGCTAGGCAGGATGAATGCGGGGTTTGCGGGGAGCCCGAATATAGACGCACGACGCGTGGACTGGCCGCACGCGATTCTTATATTGTGCACTAGAAGACTAAACCCTTAAGTTTACAATTTTTCAATTTAAGGTACATAAAATTTACATGAAACATTTACATGCTGCAGAAATCTGCACACAATAGATTAAACTCTTCAACTAGTAGATCCTGTAGTCTCTTAAACTAGGGTATTCTGTATCTTTAGAGACATTGTTTCGCAATGAAGTTCCAATTTGATATATATATATATATATTATGTATGAGTGGACTGTGCCAATTTACCTTCAGAAGGGAAAATAGTTATAGTTTACTCAAGTTTTTAAATGATCAAAATGTAATTACCATACATGCATTTATATAGAAAGTACCTGAAGAAAAAAGTGCAAACAGTGTCCTTAAAAATTCTGTTTGGTTCGATAAATGGATTACTCAAAAATACGGGACACGTATTTTTTCTTTTGTCACTTAAACTTTGCATGGCATCACGATTTTTTACACTTTTTACGTAAAAGTGACGTCACAAGCCCTTTCTACTGAACTTTGATGTGCTATATCTTTGTCACTTTTTATTGATTTGAGTAAGCAAAAAACACGTGTCCAATATTTTATGGTAATCTAAATGACGGACCAAATGGACTTGGATATTTTTACCTAGGACACATCCCTATTGGCTGCCTTATTGGCGTGTTTACACGAAGTGATTAGTTCCATGATTCTTCACTCATGTTATTCCTCTACAGAGAAGGTTCATAAGTAGTATCGAGCATATCCATTTCTTGTATAACAATCTTATGTGCCGCAGTGCGACCTTTGCTAAGACGTGTGGTTGGAAAATAATCAGCTTACCTTGAATGTCACTCCCTAGTAAGTCTATTAACATACAAAGGTTAGTATGAAATAATTAACATTAAGACCTCCCGGTATGAGGATCACGGTGAATAGTTCCTCATCTTCCAAAGAAAATATCGGATTCTCCGACTCAACGGTTGTTGTTGGGATTCTCTATAATTAATAATTCTTCAATAATAAAGATTTTCATGGCTATTAACAAGTCACAGAAAATTTGACTCTTTTCTTCTTCTACTATTTAGGTAACAATAAAATTAAGCAAGTAGGTATATGCAGCAAAAAGTGATAAGATTTTCTTACTTAAATTTAAGTTCTTTTGGAAACATTATTTTAATTTAATTTTACAAAATTACGATTGAAGCAAATAAAATAATCTCATTATAACATAGTAATAATAGCGCGGAAAACTCTGACTTCGCGATTTAGGGTTTTTCTGCTTAATTCGCAAGTGGCGTTACAGATGTCGGAACAACCTCTTAATTTGTGCTGAAGCAAGGTCACGGAAGTAGGTTCACATATGTAGTTCACAAAGATGAGCTCGTGGCTAAATAAAATCAGCCACACGGGTTGACACGTCGTTAAAAGCGTGCGAAGTGGGATCAGTCGCTAGTTAATAATTTATGCAAATATTGATATTAAAACTGATTCAAATTAACGTTTCTCCGTAATCTAACCTACTAATCTACCTAATTTTACGGTGACTTGCTTTGAAACGAAAACTGACAGTAATTTTTACGTATTTCACAAAATATTAAAAAGTTCTTATTGATAAAATGTTACAAGCTCTTCATTATTCCGTGTATCGCTGTTATTTTTACAACCCACTTTATTTTAAAATAGAATAGAATAAAATTAAATCTATTTGCATAAAAACACGGTACAAAGATTGAATACCGAGCATACATGTTTCTGCTTAACAATATAAGCGTGCAAATTCTTGTGCATACAATTCATCAATGTTGTTTGTCAAAAAACTCTTACTTAATTACTTAATTATTACTTCAAGTTTTTGTACTCAAAATAAAATTCGATAGACTTAAAAACCCATCCACATCTAGGAAGACACACAACACCAATAATTCAGAATATCTCAACAATATAATTTCAATTTATTACGTAACAATTTTTCGTATGTCACCGCCGAGTTCCGCAGAATCACGTGCGGACAATTTATCTCTTTCCGAATATTCAGTCATGGAAATTGTCGAAAAAGTGTTACGGCTGTTACCCGTTTAGAAACGCAGTTATATTAAAAAAAGTTCCAACTCAATATCGGGACGCACGCCGATTGGACGGCAGGTGTTTTGATAAATTATCTAGATGTTATTAGAAAAATGGATGGGTATCAAAATGCTGGAATAGAGAAAAACCGGTACCAAAAATGAAAATAAAACTGATAGAAAACTTTCTTGTCTAGTTTGTAGACGATCGTCATTTGCCTAGACTTTTCCCAACTTTTTTCGGGTTGGCTTGCAGACTAAACGGATGCAGCTGAATACCAGTATTTATCGTGAAAGGACTGCGTATCTGACCTCCATTTTTTTTTGTAATTATTTGGTACCTCTTGGTTAAACTGGTTGTCATGAGTATATAGACGACTAGGCTATATAGACAGGCTTTATACACGACTAGAGGAATGGGCTTTAATATCCTTTCCACCTTCTTTAAAGCGTAGTTTTGAAAATAAAATGTAGCCTATGTTACTCGCATTTTATATAGGTAGCTTTTGAATTTATCCATTACAAACAAACGTACAAATAATCCAATATTTCCGCTTTATTTATTATACTACTGTTGCCCGCGTCTTCGCCCGTGTGAATTTTATGGGTTTTTTTTTATATATTATTATTTTTCTAAGATGAAAGTAGCCTAATTGTGCTCTTTATATCATCAACTATCTGCCAGTTAGAGACCCGTCAAAATCAGTGCAGCCATTTCAGAGATCATCTCAAGACTAGATTTCGGGCTGCTACTGAGACATCCTAAGTGGAAAAAACCCAATGGCACTTTGTCTACCCGGGAATGGAACCCAAGACCTTGTGCTTAGCACTAGCATTAGCTCTCAATAGATCAATGAGCAGACCTAATGATGTTGAATGTAATACTGGCGAAATTTTGAATGGAATTTTGGCGAATGGAAATTTTGAGGCCTAAGTAGAAAAAATCGACGTTTTGAGGATTTTGTTTAAAAAATATATACGAAGCACGCGTTTTAAAGACTTCTCAAACACCGATCCTCATAACGACCATTTGATAAAACGATTCAGATCCGAATAAAAAAACTCCGAAAGTCGAATATAAAAAAAAAGAGTACAACCATAAAAATGTAGGTATTAAAACGTACTGGTAATAAATTATTTATGGTCTTACCCGCTTCGGTTCCCTTGATAAAAGTTTCATGAAAACTCCCAACGTATGGATTTTTCTAACCATATCATGTAAGCACGTATTACTTATCAATACGATAGATATTTAAGGTCCATATTTTTTTACAAAGTTGATGATTTTGGGATTCATTGCTCTGTAAAAGAAAATGGAGTGAGATGGTTGTTTATTTTTTGTGTTGGGTTTTGCTGTGTACGCGGAAACGGGTATTTATGGGTAGTATTTTTAGTATGATGTTTTTTTCTACATATGGTTCGGTAATGGTTCAAGAGCTTACTGTGTACACAACAGCTTTAGGTATTCGCATTAATATACTTATTTTAGGAACGTTTCCAGATGACAGCGATGCGGAGGAGTACTTTGACGCCTGAGTGTCTTGGTCGGCTTTTATTTTGTTTTTGTAAATATGTATATGTGTGGTGTTACGCTAATGGATAGAATAAGAAATGAGTATGTAAGAGGAAGTCTGAAAGTGGCGCCTGTGACCGAGAAGTTGTGTGGAAATCGGTTGTCATGGTATGGGCATGTGATGCGAAGGAATGAGGACCATGTTGTGAGGAACGTTTTGAGTATGAATGTGCGTTACAGGGTTACATGAGTAGAGGAACACCAAAGAAAAGATGGATGGATTGTGTGAAAGAGGATATGGCAAGAAAAGAGGTGACCCTTGAGATGACGGCAAACAGAAGAAGTATGGAAGAAGAAAACATGCTGCGCCGACCCCAAATAAATTGGGACAAGGGCAGGACGATGATGATGATGATGATGTAAATATCTATATAGTCAGTTTTATGGCATAATTGTATATATGTAAATACTTAAAGTTTCAAAACTAAATTGGATAGAATGCAGAATTATGAATAGATATACTTTTTAGTATATGATTTAGTGGCTACCTCGTAAATATTTGTATGGCAAACAGGTATCCGGGTCTGGTGGTTTGTGTATGCGACATAGTTTAAAAAAAAAGAAAGAGTAGATTCAAAAGTAAAGTCTCGTGTTCCAAAAACCAAAAAAATGGTAAATATACCATTTTAAATAACTTAAGTGTAGTAAAAAGTTTGTGCTCGTGAGCTATACTGTTCGATAACTACTAGTAATAATTAATCACATAAAAACACTTGGTCTCCACAACCGCCGATAATGTAGTCAAATTTTTGTTGTCCCTAATTATACAGAATGGGGCTTGACGCTATCGAACACGATCCAATATAAAATTCCAATTACTGGCCATCGTTAGAATATAAATTCTCGATATTCTTTGGAATAATCTGATGTAAAAGAGCTGGAAACGCTGGATGAGGCGTATTATTTTTCTTATTTTTATTGAGATGCAAAATATACTTCTTCCGTTGTCTGCGTTATCTATACTGACCTATATAATAAAACTGAAGGGCTTTTTTGTTTCAATGCGATAATCTCAGGTACTACCAGTCTGACATACTACACTGGTCAGCAAAAAAAACATCACTTGTATTTTAAATTAACACAGTTGACTAGGTATGTTTAGGACGATGGACTGTGCAGGTGCGGCTACTGCAGGTGCAGCAAACCTCAAACGGCGAAAATATAACAACCTAATTTGAAGTTATATCTTTGAGCCGTTTGGGGTTGAAACACTAGAGCCAGCAGCCACAACAGCCAGGGGTCCGTGTGACCATTTATTTTTTCGAGGCATCGCGAAGCGTCTGGTCGACTCTTCACGTGACCAGAGGGCTGGCCTTTTTTTGGCCAAAGAATCAACACTTTGACAGTGATGCGGATGAAATATTTCGATGCGGAGTGTTTTTTTATGTATGTTTTACCATTAATAAAAAAAATTGTTCAGACACAGTATCTTGACTGGTCTAATGGCACTTAAGACAGTAAACTATGAAAAATAAACTGGTGTGACGTAATTTAAATAACCACTAAAGTAAAACGGTTTTGTGCCTGGCTGGTTATTTTACTTATGCACCACCATAGTGCATTTTCAGTTTTGCATGTAGGTAATATAAGTTCTGTCAACTTATAAAAAGTCGTACTTTATTACGTTCATTTAGCCGATTTCACTTTACTACTACTTAGAGCGCAAGTCTGTATAGTACTGACTTCCACTATGCAATAAACTTCACCCCACACTAGGAATTCCTCCTGGTGCGTAAGCCAGACTCGAAACAACTACCTATAGGCAGGGTTGCCATCCGTCCGGGTTTCCCCGGATTTGTCCTAGTTTAGACGGCGTCCGGGAAGCGTCCGGGCGGGGTTTCATTTATCGTCCGGGTTTTAAAGTTTTAATTTTTAAGAATAATTTGCTGATGTTTCTTAAAACTTCAAGAAATTTATTTATTATTTATTTATTTATTTAAGGTCCAAATTCTGGGGACTTTACGCTTCTTGTCATGGCATAGGCCATAAAAGGCCGCTGTACCTATGTAAATTACATAATTATTTTACTTCACATACTCACATCATACTATAGAACTGTTTTACGTCCATCTCACAATCTCCGGTCCAGTTGAAAACCAGCGTCAGGCCCTGGTTGTCTGGCATTATTGCTGAACTGGAACTTTTTAGCGCAGCCGTAAGGCACATATACTTAATAATATGTATACTTACTCGTATATATATTTTTAATGTATTTCTTGTTACTCATTTTTTTTGCTTTTTTTTGTTTTTTATGTTTAGTATTGTGTCTTTGTGTGCCTGAGCCTGTGCTGAATAAATGTTTTTTCTTTCTTTCTTCTTTCTTTAAAAATAACAATTATTGTTGTATAAATCGAACCAGCGACACGCAGTGCGTCAGCCAATCGTACAGCCACAGCGCCAACCGTGCCGTCGGTATTCCAAAATTCAATGCCCAATATTATTTATTGATACCCAACCCGCTCAATCACACAGCGTTACAATATCCCATCTTGCACATCGATATCCGTGGTCCATTGAAAGTGGGACTCTAACGAGCTAGAATGTATGCGCATACATTTCCCACTCCCGATTGAATGGAACAACGTTACGGATTTGTGTGTTTGTTGGCTATGTTCGAGATAAAGATAAAATGTTCGACGGTTCATCAATCATGGATCTACATGGGCGGTAACGGTTTAAAGGTTTCGGCGTGATTAGCGTGCTCGGTTGAGTAAATAGGAAGGGTGGTACTGGTTTTATTTTCAGTTGAGATTCATCACGATATAGATATAGACTAGAAAGTGGTGAAGGTTGGGCGTTTTGAGGGACAATTGTATCCTATGTATTGTATTTAAGTGACAAGATTTAGATTAGCCTTTTATCCAGCTCTGAGTCTCGAGGCGACTGTGTGATGTCAGACTCTGCGGAAATCATTTGAATCCACTTCCACTATCTTCTTTTTCAGCCTGTGACGAATTCATACTAGCTCAAACTGTTCGTGATTTATTTATATGTATGTTTCGTGAGTAGGTCGTTGAAGTGCCATAAAAATAAATAAATAAATCAGACATCAACTTGACTTAACCTTATTTTGATTGTTTTGAATAACAACCCGAGATCGATGTGTTGAGTTGTGAATGTCAGATACTCGTAGAATACATCTACTAATATTATGGTAGGAATTCACGTTTATTTCCTTACAAGACATGATCTGACCATGATAATATTTGGACTTTAAAAGAGACTAGGACTTCTGAGTTACTTTCACTGATTTCATTAGTTTAAAATGTTGCTTGTTTGGCGTGTAAAAGTGTTCATAAAAACCCAATCAACAAAAATTTATATCGTTTATGACATGGATCCGTCAAGACGGCCCAGTGGTTTTAGGCCTCGCCTCTTGTGCACGAGGTTATGAGTTCAAACCTGGGCAAGCACCAATGTGACTTTTTCCATTCATATGTACTTTCTAAGTTTATCTTGGACATCACTGACACCGGTGAAGGGAAACATCGTGAGGAAACCTGGACTTATAATTAATATAAGTTTGAAATCGCCAACCTGTCTTGAGCATGCGTGGTGATTAATGTTCGTGCCTTCTCTGAATGAGTCAGGGACAGTAACAGGCTGGTATTATTATTATAAATGTAAGGGCGTGAGACGGTGCCTCATGGCGGTCTCGGCTGTCACCATCCATCGTGGGCGTTAAATCGACAGGAATTTAAAAATAACATCACACTTGTACTGTCGAACGTTCTTTTAAATTAAAAATTAAAATTAAATCAAACCTTTGTTCTAAAGCATATTATTCGATCAACGACTATTTAGAAGACAAGAATAGTTGGTCGCTTTGTTGAACGCAGGACAATGTTACTATGTTCTTTTACTGTTTAATAGTTCTTTATTTTTGTGTATGTTTCTTCTACTATCTTTATTTTTATGTTATTGACATGATCCTCTCATTACATTGTATGAATGAGTTGTATTGATATAATTCAGCATTCCACATGTCAGCGGGCACGCCCTTGGACTGCCTTGGAGGCTTTTTATGTATTCAGTTTAGCAGGCTTTGCTTGAGTTAATTGTCGATTTTGGTATATATAACTTTTTATTTATTTATTTTGGCATATTGGTGTGTGCTAGCTGTGTGTGTGTGTAGCAAATTATTTAATTGAATGACGTATAAAGATGATTGACATAATTATTATTTTTGACATAATGTGTTGTATAGCTTCAGGTTCTTCAAACCTATCAGACAGACGTGTTGCTGGGGAGTTTGTTCCTCCACTTCTTATTCCCAGCAGGAACACTAGGAAGTGGTGAAGGGTGGGCGTTTTGGGGGACTGTCTTATGTAAACGTCGTTGACGTTCAAAAAGTGCTGATTCTCAGCCTAATTTGAATAAATGAATTTTGATTTTGATTTTGATTTTTATTTGATTGGTACACAATTAAACACAAAATCACACACAATAAACAAGATGAAAATGAATTACGAGCCAATAGTTTAGAAGGTGTACACCTCGTGCGGTAGCTGTCAACTGAATGACGACCGCCATTACTCGTGACACTACCCATCGAGGTTACCCGCTCTTATTAAATAACTTTTAATATTTTATTGATTTTAGAATCAACTTAAACAATATTAACAAATCAAGTTATGATCAATAATTGATTAAAATCGTAATTCGATAATCAGCGCGCCGTCATATATGTATATGTACATGATAGCAACGCTGCCCAACAGCGCATCGAGTTTGTTACCTACTTCGGAGATAGATACCTACACAAGGATTGTATTGAATGGTTTCAATGGCCCATAATGACTGCTGGCCGGGTCATCGCTACAAGTATCATTGAGCTACCCTCCCATCCCAATCTTTAGAAATCAATTCAATACCATTCATAAGCAACCGATGCCTTCCCTATTTTTATAACAAGCTGAGTCTGCTGAAAATACAAAATATTTTTATGGAGATAAAAAATCTACCTGAAACGACTTTCAAACTTAGGGTGAAGTCTAACAAAGCTATTGGATTTTTTTTTTTAAATACACGTATTATGTAACTTTTTGTCGTTTGTAGATCTTGGACAGTTGTTACGGATCGTCAGAAAACCGAAAGTCTGACAACCAGTCTTACCAAGGGGTATCGTGTTGACCAGTACTGGGTTGTGGAGGTCAGATAGGCAGTCGCTCCAGGTAAAAAACTGGTATTAAGCTGCATCCGGTTAGACTGAAGGCCGACCCCAAAATAGTTGGGCAAAGGCTAGGCAGGTGATAATATTATGTAACTTTTTTCATTTCCATTATTTGTGATATTGAAAGAAAGAGAGAAAATAAACAAACGTTACTGTAAAGTCTAAAACCTGTCAACTCGTACTTAGACACCACTATAATTGTGAACTTACTAATATTATAAAGGATCAAGTTTGTGAGGATGCAAAGATGTTTTCTACTCTTCCTCGCAAAAAATACTAAACGGATTTTAATAAAACTTTAGGGCATTATACTACAGAATAAAACTTAGGCATATCGTTTATTAAGATTAAAAGGAAAAAAATAATATATTTAATTACTTGCCAGACAAACTAAATTGATAGTCTGTAACTAAGAAAATGTTAATTCTGAAACATAAAATACCACGAAACCAAAATTGCACCAATCTCTCTTAGCCACTCACTATATATCCTAAATGTGATCTGGCAGAATATGCCTACGGTCTTTAGTCTGACACTATACCATTGTGTGCTATAAGTATTAATTCTATCTAAACTAACAAACAAATTTGAAGTGTCGGTTTGTGATGTCGAAATAACAGCTTCTTACTAAATGCATATAAAATTAGTATAAAGTAGTAGTAGTTATACCATAAAAAAGTTGTTCTTTAAATTATTGGTTCTCTGTTTGTTTGGCTAATCTCCGAAACGAGTGGACCGGTTTTGGCGGATCTTTTAATGGTTGGTAGCTAATATTATTGGAGGTAACTTAGGCTACTTTTGTTGTAGAAAAATAAAATAAAGCCCACAAACCAGTTAGCAAATAAATAAACCACAAATCCATATACTTGAACATATATATACACAAAACGAAGCACCACCGCTGATAACGGATGCCAAACAAATGATAGCTAGCAACATATTCCAAATCACGTGATACAATAGTCCACGCAATGCATAAAATTCAACAAATTACTGTCGTTGGGCACCGACCGTTCCAACCGTCATGTGTACGCACATACCAGTTATATATAGTGGCGATTTGTGATTTATGTGATCGGGCGGTATTGGACCAACAAATTGATTCAAATGTATGTATTGTACTGTTACTGGACGCGGTAGGAATGTGTTTTTGGCTTTGTTCCTCGTGGATTTAGGATGTATCTATAGATTTTTTACTTTGATTAAACCTTTTATTTAACTTACTAACTGTTGAAAGTACTTAAGGTTTACTAAGGCTTTTGTTGTTTTTATATGGAATGATTTAAGTTGTGACGTCATTGTAAAGTAATTTCCCTAGATGGCTTTCTTCTTATGAATTTGTTACATTCCGAGTTTTTTGTTCCCGCTCTACTTAGCAACCAAAAGGTCTCAGGTCCTAATACAATTTTTACTTCTGTGCTTCAAAGTCTATTTACACTTGATACAGGTAGATATCGCTCATGACGTCACATCGATATAGTTGAAAACGTGCTATTCGAAGTTACTAACTTAGTGCAACGGCTCTCAAAGTGACTATAGGAATTTATTAGCACAATAGTGGACTAATAAACGGTTGTAATTTGTTTATCTTTGACAGTTGTTACGGGTAGTCAGTAGCCCGAAAGTTTGACAACCAGTCTTACTAATGAGTAAAGTGTTGCACACTAATTTGACGACCGATGTGGCGCGGCGGGCGAAGGTCCGCCTGCGACGCAAGAGGTTGCGGGTTCGATTCCCGCCTTGGGACAAATGTTTGTACGATCTACAAATATTTGTTCCGGGTGTTCTGGGTATTTGCTATATATAATAAAAAATATCTATCTATGTAATGTATTGTATTAAGTATATCAGTCATCTAGTACCCATAACACAAGCCCTGCTTAGCTTGGGGCTAGATGATGCTGTGTGGATTGTCCAGCAATATTTATTTATTTATTTATAATTGGGTTGTGGAAGTCAGATAGGCAGTCGCTCTCTGTAAGATACTGGTATTCAGCTGCATCTGGTTGTACTGGAAACCGAACCCAACATAGTTGGGAAAAGGCTAGGTAGATGACGATGAATAGTGGACTAATAGCAGTTTGTTAAGAAAATGACCATGAGATTCACTGTCATCTACTCTACATTTTCAAGAAACAAATTAATATTGTTATATACTTCTAAAGTAAATTTATTTAACAAACAACTTACACAAGTACAAGTACCTAACACTTTTGACGACACGGTTGGCGCGGTGGTTGAGCCATCGGCTGCTGCGCCGCGTGTTGTGGGTTCGATCCCCACACGGAACAAATATTTGTATGTCCTACAGGTAGTTGTTTCGGGTCTGGCTGTTTGTGTATGTGAGTTTAAATGTTTGTAAACGCACCCACGATACAGGAGAAATTCCTAGGGTGGGGCAATGTTTAAAAAAAAAAAAAAACATAAACACATACATACGACTGTAATCAGCGATGGGTTAGGCAGAGGTGTACTTATAGTACACCCACATTGTGCCACTTACATATATATAAGTCCCAAGTTATAGGAGGCTAGCCTATTGCCATGAATCGGGCTCAAATCCAGAATCCGGACTGCTACTCAGAAATTCCATATGTCAAAATCCCAATAATTAATATTTTGACACTAGAACTTTTTTTTTTTTTAACATGCTGACTTGTTTTTTCTTGTAATAATACCTAATATATTAACATAAAATAATCCTATTGAATGTATCTAAATCAATATTACTGCATCAAATTAAAATTCATAAAATAAATGGTATAATGTGTGTGATTTGCATGCTCTTAACTTATTTTATATTTCTACACCTGCAATGGTATTATATGTGAATCAATGTTTTATGTAAGATCTCAATGTACCACATACTAAGAAATAAATATCTTTATCTTTAAAAATAACACTTCATCTGACCTGGGAATCGATCCCAGATCCTCATGCTCAGACTACTAGACCAACGACGCATTTAAGTCAAGTTTTACAAGTCAATCAAGTAAAAAATTGAAACAAGATAAGGCCGGTCGGAATAACCATAAGTCTTCGAATAAACTTTCTATAAAGATCACCAACCGACAAACGCCTAAGGCGATAATAATAGTGTTATTTGCGAACAAAATTCAAACTTTAAGTATCTTCATCATAAAGAAACTTCTAGAGCTGAAAACAGATTCATTCGTGAAATTATCTGCGCAATTGAACGTGAACCAGCTAAAACGGACTTCATACTAGTAAATTGATGGATTATGAAAATTCCTTTAATATTCTTAGTCGACGTTGAATATCTAAAGTTTGAACTCGGCTATTGGCTTCAGGGAAATGAATTTCACTTTAGACTAATGAAAATACTTTGATACCTCCCTCGGATAAGCGTCAAAATGTTCGCCTTCTGAATATTTAAAAAGTCTTAGCCACTATTTATAAGGATTTGGTGTTGGGAGTAATTCTGTGGTAATGATTGTGGCCTAAGTTTAAGATGGAGATGTCTGGCGAGTTTCGTAATGATAATGGGCAAAAGCTTGGCAGAAAACAATAGCAGAAGTTGTATTGATTCCAATTTATTACTGAATGTTTCTTTTGTTATATTTTCTGCTGTAATTATGAGAGCTTTTGTGCTTGTGTGTTTTGTGTATTGTGTTCTATGTGTTTTGTGCTTTTGTGTATATTATGAAATGGGTATAACAGATTGATAGGCACATGTCAATGAACAGACTATCCTTTTAGTTTTGTTCAGTCCCTCAAAAGACACATTTATAACTCAGTTTTCATAAATAGACGGCGTTGTTAATTTGGCGTTTGCGCCAAATAACTAACTTGTACCAGGGAGAATAAATAAATAAATAAATAATGCTGGACAATCCATATAGCATTCTCTGGTCCCAAGCTAAGCAGAGCTTGTGTTATGGGTACTAGATGACTGATATACTTAATTCAATACATATAGATAGATACTTTTTATTATACATAGCAAATACCCAGAACACCCGCAACAAATATTTGTAGATCGTACAAACATTTGTCGGACCTTCACCCGTCGCGCTTCATCGGTCATCAAAATACTGGTACTGAGCTGCATACAGTTAGACTGGAAGGTGATACCAGCTTAGTTAATTAGGAAAAGGCAAGGGTGGCGCCTGCCTCAGTACCCGCGCCAGTTCCTCACCTTGGACAAAGCCCGACTATGATTCGAATCCCAATGAAACGTAGACCGCGGTCCAAACCACGCTAAGTTCAACGCTATAATTTATTCATGATATCTTAAAAGCAGACAGTCTTAACAACCCCATCATAATTCGCTGGATGCTGGTCAAAGGTCGCTTAGATTTAAATATTGAAATGTCTAGTTCTGAATGTTAAATGATTCTTCAATTATCAATTTTGCAAGATTTTGATTTGATTTTCTGAAGCTTTATATTAGCTGATCATTTGCATATGTATCTTAATTAATTATAGCCTATGTGTTATTCTGAAGTACTAGCCTATAACTGTCCCACTGCAGGACAAAGGCCTGTTCTCATATAGAGAAGACGCGAGCATTAATCACCACGCTTGCTCAAGACGGGTTGGCGATTTCAGACTTATATTATATATATAAGTCCAGGTTTCCTCACGATGTTTTCCCTCACCGATGTCAGTGTTGTTCAAGATAAACTTAGAAAGTACATATGAATTGAAAAAGTCACATTGTACTTGCCCAGGTTTGAACCCACAACCTCGTGCACAAGAGGCGAGGCCTAAACCACTGGGCCATCATGACATTATTCTGAAGTATTGAAGCTATGATGCGGTAAATTTTATCAAAATCCGTTCAGTAGTTTTTGCACGAAAGAGTAACCATCATCCATACATCCGCACTAACTTTCACATGCATAATTAAGTAGGATTAACTTTTGCTCCTGTTGTTCGATTTAATTCCTTAGCGAGGTCTCTGACTGAAGTCTATTTTTAGCTAAGCTGTCTGAAGTGAGTCTTAGATATCGTTTTCCCGATTACTACAATACGAGTAGATGTTCGCATTTATCCCGATTTACGATGGTATTTTTGCTCTCGTTCGTCTACTGCTCGCCAGCGTTACTGCTCACCATGACGTCCTGGTTTTCAAGCATTACATATACATACATACAATCCACACAGCATCATCTAGCCCCAAGCTAAGCAGAGCTTGTGCTATGGGTACTAGATGACTGATATACTTATAACAATACATTACATAGATAGATATTTTTTATTATACTTAGCAAATACCCAGAACACCCGGAACATACCTTTGTAGATCGTGATGATTATTAATAAAGATAGTGTTATGTTTAAATTCTTACCCCCTTGTTGTCACATAAACAGTGTATTGTGTGAAAAGCAATGTTTTGTGAAGAAATACCGAGACAGCGAAGCTTAAGTGGGCGAGCTGCGTGAACGTTTACAAAAGACTTAGTAAAATATTCATATTTGTCGAGCGCCACCCCTAAACGCTAGGGTTGTGCCACTTACCGGATCTTTATACATTGTTAGTCTTTGTGCGACGTGTAGGTTCTAATTGAACATGCTGTTGATGAGGTAAGGAGTCTTTAATGTTGAGTTTAATACGGAATTATTAATTATTTTTGTTATACAAGCTGAGTTTTTAATTATTACAGCTTATAACAAGCCTGTGATAATGAGGGAAAAGTATTAGGTGCGTTCGATTTCAGAGAAACTAAAAATGTTTTTTTTGCGATAAATTATGTTTAAGTAAACTGTAAAATATTTATTTTATGCTTAGTATAATAATAGAAGCCTGTTACTGTCTCACTGCAGGGTAGAGACCTCTTCTCATAGACAGAAGGCACAAGCATTAATCACCATGCTTGCTCAGACAGGTTGGCGTTATCCGATTTATGAGTACCTACATATATTAGTAATAGGTTTAGATTTTGTCACGATGTTCTCCTTCACCGATGTCATTGATGTCTAAGATAAACTAAGAAAGTACAGACTCCAGCACATCAAGCTATCCCAAATTGTCAAATTTTCAAAATTGAACATGAAACTTATTATTTTGTAAATTTGAATGACTATCAAAGAAATTTGACCGATAGGGGTAGCTTGATGTGCTGGCCTCTGAACATATGAATTGAAAAAGTTACCTTGGAACTTGCGAGGATTTTAATCCATGACTAAATGTTTTCTTAACTTAACTTAAATTATTGTAGTTTTTGGGTTTTAGTTTGAATTATTTGTTTTTATTATTATTAGTTGGTTAGATTATAATTTGTTACGTATGTTCCGTGGAAAATGTTGTTGGTTACACATTTGGCCGTATCTTTTTGTATTTTTTCTACAAAATGTAATGTGTGACTGTCCAGAAAATAACCTCAACGTTCATGGGAGGTGAGGTCTTAAACTAGATAGAATTTATGGATTTGTCCGTTGGACAAACTTACCAGACTCGGTTTCGTAATGCGCACAAAGGTAGCACGTATTCCATTTCAACATAAAGTGGCGTATTGAATATTATACAACTATGTAGTTCTGGCAGAGAACTTAGTGCAAATGATGATTTGGTGGAAGCTTAACAAAGCTGATGCGAGGGAAGGCTGACGTAGTACAAGCGGAATATTGTTTTGTACCCAAATGAAAATACTTTTGATAATCAATGTGTACTTTTTTCCATCACTTATATTTTGCGATCAAATGGCCACAAATCCATACTCTGTGGTATGATACTGAGAAATCCTAAGTGGAAAAACCAAATAACACTTAGTGCGACCCGGGAATCGAACCCAGGACCTCATGCTCAGCAGTAACACACGCTACTACACCAGCGAGGCAGTCACATAATACCTTCTCCCTTATAAATAGAGTTTAACCTCCGGCAATATTCGCACTTACGTTTTGATACGTATCACCAGTCATTCACTCATTCCCCACACGTTGAATGATTTATCAGTTCAACGACCGAGCGAACGAACCAAATGGCGCATGCCACGGAAAAATATAAAGATATTTTCGACGAAACCTCCGTGAAGGATTTCTGCGTTGAATTTATTCATAAAGAACTTTTTTTTACTCTGGTAACGCTTTGCGTGTTTACGTATAAATGTTTCTTATTGATATTTTTAAATGTAATAAAATATGAATACAGAGATAATATCGTCTTGGTGGAATTTGTTGGTGTTTTTGTGAAAATTGGTTAGGTTTCAGAATTATGTTCATGTTGATAGCTGATCGCCCCGTAACATAACATTACGCCTGTAATACCCGGAGGGTTAAGCAGCGGATACCTATAATACTAGTTACCTACCTTACCTACATATCACCAGTTATGTTTAAGTCCCATGTAAAAGGGGGGCGAGCTAATTGCCACCAACCAGGCACTGATCCAGCCATCGGGCGGCTACTCAGAAAATTCAGATAGTAAAATCCTATCACACTTTGCCTGACACGGGAATCGAACCCAGGAACACGAGCTCAGTAGTAGCAGGGTGATCTCTGACAAAAATAAACGAAACAGGACAAGTTTTGATATTTTCTAAATATATAGGTATCTCATGAATTAAGTGTGTCATTTTCTTTATGTATAATATGATAATTATTTATGGTGTTAGTTAATTAATTACTTAATAATAGGTCTTTACCTATGAAATTGCCGTTTTGTATGAAAAAATTTAAATGAATTTTTTTCATGTATTTTTTATTTGTATTAATCGAAGTAATCACCCATGCAATCAATGCATCTTTGCCAACGCAGTGGCAGTTTATTGATGCCCTTCTTAAAGAAATCAGCTGGACGGGAGGCAACAAATTCTTCAAAGGCATTTTGTACTGCCTCTCGGGTATTGAATTTTTTTCCCGCCAAGAAGTTATCCAAATTCTGGAAAAAGTAGTAGTCTGTAGGCGCAAGGTCTGGTGAGTAGGGCGGATGACGGAGAGCTTCCAACCCCAGTTCTTGCAACTTGGAGACCGTCTGCTGTGCAGTATGAGGTCGCGCGTTGTCGTGCAGGAGCAGCGGAGACGAGCGATTGACCAATGCTGGTTGGAGATGTGCCAGCTTCTCCATCATTGTGTTCAATTCTTCACAGTACACATCTGCAGTATGCTCACCCCGTTTGGTAAGAAGCTGTGTTGAATCACACCGGCGGCGCTAGACCACCAAACAGTGACCATCACTTTTCTTGGGGTAAGTTTTCGTTTAGGGCATTGTTTAGGTGCTGAACCAGGATCCAACCAACTTGCTGAGCGCTTGCGGTTATCAAACAGAATCCATTTTTCATCGCAGGTAACAATGCGGTTCAAAATTCCTTCATTTGTGTGTCTGTTGAGCAGTGCAAGGCACGTCTCGACGCGTACTTTGCGCTGGCGATCATTGAGTTCGTGGGGCACCCATTTGTCAAGCTTTTTTACCTTGCCAATTTGACGCAAATGGACCAATATTGTTTTGACGCTAACGTCGAAAGCTGCTGCTAATTCAGCCGTAGATTGTGTATCATCAGCTTCCACAATCGCCTTTAATTCGTCATTGTCGACCAAAGTCTTCGGACGACCGCGAGGTTCATTTTTCAGGTCGAAATTTCCAGAACGGAAGCGAGCAAACCAATAACAGGTAGTGCGTTGGTTTGTAGTGTTAGCTCCGTAAACGTCGTTGATGTTGCGTGCCGCTTGTGCCGCGTTGCTGCCACGACGGTACTCATATTCCATAATTACTCGAATTTTTAACGTATCCATGATGACGAAAAAGATTTAAATGCGATGAAAATGTAACACTAATCAATAAACAAATGACTACTTTTGGAAAAAAAAATCCATGTTTTTAAATTAAAATTAATTTGAAATTAGAATTCTTAGCCAAACAAAAAACATTTTGATTTGAAATGGCCAGTACTGCAGAACGGCAATTTCATAGGTAAAGACCTAATATTTTATATCAATAGATATGTTATTTCATTTTTCACATATAAAATGAATCCCCGTTTCCCTTGGTCACGCCGTAACTTGAGAACGGCTTTACCGATATCTTTAATGTTTTTTTTTGTTTTCTTATAGTTTGTAGAAAATTCTTACGGAAAGAAAAATTAAGACAACTGCGCAAATTTTAAAATTTCAGAAGACTTAATACGACTATTTTAACTTCGCGTGTTTGATGAATGTGATTTTATACCATGGGTAACACCCCGGGGCGTAGCTTCATTAATATACTTATGTAATGTAGTATTACAATATCCCTAAAGGGGCTTAATTTGAGCGCCAATTGGGGTCATTTTGAAATACACACTATTTGTGGTTTTTCTATCTTCATTTATCCTATGTACTGCTATGTATTATGTTTCACAATGTTTATTTTACAATTATTACTATTACTAGCCTAAACTGTCCCACTGCAGGGCACAGGCCTCTTCTCATATAAAGAAGGCGCAAGTATTAATCACAACACTTGCTCGAGGCAGGTTGGCGATTTCAGACTTATATTGATTATAAGTCCAGGTTTCCTCACAACGTTTTCCTTGGTTTAGGCCTCGCCTTTTGTACACGAGGTTGTGGGTTTAAACCTGGGTAACTACCAATGTAATTGAATTAAAAATTCATATGTACTTTCCAAGTATTGTGTAATTGTTAGTAATGTAATGTTATTTTAAATAGTTAATCATTATTACAAGTAGTCTTAAGTATCGCATTAGGTTTGTAACCTGTAATGATAGTATAAGAGGTTTAAATAAATACATTAATAAAATAAATAAGTTTATCTTAGAAATCACTGACATCGGTGAAGGAAAACATTGTGAGGAAAACAAAATATATTTCCTGTATCATATTTTCATCAAAACAAGCCAACCGATACAGCTTCATTTTCACCTAAAACTGGCAAAAAACAATTGAAAAACCAACCAGGTCACAATAACTGGAAAAAAAAAATCAGCGGCTCTAGTTTTTTGACGTACAGTTAAAACAATCTAACAAAAGCTCTGTGGTTTGACAGTCCAATTATCATGGCCGCGTCTCGATCTACCTCGTTTTCGATGTCTGACTTTTTATCAGGAAAATAAGAGATGAGACCGTGGAAATAATTACTGCAACTGAATGGGTATTGATGTAGTTTTTCTCTAGGATTTTGTAAAGAGCTTTTATTTGCTGCCTGCTTTTGTAAGATCGGAACAGTTTCAATTGTTTCTGCTTTTTTGTACACCTTTACAAAGGTACATACAATGTTTATCGAAGGTTTACTAGGCTAAGAAAGCTTTTCAAAAAGGGTAAAATTTAAGGCTTAGAAAGTGTTATTGGGTTTATCCATCCGAAATTTCTCAGTGGCAACCCAAAGTCACCCTATAACATGGTACGTAAACAAAATGTGGGTGTACAACCTCTGCATAACCCTTCGGAGAATACCGGCATGATGTTACAGGCATGATGTTAAGTTATTATGTTATAAGGCTTTTAAACATTAGGATTTAAAGCAAGCTCCATAAATGTGATCCAAGTTTTAGGTTCTTAGCCTGAACTAATTACACACATTTGCCCAAAAGCATATATATCAGTTTTATTTCGAGAAATGTTTATTAGTGTTACTTAAAGTAATCAAAATAAAGGATAGCTCTATTGAAATAAAGAAAAATCCGATACTACTAAAAAACTTAACACTGAAATAAAAACAAACAATCACCCCTAAAAACTATTCACACATCAAACTGACATATCTATTACAAATTCACCCTGTATTGCCAACCATTACGTATAGTTTTGCCAATGTACAACGGCCACCGCGCAAATGAAACTCGCCCCTGCCACCACGGAATAGAGCGTAAATCAGATGCATGACTAGTGTGTAAGAGTACAGATCTATTTTCAGAGATGGGACAACCAATTTCGTCGCATGCCGCCCGTTTGAACGTCTTCTGATGGGCGATGTTCAGCGGACGGTTGTACCTGAGTGAGACATTTATGGATGAATACTTCAGCGTGATGGGAAGACGGGTTCTGTTGTGATTGGGCGAGTATAGAAGGAACTGTTTTAAATATTTTTTTTACAAAACATAATCATAAAATTTTAAAAGAATACGCTCATGTTGAGTGGACTCTAGAAGGTCATACTCTGACCTTATTGGTGTGACTTGACTGCGTGCGTGTATGACCAGATGTTTGAACGTAAACGAAGCAACAGAAGTATGTGAGGATCGTAGCATGTGGCGTTCTGTAGTTTCTGCCTACCACCATGGGATTAAAGCGTGAGTTTATGTTGAAGGAAGGAGATGATGTATGTGTGTCATAATCCTCCTGCCTCATCGCAATTTATTTGAGGTCAGCGCAGCACGTCTTCTTCTTCCATACATTTCTATTTGCCGTCATCTTAGAAGTCAACTCCTTCCTAGCCATATCATCTTCCACCACCACCAACCCACTATCTAATAAATAATCTCCTAAGGCTTAGTCAAAGGTGAACCTATAGTACACCCGCATTTTACCCCCGTTATGTTTAAGCACCATGTAATAGAGGGCGAGACTATTACCATTAATTCGGCACAAATACAGTCCCCAAGCTGCCACTTAGAAATCCAGATTGAAAAACCCAGCGACAACAATAACAGTCTACCAACAAGAATAAATGTCAGAGTTTGCAACACTTAATAATATCGTAGTAAAAGTTTAATCGAGTGTACTCTCTAAGAACACTGTAGGTACTCGACAGCGTTTTCATACTCCATGATTCTTTCCAGAACCCTCCATATTTTTCCAATATAAATAACTTCATTATTTATAGAATACTTTAAGCTCACAGATGTTCAGAGGCAGACTTAATAGCATAAGTAGTAAATAGAATAAGTAAACAGAATAAATTGTAGCATGAGTAAATCAAATTTTGCATGCCATGAGGCAGAATGTATAAGGATCAAAAGTATTGTAACACCTAATTGTACTAATTACCTACATTCTAAGCAAATAAATAAATGTATCTATCTACCATTCATCTATACTATCACCTTTGGATGATGCAAAGACAAACAGGGTGTGCAATAAGCATAAAACTAGAGAGGTTTAAAATTTAATCAATGCTGCTCTTGATCTTGAGTTAGGATTCCTCAGGAGTCCTATAGGGACAATTCTCGGTTGATGGCACTACATGACACTCATAACATGACTGACAGAAGCGCCATATCGACGTAGTGGATCACCCACTGTAATATACGGGACATAACCCTAATAAAATAAAAGAAGTTCCCAACAGCCATAACCGAATATAAACCATTGCTGAGAATATAACCTTAACGACGAGAAGACAAAGTTACAAGAATTTGGGGAATAAGTACTTTTTATGTTGTTTTTATAGTTCTCTCCACTACATGTGTTACCCAACCATCTTCTCCTTAGCCTGAAATGAATAGATCTATTACAATTTATCATCTACCTAGCCTTGTCCCAACTATGTTGGGGTCAGCTTCTAGTTTACCCGAATGCAGCTGAATACTGATATTTTACATGGAGTGACCTTCACAACCCTGGACAAAAAATTGGGCAACAATTGATACAGGTTTAAAGATATTTTATTCTCAAAAAAGACACGAAGTCACTTACATGAGAAAAATGCTTAAAATAAATTATAATTAAAGTTCGTCACAGACGTTACGAAAGCGATTACATATTACATAAATAATAATAATAATAAATAATTGTATAATTGTGCTCCTTCAAATATTAACATTTTTTTGCCAAACTTAGTTCTCCCATAGAGATACCTGGCCCTTAATAAGATTTATCTTTTATTTATTTGTTAATTATTACTAAATACTAGTATTACATGAACCGACTGCCTATCTGACCTCCACAATCCAATTACTGGGTATCACGATACCCCTTGGTAAGACTGTTTGTCAGACTTTCGGGCTTCTGAGTACCCGTCACGATTGTCAAAGATCTGCGAATGGTACCAGGACAAACGGCTTAACGTGTTTTTTCGGATACGTCGGGGTCTCGGCAAGGGGTAAGGCCTAGTTACTGGTTTTTGGAGGTCAGATTGGCAGTCGCTCCATGTAAAATAGTAGTTTGCCGACACTACCACTTCCGGGCGGATCGCATGTATGACAGTTTCAGGAAATCGCATCATTTAAGAAAAAAAATTGATTTACACTAGGCATTTCTCCTGTATCGTGGGTGCGTTTACAAACATTTAAAATCCCATACACAAACAGCTAGAACCGGAACAACTACCTACCTAGCCATAAAAATATTTGTTCCGTGCGGGACTCGAACTCACGACACGCAGCGCAGCAGCCAATCGCTTAGCCACTGCGCCAACCGTGCCGTCAGAATTATGAAAATATCACTACGATAATATCAAATGTTATCCCATAGATTTCTAAATAACTTACACGAAAGAAAAAGATAAGCGAATATTACCATAATTATCACGCTTGACAAGAGAATAATTATCGTTAAAAACTGAAAGGCCTCCGTCCTCCGATATAATCTTTTCATTGTTTTTATGATACCCAGAAGTAAAAAGGTATATGGCATATTCTTTCCAAGAATGCGTACATCATCATCTTGAACTGCCTAGCCTTTTCCCAACTTTGTTGGAGTTGGCTTATAGCCTAACCGGATAAGCTGAATAGAGCATCATCATCCTCCTGCCCATATCCCAATTTGTTTGGGGTCGGCGCAGCATGTTTTCTTCTTCCATACATCTATTTGCCGTCATCTCAGGAGTCACCTCTTTCCTAGCCATATCATCTTTCACACAATCCATCCATCTTTTCTTTGGTGTTCCTCTACTCATGTAACCCTAAAAGCTGCATAGAGCATAAAGAAAATATTGAATTTAAAAGAGTAAGTGTGGAGTTTCTTGCCCATTCTTCTGCATACGAAACAACCGATTGGTAGGGGAAACTAGAACCATTTTAGTATGTTATTTAAATCTTAAATATGACGTTTCAAAGTGTCTTTTTAATGGTTTTATTGGAATAAATTATTTTACTTTGACTTTGGCTTTAGAGCGACTGCCAATCTTGAGTTCCACAACACAGTTATAGGGTAACGCGATACCCCTTATTAAAAGCTGGTTATCAGACTATCGGGCTTTTGACCACTTGCATGCCCAAAATCCGTATGGAAAATTATCTTATATATCTTTTTCTGAATTGGTAATAGTAAATACTTTCCCCCTTATTAATCGAAGCATGGCACCGCTGTGCCGATGTTAATACTCAAAATAATGTACGGTAAATTTGGGCATACAATAGTTGTGTCTGTAAGAGATCGCGTTTAGCGATAAGGCCGCCCATTGTAACATCCTATGTAGCTTTTAAAGTTACTATTTGGATGTTTTATGGTGTACAATAAAGAGTATTCTATTGTACTTTTAGTCACTTTACTCCGCGTGTGGGCTTGATTTCTATGAATACAGTGTAAAAACATATTACATTTATCATTATTGGCCTATGTGTCGTTTGCTTCGATTTCCAAATAGTAGTAACAAAAGTGAAAAAGTTAATGAGCTTTTGGTAACTAGGCTGTCCATTGTAATATTCTATGTCAGTTTTAATAGTAGTTTATGCACCGATAGGATTTAAGCTAGCCCAAGACACAGACACCTTTATCCCCAAGGAATTGTCCGTAGAGTATTTTCTCTACTGTTGGATAATAAAAAGCGATTCTATTTTTGAAATGACTTCTTTTCTACACCCAAAACGTTTTACACAATCTTATAATTATATTGTGGTTCCAAATTCTAGCATAGCTTCTAGCATATAAATTCTCGTGTCGAAATGTTTGTTACCAAACTTCTCCGAAACGGCTGGACCGATTTGTATCAAATTTTGTGCATATCGTGTAGGTCTGAAAATCGGCCAATATCTATTTTTTGTAAGGGTGGTCCACCCCAGACATTTTTTTGGCTTAAGATGGCATAACTACTTTTGCTGGGGCAGCTAGTAATGTAATATTATTGCGCGGCTTTATTGACTTACTTTGGGTTAAGTTTGCATGACATATTATTTGACATTATCGGGTATGTGTTATTTTATGGTGTACAATAAAGCGTATCCTACCTATTCTATGAGTTATATTAACATCATCATCATCATCATCATCCTCCTGCCCTTATCCCAATTTATTTGGGGTCGGCGCAGCATGTTTTCTTCTTCCATACATCTCTATTTGCCGTCATCTCATGGGTCACCTCTTTTCTTGCCATATCCTCTTTCACACAATCCATCCATCTTTTCTTTGGTCTTCCTCTACTCATGTAACCCTGCACATTCATACTCAAAACTTTCCTCACAACATGGTCCTCATTCCTTCGCATCACATGCCCATACCATGAGTTATATTAACATTAAATTTAATTTCGCTTTCACTTTTGTCAAAAGTATTCTTAATACTTCTGACACATCTTTTAACTGACAGCCATCAATTGACGAATTTTTATGTATTTTTTTTCTTTTTATTTATTTTTTATCATGCTCACTTGTTTTAATTCAATTTGAAAATTGTTAGAACGTTTTATTTTTAAAGTCAAACGAAAGAGACTATATATTATAAACAGCTCA
Source organism: Phlogophora meticulosa (assembly GCA_905147745.2). Lineage (NCBI taxonomy): Eukaryota > Metazoa > Arthropoda > Insecta > Lepidoptera > Noctuidae > Phlogophora > Phlogophora meticulosa. The sequence continues at coordinate 13,819,253 of LR990531.1, read as the reverse complement.
AAAAAAGCTTTTTCTATAGTGTTACCAGAGGAAAACAAAACTTTAGAAAAACATAGATCTTTCTCAAACAATTGAACATGACAGTAAACCTAAGTGATACCTTAACTCAGTAGGTAATACGGGATACTAGAAGGTGCTTACCAACAAGAATATTGCGAAGTAAATAACTGTTAATAGCATCAGAGTAAAAGTTTAATCGAGCGTTCTTGCAGTTACACGTCAGCAGTTTTGAACTCCATACTTTTTCTACCACCCTACGAGATATTTACTTTTCAATTACGGCGTGAGTTGTTCATTTATCATCGTTGGTGATATAACTGTGTTATATTTTGTACATAAGTTACATGTTTTTATTCTGTCAGGTCATCAAAAGGTACCTAAAAGAAAGCAGGCATACAACGACACAATACTAAAACATAGATATATACTAAATGACTGATATACTTAATACAATACATTACATAGATATATATTTTTACTATACATAGCAAATACCCAGAACACCCGGAACAAATATCTGTAGATCGTACAATCATTTGTCCCAAGGCGGGAATCGAACCCGCAACCTCCTGCGTCGCAGACGGACCTTCGCCCGCCGCGCCACTTTGGTCGTCAAATGCCTGACAATTACTGTCTGAAGAGGTTCTTGTGAGCTGCTAACATGCTACTGCCATTGCAATTAAAATTTCAACCAAAGTTCTATAACATTAAGTTATATTCAACACCTTGGAAATCCCTTGCCGTGTCGTGCCACTAGAGGGCTAGGGTAATTTACAATGAAAGTCTATTTTTAATTCTCATCATAATAAGGAGCTAACTACAGTAACGTTTCTTAAAATACAACCAAAATATCGACACAGTTTTTACTAAAACCGATTTCAAATAGTTACGAACGCAAAACATTAAAAAAACACACATTAAAAAGGCAAATTGCATCAAAACCTGTTTAACATTTTCCTACACGGATCTCTAAAAATGCAATCGATTTATCAGCTAATCATATTTAAGCCCACATGACGTCGATGACACGAATTTTTAATATGACCAAAAAAGCCTTAAATTCCACAGGGCAGGGATAAACAGCAGTTGCAATAAGAAGAGACACTCCATATTATGAGTACTATCCGTGCCTCGGATAGCACGTTAAACCGTTGGTCCCGGTTGCCATTTGTAGATCTTTGACAGTCGTTACGGGTAGTCAGAATATTGAAAGTCTGACTGAAGTTGACAGCCGGGAGCAACGGTTTAACGTGCTTTCCGAGGCACGGAGGAGTCTTGATATGTTACGAACGATCACCCATCCACAGACTGACCTCGGCAAGCCTAGCTTAACCTTCGATCAACCCTTGCGGCTGTTTTTATTTAGCCACGAGCTCCTCATCAGGACAATCCAACTTCTTATTTTATCTTTTCCTTCTTTCTTTGTAACTTATCAGAAAAATCCTACCTTTAGATTTTTCTTCTTTCTTTCTTACTTCCAACTATCATCAATATTTTAATACGGAAAAATCCGCATCACAACATATGACCCAACCCATTTATTTTTTCTATCAATTTATTGGATATCTGCACCAGCCATACTGTGTCCAAATGCCCTGCCTAAAGCCAATTACCGACACGCGACTCCCCATTCGCGCTAATTTGCGTGATTAACCTTTTTGCCAAAGGGTAATGGCGGGGTTTTTTTTTTCGACCGCTGTCAGTCTGAATTCCTGTAATGTTATTGGTATTTTTCGTAATTTTTTCGTTTCGTTTCAGACGCCTGTTGTGTATAAATTACCAACATGTCTAATTTGAAGGTTGATTTTTGCTTAATGTGCTTTAATTTGTTCGTTTTATGTTGCGATCGTTGGGTGTGACCGTGTTTCCCGGTAAAGGGTTGATGTGAGGTTCGTTTAATATGGCTTTTATTTTAAATGCTATAAGAATTCATCAAAAACATCGAAACACAGATCAAGTTTGTGTATCAGTTTTAACGTATCCAATATTCTGCTACGATCTACGGCGTAGCTCGTGTGTCTACGCCAGCGTGCTACGCAGTCGTAGCAGACGTGTGATAACTTTAAGCGCTTTGAATAACCAAACGATTATCTTGACGTCTATTTAATAATTTCAAGATGTACAATACATTTTGCCATCTGCTAAGTTCACTGATGTAACCACCGCTATCTTCTAACCGAGATACATAATATATAGCGTCTGCAATACACTTTTAATCCTTACGGAAAGCGGAGCACAAACAAGTGCTGTAGTAAAAATATATACTTTAGATGTTGCATCGTTCCGCGGTGTACTCCACCAAAGGATTGTCGTGTTTCTCCCCGAACGAACGATTTAAAGTAAATATTTTACTTTGGGTTCTTTTTAGAAAAAGGGCTTTTAACATTGATGAGATTCTGATGGGGAAATACTGAAACGTAGTAGCTGCAAAACTTAAAATTATAGCTTATGGAAAGTAAATACTGTAAAGCTGCAAACGAATGATTTTAAACTGAAAAATATGACCTACACAATCCAGTAACTGGGCAACACGATACCCCTTGGTAAGACTGGTTGTTAGACTTTCGGGCTTCTGACTACCCTTACCACCGTCAAAGATATATAAACGACAGCCGGGACTAACGGCTCAACATGCTTTCCGAGCCATGGAGAAGTCTCAGTATGATATGAATGGTCATCCATCCATAGACTGACCTCGGCAAGCATAGCTCAACATTCGATCTAGCTGAGCCAAAGCGCGCCTATCAAAAATTAAAAAATATATATTCGCGATTAAAATCTCAACTTCGGTACAAGTATTTCACCAGTTTTGTACGATGTACGAGAACAGAGCTGTTAGAGCCAATTGATTATGGGTGAGCGAGTTTACTGGGCATAGTTCCAAAATCAAATTGTTACTGTGAATATTTCAACTCTTATTCGTTTCAATTTACAACCTGAGGCTGCGTTTAAGGGGCTCGTGGCTGAATCAAAATTGCCACACGGGTTGGTAGATGGTTAGGCAAGGCTTGCTGATGACAATCCGTGGATGGGTGACCATCCATTTTGTATCAAAATACCTTCGGGCCTGGGAAAGCATGTTAAGTAGTAACAGCTTCATTTGCACATTATAAATATTTTTTTTCCTTTCTGTTGCATTGTTTTTGATTCATGATTTTTAAAATGATGCTAATAATATTACTCCTCTTATCTCTGCAGCTTTCCAAGCGAAACATTTGAAATAAATCTAATTGATGGGGGTTTATGTAAACTTTACAGAAAAATAAAACTAAGCCTCTAATAATCACAGTTTATTAATAATCAGCAAATACTCTTTTTAAACAGAATTAATTTAGCAATCGCAAAAATAAAAAAATAAGCGTAGCAATAAAAAAAAATGGGTGGGCTAGTCCGACTCCGCTTTTTCTCGATTTTTTTTAACTGTGAGTAACTAATTTAAACAACAACCATAGACAATACGGAAAAAGTTACAAAACCAAAAAAATAAATATTTTCACAACTCTAAAACAACAATTACAAAGCATAACAATGAAAAATCGCCCTTATTTGTTATGTTGCAACAAAAAGGTACACAAACAATTATTTCACAAAGAGAATTATTTGCTCTGTAATTAAAAGAGACCCGTAATGAAATAGTGCCATTAATTAGTTGTTTTTTTTTTCGTGACCTAACAAGGCGTCTGCTCATTGTGTCAGACGGTTTTTCTGGTGTTAAATTAACAACATTATTTTCTTTGTTTATTTTAAAGATAGGCTTTCTAATTGATCTTGTCGTTTCGTGGAATTACGATAAAACGGGCTATTTTTGTTGTAGATTGTTTTAATAAGAGGTCATGAGTTTTGTTTTTCTTTGTATCATCATCTGCTGAGATGTTTCCTTACTTTTTCGTTTGGGTCGGCTTCCAGCTCAACCAGATGTAGCCAATACCATGGAATGACGTTCCTATCTGACCTCCATAATCCAGTTACTGGGTAATAGTATTACTCCTTGGTTGTCAGACCTTCGGGCTTCTGACTACTTATAAAAAGAAAATTCATATTTCAAATGTCAATATTCTTTTATTGAAACAAACTCCATTTGCTTTCATATCTATTCTATATTTCAAAACGCACATACCGTTTGTATTTGACATGTTCTTTTAAATGTTTTAATATATTTTTATTTTAATGGTATGACGTCATACTTGTAATATTTATATTTGAATTCGTGGCATGCCAGTATTAATAAACCGGTGTCATTTAAGGATGTCACTGTCTGGTACACTGAACTCGGTGTGAGTTCAGTGTACCAGACATTTTTCTCAATGTCTTTCTTTTTACTCAATTCTTAAGAAGGATTTTTGACATTGTTTAGTCTATGTTACTACAACAGAAAAATAAAGCACAAAGGTATGACTTCGATCATTTTAAATCTCTTTCCGCACACCTGCGACTTCGGAATAAGGTATGTGGAGAAAAGTGTGTTTATCCATACAAAAACATAACTCCACGCCTGTAATCCCCGAAGGGTTGGGCAGAAGTGTTCTTATAGTACACCCATATTGCAATCAATCGGGCAGTAAATCCAGAATCCCGTCTGTTACTGAGAAATTCTAAATGGAAAAATCCAATAACGCTGTGCCTGACCAGGGAATGGATCCCAGGATCCCTTCTTAGCAATAGCGCTTGCTACCACTAAACCAACGAGACAGATGTTTATAGAGAGAAAAATGATAGTAGTTTTACTAATATTAAAATCAAAATTAAACACTATTTTTTCAAATTAGGCTAAGAATAACAAGTTTGTTAACATCACAAACTTACAGAAGACAGTCCCCTAAATCGCCCACCCTACACACATAAAACATACAACAAGGGAGTATTCTACACACATACGGACTAAGAAATAACTAAAGCTTATCGGAACACAAGAAACATAACGGGATAGTGGAGCCAACAAACAGCTGCTCACACCTGAACTCTAATGACCCATACATACTCCCAACAGTGTTGTTTGTATAGCCGACTTCTGGTCAAACAGTAATTTGAAATTTTGGGAGCTCCCAACACAATGATAGTCATCAGTTCCTTGTTAATAGACATCATTAAACAAATGACGCATGACATTAACGTTTCACGCATCAGCTCGTTCCTGCCTCTAGAGAGAAGACCCTAAATTAGGATCTATCTCCTAACCTTGCACGAACGGCGTATTTCACCAAGTTTCCTGTACACCCACCAAGGTTAATGAAGTATATCTCTACTGTATAAATTATATTGTCAGTACCCAGCCGTGCTTACGTGTGATCGTTAGTAAACATCCTGATTTCGAAACAAAACCTACCTTGATACGGATCGTAAGCGAGTAGAAATATCTGAGAACGAACATCAAACTTAGCTCAGTAGAGATAAGGTTCAGAATCGTTTGTTAATACATTAATAAGATTGTTAACCTCACGCAAGTGCTTTCCGGCGCGTGATTTGTAGCGTCAAGCGATTCTGGTTGAAGAATAAATTTGTCTGTTCTCGAAAGTACTGGTACGGCGGAGTAACCCGAAACACTGAATAATTGGCGAAAACACTTGGTTTTGTTTCGGTTTTTGATAAGACTGCAGTGTTTATAACTAGTTTATTTGTGGCAGTTGTTTAGCATTTTGGCTTAACGCCTTTGTTTTTCAGTAAAGATTTGTGATCGCTGGTTTCTCCGCCTATTGTTGTGATTTAGTTCCGTTGGACTGGTGACTAAGGGCGTCGTTTCTGTAAGGCACACGCTCACACACGTCGATTACCAGCAATAGACGTCTTTCTTAGATGGTGATGAATTATATTATTTCAATTATAATTATCATCAAGTATATCTGTATTGTCCAGACTGACTGATATTTGGAATAAAGGTTTATTTTATAATATAAGCATCCGCCAAGAAAGGATTTATGGCAATTTCGACTTAAAGGGGGAGAAATGGAAGGGGTAACTTTGTATCAAAATATCAATGAAAAAATGTTTGCACTCGTACCAAGCCGGGGCGGATCGCTAGAAAATAAGTACGTCTTGTTTGTATTTTGCCTGAAATACCTGTCTGTGTTTATTACCAGCACTAATTCAATGAGTTGGGTTTACACTCACAAGTCTTGATTGCCATTTCGAGGCTTAGACGTGGGTCTATTATCGGCTTGTTGTGTCTGCAAATAGATCAGACAAACACCTCTGCAGGGGCTAGTAGGTAGGTATGTAGCCACATTGTAATTATGTATAGTGTACGTGCAGAAGAGGAATCAAGTATAGTTTTGAGGGGCTATATGGCAAGAGGAAGATGAAGGAGTGAGGAGTATGTAGTGTGGAAAGTTTTGAGTATAAATGTGGAGGGTTAGAAGAGTATAGAAAGGCCCAAAGAAATGATGTATGAATCGTGAAAAAAGGGGTATATAGCTAGTGGCTAGAAAGGAGGCGACTATTGAGATGACGGTGAATAGAAATGTTTGGAAGAAGAAGACATGCTGCGCCGACCGCAAATAAATTGGGATTAGAGCAGGAGAATGATAATGAAATTAGAAGAGGAAGACAAATGACATGATGGGTTGATTGTGTGTTATTTGATGTAGTTAGAAAAGGACATAAAGTAATTAGGTGAGCTCAAAATGGGGCTGGGGAGGTTATTAAAAGTTGTCATGAGATTTTCAATGACAATTTTACGACAAGTTTTTAATTCAAAGAATATAATATGTACATCATCATCTGCCTAGCCTCTTCCCAACTATGTTGGGGTCGACTTCCAGTCTAACCGGATGCAGCTGAATACCAGTATTTTACATGGAGCGACTGCCTATCTAACCTCCACAACCCAGAAAAATATATGTACATTGGTTAAAATAAATGTTCCTGTAACGTTTAAATAAAACCTTCCTTGATACCATGAATTTATATACTGGAACTCAGTTACAAAGTTTTCAGAACCTGATAGACAGCTTTTTACATCAATGACAAGTCAACTCCAGAAATTGACGGTGCCAACTGGGGGCCGAAGCCTGCCCAGGGTAGTGGGATGTTCGAAAGAGTTGTTGTGACCCTGGAACGCCTTTTCGTTACGGTTTTAGTCAGTAAAAGTCTGACACGTCATCCCATTTCACCCAGAACGGGAGAATTCACTAGGTGATTTCCCATACTTAAAAAGAAAATTCAACTCTAGAAGTTTTATCGCCTTTAAGTGAACTGAATTTCCGAAAAAGATCATTTCTGAATCGTCTGTTTCTTAACAAATCGAAATGCAATGCCGTGCTTCCGAGCAATTCCCGAGGCTTCTCCGAAGAAAACGTTTTGAGAAAACACGAAAATTTTCTATACAATGTTCTGCACTAAGACCCGTTCGGAATGGGTAAGAAGTGCCGGTGCAACTTAGATCGAGTGCCAACCATTCAACGGAGTATGAATAGTGCATGTGCGACTTGATTTAAGTCAAAGTTTCTCAGTGAAATAAACACCAAATTTCACATATAGTTGTTAGGTGTGAGAGCTTTGAATTGTGAGGAGGCGTTACGAAATTGTTTTGCGTTTTGCTTTGTAAAGATCTGTGAAGAGGTTTTTGCTCTATCGCAGTAGATGTTTTATTAAACAAATTAAACAGTTTGAAACATTCTAAACACAATAAAGGTGCAATAAGATGACTAAAAATATATTTTTATCCATCTGGAGATATAAAAAAAAAATTGAAACGGTTTTTTAATTTTTCCGTAATTAATTGACATAGCGAGCGTGTTAAACTTCTCAACTTTAACACGTTTTATCTAAGTCATGTTTTTACTTATATGATAACGCAAAAAACGACCACAATCGTCACCACACTTTTAGGCAAGGTGGTGGATACTTTTTGTTACTATCACCTAATACAAAAATATTTCTACTGATCCTTTTCAAGAGGTGGCTAATCTATTTTTGAGAATACCAAAATAACCGACTTAGCCCGTTGACTTGCCAAACTAAGTACAGTGAGCAAGGCACATTGCTAGCAGAACCAATAGCCGTTGGGACATAAAAGTGTTTGGGTGGCCACCTCACGACCCACGATCTGGTGAAAATCGTTGAAAGCCGATGGATGAGAGCGATCATTGTTGGGAAATTTGGGGGATGTCTATGTCTAGCAATGGACGTGTTTTGGCTAAAATAATAATGATGATGACAGCGTTAAAGTCGTCAAATACAGCTTTAAATAATACCTCCAGTTCACACTGTAGCATTAGGACCTAGAATATAATATTACGTAAGCCATAAAGCTTCTTTCACTGAAGAATGTGGCAAGCTCTTCCCGAAAAGTCTCATTCGCGTTTCCTAGGAAAGGAAAATTATAAGAATATTCTCGTAAATGTTTGCCTACGTCGTAAAAGGTTTTATTTTATGACGTAGGACGTAGGTGAAGGTAATTGTGGCGGCTTTCTTAGTATACCTAGTGACGTCATCAACTTAAGTACTCAAGGGTGTTAGGGATTGACTTTGTATTCGATTATCTGGTTATGTAATATTGTATAGGTATAACTTACTGGTGTGTAGTGCTCGTAACCCACAGGCGTATATGACCAGATGTATGATAGTAAACGAAGCAAAGGGAATATGTAAGGATCGTACCAGGTGGCGTTCTGTAGTTTCTGCCTACCCCATTGATTGAACGTAAGTACTTATATGCAAAGACATAAAGAGTCGATAGTAATAGGTTGGTAATTTGTAAGTAGTTGTGTGGATCAGTTGAATGGCATAGCTATGTGATGCGAAGGAATGAGGATCAAGTTGTAATGAAAGTTTTGAGTATGAATGTGGAGGGATACAAGAATAGAGAATAATGAAAGCATGGATGGATTGCATAAAAGATGATATGGCTAGGAAGGAGATGACCTTTGAGACAAAGGCAAATATAAATGTATGGAAGAAGAAAACATGCTGCGACAACCCCAAATAAATTTGGATAAGGGCAGGAGGATGATGAGTAATAATAATCAAAACAAGACGCTTGTTTTATTGTCAATAAACCTTCTTCGCTGAGCCTCCGTCATAATTGAGATTAGGAAGCTATTGCCTAATCACAATAATAATAGAAGCTTAACAACTTGACAGTAGTCAAAATAAACATACCTACTGACATTTACAGATTTTAACCAAAAAATTGGTTGAGTGGTACAAAATGGGACCACAAAACGATCTCAAAAGAAACAAGTTCCTTTATCACGGTTCCGTTATTTCCACCATTTGCTTTCAAGCTACGCATTCTACATTACAAAACTACAACGCCACGTAAAACAAAATGCAGGGAGTATAGCATAAAGGGTGTTGCCACAAAGCTTCGGGATAAAGAGATTAATCATAGGCCGTGAACGCGGTTAACCGGTGTTTGTGAGAATCGTGTGTGGCCTGACTGTGGTAAAGGCAACACAGTCAATGTACGGAATGTTAAGCTTTAGTTTACACACGTACAGTCAGACATACATTAAACTCAAGCCTTTTTCTCATGGGGGTAGGCAGAAGCTACAGAACGGCACCTGCTACGTTCCTTACATAGTTCTTTTGTTTCTTTTGCATTCAATGTTATGAATTTATTTATGATAAATAAGGTTTAGTTCTGTAAAAAGGTTCTTACAAGCTTTTACACGTCAACAAGTTTTTTTTTTAAAGTAGGTTGGTGTTTCTTCGAAGAAACAGTGAGTTCAGTCAGTGCAAGTATTTATCGGAAATTTTACAGCTCAACTCGGAATCATTTGACTAAATAGTCATATTTTACGTTTAAGAACACTGTGTAGGTCATTTCGAAACCAATGCTTCCATATAGAGATTTCTCAGTTTGATTTGGTAGTAAAACCTTGCCTACCTTAATATTTTACGTTTTAAAAGTAGCCCAAGTAAATTATGACATCAACATTCATTCATGCATCAGGGCGTCTATTTTGTAATAATCCTCCCGCAAAAAGTTCGGTGAAGTGAGAGACATGTAAACTGTTATTCCATAGTATTAGTATGGGATAGTGGCTCATTTCACCTTCACTTCACCCACATTTACACGGGGAGATTTGTACAGAATAGCACTGTGGGTATCTGTTTAATTTAATCCTAACGTAAAGAACGTAAAAAAATGTGTGATGTGCTTGTGTTGTGACGACTGGAAGTCGGTCAGAGACGTTGTTTTTTGGCATATGACAGCAAGATGAACATGGTCAGCCGCTTCAATGTAGGTTTTTGAGTAGAACTTAGGAAGCTAATCTAACCTACTTCATCATTTTCTGCCACTAAGCACCACTATTTTGGTTCTCCGACGCAATGCAGTGACGCGTAGATCTCTAGGCGCGTCCTAAGTAGCATGATCTGACATAAGTCTTATTTTTTTTGTGGTTGAAACCTGATAGGATTTTTCAATTTAAAGTTTGGTGTCGTACTGCTGCCACACGATTGTAATGCTGCTTGATTTGTCCTGCAGCAGGACCGCTGCTGGGCGATAGCAGTTCGTCATCTACCATATAAATTGAAAGCGTACTAGACTGCAAGGCAATTGTCTTTAAGTGATGTCTTTGTCTGCCATGAATACTGGCGAAGAGAAAGAAAACACGTGGTATTTGCGACGTTGCCGTATTGCCGTCGCACTGCACTTCTAACACTTCAACTGTATGGAAAAAACTGTGCGAGTGCAATACGACACCCGCATCTCTCCAAACGCTTAAATTGATAGTAATAGAACTATTAGTTTCTAAAGTCAAAATAAATATCTACTATTACTACTACTAACAATAACAGTCTTTATTTCGGACAAATTAACAAAGTTACCTTATCTACACTGTCATCATAAAAGAGAAAGTTTAGTCGCTGTCTTTGTCCAGTGGTCCTCTAGCTCCTTGCATCTTGTACTATCTACTAAAATCAGATTTTATCTACTACTATCTATTCCTAAACAAAACTACAAGTCCTTTTATACACAATAGAAAAAACTTTGAATCACACCACGATCGATGTTCCCTTCAACATGTGTGGGAATACCGAGGTCTGTGGCGTGGCTTGGCGGCAAAAACGCAGTCTGACTTTTATTTATCGCTGAAGATTTTTCCTCAACAGGGAAGCATTTTATAGGTGTTACGAGGTATATTAGTCACGGGTCCCGGTGCTCTGTAGGTCAACATGTTTAAATTGACACGTTCTTTTTTGCATGGATGAGATGATCTAATATTCTCCTTGTTTGGGTTCCGTATTGAAAGGATATAAGAACCCTTATGGTGAGACTTCGTCTGTTTGTCACAGTTGAGTTATTTAAAGAACTCCAAGTGCAGGTGTGAGAGTTGACAAAAAGTTGTTTATGATAATCATAGTCTAAATAGGGGTTTGACGACAAGTTTGGCGCGGCAGCAGCCATTGGCTGCTGCGCCGCGTGTTGTGGGTTCGATCCCCGCACGGAACAAATATTTGTATGACCTACAGGTAGTTGTTCCGGGTCTGGCTGTTTGTGTCTGTGAGTTTAAATGTTTGTAAACGCACCCACGATACAGGAGAAATTCCTAGTGTGGGGCAACGTTTTTTAAAGAAAAAAGAAATCATCTGACCCTCTAGACCAAATGAGGCGAAAGGCGATATTTATGTTTGAACATTACCAAAATAGAAAAACATAACATAAAAATATTAATAAAATAAAATGCCTGTATTATCCGAAGGCATGCAGTGGAATACGTGTGTATGTGCACCGTGTATGTGGGGGTTACTATTAACAAGTTTGAATTGCTCTTTGGTATATTAGTTTTATGGAAATATCAAAATTGCTTTTTATTTAATGCATATTAGTGATAAGGCGGGAGTTTTTTTAAAGTGATGCTGAGAAATCCCGGTCGAAAAACCCAAAAACACTTCGCCAGTCACGAAAATAAAAACCGGAGATAGTCATAACCTCTGTGTAAACCAAACTTTATGATCATAATTAAGAGGAACTACAAAACGTATTGCTTCATTTCTCGCTAGAATCCGCATTAAGTGCATTCTAGCACCTAACAACTTTACTCACCCCCATTAGACTACAAAACCTTGATGTTACGAATGTGCTGTGAACGCGGTAAACCTAGCAGTTAACTCGAATAGCAGGCAGCGTACGATGTGACTTTATTTGACTTTTACTGCAACGTTGCCATGTAGCTGTCGCTATCAAAACTATTTACTTTATAGCGTGTCTGTGTGTGTGTGTATGCGTCAGAGGCCCGAGCACAAACGCTTAACTTAAACGTAAAGTAAATTCGAACGGCTTTTTCATGGAACTTTGTTTTCTCTATGGGACCTAAACATAACTAGCGAAATGTGGATGTTTTTAATAGAAAATATATTGTAGTTAGCAGTTTAGTTTAAATTTATTAAGGCAAGTTCAGTAAAGATCACGCCTGGGTAATAAAAATAATTATAAATAAAAATATATTTATTATAATAAAAATATTTATTCCGTTACTCGGTAATAAAAAAATGATTGACACTTAATTTTTTTGGTTTGTATATTAATAAAAAATTATGTCTATAAGATGTCTAATATAATTCAATAATCAAACCATTATAATAAAATAAAATAATTAAATTAAAAAATTGATCAATCGATTTTCAGACAGAAGTCTGAAAATCGATTACAGAACACTTACGTTGACGTTTTGCCTGTTCTCAGCTGTTCTGTTCAGCAGTTCTGTTTAACTGTTCTCAGTTTAAACTGGCAAAACGTCAACCTGGGTGTTCTGTAGGTGTACTTCTGTAGGTGTATTTCTTCGGGGAGTACAGTCGTTTTGTTATATAATGTTCTCAGTCACCAAATCCTCAAAGTAATTTCAAACTATCATAGTTAGAATCAATCATACTGGTGGGACTGCCTATCTGACCTCCACAACCCAGTTACTGGTTAAAACAATATCCCTTGGGAAGACTGGTTGTCAGACTTCGGGCTTCTGACTACCCGTAACGACTGCCAAAGATCTACAAATGACAGCCGGGACCAACGGCTTAACGTATAGTTATACATAGTTAAAATCGATACATATCTATATATGTATGTATGTAGGTTTAATTAGAATTCCTCTTTCGATCTGACTTAAGTCATGCTACTAAAACTTAAGTCATGTCAAGTGTAAACGAAGCTCGACGTGCAATTGATGCATACGTAAACACCGCGTCTCAATACATCGACATGTTTGCGTAAAAGCTTGGTGAACATAATCGGGTCGCGTGCGTTCGCTTGTTTGACTTTACTGTTACGGGGAGTAAGCGTGAACGAAGCATGGCGGTATTGCGTGCCGTACAGCTTAAACGTTCAATCAATTATTAAGTACTAGTTATAAACATAGTTTTACTTCTGTCATGCACAATTTTTCTGCTGTTTTGAATTTGATCAGTATGATGTAAATGTACCTTGACTGATATGATCTAAATGAGCCTAGAACGTCCTAGTTGAGATCGCGATCTTGCAACGACAGCGACCGCCTATCCGACCATCACAACCCAGTAACTGAATAATACGTTACCTTTTGTTTTTTTACGGTTTTTAAATCATCCAATGACTTCTCCCGTTCTAGGTGGAACGGGAGGGCGTGTCAGACTTTTACTGACTAAAACCCATCCGTGTGCCGTCCTTGCCCTTTAAGTTCCGGGTTCATGGTAACTGTTCCGAACATCCCGCAACCCCGGAATAACGTTACCCCTTGATTAGAATGTTTGTCAGACTATCGGGCTTCTGACTACCTGGAGCGACTGTCAAAGACTTGCAAATGCAGACGGAAAAAATGGCTTAACGTGTTTTCCGATGCACGAAGGGGTCTCTTTAAGTGATAGACGGTAACTCATTCATGTCTTCACGAGCTTGGCTTAACCTTCGACTTGTGCGGCTATTATTATTGAGCCATGAAGCCCCACTTAATAAGCATATAAGTACAAGTAAATAAATGTTGTTGGAGGAATGGAATCGTCGCTTAGAAGCTGTATGCTTAGCCACTGCGCCAATCAAGTTAATTATGAATGCGTTTATAAGAACAATTTGCCTCTTGCTGCGATTTCAGTATTTTTATATTGTGTATACAATATAAAAAATAGAAAGGAAATTTTAATTGCCTGAGAGGGCGATCGTTATTGCAAGTCATAAGATACAACAAATTTACAAAAAAAGATAGAGGATAAAAAAAGACCTTTATTTAAAAAATAATAAAATAAAGGATAGTATTAGTAAAAAAAAATCTGCTAATACTATGTTAGTGAAGACAAAACACTAACTAAAAGTATAGCTGAAAGAGGGATACCACTCAGCATAATGTTGACCATGGGAGAAACACAGCACAGCGCTGGTTTTCAGTCATCATCTGGCCCTAGCCTAGCTTTTCCCAACGACTGGTTTTCAGTGTTCCCCTTAATATTGTGTATCGTACATACACATGCACAAATGACATTTAATTCTCTGTTATTATCCTTATCGGCTGTCACGCCTGTCTCATAATAATAAATTATGACATAGCGTGAATTTACTGTACATTTAACTGTAGAGTTGCTTCCTGCGTAGCGTGAGTTTAACATAGCACGATACGTAACGCAGGCATTTTTTTTTTCTTTTTTCAACGTTGCCCCTCACTAGGAATTTCTCCTGTATCGTGGATGCGTTTACAAACATTTAAACTCACAAACACAAACAGCCAGACCCGGAACAACTACCTGTAGGCCATACAAACATTTGTTCCGTGCGGGGATCGAACTCGCGACACGCAGCGCAGCAGCCAATCGCTCAGCCTTTGCGCCAACTGTGCCGTCAAACTGTGCCAAATTGTTGTGAAGGTGTGTATAAATTTGTTATGAAGTCAGTTATGCCTGTGATTGGTCCTTGTGAATGTAGCACGGAAACAGCGCCAGTGCTATTGGTCCAAACAGCACTGGTGTTGCTTTGTTAGCACGCTGTCATTTGACTCTTCTACAATAGGGTAGAGTCCTTAAAAAATCTGATTGGTCCGAAATTTGGATTACTCAAAAATACTGGACACGTATTTTTTCTTTTGTCACGTAAACCAAAAATGACGACGGTATAGTGCGTTGAAATTGCGCGTTACGTCACGCCGTGCTACACTTTTAACGAAAAGTGTAGCACGGCGTGACGTCACAAGCCCCTTCTCCTGAACTTTGATGTACAATATCATTGTCACTTTTTATTGAATTAAGTAAGCAAAAAATACGTGTCCAATATTTTTTGGTAATCTTACTGAGGGACTAAATAGACATAATATATTTTTACCTAGGACACATCCCTATTCAGGATAAAGCAAACCTTACTTTTCAATTGTCATTCTAGACGATCAACAACAAAACAGGTCAAATAACGCCTGTATTCTCCTATAGGGTAAGGCAGAGGTGTACCAGTAGTACATCCACATTTTGCCAGTTATGTTTATGTGACACACTAGCACTTCGCCCGCGACTTCGTACGCGTGTATTTCGTAATTTTCCCTTCGAACTTTAACATCCCTTCCACGCCCTTTTGAGCGTAGCTTTGAAAATAATAGTAGTAGTCTATAACACTCAAGATAATGTAGTTCTCTAACGGAGTACTTTTTTTAGAATTGGATAAATAAATAAAATAAATAAATAAATAATGCTGGACAATCCACACAGCATCATCTAGCCCCAAGCTAAGCAGAGCTTGTGTTATGGGCACTAGATGACTGATATACTTAATACAATACATTACATAGATAGATATTTTTATCATACATGGCAAATACCCAGAACACCCAGAACAAATCATTGTAAATCGTACAAACATTTGTCCTATTGCAATCTGCAGCCGGGCACAAATTCAGACTTCGGGATTCTGAAAAAGTGTAGATGAACAAGCCCTAGCCCCCCCCCCCCCCCTGGGAATTGAACCTCAGCAGTAGCGCTTGCAACGAGGTATTTTAGGTCATCTTTTCAAAAAATTTGATTAATTTATGTTTTGTTTATCATTGTTTCAGATGTTAAGAAAAGATAAGGAAGACAGTGAAGTGAAATTAAACCTCTAGTGTTAAGTGAAACATGAAGAAAGTGTCAATTATACTAACATGAAGATGTATAGGAAGTTATTTTGGACGTTAATACATGGCTTCGCTATGTTGCCTACAATAGCAGTACGGGGTAAGTAGTAATAGTCATACAATATACAATAAATACATACATATGAAAGTAAGAAATATACGAAAAAGACAATTTTTAAAGTTTTTGTCTTTTTGTCCGTGTTTGGGGTAATTTCCAAAACCGCTAAACCAATTTAGGCTTTGTTGAATTCCACACAGACAAAGTCTCGGGTACAGCTAGTAATATTACAAATTACAATGTGTTGTTATTATGATTTGAATGAGAAATACGAATACCTACTAGCCTGTCACTGTCCCACTGCAGGACAAAGGCCTCTTTTCCTTAAAGGGTTAAAGCAGAGGTGTACCTATAAACGTCAAATAAATAATGAATCATCATCTGTCTTGCCTTTTTCATATATATTAGTATGAAACAAGATCGACTACCCGCCTTGAGCTAGGTAGTCAATGCCCGCGCCATCTCTGTATAAGAATAGGTATTTGTAATGCAGTGGGAGAGCAGGTTCCAGGCTGGTATTATTACTATCAACAACTTTGGTCCTTTAAGTGTCCTACAAGATACTATAGTTCTTACGACGGTAACAGTATACATGAAAATTATACCATTAATAACAATTTCACACCGTCTGTTTGTCAAACCGCAATAACTATGGTCATACAGTTTGTTACTTGATCCATATTTAAGTATCTGCAGTATCTCAAACTTGATCAATATTAACGCGTGACTCAAAGGACCAAAATATTTGTATTAAGTCATTTGAACGATTCATCAAAGGACCCAAATAGTTCAAGTGAGGCTAAATGAAGTGCGGTTCCCACTTTGATCTAAGAACGACAAGATTCAGCTAAGTTAATATTGTATTTATTTTATACTATACGCGCGTACTTACAGTAACTATTTAATTGACAATAGTGTTATGATGCCTGGGTAAAATAAAAAATAATAGTCGGTCAGTCATGTTATAAAATATTAGATATGTATTTTTGGCTTTCTCATATTAATAAAGAATTAATTATTATATAAAATGCATTAAAGTTGGGGAGTGAGGTTCGCTATGTTTCATGCAGATCTAAAATCTACACACGTGTGCATCATTCAATGAAGTAATCCTTCGATTGTATACCGCTGCGCGGCATGCTCTCGAGAAATTGTAATTATTGACAAGAATTAGCATGCCATTTTTACCCTGGTATACGATTTTGTACGGGGCCCCGTACACACCCCAACATTTCCAAGAATTTATTTTCACCCCATTATTATAACAGTAACATTCAACCGCCGGCACCACCATGCCATTAACTAAACCCCACTTTACTAAGTGATACTGATTGACACTAAGTGGTCACTAACGCACCACCAGACGTACGACCCTGGCGACCAGCCAAAACTAGGCTTTGAACTATTTACATAAACGGTTACGTTATCTAGGATTGAATCTATAGACCTTGTGATAGAATCTTTGTAGCTTGGTGGCTCTGGTCCTTATTTTAGCGTCACTGCCTAAAGGACCACCTTCTAAAATTAATCACGTATTGAAAGACCATTTATGTGTAGACCGTGGTTTTTATGAAGATTTTTAGCATTACCTTTTCGCACCAGCTGCATTTTTAGCCGTATTGTTAGTGGGATATTGTTACTTATAAATCTTTGACTTACTTTTTACCTAGTAAAGAGTAGACGACTAACGTGTTAATCAAAGAAGTTAAGTTAAAAACGTTTTTAAAATGGGCAAGGGATATTCTCTGTAAGTTCCTGGCGATACAAGGAAGAAAAGTGTCAATTTTTAGTTAGGTTTTTCCATATTTTGTAATTCGGAAGTTTCTGGATTCGCTTCCTATTACTTGGGACTTTTTAAATATTTCATATTTATACCTATAAACAGGTTTTTACAAACACTGTTTTACACGTCAACAAGTAAAATGTTTTACTCAGCTAGGTTGACTTAACTAAACTCAAATAAAGACTGACGAAATGTGGTTGCATCATCTCTGCCTAACCCTTCGTAAAATACAGGTGTGATGTAATCAAGTTATGTTATAAGGAAGAAAACAAGCCATACCAATATAGCACACGACCAAAACATCAATTACTGCCACGTCAGCCGAAACGTGTTAATAAACCTTGCATATTATTACCCACAGAGTAACGTAATCGAACTTTTTACCGGCTCACTAGGGGCTGATGCCAGCGAGTGTTTAAACGTCATACCTCCCTTTACATTACAGCATACTGTGGGGGAAAATTGCCACTGACACTTCAGAAAATTGTAGCCGACTACCAATACATATTTGCAGCCTTCGAAATACCTTACTCTGCTAAATTCAGCTTTATGTTGAAGGTAGTAAAGACGAACAGATTAAAGATAACAGTTTCCCGACTAATTTAATAGTTTGCAAGTAGTTTGTCAGGCTGAAAGTATTTCGTTAGTATAATTTGTACGGTATGAATAATGTGTCTAGCTGTAATTAATGTATTACATTAAGCGATTAGCTGATACGCTTTGCGGATTATATGGTCGGGTTTTATTGGTCTTTTCATTCGAATATTGGTCCTTCTATAATTTTAATGTTTCAAAGATTGTAATTTATATTGCTTTCCGCTTTTGTAAGCGTTACAAGTTACGAGTATATGTTCCCATTGAGTGAATATTGCAAACCTACATTTCTATAATGGATTATATGCAAATGCCTAGTTATCATTATCATCATTATAACATCACGCCTGTAATGCCCGAAGGGTTAGGCCGAAACGAAGCAATAGTACACCAACCAACATCAACTGAAAAAAGTAAATTGCCAATATTACTTTTTCTTATATAAAAAGACAAGAAATCCTAAAGAAACAGGCTCATTAAAACGAAGCAACAAGAATGTTTGGAAATAATCGGAATACCAATCTAACTTTGACGATACCGGTTACGTTTGCCGTAATTATAACGAGGTCTTATTTCCGTCAGAATAAGTAAATAAATGTCTTCGTCGATTTCGGAACGGATAAATGGAGGTAAGCTTGTCGAAAGTATTTCGATATTTTTTACCGGTGCGTTATATTTCGATGTATCGGAAGCAAAATATCGATTGTCAAGTACGATACGATAGTTTGCATCTATTAACAAAAAACTCGATCTAGCTCAAGAGGTTTGGAGTTCAAACCCGTAATAAAAATACAGCATAAACAGGATAGTCAAAGGCATTAAATACGGTTGTACGGTTCTTTAGTTTTAATAAGTTTCTTTTGGTTTTGTTCTACTAGGAATTTGTTATGCATACTTACATACACAAACAGCCAGATCTGCAACAACTGTCAGAGGCCATAAAAATAAAATGTCTACTAAATCCAATAAATCAATAATCCAAAAAAAATATCATTACCTACAACTCATCGATATTTTTTTATACTTTCGACATCCCTGAACGAAGGAATATTGTCAAGAGCCGCTTATTATTCCGCTTAAGTTGGACGAGTCAACTGGGGGGAATAAGTTATTCTGATGCTTGTAAGGCTAAGTAAACATTTTTTTTCTGAACAAAAGGGCACTGACTTTATAGTTTGGCCTTTTGAGGTTGGGTCAAAAAGAATCACCTGTCTAATTTGTAGTTCTTGAATATTTATGGTTGATATAAGATTGGTACTTTTTTTTAAATACCTGTACTTATTCCTAACCGAAGACTTGTAGGTTTAATGTAACAAACTATTTTTAGGGTTACGTACAAGGAACGACAAACTCAGAGTTCACAGTCTCTTTAAAAATTCAGATTATGAAAAGAGACATGGACAAAATAAACCTTTGAGTTTATTTCGGTGTTTCTTCTCTGAGTAGTCAGATAAGAAAATACCGACCTATAATTATTATACTTATTGGCGTGTCAAAGTGTTTGTAAAGCCAATACACAGAAACCATTTATGTGTGAAAATTTTCGTAATACGACATTTACCTCCAATATCAGTTTTACTACAGAAACTCCATTGGAGTATGTGAATGAATTTCCTAAACGGTTCGATCCGGTATTCGTGACCAAACGTTTATAAATAGCAAGAACGAGGCTATTTCGAAGAGTGCCTAACCTAATGATTAGATAATCGATAGATCAAGTCCCATTGTAGCTAGCTTTTAGACTAAATAAGTGGGTACATTTGGGCTGAGCCTAAATTTTATCTCAGAATTAGAGTGGCTTATTCCTGGCTTCTCAACAGTTAGTTGCTAAGTGATTAAGAGCATTGAATACCTTCTAGGTTTTGTGTTCGAGGATTAGAAGCCGAATTTCTGTACAATACCGAGTAGTGTTTCTTATGTATACCGACGTCCAGCGGCGGCTATAAGGTAGAACAAGAAGTGAGCGATAGTCGCCCTTGGCGCCAGGTAGCAAGAAATTTGAAGTGTCTGTTTATAATGTAAATATGTGCACCAAAACGCCAGACGCGAAAAACAATTTTGAGCAAACAAATGTAATATTTATGTTGTTATAATTATTATTTATTCAACAATGCACTAAAATACAATTTCTGGTGTGAAAGCGTCGAACAAAGGGCGTCAAAACAAAGAAAATTTATTACCTTTTATGGGCTACAGCCAGAGCTGACGTATAGCAAGACGTATACAGCCGTAGTCTACATATGCCACCTGTCTAAGTAATAGCCGATATTCAGCGCTCACCGAGGTTGGACCGTGGATGGGTGACCAGCCATTACAGCTAGCCAGGTACATTCCAAAATAATGATTCTAGTCAACATACAGCGTGAAACAGCGCTGCAATTTGCAAAACACGTTAGAAATTATGCATTTTGAAGGAATCACCTTAAACGATAGTATATAGATAGGTAGTATCATCTATCTATTTTTCTTAAGTTTCCCCTAAAATAATGCATAAGCCACTGGTATTGACAACAGATTTCTTATTATTAAAATTAACAAAAAATATTTTCCAAGTCCTAAGTTCCGCGAAGGGGCGAAAGAAGATTTCCTGATTAGGTGTAATCTTCGCAAGCGTATATTTTTAGTTTTTCCAACAACTTGTTTGCCGCTATTTCGCAACAAGTATTGGAAGCTCATTTTCTTCGTAAACATTTTCTGTTACGGTAAACAGGATATTTCGTTATTCATAATATTTTTTATAGTAAAGTACCTACTGCATCGGGGTAAGACCTCGAGCGAAGTGTTCTGAAACTCGCTTCATATTATATTTATATGAATTTCCCTACTCTTATATTTTATGGAATATTGAGATGGATAAAGAGGAGTTTGAAGTTTGATGTTTTTCCTGTGTTTGTTTCTGGAATTACATCATCGTAACATCTCGCCTGTATTCTTCGAAGGTTTAAGCAGAGGTGTACCCCCGTAGTACACCCGTATCCATGCTATACAGGGCAAGCCTATCAGAAATATGTAATGATGACCCAGTGGTTTAGGCCTCGCCTCTTTTGCACGTGGTTGTGGGTTCAAACCTGGGCAAGTACCAATGTGATTTTTTCAATTCATATGTACTTTCTAAGTTTATCTTGGACATCACTGACATCGGTGAAGGAAAACATCGTGAGGAAACCTAGACTTATACAGTTAATATAAGACTGAAATCGCCAACCTGTCTTGAGAAAGCGGGGTGATTAATGCTCGTGCCTTCTCTGTATAAGAAGAGGCCTTTGCCCTGCAGTGGGACAGTAATAGGCTGGTACTATCAGAAATAAGCTTTTAAAAACATGATATTCTAAATGTTCAAAAGAAATGGATGTTTGAATTACGTCTTGTTGTCTTCTTCAACAAGACTTCTTCTTCTTCTTGTTTTCTTGTCTTAAACAAGACGTAATTCAAACATCCATTTCTTTTGAACATTTAGAATATCTGAAAAAAAATCTACCTGAAAAACAAAAATTGAAAATAACTATGACCACACATATTTTTATTAACTGCAGGAAACTCACTTCTCTTTAGGGAAGAAAAAAATTTTAGGGAACAAAAGACCATTCCTGCTCAAAATTAGGACCAAAAATAAATCAACAACAAAATCTAAAGAAACCTTCCAATTAGAATTCTGTCGCGTCTGAGA
This sequence comes from Phlogophora meticulosa, assembly GCA_905147745.2. Taxonomy (NCBI): domain Eukaryota; kingdom Metazoa; phylum Arthropoda; class Insecta; order Lepidoptera; family Noctuidae; genus Phlogophora; species Phlogophora meticulosa. The sequence continues at coordinate 13,797,150 of LR990531.1, read as the reverse complement.
AGCTCTTACAGATAACGGAGAAAGAAAAAAAAAGAAAAATACTCGTTAGACACTTGATTGTATTCTAAGAAACGACCCTTCTTAATTAATTAAAGACGTAGGTATAAGACTTTTTCTTTAAAGAATATTAAAAAAACAAAGTTCTTCGAGAACAATCGGCGTTCACATTTAATTTATATTAGTCAAGATTGTTCATCTAATAGACATGTTACAGAACCGGGCTTCAGTTTTAAGATTTGGCGATTATACCAGACAATTTATAATGACATTACTTTATCATTACGCCTGTAGTACGCGAAGGGTAAGGCAGAGGTGTACCCTAAGACATCATTTTTATAGAATTTATATTTTCTTGTTTAAATATATTATTTTATATTAGTTATATATTAGTCTTGGAACAACATATCCTCTCATTAGGGGTCTTATACTTTTGCAGATACCATCGTTTAACATTGTTCACCTTGTTATGTTTTTTGTTCCCACTAAACTATTGTTTTTATTATTATTTCGCCAGTTATGTTTAAGTCCGTCCGATCGCTGTCTCTGATCATACTTTTAGAGATCACGTTTCTACCCTTGCGAAGGAATCCTTCAGGCGCCTGTGGTTTCTTTTGCGAAATGCTCGTGACTTTCGCAATCCTAACGTTATTAGGCTGTTGTATACCACTCTGGTCGAAGCAACCTCGAGTCCAGTTCTTGTGTTTGGCACCCCTATACCGCGGCCTAAACACTGACGCTTGACAAGGCACAAAAATCATTCCAAAGATGCCTCTACCAAAGGTTCTTTCTGTACCTACCAACCATTTTTTGGGGATGTTGGGCTTATACTCGTTGGAGGCGAGAAGAGGCCTTGATCAGCTCATGGTAGCCTGTAAAACCCTACGGGGACGTATAGCCTGCCCGGAGATCCATACCCTTTTCTGCCGACTATTTGTGCCTGACAAATATATCCGACACCGTTCGTCCGATCAGCGTGACCTGTATGCACAACTGTCAGCCAAAACCGTCGAGATAGCTCAATCTTCAGTGTGTCGTACTTTGAAGGTGCTGAACGACTTTCTGACTGCCAACCCTAAATTTGATGTGTACCGTTTGTAATTGGTGTTGTACCGTTTTAATTAACTCACCATCATCTACCTAGCCTTAATTAAGCCTAATTATTATTATTAATTTACATGGAGCGACTACTTATCTGACCTCCACAACCCAGTTACTGGACAACACGATATCCCTTGGTAAGACTTTTGGGTTTCTGACTACCTGTAACGACTGTCAAAGATCTACCAATGTCAGCCGGGACCAACGGCTTAACGTGCTTTCCGAGTCACGGACAGTACTCATAATATGGAGTGTCTCTTCTTATTGCAACTGCTGTTTATCCCGAGGAGTATCAATATGTAACGAACGGTCACCCATCCACAGACTGACCTCGGCAAGCGTAGCTTAACCATTGATCGACCCGTGCGGCTGTTTTTATTTAGCCACTAGCTCCTCCGAACCCACCGTTTTAATAAACTATAAATATAATTAATAATAAGTCCCATGTGGTGAGCCTACTACCTTCAATCGGGCACTTATCCAGACTCCGGCTTGCTACTGATTTTAGACGACACGGTTGGCGCAGTGGTTGAGCCATCGGCTGCTGCGCCGCGTGTTGTGGGTTCGATCCCCGCACGGAACAAATATTTGTATGACCTACAGGTAGTTGTTCCGGGTCTGGCTGTTTGTGTGTGTGAGTTTAATGTTTGTAAACGCACCCACGATACAGGAGAAATTCCTAGTGTGGGGCAACGTTTTTTAAAAAAAAAAAAAAAAAAAACTGATGGAAAAAGACAATAGCTGTATAGGATTTATTGTCAAACGTTCGAGTTTCTGACTACCCGTTACAACAGTAAAAAATCTAAGAATGACAGCTGAGTCCAACTGCTCAGCGAGCTTCTCGAGCCATGTATGAAAGCAGATAGGGTAATGGATGGTCACCCATCTACGGACTGACCTCGGCAAACGTAGCTTAACCTTCGATAAAACCATATGACTGTTGTTATTTAGCCACGAGCCCCACACGTCTCTGTTTAATTATGTCACTATAATCATAAAAAGTACTCAAAGCGGGATCCAAACCCTGAACAAAAAAGATAAAAGCCCGCTTTTAGCCATAAAAAAGGGATGGTAAAGCGCTGAATAAATTTAATTAATTAACGTAATCAATTAAATTAAAACTTTTATCGTTGAATTTAATACTAATGAAAGCGGGGCCGTTGACGAGCAACGAAATAATTATATTGACTTCGAAAATACGATACACGTGTAAAAGATGGTCCTTTTTGTAACGTATATAAAGGACCACGTTTCATAATCTCTCTTCCCATTGGTGATTTCAATAGAATCCATCGTTCCATGTCATTTATTTATAATATTCGAAATTTAAAATGTTTTAAAATATTATTTTTTTTGGTCTCGTTTTCGCAAGCGGCACTGCTGAGTTTCGATTCCTGGGTCGAGCAAAATGTAATTGGGTTTTTCCGTCTGGAATTTCTCTAGAGCAACCTGGATTGTGTATCTGTACTCGGTTGATGGCAATTGGATCGCCCCCTTTTTAATGGGACTTAAGCTAATTTGGCGAAATGTGGGTGCACTATTAAGTACAGCTCTGCCTAACCCTTTGGGGATTTTCGTTTTTTAATTTAATTATAATCGGTTTCTCGTTCCCGCAGTTGGTTACCATTATTTCGTTTGTAACAATGAGATGATCGAATTTGTTTTTAGAAGTTTATTTATTTGATAGGAAAACAAACACTGGTATACTAAGAATATACAGTGTTTTAACATTTGAAAAAAAAACCTGAACGAAATATAGTAGGTACCACAGATTACTAAAAACTTATGATAATAATTATGACAAACTGAGCAATCATCAACTGTAGTATGGGCAAAAATATAGAGGATACAAGCAATTAGTTATAAAAGGCAGTAACTAACATTTCAGTCCTAAAGACCTACTTTTGTCCCTTAGTTCCGAATATCACCGACAGTATGTACCAGCCCATTACAGTCTCACTGCAGGGCAAAGGCCTCTTCTCATACAGAGAAGGCACGAGCATTAATCACCACGCTTGCTCAAGACGGGTTGGCAATTTCAGACTTATATTAATTTAGACGACCTGTGTGGCGCAGCGGGCGAAGGTCCGCCTGCAACGCAAGAGGTTGCGGGTTCGATTCCCGCCTCGGGACAAATGTTTGTACGATCTACAAATATTTGTTCCGGGTGTTCTGGGTATTTGCTATGTATAATAAAAAATATCTATCTATGTAATGTATTGTATTAAGTATATCAGTCATCTAGTACCCATAACACAAGCTCTGCTTAGCTTGGTTTTGCTTGATGCTGTGTGGATTGTCCAGCATTATTTATTTATTATTTATTATTTATATAAGTCCAGGTTTCCTCACGATGTTTTCCTTCACCGGTGTCAGTGATATCTAAGATAAACTTAGAAAGTAAAACAGAAAAACACACAACAAAAACATAGACAGTATAACAACAAAGTTTACAGACATCTAAATCAAAAACGCAATGAGACTACGAGAAAACCCTATTCACTACAAAATAAACATCGAAGTACCGCCAAAACTACAGATGCACATTATTAACAAGCAATACCCGTCTCAAAATATACCGTACATTATTAATAATAGATATAATAAATATGAAGTGTACTACGAACCAGCTGTGAGGAACCTTTGGCCCATTGCCACAAGCATGTAGCGGTGTGAGGCTCATGTTTTCGATATTATGTACCAGCGACGCTTCTCAGAAATTGAATCGAATAAATATTGAGGAGTTTTGTTATGATTCTTTTTAATATTTATCGGTTTTCGAATTTATTTACGTGCAGTTGTTTGGCGGGGAAGAAATGGATCTCAGTATTCGTTTTGGTGTTGCTGGATATCTATTTCTATAGATGCAACAGCACGTGAAGCATGACCGATTCTATATCTGTTAGACTAAGAATAGACAACTTTCTTTCTTTCCAACTTGACATCTCTAGAATGTAGAGAATAGAAAACTTTCGTCTCTTAAGTTTTAACATCGCCATGCTTAAGACGGTAGAAATCTTTCAACAATCTGTCATGTTGTCTATTCTTCCGTCGACACCCATCCACGGACCAACGTTGGCGTAAGACACGTTTATTAATGATCATCGATAGATGGCGGTAGTCGTCACGCAAACATTGTGCTCCCGTATTAAATTGTTAAAAAAATATAATATTGAACTATTAAGTGACTAATTTACGACTAAAGTGAAGAAACTAGTGCAGCCAGTGCGTGAAAGTGTTATCTAAACATAATATCGACTATAAACTAAGTAATAACATCATTTTAAATCTTCCATAGATGAGTTAAAAGCTGTGTTAAAATAACAATAGTGTGTTTTCAACAATCTACTATAGTATAAATAGCTATCACCTGTGAAGAAACTGTGCAAAGCATCAAAAATTGCATCAAAAAAACAAAAATAATTTTTCAAATCAAAGTGACAGTGGTTGGAAAAAAAATATTCAAATAACTGTCGTCCTAACGAACTACGTATTTTTCTTATCCGTGCTAGCAAGACAATACAAATTTCAACTTAATATGTAATTGCTACACTGGCCCGATTGGTACAACGTCTACCTCGTACGGCACAAGACTCGGGTTCGAGTCTCACTAACTGCATATCTTTTTGGAACGTAAAAAATCAAGAACTGATTTATAACCGAGAAGTATTAAATAAAACTAAATTACTTACAAGCAAGATAACTGTCACAGACAGTAATAATGGATGAATATGAAAACATTACCCAAAGAAGTCAAAATAAAAATAATAAAAATATGACGATTATTAGTAGTGACAGCGAATTCGATATGGACGTCTCATACCAAAGTTTGCCTAACGTAGTAGGAAATAGTGATGATATTACTATATTGAAGGAGGAGATAGGAAAACTAAAACTGGAGTTGCAAACCGCCACCTCAGAAATTGATAACTTAAACATTGAAAATAACACACTTAAAAATAATTTACTAGACTGCGGAAAAAAGTTAAACCTACTAAAATCGATAGGAATACAAGAAAGTTCAAACAAAGAAACCTTACCTAGGCAGTTCTACTCGCCTCAATATCAGCGGAGAGTACGGACGCTATTAATGAAAACTGGTTTACCTAGGACTTCTTCCAGAGAATACACAATACAGGCATTAAACTTGATAAGTCCTAAAGCTGATGTTTTAAACAATTCGGTAGCTGACAAAAATAAGTCTCCGGGTCCCGATAAGCGGCTTTCATTCGTGGCTGACACACATATGGCTGAAAACCTACAGGATAGTGTCTTAAACAAAACCATCCTAAATTTCTCCAAAGAGGACAGTTGTGAAAATGAAGAAAGTATTAATATACTGCACACACCTATTGATGAACTGAGTCACGACGCTCCACGCAGTAGAAATACTTTCTCACGCAACTACAAAGATATAAAAACGAAAAAAAGAGTTATGATACTATGTAATGAACAAGGGAATGGACTAAGACAATCACTGAGTGAGCTTTTGGGATCAGATTATACGGTATTCTCGTTTATAAAATCTGGTACTACATTAGAAAACCTCATCAATTCATTAAAAAATGAAATAGCTGAATTCAATATGAATGACTATGTTATTGTTGTTGGGGGCTGCCACGAACGCAACCCATACGACACGGAAATGTACTTGCATACATGGCTATCAACCATCAAGAACACAAATATAATTATAAGCGAGGTTCTATCAAATAGATATCTTAATGAAAGAAAACTCAATTATATGTTAAGGTTTATCTGTGGAAAGCATGACAATGTCATTTTTATGGATATGGACTACTCTAGATATCAGCCTCGGAGAACACACTTTATACTTAATCTAGCTAGATCTTTCTTAAGGGAAATTTTGAAATTGGACTATAAACACAAATCAAATGAATATCAAAATTTATTAATTCTACAAAGTAAAAAAATATATGTAGATAAATCTGTACAAACTGACTTTACAAACCATCAAAATAAAATAGAGACCGAAAATGTCGAAGAAAAAATAATATGTAATAATGTCTCATCTAGTAATAATCAGTCTTTAGAGGATAATACTGTACTTAGTGATTTTTTTCGTGAATAAATATCTATGTGTTCTACACCAAAATATAGCGGGTCTGCTTAACAAAGCAGATACCCTCTCCATATGCCTTAATGAACTGTCTGAAAAAGACCTGTCCGTGGATGTACTATGCATAACGGAGCATTTTATGATGTCAGGTCATGAAGACCGCCTTGTAATACCTAATTATAGATTGGCTGCATGTTTCAGCAGACAAAATAGTAAAAGAGGCGGATCTTGCATTCTGGTCCGGTCTGGACATTTATGGAGGGAGTTACCAGAGGTTTCAGAACTTTCAATGACCAATGTAGTAGAATGCTGTGCAATTGAACTAACAAGTTATAAAATTGTAATAATATGTATTTACAGAGTACCAAAGACAGGGAATTTAAATGTATTTTTTAGCAAATTAGAACAATTATTAACATTACTAGCAAGAAGAAATTGTAGGAATATTATTATAGCAAGCGATCTGAATATAGACATATTGAAAAAAAATAACATAACTTTCGAACTAAGATGTCTCCTAAAAAGTTTTAACATGACGTTAGCAATAGAAAAACCAACTAGGATGCAAAGCCAAACCTGCATTGATAATTTCGCCCACAATTTCGAGAAGAAATGTAGGACGGAAGTGATAGAATTTGCCCTATCGGATCACACTGCGCAATTGCTGAAGTGTCCCGTACCTATTAACTGTGTTTTGAAATATTGGTATAAATCACAACGGGACTTTAGCCCAGAGAATATGACCAAATTTAGAACCTGCCTTGAGAAACTAACGTTTTCTGAAATCTATGATAGTGAAAATCCAAATGATGCATTTAACTCATTTATCGAACAATTCAAATTATTTTATGACCTATGCTTCCCCATTAGACGTATAAAAATAACAACAAGTAAAAAACCAAAATGGATATCGCGAGGACTTAAATTATGTAGCTTCAAGAAAAGGCAATTGTTATGGACGTCTAGACTTAAACCTACTCATATAAATAAGAAAAAATATTCTAATTACTCAAAGTTACTTAAGAAACTTATTAAACTGACTAAACGATCTCAAAATAACTACAATATTCAAACTTCTGACAATAAAAGCAAAATGACATGGAAAATAATAAAAAACTCTAAATTCAATCTACCTAATGACTCATTAAATACAATTCAAATTGACAATGAAACTATCAAAAAACCTCAATTAATTGCTGACAAGTTCAACGACTATTTTATAGAAAAAATTATGCCAGTACCAGGATCAGGTAAAAGATCGAGTGCTTACATATTGAATAAACAAAAGTCAATGTTCATGGCTCCATGTCAACCGGTACAAATATTTAACATTATAAAAGGTCTTAAAAACACTAATAGCGTAGGATATGACGAAATTTCAACTAAGATTATAAAACACGTTGCCGATTTAATTTCTAAACACTTGAGTCACATTCTTAACCTGTGTATCAGCCAGGGAGTTTTTCCAGACCGTCTTAAGATCTCCATAGTTAAACCTATATTTAAAAAAGGTAATAAGCACCTAATGCAGAACTATAGACCTATTGCACTTTTGCCAATTTTTTCTAAAATTTTTGAAAAATATATTTACAATGAGCTATACGCCTATTTAGAAAAACATATGATTCTCTGCAACGAGCAAAAAGGTTTCGGGAAGAATATGACGATTAATATGGCTATTTTTGACTTTCTGAATAAAATTATGACTAATATTGACAATAAGACACCTGTTTGTGCTGTGTATTGTGATATGACCCAAGCGTTTGACTGTGTTGACCACAATATTTTACGAAATAAACTTGACTCCTATGGTATAAGAGGTAACATTCTAGACTTATTATTCACTTACCTTTCAAATAGAAAACAAGTCACAGCTATAACAGATTTAAATTCAAAGACTAAAGAAGAAGTTACATACCTGTCCAAAGAACGCACAGTGTATTTTGGAGTACCACAAGGCAGTGTATTAGGGCCCTTACTGTTTTTGATTTATATTAATGACCTGCCCAAAGCCATAGACTTCCCTATAACACTCTTTGCTGACGATAGTACGGTAACAATACCTTGTAATAAACCTGAATTGTATGAATTTGATGTCAATAACGCGGTCAATTCATTAATCTCTTGGCTTAATAATAATAATTTAAGAATTAACCTTGCAAAAACCCAAATAATGCACTTTGGCCATAAAAAACCCAGTTCGAAAATGGAGGTTCAATACCAAAATAATAAAATTGACGATGTAGATAGTACGAAATTTCTAGGCTTGATTATAGATAGGCAGCTCAACTGGAAGGATCACATTGAAGCTCTATGTAAAAAAATTAGTAGTTCATCCTATGCCCTGTATAAACTTGCTCCAACAGTTAACACAGATGCTCTACTCACAGCTTATCATGGTCTTGTGGCATCTGTATTAAGATACGGTATTATATTTTGGGGTAATTCAACAAACAGAGAAGCCGCTTTTAAAGCGCAAAAGCGATCCATCAGAGCCATGTTTGGGCTTCAAGTAACGGACAGTTGTGAACCATATTTCAGAAAATACAAAATTCTGACACTCCCGGCTTTGTATATTTATGAAACTGCTTTATTTGTTAAGTTGAATGCACACTTGTTTCCGAACCTATCAGATACTGTTAAACGTAACAGACGGAATGATATGTTACGCGGACGGAGAGCCAAAACAGCCTTAATGTGGAAAAGCATATTCTGCATAGCCCCGCAAGTTTATAATAAAATTCCAAAATCAATTAAAGAGTTAAATTTAAATGGATTTAAAAAGAAACTGAAAGACTTGCTATGTATTAAATGTTATTATAATTTAAACGACTATTTGAATGATACTTTGACATCCTAATTAAATTGTAAATCTTTTATATTTTGACATCCTACTCTGACATTAAAATGATAGTTTGACATCCCAAATAAATTGTTTGTCTTTACGATATTATTATTGACATACCTAAAATTGTATCAATAATGTTAATACTAATCTAATAGTCTCTCTCCTGTAATAAATGTATGTACCTATTATTTGCACGCCACACTTGGCAGAATGTGAAGATACCATTGACTAATCTTAAGACCATATAATGTACCATATTCTGACAAATAAATGATTATTATTATTATTATTATTATTTATTCAGCTACTAGCCCCTAGACTCTAACTTATTATTACAAAAAAGCAATTATTAGCAATTACTGCAAGCATTTCTGGGAACTAGTGGCCTAACAGACGTTCTCCTGCCTAAACAGCGCTACGTACCGGGTTCAAATGTGAATCTAAAACATCCAGAGAGATTTTTTTTGTGTGGGCGTTGCTGTGTTGTTCACACCATCATTGCCAGTCTGTTTTTTATAAGTGAAGACTTGTAATTGGCGGTCAGTTTCACTCACTATTTTTTTTTCTTATTTGTTTAGCTGTAAGTCTTCCATAGTTGACGACACGGTTGGCGCGGTGGTTGAGCCATCGGCTGCTACGCCGCGTGTTGTGGGTTCGATCCCCACACGGAACAAATATTTGTATGGCCTACAGGTAGTTGTTCCGGGTCTGGCTGTTTGTCTATGTGAGTTTAAATGTTTGTAAACGCACCCACGATACAGGAGAAACTACTAGTTTGGGGCAAAGTTTAAAAAAAAAAAGAAAAAATAGTTCATAAATATATAAATAAGCAACAATTAAAATTGGTCGAGTTATTTTCAACTTTTTGCGAGACTGACACACGGCAATAGAAGAGATAGCAGATAGGAAATAGATAAACGTCAGTATAACTATACATTTCAAAATGTGATTTGTCTTTACTCTGCTTACTTACATAAATTCGTTAGACGTTTGAAGTAATAATCTTCTCTGAGTTAATCGTGGCTTATCTCGCTTACAAAACCCGACTGCGTAACCTCTGTTACGATTATAATAATTTATGATACCTTTAATCCTGTGAAATGTCGTGATGGCCACATGTTTCGAGTGTGTGTGGGTTCCAACCCGAGTAAGTAATAATGACAATTTTTCAATTCTTTGTCTTTTTTTTAATGAAAAATACGTTGCAACCCTAGGAACTTGGCATGTGTCGGGGGTACGCTAACAAACATTTAAAGTCAAATACAAAAACAACTAGACTCGAACTTGCGACACGCGGCACAGCAGTCGATAGCTCAGCCACTGCGCCACGGTGCCGTCAATTAATAATATGCACTTTTAAAGTTTATCTTAGACGTCATTGTCGTTGGTGTTCCAATCCATAAAAATCTAAAATCGCTAACAGGGCTTGAGCAAGCGTGGTGATTACTGCTCAAATTGTCTCTGTATGACAAGAGGCCTTTGCCCTGCAGTGTGGAAAAAAGGCAGGCCAGTTTCATTATTTTTTTAATTGAATTATTAGTACATTTTCATAAAGACTCCATATTTATAAATTACACCAAATTTAAAGTTTATTGGACGCATTAAACTGAAATACGAGTAACTTACCATTGAATGACAGATTCCTACCAACTAGAAAAGCTGATAATCTTATAAATAGATGAACAGATTTCATGAGACAACGTTAGAAATCACCCTGACTAAACCAGCTATCTTGTATAAAGATCTGAATTGAAATTCGTTTGGGAGCAACCATACCAAAAGCAGATACAGATACACAGACGAAACAACAAAGCCGTCGTGTTTTTAACACACATCATTCTTCTCTTATCTTAGGTTAGCGCAGCATGTCTTGTTCTTCCATACTATTTGCCGTCATACAAAATAGTCACCATCTTTTTAGCCATATCATCTTTCACACATACTATACATCGAAAGAAAATGGAAGTGGAAATTATGTATTTTTCTAACTCCTCCGCTGTTCTATCGTTTCTCCGGGACTCGTCGGGCTTCATTGTCTCGACGTTTTTCTGGTGGTCGCCACTGTTGATTCTGGTTATCAGGAGTTGCAGTGGTTTGGGAATAGCGTGGCGGGCTTGTCCCATTAAAAAAAAATACCATCCATTGTTTCTTTTTTGTTTCTCTCCACTTGTGACTCTCCACATTTATGCACAAAACTTTCCTCACAACATGATCCCTTTTTTACACTTCGGGGGTAAAAAACAAAAGCGCAGACAAGCGCGTCCTATCCGGAACACAATCGCAATACAACAATAAACCCCAGATATAAAAATACCAGGCTTTTATGAACGAAAAGAGTTAATCGCCCGATCATTTGAGTGCATCCAACGTTGTGCTGTGATAATAAAATCCATTATAATGGAAAGACTCGACACGAAATATGCCAATTAACTTATGTAAATGTGAGTAGTAAAAAAACCTTTAAAATTAAATGATGTGAAAACAATGCAGTGTTGCATTTTTTATTTAATGATACGGGGTGTTGTTTTATTTGTTGAGTCAATTTTGCGGTTTAATGCGTTACTAATTGGATTTTTTGAGGATATTATTTCAACTAACATTATAAGAAACAAATCAATGTGACTTTTTCAATTCATAATAAAATTACGTACTTCCTAAGTTTATCTTAAACATCACTGATATCGGTGAAGAAAAACATTTTAAGGATATCTGGACTTATAATTAATATAAGTCTAATATCGCCAACCCGTCCTAAGCAAGCGTGGTGATTAATGCTCGTATCTTCTCTGTATGAGAAGAGGCCTTTGCCCTGCAGTGGGACAGTAACAGGCTGGTATTATTACTAAGTATTGGTATTGGTAGAAGTAGCTGTGCTGTGCATAATATTAAAAGCATCATATTGACAAAGTCTTGGAGACTCTAATTCTCTGATAAAGTATTTATGAAGAGGTTTGTTGTGTTTTGTTTTTATTTACGGAATAGTTTTTATGTTTAACCTAAACAGTATCTTGAGTTCATAGGGCAGCCCTTTATTATTTATTTATAAGCAATTTTAGACATACCTTAATTAATTGACTGCTTCATTGGTCTAGTGGTTGGAACCTCTCCTGCTGAACATGAGGTCCTGTGTTCAATTCCAGGGTCGGGAAAGTGTTTCTAGGTTTCTCCGTGGAGATTTCGAAGTCTGAATTAGTGCCTGGAACATAGGCTCGCTCCATATTACTTGGGACTTATACATAACTAGTGAAATCTGGATGTACCCTATTGAAGGTGTACCTTTGTTTCTATGTACCTGTACTTCCTAAGTGGTGTACAGTACCTGTATGTGTGTATCATACTAAATGCAACCTGTTTATTTTTGTTTTTTCGGTTGTGTTGTCCATCGTGCTCGGCTGCTTGCAGCGTATGAAATTCGAATGGGCATCTCGCAGTTTATCCTTCAGGGATAACTACTGCTTACCCGAACTTTCCTGTGGGAGTTTGGAGGTCTCGATTAGAATGTAAGGCTTTGGAGGCCTTGGCGTAAAAAACTTAAAAGCTAAGCAACCAATCGCTAAGAGAATATGAGGATATGCGGGATATGAGCCTCGGCTTAGGACGTCACTGGGAGAGGAAAGCAAAGGGACGAGCTGGATCTAATAGATATAACATTTAAGGGACTAATTTAAGCAACTACTGGCTTAGCTACGCGGGCTACCACAAAATAAGGTAAATGATATTATGATATATCAAGTTTTTTATATATGTATATTTAAAAAACTTGAGAAATGTCAAGGGACACCCGGATGGAACAAAGTTCCTTTTATTTATTATGTACAAAAAACCTGTATACACTCAACAAAAATAATCGTCGCGACACCACAATGTTCAATGCGAAATAGAAATGAAAATATCTGGCTTGCTTTCTATATGAGAGAGAGAGAGAGAGACACAGAGAAACATGCGTACGCCGCACGACTTACAATAGCTTACTATAGCAAAAAGTGTCGTTACAACTTTTCGTGAGAATGTTTACCGTCTAGCCCCCTTTCACAACGCGCGATAAAGGACTTCGTTCCAATACGTAAAAAAAAAGGTATGCACTACTTTTGAAGTATATTTCGCGTACGGAGCAGTAACAGATTTGACATAGTTAAAGTTAATTTGGAGAAGGATTGCGGAAAACTAAAACAGTCGAATTCCGACCACTGGGGAACACTAGTACATAGTTTATTAAAACGTTATAAAGTAGAATTATGTTCAGCAGTAGGTAGATATTTTCCAACCCGTTTGGTTGACAAGAATGAACCGGCTTCGTTTCATTATCACGAGAATACACGGCAGTGTTCTGGGTTTCTGCCAAAAACGCCAGCCCTATGACCTTTTTGGAGGCCTAGTTTCTTAACTAGGCCTCCTTCCTCAGGGAAAAGAAATTCGCTATATGGACAAAAAAATACACAAAAGTAAAGAAACACAGTTAAATATTTTAGGCGACAAAACTTTTGGTATTGTCAAAAATTGCTTGCATAACCCCAAAAATTCACACACCTCCGTAACACTCAACGTAATGACTCCTATCAGAATTGTTTTAAGGTTGAAATTAGTACAATTGTTTTTGTAATGTAGTGGCAGCTCATTTGGCTAAATGGACTGACAGTTTGCCACTTACTTTGGAAACAATCCGCGGAACTTGGCCCGGGTTACCTTTGTTAACCGATTTAATTCAAAAGTTTTTGGTTCAGATACTGTTTTTGCATTTTTAGGGTAACGACATCAGTGGAAATGTACCATTTAAATGCTATACGGCCAATTATGTCAGTTTTATATTAAATTATTAATTACAACTTTTTCTTTCGTTGGTCATTTGGCACCACGCCGTGTCTCGGAAAGCACGTAAAGCCGTTGGTCCCGGCTGTCATTTGTAGATCTTTGACAGTCGTTACGGGTAGTCACAAGCCCGAATGTCTGGCAATCAGTCTTACCAAGGGGTATCGTGTTACCCAGTAACTGGGTTGTGGAGGTTAGATAAGCAGACGCTCCATGTAAAATACTGCATCCAGTTAGACTGGAAGCCGACCCCAACATAGTTGGGAAAAGGGTAGGCAGATGGCAGATGGATGGTACTGCCTTACTTTCAAGGATTTGAAATCATCCAATGACTTCTCCCGTTCTGGGTGGAACGGGAGGGCGTGTCAGAGTTTTACTGACTGAAAACCCATCCGTATTCCGTCCTTGCCCTTTACGGGTCAAGGTAACTCTTTCGAACATCCCGCAACATGGAAGGTATTGCCTTAATCTACGTTTGAATATGTTGATACCATCACATTTTTCTGTATCCTCCACTAAACTCCGAGATAACTTCTATTTTCCGTAAAACCACAATTTTTATTCTTCATATAAAAGTCATCTGACTGTTATAAAACCGTCCCTCAGTGAAGTATTGACTGTAACGTTCTTCGTCGATGCGGCTTCGACTTTTAATTGCTCTGAAAGCAATTTGCATACTTAATTTAAATCTATAGGTATTACTGTAGTAATAAGTTTCCACTCATAATTTAAACACGATGAAATATAATTACATTTCAAGTTGAACAGAATCTGAAAAGTTCTGTTTTACTTTGCGCAAAATCTATCGTTTTAAACATTACTTTAAAAGTCAAACTGCTTTAAAAGTTTACGAACTAGAATTAATATTCTGTTTATCGATGTTAACATTTTAATAATATAATTTAACATTTATTATCCTTGTATTAAAGACTGCGTGGGAGAAGGGTTGAAGCAGATAGTAGATTACAAACGTATGCTCCAACATGTCTTATTACATTGCCTTGATAAGTCTGAAATACTATACCAGCCCGTTACTGTCCCACTGCAGGGCAAAGGCCTCTTCTTATATAAAGAAGGCACGAGCATTAATCACCACGCTTGCTTGAGACGGGTTGGCGATTTCAGACTTATATAAATTATAAGTCCAGGTTTCTTCACGATGTTTTCCTTCACCGATGTCAGTGTTGTCAAGGATAAACTTAGAAAGAACATATGAATTGAAAAAGTCACATTGGTACTTGCCCAGGTTTGAACCCATAACCTCGTGCACAAGAGGCGAGGCCGTAACCACTGGGCCATCATGACCACTACAAAGTGCACACTCTCTATTAAATACTTGGGTATAATTATTCTAGGGTTTATTCATACACCATGCTGGCAAGCTGTACAATAATTATGATGTAATTAAAGGGGGGCCTGGGGTTCTAACGATATTGCTTTATTCATTTTATGATTTTTAAAAATCGAACTCTAGTGACTTAAAGAGAAATATTTTAGAGTGTACCTACTTTTTATGTTCTAAAGCAGCCAGCACTCACTAACTGTTGAGATCAATGCTTATTGCCTATCTGTATGCGAAGAGGCTTTGTCCATTATATGGAACGGTTTCAGCATGCTGATATTATAGCCATACGTAAAGCATCCAGCGTTGCACATGTAAGCGGCCACACCCTTTACCGCTTCAGTATTACGCTGCCTTATGCTTGAACTTACCCTTACCCGTATGGGTATGAATAAAGACCATGTTGTGAGGAAAGTTTTGAGTATGAATGTGCAGGGTTACAAGAGTAGACGGATACCAAAGAAAAGATGGATGGATTTTGTGAATGATGATATGGCTAGGAAAGAGGTGACGGCAAGTAGAGATGTATGGAAGAAGAAAACATGCTGCGCCGACCCCAAATAAATTGGGATAAGGGCAGGAGGATGAATGCTTGAACTTACCCTAGCTTTCTTTTTGGTTCATTAGAGTCTGCAAGCCACATGACAAATAATTTAATTTCATGATTAAGGATGAACTAATCGTGGTTCCGAACTCACTGGTGGACATTGGTCAAAAAGCACTCTCTTTCAAATTTCTTCTCGCATGGTGTCAGACAGAGATAATGAGCAGTTAGACGCCAGTCTTCTTGTACAAAAATAACAATGAGTTTTATGAAAGAACTGCAGCATGAATCAATGTTTTTGAGATTTGACACTACTTTTGTTAGTTTTTTTTCGCAAGAATTAGCAAGAAAGACGAATCTTTGTTGGCTCAAAACTTTTAGTGGCTTTTTATTTCAATACTCTGTTTTTGGACAGACAAAAATAATAATGTGACAATACGTTACTATTTTTAACTTTGGATGTACAATGTCAAACTATGGAGTAATACCCCCCGAAATTTGCATGGAAAAAATATGGACTAATGCAACATAAAACAAGCTCTGCTTAGCTTTATGAAAGAGGATAATTTTTCTTGATGATTATGTATTTTAATTTATTTTATTGTATAATGTATTGATAATTAAATTGAATTGACATTGAATTGAATTAATAATTATCTTGACATAATTGAATTAATAATAATTAACTTGACATTGAATTGAATTGATAATTGAACTGACATTGAATAGAATTGATAATTGAATTGTATTGATAATGTAGTACGATTGTTATAGTAATTTTATCATTTTGAATTTAATAAGTGTAGTCCCGGTTTAAAACCCAGCAACTGTACGCCACTCAACAATTGGTACGCCACGTCACGCGGCTGAACATGTTTGAACTTTCTTTTCTACTGTAATATCTTGCATGCAATGTATGTATACCATGTTTAAACAAATAAATATACTTACTTACTTACTTACTTACTTGGGGTTAGATGATGCTGTGTGGATTGTTAAGCATTATTTATTTATTTATTAATGCAACCCAAAATGTGACTGTGTATATTTTGTCTTGTAATGTTTATTATTGCGCAAAATATTATACGTAATCAAGTTCCGCTAAGTTGGCTAGATGTGTTGCTGGTTCGTTTGTTGAGATATTTCTTCTTCCCAGTTCAAATACTAGGTAGTGATGAGAGCGCTTGTTTTGAGGGAATTTCACATTTTGATTTTTGACTGAATACATACCCGTACTAGACTGCTTTGGTCCTTGGTCTAATGATCCGGAGTGTGACTGCTGAGCGTGAGGCTTCGATTGCCAGGTCGGGCAAAGTGTTATTGAGTTTTTCCAATTGGAATTTTCGCATTAGCGTGCCCGGTTTATGGCAATAGGCTCGCACCCAATAACATGGAACTTAAACATAACGGGTAAAATATGGGTGTTGCTATAGGTGCACCTCTGCCCAATCCTTCGGGGCGACTTCTCCGCTGGTATTTTCTGATACATTTTGTTGAGGGATCCAAGACAGTTGAATCGTTGATCCGGGACTCGTCGGGCTTCATTGTCTCGACGCTTTCCTGGTGGTCGCCACTGTTGATTCTGGTTTTCAGGAGTTGCAGTGGTTTGGGAATAGTGTGGCGGGTTTGTCCTAACCTTTCGGGGAATCCAGGCGCGATGTTATGTGTGCATACCCGTCCTCTGTGTAAAAATGAGTGACATTGTCTATTTAAGAAAGAACCACACAGATTCGAGAGAATTTATCGAGTCAGTGCACGCATTTGTCAGGAATCGTAAGCTGAATTGGGAACTACGCAGCTTCACAATTTAGCTAATGCAAACCTTATCTATGAATAAATAAGGAGTTAAGTGACAATCAGTATGATCTCCAGATTTACCATAAATATGTCGAGGTTTAAGTTTGGCATAACTTCACTCCGTGTTTATGAATGAGGTGGTAGAAGGGGGGGGGGGTATATGTGTCTGATGTGTGTTGTTTCTCATGCTATGCAGCGAGACATCAGATCCGATTCCCAGTCAAAATAGGCCCCCACTTACACACGCAGTTACAAACAGACTGTATAATTAAATAGCGCGAAATTCGCGAAATGGTAGGCGTTCATCGTTCAGCTTAATAGTGTTTCAAAATTAGCATACTTGAATTTTGATTAGCAGTAAAACACAGCTGAACTTTGTAGAAGCGCTCTGCCAAGCTCCCATTAACGCCGGGTTAATAGACAAAACCTCTGTCATTATGTGTGTGGTGTTCCCATAAATTGTGGGCCGACAGATTTTATGACCAAATTCGGTTATTGTTAAATGAGTTGGATTTTTTACTGGAGTGAAGTTTGGATATTTTTGATTTTCGTTCAGTTTTTAATGGCGTTGTGTGCAATGGAAATGTGTATTGTTTCACAATATACATAATATAGGTATAAAATGTAAATTCTGTATGCATATTACGGGAACGCCAGAATTGAGTCTAAGCACAACGGTTGTTACACAAATTGTTTCATTATATAAGACTGCTGAAATAAATAGTTCTACAGTTTTAAAACAAAAGTTGTTTATTGGCCTTTGAACATATGTGTAAAAAGGCCAATAAACAAGTTTTCTATACATCTTAACTTCGGTACTTCCAAATATATTTAAAATCTAATTATATAAATGGCTCAATAACCATTATTTCTATAATATTAATGATTTTTTTTAATTTTAAATTAATTTTGTTTTATCGATTGCAAATTGAAGGCTTAAGTTTGCATGCTTTAATGTAAGCAAAACATGTAAGATCTCATATTTTGAAATAACACCTTGTATACCATGTTTAAGGCAAATAAATATATTCTATTCTATTCTATAAAACATATATTGAGTACTAAAAAATCTTACAACGTAGCGGTGACAAGAAGATTATTCCCAGTATGGTATTGTGTTATGGGAGACCAACAGCGCAGGACTGATTTTCTGTAGTCACTTAAATATGACGAATGGAGTTTGTCATTTGTGATTTTTGGAAATTCTTAAGTTTTTTTACCTTTTTGTATATTTTCTTAAGTGATCTTTAGTGTTTTTAATTAGGTATAGCTAAACACTAAGAAAACGACAGCAATAAAATAAATAAAATAAAAGGTTTTTTGCAGAAACTTGAACTACTTTGCAGTAAATCTTACATAGTGACCACCTTTTAGTAAAAGATATTGTACCTTTGCTAGGAGACCCCGCTCTCCAATGATAATATAATGAATTGGTAAAAGTGGTAGTATGATTGTAACAGCGCCTCTACACTACGTACGTGAAACTAATTTTGGTTGACTAATAACTAGGTAATTTGACGTTTTCGGTTAGTAAGCTTCTCACGAGAAATTCGTGCTACAGATTTTCTTGTTACAAACTGATACACGTCAATCAGGACTCGTACAATTGGTCATAACAAATCCCGTTTAGACATTTATTCATAACAGCCTGTCTTCTCATTTCAAAGCCGCCAACAAAACATAACCATAAAAAACAATTCGTGTAAAACACTCAAATAATACAATTATTACGGCGAAATAACAATAACACGGACACAAATCCGTCCTTCTTCGGCCCGAGACCGAAATACAATGTTCGGAGCCGAACGAAGGGACGGCCCGAGAGCCCTTTACAATACACGATCCTCCGGGATCTGGGTTGAATTTAATAAATCTTTCCGATGCTTCCTTTAAGCGTTGAATGGCATCGGAAGCCCGGAAAGTCCTGTTATCATAAGCGGACGGTGAAAGGATAAAACGCTATATTTCCGCATGTCGTTACGTTGCCGAGTCGTGACTAAATGGTGTTAAATTCAACACACGGTGTTTCTATTGTTCGTTATGGCGGAATTATGATGAATTTTTGAATTTTATCGTTTGTATGATGTGATGAGATTGTGTTTTGTCTTGCTTTTCACAGTAAGTATATTGTTGTTTCTTATTTTTGTTTAGATTTGGACCAGGCTGTGTATTTTTCGCAGACCTAGTCTTTTCAAATGAAAAGGGAATAGTCTGTCTACTCAAAGAACACGTTTATACGTCAGTTATAATTTAAAGATGGTGGATGACCAGTGGTCTTTGACGTAAACCTCAATTTTTGATGACACGGTCGACGCAGCCACTGAGCGATTGGATGCTGCGTTGCGTGTTGCGGGTTCAATTCCCACACGGAACAAATATTTGTATGGCCTATAGATAGTTGCTCCGGGTCCGTCTGTTTGTGTATGTGAGTTTTAATGTTGGTAAATGCACCCACGGTTCAGGATAAATTCCTAGAACGGGGCAAGGTTAAAAAACAAAATGTACTGAGAATGAATAAGCACGTCTGGTGGCAATAATGGGAAACACAAATACTCCATTAAAATTTACGTAAGAAAACGCTAATACTTATAGGTTTCAAAACTCTTGCTAGGCCCTCAGATATTTGAGAAAACGAAGCAAAAGGACCGTAAGAATATGCTTCCTGTAGTTTCTGGCTACCTCTAAAAACGTGATGCTGTCTGAAATATTTGAACTTAAACGAAAAAAAAGGACTGTAGGAGTTTGCTTTCTATAGTATCTGCCTACCTTTAAGGGCGTGATGCTGTCTTAAAACTTGAATTGACAAAAATAAGCTTGATGAAACCCTCCATCTGCTTTGCTCACAACCTTTTAAAACCATTGCTAAAAGAACACATGCAGAGGATTTGAACCGATAAACCCTTGCGCCATTATAACACCACACTCCACAAATTCCCTTTTATCACTAACCAGAAACCATTTAAAATCCATCCACCATCATTCTGTCGTCACCCTTTAACGTCCATTTAAAAGCACTAAATCCAAGTGAACTGGAAACTTTAAGAGGGTAGGTACTTCTTAAGGAGAATAAATAAAAAAAAAGAGTAAAAAATCACCCTTCCCGAGTTTCAACTGTGATTATCTGAGAATAGGTGTAATTAATTTGACAGGCCCCGGGGTTGTCCCTTAATTACGACTTGGAATTAAGATGTTCAAGGAAATTATTTGAGACGCTTCGCTGTGACAACGGAGCGCTAGATGCTAATGTGCATTTTTTAGGGGTTTATAAGCTGTAGATAGGAGTTTTAGTGTATTTTTACTCGACTGCGGGGAAATTTAAAATTAGAGTTATGTCTTGTTTCTTTTGTCTAGAGTTTCGAAAATAATTTTTCAACCCACATTTTTTTATTGCAGAAGTTTGCGTCGCCAAATCCACATTGGTAGATAAATGTATATTTTTGCTGTTAATGCGATATATACTCTTATAAATACATTTACTTATAGGTAGGAGGAGGCCGGCGGAGGAGGCCGGAGGCCGGCACATCAAGCTACCCCCAATCTGTCAAATTTATTTGATAGTTTTTCAACTTTATTATAAGGTTCATATTCGATTGGGAAAATTTGATTGTTGTACATAAACTCACGCCTTATTCCAATGAGGGTAGGTGGCAGAAACTACATAACGCCACTTGCTCTGATCCTTACATACTCCTTTGGCATCGAGTTGCTATCATACCTCTGGTCATACACGCACGCCGCCGGTTTCGTCGAAGTCTACGCTAAAACGCTCTAACAATACATTTTATTATGAAAGGTGCAAATATGTATATAATGCCTCAGGCATTCTTTATTCACTAATAAATATCAAAACAAAATCAAAATCACTCCAAAAAAAAAACATAAATCACATCACTATGTAATTTTTTTGTTCTTCCCAAAGAGTAATCACATTCAAAAAACCTCTACATTGTCTTCCAATACTGTGAAGAAACGTGTTGATGGTAACATGACATCGATGGTAAGCAGCTGGTGCCCGTGATCTTGGCTAAAACCAGAGGTTTCTGAAACATACACCATTCTTTCAAAGAAACACTGTACTGCTCTTCAAGAAAATACCTAAAATAAAATAATAGGGTAGTTTCCTTAAAAAATCTGATTGGTCCGAAAGTTGGATTACTCAAAAATACAGGACACGTATTTTTTCTTTTGTCACGTAAACCAAAAATCACGACGATATCTGCAGTACAGTACCAGCCTATTATTACTGTCCCACTAACTACAGGGCAAAGGCCTCTTCTCATACAGAGAAGGCACAAGCATTAATCACCACGCTTGCTCAAGACGGGTTGGCGATTTCAGACTTAAATTCAGGTTTCCTCACGATGTTTTCCTTCACCGATGTCAGTGATGTCCAAGATAAACTTAGAAAGTACATATGAATTGAAAAACTCACATTGGTACTTGCCCAGGTTTGAACCCACAACCTCGTGCACAAGAGGCGAGGCCTAAACCACTGGGCCATCATGACTGATGAAAAATGACGGCGATATAGTGCGTTGAAATTGCGCGTGACGTCACGCCGTGCTACACTTTTCGTTAAAAGTGTAGCACGGCGTGACGTCACAAGCCCCTTCTCCTGAACTTTGATGTGCTATATCATTGTCACTTTTTATTGAATTAAGTAAGCAAAAAATACGTGCCCAATATTTTTTGGTAATCTTACTGACGGACTAAATAGACTTAATATATTTTTACCTAGGAAATATCCCTACTAATTCGTGTAATTCATTCAATTCCCCATCGTTTCCTCCTTAACAGAAAAGGAAATCTCTTCGTCCATAACATACGTAGAAGCAAAATCTTGTACTTCCACATCACAGTCATTCATTCGTGGCATACATATGTAAAATATATCTCGCAAGCTTTAATACAAGCCGTATGAATATTTTCAGCCGTCAAGATGAATGGGTGGTATTTTCATTGTGCATTCAGTTTTACGGGTGTTGAGAGTACGTGGTATATTGTTCGGGTGCGGTTAAGTTCGGGATGTACTTAATGTTTCCTGGTATTTTTAGTGGCGTGTAGTTGCGCTGCCTTGTTGGTCTTGTGGTAGCAAGCGCTTCGCTGAGTATGCTCTCCTGGGATCAATTCCTAGTTCTGACAAAGCGTTTTTGGTTTTTGCATGCGAGGTTTCTCAGTAGCAGACCGGAGTGTAAATTTGTGCCCGGCTGATGACAATATGCTCGTCTCCTATTACAAGGCATTTGAACATATCTGGCGAAGTGTAGGTGTGTTCGCCGTGCACAGCGAGGTTTAAGGGATTGAACCCTTTACCGTCTTCTCAGGGATGTGCCCTAACAGGCGTTGCACAGAGAGGGTCCCGGGGTGGTTTCTGTACGTTGAACGCCAAATGACCGACATACAATACATTTTCCATTGTGTCTCGTCCTTTGGCAGTTAAGGTGTTAAGAGGTAACGTGGCCCTTTCCATGTGCTGATGATGAGCACCGGGGTGGTTTCCCAGGCGTATTTTGAATGGTTTCCCCCCGAAAACAAAAAAAGGTACACCTATGTGTGACTTTTTGAGGAATACAGACATTATTTTTTAATATCGTTTTACTTACAAAATGGAAATTTGCTATTAATGGATCCCGACTGAGCAAATTTGTAACAGTTATTTTTACGATGCTCTTAAAGTATAGTTTTACCGCCGTATTTTAGTTAAATATTCCTTTTCGCTTGACTTAAAAGAACATATTATATTCATAACCCTTTTAAAGGTTTGAAAAACGTTTCCTTTACGTGGAAAACAGAAGTAACGTTAACCATCTCATGTTACCTGATTTTTCAATGAAAGTTTGGATAAACTTCAGTTAAACTCATTGAATAATCAGCATACCTCCCTGTCACTCCAAATTCTTGTATATGAATCGTGTCAGTACCAACTGAAGGCAAAACTCACTGCGAACAACGTAACTAATGTATTAAGTTCTGAAGTCGTGCGTAATCGATGATGGGGACCCGCAAATACGATGTTGATACTTCAGTAGTGTAGTAAGATAATTTAAAGACAGAAGGTTAATACCGCACAAAACTATAAAATCAAGAAAATCGGTTAAGTTACCCTAATGTCACAAATTAAAGGCAGACGATTCAACAACAAAAACCTAACAATACAATACAACAATTCCAGGTTAGCCTATAAATTCATACATACATACCAACATAAACTCACGCGTTTTTCCCATGGGGGTAGGCTGAAACTACTTACATATCCAGCTTAGCCTGCAGCAAAATAATCGTCATTCAAAGATGTATAATAACAAAAGCAAAATAAAATAAAAAGCCGACTCAGGTGTCAAAGTACTCTTCCGCATCGCTGTCATCTGGAAACGTGCCCAGAATGGCCACGCTACATGGCAATACAATTTCATTGGGCAAAGAATTAGTATTGCCATTAATTATAAATTATTATTCATAATTTATGTAACCATTAATAAAATTATAAATAAAATCAGAGCTTGTTTGAACGTTAAAACTAACATAAGAGTAGATAATTATTATATTTTTTATTCCTGTACTATCATAATTCTTTATAGTCTATCGTAACACATTGGGGTCTCATTAGTCTTTAGACTTAATTTGGCTTTAGTTAGTCATATTACCCACACTCCTTCTTTCATTATGACTGCTTAAGATACACCATAACGACCACTTATTTGTCACTTAGACACTTTTCCCACTCATCAGTGTTCTTTCTGAATTAAAGTTACTCTGCGTTTAAGTTAACCGTGAAATGCGAAGAGCATGCAAAACGCACCTGCCTCACCTTCGAATTTGAGACGTAAATTGTGTTTACCATAACCTTGGTGGTTGCGATTAGTCTAAAATATGTTTATCGTTTGTGGTATAAGAGGTAAGTTTTGTCATGTAGTTAATTTATAATAGGAGTGGAATAATTAGGCGTGGAGGGTTATAACTAGTGTTGTATAGTGATGGTGCAGTAAACTTTACGTTCAAAATCACATGTTTCTTATTATGGTTTTAATCGAGGAGCTCGTGGATAAATAGAAACAGGCACAAGTGTTAATCGAAGGTTAATCTACGCTTGCCGATGTCAGTCTGTGGATGGGTGACCGTTCGTAACATATCGAGACTCTTCCGTGCCACGGCAAGTACTTTAAGCCGTTGGTCGCGGCTGTCATTTAGAGATCTTTGACCGTCGTTACGGGTAGTCAGGAACCCGAAAGTCTGACAACCATTCTTACCAAGGTGTACCGTATTGCCCAGTAACTGGGTTGTGGAGGTCAGAAAGGCAGTCGCTCCATGTAAAATACTGGTATTCAGCTGAATCCGGTTATACTGGAAGCCGACCCCAACACAGTGGGGAAAAGGCTAGGCAGATGAAAATATGAAATCGTTATAGAAAAACCGGTCAAGTGCGTATTGGCTTCATCCTGTGAAGTGTTCCATTATAGGGATTGTTACCATTATTAAGTTTTACTGGGTGAGTATTTACACAAACACAAAATTATTATATTGTATTTCATACCATTTCTCAAAAATCAATGAAAACCAGTTACATTTTTTGTTAAATGTCTAATAATATTTTACCGAGGAGAAGCAAACCAAACCATGTGGAAGGAATGGGGTAGGCCTTTGCCCAGGAGTGGGACAACACAGGCTCATTAAAAAAATATTTTTCACACATACCAACATTATTTTTTACATACACGTAAAATATACCTTTCGACTAAAGAATAATGGCGAGGTCATTGTTGAAATTAAAAACAACCGTCTTAAGATAAGAGATATACCAAAAATAAGGCAATCTGCTATGAGATGCTTAAGCTGTCATATCAAGACGAAGTCTAGAAAAGATATGATGGTTTAATGAATTATTTAAAGAAAAGTAAAAAAAAAACTTTTAAAACTTTTTTATTTTGAAAAGGGAATGACAGCTCGGTTTTACATTTCTGTGTATGTCAATGTCAACTCGTATTTTGGCTGTCATGATTGTTTTGTTTCCAAAAGGTTGATCGCTATATATTGAGATGCTTACAAGCGATATATCAAATAGCTAATAACAATGTAAACAGTAGTCCGTAGGAACAGGGTGTAAAGTTCCTCATCCACCATAGAAAAGGGAGGATCCTCCGACCAGACGGGTGTCGTGTCTGGTGGGCAACTGCCCGACGACTGTTGTCGGGCTCGTTTATATATACTCAGTCGCGTGGATAACTTTAATATCGCGATGTAGGAAACGTCGATTTTAGTTCGTATGTGGCGAGATAGATGTCGCTACATAACCAATCCCAATTTACTATTCAAATAGTTCAATCAGCTGCAGATAAGGTACAGTTTCCATGATTCCTTTTCACTCCCATTGTTTACAAACCCTTTACATCGTCCTAGCTATAATCATTTTCACAAATTATCAGTTTCACTCACCCATCACGTTACATTACTACATATTGTAATCTCATAAGTATATTCAGAGCAGTTTTAGCAGTATTTGAAATTCCTGGGCCGAAATAGGGAAAATGGCCAAAATACTGTGTCTTTCGGAATATTGACGAACCTGAAAAACCATACGCACAATGTAGACGTTACTATTTGAGTTCAACTATTTTGTAGTTTTGGCTGTTTCCAGTTTTCTTTCACCGATTTGGTTCCAATGGCCTCCGAGAAAAATGACTGTGTCATATCCGAAAGCACAGACGGTCTAATTTATAAGGGTTTTGTTTTTGCCAATTTTTCTACGGTACCCTCAAAACCGGTTTCGCTATATTCAATAAAAGATGAAAAGCATTTTTTTAACCATGTTGTTACGGCAATGGAAATTAATTTCATGCTTTTATGTTGTCAACTCGTGACTGAAATAAAGTCCACCTTTAACAAATAATTGAGAACAAAATAATAATTAATTTTAACTTCCACACAAAAATAAAGATAAATAATTACATCGCACTGCATAATAATGGCGACCGCGATGCCTCGTTGGAATCGCGCACTCATTGTGCCACTAACCCGCAACACTCGCCCGCAACACTCGCCCGCTAAGTACAATGTGTGGATTTAAAATTCCATTTCCGTGGACGTGATCGCATAAGTTCCGATCCGGATTCCGGAACGGCGCCGTGTTTGTGCAGTTCTGCCGGTTTTAAGTGTTCTCCTTTTTGTTTTTCAGTTCCGCGGTTATGTTTTGTTACAGTTGCGTATTGATTGTGTTATTTGTGCGCGGAGAGAGGGTTAGATCGCTTTTTGTTTTTGCGTATTGTATTTTTGAGTTGATTACCACTCGTGTTGGGTAAGTTGGACAGAAGTGATGTTTGAGAACAAATGTTTGATTGTGTAGTGAATGGATTGATGTAGTTGTGGCTACTAGTAGGTACTGGATGTGAGATAAAGGGGAAGACTTTGCCTACAGTTTTTTTACCTAACTACTCTAGGAAGGTAATGTTTTTCGTTTAATTCAGTAAGAATTAGCTCTTTGGTCTAGTGGTGGCAAGCTTTACTGATGAGTATGAGGTTCTGCTTTTGATATCCAGATCGTGTTGGATTATTTCAGCCATCATTTATCCATATCTGGAGTTTATATCTGTGCCCGGTTGATGGCAAAAGGCTCGTCCCCTATTACATGGAACTTAAACATAACTTTCGAAATATGGCTGTACCATTCAGGTACACCTTTGCCAAACCTTTTGGAGAATACAGGCGTGATGTATGTTAACACTTTCCGGGACAGACCGCCTCATGACGTTATCTCGATATATATGTAACTAGCGGACCGAACAGACGTCGTCCTGCCCGTACAGCGCCACCTACCGGGTCCAATTGTAAATCTAAACCATTCTCGAATCTCCACGAACACACACAAAAAATTTCATCAAAATTGGTCCAGGCGTTTAGGAGGAGTTCAGTCACATACACACGCACACAAGAAATATATATATTAAGATATGGCAGACCGCCTATAGACGGTGCCGTCTGTAGCCGCACTGTCTCATTACGTTACTCATTATTAGTCATGGTATGACGTTCCGCCCATAGGCGTCAACGTCTGTGCCGCATTTGTCATATCAAAAAATTAAAAATATATGAAATATAGTAGTACGGCTATACACGGTATGACAAAATTTATGGGATTTTGAAGTGTCATATGACATTTGCAAATAGTCGAGTGTCCCAGAACGTGTTAAGTTGTAAAATTAACTAGAAAATCAAAAATGTAGGTAATTGATTTTCATTGTACACAAGCTAAGCGATCCATGTAGCTCGATTGTGTATGTTTCCATATTTAAATTTCAATTTATGAATTATTATTTATCCTACTTGTAATTCCACTCACACATAAAACCTCAAAAATATACCCGACAAAATGCTTAAAGCCGAACTCTAGCATTCTAAGAAGAAAACGTTTGCCCTACATTTAAATGCCTAAATCTTAAGACTAGTGACCTTTGGGCAACCCTTTCTTGACTATTTCCAAGACTATTTGTCATCTGGTATTATCCCTACCCCGGGAAAACCGGGTAAGACCGTCACTTATTTGAATTAATTGCCATGCCCGAGATCAAAACATGGGTAGGCTAAGATTTAGACATTTTTGCCTGTAATGCAATTCGTCTTAGTCAATGGTAAGCGCGTGTTTCATATTGCATCTGGATTAGGCAAAGTTATTTGGTTAGGTTTGTAGTTAATTAGATGGGTTACTTAAGTAGGGTTTTGGAATATTATTTTTGATTGAATGAGCACTTTTCTTTATCAACGACATTTAGATTTTAAACGTACGATCCCCACAGGATCCTAACCTGGTGTAATTTATACCAACAGCCTGATTTACCAAAACATCTCATCTTCATCATCATCTGCCTAGCCCTTGCCAGACTGAAAGCCAACCCCAACATAGTTGGCTATGTTGGGGTTGGCTTTAAGTCTAACTGGATGCAGCTGAATACCAGTATTGTACATGGAGCGCCTGCCTACCTGACCTCCACAACCCCAGTTACTGGGCAACATGAAACCCCTTGGTAAGACTTTTGGGCTTCTGGATACCCGTAACGCCTCTCAAAGACCTTCAAATGACAGCTGTGACCAACGGCTTAATATGCTTTTCGAAGCATGGAGGGGTCTAAATTATCGAAACAAAGTGGATTTCCTTATAAATGCAAAACGCATTTCTCTAATTACCCTACTGTAGATGATATGGCAGACTCCAAGTTAACAATACTACTAGTTTGATGAAGATAGCTATCTTCTAAGAGAAATAAGGCAGTTAAAACTGCTGTATAATTTGTTGCATTGTCTGCTATATACCAGGAAAGTACAAAAATGTGGGGTTGTTCCTACGTCAGACGAATAGCGGTTTCCATGCGAGTGTGGCACACTTTACTTGGGCATTAGTTAAACTGCCTTTTTCAGTGGACCAGCCTGGAACACTTTTCTTAACTACTGCAAATGCTGAAAGCCGGAGTCAACAGTGGCGATCAAAATAGCGTCAAATCAATGAAGTTCGACAAGTCCCGGAGAAACGATTAAACTGTCAAGACAGTTGAATCGTCATTCATATCATATCATTTTTCATATCAAAATAGAAAAATAGGCACAGAGTTTGGTCTATATGCGCAAAGGGAGAAAAATCACTAAACGACAAAATTAAGTGCTAAGATTTTGTGAATTTTACTACCTTTTTTAGACAAACCCTACTTCTAAATCCTAATTGTATTCTATGCTAACAACTAACAGACAGACAAACCAATTTTGGACAAAGATAACAGCTTTCCACAGGTATTTAAATATGTAACCTAACACAATAGTGGGTCAGAGGGTTGGGACTCAATTAGTGCACTGTCTTCACTATGTTAGCAACATACACTTGATTACGAGAATGTAAATAATTTGCTGTTGGGGGTCTAAGGTGGGGGATATAGCGAATATAAAAAATCATTAAAGTTAGGGCTAATACAAAAAAAAATCTCAGTGGGTATGGTCTCAATGAGTGCACAGTCTTTGCTATATTAGCAACATACACTTGATTAAGAGAATGTAAATAATTTGTTGTTGGGGGTCTAAGATGGGGGACATAGCGAGTGTAAAAAACATTACTATTGGGGCCAATACAAAAATACATCTCGGTCTTCACTATATTAGCAACATACACTTGATTAAGAGAATGTAAATAATTTGTTGTTGGGGGTCTAAGATGGGGGATATAGCGAGTATAAAAATCATTACTATTGGGGCCAATACAAAAATGCGTCTCGGTCTTCACTATGTTAGCAACATACACTTGATTACGAGAATGCAAATAATTTGTTGTTGGGGGTCTAAGATGGGGGATACAGCGAGTGTAAAAAAGTAGTAGGTATTAGGTTTAATACTACTGATTGTTAGTCTTAAGTATATTATTGTTTGTTTGTAATATCCATTGTGTAACTGTTTTTAGTTCTCAGTAAGTAAAAATGGGTCTCAGTGGGTTTGGACTCAATCAGTGTACAGTGTTTACTATGTTTGCAACATACACTTGATTAAGAGAATGTAAATAATTTGTTGTTGGGGGTCTATGATGGGGGATATAGCGAGTATAAAAAACATTACTATTGGGGCCAATACAAAAATGCGTCTCGGTCTTCACTATGTTAGCAACATACACTTGATTACGAGAAATTTATTTATTTTATTTTATTTATTTAGAATGCAAATAATTTGTTGTTGGGGGTCTAAGATGGGGGATACAGCGAGTGTAAAAAAGTAGTAGGTATAAAGTTTAATACTACTGATTGTTAGTCTTAAGTATAATTGTTTGTTTGTATTATCCATTGTGTAACTGTTTTTAGTTCTCAGTGAGTAAAAATGGGTCTCAGTGGGTTTGGACTCAATCAGTGTACAGTGTTTACTATGTTAGCAACATACACTTGATTAAGAGAATGTAAATAATTTGTTGTTGGGGGTCTATGATGGTCCCCCATCATAGACCCCCAACAACAAATTATTTACGGGGATATAGCGAGTATAAAAAGTCATTACTATTGGAGCTAATACATAAATGGGTCTCGGTCTTCACTATGTTTGCAACATATACTTGATTCAGAGAATTTAAACAATTTTTTGTGGGGGTCTAAGATGGGGGATATAGCGAGTATAATAATAAACATTACTATTGGGGCTAATACAAAAATGGGTCTCGGTTTTCACTATGTTAGTAACAAGCACTTGGTAAAGAGAATTTAAATAATGTTTTGTTGGGGGTCCAAGATGGAGGAAGATTGAAAAAACACTACTATTAGGGTTAACACAATTATGGGTTTCAGTGGTAGCGACTCAATTAGTGTTCTGTGTTTAGTATGGTAGCGACAACATCTTGATTAGGAGTTTGTAAATAATTTTTTTTTGGGGGTCTAAGATGGAGGATACAGCGAGTGTAAAAAGATATTACTGGGTAACATAAAAGTCGGTGGCAGTGGGTTGAGCTTCAATTAGTGCGCAGTTTTCACTATGAGCAACAAGCACTTGATTAATAGAATGTTAATTATTGGTTGTTGGGGGTCCAAGGTGGCGGATACATCGAGAGATTTCCCGAAACTTGAAAAAAAAAAGTCACGGCATAATATCCATCTATAATATCTAGAAATATTAAAAGAATAAATATTTGTTAATGTATTTTTGATAGGCTTCATGCCCTATTATGGGTCTCAGTGGATCGCGACTGCGTTAGTTTTTGGGGGTCTAAGGTGGGAGATACAGCAAGTATTGAAAGACTTTTGCTATAGATACGCTTAAAAGAAGATCACCCCGCCGTTCCGATGAAATTGGGCCAAATCCCTAAGAATTCTCAGTGCCTACGAATATTGCGCCCGAATTGGATTAAGTGGTGTTTAGTTAAAACCGATGAAAGGGTAAGATCCAGTGATTATTCCACCGTTTTGTCTAATTTCGAGCCTGTAGGTAGCTACTTGTAATTTCCTCGACACTGTGGAAATGGTGTAAACTTCGATCTTCAAACGTAATTAGAAATTGCTTTTAATTGTCGTTTGGCTGTCGTGAGGTGCTTGCAAATGTGTGCGTTGGTTTTATGAAGTGTTCATAGACTGTTAAGGTTTATTTCATCTCAGCGACAATTAATTTCAAAAAGCTATAAAAATGTGGGTAATTTAGACGCATTTTTGACAGATTTGCGAATAAAAATACAGGAATTAACCCTCTGATGATAAAACCACATAACACTGTCTCACTTGTGAATCGAACCCAGAACCTCAGCAATCGTTTGCAATCGGCAGACCAACTAGGCAGTCAAATTAATTTAACTGTCAAACTAATCCCTTGCAGGACTGTCAACACTTAAAACACGCAATTATTACAACCACCAGTAACTTAGATTAACCAAATAACTTGAGAACAACATGTAAGATTCAATGGCGTTGCAATCCCATTACTGAGATTGGAATGGGCCACGCTAATGGTAGTTCGGTAAACCATGAAATTGTGAGTTCTCTTTCTGAATGAGAATCGGGTTTTTATGGTGGAATGTTGATTGTACGTAAGTTTTATATTCTTAGTTTTTTTGGGCTTGAGTTGTTACCAAACATTTCTTATAAGTAACCTGGTAAATACATCTATACTGTATTAATGTTATTCTTAGCGTGTCGATGCTAATTTATATATAGAATTGGCCCAGAAATCAGCTACGAGTTTGGCACCATCAGACCATCAAATTTTGCAGCGCCTAAGTGCCAGGGTACGCAGGATTAGGTGTCCCATCGTTTGAGGAGCAGCACCACACTTACACACTAGGCTGGAGACGTATATAAACTTCCACTTGAACAGGTTTTAATTAACTTTGTCGCATTAATACTAGCCGACAACTGTCCCACTTTTAGTCCAAGGCCTCTTCTCACACAGAGAAGGTATGGCCATTAATCGCCGTGGTAGGTCAAGGCGGTTAGCAATTTTAGAACTTCATAGTTTAAGGACCAACATGAAAATATCGCTACGAGATATTTTCCTTTGCCGATGTCACTGATGTACAAAATAAATTTAGAAAGTAGAGACATAGATTTAAGAACAGAAAAAGCCAGTTATGTTTAAGTCCCATTTAATAAGGCGAGCCTTTTGTCACTGCCCGGGCACAAATCTATACTCCTGGCTGTCACTGAGAAATTTCAGATGGAAAAACCCAATATACCTAACTCTGCCCGACCCGGGAATCAAACCTAGGACCTCATGCTGAGCAGCAGTAGCGTTTGCAACCACACTATACGTGTGACTCACGAGTGGTTAGTTATTTAAATTTAATACTTTAAGCACACAAATGTACATTGGCGGATTTTTTAAGTCCTATTTAAAGGCTAGAATAAATCTTTGAAACGGAACAAAAAATGAGAGAAACAAGGTTTAATCCATATTCCAGGAAAATGGTCTGAATTTATATGAAAAAAATATTTCGATCAGATATTTTTTTAGGTCATGTTGCGGGCCAGTGTTGCCCATTTTTCGATTTCCGAGGAATACGTTAAATCCGATGGAACTTTTGACATACTTTTTAGGGTTCCGTACAAAGGATGCTAATGGATCCTATTACAAATCCTCCGCTTTCGTCCATTCGTCCGTCTGCTGTCAGCGGGCTGTATCTCCTGAACCGTAGTACAGTACAGCATTAAATATTTTTATTTAATTTTTTGCTCTATTTTAACAATCGCGGTAAGTATATCTTACCTTGTACGATAGTACGGAACCCTTCGTGCCCTAGTCTCGTACTTGGCTGGTCGATATGCCCTCCTCTTTTTTTTAAATTGATATCCTACGTTAGGAATTTCTTCTGTATCGTGGGTGCGTTTGCTAACATACAAACTCACATACACAAACAGCCCGCCCCGGAACAACTACCTGTAGGCCATACAAATATTTGTTCCGTGCAGGAATCGAATCCACATTGGTTCAGAAGTCAATAGCTCAGCCACTGCGCCAATCGAGAATTTTGAGAACCTCCTTCGTTTATGAACAGGCATCCTCTGGGTGCATTCCTAACATCGTATACCACATCCATTACTATCAGGCAAGTTCTCGGCAAAAGCGGTTACATAAACAAATAAAACCATCAAAGCGACAGTCGGATACGCTCACTGCAGGTTCCGCACTAGG
This sequence comes from Phlogophora meticulosa, assembly GCA_905147745.2. Lineage (NCBI taxonomy): Eukaryota > Metazoa > Arthropoda > Insecta > Lepidoptera > Noctuidae > Phlogophora > Phlogophora meticulosa. The sequence goes on along the minus strand of LR990531.1, from coordinate 13,763,516 downwards.
AAAAATATTTTTCCATTTACAAAGTTAAGTTTTGTTTTTTTTTGCAACCACAAAGCTATGTTCCTTAGTGATAGTATATAGTAATTAGCAAAGTGCCCTTTTACTTTGCTGATTACTAAAAAATAACTGTGCTTTTTACAGACATCGTTTTATATTTCCAGTAATATTTACTTAATCTAATACTTCCCTCAGCTGAAATTATGTCATATTTCTCGCATTGCAAACTCCGGGGATGAAGGGGTGAGTCTAGTCTCTGGTTTTTCAAGGTTTTTTTTTCTGTAAAACGATACAATTATTAATATATGAAGAAATAAAATAACATAAATAATCACTGGGCATCGAAAAATTCACCCGCATCGCTGTCAACGGGAAAAGTGCCCAGAAAGCTGGCAGCATTGCCACGTTGAATGGCAATGTTGATTCTTTGGCCAAAAAAATGGCCAGTCCTCAGATCACGTGAAGAGTCGACCAAACGCTTCGCGATATCTCGATAAAAAAAGAAAAATATATAGTTTCAAGGTTCTAACTATGCAAAGATCATGAAATAAAAATATAGTAATTCTTCAACGACGTACTTCCTTAAAAAAAAATTTTCTTCTTCTTCTTATGACATTTCATTTAACCCAGTTACCCCATGTTTTAATTATGACTTCCATTGAAACTCTGATTCTTTCGCCTAATCCAAATTTCAAGACGATAATATTAGTACTTACTGTAATAAGGAGCTGAGACAAATCGACCGACAAACTTGCATTTAAACCCTTTTAACATTTTGGTAAGAGATCCCTAAAAATCCTTAAGGTGAGTGGGTACCTAAGGGTATTATAATTATTCTGCATGAAATTAAATGTCACCCTACACGACATGTGGCAACTAACAAAACCAACAAAACTCGTCACATCCATAATTGTCGTATAATTAATATTTTAGTACAATTATGTCGGTAAATTTACATTCTCCTAATTTACATAATTATCTGGATAATACAGGATTAATGTACCCTTTTTACATGTTTCCGGTTTGTTTATGAATATGTAGAACATAAATGAAACAAGGATAATTTATTCCGTTCGGTCCTCGATTGTAAATATTTCAGCGAATTTTTAGGGTTTCGTAGCGAAATGACCAAAACGTAAAGGTTAGTTCAGGTCATGTTTTAATTTTAATCCTATTATAGCGTAGCCAGAACTGACCTTTAAAATAATTAAAATAGTTTTGTTTTTTTTTTTTTGTTTTTTATCCTAAAAACATTGCCCCACACTAGGAATTTCTCCTGTATCGTGGGTGCGTTTACAAACATTTAAACTCACATACACAAACAGCCAGACCCGAAACAACTACCTGTAGGCCATACAAATATTTGTTCCGTGTGGGGATCGAACCCACAACACGCGGCGCAGCAGCCGATGGCTCAACCACCGCGCCAACCGTGTCGTCAAAGTTAATAATAGCATAAAGCAAATAATTATATTTTAGAATTATAAAGAAATGACGCAATGTGCTATACTAAAGCGCAGTCATCAGGATATTATAAAGCTGGTTTATTTGAAGATTATCGGCACCGCTTCCAACAAATTAAGTAAAAAGGTGATTTATATACCAAAAAAACAATAATAGAGTAGTAATGTGAAATTATTGAAACTAATGACTGACAGTATCAAAATTAAATAAGTAAACATGTAAATAAATAAAATTGATGTGTCTGTTTGTAATGTCAAAATAAAACCTTTTTTCTGTTGTTTCTTTCTTCGAGGTAACCTCGGAAACGGGTGGATTTTGACAGGACTAAGTTTCATTGGCAGATAGTTGATATTATAAGGAGCAAGTTCGGCTATTTTTATTTGAAAACCCATGGCTTATTAAAATCCACACAGACAAATTCGTATAATCATGAAACTAGTATTTCATCCAGCAGATTTCTATCAAAATCCAAAATAGAAATTGCTTTACCTATCTCAGATTTAATCCCGGAACTAAAATTGCCATTAGGAACACAGCGACCTGTCACGTGGCCGCGGTGATTCATTAAACTCATGTCGCTGCGGTCGCGCAATGAATTGTGGGCCAAATTAATTGTAATGTGTTTGTTTAGATTGGGTTACTTGTTTACAAGTCACCTTCTACGTAACACCCAAGTTCTACGTAACACCGAGCTTGCATACCACGAAGGGTTTGGTAGAGGTGAAGCTATAGTTGAACGTTGCCAGGGTCAATTGATTGTGGCAGCCTGCCGTAGCCCGGTGATTCCTTGCACCCCCTGCCCCGCCGTTACCATGGCCGCTGCCATGGCCTGGAATAGCGAGGCGGCCGGGAACTGGGGGCCATTTTCTGTGCCTGTGCATCATTGGGGAGGTAATGCTTATACTCCCCACGCTGGGCATGCGGGTTGGGGTTCGCAGTTTGGTTGTGGAGTTGTTCTGCAGGGGGCGCTGCTGCCCACCCCCCGGTTTGTATACCGACATTTCGTCAACTTCTTTTTATATTTTTTGGAATGGGAGATGACCATACAGTTTATCCTTCAGGGATATCTGCTGCTTAACCGAACTTTCCTGTGGGGACTTTATTAGAAATTAAGGGTACGAGCCTCGGCTAAGGACGTCGCTGGGAGAGGACAGCAAAGGACGGGCTGCATCTAGTAGATATATTATTTAGGGACTAATTTAAACAACTACTGGCTCAGCTACGCGGGCTGGCTCGAGCAAAGGGTCGGGGGGAATTTCGTCAGCAATGTTTAAGTCCAATGTTATAGAGGCTAAACCTATTACCTCTAACTGGGCACAAATCCAGACTTCGCCCAACTTCTACTAAAAACAAAACAATACTCTGCCCGACCCGGGAATCAATTTATTTATTTCTCAACTATTTATTTAATTTAATTTATTAAATTATAACGGTTTTAAAATGTTTTTCTTTCTTTCCTTTTCTTTCTTTCTTTCTTTCACTATGCAGGTGCCCCAAGAATAGCCAGTGCAGAACTATTGTGTTGGATGGTTTTAGTTGACGGGATACCTAGAACTATGGGATCATTATAATTATTACTCGTCGGAAACGCTACAGCTGAGAACGAGGTTCTGGGTTCGATTCGGAAAGTGTTTATTGGGTTCTTTGACCTGGAATTTCTCCATAGTAGACCGGCTCGCTCCCTATTACATGGCACTTAAACATAACTGGTGAAATGTGGGTGTACAATAGGTACGGCTCTGCCTTACCCTTCGGAGATTACAGGCGTGACGTTATGTTGTTTTATTGTGCGTTACAAAGCTTAATATCATAATTGTTGGTCTTTAGCACTCCACCTTAAGATTTCTTGAAAATTTGGAGTGTTTTCGTGGTCTGCTAACAAAATAGGACCTACATCAGATGAATTTAAATGTAGGCACAATAATAGTATCGTATAACAAATGATGTAACGAGAGCAAGGTGACATTTAGGTAAGATATTTTAAGCTTATGCTTGGGTCACCTTAAATGAACTGAGATATAGAGAGAAATATATAATGCTGGACAATCCACACAGCATCATCTAGCCCCAAGCTAATCAGAGCTTGTGCTATGGGTACTAGATACAGTTTAATACAATACGATAGATATTTTTTATTATAAATAGCAAGTACCCAGAACACCCGGAACAAATCTTTGTAGATCGTACAAACATTTGTCCCAGGGCGGGAATCGAACCCTCCTGCGTCGCAGTCGAACCTTTTATTTGCCGAGCATCGTGTTCTTTCTTAATTTAAGATCAAATCTATTTTTTGAGAAGTCTATCATCATGGCTATTGAGAGTATATTTAGTACAATTAAGTAAAACATTGCTTATTCAAGGCAAGTTTTTTTCACCATCCCAGTTTTGACAGGATGTTCTACCCATGAAAATGTACAATTTTAAGTAAAGGAACATCTCAGAAATCACGAAAAAGAAAATCTGCTTTAATACGAGTATTTAGTCGACCAAAAAGTATGAAACAGCAGATTTCTTTGTTTTAAGTGTGTAATACAGCTGTTTTCAAAAAGAATCCTTAACTAAACAGCTGCGATGTATAGAGGGCAGTACATCAAGCTACCCCAATGCGTCAAATTTATTTGATAAATTCTCAACTTTATAACAAAAGTATAAGGTTCATGTTCAATTGGTAAAATTTGACTCAATGGGGTAGCTTGATGTGCTGGCGTCTGTACACAATTTTTTGTTAAGTTTTACCAAAAAAATTAACCTAAAACAACATCATGCCAGTTATCTCCGAAGGGCTAGGCACAGGCACTCACTCACTTTTCGCCTGTTATGTTTAAAGTCCCATATAATAGAGGGCAAGCCTTTTGCCATCACACATTGCACAAATCCATATTCAGGGTTGAGAAATTCCATATAGAAAAACCTAATAACATTTTGTCGGACGTGTGAATTGAACCCAAAACCTCATGCTCAGCGGTAGCATTTGCGACCACTAGACCAATGAGGCAGTCGATGTGGCCCAATGGTTTAGGCCTCGCCTCATGTGCACGAGGTTGTGAGTTCAAACCTGGGCAAGTACCAATGTGACTTTTTCAATTCATTAGTACTTTCCAAGTTTATCTTAGATATCACTGACATCGGTGAAGGAAAACAGCGTGAGGAAACCTGGACTTATAATTAATATAAGTCTGAAATCGCTAACCCGTCTTGCTCGTATGCTCTATATGTATGTATAAATGCTCGTACCTTCTCTGAATGAAAAGAGCCATTTACCTTGCAGTGGGACAGTAACAGGCTGGTATTATTAATATGGACTTATATAGTCGTTTACAATTATGGTATTTATTTGAAGAGCTAGTTTACTCCATCATGCCTGAATGCATCTCCGAGAAGCACTCTAGACATAAAACCTTCTTTCAAATAATGCTTTAACACGCTTACACGCCTCATTAATACAAATCAAAAAGAAAAAAAAAAGCCATTAACCGTTCACCGAGTACGTTTGAACATCGAAGACTGAATTCATATCGTTTAAGAGCTCATGTTTGTTCGAAGATATCGTTCGCTGAATGGATATCGTGTCGACATCTGCGGGCGACAAATTACCTATTCTATCTGTCATCTCGCTACGGAACGCGTAACTGCTGGATTTTTTAGGGATCCATGGGAATTTGTTGTTGTTTTTTTTTATTTTTGTTTTGTAATTTGTGGTCTGTAGATCTGAACTAATTGAAGGCTGGCGAAGTTCTCTTTGAGTCTTATACACAGGCAGTAGGAGAGGATTTAGAATTATCATTAAAATTAAATGAATGGGGGAAAAGATATTTGTTACTGTAAGCAGATCTTTCGTCTAGCCGTCTGATCCCTGTGAAGAAATGCCATAACTAAATAAAAATGTTTATGTTCCAAAAAATAAACATTTTGTATTTTGTATTGTATTTGTAACTAACTCAGTGGTCATACTAGTCATCTCTATTTTAAAGTTTGAACATAATAGTAAGATACTTATGTGAGCCCCGTGGTGAAAGAGTCAACATGAGACGATTCGAAACTACCACGGAAATACGAGTACTTCACTTTTATTGGGATATCATCATCATCCTCCTGCCCTTATCCCAATTTTATTTGGGGTCGGCGCAGCATGTTTTCTTCTTCCATACATCTCTATTTGCCGTCATCTCATGGGTCACCTCTTTTCTTGCCATATCCTCTTTCACACAATCCATCCATCTTTTCTTTGGTCTTCCTCTACTCATGTAACCCTGCACATTCATACTCAAAACTTTCCTCACAACATGGTCCTCATTCCTTCGCATCACATGCCCATACCATGACAACCGATTTCCACACAACTTCTCGGTCACAGGCGCAACTTTAAGACTTCCTCTTACATACTCATTTCTTATTCTATCCATTCGCGTAACACCACACATCCCCCTCAGCATTCTCATCTCAGCTGCATGTAACTGCCTTTCATTCATGCCTTTTGCGGCCCAACATTCTGATCCATACAAGACAGCAGGTCTGACCATTGTTTTGTAAATCTTCCCCTTAAGTTTAAGGGGAATATGGGGGTCACAGGTTGTTCCCGTTACCTGCCGCCATTTCATCCACCCTATGTTAATTCGGTGCTTGACAGCCCGATCTATTTCTCCGTCACTTTGCACGAGTGAACCGAGATACCGAAAGTCGGAACAGACCGGGAGAAGCACGCTGTTAAGCGACATTGCTTCAGGACTGGAGAGACCGCCGAAATCGCAGAACATATATTCAGTTTTGGTTCTGCTGATTTTCAAGCCCACACTCTCCAGCCTCTGTTGCCATTTCTCCAGTCTGCTCTGGATCTCAGGTCCATCTTCACCGACATGAACAATGTTTTATTGGGATAATAGTAAGCAATGTGCACATCCAGAGTATGAGCTACCTTCGTAAAAACAACATCGAAATCCGTTCAGCCGTTTCAGCGTGAAAGAGTAACACATGATCTGACCATGATAATGTCCGGACTTTAAAAGAGACTGTGACCTCTGAGTTTGTTTCGGTACAGCGATGTTTCTTCTCAACAGACAGGTAAACACCGACTTAGTTTAAAAAATATTTTACTTCATGACGTGTAGAAAGTGTTTATAAAAACAAATTTACAGTTACATAATTTATCATAGATAACAAACATACCTACATACACACACATACTAACAAACTTCACATTTCTAATATCACGGAAGAGCTCTTGGGTAAGATTCTCAGGCCAAAATTCCAATAACATATTGCTTAATATGTTATTGGGATTTTGCATTAGAAAAATTTCTCAGTAGCTATCCGGAGTCTGGATATGTGCCCGGTCGATAGCAATAAGCTCACCCCCTATTACATGGGACTTAAAAACAAAACTAGTGAGTTGTGGGTGCACTGTAAATACGAGTACAACTCTGCCCGACCCTTCGGGGAATACAAGCCTTTCGCAATCTTTAGTTCGCGTTGAACTCAAGATTACGAAAGGCCTGTATTTCCAAATTCAAATTTGGGATCGAGCTTGGCGCGCTAAACGCTACTCTTGAGTTTATTTTGTTTTTCGGTACCTAGATGACCGAGCTTTGCTCGGATAAAACGACGTTTTATAACAATGTAACCTAGCTAGATCGATTTATCGCCCCCGAAACCCCCTGCATACTAAATTTCATGAAAGCCGTTACCGAGATTCAGATTATATATACATACATACATATAGCGCAGCCAAAATGAACATACTTAATAATATATATATATATATTTTTTTTTTTTTTTTTTTTATAAAAAACATTGCCCCACACTAGGAATTTCTCCTGTATCGTGGGTGCGTTTACAAACATTTAAACTCACAAACACAAACAGCCAGACCCGAAACAACTACCTGTAGGTCATACAAATATTTGTTCCGTGTGGGGATCGAACCCACAACACGCGGCGCAGCAGCCGATGGCTCAACCACCGCGCCAACCGTGTCGTCATATGTTTACTTATATATGTATATTTTTTAATGTATTTCTTGTTACTTGTTTTTGTTTTATGTTTCCTATGTTTAGAGTTATGTCGTTGTGTGCCTAAGCCTGTGATGAATAAATGTTTTTTTTCTTTCTTTTCTTTCTTTCTACATATATAAAAAAATTGCTCGTTTAAAGATATGACTGCAACATTAACATTGGAATCGTTTGTTTAGATTGGAATTAAATTTAGTTCAAACAGTAAGGCTCGAAGACTATATCAAATACGGTCAAACTCGAGGCCAGTGAATAGCCAATGACTGAACTCTGTTACGTTTTGTTATAATATCAGTGTACGGAACCCACCCCACAATCCGTACCACCGGTCTTCTTTCCACACCTTATGTTTTCGCGAAATATTTTCGAGGTTCGGTGATTGATGCTCGGTTGACGCGTCGACGACTAATGCCTGCTAGAAGATTGATATGTCCCCACGGTATTAGCTACGTGTTTCATTCCTCTATATTATTTAAAAACGATGATGAATAGGTATTTGATTGCTTTTAAATATATTTTTTTCCCTTGGTTTAATGGTAGATGTCTTGTTTGAAAGAATGTTGTATCTAAATGCTTGGTTGGTTTTGGGAATGTATTTTGTATTAACCTTTCTACTAGGACTATAATATGACGTGTTAAAGTTGTTACTGTTTCAGTGTGTGTAAGAGAGAGAGAGTTCGAGCTATACAAAAAGATTAGCTTTGTTCTTTTTGCACAGTGCCTGGACTGTGATAGAAGTGTAAAACGTTTAAAATCCAATGTCGATCGATCGGAATTAAAATTAAGAGTAAGCGCGTGGCTAAATGAGAACAGCCAAACGGATCGATCGAAGGTTACGCTACGCTTGTCGAGGTGAGTCTGTGGATGGTTGCCCGTTCGTAACATATCAAGACTCCGTGCCTCGGAGAGTACGTCAAGCCGTTGGTCCCGGCTGTCATTTGTAGATCTTTGACAGTCGATACGACTAGTTAGAAGCCCGAAAGTCTGACAATCAGTCTAGCCAAGGGGTATCGTGTTGCCCAGTTAATGAGTTGTGGCGGTCAGATAGATAATCTCTCCATGTAAAATACTGATATTCAGCTGCGTCCAGTTAGACTGGAAGCCGACCCCAACATAGTTGGGAAAAGGCTAGGTAGATGATGAGTAAGCTCGCAGTTAATACTGACTGACTAACTGAGTCGTTAGAAGTGAATGAAAATCAAGTCAGTCTTACATTTTATTCACACGTTGAACAGCCCCTCGTTATGTTTTATCAGTAAACAGACCCCGACATGAAATTGCTAACAAGCTGGTTGAGCGATTAAAGGGCTTGTTGACATTAAAATATGAATAACGTTTAAAATTGTCGCTTGTACAAGTTACTAAATGGCCGCTGACTTTGGTGGATAGAAAATGAGTGGTGTTAATTATTTAAACTGCTTTTTTTGTTTTGTGCAAGTTTTTAATCAGGCTCACTTAAAAAGTTAATGTTTAAAACAGTTAGCTGACGTTTGGACGCTATTTCTAAAAAACTCATCATCCTCCTTCCCTTATCTCAATTTATTTGGGATCAGCGCAGCATGTTTTCTTCTTCCGTACTCTCTACTTGCCGTTATCTCTATAGTCACCTCCTTGCTAGCCATATCATCTTTCACGCGATCCATCCATCTTTTCTTTGGTCTCCCTCTACTCTTGTAACCCTGTACATCCATACACAAAACTTTCCTCACAACATCCTCACAACTCTTAAAAACGATTAGAAAATTAATAAAAGCGATATCCATACTACTCATTTAAATGCGAAAGTAACTCACTTCGTTTGTTACCTTTTCACAACTAAACGAATTATCGGATAGTAATGAAATTTCGTATGGAGATATTTGAGACCATGGGAAGGACAGAGGATAATTTTAAATCCGCGACATTGTCTGTATCCGCGATAATCGACATTCACGCCGATGAAGTCACATGCAAAAGCTAAGTAACTATATAAAGAAAACAAAAACTGTTAGAAAGTATACTAAAAACATGCTTCGTGTAAATTAGTTTACACAACCAATTCAGTGGAAAAACACACAGGTCATTTAAACCCACATTAATCCATGTTTCCTCCACGGCATGAGAGCGAATGAACTCCGCACGACTCTTCAATTATTTACTATAAAATTAGGAGTAATTGGAGTCCAGCAAAGCAATCTAGATAAAAGCCTTGGATGAATATAGCCCATGAACGCTTGAAGACGACCCCGTACCGCGTTTACTGCCTACCCTGAAATATGATAGGTGCCGCGATGTAATCTTTTTGAGTATGTCCAAGATTTATTTTACGATCATATTCCGTTTACGTCGGGTTTATATTGGTGTTTCTGTTTTTAAATGGTTTACTTTTTATTTCTGTTTAGTGGGGGCTGGGAGGAGCTTTATTGGCAGGGAACTTTTTTGGGGGTCCGTGAAATGGGTGGGTATGTTAGTGCAAGTCTAAATTTTATTTTATTTTTATTTTTTGTCCTTTTTGTGCATTTTTTTTTCTGTGTTCTTTTCTTAAGAAATTGCAGCTACCACTGTTGTATGAAAATTGGTTGTCATGGAATGGGCATGTGATGCGAAGGAATGAGGATCATGCTGTGAGGAAAGTTTTGAGTATGAATGTGGGTTGATGGTTACAAGAGTAGAGGAAGACTGGTGGATTGTCTGAAAGATGATATGGCTAGGAAAGAGGTGAATTTTGTGACGACAATTAGAGATTTATGGAATAAGAAAACACGCTGCGCTGTCCCCAAATAAATTGGGATAGAATGACTAAAGTCACTCGAATTTAGCTCTTATAAAACAACTTTTGGATTGTTATATGTAGCAAAAATAAGGCTCAAATAGGTGCTTGAAGAAAATTGGCATACATAATATTAAACACAAATATATAATAATAATAAATAAATAAATATCCCAAAAACACAGGTAATTTTACTTTCAGTTCACAATTTTTAATTTGTGGTAGAGAACAATTACATTAAACATTTGGATGCTTCAGAAATCTGTAGAATAGGTTAAACTCTGTCTCTTAAACTAGGGTATTCTGTATGTTAAGAGATATTATATATATGGTGCCATTCATCATCAGAATCTGATATATTTGGAACAAAAGCGTTTCGTCGAATGTGTGGTGAGCTCGCCGTTGACGTTTCTGGAATAATCCCCCGTTCAACATGGCCGCGCTGACCATCGCCTCAACGCTCCGCCAGACTGACAGCAGTCAAATCTCGATCCGACCTCTTTATCTATGCGCCGTCATATATAATAATGATAACAACACCAGCCTATAACTGTTCCACTGCAGGGCAAAGGTCTACAGAGATGTCATGTCGAGCATTAATCACGACGCTTGCTCAAGGCGGTGGGGGGATTGTACACTTATATTAGTAGTACCTATTAGCTTTTGCTTGTGACTTCGTCCGCGTGGATCTCGAACCCGCATGAATTTTTCAAAATTCTGCTTCTCATGTTTCATTATTCAAGTGGCACCGGCAACGTTTATTAAATTAGACCAAGTGATCAAAGCGCTACTGCTGAGTATGAGGTGCTGACGATTTTTGGGTACAACAAAGTGTTATTGGATTTTTCGCTCTGGGATTTTGTAGTCGCAGCCAGGAGTCTGGATTTTTTTCGGTTGATGGTTATAGACCGACACACGATAACATCATCATCATCTGCCTAGCCTTTTCCCAACTATGTTGGGGTCGGCTTCAAGTTTAAGCGGATACAGCTGAATATCAGTGTTTTACATGGAGCGACTGCCTATCTGACCTCCACAACCCAGTTACTGGGCAATACGGTACCCCTTGGTAAGACTGGTTGTCAGACTTTCGGGTTACTGACTACCCGTAACGAATGTCAAAGATCTACAAATGACAACCGGGACCAACGGCTTAACGTGCTTTCCGAGGCACGGAGGAGTCTCGATATGTTACGAATGGTCACCCATCCACAGACAGACCTCGGCAAGCGTAGCTTAACCCTCGATCTACCCGTGCGGCTGTTTTTATTTAGCCACGAGCTCTTCATACATCCGGCACACGATAACATGAGACTCAAACAGAACTGTCAAAATGTGGGTGAACTCTAGGTACTCTCACATCTGAAGCTTATGTTGTCTGAAGTTTAAAGTAATTTTAAATACAAAAATACCCAATTAAAACGGTGTAAAGTCACGTCAAAATAATTATTTAATTAATTACGATACACGATTGGTATGCGCAATGCTTTCAGTCTCATTATGTAGATGACATTCGTTATAATTTATTTAAAACTTAAATTAAAATGTATTTTTGCAAACGGGATAATTGGGTTATCGTGATGTGCTCTGCGAAGCGCGGAGTTGCATCATGTGTAAAGAATGGTCACCATTAAACGAAGCTGCGAAATGACCGCGAGGCGGGGATTAACGGTATAAACCATTACATTGCTGGCTCTCATCATCTCCCTAGGCTTTTCTCAACTACGTTGGGGCCGGCTTACATTCTAACCGGACACAACTGAATACCAGTATTTTACATCGCGGATGTGTCGGTCAGATAGGAGCGGCGACATATCTGACCGACACAACCCAGTACTGGACTGGGTAGCTCGATACTCTTTGATAAGACTAGTTGCTAGATTTTCGGGCTTCTGACTGTCAAAGGTCGACAAGTGACAACCGGAACCAACAATTTTACGTGCTTTCCGAAGATAAAATGGATGATAAGAATAAGGTTTAGAGGTGTGTAGTATGGGTGTAATAGAAACCATTTTAGTGGAGGGGGGACCCCGGTTTACGCCGATGCTTAATACTAAAACAGCTCTTACAAGTTGCCTAGCAACAGACTTGTAACGATGTTGACAAACACCGAACTAGACTTAAAAAAACACTGACAGATGTCCATTTAGATTGCTTGCGACTTGCTTAAAGAGAAGCGAATGGTGATTGCTTAAAAAACTGAGGGGCAATTACCATATTTTAAAGACCGTTCGCATTCTAATATTAGTCTCAATCTGTCAAAAATTATGTTAAATTTCTCTACATTTTTGACATTGATTGTCGCTGAGATGAGATTAGTCGCAATCTCATCTCAGCGACAATCAATGTCTTCGAGCGACATCAAGATTTTGAACTTTTTTAAATACGGTAATTACCGATCCACTTACATCTGGCACTACCTAACCAACTATACGTTGCTTTGCTTGACGTTACTAAAAACGGCCATTAACGTACGACCACAGATAACTAATAGGTCACTTCAAAACGTGCTGGAAATTTTAAAATGCTTTTCAGCTGTCCACACTATATTAGGTATAATAGCCAACGCCGATATATTAAGCTTGCAACATGAGTCTCTCTAGAGTGATACTGAATGACACTCAAGCTAATGGTATACCATTCATGGCGTATTATACCTGGAGGTGGCAAATTAAATACGATTGCCTGATCCTCCATTGATTTTCAGTGCCGGCTTTTGCTGTTATTGTTGACATCTATTGGTGCATATCATTATCCTGTTATTGTATAATGGAGCTTTCTATTTCAAAATCTGAATGTTTAAATTTATCAGTGTTGCTATTTTATCCTCAGTATCATTTACAGAACTTGACAGTTCTTTCAGGTAGTTAGAACTTCATTTTTGACTATTGGTAATAGTCAGAACGAAGTATTTAACAATTGTTATGGGTAGTCAGAACTTCATTTTTGACAGTTGTTACACTCGTAACAACTGTCAAAAATGTAGTTCTTATTAAATTTAATCCTGACTACTCAGTCAGGATTAAATGTTAGACAGTTGTTACGGGTAATAAGAACAAAATATTTAACTATTGTTATGGGTGGCCAGAACTTCAGCTTTGACAGTTTTTACGGGTAGTCAGAACTTCATTTTTGGCAGTTTTTACAAGTAGTCAGAACTTCAAAAACCTGAATGTATGTGAAGTACGTATGAGTCAATGAGTCTTAACAATAAATATTTATTGTGTTATCCAATTACTGGGTTTTGGATGCAGATAGGCTGTCACGCGCTGTAAAATACCGGTATTCAGTTGCACTCAATTTAGAAGGAATCCGACCACCACATAGTTGGTAAAAATCGTGTCAGATGATGGCAAATGGTGCTCCGCTGTTCTTTTCTGATTAATTTCGGGTTTCAGGAGTTGCAGTGGTTTGGGAATAGTGTGGCGGGCTTGTCCCAATTTAAAAAAGGGCTAGTCCCAATAAAATTGATTTGAATTCTATTGATTATCACCGACTCTGTAAGAAGTTCCATTTGCTGCCACTTGAGGATAGACGTATGATTGCTGACCATCACTTTCTATTAAAAATATTTAATAACAATGTTGACAGTCCCGAGCCCTTATCAAAATTTTATTTTAATGTGCCAAATAAATCATTCCGTTTTAATTCCACCCTTACGTGTACCTCATACCTCAACCAATTATAGGCAGAATAGTTATATTGTGCGTGCAAGCAATCAGTTGAATGAAATATGTAAGCAGTATGACTTGGATCCCTTTACGACTAGTGTGACGTCGGCTAGGAGGTTGTTAAGCCTCAATTTTTCAAATAGTCATCTAACCGTAGGCCCGGTTGAATAAAAAAATTGTAACCAAATAGTTTTAAGAGTAGTTTTTTACATTTTATTTTACTTAGTGTGCTCACTTTACAATATCCAGTCTATTTCTACACGTGAGGACTTGTAATTGGCTCTCTGTCGACTATGTGTACCTTTCTATTTTGTTTTTTAGCTGTAAGTCTTCCATGTTTTATTTTATAAATAAATATAAATAAAATTTTGTGTCTATCAGCAAAACATTTCACGGAAAAAAATCAAGTTTAACGATGACCTGTTTAACATTTTGTTTTGTCCCTTAAAAGCAGCACAAGAAGGAAAAAATATAATTGTAAAGCGTTCTTTTTTAACCCCTTAAATAAATGAGCCCTAGTACAGACGCCAGCACATTTAGCTACCCCAAAATGACAATTTTTCCCAATCGAACATGAACCTAATTACTTTGTAATAAAGTTGAAAAACTATCAAAGATATTTAACATATTGGGGTAGCTTGATGTACTGACCTCTAAACAAAGCATTTATATAAATCCGACATTTAATTGTGTCCCGCTAAGCTCACGTTGTTTATAAAATGCAGCGTCATTCGTTCGTCAAGCCTTTCAATTTGTTTACCCTACCATTTTCTTCTCGCATTTTCCATTAACTGTTGCTAAATATTCTGTTTCCTATTGAATATAACGCATAGATACTAAGAAGTGAATGGTGATTGCTCAGGAAACTCAGGGGCTACACCATATTTTAAAGACCGTATGCATTTTAATCTTAGTCTCATCATCATCATCCTCTTGCCCTTATCCCAATTTATTTGGGGTCGGCGCAGCATGTTTTCTTCTTCCATACATCTCTATTTGCCGTCATCTCAATCTCATCTTAGTCTCAATCAGTCAAAAATATGTCTAATTTATGGACATATTTTGACATTGTTTATCGCTGAGAAAATATTGCGACTAGATTATGAACATTTTTAAATACGGTAACTGGCCCTCTGCTTACATCTGGCACTACCTAACTAAACGTAGCTTTGAATGACGTTTCTAAAAACGGTCATAAACGTGCGACCACAGATAACTAATCAAAGTCACTTCAAAACGTGAAAAATATAAAAAGAATGAAAAAAATAATTTTAAAGCGTTCTTTTTTAACCCCTTAAATGAATGAGCCCCAGTACAAAGCATTTATATAAATCCGACATTTAATTGTGTCCCGCTAAACTCACGTTGGTTATAAAATGCAGCTTCATTCGTTCGTCAAGCCTTTCAATTTGTTTACTCTAACGTCAGTTTTCGCATTTTGCATTAACTGTTGCTAAATATTCTGTTTCCTATTGGATATAACGCATAGATCAGATTTTTTGTGCGCAATAAAATACTGAATTGACTGAAGAATGGCAATTGATGTTGTATTGTGTTAGATTTTTTGGGAACTTTTTTTTTTCACGAACAATAGATTTAGATTGGGCCGATTATGTTTTTCAGCTGGCTGTGAAAGGGTTGTTTTTGAAATAAACAAGGGAAGGGAAAATAAATTCTTTTCATTTTTAGGTTGACAGATTTTGAGGGAATAGGGGTAAGGTAGTTTAGTTTTATTTTAAAGTGTTCAGTTCTTCCGTGGTGAGTAAATAAATTTACGGTGGGTAGATTATTAAATTTTGATTTATATGCTGGGTGCACGTAAATAAAAGTTTATGAAAAAACCATCGGTAAGATTATGAATAACATTGTTTTATTGCAATACATTTCTATTTCCATTGACGAAAAATTACGTTTTATCAAATCTTTTTTTTCATTTTGTTTTAGAAAGCATTGGCCCACTCTAAGAATTGTACAAAACATTTATACTCAGATATTTGTTCCGTGCGAGAATCAAACCCAAAACACTAAACATGTATTAAAACATTAGATTTTCTAAAAAAATACACCTATTTTCGAAATTTTATGATAATTCTTAACTTAACGAAAAAATATGACATTTAGTCAGACTCTAATTATTTACTAAACATTTATTAGAAATCACACACACGAAATCTGTTTTGTGGTTTATTCCAGTTATTTACTCTCTGGCTATTCGAATTGAATGAAAAACTATGGCGTTAAACTTCACTTATTTATTAAACACACACAAATCACAAAATCTATTAGCTGTTTTCTCTCAATTTTCTTCCCAATGACAAAAGACAAAACAAACGCGCCATTTTTCTTTCTTTATCCCCATCTGACCTCCTTAATTCCGTGATTTAAAACAGCTTTAAGGAAACACGCTTTAAATTTTAATTTAATTACTTTGTTTGAACTCAGCACACGATTCCTTGTTTTCGTAACAATGAACAGTTTAACATCACTAATTGGTAAACGGACGGACGTTTTCTATAGACCGGATTTAGTAGAGATATTTTTAGGTTAAAAATTGTTTTTAAACGTGCATTTTATACGTACATATATAAACTCATACCACCTGGTCCGAGGGCGTCCTACACTACGTTTGCCGAGTCGCGGTCTCCACTAAAGAACACGTTTACCCCAGTTAGTTTAGTTTTTTTATGACGATCTGCGAAAGACTGCAGGCAAATGCTGGATGCGGCAAGCTAAAGACAGGGCGCTATGGCGCTCATTAGGAGACAGCTATGTCCAGCAGTGGACTAGTATAGTCTGATGATGATGATGATATAAACTCACGCTTTTTCGAGCAGAAACTACAGAATGCCATCTGCTATGATCCTTACATACTTTCGTTTCGCCCACGTTCATACATCTGGTCATACACGCAAGCTAGTTGCGCCTACTACGCACCCGACCAGTAGTGTCAGTATAGACGCAGCTCTGCCCAACCCATTCAGGGAATATGGGTGTGATATAATTTAATAAATCTTCCTTTTAAATTATCTTTCGCTTTATAGAAGACAGAAACAGTCAGTAACGATATGGTTGGCGCAGTGGCGGAGCGATTGGCTGCCACGCTATATATCGCGGGTTCTATTTCCACACGGTACAAATATGTGTATGGCCTACAGGTACTTAATCCGGGTCTGTCTGTTTGTGTATGTTAATTTAAATGTTTGTAAACGCACCCACGATACAGGAGAAATTTCTAGGGTGGGTCAATGCTTTTTTTGTTTAAATGAGTGTCCTTTAGACCACACAATTGAAGTGAAACTTCTTTAGCTCCATCTATTGTTTTATTTTTATATAGTATATATATATGTTATATATGTATATGTTTATATGTGTACATATGTATAATATATACATGTATGTACGTATATTAGTTTGGTAAATTTAGTAATTAATGTTAGAGCCTTGAAGTCGTTCCGCTTCCGTTTGCCTCGCCCGATCACACTTTTCGTAACGCATTCACCAGCATTCACCAGCTTACTCCCCAAGTTGTAAAGAAGTTTCACTTCAAAAGAAAAACAATTCCTCCGTCAAAAATCCTGACTAAGTTAGGAAAAATAAATTGGCACCGAACCGAATTTCCCCCATCTGCCACATTTAACAGTAGGTACCACACTGAGAACAGGCCCAATATTATTCGAGTTACCACTTCTCGATTTCTCATTTTTTAACCATATTCACTTAGCGATTGGCCGCCCCGACTCGACATCGGTTTGGCTCCGACTCAAATCGTTATCAGCCTCCTGAGACGTGATATTGAACTGTTGAACTGGTTATAAGCGGTAATAACCGGATTTTGGCAGTTGTTATGCATATCTATAGTATATGTTGGATAATTTTATCTTCTAGGGAAAATCATTTTAGTTATTATCAAGAATAAATGGTTGGAATGTCCTACCCTCGGTGTGTACAATTTGAGATTGACGGAATATTGATATCGTATCGCAACTCTTCATTACTATTTTTGCCAAAAGACGTCCATTGCTGGACATAAGCGTACCCCAAAGATTTCCACAACGACCGGTCCTAGGATGGCATAAGCCTACTTTCTTTCAGAATAGAGGCATCAATATAATCGGGTCTGTAAATAGTCGGGCGACATAATGCAGTTTTAAATATATTTAACATGTTAAAAGAAATACTTTTTGGTTTCAATGTCTTTTTTTCCTTTTCAATTTCAAAATTTTATCTGGTCGATGTTAGCCTAGTCTACTAATTTGAAAAGAAATACTGAAGCAAACTCAGAGGTCACAGTTTCTTTTAAAGTCTAGACATCATCTTGGTCAGATCGATCATAATTATCGACCTTAATGTCTGAGACGATCTTTTGAGGAAAGAACCACATAGAGTTGAGTGAGTTTTCAGTTAGTGCACACATTTGTCGGTAATCGTGTAGCGCAACTCAGAGCTCAATGTCTCAACAGCTCAACGAACTATATTAAAATGCTTGAGAATCGTTAAAGAATTTGAACTCTACTCTTGCAACCCATAATAGGGAGACCAAAGAAAAGATGGATGAATTGTGTGAAAGATGATATGGCCAGAAAGGTGACTTTTGAGATGACGGCAAATAGAGATGTATGGAAGAAGAAGACATGCTGTCCTGACATATAAAGTTAGATAAGGGCAGGATGATGATGATGTACTGAATGATATCTTAAGCCAAAAAGTGTTTTTGGCTAAGAACAAAACGTGGGAACGTTGGAAAAATAAGTAGTACAAGCAGTAAAAACAAAGGAAGCTCGTGGCTACATAAAAAAAGCCGTTCGGTTTGATCGAAGGCTAAGCTACGCTTGTGGAGGTCAGTCTATGGATGGGTGACCGATAGTAACATATCGAGACTGCTCCGTGCCTTGGAAAGCACGTCAAGCCATTGGTCCTGGCTGTCATTTGTAGATCTCTGAAAGTCGTTACGGGTAGTCAGAAGCCCGAAAGTCTGACAACCAGTCTTACCAAGGGGTATCGTGTTGCCCAGTTACAGGGATGTGGAGGTCAGATAGGCAGTCACTCCATGTAAAATACTGGTATTCAGCTGCATCCAGTTAGATAGGAACCGACCCCAACATAGTTGTGTAAAAGGCTAGGCAGATGATGAAGCAATAAAAACAAAAACAATTGAATTTACATTTTGATTGTAATGAGGAAATCCAATTGTTTCTGTGGCCCGTTTGTTGTGTCCTTCGAAATATTCAGCAGGAAATGAAACAGAGCCGTATTGAAATGACATGACAATGAATAGTGACTGAACATTGTTTTTCAATGGTCACAAATATCACATGATATTGTGTTTGGTTTATTTAAATACGTGATCATTATGATACGTACCGTAAGAGGAGCTCGTGGCTAAATCAAAACAAACGCACGGGTTGATTGTTAAGTGTATTCTTTTGAATATCTCTCCTTGAAAATGTAGGTGAAGTGAATTCGAAGCGAACTGTTATCCCATACCTCACACTCACATCTACTAAGTATTCGTAGATTTGCAGAATATACATTATTATATATATCGTGGATAATGATATCATTGTTAATAAAAGTTGTAGTGTGTATAAAAGTTGTAATAATAAATGTACTAGTGGGGCAAACGCCGTGAGCCCGTGACGTTATTTTGTAATCAATGTTTTGTAAAAAAAAAGTCTCTTAAAAATAAAAAAATAAATTTTGGGTTGGACCACCCTTAACATTTAGGGGGATGAAAAATAGATATTGTCCAATTCGCAGACCTAACCGATATGCACACAAAATATCACGAAAATCGTTTCGGAGGAGTTTAATAACAAACACCGTGTCACGAGAATTTTATAAATAAGATATTATTCAAAGTACATTTTCCAAATATCCCGCAATCCTTATCGAGTATTCAAGGTACAACGTCCTGTCGTTTGATGCCCAGTCAACTGCCTTCTCCAGAGAATTAAACGCTGAGTAATGATCCCGCTGGTGTAGTGAGCACTTACCTTAATGGTGTCTGAGATGGTAAACTAGTTTGTTATCTGGATTTGACTTGTGATGAGGGATTTTGATGAGAATTAGAAGTGTCAAGGGAAGGGTTCCTTGACGGTTGATCTAGAAACTACCTTCAGTAATTGTTACTTGTACATTTTTTAGGGTACAACACCAAAATGGTGATAAGGAAACTGCACCGTAGCGGTTTTACGGTGCGATTTCGTCTGTCTGTCTGTCTGTCTGACAAAGTTGCTTAATTTAGAAACTGTCTGAAATAATAAGAAACCAGTTGTTTATTAACAATAGGTCATTATTATAACTTATTTTGAGATCAAAATTTCTTCGCCTTCCATCTTTCTATGGCCTTTCATATTCAGTCAGTTCATTCACTCATTCATTGAGTATATTTAAACAAGGCACTATATTCGATTTCGTTATGACCTAGTAGTGGAAAAACCTGCTTGCTATGCACGAGCTTGCAGGTTGAAATCCGGGAAAGTACGAGTACCAACGTGAATCTTATTAAAGTCACATTCTGCTATTATTATTCACAGTACAGTAAATAGCTCTTTCTCAATCGATTTCAAAATATTCTTGTTGTCGCGAATTTAACCCTTACCTACTCTCACACAAATACCCCATACATATCACGTCGCAGTACGTACAGCTAAGTAGGAGCGAGTGATTCTCCCCGGGGTGTTCGACTTCTTGCGGTTTGGCGAGCGGTCAACTCGTTACCGGGCTCCTGAGACCGGAATGTTAAAATGGCGCCCCTGAACGCAGTGTGCGCTCACCTTAACACGTAATCTAGTAACCAATGATTACCAATGATTGATCGGGTTGTGATTTAAGTGGCAAGTTATATATATATACTAGCTGTCCCAGTGAACTTCGTACCGCCTCAAAAATTAAGTTACACTGCCATCTGTTAGAAATGTATGGAACCTATTATAGGAAACATTTCATTTACGATAAAAATTATTGAGTTCAATAATCAATATAAAGTTCTATCTTTTAAGTTTGACCAAAACACACACTGTGTGCAAAATTTTATTAAAATCGGTTTAGTAGTTTAGGAGTCCATAGCGGACAAACAACGTGACACGTAATTTATATATATTAAGATATTTTTTTAAACTTTACCCCACACTAGGAATTTCTTCTGTATCGTGGGTGCGTATACAAACAGTTAAACTCACTAACACAAACAACCAGACCCGAAACAACTAAATGTAGGCCATACAAATATTTGTTTCGTGCGGGAATCGAACTCGCGACACGCAGCGCAGCAGCCAATCGCTCAGATACTGTGCCAACCGTGCCGTCAATAGAATTGTGACCTTTTTAGGGGTACAGTATACCAAACGGTAGTTGTTCTGGGTCTGGCTGTTTGTGCATGTGAGTTTAAATGTTTTTTAACGCACCCACGATACAAAAGAAATTTCTAGTGTCGGGTAACGTTTTCTAAAAGAAAGAAAGAAAAGTTGGTGGTAACACTTCGACCTAGACCTGTCTTAGGGTGAGAGCTTCGATACAATAAAAGGCCAGTTTACACTAGTCTTGTAACCACTGACTTGCGGCCTACTTTACGGAGGAAAAAAGCCACTTTTATTTATTTATTTATTCATTCACATAAGACAAAGTGATTACCAAATACTTTTGAATAGCTAAAAAGCTAGCAACAGGTAATAGATTTAGATTAAACTGTCTGAAATAATAAGAAACCAGTTGTTTATTAACAATAGGTCATTATTATAACTTATTTTGAGATCAAAATTTCTTCGCCTTCCATCTTTCTATGGCCTTTCATATTCAGTCAGTTCATTCACTCATTCATTGAGTATATTTAAACAAGGCACTATATTCGATTTCGTTATGACCTAGTAGTGGAAAAACCTGCTTGCTATGCACGAGCTTGCAGGTTGAAATCCGGGAAAGTACGAGTACCAACGTGAATCTTATTAAAGTCACATTCTGCTATTATTATTCACAGTACAGTAAATAGCTCTTTCTCAATCGATTTCAAAATATTCTTGTTGTCGCGAATTTAACCCTCAAACCAATCAAAGCTTCTATCCCACAAGGAAGCGTAATTGGTTGTTTTCTCTTCCTTGTGTATATCAATGACCTTCCAAACCATATAAATGAATCTTGTGTCTTATTTGCGGATGATGTATCTATAATTGCCTCATGCGAATCAAATATTAATGTAAATAATAAATTGCACTCAATACTTAACGCTACATCAAATTGGATGACACAACACAACCTAGAAATAAATTTTAATAAGACCAAAATAATGACGTTTTACCCCCGCCAAAAATTACCGATAGATATAAATTTTACCTATAATGACTCTAAACTAGAAGTAGTTAGTAAGTTTACATTGTTAGGCCTAGACATAGACTCTCATATAAATTGGAAGTCGCACATTCAGAAATTAAAAGCCAAGTTGTCAAAATTTTCATACGCCCTCCGCGAGATTAAAAAAACTACGGACCTAAAAACTGCGATAGCCACATATTACGTTTACGCCTACGCATGGCTTAACTATGGTGTAATCTTATGGGGTAATAGTACAGATGCGCCCACATTATTTACCCTACAGAAAAAACTTTTGAGAATTTTAGTCAACATAAAGGAAACTGATAGTTGTAAACCCCATTTCGAAGAACTGAAGATTTTAACCCTACCCTGCCTTTATATTCTGGAAACTTGTAAATTTGTACGCAGTTACC
This sequence comes from Phlogophora meticulosa, assembly GCA_905147745.2. Lineage (NCBI taxonomy): Eukaryota > Metazoa > Arthropoda > Insecta > Lepidoptera > Noctuidae > Phlogophora > Phlogophora meticulosa. Next base: position 13,740,910 of record LR990531.1, on the reverse strand, counting down.
CCGAATTCTACACAAAAAGATCAGACACACAAACAAACATTTTACTCAGACACAAAAACAGACTAAACATACCAACATCACGACTAAAAATGCATTCCTCAAGTCCTTATGTTATGTCAATAAAATTATATAATAAGCTACCGGAACAAATTAGAGATATAAGTAAATATAATATTTTTATTAATAAATTAAAATTATTTCTATTGAGCAAAAATTACTATAATATAAATGAATACTTAAATGACAAACTATGATAACAATAAAATACCTAAATATTAATAATTACTAATGATAACTAATGGATTATTTTATTTATTTTATTGTTTTGATATGATTATTTTTATTTTTTGTCTAATAATGACTAATTGATTTTATTTGATTTTTTATTTTTATTTGCAATATACATTAATAATTTACCTTAATTACTGACCAGAATTTAACTATAGATAGTTGTTAAAGAGAAATTTAAATGAATATATATAAATTAAAATAGGAAATTGATCTCAGTAACATTAAGTGTTAGCATAGCATATAGATCATTTCATTTCAAATCACAATTAATTGTAATGTTAATGTTATGTTCAATTTGTTAAAATTTAAGATGTTACGATATTGCTGTGCCCTAACAGGGTCCATAACTGTACTTTAGCTTTAAGCCTTATGTAACACCTATTATACACATTATGGTATGCAAATAAATAAATATGAAATAAATATGAAATAAATATGAATGTTCTAATACATAGTATAATTCATATTTGTACGCCGTAAAGGTAAAACATGACTGTGATCTCTTCTGCAATGTACTTAACATCTTGCATGCTTTGTGTGTGCATACTCATGTTTCTAACAAATAAATAAACTCTGAATTCTGAACTATAACAGATGACCATTATAGTTGTGAAAACTTTTTTTTCTTCCTACGTCAATAAAATAATGTCCTCGTTCGATTGGGCGGAAATTGCCATGACTACGGATTCCTCTTAGTGGCACTACTACCTTTCCGCATCTGCATAGGCAAGCAGTTGGACCGATTAATTTCCGATGAAAACATTCCCCATTTCCCTGAGAGTAAGACATAGTTGTTCTGTAGTTTAGTTTTGCCATCAAACAGGTAAAAATCAAGACTGGGAAAATTGCTACTGAGAAAGTTCTAATAGAAAATATTTTATTTTTTATTGAAATTTTAAGTACGAGTATTTACATATATACAGTTATGCCATAAAACTAACTTTATACATATTTACAAGAACAAAATAAAATAAAAAGCCGACCAAGACACCGCATCTCTGTCATCTGGAAACTCGCCCAAAAGACTGTTAGCATTGCCACGTAGAACATCCAATGACATCCGAATCCTAACCTGGGATCCGAACCCTGGCCCCAGGCTCAGCAGTGTCGCTTGCAACCACTAGGCCAACAAAGGTAATTTAATTAAAACGTAGAACAATTTATACTATTGTGAGGTTCAAAGTATTGTAGTTGGGTCAGAATAATTGCCGCAGAACGATATAGTTTAACTAACTTTTTGGGTCCAAGCCAATTACTTTAGTCGTGAAATATCTGATTATAGGTACCTATGTTGTACCTAAACTTTTACGGATTTGGGAGTAGATTTGAATAGTTTAGTGCTACTAAGGTAAAGTTGAATTTTATTTCAGAGAAAAGGGTTTTATTTTTAATGCAATTAGATGAATGTTATCATCATCTGCCAAGCCTTTTCCCAACTGTGTTGTGGTCGGCTTCCAGTCGAACTAGATGCAGCTCAATACTATATGAAAATTCTGCTTATTTGGCCCCCACAATTCAGTTACTGCGTAACAGGATATCTCTTCGCTGCGTTATGACTGTCAAAATCTACAAATGTCAGCCGTGACCAACAATTTAACGTGGTATCTGAGGCATCGAGGGATAACGATGTGTAATGGATTATCACCTATCTTTTTTTGTTTTTTTTTTTTTTTTTTTAAAACATTGCCCCACACTAGGAATTTCTCCTGTGTCGTGGGTGCGTTTACAAACATTTAAATTCACATACACAAACAGCCAGACCCGGAACAACTACCTGTAGGCCATACAAATATTTGTTCCGTGCGGGAATCGAACCCACGACACGCGGCGCAGCAGTCGATCGCTCAGCCACTGTGCCTACCATGCCGTCGAATCTGTGGGTGACGCTGAAGATTGAGCCAATCTGCGGCTGTTATTACTCAAGACACGAGTCCTTATCTCAAGGTTCTTAATAAATGCGAAAAATCTGACTATTTTGGGCGTTCAAAAGGACAAAAATACTCATTTTCCTACCTCGGTCGTCTGCCCTTCACAAGGCTAAAAGTCAGACAGCGCCCAAAGTTCATTTTCTCACAAATTTGTGCTTAGATTTTGTTAATTTTATCTCCTAAGAATGCAAATCAGTTTATAAAACTTCCAAAACACGTTTTGACACGTAATTTCTTTTGTGGTACCAAGAAATCGTTCGAGCGGCCAGAGGGGTCCGACCTTTTCGGAGAGATTTAGGAAAAAAAAAAACAAAAATTAGGTGAAAATATTTAAAGGTCCTTAGAGTGAGAATTTTAGTGAAACAATTCCGAGGACCCGAGCTAGTTGGGTCCTTTTATTGTTTAGCCGGATAATTATTTTCCAGGGTCATTTATATGTCCGGGTGTAAGGCCCCGGCTTTTATTAAACTTATTTCGGGTATTGCTTGATAAACACACGTGGAGTTTAATGAGTTTAAGTGGTTTGCGCGATAAATTTACGACTGGGTTGTGAACACAAAAAGTGATTGTAACCCGAGCTCCAGAATTTATCTTTGAAAATATTTAAAGTAATGAGAGACCTAACGTTATTTATCTATCTGTCGCAGTTAAAGTCTACATATTTTTTATGCTTGCGAAATATAAAACTATTTTTTGGCGTCTCAAACGAGGCATTAATTTTCGTTTCTATGTTTTTTAAGAAGGGTTTTTTATACACTACGCTTTTTGGTATCATCGGGCCTGTATTCCCCGAAGGAAAAGGCGGTATGCCTGTAGTATGTAAACTGTACGCGAGTGATGTTTAAGTCCGTTGCAATTGGGGGCAAACCTATTTCTATTAACAAGCTACGAAACTCCGGGCAGATACTGAGAAATTAGAGGTGGAAAAACCTCGGAACACTTTGTTTGACCCAGAAATCGACCAATAGACGCACTAGACGGTAGTTGGAGTTGAGCTAGCCTGTAAAGATATTTATGAATGGGTATAGTGTGGCCCAGTAACTAGGTTGTGGAGGTCAGATAAGCAGTCGCTCCATGTAAAATACTGGTATTAATTTGTATCGGGTTACACTGGAAGCCGATTCCACAAAGTTGGGAAAAGGCTAGACAGACGACGAGTCTGCAACTACATGTGTACCATTTTAAACATCATCAGGCTATATTAGTCTACTGCTCGACCCTCTCCTAATGAGCGCCATAGCGCCCTGTCTTCAGCTTGCCGCATCTAGCATCTGCCTGCAGTCTTTCGCAGATCGTCATCCCACCTAGTCAAAGGGCGTCCTACACTACGTTTGTCGAGTCGCGGTCTCCACTCAAGAACACGTTTACCCCATTTTGAACGGTAGGTATCTTTTTCCTCAAAAAAAAAACAGAATCAAATCCAAAAACACCATAAACATCTCACAGTGGCCAGCGAAAGGGGTAATTACCAAAGTTAAAACAACTAACCCTCAGTAATTCGCCTCTGACCGGTAATTACTTACGAGTCCGTAAGAGTACGGACTACGGAAGGGGACTCCGCCTGTAAATTTGAAACTTTAAACGTTGGACGTTACGGACTGACCGAGAATCTTATGGTAATTAGATATTGTGTGATGTATTAGGGTGTTAAGGGTAAGGCAAGAGCTTGCTTCAAACAACAAGAACTTTACTTGCTGCTCAAATACTTTGTTAGATACCAGATTAACCAAAGGATAACACGCTCGAATTCCTTAAATCTGGTGTCTCTAAACTTCGTTTGCGTGAAAGTCAACTATGCCATAAGAAATATCCCATAGTACTCGGCAAAAATGTAGCTTTAAAATAGTGTAATCATTTTTGAAATCGTATCAGTTTCAGTGTTTATTATCACATCCGAACTTACGGGCTTTACTTCTTTATAATTTTAGTGGCTATAGAAGAAAAGATTTTTACCTTTTCTGCGATAGGTAGACTATAGAAACCTTACATTTCTGAGGCTTACAATAAAGGCGTATTTAGATGTCAATTATAAGATTGATTCCTTTTAACTACTTATTTAACAATGAGAACTCCGTCTATACCTTCTTGTATTCTAAATTTGAATCAGTGCTTTTTTTTCTTTCTTTTTATCTCTCCACATGTTTTTAAGTCAAATTATATCGATGGAGGTTGAAAGCTTTTACAGTACCAGATGTATTATTAAAAAAAAGGTCATAAAGTCAGACAAACCTGAAACGCATTCATTATTATTTCCAACAAAATTCTCCGAAGAAAAATCAGCGGCCGCTCACCAAGTTTCCCCCAAAATGATCCCTGAAATATTTATACGAATTTTATTCATGATGGGACCACAATAAATAATTCACGGACTGTAAAAATGTTATTTAAATTCGGTTTGAAACGTACAGTGTCCATTAATCAGTTGACGTCGCACTGAATTCTGGTGTACGGAGTTCGGAAAATGGTGCCGTCCATTTTTTGGACGGTTCGAAGGGTTTATCGGAACGGGATAAGGGTTTCAGGAGTGTATGTATGATGTAAATTAAGGGAATATTGAGTGAATATTTGCTGCTTGTTAGAGGGGCCCGTGGCTAAATAATAATAGCTACACGGGTCGATCCAAGGTTAAGCCAAGTTTGCTGAGGTCGGTCCGTGGATGATGATGTCCAAATCGAGACTCCCCTGTGCCGCGGAAAGCACGTAAAACCGTTGGTTCCGGCTGTCACTTGTAGATCGTTGACAGTAGTAACGGGTAGTCAAGCCTGAAAGTCTGACAACCAGTCTTGCCTATGGGTTTGGTGTTACCCAGATGCTGGGTTGTGGATTTTAGATAGGCGGTCGCTCCACATAAAAAATGAGTAATATGCTGCTTCCAGGAAGCCGACCCCAAATAGTTGGGGAAAGGCTAGGCAGATGGAGTTGTATATTAGCTCATTCAGTGAATAGCCGAAAGGTTTTGTAGAGGAGACTGTGTACTGGTGGGTGAAGTTTAGGAAGGTGTCCCAGTTAGACCGAATACCTGGTCGAGCTACGGGATTCAGCTGTATGGGAGAAGCATATAAATGGTATATGTAGCGTTACTTGGGGGACTTATGACCAGCCGACGTCATGATAACGATGAGTTCAGTGGATATGCGACTCTATCGGATACTTGGCCATACTGGACTAGGAGATATTAATAATTTTAATACCAGCCTGTTAGTATCCCACTACAAGGTAAAACCTACCATATTTCATATAAGATACGGTGGTGTTTAAATTATTCATGATCAGTCATAATTTTCAATCAAAAGAAAATGAAAAACTACTATCCAAACATATTTAATGTATTGTTATAAGGACACAGAGCGGAATACAATGGGTTATTTTTAAAAGATAGGTATTGCATTAAGAGACTATTAAGTGGGCAGTATCTGAGTGCCCATTTTCGTAATAGGCTCTGGAAATATTAAATGTACGTCAATGAACAAGTAGTAGATAAAATATTTTCTATAATTTATTTATGTCAAAAATCATTTTTTATAAGTAACTAAACCCTGTTCTACCCAGGCAAAAACGTTCACACACCCACATACTCAGAAACAAATGTAACCTAAAATTGGTTCTTTTAACAAACGCAAAAGGTAACTTGCCTTAGCACTTACCTAGGGTCCAAGGGCTTGGAATATTTACGTGAATCAAAATACAAAAGTAAAATCACATATCATGCGTTGAGAAAATAGAGTTTTGTGTTTCTAAAACGTGTGGGTACGTCTTTAGAAACAAAACAGCGCGCCTTCTTTTAATTTTGAATCCGATTGATATTGGAATTTAGACGTTTCGTACTCTTGAGATCGATGCTAGCGCCAAATTTGAGATCAGGGTTGGCGCACGCTATACTCCTCTTGTGTTTATTTGGACAGCTGAGTATTTTTCTTTATGCATAATATAAATCACATGACTGCAAAATTATCATTCTCATCATCTGAGAATTTTAAGCCAATGAAGATGAAGTTTTCCTAACACAAGAGTGAAAGCGCGGATAACGGCCAGTGTTAGCATACAATTATACAGAGTTCTGCAAAGGTATACTTAAACACGGTACTTACCCATGTGAGACGTCAAAACGTACCCTTCTGTGTGACCAAACGATTTTTGTTAACAAATTAGTCCACCTAATCCAAAATTGCGTGTGATTACATGGCAGAGTGCCTTCAGTAATCTAGTTAGACACCTAGGTAACTTAAATGGACCAGAAGCTAGGACCAAAGTCTCCTTTATGCTCCGAAAGTGGCGAGTTGCTGTCCAAACTCGACCTTTCTCCTTCGTTATCTTAAAACCCAATTTGGGAGTTGACATTGTGATTACCTGGGCTTAAACTTTTGAAAGTTTGAAGACGGTAAGTAGGTTTTACTTGATGTTAGAAATGAGTTACCTACTTTGTATTTTGTTCTTAGTAGACGGAAAAAGCCTAAGTCTACACTATGCTATACGAAGATAATAAAGCCAAAGAGTTTGGTTTGACTAATTCGTTTTGTATTAAATACGAAACAAATTTCTCATATGAAACTGGTCGCTCCAAAGATTAACCCAAATAAAACAGACGATGCGTGAGTAAAAACAAAAGAAATGTATTTAGTCGGTCCGCCAGATATTAAAATAAGTTGAGGTTAGAGGCAGTTACCCCATGTCATACACTGATATTGAGTAATGATATTAGGATATCTAAGGACAGAATTCATAGTATGGTATTTGTCCTACTAATTTGTACGCCACGATATGCGGCTGAACATGTTAGAACTTTTCTGTATCCTATTAATATCTTGCATGCAATGTATCATAAAAACCATGTTCAAACAAACAAATACTTACTTACTTACTTACTCCATTTTGAGACAAATGCAGCATGAAAGCAAATGAAGCAGTGTTTTACGACATTTATATGCCATGCAAACATATCATTGACCATTTTTTAAACTTAAAACTACTTCAATAAAACGGTAAACTATTTCACTACGTACAACGCCATCCATTGAAAAGATAACGTTTCCAATTCCCATCTAAAACAAAATCTTTTCTTTTTAGAAAGATCTGTAACGAAAAAGTAGTCATGTATTTGTCCCAATATCCTTCGAGGGTCACAAACAAAACAATCACAGCATTTGATCTGTAGATCAGTCATCGGAGAAGCCGTTTGATTATTCTCGTCACGCCGAGACAATAGTTCAGACGCAGTCGCGTATGGCTACTTATCACCGCTCTTACGGCTTTACACACGTTCAGAATTTATTACTGAACTGTGGGTATTTTTTTGGTTGGGGGAAAACAATCTGGAATATTGGAAGGAGGTAACAGCAAATGTAGGTTATAAAATATACTCATACTTATGTGAAAAACATACGCTCATTTCATTTTTTATTTCACACCACTGACATAATACTAAATAGCAGATAAATCAGCAGACTCCAAACAAATAAATGCATTAGGTAGGTACTTACAAATATATAAAGTGAATCGGGTTGCAATCAGTGTGTTCTCCATGTTCAGTTAGGCGTGGATAATCGGGTTGGAAGGCAGTATTTCAATAAAATAACACTTGGTACACTCACATCACTTATGATCCTCAATAACTGAATAAAACACTTCACAAAATCATAATACACCGATTAGATTAAGAAAGATGTATTCAAAATATAATCTCCACCGAGCACGAGGTTGCACGCTCATTTCACCATGATCCAAAGTCAACTGCTCGATTTACAAGATGGCTGCCTCACCAGTGCTCGGTGTTCGTTCTTGACATTGACAGTCGTATCAGAAGTCAATTGACAGTCCAGAAAAGCGGAGACGCCCACATATATATCATTGCAGTTCAGTGCATCTGCACTGAACTGCAATGATCTCTCTGCTACCCTATTGTAGGCCTCGACTGTCATTAAACTAATTCGCCCTAACACCTCGTACTAGTAAAATCTGTATCACGAGACTTTAAAATCCAACTGGATGTTCCAGAGACTGCTTTATTATATTAATAAAAGTAAAGTAAAGATAATAATGTACTCAACCAACAACAAACTCTCACGTTAAGTCGCCCAGAGTAGTTGAGGGTAATCAGATGCGAAGTGAGCATCGAGACAAAGCCAATGTATCGTGTTCAACACGCCACATAAATTGTACACATGGACAGCACACAACAATATCTATCAAATGAACTGTAAACACGAATGTTTAATTTATGGAATTATTTTTTGAACTAGCTGTTGCACGCGGCTTCGTCTGCGTGAATGTCGGTTATCGTGAATGGTGATAATAAAGTAGCCTTAAACCTTTGCTTGTTGTTCAAGCTTAGTCTGAATCAAGTTTCATCAAAATCGGTTCAGTTGTTTAGCCGTGAAAGCCTAACAGACATACAGACATACAGTCAGACAGTCAGACAGTCAGACAGACAGGCAGTCAGACAGGCATATAGTCAGACAGACAGACAGTTAGACACACTACTTACTTACATCCATAATATTAGTATGTGGATGTATTGATTTCATGACGGTTAATATTTGCGGAATATTCTATTTCTAGATTAATAATCACGCCTATATTCCTCGAATAGTATGGCAGAGACCTCTGTGCCTCATCATCATCTGCTTAGCCTTTACCCAACTATATTGGAGTCGGTTTGCAACATGGAGCGACTGTTGATATGACTACCTGGGAACCTGATACCTAGTCACTGACTTGAGTCAGTGACTAGGTATCAGGTTCCCTTGGTAAGACTGGTTGTCAGACTTCCGAGTTTTTTACTACTCGTAACGACACTGAATCTAATACTGTAAATTTACAAATAGGTATTGTCAAATTATTATTTCAAAATTTTCATCTACACACTTCTGTATGTGCTTAGGAATGTCCGTGGTATCACAGCGTGCCCTATCAGAATATCAGGACTGCAGCATATTTTTATATATCAAAGCATTATGCTGAGTTAAGGGCCTTTTTGGCCCCGCACATTTCCAACTTTTGTTATTTGTAACCTTGTTTAGTTTCTTCTGTACTTTTCCAAAATGAAACTTTTTTTTTTTATATGGGCCTTTTTGGCCTCCAGTTGTTATTGTTTGTAACCTTCCTTAGTTTTTTCTGTGCTTTACCAAAATAAATGTTTTTTTGTCTTTCAAATAACAAATGTTTAATTCAATGGTGGGTGTATCAGTACAATACAAAACATATACCTACATACATGTAGTGGTACTAAAAAATAAGTTCAGTTGGCTGGGTGAACAATTAAACGGGGTAGTCACGACACATAAATCGTATACCGGGGCCGGAGACAATAATATATTATTGAATGGACGGCACGAAACACGGACGTAGGAAAAATAGAACAGTCTGTATTCATACTAATATTATAAATGGGAAAGTGTGTGTGTCTGTTCGTCCGTCTTTCACGGCAAAATTTGACGTGATTTTTTAAGTGGATATAGTTGAAGGGATGGAGAGTGACATAGGCTACTTTTTGTCTTTTTCTAACCCCCCACTTCCTAACGTGAGTGAAGCCACGGGCAAAAGCTAGTTGCATATATCTTCTTCTATCTTTAAAAAACTGTAAAACATATTTAAGTTAATTTGTATAAGATTAGGTTGTATCGTTTTAGTTTTCAGTAATTTTGTATTAATGTAAGTACCTATTATGTTGTAATAATTACTAACTGTTTAAAATAATATTAAAAGTAGTCTTAGCTATCGCATTAGGTTTGTAACCTGTTATGTAATGATAGTACAAGAGTTTAAAATAAATAAATAAATCTTCCCATTTGGAGCAAGCATTTCTGTGATTATAATGACGTCATTCATGGAGATAATTTTCAATTGAGCTCCAAAGTTCTGAATTGAGCTCGTGGCGAAATGAAAACAGCGGTTTGATCGAAGCTTAAGCTACGCTTGCCGAGGTCAGTCTGTGGACTCCCCAAAGAGATGACCAGAGCTGCACTTACAGTAACACCCACGTTTCGCCAGTTATGTTAAGTTGTGCTTGACTGTCTCGTTGGTCTAGTGGTCCCAAGCGCGGTCACCCATCCGTGTGACCGTTCGTAACATATCGAGACTCCACCGTGCCTCGGAAAGCACGTTAAGCTGTTGGTACCGGCTGTTATTTGTAGATCTTTGACAGTCGTTACGGTAGGCCAGAAGCCCGAAGGTCTGAGAACCAGTTTTACCAAAGGTATTGTGTTGCCCAGTAACTGAGTTGTGGAGGTCAGAAAGGCAGTCGCACCATGGAAACCTTGACTTCCTGTGTGTAATTTGGTCAAACTTAGAAGATAAGAAATCCTGGAGTTTTTCCCGGACAAACATCGTGCATCGTGACAAAGATTAACATGAGTCCGAAATCGCCAACCCCTCCAGCAATCGTGGGGATTTATTGCCGTGCCTTTCTCCAGAGACCTTAGCTTTGTACTTAGTGGTTGCAAGCTGGTATTATTAAGAATGAAATACGTAACTTGAAGTAAACTTGACGACACAGTTGGCGCAGTGGTTGAGCCATCGGCTGCTGCACCGCGTGTTGTGGGTTCGATCCCGCACGGAACAATTATTTGTATGACCTAAAGGTAGTTGCTCCGAGTCTGGCTGTTTGTGTATGTCATTTTAAATGTTTGTAAAACGCACCCACGATACAGGAGAAATTCCTAGTGTGGCAACGTTTTAAAAAAAAACTATGCTGAAAAACAGATTTCTTATTATTTTTTATTACTTTATTTATTATTATTTATTTATTTATCTTAAATTATCTAGCCCTTTTTGTAAACGTATTGTACCTAGTTAATAGTACCTGGATGGCCGGTTTTTTTTGGTAAAAATGATAAAATCACGTTTTCTAAGAATTAAACCTATCTAAATCGATTTATCGCCAACCGAGCACGTGGATGCACGATCACTTTACCATGATCCAAAGTCAACTGCTCGATTTACAAGATGGCTGCCTCGGCAGTGCTCGTTGTTCGTTCTTGACATTGACAGCCGTATCAGAAGTTTATTGACAGTCCAGAAAAGCGGAGACGCCCACATATATATAATTGCAGTCCAGTGCAGGTACTCCGCATATCAATACTCTTATGCTCACAAACGCACATAAGCTGTCAAATTTTCCCAATTGAACATAAAACTTATTATTTTATGGTAAAGTTGAAAAACTATCAAAGTAATTTGACATATTAGGGTAGTTTGATGGTTGCTGGCCTCTGTACAGTTTTTACGTTCATTTGAAATATTAAGGATTAATTAAATCGATTTATCGCCCCCGAAACCCCGCAAACTGAGTTTTATGAAAATCGTTGGAGCCGTTTCCGAATTTCAAATTACATATGTACATATGTACAAAAATTGCTCGTTTAAAGGTATTAGTACCTGGCTGACCGAGTTTTGCTCGGATAAAACGACGTTTTCTAAGAATGAAACCTACCTAGATCGATTTATTGCCCCCGAAACCGCCTGCATACTAAATTTCATGTAAATCTTTGTGTCTGTTTCCGAGAATCAGATTATATATACATACATACATATATACAAGAATTGCTCGGCTCAAAGGTATTAGATTATAATGGAAATGAATAATAATAATAACTTTTTAAGACCGGAATACGAGTTTTAAAAGATACAATTGAATATCCTTTAAAACTTCTCCGAGTTTTAAAAGATATACAATTTGCGTAGCAATGTTGCAATGTAGAAACATGCGAAGATCATTTGTGCCTTTAAAATAAACCAACTACAATTTAAAATCAAAGGAGTATAGAATCAGCATATTGTCATTAATGTCATGATGGCCCAGTGGTTTAGGCCTCACCTCTTGTGCACGAGGTTGTGGTTTCAAACCTGGGCAAGTACCAATGTGAATTTTCAATTCATATGTACTTTCTAAGTTTATCTTGGATATCACTGACATCGGTGAAGGAAAACATCGTGAGGAAACCTGGACTTATATAATTAATATAAGACTGAAATCGCCAACCAGTCTTGAGCAAGCGTGGTGATTAATGCTCGTGCCTTCTCTGTATAAGAAGAGGCCTTTGCCTGCAGTGGGACAATAATAGGCTGGTACTTTTATATTTTCATTATAAATACTCTTCAAAGAATCCCTCTATTTGTCAATAGAGGGGAAACACTAGACGCAGAAGACGGGGGAAACTAATAGCCAATTATACGGAAATCGACGTATCTAACAGTTTTCTGCTTTCAACTGATTTAAAAGTAAGTAGTTTTGGGTTCTGAGTTTTATAAGTAACCGAAGTCTCTAGAAGCATTTAGTAACTGAAGTTACAGTGTTTTCATTTACAAGGGCAGTAGTACATAGGACTTAAACATACCTGGTGAAATGTGGGTGTTACTATAGGTTCACCTCTGCCCAACCCTTCAGGGATGACAGGCGTGATAGTGTTACAAACCATATATGGACTACTTCTGAAATAAATGTTTATAATATATATAATTATCTCCTTTATTTCTATTCAAACATATTTTTATAAATTTAAATACAAAAATAAAACATTTAAAATATAACAGAAAGTAACCGGTATTGGGAACCAAGCTACCGGTGGTTTATTATTATTTATTTATATGACAGATTTAAGGGAACGAAACGCTGGGAGGGGATGTCCTAGAAGGACATACACTGACCTTATTTGTGATGTTCTTCAAACAGTTCAGGTGCGTTGTATGAACGTAAAGCAAAAGAAGTATGAAAGTATCGTAGGCCTTCTGTAGTTTCTACCTACCCCCATGGTACAAAATCATGAGTACATGTATGTTTTTATGTTTTGTTACGAATCACAATCATGTGATGTTCTACAAAAAAGGTCAGGTGCGTAATACTCGCAACCAGCATGTATGATCAGATATTTGAACGTAAACGAAGCAAAAGGAGTATTAATGGATCGTAAGTATATTATCACTTCTTTTATCACTTCTTTTAATTTTTAGTTAATTCGTGGACAATGGTGTGGGTTGCATGTTTGTCAATTCCTAGCTTAAGTAATTTTCTGTATTTTTTAACATGTAACTGTTTTTTGTCCCTAATAAATAAATAAATAAATAAATAAGTAAGCGTTCTGTAGTTTCTGCCTACCCCCATGGGGAAAAGGCGTGAGTTATGTTATGTATATAATCATGTATGATGTATTTTTAGTAGCTTATGATGTCCCACTGCTGGCCTCCCCAAAATCCTTCCAATTACTCTTTTCCTACGCCACCTTGTACCAGCCCTCATGAGGTAGTTAGTAGGTATAATTAATACAATTCTGTGTGATTATACATTCCTATGTTTATTGATTACAGTGTTTAACTGTTGATAGAGCATTCAAGCAAATGATAATTATCATAACTTACGGTATACGGTATATTAATTACCGTGATTAGTGCCTTATCGTTGATTGAGAGACGCTCTCCTCTCCTGTCTTAATCTCTCTCAAGTGTTCAAAGATTAAGCATATATATTTCCCCTTTAAATAAATAAATAATAATGCTGGACAATCCACACAGCATCATCTAGCCCTAAGCAGAGCTTGTGTTATATATTTAATACAATACATTACGTAGATAGATATTTTTATTATACATAGCAAATACCCAGAACACCCGGAACAAATATTTGTAGATCGTAAAAACATTTGTCCCGAGGCGGGAATCGAACCCGCAACCTCCCGCGTCGTAGGCGGACCTTCGCCCACCGCGCCACATCGGTCGTCTAATATAATACTGAGTGATTGACGGTTGACTGGTAGAAAATGCCTATGGCACTAAGTCCACCTCTGTACATTTGCGTGCTTAAAGTATTAAATAAATAAATAAACTAAAATTCGTTTACTTGAAGGACTATTTTTTTCCATCTATTTTGATTTAAAAACCATACTGTTATATCGATATCGAGAAGATGGATAAGGAACCACCTCTCAGGTATGTCCTACAACAAACATACCCTAAAAAAACATACAGTCGAATTGAAAACCTACTCCTTTTTTGAAGTCGGTTAAAAAGAATCAAGCACCCACTCAAAAGAACATTATCATATTCAACCCAACACAACTTTTTCTACCTTCGAATACATTTACCTCGATATCGGCAAAACAGCCTAATACCAACCCAACCTAAGTAAGAATCGAGCGATTTTTTTTCACAAACATCGAAAACGATTTTTCAATTACGTACCTACCCATTCGATTTTCTGAGTGGATAGATTTGGTTGCCGAGCACGTAACCTGAAGAGTTCTATGGTGCTCATTTCCTGCTCTCATGCCGAATGAAAGGGTGGTACGTTAAACAATTAGGGGTAGGTCTCTTGATAATCTGTGTGTATTTACTTTTTTGTTAGCGGCATCTTGTTAGTTGTTTATTTCATCATCATCATCATCATCATCATCAGGCTATACTAGTCCACTGCTGGACATAGCCCTCTCCTAATGAGCGCCATAGCGCCCTGTCTTCAGCTTGCCGCATCCAGTTGTTTATTTGTCCAATATCAAATCTATTTCTTAATACCTATACGAATAAATAAAATTGAAGTGTCTATTGGTAATTTTAAAATAACAGCTTTTTGCGTAATTTATATGAAAGTATATATACCTAGAAAACATTTATTTTTTATTTTTTATTAGTCTGTTTGTTTGAGGGGACTTTTACTGGCACTTTTACTAGCTGATGTGTTCAGGAGTAACTTAAGTTTTACTTTTAGATAAATAAAATAGGGTTTCTTGCAAAAAAATGAAACTATTTGAATGGTGCTAGATTTTTTTCATGCACCTGTAGTCATTATCTGCCTAGCCTTGTGTGAATTAAGTAGGTTGGGGTTACCTTCCCCTATAATTGTCATCTGACGAAAATACACAATGAGCCAAATACGAATAAAACTGAATTTACATACATACATACATGAACTCACACCTACTTCCCATGGGGGCAGGTAAAAACAAACGCTACGATCCTTACATACTCCGTTTGCTTCGTTTACGTTCATACAACTGGTGTTACAAGTACGCTGGTTGCGAGTACTACGCATCTGACCTTTTTGAAGAACATCACCAATGAGGTCAGTGTATGTCCTTCTATGGCGTCCCCTCTCAGCGTTTCCGTTTATATCAGCCTTATAAATACTTTTTGTTTGTCGTTTATCATTCATCTTCTCAACGTGACCAGTCCATCTGAGCATACTCTTTTCAATTTTCGTCACTACATTTTCTTTGAAACCACACTTTATTTCATAACATCATTCCTCGATCTATCATTTAATTTGACGAAAACTAAATTTGATCTTCGGTATCCACAAAGAGGCTTAGAGTACTGACAGTGTTCACAAAGATTGTAGTCTGTTTTCATTTTTATTGAGTATCACAGGACGAAATACCATAATTTAAAATAATAGGTCTTTACCTATGAAATTGCCGTTTTGTATGAAAAAATTTAAATGAATTTTTTTCATGTATTTTTTATTTGTATTAATCGAAGTAATCACCCATGCAATCAATGCATCTTTGCCAACGCAGTGGCAGTTTATTGATGCCCTTCTTAAAGAAATCAGCTGGACGGGAGGCAACAAATTCTTCAAAGGCATTTTGTACTGCCCCGAGAGGCAGTACAAAATGCAGTATTGAATTTTTTTCCCGCCAAGAAGTTATCCAAATTCTGGAAAAAGTAGTAGTCTGTAGGCGCAAGGTCTGGTGAGTAGGGCGGATGACGGAGAGCTTCCAACCCCAGTTCTTGCAACTTGGAGACCGTCGGCTGTGCAGTATGAGGTCGCGCGTTGTCGTGCAGGAGCAGCGGAGACGAGCGATTGACCAATGCTGGTTGGAGATGTGCCAGCTTCTCCATCATTGTGTTCAATTCTTCACAGTACACATCTGCAGTAATGCTCACCCCGTTTGGTAAGAAGCTGTGTTGAATCACACCGGCGCTAGACCACCAAACAGTGACCATCACTTTTCTTGGGGTAAGTTTTCGTTTAGGGCATTGTTTAGGTGCTGAACCAGGATCCAACCAACTTGCTGAGCGCTTGCGGTTATCAAACAGAATCCATTTTTCATCGCAGGTAACAATGCGGTTCAAAATTCCTTCATTTGTGTGTCTGTTGAGCAGTGCAAGGCACGTCTCGACGCGTACTTCGCGCTGGCGATCATTGAGTTCGTGGGGCACCCATTTGTCAAGCTTTTTTACCTTGCCAATTTGACGCAAATGGACCAATATTGTTTTGACGCTAACGTCGAAAGCTGCTGCTAATTCAGCCGTAGATTGTGTATCATCAGTTTCCACAATCGCCTTTAATTCGTCATTGTCGACCAAAGTCTTCGGACGACCGCGAGGTTCATTTTTCAGGTCGAAATTTCCAGAACGGGAGCGAGCAAACCAATAACAGGTAGTACGTTGGTTTGTAGTGTTAGCTCCGTAAACGTCGTTGATGTTGCGTGCCGCTTGTGCCGCGTTGCTGCCACGACGGTACTCATATTCCATAATTACTCGAATTTTTAACGTATCCATGATGACGAAAAAGATTTAAATGCGATGAAAATGTAACACTAATCAATAAACAAATGACTACTTTTGGAAAAAAAAATCCATGTTTTTAAAAATAAAATTTGAAATTAGAATTCTTAGCCAAACAAAAAATATTTTGATTTGAAATGGCCAGTACTGCAGAACGGCAATTTCATAGGTAAAGACCTAATATATAATAAAATCATACTACTTTATTGAATCCAATTTACTTAATAAACATTCTGTATATATATTAATACATGATAAGCGCTTTCATCCTCTCTCCTATCACCAGCTAACTGAACGTGCTGTGCCCGACTGGGTCCATAATTGATTCTATCCTTACCATACCAACTGTTTTATATAACATTATGGAATGCAATAAAGTATTGAGTATTGAAATTTAATAAACATAACAATAAAGCCAGGCCCACATTTTAAATGCGCAACCGTGGAGTGAATGACGTCAAAATCCTTTATTTTATTTTTGTCATATTTTCCGACCATCCTATTTCGCTTACATTTTTCCGCACGGCCAGTTTTTATACGTCCGTGAAATATTTTAACTAGCGGAAACTTTTTTGTGATATTTTTAAATGAAAATATTATTTTGTTTCAACTCTCCCATAGGCATTTTTGCAAAACATTGGTCGTCAATCATTCTATTGAATCTAACGCAATATATTTTCAAAATGATTTTTGTATCAATGTAGTCCTGTTCTTTACTTTCAAGTTATTTTTTGTTGTGAAGCACCTACCATGTTCTGTCTCTATCTCTCTCTAAGACCTAAAGAAACTGTCCAAATATGAGTTTGTACAAAAAAAGGGACTTTATACAGTCACATTTTTTTGGGCGATAATATAACCAGCCAATTGCGAGTCTAAAGGTGCGTCCAGACTATATAACATAACATGTTATAAAACATAGTTATATAACGTTTTCCAATTAACACACATACAAAACATGTTAAATAACTGTGTCATGTAACATGTTTTATGTTATATAACATGTTATGTAACATGTTTAATGTTCTATAACATGTTATGTTATATAGTCTGGACGCACCTTTATTCCCACATCAAAGGTTCCGTACCATCGCAAAATAATAGATATACAGCGATTGTTAAGGTCGAGCAAAACAGCAAAAAGCGTCGAAAAAATCACGTTTATTGTGACGGACGTACCGACAGTGGAGGCTTAGTAATAGGATCCTGTCGGCACCCTTTAGATACGAAACCCTAAAAAGATAACACACATAACATCACGCCTGTATCCCGTAGGTTGGGCAGGGTCGCACGAATAGTAACACACATTTCGCCACTTATGTTTTAGCCCTATATAATAGGGGCGAGCCTATTGCCATCAACCGGGCACACGAATCCAGACTCCGGGCTGCTAATGAGACAAAAATAAATAAAAAAGATACGTTCCACTTTTATCTTTTTCATTTTATCCCATGTATCTTTTACATAATAAACTTTATGGTCTGATGTGTCTATCTGTCAGACAGGTAATGTTGGCTAAAAGGTTACATAAATGTTTTGGGTGTTTAAATTAAATTATTATTCTCAGCGCGTACATTATGTTGGTAATCAGAAAGGTTTTTGAACTTTACTAATGTTTACATTGTTTTATGAAATTGTTTTTACAGTCATTTGACAGTCTTGCCGGTGTTGTAATTGCACATGCTACTGCTGAGCATGAGGTTTTGGGTTCAATTCCAGGGTCGCGTAAAGTGTTATTGGGTTTTTGTATTTTTTTCTTTAAACCAAAGATGTATTAAAATATTTGGCCATAGGCAAACCTGTAACTATGTTGCCATTGCTCTATTCCATTCGGAATTTCCCAGTGCCAGCCTGGAGTCTGGAGTAGAGCCAGGTTAGCGGCAACAGATTTGAACCATATTACATGGGACTCAACAGGACTGGCGAAATGTGGGTGTAATAAAGGTCTACCTAACCCTTCGGCGTAAACAGGCGTGCTGTTATTTATGTTGCTAAGATATAGTTACAATCCGCTGAATTCAGTTGGATAGGGTAAGCCTGAGATTAGTCTATATGGCGAATCCTGACTGTGGTATATCCGCCTTATACCTACCTATCTATACTTATAAATAAAATTGAATTATCTCTTTGTAATGTCCAAATAACAGCCTTTTACTAAATGCATGATTATGTAAGTTTAAGGTACACATAACAAAAAACCAATTCACAAAAATTGTGTCTGTACATCTATTTGTTTATGGTAGGTAATCTCCGAAATGGCTGTACCGATTTCAACGGGACTTTCACTAGCAGAGAGCTGATGTGTTAAGCAGTATGTTAAGCTTTAAATTAAGATAAAAATTAGGGTTCCGTGCAAAAAAAAACCCATGACATTTTGACAAATTCCACGTATAATATGTGATGCGAAGGAATGAGGACCATGTTATGAGGAAAGTTTTGAGTATGAATGTGACACCTATGAAAAGATGGACGGACTGTGTGAAAGATCATATGGCTAGAAAAGAGGTGACTCTTGAGGTGACGGCAAATAGAGATGTATGGAAGAAAAAAACATGCTGCGCCAACACCAAATAAATTGAGATGAAGGCAGGAGGATGATGGTGATGATCTATGTACCAGGAATACTTTCAGTACGAACAACTTTTTTGAAGTCATTGCTGTACCACAAATCACTGTCAAAAAAGTCCCCAGAACGCTAGCAGCATTGCCACGCTGAATGGCAAAGCTGATTCTTTGGCCAAAAAAGGCCAGTGCTTTAGTCACGCGAAGAGTCAACCAAACGCTTCGCTATAACCCGAAACACTAAGTGAGCACACGGACCCCATGGACTTAGTGTTTCAACCTCAAACGGATCAAATATATAACTAACAATTAGGTTGATATATATTCGCCATTCGAGGTTTTCTGAACCTGCAATATTATATGTTTTATAGTCTATTTGATAAACAATTACCTTCACTGACTTTTTCTACTCCCGTAAGCAGTTTTCATACTAAATTTAAATTTTATAAGTGACGTCTTAAATTGAACGAAGTAATATCAATTCCCTGAAGTGAGCTCAATACTTATTTATTTCTCCGTAGGTATTACGCAAGGTAAAAGCTTTCGCGTAAATATGTAGATTTATATGTAAGTATCAATTTCCTTTTCATCCACGATCTAGAGGTTTTGTTCCTCAATTGTATTTCAAGCAACCAGCCGACGGCTTAGTATAAAAACGAAGGTAGGTTTTGCTCTGAAATTTTGTACTGCCAGTCGATTCTGTAAAAATCAGTCCGTGAAAAGCTAGACTAAGTTAGCTGTCTATAATAATCCATTTCTATTATAGAAAGAGTTCAACATTTCAATTTTTTTTTTTAATGTAAGGAGGTACGATATTAAAATTACTTTTGAAATAGATCACCATCATCTGCCTAGCCTTTTCCCAACTATGTTGGGGTCGGCTACCAGCCTAACCGGATGCAGCTGAATATCAGTGTTTTACATGGAGCGACTGCCTATCCGAACTCCACAACCCAGTTACTGGGCAACACGATACCCCTTGGTAACACTGGTTGTCAGACTTTCTGGCTTCTGACTACCCGTAACGACTGTCAAAGATCTACAAATGGCAAACGGGACGGAGGCACGGAGGAGTCTCGATATGTTACGAACGGTCACCCATCCACAGACTGACCTCGGCAAGCGTAGCGTAACCTTCGATCACCCCGAAATCTTTGGAAATAGATAAAATATATAAGTCACATATATGATAGCAAACAAACCATGTCATACACACCTCTGTTTTTCCCGCCATCCGACTCCAAGCTCACAAAAACCCAATACCACATCCTCGCCTTAGGGCAATGTGCGACAGTCCTGTCCTTAATTGATGTAAATTTTAAACAAAAACACTTTGCCTATTAAAAATACAGGAGCCCGCCGCGTCTCGGGGGACTGGGGAGGGAATGGGGGGTGGCGGGAGGGGGTAGTCTTCATAAGAGGATTAAACACGGTAATAAGGTTTGCATCCTACACACTTGGCCGGGTCAAGTAGGGTTTACCGACGTTCTTGCGCTATGGTTTTGAAGTCCCCGGCTCTTTTATAATATTACCATTTTCTTGTCAAGCATTTTCATGATTTAAAAGGAGTTATTGACAGATGAATGAAGAATGTTTATTCAAGTTTGATGGTGATTAATTTACCTTTTTTAATTTACTTTCATTAAAAAAAAATATCAACACGCTTGTATGTCCTGAAGGGTTAGACAGAGAAGTGCCTATATTGCTTATGACCCATGTACCTAATAGAGAGCGAGACTATTGACACCAACAGGGCACGAATCCAGATTGCCAGTATTGCCAGAATGCCAGATTCTGGGCTATTGCAAATGTATAGACCCAATACCAATTTGCATGACCTGGGACTCGAAAACAAGACCTCATTCTTCGGAGTAGAACTTTCGAACACTAGACCAACGAGGAAATCAACTTTTTTTAAACAGATGACGCAATTACTGATATTAGGTTGTTTCTATAGGTTTTATCACTAGGTTGGGCCAATTTTTCGTAGTTATTCACTCAAAGATTCTCAGTAGCATCCCTGAGCGTTAATTCGTGCCCGTATAATGGCAAAAGGCTCACTCCCTATTACATGAGACTTATATTATAACCGGTGAAATGTGTGTGTACCTGTTTAACCCTCTGGGAAATAGGCGGGGCTTGATTCATGACGTCATGCTATTTTAAATTAAGAAACTGGCCGTCAAGGTAATGAGATGGAGAAACGAAACTCCAAAAAGGTTTGCAACCTTCAAAAGAATCAGGATTATGGGGCTTACGTACCTCACCATTATTTCCTTTACAAAATGTTTCCTTTATTGGATTAGTAGGTGATTAATTTGGTGTTATAAGCTTTCCTTTTTAGGGTTCCCTTACTCAAAAGAAAAAAAAATGAAACTCTTATAGGATCACTTCGTTGTCTGTCTGTCTGTCAGGACCCATTTTTTTCTAATAACGCGTGGAGGTGTTAAGTTGAAACTAATATCTAATACGTAGAGGTCTATGGTCTCATGCTTATCTAATATATAAAATTCTCGTGGCGCAGTGTCTGTTACCAAGCTCCTCCGTAACGGCTGGACCGATTTGTATGAAGTTTTGTTTTCATATCGGGTAGGTCTGAGAACCGGCCAATATCTATTTTTCGTACCCCCAAGTAATAAGGGTGGTCCACCACATTTTTTATATTTTGTTGTTTTTTGGCTTAAATTGGCATATCTACGTTTGCCGGGTCAGCTAGTATCTCTATAAACATCAAGCATCTAAGCCAAATCATGAAAAAGACGGCCATTTATGCGACATATTTGTATACTCGCAAATAAAAGAAGTCCAATAGTATACCTACTTAACTCATGGAATTTCACAAGAAGCAAAATGTGTCACAGCACAAGTAAAGGAAAAAATCCAAAAGTCGTTAATATGTTCTTGTATCCTAAAACATAAACCATTTCTGTCGACTACCGAGTACTGTCAAAATTACAACGAAATACATTAATTAATCTGCCTATCCCGCTTGTTAGTGATGACATCTTAAATAAGATCTTAGTAAAATAACCCCCACGAGTAGTTATACTTAAGGTCGTAATAACAGAACTTTATATAAAACTCAAGCATTACTTAAAACTGGAATTAAGTCATATTATTGGTTGAAACAAAGCTTCTGTTTTTTCTAATTATATTATATTTGCATGTATATTTGAATTCAACACAATGTAAATTGTTTATGAATAAATGAAATGAAATGAAATTGAGTGAGGTTCTATATACGAGAGACCTGTCGCTGCCGGCCGTCGTATTATCGATGGTTGGCAGCGAGGAGACCTGGAATGCGGCGGTGTCCTTCAGCGAGACGGTAATCTCGCAGACGGAGGCTGCGGAACGGTAAAGGAACGAATTTCTTCCTCTCACCCGGCCCGCAGCAGACTCACCAGGCGTCGGTCGGAGGGTGGTCAACGCCCTCTTTCAGCCCCCTAAACCTCCTCCCCTCGACCTGCGGAGGCCCGCAGAGGGAGACTAGCTGGGGGTTACGGAAGGATCGTACGTTCCCGTGACCCCCGGCGTATGTTAGAGTACACCGGGGTGGTTTTTCGTCAGTAAGAGTCTGGCAGAACCCTTCGCCCACTCCTATTATCCCATCATCAATAAACCATTCTCTTACATTTCCAAATATCTTGCATCTTCTTCTTCTTCGAAGAACTATTCAATATAGTATTTTTTAATAAGGTGGGAGTGTATAATGAAACTATACAGTCCCCTTTATAGTCTCCCTAAGGATGTGCCCTAACAAGCATTGTTCGAGGGGGCACCGGGATAGTCTTATAAGAAGTCACGGTGCCTCTCTCCGTAAGCTGATGGTGACCACCAGGGTGGTTTTAGTGAGGTAAGAATCCGAAAAGGAGGTAAAAAAATTACATATGGGTGTAACTTAACATGACCTCACACCTGTCAGCCCCGAAGCGATAGGCAAAGGCGGACCTGTGGTTCACCTACATTTCGCCAGTTATGTTTCCCTCGCAATAGGAGGCGAGCCTAGCCAGCCAGGCCAGGGCTAGAGGTTTTTTTTTTTAGGTAGGGCCACTCGCAGTTCCGCCCTAGAAGGCTGTTTACTGCTTAACCAGACGATCCTGTGGTGACCTTACAAGAAGGCCCCCAGCACCAGGGCCAGAGGCCAAGTGGGTGTATACATGTAGTAGTTAGGTGAAGGTTTCCGAGCTGATACGAAATTATTACTACGAAGACTCTAAAAATAACCTCTTCCATAAATGGTTGCGTGACCGAGCTTATTAAGGAAGACGGTTTAATGAGGGACGTAGCTCATCCACCTGAATTTAAATGTCAAATTGTTTTTAATTATAACAAAGAACTTTTGAATCGAAGTTTTACCAGGGCTGCTTCTGGAGATTTTCTGAAGAAGACGTTAATACTACAATGAATAAACATGCGTTTAAACTTTAAACTACACGCGTAACAGATAGTCTTACAATCACTACACCAACAAGGCAGTCCCAGTGGAGTGATGTAGTTGTAGTATAGCTACGTTGCTAGAACCGCACTGATTACTGTTACTGTGCAGGCTTCTTTTTCCTCGCCATCTACTTCTTCTCCTCAATAATTAAGCCTTCATCGGCTTGTTCTTTACTTAACGAGCTCTTCGGGTCACAGTCCTATTAATCAATGGAGATACAAGTGATCATAAATTACTAGGGAACAACACAATCGTACTAAAATTTAATTTAGAAAATAACGTAAAAGTTGAATGTTTATGCCGTTTACAGCAATTATTTTCCACGAAGGTTTTAATACAGGTTTCGGTGACAGGTGGTGGTAGTCACGGGCTCGTGGTGTTTGTTTCCGTTTCCTGAATAACTACATAATATAATGGCGTTTTGGTGGGGGGTGTCGGAGAACGTGATTAAGTGTGATTCTGTCAGCGTAATTGTCAAAGGGATGGATATGAACAATAATACGGATAGTATTATTATTCATATCGACCATTGAAACGAAACTGCAACCAGCTTTTTCATCTGTCCGTTTGTCTGTCACAGCTGCTGACTTTCGGAACTACTAAATGCCATTGACTGTAAATTTAGAAATTTTATGAATATTTCTGGACCAGTGATATGACAAGTAAAATAATTGACTAACTAGTGTTATTTTCATTGTAATAGGAACAATTGGGGTTAAAAATAATAATATAAATAGAGCATTTGTACATAGCAAAATAAATAACAAAAATACTTAAAACAAACCCATATGATAATGTATTTTTCTAACTCCTACGCTGTTCTTTGATTAATTTCTTGTAGTTGTAGGATCCAAGACAGTTGAATCGTTTCTCCGGGACTCGTCGGGCTTCATTGTCTCGACGCTTTTCTGGTGGTTGCCAATGTTGATTCTGGCTTTTAAGAGTTGCAGTGGTTTGGGAATAAGGCGGGCTTATCGAAAAAAAAACTTAGATGGGTGGTCGCACAAAATTTAATTGAACTTTGAAAAATTAAATATATTTTTTCTACCACGGTATGAATTCCGAATCGCTTTTCATGTGTTTTTTTTAATGTTCCTTAGTAAAATATTAAAAACCCTGAAGATTCATCTGTCTATCACAACTGCTTATTTTACTACTGTTGGGTATTAATACCTTATCAGAAACAATGACAATATAGGATCTAAATGTTAGGACTTGAAATAATAACCAGCTGTTTAGACGAATAAGAAGAAAAAACCTTTGACGTCATGATTACATAATGTTATGTAATCATGACGTCAAAGGTTTTTTCCGCATAAATACGAGTATACCGTTCAAAACACCATGTTGGACAATGGAAACGCACAAGAGATACTCATGGCGTGACACTGCGAAGAGCGATACAATGCAAAGCTAGCTAGGACTCATTTATGTTTAGTTTTAATTTCTGCGGTGTTTCGGAACGTTGCCTTATATTTTAATGTAATTAACTTGTGAGTTTTGACTCGGGGCTGTGAAGCAAAATTTGAAACATAACTTCTCTACTCTGCAATAATGACTTTTGTGAAAGAGATACCACAATTTTGCCAATATCACGTAGGTACTATGATAGTCCATCCAACGATTGAGGTACTTTCAGAGAATATTTTTATAAGAAAATGCAGGAAAATAAGTATAGTTATTGACTAAATCTTAAAAAGAAAACATTTTAAACGTAATTTGAAAATTAGAAGTGACATATGTTTCGACACATGACATAAGCTTTATGGGGTACAATAAAAAGTATTCCATTCTATTATCGTAAATTATAGTTCATTCGAATTGTAACTTAACATTATGCCTCTATTCCCCTAAGGGTTAGGCAGATATGTCCCTATACTATATAATTCACGTTTGTTAATGTTAAGTTATAATAGGGTCTTATAGGGGGCGACCCAGTAACCATCAACCTGGCACGACTCCAAGCTGCTACTGAGAAGTTCCAGATGGAAAAACTCAATAACACTGTTCCCGACTTGGAAATCAAACCAAGGACCTCATGCTTGCAATTGCTAGACCAAGAGAAACACACCTTTATCGACTGTACAGAATTATGACAGTCCAACTGAAAATGCAATAGCGGACATAAGTAATAGCGAACACCGCAGTAATTTAGAAATCCTGCACACCCAATGTCCAATAGCAATGAATCATACTAAACCGTTAATAACTGAACGATACTTTTGCACGCTCATACCGTTTCATAATTATTGATGTCGCATTCCGATTGCATAAATTGAATACTTGATAAGTTACGTTATTGCTTCGTAAATTACGGAATTTATTGAGTTGTCTGTGTCATTGTATTTTACGGGGACAGTATTGCTGTGAAGGCTTTATGGTTCAGCTTATCAGTACGTGCATAAGATTTATATCATTGCCTTTTATATTTAGTGTAATTTTTAATTGTGTCCTTTTTTGTTTTTTTTTTAAACATTGCCCCATACTAGGAATTTGTCTTGTATGTCACCCGAATTATCATGTGTACGTATGATCATTTAGCCTTTTGCGAGATACTTTAGTGCCTCGGAAAGCACGAGCAGCGTAGATCTTTAACAGTCATTTCGGGTAGTCAAAGCCCGAAAAAGCCCATCAGTCGGAAAATCGATAATTTTGAATTTTAAAAGTTTGCTAAAACCCGAGCCGTATGGCATTTCGAATTTAAACATTAAATTACCAGAAATCTTTTAACAATGTTATGTCAAAAGGATACCTGGAAAAAATTGGAGGGACCTGCTCCACCAGTGGAATAGTATCAAACATGTACAATTTTTTTTTTAAATTATTTTGTTACATCTAGCAACGTCCGCATGCCCAACAATGAATTAAATTATCCGAATTTTTGAATTTGAAGTATTCCAGAAACTAAAGCTTAGCGGCCATGATTGCAACCACTTGACCAATAAGGCAATGGAATGTATTCAGAACGATAAAAAACGAACCTAAACCCATGCATTTTCACTTTCTTAAAATATTCATGTATGGGCACAGCTGGTGAAGCCAGTACCATTAACGTCTTGTTAAATATTTATAGAGAATTGTGAATTATTGGGAATAGAAAGGGGCTTAGTATGATAGGATTTTGAATTGTTCATATTATTCGAATGGATTGGTTTGGTTATCTTGGAGTTGTGGTGGCCTAGTGATAGTGACCCTGGCTGTGTCGTACTTAGGGGTTAAAACCCAATCAGACAGTTTACTTTGTGTAATTTAATATATTACCACAGCTCTCAAAACGATAAAGAAATACATCGCGAGGAAAGCGGTACGGTCCTAACTACCTGTAACGACTGTCAATGATCTATAATTAACAGCCTTGTCCAACTGCTTAACAACTTTTCCGAGGTACTTAAAGGTTTTAATGTAAAATGTATGGTCAACCATTCACAAACTGACCTTATAAAGCATAGCTATACCTTCGATTGATCCGTTTGGCTATTATTATTGGGCCACAATCCCCACTTTGAATTCTCAACACTCGTTAGTTAAAACAGTTACCAAAAAAATAGAAAGAAAAAGCATTTATTAAGCATTAGTTGACTTGACAGACGTCGTCCTGTCAATGACGCTAACTGTCAAAAGCGCGACGATAAAATATGTCATTAAGTTTTCTGAATTTTTCCAATTTTCTGCGCAAATGTCTTAATTTTTATTTCCGTAAGGACCTTCTCCTTACAATAACCAACACAACAGAAAAGAATCATCGAAATTTGGCCAGCCGTTCACGCGCGACCAAGGGAAATAGGGATTACTATATACAGGGTGTTTGGCAGAACGTTGAACATACGAAAATGGTGGATAGGTGGGGTCATCTGCTACTTACTCAGCCCTAATTTATTTGGCCCTGGCCCACGGGATATTTTTTTAATTTTTTTTTGTCTTTCTTCTTGTTTCACCACTTTCTTAACTTTAAAGTGTAATTTTTATTAAAAATGGGTAAAACAGGCAATATTTAGTATTTTTTTTTAATCTTTTATGTTGACAGATTCTTATAAAATTATTGCTTTATTCAGATGTTAGCTAGAAAAAAAGTTATGAGTCCTCAAACTTACAGAAAGATGTAAAAAATACTTAAATCTTAATTTCAACTTGCATTTAAAAAAAAACAAAAAATGATTGAGGAGTTCCAATTCTAGCAAAACATCCCTAGTGTGTGAGCTTTCTAATGGTATGTAATTTGCTTTTATAAAAAAAAAACTTTAAGAGTTATGTCATAATTTTTTCAAGTAGGACATTTTTGACGAAACTCTACCTTTACGGAAAGTGAAATGTTTTACGAAATTTAATACTGCAAAGTTGGTGAAAATTAAATGATCGATTGAAATTATGCTGTACCAGTTAGGTGCATTAATGAAACAATTAAATAATTTTAAATAATTTATTTAAATAATAAATCACAGATGTTCGAATTGACGCCCTTCATTTACAATACAGGCGCGGCATCTACGTCTGATTTCTACAGTTGTTGTGCGCAGCAGCATCTCCTGTCGCATAACTTCGAAAGCAGCATTAATTCGATTTATTAAATCTTCTCGACTTTCTACTTCTGTAGTGTAAACTAGTTCTTTTGCCCTTCCCCACACGTGAAAATCGAGCGGAGTGAGGTCGGGCGATCGCGGAGGCCAGGGAATTGGTCCTCCCCTGCCAATCCACGAATTTGGGAAACAATTATCCAAATGCTCACGTACGATCAGACTAAAGTGAGCTGGGCAACCATCGTGTTGAAAGACAATAGGCCTGTTTATGTCTACTTGGAACACTTCTTCCATTAATGGTGGTAAATCATTGATCAAAAAATCCAAGTAGTTGTTCGCATTAATGTTGTCGGGCAAATAATGAGGATGAGCTTATCGCCAATCACTCCTGCCCAGACATTCACACTGAATCTCCTCTGGAAGCCCCTTTGTCTCTTCACGTGTGGGTTTTGATTTTTATGTGACCAATGGTGTAGATTGTGATAATTGACAATCCCTTTTTTGTCAAATTTGGACTCGTCCGTCCACAGAATACTTTTTAAAAAGTTTCCGTCGTCCACATCGGTATGCAGCAAATGGCGACAAAATTGCACACGTCTCCCAAAATCACTGTCATCGTTATAGTTCAGGTTACCGGTTTGTCGTAAACGTCGGTAAGTACTCGCAAACGTCTGATGACTGGGTACTCGGCGGTTGGGATAACGCTCTTGATAAATCCTTCGCGCTTCACGCGAATTAGTATTAGCACTTCCATACGCTAACAACATGTCCGCGTATTCCTCACTGGTAAAAGCAGCCATTTCTTTACCAATAACAACAGGAAACAGTAATAACAAAAAACTTAACTAACAGGTAACAAAACTAGTGATAACAATAAAAGAAAACGAAGTGAACAAAAACAAACGTAAGCGTAACGGGCACGTGAGATCGCAGAGGCAGTTAAGTCTCGACTAAGAAAAGAATTCATTCTGACTTCTGAGGCGTTACGGTGCCACGAGAGCGAAAGAGAACAAAAATACGCTATGACTGCGCAAGAGTGAAACAAAATTCCTACCTGTGTCGTGTAACAACCATCCCAAGGGAATAGTGAATGTTAATTTGCACAACTGCTACTGGCAAGCCGTCGATCATTTAATTTTTACCAACTTTGCAGTATTAAATTTCGCAAAACATTTCACTTTCCGTAAAGGTAGAATTTCGTCAAAAATTGAAAAAATTATGAAATAACTCTTAAAGTTTTTTTTTATAAAAGCAAATTACATACCATTAGAAAGCTCACACACTAGGGATGTTTTGCTAGAATTGGAACTCCTCAATCATTTTTTGTTTTTTTTTAAATGCAAGTTGAAATTAAGATTTAAGTATTTTTTACACCTTTCTGTAAGTTTGAGGACTCATAACTTTTTTTATAGCTAACATCTGAATAAAGCAATAATTTTATAAGAATCTGTCAACATAAAAGATTTAAAAAAAATACTAAATATTGCCTGTTTTACCCATTTTTAATAAAAATTACACTTTAAAGTTAAGAAAGTGGTGTAAGAAGAAGAAAGACAAAAAAAAAATTTAAAAAATATCCCGTGGGCCAGGGCCAAAAAAATTTGGGCTGAGTAAGTAGCAGATGACCCCACCTATCCACCATTTTCGTATGTTCAACGTTCTGCCAAACACCCTGTATAGAAGATAGCACACAATAAATAATTAAGAAGAACATAAGAAAAAAAAAATGTGCTAAGAAAAATTTGTGCGCCGCGACTGTGCCGGATAGGCCCGTTCAGCCAGACGATCTGTACCTGATTGATTGAGCTGTCACAAACGTAAATTATTTGTGAGTATGTAATGCTCGATGCGGCAAACTGAAGACAGGGCGCTATGGCGCTCATTAGGAGAGAGCTATGTCCAGCTGTGGACTAATATAGCCTGATGATGATAATGATGATGATATTTAAAACAACCAAATAATAAAAATGTAATGAACAAGTACAATGTCAATGTGTGAGAATTCACCCACAGAACTAAAGTACGAAATATTAATACGCTACTATAAGTTGACCGAACTAAAAAATAAAAAGAAAAATACACTATGGTGGTGCATAAATAAATTATCCAGCAAGGTACCTACTGTACTAAACTGTACTAGAATCTACTTTGTTTATGATTTTATTTACAGAGCACCATTATATGAATTTGTTCGTTAATTTGGGTGACATTCGATTCTGTCAACTTACTGCTAAAAGTCGTACTATTCGGTTCTTGTCAATGACCAAAAGAGAAAGCAATATTATCACCACATCAATCTCATGTGTCCTTTTCCCAACTATAATGGTAGCGGCTTTCAGTCTAACCACGTGCAGCTGAATACCAGAATTTTACATGTAACGACTGCCTATCTGACCTCCACAACCTGGTAACTGGGCAATACGATACCCCTTGGACTACGCGTAACGAATGTCAAATATCTTCAAATGACAGCAGAGACCAACAGCTTTACGTGCTTTTCGAGGCACGGAGGAATCTCGATATGAACGGTCACCCATCCACAGGGTTGATGAACCACAGAACAGGGTGGGTTGTAGAACTAAGTAACTGGGCAATACGATAACCCTTGGTAGGACTGGTTGTCAGACTTTCGGGCTTCTGACTACTCGTAACGACTGTCAAAGATCTACAAATGACAGCAGAGACCAACGGCTTTACATGCTTTTCGCGGCACGGAGGAGTCTCGATACGATGAATGAATCCACAGAGACCACGTTGAGCTAAAAATCAAACCAACATTAAAATTACCTTCCAAGATGAGTCAGGCTATTACTGCAATTTTACTAAAACCCCATTAGGAACCAATGCAAGTGCTACAGGATACTATTGGACTGTTACAAGTGTAGCCCATTTCTTTAATTGCGGTCCGTATTGATCTCGGAATTACAGTTTAATGCTATCAAAGCAATCGTAGCAATGGATGGTGCTCTGTTTGCTTATAATTACCATTATTCATTGGTTTTAGCGCGTTTGTTTTGAGTTTTTGTACCTTTTTGTGTTTCTAGGTTTTCTACTTTTGTAACGGTAGGTAGGTACTAGCACCCACCCGCGACTTTGCAAGCATAATGTATCTGTATAATATGATGGCCTAAAGCACTCATCGATAATGTAACTGTCAATCAGAGAATATTTTCTGAATTTGAATAAGTGTTTTCGTATCTATAATACCATAACGACAGATTGACGAACTCAGTTTATATTTAAATAAAAACCTAATTGTATGAGTGTAGATAACAGTATTTAAGTAACGACTTGGTCTATATTGCTTTTTTTAAAAACATTCGACAGATCCTCAGAACGCGTTTTTTTGTAGTTTACATACCTAAGCTAAACAATGCTGATGACAATTTTTTTTCTGGTAAAAAATCCAAGACATTCCACTCAGAGAATGTCATTTTCCAAATAGGTATTAAAAAAACAATTTCATCCCAGTTTTGTTTTTAAAATTCATAAAAAAATCACCATGATTTACGGTTCAACAGCCAATAAACAAATTAAATATTAATCATATTAAAAGTTTCCCATGTTACATCGGTTTTCACGAGATTGCATTGTTGGATTGTCCAGTTAACGGCTGAGCTGCCCCTCCTGTCCCGTCCTTTACAAATTCCAAACATTGAGCGGGAAATGTTTTTAGACGCAGAGGCCAAGTTGGGCTGGTGATTGAAGTCGACCCGAGGGTAAACATTTAGTAAAAGTTAAACATAGATTGGGTCCAAACTTGATGTATGGGGCAGTTCCTCATTTGCACTACGGAAGCGCGTAGATTATAGATAAGTGGCTTGATTTGAAGTACTCAGACACAATGGATCAAAAAGTTTGAGACAAAACGATTTTAATTATTTGACACTAGCTTCTGACCGCGACTACTCCCGCGTTGATTTCGTTCTTTTCTTTTCGAACTTTAACACCCCCTTTAAAGCGTAGTTTTGAAAATAATAATAGCCTATAGCACTCGAGAATAATGTAGATTTCTAATAGTGAAATAAATTTTAAAATTCGATCATTAGCTCCGGGGATGACTCCCAACTTATAACTTATAAACAAATGTTATCTGTTTATAATATAAGTATGGATAGGCCTCTAATTAATTTGCTGGGATAATCAGTATAAGAAATAAATAAATAATGCTGGTCAATCCACACAGCATCATCTAGCCCCAAGCTAAGCAGTACTTGTGTTATGGGTACTAGATGACTGATATACTTAATACAATACATTACATAGATAGATTTTTTTATTATACATAGTAAATACCCAGAATACCGGAACCCGGAGCCTCCTGCGTCGCAGGCGAACCTATGCCCGCCGCGCCACATCGGTCGTCGCAATACTATGTGGGCTTCAGTGACTATTGCTGGTATTTGTGGTTAACATAGTAGGTAGGGATTCAAATCTCTTATTCGCTAATTGTTGTTTTAACACCCACGTGAAATGATATGTTAACCTTTTCCGCCCAGTACACGAAGTTACGTTGGCGTAATCTATGTAGGCGGCTTAGGCCGTCCGCTAACGCTAGAGGGCCTAAAATACCATATCAAAAAACATCCTTACATCATCACGCCTATATTTGGCGAAGGGTTAGGCAGAGGCATTATTATAGTACTTACACCCACATTTCGCCAGTGTTGTTTAAGTCCAATGTAATAGTGGGCGAGCCTTTTGCCATCAACCGGGCACTGCTGAGGAATTCCAGATGTAAAAACCCAATAGCAATTTAACCGACCTGTGATTCAAAACCAGGACATCATACTCAGCAACAACTGAACAGACAGCCATGATAAACGGCTTAACTTGCTTTCCGAGGCACGGAGGAGTCTTGATGTAAAATAAATAATAAATAAATATTGCTGGACAATCCACACAGCATCATCTAGCCCCAAGCTAAGCAGAGCTTGTGTTATGGGTACTAGATGACTGATATACTTAATACATAGATATATATTTTTATTATATATAGCAAATACCCAGAACACCCGGAACAAATATTTGTAGATCTTACAAACATTTGTCCCAAGGCGGGAATCGAACCCACAACCTCTTGCGTCGCAGGCGGACCTTCGCCCGCCGAGCCACATCGGTCGTCATATATTAAGAACGGTCACCATCCACAGACTGATTTCGCCAACCGATCGTCCAATCGTCGACCTTCGATCGACCCATGTGGTTGTATAATTATGTAGCCACAAACTCCTCCGATAAAGAAGTTATCAAATAAGAGAAATATACACCCACTTCAATCAAAACAAAACACTGCGCTATATCGTCAATAATCTCATTAACATTTGACAGCAAAGGTTCAACATAACCCCCAAATAGTTGGCATATTTGGTACCGAAATGACACATTGCGGAGCCAAAGCGCCGAAGTTCGGCGGTGATTCGGCCATGCGATTGTTAAAACTTCGTCGAATGTGGCCGGGTTAGAATGTAAGGGGTTTCTGCGGGCTGAGCTGAATTGAGGGGCTCTACCTTGTATTTTGTGGGAATATTTTGTAGTTTTTTCATGTGTGTTGATGGGAACGGTGAAGCGGTAGTATTACACAATTCATACAACTCTGTATACGAGTACCTATAAGGTCTATAGTTTCAGAGTTAGGTGTGCATCTGTGTGTGTTGAACTATGATACACTATATTTCACGTTTTATTATTTATTCGTGCAGTCGATAACTTAAATGCAATACATTTTGAATACATCATGGGAGACGTTTTAATTTGTTGTTTGAGTAAAAAATTTGTGTCAAAATAATATTTTTATCTGCACGCGTAGCAACACCACCATAGAAACGGCTTTTGTCAGCGGAAGAATAGACAACATGACAGATTTGAAAGATTTCTACCGTCCCAAGCATGGCGATGTTAAAACTGAAGAGAGGAAAGTCTCCAATTCTCGTTTCCAAGCGCTCGGATAGAATAGATATCAAGTTGGAAACAAATAATGTTGATGATGAATGAAAAGATGTCAAACAATTTCAAATCTGTTAAATACATTTGACCTTTAAAAAAATCGATGTACCACCCTGAAAAAGAAAACTATAAATGTCTGATATACCACTTATGGTTCTAAGATGAACCATACCAAACAGATATATTGAGTGGACGTACTGAGGAACCTGAAACTTCAAGAGAAGTAAAATGGCGTGCAATTTATGAAGCTGCTTGATAAGCTGGATAAGTGTCAATTTTACTGCTACGCCTAATTATATGTCACATCTCATAATCCTCAAAGTAGCAATGTGAGTTTTTCAATCCATATGTACTTTCTAAGTTTATCTTGGACATCACTGGCATCGGTGAAGGAAAATTTCGTGAGGAAACCTGGACTTGTAATTTTATATTATTTAATGAATTAATAATGTAACATTTATTGATTAATGAAGCTAGACAGATGAAGATCAAAGTTTATCTTAGATATACATAAGTAACAGCCTTGAAGGAAATCATGGTCAGGAAACCTAAGAACCACAGAACTTATTGCATTATATATGTAGATGTAAAATCAAATTCAAAATTCATTTATTCAAATTAGGCTGAGAATCAGCACTTTTTTAATGTCAAAACGTTTACATAAGACAGGCCCCCAAAACGCCCACCCGCATTGAGCAAGCATGGCTGTTAATGCTCGTGCCTTCTCTGTATGAGAAGAGGCCTTTGCCCTGCAGTGGGACAGTTATAGGCTGGTATTATATTCAAGCTGAAGGCAGGGCGCTATGGCGCTCATTAGGAGAGGGCTATGTCCAGCAGTAGACTAATATAGCCTGATGTTGATGATGATGATGATGATGATGATGATGATTATATTCACCTCGTCAACGAAACCCCAACGAAATGATCTGCGAATACATGATAGAACCAAACAGTTCTGTACACGTTGAACTATTACCAAAGTCAGTTTGCTCGACTTCACACGAGTTAAGATAACTTAGATAACAATAAGACTATATAGTTCTTGTGAGTTTATTCGTTTTAGTTTATAATAGTTATAAGTGCTGGGCGCAAATGGGTTTCTGATAGAGGCGTGGATTAGTGTTTTTATGATGGATTTTTATTCGTGTACGTGGTAAGTTCAAATTTGTCTAGCAATTATAAACAAAAATGGTTTACAAAAAAAAGTTGAGTAGAGTATTTTGTGGGTCTAGCTCAAAGTAAATGATAAATTGATAGCAATTCAATAATCGTATTTAGTATAAGAAATATTATGTGAAAAAAAATCCAATAATAAAAAAAATACATTATTTTCTTTAAAATTCCCTGCGTAAATAATCAATCTGCTTTGCTGGTAAAATTTTACAACATCGTGTCATTTAAAGTCTTGATTTTTAAGGGAATTATTAGATAAGATAATTTCCATCATGGTATCTGAATGCATCTCGAAGATTCGAAATCTCTATTGCCCGCGAAATAGAATTCTAGAAATACGCTAGTCTACCTTGTTCTCTTTCATAAAACACTAGGACCGAACCCTGGCTTTGTTTATTTTTGGTTCTTAGATCATGAATGCGACAGGTTGCTATTATTGTATCATATAAAACTGATTTTGAGGGTATGTCTGTTAGTGGGCTGTACCTCGGGTAGACTTGACTATAAGGTAGATTGTCGCTATATTAACAAATAATAAAAATGTAAGAGGGCCCATACGAGAAACGTGATTTTGTTCGGTGTTATTTACATGACCTTATCAATCGCTGAATTTCTTGAACCTTTAATTTCATGTGTCTACCTAATACGGACAAATGGAATTATAGTAACTATAACAACAAATAATAGAAATACAATTTTGATATTAAAGGGGCTTCCCCAAACAATAAAGGCTTTTGAGTTTTGCTCGATCCCTTTGTTTGGCTGTATTTTTTTAAACGTAATAGGTACATAGATAGATACTTACATTTTTCACGGAATGAGTATATTAGTCGCACATACAATCAAAAATAAGAATAAACCAAACTTTTATTAAAAGTTAAATATATACCCATACTAGAAACTTATAAAATACATTTGTTTTGAAATCGTGTACGATTGTACAAAACCCTACCTATGCGAGTCCGACCCTCACTTGGCCGGTTTTTCCATAGTTCCAGACTTCCAATTTTAAGCGAGTACCTGCCACATATTAGGACAGCCTTGATTTCGTCGCTGTGTTCTGGATCTGACTTTTTATTTAGGCTTCTCGAATGATATATCAGGATAAATGTTTTTACAAGTGGTTTTCGGGCCTTGTTCAAAGTTTGATCGTTTTATTTTTATTTATTTATTTAATGTTTGAAGCACACAAATGTACAGAGGCGGACTTAATGCCAGAGGCATTTTATACCAGTCAACCTTTGATTATCTTTTTTTGACCTTTTATTTTTGATTTCAACCTTCCTTTGTTTTTCTAACTAGACGATGGTGTTTATCTGTCTCATTAAAGAGCAGTAAGTTATCGTTCTGTCTGAAAATGCGTCTGAAAATATAATTATGTTTCTTATGGACTGGGTGTTTTAACCGAACCATTGAAATTTACAAGGGCCTCCTTGGTCTAGTGGTTGCAAACGTTACTTCTGAGCAAGAGGTCGCGAGATCAATACGGGGTCAAACAAAGTGTTAATACTTTTCTTCCATTTAGATTTTCTTAGTAGCAACCCGGAGTCTAGATTTGGGTCCAGTTGATGTCAATAGGCTTACATGAGACTTTAACATAACTGGTGCAATTTGGAAGTACTGTAAGAACACCTCCGCTACACCCTTCGAAGATTACAGGCGCATGAATAAAGTTTTAAAATTAAAGGAACCTACTTGTTAAATCAAGAGAACCTACCTGTGTAAGACAAAAAAAAATCAAGAGGCTTTTCATTGTATCCTACAATGGTTACGATTGCCTTGTTGACAAGCTAAATTTGGGCTATTTCCATCTTTGTCTTTCTTATAAAACATGAAAGGGATGGACATATTAAAAGCTTCCATACAAATATAGTTCACATTTCATATCGCATTGACTAAAACACGGCGAAGAATAATTAACACGAACTAATTGGACGTCTTTTACTTAGTTTCTATCTATCACCATCCATTTCTCAAGTTGACGGTTAGAGAGATATCATTTTTCTAATTTTTATTTAATTTGTGTGTAAGGGAATAGGCGCCAGTGACCAAACACCTACTAAGATTTCTTTCTTTGTCCACAGATTCCCACGTAGTAAACCGCAAGCTGGTTGACGTGCCCCAGTTTGAGAGACCCATCGGCAACCATACTTTTCACATCGGGAAGGAGGCTCTTCTTGGCTGCTCTGTCATCAACCTCGGGAAGCATAAGGTAAGAATTCATGATCCTATATTTATCACGTAACCTCCACTTATTGACTTCTTATTAATACAATTTGGAATTGACAGTTATTTGCCAAGGTCACTCTGGCACCTACCCGGCTTTGAACCCACAACCTCATGTGTGAAAGGAGAGGCCTTAACCACTGGGCACATTCGCACGTACCTTCATGTCAATTCATTTATAGTTAAAAGAAAATATGAAGAAAAGGCAGCAAGCATGCGGGATGTTCATTTCCTCCCGGTCATAAAATATTTTATTCAAACTGTACCTCATAAAAATCCTAACAATCTTCTTCATAACCCTATCCTACATTAAAACTTTAATGAGCATAGCTTCTGAGACATTAATTTGCTGGATGTTGGTCATTACGCCATGTTTATGGGCAGGGAGCTCAAATTATGGCTACCATTAGGTTCTGACGTTACCTCTGGATGGTTTCTATATAAAATCTATAGTGAGGTCAGTTGAGGAACTTGGGTAACATGAATTTTGTAATGGAATTGTATAACGTGGCCTAATATTAGTATTCGAAACAGACGTCCAAATCAAAATATCAGCCAAGTGCGATTCGGGCACACGAGGGGTTCTGTACTATGTCGAGAAATAAATGCCGAAAACATCGCCGAGGGGGTGAAAGAGGGGAGCGGGTACGTCAGGTATCAGCTGGCCGAAGACGGCCGTTCGGATCGCGCGCCCTCACATCACTCCGACGACGAGTCAGCTGTCACACGCCTAGAGGAACGTCCGCGCTCGCGCATTCTTAATTACTTACCTGTTTCTTCTGTAGACGCGATTATTCCTATTTTGTCAAACCTTAGTTCATCATCATCATCATCAGGCTATACTAGTCCACTGCTGGATAAAGCCCTCTCCTAATGAGTGCCATAGCGCTCCGTCTTCAGCTTGCCGCATCCAGCATCTGCCTGCAGTCTTCCGCAGATCGTCATCAATTTGACCAAATCTTAGTATTTTCTTACATACCAGATTATACAGTTCACTGAAGTTTTTACTACCTTCTTGGCTAAACCAGCCACGGCACGCCCCAACAGGGACCGCTTTTTTTAAATTGGCCTATGCTGTTTCACTGCTGGGCAAAGGCCTCCCCCAAGTCCTTCCAAGTACTTGTTTCCAACGCCACCTCTTGCCAGCCCGTATAGTACGCGTCCAGGTCGTCTAGCCACCTTTTTGTAGTCCAACCTTGGTGGTGCCGTCCCGCACCTGGTGCGTGGAGACTTTTGCCCAACGGAATTAAATTTCTTATTTTGAAGGCAAGAGTAATTCATACTATGTGAAAATGTCAACCGTCTACGTATAACGTTCATTGGGCATGGTAAGTACAGCCCATTGACAGATAGACGATCGTACTGCGGAGTCTCAGCGGGTCCCGTAGACATTCTTTGTGTAAGGAACTCTGAAAGTTTATTATTGATAGAAATAAAAATGCTTGAAATAAATGAACCTTGTGAGAATTCAAAAAAACCACAGCTCAAATTCAAGTGAACTATGATGACAGTGGTAGAGGATCACAAATATAACGGTTGAGTTTCAATTTTTGTTTTTTTGTGAAGGAAACAGAAAAAAGATCTTATATTTGCACACCCCCGTTTCGTGAGGTAAAAATAGCATTTAATTCCCGCAACGAAATGGAAGATGGAGTCTTCCTCGGAGTAAAAAAGAGCTGAAAGTATTTTTGATAGTAAATTAAAAAAAACGAGGATTTTCTCAGAATACCCCTTAATAAATACATATATCAATTAATTATCTTATTGCTACGGTATCTTATAAGATACCGTATATATATATGATTTGTTATGACTTATAAGTCATAAGTATATTAAACATCACTGGAATCGTATACTTACTATTTATATACTTAATATTATAATTTTGAAAGTAACTCGTTTTTTTGTTTGTTTTCTTTTCACGACTAAACGGCTCATCCAACTGAAATGAAATTTATCACGTAGATAGATTATAACATAGGGAAGGACGTAATATTTAGTTTTGAATCTGAGACTTTGTCAGCAACCGTGATAAACGACATTTACGCGGACGCAGTCGCGGGCAAAAGCTAGTCAAATATACTCCTGGTACTTAACTGTTTTGTGGAGGTCAGATAGGCAGACGTTGCTTGTAAAACGTTGGTATTCAGCTGCATTTGTTAGGACTAGACGCCAACTGCTAGATATTTGGAAAAAAACTAGGCAGATGGTAATGACTTGGCAGATGATAATGATGGGTGCTCTTGAAAACAAGGGGTATCGCCCCCACTCAATTATTTTTTGGAATGGGCATCTCCAAGTTTAACCGTTAGGGTTATTGACTGCTCCACCGAACTATCCTGTGGGGACTTAATAAAAATTAAGGTCCCCAGTCAGGCATACAAAAACTCACATTATAGGGCACCTGCGGGTTACGAGCTTCGGCTTAAAACATAACACCTTCTCAAAAAAATTACCCCTATACTTATCCTAATTTTACTAAATTTACGACACGGTTGGCGCAGTGGTTGAGCCATCGGCTGCTGCGCCGCGTGTTGTGGGTTCGATCCCCGCACGGAACAAATATTTGTATGACCTACAGGTAGATGTTCCGGGTCTGGCTGTTTGTGTTTGTGAGTTTAAATGTCTGTAAACGCACCCACGATACAGGAGAAATTCCGAGTGTGGGGCAACGTTTAAAAAAAAAAAAAAAAGAAAAAAAAAAAAATCTACAGACGTCTTTTCCAACATGGCTTTACTTTCAGTAAGTACCAACTGTAACTGAAAACTTTTTGGTGTCTCCCCTACTGTCTTAATTATGTTAAAAGTAATTTACAAGAAATGGTATTCACCTTAATTATGTACTGCGGTATTTTAATTTAATTAATTGTATTTTCTTTGTTATTGGAAGGCTCGCATTGTGGGTTTTTTTGTGATTGGTTTAATTTGTAATTAAAAATCTTGAGAATCATCTTATTGCTTTCAAAGTGTATGTATCAGACAGCCAGACGGGGGTTCTTTACAAAAGGTGGTAGTAAGGTAAGATTAGGGACAGACCTGGTAAATATAGATGGATTGCGTTAAAAGATGATATTGCTAGAAAGGATTATTATGAAGACGGCTAAAAGAGATTTGTTCAAGGCAGGAGGATAATGATATTAGGAACAGCATGCCTGCATAAAGCTTTACTGTAGTGTAAAAGGTCAGATGTCAACTTCAAAAAATAGCATAAAAACTCCTTTTCGACACGAAAGGAGAGTTTTTGCTTTAGAAATCTACATTATCAGCAAAGGCCTCTTCTCATACAGTACATATTATATAATTATATTAAAATGAGTCTCCAATCGCCAACCCGTCTTGAGCAAGCGTGGTGATTAATGCTCGTACCTTTCCTGTATGAGAAGAGGCCTTGGCTAGGGCCAAGGCCTCTTCTCAGGTACTGTAGGCAGTAGGATAGTAATAGGCTGGTTTTATATTCACCTCCTCAACGAAACCCCAACGAAATGATCTGCGTATAAATGTTAAAACCATCCAACCAATCCAGATCTTCGAGTGACAGCCGTTGGTCCCAGCTGTCACTTGCTCCGTACTTCGGACGGAGGAGTCTCGATATGTTACGAACGGTCACCCATCCACAGACTGACCTCGGAAAGCGTACCTTAATCTTCGATCAACCCGTGCGGTTGCTTTTATTTAGCCACGAGCTTCTCAAAATGCTAAAGCGGGCTAATGCAAGTCGTTAACACAATTCTTTGATATAAAGTTCTTTGTAACTTGACTAACAAATACATAGGTCTCATGTACTCTGTCCTTTTCTAAGAAAGAGCACTGACCGTAAAGCATTTTATTTATCAGCGTAATTACTGAAAACAGTTAATTAATGGACTGTTTTAAAAAGTGCAAGCTACGAACGGCTCGTAATCAGATTTTATGTTCTAGAAAGTTTCTTGATAATTAACGAAGAAACTAGTTCTTCGTAGAATAAGCTTATAAGAGGTTTGGACAGCTAAGTAAGACAGCGTGCAAAACTGGGTACAGTTTTGTTTATTATAGTAGATAGAAATATGTTTTCTGACTACATAAGATTACTTTTTACAGCCACATACAAACTAAATCTGACGTATTCTACATCGTGATATTAAAGTTATCCGATTGATTCAAAATACACACATACAAGAACCCGACAATAATCGTACTCAGAAATTAATGCTTGTCAATAGCATAAGAAGTGAAAAAAAAAAGAAAAGAAAATGTCTAACTATTTCTAGTGCAGTATTTTAGTTATTAACAAAAACCTATTAAAAACAAAAGTTAGGTTGGTTAAAAAAAAACATTAAAATTATAAATATATTTTGACCTCCCATTACTGTTTTCTTAGAGTGATTGTGTACCAAAAAACAATATTGACTTCATCTACACCGCCTTTTAACTAAACTTCTATCTCCAGTTTTAATTTTAGATCAAAAAGTATTTTTCAAAAAAGGATGAATTATATCACTTCATAGTATAAAATGAAGTCGCTTTCTCTGTCCCTATACTCGTCCGAAGACGACTACCAAGTCG
Organism: Phlogophora meticulosa; assembly: GCA_905147745.2. Taxonomy (NCBI): domain Eukaryota; kingdom Metazoa; phylum Arthropoda; class Insecta; order Lepidoptera; family Noctuidae; genus Phlogophora; species Phlogophora meticulosa. The sequence continues at coordinate 13,698,797 of LR990531.1, read as the reverse complement.
TAGGAAAAGGAGGAAAGAGGAAGCCCTCTAAAGCTCCCTCACAGGCCACCAAGGCCAAAAAAATCGGCGCCCCGTCCTCAGTCGACGAATCCGCGCCCTCTCCCCCCCGCTCCCCCGTACCCCTGGCACAGGCCTCCGGTACGGGCCCTAACGGCACCGCCACCCGTAAGGCGAAGCCACCTCCCCCTGTCTTCATCCAAGACAAGGCGAAGTGGACGGCCGTCTCCAAAATGTGTGTTGATCGCAGGATCAACTACACCAACGCCCGAGCTACCCCTCTGGGTATCAAGGTAACCCTGCCGTCAGCAAATGACTACAGGGAAATAGTATCCCTTTTACGTGGGAAGGCCATCTCCTTCCACACCTATTCCCTCCCTGAGGAGACACCAACCCGTGTGGTTATCAGGCGTATCCCCAGGGAGATCCGAACGGAGGACATCCTGGCCGACATCCGCGCCCAAGGTGTCCCCGCGTCCGCCGTCCACCGCCTTCATAAGGCCCGGGGTGGGCTAGTTTATGATATGGTCCTAGTAATTTGCGACCCCACAGAAGGGCACCACCCCATATTCAACATCAAAACGGTGTGTGCCCTGTCCGGTATTAAAATCGAAAAACCGTACCGTCCCCATCTAATTGGCCAGTGTCATCGCTGCCAATTGTACGGCCACTCTCAGCGAAACTGCTTCGCCAGGCCCAGATGCGTCAAGTGTCTGGGCGACCACGCCACGGGCAAATGCGACCGTCCCAAGGACCGCACTAAATGCATTGAACCACCGAGTTGTGTTCTGTGCGGACAGACCGGTCATACCGCGAACTTCCGAGGGTGCCCGCGAGCCCCAAAGTCGTCTTCCCAAAGGTTGATGAGACGTGCAAACGCTCGTCAACAAAGGGAATGCCCCTCTACTAGGGCGCCACCCCCGCCATCGTCTGCGCTCCCTGAGCGCCTTAGCCCACAGAGGTCATCTCCGTGGAACAAGCTGAACCACCAGAAGGCCTTCCCGGCCCTGGCGGCTAAACACAGCCACCCACCGGCGCTGATGGATTCACCCATCCCGGCGCCGACCCCAGCCCCTGCAGTCCAGGCTACCCTGACCGCAGAGGCTGAGGTTTCCGCCTTCCGTACTCAGCCTACGGAGGCTCTTTACGACGACAAAATCCGTACACAGCGCAATATGAACGTCATATTGCCAGTGTACTTAATCTTCTGCAACCGCGAAGCCGATCGTCTAGCCGATCGCTTAGAGGCTACCACAGACCCTAGGAAGCGCATCGAAGCGCTCATGGAGGCCCCCTCGGTGCTCCGTGACCTAGAAGCCCACTTTAATAACCGCAATGGATAGGTACGTTAACGCCAGAACCTTGAAACCGCGATCCCTAAAGTTAGGATACGTCAATATAAATGGCTTACTCCAGCAACGGGCTGAGTTTGCCAACTTCCTCCGCGATCACCAACCGGACGTCCTCCTCATACAGGAGACGTTCCTCAAACCGCACAACCGCGACCCCAAAATTGCAAACTACCGTATGGTGCGCAATGATAGATCCCGCTGCCACAAGGGCGGTACAATGATTTATTATAAAAACTCATTGCACTGTGTCCCTTTAACTTCTCCTCCCCCGACCTCGCTCCTTGAGTACTCTATCTGTCGGCTCGGCATGACTGGCCATCAGCCAATTACTATTGTATCCGCGTACTGCCCTCCCGCTCGTGGGAGGGACGACATCCCAGCTTTATCCCACGATATCTCGGTTCTTCTCGGCTTGAGTGACTCCGTTATCATAGCGGGCGATCTCAACGCCAAGCACCCCGCGTGGAATAGTAATGTAACCAACGCCAGAGGGAGGGCTGTCCTCAATCTGGGCGCCTCCCTTAACTATGACGTCATCGCCCCGATGACTCATACCCATTTTCCCCACGATCCTGACCATAGACCTGACATACTGGACATAGCGCTCCTAAAGAATGTAAACCTTCGTTTACAATCGATAGAGGCGCTCCACGAGCTTAACTCTGACCATCGTCCGGTGATGATGACGCTAGTTCCCCGTACGGGTCCGCTTGACCCTGATCAGCCACCCCCGACTCAATTAGTTACCGACTGGAGGAAGGTAAGCGAAAAGCTGAAATCCTCCTCGTCGCCTCTACTCGACTCCATCCCCGATCTAATCACCTCAGTCGCTGACACCACGGGCGCAGTCGACTCGTTTACGGAGCACGTACAGACAGTCCTGAACGACTGTTCAAGGCGGGTTCCGGCGCTGAATGCCCAGCGCTGGAACCTACCGGACGATGTACGGGCTCTGATAACCGAGAAGAACGCGTCCGTCCGTGCCTATAGCGCTTTTCCCTGCTCTGCGAACAAAGCCCACATGCGAATGCTACAGCGTACTGTCAGCAAACGTGTGGCGGAGCATAGGTCGGAGAGCTGGGACAAGATGATCAGTGAGCTAGAGCCCAACCACCATGCCTTCTGGAACCTCCAGAGGAAACTCCGGTCCACCGTAGAGGCTACCATGCCTCCCCTCACTCGTCCAGATAAGAGCGTCGCGTTCGACGACTCGGAAAAATCCGAATGCCTAGCCGAAAGCTTAGAGACTCAATGCTCGCTTAGCTCCCAGCCGTTCGACCAAGCTCACCTCTTAAAGGTAGACGCCGAAGTCGAACGTAGGTCCTCGCTCCCTCCCGTCGACAACCCTGATGATCCTCTGCCTCCCGTCACTCCGGACGAAGTGCAAGACATCATTAAAGGGCTCAAACCGCGCAAAGCCCCCGGTAAGGACGGTATCACCAATAGGGTGTTTCAAATCCTCCCCGCGCAACTCGTTATGCTCATGACCGCCATCTTCAATGGCGCTCTGAGCAACAATATCTTTCCTCAATCGTGGAAAGAAGCCGTGGTTATTGGCATCCCCAAGCCTGGCAAGCCCAAGTCTGAGCCCACGAGCTACCGACCTATCAGTCTGCTCAATGTTTTCGGCAAAATCTACGAGAAGCTTATTTATAAGCGACTCAAGGACTATGTCGAGGCAAAGAGCCTGATACCGAACGAACAGTTCGGGTTCCGGCCGGGACACTCGTGTGTTCAACAGGTGCACCGCGTAGTCGAACACGTCAGCGCGGGCTTTCAGAGAGGCGCGCTCACCGGCGCCCTCTTCTTCGACATTGCGAAAGCCTTCGACAAGGTCTGGCACAACGGGTTGTTATACAAGCTATACCAACTCGATGTGCCAGATCGTCTCGTGCTCATCTTGCGAGATTTTCTGTCGAATCGTACGTTTAGATATCGCGTAGACGGTACGCTATCGTCACCTCACCCTATCCGCGCGGGCGTCCCTCAAGGATCCGTGCTGTCTCCTCTCTTGTTCTCGCTGTTCACTAGCGACGTCCCTAGGGGTAGAAAGGCCCAGTTGGCGCTTTTCGCCGACGACACGGCCATCTACGTTACCGGTAACAACCCTACCACCATAGCTCGCACCCTCCAAACTTCCGCAAACGTCTTAGGCGCTTGGTTCCGGAAATGGAGAGTCGAGGTCAATCCCGACAAAAGTCAAGCGGTTCTCTTTAGGAAACCCGGACGCCGCAATGTCCCCACGCCTAGTCCGTTAGCCATGTACGGCAAGCCTATCCCTTGGGATAAGCGAGCCAAATACTTAGGTGTGATACTCGATCACAGACTTTCGTTCGCCGAACACATAAAGGCGGCGCGTTCGCGCGCCGTCTTCGCGTCCGGCAGGCTTTATTGTATGACCAACGAGAAAAGCAAGTTGTCACTCAGGTGCAAATTGCGGCTCTTCGTCTCGGTCATCCGACCAATCATGACATACGCTTGCGCAGTGTTCGCTCACGCCAAGCCGTATCATATTCATAGGCTTCAGACCGTCCAGAACCGATTCCTGCGCAGAGTCACGGGAGCCCCCTTCTACGTCCGAAATGAGACTCTCCATGTAGATCTCAAAATACCCACGGTGAAACAGTTCATGAAGCGACTCACCCAGCGCTTCATGGACTGTTCTACCGCTCATCCTAACCCCTTAGTGTCATCGGCCGCCCGATACACTCCCTCGCGAATAAGTACAGTTCGAAGACCAAGACATACACTCACAGAGCCAGATGATCCTATCACTCTCCTCCAGGAGAGCGATAAGGCCACCAGCACTGTTCGCATACAAAAACGGACATTCCGTCCTCGCCGCCGAGGCCCGTCGCGACGACCCCGTCGATGCCCCCCTCCCGACCCTTTGCTAGAGCCAGCCCGCGAAGCTGAGCCGATTAATGTTTAAAATGTCCCTAAATAATGGAACAATCAGATCCAGCCTGTCCCTTGCTGTCCTCTTCAGCGACGTCCTAAGCCGAGGTTCGTACCCCGCAGGGGGTGCCCTTAGCGATAGTCGCTTAGCTTATAAGTTTTTATGCCTGGCTGGAGGCCTTAATTTTAATTAAGCCCCCCACAGGAAAGTTCGGTTGAGCAGTAAATATCCCTAAAGGATAAACTGCGAGATGCCCATTCCAAAAAAAAAAAAAAAAAAAATCTGTCCCTATATCCCTATGTATGCTTAAATCTTTAAAACTACGAAACGGATTTTGATGCGTTTTTTTTAATCGAGTGATTGAAGAGGAAGGTTTATACGAGTATGTATAATATATATATATATATATTATACCCGTGCGAAGCCGGAGCGGGCCGCTAGTTATAACAATAAAACTACCAGCTTGTCAATGTCTCAGTGCAGGGAGAAGGTATCTCGTATAGAGAAGGCACAAATAATAATCACAATGCTTGCTCAAGGCAGGCTAACTTTTCTTGACTTATAATAATTATAAGTGCATTTTCCCTCTCGATCTTTTTCCTTCACAAGAGTACCTTAGAATTGAATAAGAAGTGATTTCTTCAGTTCATATGTATTCTCTTTTCATATTTACCTGGATTTGGACTTATAACCTCGACATTTTTTCTCCAAAAGAAGCATTAATTACATATTTTTAAACTGCAATCGTCCCTGTTTTCGGCATCCACACACAAGTGCCCTTCGTATAATATTTGTATTTATTAAAGATGGGCCGAAGATTATGAGTTTAGGCGACTAGCTACTAGCTGACTGAAGGCCGACTAGTTGGCCGAACCGATCATTGCTTTCGGTGATGTTCGGGTGAATTCGGTAATTAGCTAATGTTTGCCGTGCTTCTTACCTATAAATACCCATTATGTATTTAGAACTGCATTTTTTTTACTCTTCCTCTCTTCTTTAAAAAAACGTTTTGCCCCACACTAGGAATTTCTCTTATGTCGTGGGTGCGTTTTTACAAAGATTCAATTTCACATACACAAACAGCCAGACTCGGAACAACTACCTGTAGGCCATACAAATGTTTGTTCCGTGCGGGTATCGAACGCACGACACGGGGCAGTCAGCCGCTCAGCCGCTGCGCTAACCTTGCTGTGTAAATTAAGTTTTACGATTTTTTTTTTATAAACTTAAACTTATTTGCCAAAAGAAGAGTTCCTACTCATACATTTCTTAGCTGATACAACAAATTATAAGACTGACTCCTAAACAAAAACGATTAATAATACAATATCATTTAAATCACCCTTTTTAAGCCAAAAAATATGAATGAAGCAATGGGCCGACTAGTCGCCGAGGATAGTGAAGGCCGGATAGTCGGCTTACCCAACTATTCGGCACATCTCTAATATTTATGTAACCTTACACACTTAGTAAAGCAAAGCAAGCGTGAAGTTGGTAGGTTATATATAAGTCGTAATGAAGAAACAGCTTGCGTCTGTTTATTTACTCGTCTGAGTTGACATAAACGACATATTTGCACATCATTCCTTGAATAAATTGGATATGTTAATGAGAAACATTCGCATAAACATTTGTTTATTAACATTATGTATTATTACTAAGTTTTGTTTGTGGCTTTGCTTGGGATGCAAGAATGAAAATAAATAAATAATGCACACAGCTGATCTAGCCCCAAGCTAAGCAGAGCTTGTGTTATGGGTACTAGATGACTGATATACTTAATACAAAACATAACATGGATATATATTTTTATGATACATAGCAAAAAACCCTGAATACCCGGAACGAATCTTTGTAAACAAACATTTGTGCCAAGGCGGGAATCGAACCCGCAACCTCCTGCGTCGCAGGCGACCTTCGTCAAAAAAAAAAATGGTTTACTTACGTCTTAGTGTCACAATCACGGCCACAGTTTTTTTTGTGTTTGGTATTAAATTAAACATCATCTAATTTAAGATAGGGCCTGCGTACGACTTACCTACTTGGAGTTCAGTCGACAATCCAACAGTCAATCCTAGAGAGGCGACACGTATTGTAAGTCCCAAGCGCGTTTCTATGGAACGATGTGGTTTGTGGGATTCGATTGGTGATGGAGCTCATGATAGTCGTAGGAACCCTGAAGTTTTAGTCGCTAGGAGTCCGACATAACCTCCCCAAGCAAAGGAAATCTATAAGCGTTTCTTCTTGAATCATAAACCCGTTGAATTTATTAATAAAACTTTACAGCGATGCGGATGAATTTTTCCATGCCCTGTGATTATTTATTTTATTTTATTTCTTCATATATGAATGGTTGTATCGTTTAAAAGAAATAAAAATGTATATAAAAGTGTGAATTATGAAGATAGGAAAATCCCAACGAAGAAAATTTTAAGGTTGAGGCTTCAGACTGAAGTTACGGTACCTATCAGGTTATGCATAGATGTCCCATCCACTCAGTATATTTCACATGGTTGGTTGTTCAAAAGGTTACAGTTACCTATTAATATCGTCCTTAAATAATATCCCCATTTAAGTCAACTCAGCACTTGAATAAAACACATCTGGCCACAATAATTTACCACTACTTTTTTCCAGAAAAATCCTGCCTCTAAGTAGAAAAAACCTTTTCCATTTATATTTATTCGCGGCGCCTGAAACTTGCGTAATTAAAGGGCGTGCGTTAATCTCAATTGCTTGGGCAACTGCACACGGCTTATAAACTGGGGTAGGCAGGAGTGTAAGTGGATATTTAATTATGAATTTCGTACTAGCCTTATTTTGGCGTGATGTGTATACGTAATTTAAACCCGGAATCTAGGTAATGGAATTTCGGAAAAGGTGTCGTAATAAGAATCTAAAATATTTAATGCAAGACTTTCAGGTGACCATATTTAGTGACAAGAGATACTGTCTAGTAACGAATACATTATTGCCTAGGTATACTCAATCTTATATAGTACCGATCGTTTGCTACCCCACTGCAGAGAAGGCCTCATCTCATACTAAGAAGGCACGATCATTAACCACCATGCTTTACAATACGGGTTGGCGATTGCACACTTATATTGCAATAAGTTTAGGTTTCCTGAAGATCATTTCCTTCAAGGCTGTTGTAATATTTAAGATAAAGATTGATAATTACGTGTCTGGATTTGAACCCTCAACCTCGTACATGAGAGGTGACATCCTAACCACCGGGACATAACCACATTTCTGAATTCCAAAAAATATGACGTCACTTCTATATACATACTAAATATCTTAGTATTGGAAAGATGTGTTGGTCTTGGTAAAATAGGACTTCAAAAAGCACCCTTTGAATCAGTATCATCCTAATAATAGTAAGTAGGAAGAAGGGGCGGCGTGGGGTTGGTTTTACGAAGGGTGGGTATCAGTGTTGTTAGTAAAATGTGAATGTATAGTAAATACAAGCACGATGAATTACCGTGCAGGTAGGTACATTGGAAAACAAACAACACAAATGGTATTAAGTATTTTTCTAACTCCTCCGCATCCCATCTTTTTTGATTAATTTCGTTGCGGGAACCAAAACAGTTGAATCGTTTTTCCGGGACTCGTCGGGCTTCATTGTCTCGACGCTTTTCTGGTGGTTGCCAATGTTGATTCTGGTTTTCATGAGTTGCAGTGGTGTTCTAATAGTGTGATGGGCTTGTCCCATTAAAAAAAAAAGCATACTTGGTGTGATCTATATGTAATAACGATAAAAAGGTTTAACTGCCTTGTTGAATCGATTCTTGGATCTCTTGCTTACTTTAAAAATATATCATTTTGGTCAAAATGTGTTTGATTTGACCCAAAAACCCTGTAGTAGGTTAAATTGTAACATAGGCCTACTACTCTTTAAAATAGCCCAAGCAACAAACACCGAATTCCAAATTTAAATTCAAAACTTTTCTCTTGACAAACGGTTTCACAAAAAAAAGACCTAAAACAAAACTCCATGACAATAAAAAAGAATATACGAGCGTAACTATAAAACACATTTGTAGCTCCCCGGAGCAATATAAGCTGTGTACAAACATCATAAATTTCAACGCACACATTTCGCTAAATGAAGAATTTGAATCACGCACAGCCTCCAAATTGATTTGGTACTCGTCAACCACCTCATTTAAATCCTTGGTCACGTTCTGTTTTATTGTGAGCCAAAAGTTACAATGGGTCGGCACGAATAAGTAATCTATGGGTGGGAGCCGTTATGTAATTCTCGAAGATTGCTACTGCCCTGACTCGGGTCGAGACTGTACCCGGAATCAGAGTTACTGAGGACTAAATCTGTGTTAAAGAATTTAGTTTTGGACTAGACTTAGAGTTTAGTATGTGCGTGTGCTTTGTGAATCTTTTGTCCTATTAATTAAGGGGGAAAATATTTAAGAATATTTGCTGTTGTAGCGACATCTATGACGCCACATACGAACTAAAATCTGACGTATCCTACATCGCGGTATTAAAGTTATCCGCGCAATTTAACTCATATACAAGAACCAGTCAACAACCGTCGGGCAGTAGCCCACCAGACAACACTCGTCTGGTCGGAAGATCCTCCCTTTTCATTGGTAGATGAAGAACATTACACCTTGTTCCTCATACTTTTGCCACTGAACGGATTTTGATGCAACTCTACAGTATTATAGCTTATATTATTTCAGAATAACTATTAACATAACATAACATAGGCTATTATTTATAAAGATACCTAGGCAGACGTCCGCGTCGTGAAGTTGTGGGTGGCTGTTAGTACACTATCATCTTTATAATATGATGAAGTTTTTTTTTCATTTCCGTTTGGTGTATCGTGTGATATACTTAATCTGCTCACAAATAAATGTATTTTATCTTTTTTTTTGACTACAGATAGTTGGAAAAAATACCTATTAAATACCGCATTGCTTAAAGTTGCCAAAAACCTCATTCATTATTCAAATGAGAAACCGTTTGCCAAGAAACAAAGTAACTTTGAAATCAACTGTTGTGCAGTCACCAAACTCCTGGCATAACAGTACTGCACCAAGATACAATTTGGAACCATGTTGGCCAAATTACCACACTAACACCCATTTCCACTTCAAACATAATTTCGATGTAATTTCGAATTCAACGCTAAGCCATATTATTACTACGGATATCATTCAACATTAATTAATATCCCTTTTATCCCATCATAAACACGGTATGAAACCTTTTAATGAAACGTAAATATGACCTAATAAAGTATACCATTTCCAACCACCTAATATATCTTTATGAGTTCGTATAATCTTTAATATGCAGCCGGAAATATGATTATCATCTCATACCAACACGGTGTTATTATACGAGACCCGATATGGGATAGTGATGGGACACGAAATGGCTTTTCTATGCGAATTATTCGGTGTTAGTCGATTTTGATATCCCACGAAATTGGGCCACATTGTCCCCAATCCAGGGCAGTGTGGCCCAATTTTGTGGGATATTAAACCTGAAAATTAATCTGGTTGAGTTGACGATCTATTCCGATATAAAATTTAATTTAACATTACGTACCTAATGGAATTATAGGATGAAAAAAAGGCATTGGCAATAAAAAAAAATTGGTAAATAAACTCGATACTCCCAAAACACAGGCTTTGTTTTACGAAAACAATAAGTTGTATTTAACCACAAAATAAAATCATCAGCAAAATTAACGTGTATCCCAATAAACAACGAAACAAATTTACTCGCTCACTGAACAAACAAAACTCGACTAAATTATTCGACTAAGCCAACCATTCCCATCTCTTTACACTCATTAATGTTATACGTTTGTACAAGGGGCTTTCTTTATTAAATGCAGATATAATTAGCAACATTAATGTCAACAGTGAAATAAGAGACAAAATTAATTTCAAGAAAGCGGCACCGCCTAGGCATACCTGCGTTAAGATAATTCTGTTTCGTAAATGTAGAGGAGAAACAATGAAAATGGCTGAGATTAAGAGTGTTAAATACTTCGTTTTAGTTATTTAAGTCTTGTAACATTATTTTTGAAAGATTTCAAGATTTAGATTGTTGTACTCGTGGGCGGTAATCTTAGCAAACATCTAGAATAGAAACGATGACCAAAATTTACTTTAAATGAGTAGGAGAAGACTAAAGAAACGATGGATTGATGAAAGATGATGATAGCTAGTAAGGAGATGATTGCAAATAGAGATGTATGGAAGAAGAATACATTCCATACCTCCATTTTATTGATATGGGGCTGGAGGATGATGATAATCTAAACTTACCAGTGTGTTTCGTATGACAATCGAACCTTGGGTCTGAAATGAAGACACTAAATAACTTAGCTAATGTGCCTAACGGGTCGCCTTATTCTATTTTTGAAGTGAAACTTCTTTAGAATCGTTGTGATTTCAAACCGGATGCAACGGAAAAAACGACAGGTAAGAGACACAAATACAAAAATGTGTAGGATTAAGCCGGCAAAGAATGAGACAGAAATATACATATTTTATATTATCGGTCTCTCATCTTTGTTTTTTTATGATCGTGTGTTTGTTTGAATTTGGAACAGCTTTTTTATTTGGTTTTCGTCTTAACTTTTGAAGTGAAAACTTCTTTAGCATCGTTGTGATTTGAAATTTTATGAAACGAAAAAGCGATAGTAAGAATAGACAGACACATAAATTCATAAGTTTTAACGTGGGACAAAATGAGATGGGAAGCATTATACAGTGTTTCTCATGAGAAACACTGTATAATGCTTCTCATCTCATTTATTTCATCATCTCATACTACATATAGTAAAAATTTTATAAATTAATTATCAAACTTTGTATCACTATGATCATTACTAAAACCTACAATTATCCTCTTCCCAAAATATAACATTCTTTATCTTGAAGCCAACATTCTGAAGGTTTCACTTCTACCACGTGCACATGTTTTATTTTATTTTATTTTTCTACACACATACATACATCATCAGGCTATATTAGTCCACTGCTGGACATAGCCCTCTACTAATGAGTGCCACAGCGCACTGTCCTCAGCTTTTCTACATGACAACTAACAATTATTTTTGGTTCATGGTAAATTAAAAAAATATAGGCACGTATTTTTTTCTTTTATACGTAATCTATAATACTTCAAAACATTGAAATAAAATGTGGCATGACGTCACGCCTATATAGATTTTATACTGAGTCCGCGACACAGCGAGCCACTCCCCAACTTAAAACGTTTTGTCGAGTTCATTTCTTATAAATAAAAAAATAATATAGTGTTTATATTTTTTTATTTTCTTAGTGACGAACTAAATAAATAAGTATAAGCTCTACTTATAAAAATAGTAAAAATCTACAAACTAATATTTATATCATCTTTTTGTTTACTTTCTTATTCTTTATTTTTTCTTCCTTTATTATTTTATTTTCTTTCTTGTATAAAGTTATCGAGAGGGCGACACGACGCGACCAGTTAGTCAATCGCAAAAAGTTTATTGTTTGATATAAAGTTTTAAATTAAACCAAAGGGACGAAATTATATAGTTAATCGATTGATGTTTTTAATAACTTTAAACATTCGCTTGCCCTGTATGCCGTGACATTTATGGATACACATTTTCAAAATGACGGTCGTATTGTCATTGTTTTTAACAGATATTTCTCTTGCCAAATTTTGGGCTATTTCCGGCTCTTTCTTTCTTATAATTAAACAATGAGACGGACAATATAAACTTAAGATCCCATACAAACATTCATACACAGTGATGTTCTTGGCATTTACTAATTTGACATGTCTAATTTCGTTCTTACCTGTCACCGTGATTCTCAAGAACTGTCTATCAGAAAGATATGGCAATTCTCTAATATTAGTTTAGTTAGTGATCAAGAGTATCGAATATCATCTATATAAATAAAAATGAATGTCTATATGTGTCGCTAAGCGCAAAATCCGAAAACGGCTGGACCAATTCGGCTAATTCTTTTTTATTGTGTTCGTTATTGTAAGGGCTAGGTGCTTATGAAGAATAACTAAGAAATTTGCGCAAAATATTAGAAAATTTATGAAAACTTAACGACTATTTAAACTTCGCGCGTCTGACAGTTCGCGCGTCGTGGGTATCACCGCGGGGCACAGCTAGTACTATTTATAATTAAATATAACATACTATGTGTGTAAAGTAAAAGTACAGGTATATCTATTGACACTCTTTAGACAGAATAAATAATTAGTATAATTCTAAACTCCACAAACACTAAACTATAATTAATGACACCAGAAGCAAAAGCAATAACCAAAATAATTAATCAATTAAATCAATTAATTACAGTCGAAATCTTACAAATCGCGATAATAAATTAATGGGATGGTGTAAAGACTGAAATATCTGAGATAATCCGTTAGTGATGAAACAAATCCTGTTGCAGCAAATAGGGGAGTCATCGTCGATTGTGGTCCAATTTAGAAGAGGTCCAAGATTTTACTTTACTCATGATATGAAATAAAATAAAACATATATTTGTTCCGGGTGTTCTGGGTTTTTGCTATGTATAATAAAAAATATCTATCTATGTAATGAATAAATTGTATTAAGTATATCAGTCATCTAGTACCCATAACACAAGCTCTGCTTAGCTTGGGGCTAGATGATGCTGTGTGGATTTTCCAGCATTATTTATTTAGTTATTTTACAGAGCCTACTCGAACAGAACTGCCACGTTGCTCTAATGGTCGCTAGGGAGACTGCAGAGCATAAGATCTTGGGTTTCCCGTGTTATTCGGTTTCCCTATCTGGGATTTCTCAGTCGTAGCCTGAGCTTTTCTCAGTCTGGATTTGTGATGGCAAGGGCTCAACCCCTTTTACATGGTTCTTAAAATATAACTAACGAAATGTGTGTATATTTTACTAAAATACCCTTCTGCTTAACCCTTCGAGAAATGCACGCATCATTGTAATTTACTTTCCGAAAAACGCATCCAATGAAAGCCCGGACAGGTCTGAATGAAAACGGTTTTTGACTCACAGTATAAACAATATTATGGACTAGCTATTTCGCCTACTCCTAAAATCCATAGCGTGATGTTAATGTTGGTATAGCCGAAATGCAATCTTTTTTTTCAAATCGTTCTGTTGGTTCCAGATATACATATACACACGCATACCAACCAAACTCGTCAGCTTTATTATATTTGTATAGAATTATAGATAGATGTTTCATTAACTTTAAAATGTACCTATTCCTTCGCATTATCTTTTTAAGGCGCGTCCCCGTGCAAAACGCAGCGGTAGCCCTTTTTTATGCAGTTTTTAGGAGCCAACTTCTCTTTATCCAATAGAAATACCAACTAATAAAAAATACATTAAAATTCTACGTAATCTTGACTCCAGAATGGTAGTTTTTTTTTTCTATAAATGTAACATAATATTTAATTAAAGGGTCACAACGAAACTACAGAAATGAGAAGTAATGATTTTTAACACGCATCTCCTCGTAAAGTAACCATTATTTTGATTTGATACTTAAACTAATGGATAGGTAATTTAATAAAGAACATAATGCTAATTTTATTTTTTTCAAAACACGAAAATTTGGTTTTATATCGATTTTATTCTAAAATCTGAGCGTATTCTCTACGTTTTTCATGCGCTGGCTTAGTGTGCCGCAAGCGGAACGAATGCTCAAGGTTATTTGGTGAGGGTACCGCCTTAACAGTCTCTTCTTTTCACTCACTCACGTGCCATTTAATAAATTCTCTTACATAAAATACTATGACACAAAAATACTCATTAGAAAAAAAATAAGAAATATCTTAGCACAATGACAAAAAATACTGATTCAAATTATTTTAATCAGTATTTTTTTTGAAGTATATATAAATACAGACAAAACTATTTTACAGGAAAACATCTTGCGCCAAACTAATCCTCAGCCACGACAGTTTAATCTTGCTCACTCAACAATATTACGCATTCGGCCCAATCTTAGTGCCTGTCTTAAATCTACCCGACCTGACACCAATATTACTCCAACTCAGCCCAAAGATTTTCTAGCAGTATTTAAAGTAATTGGACCATCACCATTGCGCATTAAATTAATGGTACCTGTCAGAATTCGTTGAAAATGCTCCTGAAGACGAACAAAGGAGAGCGGAGTACTCGAGTACCCCATCGCTCTTGGAGCAACAATGGGGTAATAAAATGTACAAGAATAGGGGAACTGTAGTCAGCAAATGTGCGATGTTTGATAACTGTTTTGATGTACGCCCGTTTGGTAGGATCGTTTATATTCTGAGATATTGTTGAGTGCTTTGTCTGGATTATATAGTTTTTTTTTCTAAGTAGGTATATCTTCACTTGTTTTCAAATTCTGTATGTTAATTTATTTATTTAATACTTTAAGCACACAAATGTACAGAGGCGGACTTAATGCTATAGGCATTTTCTACCAGTCAACCTTTGGGTGATGCAGAGACAAACATTGGCAGGTGCAATTTCTTAAAATGTATGTTCAAAGTCAGGGAAAAACTATGCTTGTTCTAACCACAACCAAACCTTTTGTTTGAAAAAAAGAACGAAAGGAAATCATAGGAAGAATAAAAAATTGTAGTTTGTAGTAATTAAGTAGAAAACCCAGTAATCGTCTATCTATAGGTTTTCTACATATACCCAGAGTTCTATTATGATGTATCGCCCTTTGGTTCGGGTTAGCTGTGCCTACACTCGACTACTAAGATTGGACGGAAGAAAAATCTAACCTAGTCGAACATCTAAAAAATAATTAATTAATTAACTAAAATAAGTGAACAAATAATATTTCTAATTAATTATTTAATTAATTAATTAAATCCTGGCTGAAGGCGTTTGAAAGGAATGCTAACTGATCTCTGCATTTTATAGAGACAAAACTGTGGACCACGGTTGTTCCTCAAGACGCTCTGTGATCTTCAGACAGAAGGCATCCAAGAAAATCAAAATAACAAAGACCTCAAGCTTAAAACAAGATGAAAATATATTATAAAACCCCGCCATCTTATCTAAACATTAAAAACAAAGATAGAACGCTAATAAAAATTAACGACAATATCATCGCATCAAACACACTTGTAACTACAAAACTCATCGTTACACGTAAAATGAGTTATTTCATCGCGTTTACAATCCTTTATCATCGCGTATCCCATTCAAGTGTCATTTGAGAGACGCTATTAATTCCCCCGTAACGCGATGTGATGCTGCATCACATGATAGAGTATGGTACTTCAATGAAGAGCCCTTTTACTCGAAGGTAATGGCGGCTTCACTATCGTTAAAATGTTTGAGACACACAGTAAGTTATTGTTGGCTCATACTTACATACGAGAAAAAAAACTAGTTAACTAATAGAGGTTTTAATTAAAACAGGGTAATTAGTCTTCGGGAACAATTTGTTGGAGAAAAATATCATCGCGTTCTAGACAGTTAATTGGAGTCGTAGATTTTAGATTGGTGTAATATTAAAAGGGCTGTTAAAACATTTAAATTTGTGTAATTAACGTATGATAAATTTACATTTTTCGGGCAATATTTTAGGTAAGTACTCTTGTGAGATATTCGTCTCAAATGTAAACATATTTTTCTGCTTAAGTTTGTTATTATTTATGATGAAGTACCCCTTCTACTCATTATGACAACGAAGAGAACATCTTAAGATTACAATGAAACATCATTTATCTTCATTATACTTAGCTTACTATTAAAACAAAAATACAAGATGAACACAGTAGATGCTTGAGCAAGCAAAGTCACGAAACAAACTTAGTCCCTCATAATAAAAGAAAAACTTAATTAAAATACTTTTTGAAAAATTAAAATGATTAAACAAAATCACATTAATTAAGAAGAAGATTAATTATAAGTTAAAATATTATTTGTAACAGATAAAAGCTCTTACTCGAGTGAAATTAATTTGGAGTATCCATTAATTTTCTAACAAACAAAGTACCAATTTCACCCGAAAATTTCTTACTAGACAATGTTATATCAATTTTGATAAATAAAAGGGACAGGGTTATTAATTTTATAGCCTTATTGGTAGGAAATATATTCTGGTTTAGAGATTTATAAGCTTAAACTGCTTAAAGGCACCTTTCACAGAATGTAATTATAATTTCTGGTAAGACTACTTCATATTTTTTAGTGTTTTCTTAGGAAATAGATAATCTAGATAATCTCTTTTATACGAAAAGTATCAACGTCACTTGTATATTGTATATTTCGTAGAAAATTTCTAATCGGAAATTATAAATAATATTGCCTCATCGTTCTAGTGAATGCTGAAAATGATGATATTTTCCTTTCGATTCCCAGATCGGGTGAGTTTTATGGTGTACAAAAACGAGTATCGTATTCTATTCCACAAAGAAAATCGCAGAGCTTAACGAGATAACTCACACATAAAACGTAATAAAGATAAACACACACAAACCCAACGCACACACAGTAACGAAGAACATAGCAGGTACATTAGAAATGAATGTTTTTGATAATGAAATCGTGCATTACGAAGCAGACATTATAATAATAGATAATGATGTTACTCCCATATTAATTTCTGAGAAACTACGAATGGAGGTAATGGAACAGATTATTATGTTTGCTTTCTCTACTAATCTTTTCCTTATATAACTGTTATGTGTATATAATTTGTTTCGTGAAGGGATGTGGAATTATGGCTTGTTATATTAGTTAGCAGCATTTTGCCCGCGACTTCATCCGCGTAGATTTCATACTTTTCGTAAATTAAAAATTTCGTAAGTTTTGAAAATAATATATGAAAGAAAAAAAGAAAAAAAATCATTATTCAGCACAGGCTCAGGCACACAACGACACAATACTAAACATAGAAAACAAAAAACGAGTAACATGAAATACATTAAC
Organism: Phlogophora meticulosa; assembly: GCA_905147745.2. Lineage (NCBI taxonomy): Eukaryota > Metazoa > Arthropoda > Insecta > Lepidoptera > Noctuidae > Phlogophora > Phlogophora meticulosa. The sequence goes on along the minus strand of LR990531.1, from coordinate 13,681,597 downwards.
AATAATACAAGTAAGTATACATATATTATTAAGTTTGTGCCTTACGGCTGCGCTAAAAGGGTCCAGTTCAGCAAAAATTGCAGACAACTATTGCCTGATGCTGGTTTTCAACTGTACCATATGGCTTATATTGCTCGCTGAAGTAGCTTTATATGGGAGTAAAATTTGTTTTAATCGGTTTAGAAGTTTCTGAGTTTATACATTACAAATACTAATACAAGAACTTACAAACACCCAAATCTTTCCTCTTCATAATATTAATTTAGAGAAGTCGTTGGTGTTTCTTGTGATTTAGCTAAGTTAGAGTTCTTCTAATCAATTTGGTTTAAAATGTCAACGTACACACATACATACATCATGCCTTTTTCCCATGGAGGTATGCAGAAACTACAGAACGCCACCTGCTACGATCCTTACATACTCCTTTTGGTTCGTCTAGTACTACGCACTTAACCTTTACGAAGAACATCACCAATTAGCTCAGTGTATGCCTAGGACGTCCTCTTTTTGTACATGTGTAATTTAAATCCTACAAAATCTTTTTGACACATATAGATTAAAATGTCCGTTATCTCTCGTAAGTCACGTATACCAACTAAAACCTAAAATATCGGCATTCAAACAACACAGCACACGTAAAACTAAAACACAATAACGTCACTGAAAAACTTACGTGAAATCGTGCTGAAAACTGTTTCTAAATCCTCACAATACTTTTCAAGATTAGCCAGAATATATTACACGGAGCTGTCCGCTTCGTTTATACTATCTTGTACACACCTACAAAATATGCATGTGTATTACGCGAATGTATTTCAACGCCAACTCTCTTGAGGAATACAACTGCATTTCTGTATTTCTGCCTTAGGTATCTTGCACTTTCATAATAACATCTAGCAAAACAGAAATAAAAGGAATTTCTTGTAAACAAATGTTTCCAAAACTTTGTATTCTCAGTGTTACATTTCGTCGATGTACGTTCATGTTAATTCCTCTTTAAAATTCAAAGAGCCTGCGGGCTCACTGCAGTCTCGAGTAAATTAAATAGAAGACCCGGTGACTTGGCGGGATGAGATGTAAATTCTGTACTGTTGCAACTATGGTGCGGAGGGCAAAAACTAATTTGCGCATTTTAAAATGCCTCCACTCGGAATCGTGGATCGGTGAGGGATGGTTTGATTTAATTAAATTGTTGTTTACTGTTATTTGGAATGATTTTGACGGTTTGAGCTTTAAATTAAATGTGATGAAATTACTTTTATATTGATGATATGCTCCGATTTCCTTATATCGATCGGCTTTTGTTTATTTATTTTCACACCGAATACCGTTACATAATACATTCTAAAAATAAAATTCCAGCGCAACAATTACTTGTAGGTAAACACCACATGCACAAAAAAAATAGAAAAATAAGCTACTTAACTTGATATGTAATAAGCGCCAATTAAAAAAAAAAAGTGATTATAATAAAAAGATGAAACACATTAAAATTGGTTAAAAGTAATTGTCTATGGGGTATATTAGTATATCCCCTTGTTAGGGTTTCAATGAACTCAAATAAAGCTCCGGTAGCGATTTAGTGGTTGTGTAATCCTTAAATTATGTTTCTACTATAATAAAATCGCGGATCGTCCATATTTGATGACGATAAACTTTCCTGACTCAAATTAATAACTTGGTAAAAAAGAAAATCGTTCGTTCGCCAAGCCATTTAAATGAACAATCACGACACGTTGAAAGTATTTACACTAAAGATAAAAAATAAAATAATGCTGAACAATCCACACAGCATCATCTAGCCCCAAGCTAAGCAGAGTTTAAGATATATGCAATGAAACAGGCGGAATCCTATAGTTATCATTTTAATTATTTTGTTAGTCCTTTTTTAACATATCTTTCTCTTCTCAGGTGGGCTGGCTGCGAGCAGAAGACCAGACAGTCTTGTCTCTAAATGATCGGGTGGTTCTCAGTCCTCGGTACTCCGTGAACCTGGACACTCCCAGCACTTGGCAGCTAAGGATCAGACCACTTCGGGCTGAAGACCGCGGCTGTTACATGTGCCAGATTAACACGCAGCCAAGCATGAAGTGGCAGATTGGATGCATTGATGTTTATGGTGAGTGGATGTTTCGAATTTATTTTAGACTTTACGTATATAGAAATAGAGTAGTTTATCAAAAGATTAGTTCAACGTGTTGATTAATGAATATGAACCTGGATGACCGAGCTTTGCTCAGATAAAACGACGTTTTCTAAGAATGAAACCTAGCTAGATCCCCAAACGCCCCTCCACACTAAATTTCATGGAAATTGTTGTAACCGTTTCCGAGATTCAGATTAAATACATATAAATAAAGAGTAAACTGAAATAACATCACATCAATTTGATTCAAACTTAACTAGTAATAGCGTGTTGATCAAATCTCAGGTCATGGCATGATAAGACCCCAGGGGTCTATTAGTGTGCCTTGTTTTAAGTTTATGTAAAAACCTTATATATGAATAAAAAAATAATAATTAATAAATAATATGGACAAGAATTGCTCGTTTAAAGGTATTAGAAGATAGAAGATAGATAGATGGATAGGTATGTTTCCGTTAATAATAGAACGTAGACTGTGTCTTTTGTTTTATGGGCTCATTTCTTGTTAGATAAGCTTCTGTATATGATTACAATATAAAACAATAGATTCATTGGGTCCATTATACAGATCAAATAGTCTAGAGATATAACGAAACCAGACACCGAGTGATTTTCGAGTTTCAGCAGTAAACCTACCCTCTACCCTTCAACGTACTCGAAAGGTATTTTTGTTTTATCTCATCTACTAATACTCATACACAAGTACCCACTTATAGGTGTCGTTTCCAAATAATCCTTTGTTATAAACGATCCTTTTAGTTTCCATCAAAACGTGAACGCTTTCGAGACTTTTAATTAAAATCACTTAAGTATTTATTATGGTTGAAACCTTAAGTTAAAAGAGAAATGGCCGAAACTCGCACAGCGATATTGAAAAGGTGTAGCCATTAAGAACTTAAGTAAATTACAGAACAACAAACAGAATCGCAAAGTTTGGGAAAAAGAGGGAATATATTTTTTAATATAATCCTCGAAACGAACGATTCTCTAAACGAGTAATAGGTAAAAATAAAAGAGGAAGTCTTAAGCTTATTAAGAATAGGGGACGAATCCGAAGCTTCAAAACATTTCAAAGTACTTACGTAGAACTTAGAACAAAACTCAATATCAATGAAACGTCTCGAATGAACGGTGGAAAAGTATTTTCTTCAGAAAAATAAATCACCTTAAGAGAAGTTAACGTTATTTCTCCGCGCCATTGAAGGTGGGCGCCAAGTTTTATCGTTCGCAGCTCAAATTAGTTCTGGGGGTTTGTTCTTTATTTTTTCAATTCTCAAGTTTTGAAGTATGGATTTCAATATTGAATTTTTACTATGTCTCTGAGGTGCCGGCGTAACTTTCTGGGGGGTGAGGAATTTAATATGTAATATCGCGCCGGTAGTCACGAGGGATTTCTTTTTCGAATTGTATAAAAGTCTAAATGAAATATTAGGAAGTATGGACGAGGGAACTTTCGACAGGATTCGTTCAGATGAAATTAAAATTTGAAGAGTTTTGGAAGAGCTATAAATATACGTCATTTTATTTTTAAACGTTGCGTCACACTAGGAATTTCTCCTGCATCGTGGTGCGTTTACCTGTAGGCCAGTTAAATGTTTTACGTACGGGAATCGAACCCACGACACGCAGCGCAGCAGTCAATCACTCAGCCACTGCACCAACTGTGCCGTCACATGTATGGCGATAAAGGAAATAGTCAATATAGTGTAGTGGTACGTGAAACAGCTATTTATTGTAAACCGACGACCTATGTGGCGCGGCGTGCGAAGGTCCGCCTGCGACGCAGGAGGTTGCGGGTTCAATTCCCGCCTTGGGACAAATGTTTGTACGATCTACAAACATTTGTTCCGGGTGTTCTGGGTAGTTGCTATTTATATAAAAAAATATGTATGTATGTAATGAATTGTATTAAGTATATCAGTCATCTAGTGCCCATAACACAAGCTCTGCTTAGCTTGGGGCTAGATGATGCTGTGTGGATTGTCCAGCATTATTTATTATTTATTATTATTTATTATGAAAGCTATTTTTGACAGTAAAGGACGCCTTTTCGCCACAGACGGTCCACATCGACATTTGGTGAAAGGTAAAAGCGGTGCTCAGCGAAACAAAACTGTTAATTGTTCTGATTCAATCTATTAAGAGCCCAAAACAACTTTTGGCCAGACGCCTCAAGTTTCATCGCTTCGAGTGTTCGACCAACTAGATAGCTATCGATTTTGGCTTACTTTTGTAATGTTTGTGGTGTACAAGCAACAGTCACTGAAAATAATCTTAGGAAGACATGAGGTCTTAAAAATGAGTCTTATACAATAGGTAGAAGACTAACTTTTATCAGTCTTCATGTGTATTGTGTGTGAGTATTTAAATAAAATAATTGCAAAGTATATTGGGACTCAACCGCTGGGATTTATACTAAGTATGACTGAAACGACCTTTAGCAAAATTGGAAGAGGTCAATTTTTTTGGGACTTTACCGCCTCACTTTTCTCTGCGACTGAAACTCTGAAAATCCAGAAACAACAGTCGTGACCTCCAGATAAGCGTTCAGTAAGTGAAGATGAGTCCCGGAGAAACGATACAACCGTCTTGGACCCCGCAACGAAATGAATCAGAAAAGAACAGCGGAGGAGATAGAACATGGCGATTTGACGCACTATGCGTATTGTAGTTACCTGACCTAACTCTTGAGGGACTTTAGACATTAAGTCCCTCAAATGTTACGTTTGTAGTAACCCTATGTCAATTCCCTCCCTGTCTTAAAACCCTGTGACAAAAGAACGGAGGAGGAGTTAGAAATATATATATATATATGTTATTTATTACCATTGTATTTAGCTGTAAGTCTTCCAAAGTCCTTAAATAAATAAATAAATAAATAAATATAAATTTCCACTTTATTCGCTTTATCGCTTTCTCCCATATTATTGATGAACCCAAAACGGTACTAAATTAACATGCCCTCAATGCCACATTCTTTTCCCCTACCTTATCGAATACCCCTACCAATAAACTGAGCATCGCACAAAGGAAAAGTTAAAGACCAATAAAAAACAGTCACAACCTCTCCGGTCTAACACGACACACTTATATTATGTAAATAAGAGAGTGATTCGAGCAAACTGGAGCGATACACTCGAGCACTCATAAGCGTATTTTTACGAGTGCCCGAGCTACAGCACTGACTCAGGCAAATCTTTAAATGTGGAAAAGTATACTCCTGCAAAAATTGCTTGCAATCTGCCTTGCATATTCGCGTGACATTTTCACGGATTTTTGTGTATATTGGGCGTTGGAGTTTTTATGCAGGTATTGTTTTTTATTTTTGTTTTTAGCGCATCTGACACATTCAGTGGAATTTTTAGTAACGTGAAAATACTGAGAAATTTGTTTATTATCAGTTCGAATGTGTCAGTTTTAGTTGAACGTTGAACAGAGACTTTGATTGATCTCGTTTTTGGTAATTTTTCAAATGTCTAGTACGAGTATTTTCCTTTGTAATACAAATATGTTTGCGGGTAAATTCTTCATAGCGTTTACTATTTTTTATGATATCGAACGGCAAAATTTTGTTTTCTCACCCAAGTTTGAGTTGAGTGACAGAACAGTTTCTTTTTCGAAGTCCTAAACAAACTACTGAAAGCAATAACTTATAAATAGGCACACATTTATTAAGATACTTAATCTTCATCTCCTTTTTCTCAGTACCTCCTGACATCATAAACGAGGAGACTTCAGCGGACGTATCAGCCCAAGAGCTGGACAACGTGACCCTCATCTGTAGAGCATCCGGACATCCTCCACCAAAGATCACGTGGAGAAGGGAAGATCATGAACCTATGCTGCTGAAGAAAGTAGGCAGCAGAGACTTTTATAAAGGTATGGTTTCTGCTGGAAGTATTATATTTTATAATTATTGTAAAATCAAAATCAAAATTCATTTATTCTAGTTAGGCTGAGCATCAGCACTTTTTGAACGTCAAAACGTTTACAAAAGACAGTCCTCCAAAACGCCCACCCTTCTCCAAAACATATAATAACATAATATACATGTAGTAATATAAAAGTTTTGCAGCTATAATGATGATTAATGTACAATGAATTTCTATGGCTCCCGGCTATAGATTGTAAATCTTTGACAGTCGTTACGGGTACCCAGAAGCCTGAAAGTCTGTCAACCAGTCTTACTTTGGGATACTTTCCGAAAATGTATCATCAGTCAAAAAATATGCCATATAGGTATAAAGAAAAATAAAAGTGTATTTTGTAAGTAAAGCTCTTTTGAGTTATTTGACCCATTTACCCTTCTTTAAAATGGAAACCCCCCTTTTCGACTTGTGGTGCAAAGAAACAATATTTTTTCAATTGTTTTACTTGCTGAGTAAGTGGAATAACTAAATACTAATAATAACTAAATAACTATATTTCTAACTGTACGCAATTGAAAGGCGATAGCATTCGCGGTTCCTGAAATGAACAGCTGTCAATAACAATGATATTTTTAAAAGCGTTCGTTTTCTAATCTCAGTGTCAAACGGTCAAAAATGCGTGTGACTTTTCTGACTTTATATTTTTTGACATTGATAGTCGCTGAAATGATCTGTGACTAGATTTTGAACATTTCAATTACGAGAATTGGCCTTCTGGCCTACACAGGATTCTCTAATTTATACACACTGATATACAATACAGGGTTACTGCTATTATGGGTAAATATCCAGTACCTTAAAAAAAAGTAAGGTCACACATTTTCTTGGCAATCTTACATCGTTTCTGTTGTACTAAAATGCGATGGACGAAAATACGTTATATGAATTGTAAGAGAAAATCTCAAAAGCCAATGGTCTGGAACATTGCGTACTTGAGGCCTTCAAGTCACCAGAAATAGAAAACAAAAGAAATCATTTGTCACAATTCCATTGAAAAAGTTTTAGTAGGAAGAGTCCCTTTGATCAAAAACATTTCGTATCAGTTGTTTTTTGGATTGTGATTCAAAAAATGGCAGTAACATTTCCTAAAAACAATAGTGAAAAATTCTAGGTAGAAAAACCTATCACATTTAGCCCGATTCTGGGAATCAAAGCTCAAACTTAGTGCTCACCTACTGGTGAGCACTAAGTTAAGTACAGCCACCTAAAATTAAACCGTAAAAAGAATACAAATATAGGTTAGTTACTCGTTAGGCAGCTGGATCAAGGGCTTGATTCAGAAAGCAGTTCTTCTGGACACGGCGCGTATTGTTAGGCGAATCCTCTCTCTGGAGCCCTGACCGCCGGTAGCTTTGACCCTGTTCCCAATACCGGTGGGCTACTATTTTTTATATTTTTAAATGTTTTATTTTTTTCTTTTATGTTGAAATATTTAAAAATGTAATTAGTAAGTAAGTAAATGTAATAAAATACAAATATAATACAAAGAGAGTGTAAAGTATAGGGTTTGTGGTTCAGATGTACCTACAGCCCTTGACCATTTTGAATACTCCACACAAAGACTATTCCTCAATAGCTTTTCCCAGTGCTGCATCAACGCGTAGCAGTATGTCTACTGCTGCATGTGCTACGAACATAAATGGCTGGCCGTAGGTGTCGCCTACGCCGTAGCTAACTCGTAGACATTAGGAGCTACACGCATTGGGCGTGGAACGATTCAACGCTCACACACATTCGTGGTTCCCGCTATTTTTCGTTTTTGTTTTTGAGAGCGCGTTCCTTGAAAAGAAAAGAACAACTGCACGCTCCAGTTCTGGTATGGTCAAATATAACGTCAATTTTTGTTGTACGATATTTCGACTGCCTCGTTGATTTAATTTTCGCATGCGTTACTGGTGGACGTGTGGCCCTAGATTCGATTACCAGATCAAGGCACATCATATTGGGTGTTTTCGTCAGGAAAATTATGAACGTGAAGTTTTAATTCATTGCTAAATTAAGTTTGTTAGTAATGAAAATACACCCGTTTTACACCCGGCTGTTATTGCAATACAAATATTAATATTTTTTAAATTCTTTCAATTGTTATGTTAGTTGTCAATGTTTACAACAGGGTAGTATCCTTAAAAATTCTGATTGTTTCGAAGTTGGATTACTCAATAATATTGGACACGTATTTTTTCTTTTGTTTCGTAAACCATTAATGACGACGATATAGTGCGTTGAAATAGCGCGTGACGTCCCGCCGTGCTACACTTTTTACGTAACAGTGACGTCACAAGGCCCTTCTCCTGAAATTTGATGTGCTATATCATTGTCACTTTTTATTGATTTGAGTAAGCAAAAAATACGAGTCAAATATTTTTTGGTAATCTTACTGACGAACTAAATAAACTTAGTATATTTTTACCTAGGACACATACCTATTTTGTCAGAATTAAAGTACATAGATAGCATGAGTGGTTCCGGATATTAGCAGCTGTGACATAAAAATATAGATAGTCGCACCAATTAGAGTTCCTTTTTTACAAATTCGGTTCCTATCTTATCACGTAGATTATACTGGACTACTTTTGTATCACTTTTCAAATGCATTTGTTTCACATGATGTTTTGATCATGACTATGAACACCTTTTTCAATTGAAAATCACGAAAAATAATGTTTATCTTCATATTCATGTCTGAAAACCCATACCTTGTGAGAATTTGGAAAGTTCTAAAAAACATATCTTGTATTTACATACACAAATTCTTTAAAGACCATCTTATCCTTAATCCGTATTTGTCGACGTCTATTTTCGGATCGGTTCATTAGTCCGTCCCTTGGGGTTTATCTGCTTTAGGACCACTCCTAACAAGACTACCCTTTGCCCTTATATTATATTAATAACGTCTTACTGCGAGCGCTAATCTCGCACTCAAGCATATTGATTACTAGACTTAGGAAGTCTCCCAAAAGGCCTGAATTGTGAAAAGGGTACTTACCGCACTTGAAATTTGTTTTAAAGTATAATGTGACTTTTTAAATTCATATGTACTTTTAAGTCTACCTTGGATATCACACATATTGTTGAAGAAAAACATCGTGAGGAAACCGAGACTTATCCATCTATATCTATCTTCTAATATATGAAATTCTCGTGTCATGGTGTAATTAAACTCCTCAGAAATGGCTCGACTGATTTTCGTAAAATTTTGTTTGCATATCGGTTAGGTCTGCGAATCGGACAACATTTATTTTTCACCCCCATTATATGGCAAAACAACGTTTGCTGGATCAGCTGGTAAATAAATAAAAATGAATGTCTAAATGTGTTGCTAAGCGTAAAATGAACTGAAGAGAACTGAGAACTGCTGGACCAATTCAGATAATTTTTCTTTTGTTGTGTTTGTTATTGTAAGGGAAAGGTTTTTATGACAAAAAAAAACTAAGAAATTTGTGCGGAACGTTAGAAAATTTAAGAAAACTTAACGATGATTTTAACTTCGCGCATTTGACAGTTCGCACGTCGCGTGTATCACCGCGGGGCGCAGCTAGTAATTAATATAAGTCTGTAATCCAGCCAGTACATCTTGACCAAGCGTGCTGGTCATGCTCGTGCCTTCTCTGTATGAGAAGAGGCGATTGCCCTGCAGTAGAACAGCAACAAGCTTCAAATTATTATTTACATGTGGACTTTTTGTAAAAACTAGTTCAACTGATTTAAATAAATAAAAAATAATATCGTTGCACATTTGTCTTGTCTAGTGGAGAGCTACACGGGCAGTTCCCTCCCGCTGTGGCGCGTGGATCGCCGACAGATGGGCGCGTTCCTGTGCATCGCGGCCAACGACGTGCCGCCCGCCGTCAGCAAGAGAATCATACTTAATGTAAACTGTAAGTATTTATTAACTTAACATACATACGTTAACTCACGTTTTTTCACACTGGGAGTTAGCTGATATTGTACAACGCTACGTGCTTCTTTTTCTAACATAGGCACTCCTTTTTCCTTAACTTGATACTACAGAAAAAAAAACCTTTTTTGTTAAAAATGCTCTACTGTACATTTTTAAGCTACTTGCCTTTCGTGACAGACTGTGTTTTTAATTTTATTCACACTATACAAAAAACAAACACAAAGTAACACCATGAGTTCAGTATATGATTCTGGACCACCCCCGGTTCTCCCAGCGTTGAAATGTTTCATCGTATTCATAAGCCTGGCAATTTTCTTTAATAGTTTTTCAACTTCATTACAAAAGAATAAGGTTCATATTCAACTGGGAAAAAATGACAGTTTGGGATAGCTGGATGTGCTAGCTGTACAGAACTGTTGGAAATACTATAGATTTATTTTTAAGGATTATTTATATAATGACGAAAGAAAAAAAGACTAACTCTTCAGCGATATTATATGAGTACAGATAGATAACAGCTTCAAAAGAAATCCTAATGACTTTCTATACAAGTAAATTAAAATGAGAACACATTTGTCATAAATTTATTTGCAAAAAATACAAAGTTCTCAGAAATCATGGCTTTGATTTGACGTCACAAGCCCGCGTTGAACTCGAGTAGATTATAAAATGCAACGCAGACATTCTTTTATTGAAATTCTGTTTTAACTAACTTAAAACAAAAGAATGAACTTTTATTATTTTCTCAGGATCAGCAGTTCGTCTGAAATGACATATTTTTCTCAATCACCAAATCGAAGTCCAATGTCATTCGTAATTAGAATAATTATTTTCAAAATCGCAAAGAAAGATCCAAAAATATTCGGTTCTGAGAAATCATTTAATATTGAATAACAAAGTCGATTATAAGGGAGATAACGAGAATCTACCGTTTGTCTGTAAATAAGGTTGGAATGAAACAAATTGAGCGACTCTCACCTCTACTTCCAATACAATTAGACGATTATTCCTCTTGCCTACCTTCGTATAACTAAGCCGCTGGCCCAAATTATGAGCGAGGGCAGTTTTGACAGCTATCTAACTTTTCCTTAAAACAATTTATTGTAAAAATTACTCTCATTTGTTGTTACGAATCTGAAGTATGTTAAATATTATTTATACTGAGAACAAAAGTGTGATCTAAACTCCAAACCACGAGGCAAACAAAATTCATTTTTATTAAAATTTGATGTGTCTTACTTCAACAGCTTAAACTGGAATGCAACTTTGCACAAGAGTTCCCTTAACACCTTAACTGCCAGAAAAGGAGACACAATAGAAAATATATTGTTTGTTGGCATTTAAAGTTAAAATATAGCTTTAGATTTTTTATTTTATTTGAACGCGCTAATCTCTGAAACTACAAGAAATTTGAAAAATATTTTTTTAACATTATTAGCCCAATTCTTGAAGAAGGTTATGGGCAAGCGAATTCGTGGGGCACAGCTAGTATTATTTGTATCGAAGGTGAGTAAGGATTGAAAATCCATACCCTAAAGGAGTTTTACAGTTGATAAAAGTTTCCTAAATACAAATGTGAGCGCTTACCCCTTTAAGATTACCAGTCCAACAATGTCCACTAACCCGCTATTTCTTACACCTGAACCCACAGTAACGGTCGTGATAAAGCCGAATTGATCTCTCTCTTGTAAGCCGTCCTTGCGTATAATTGACTCTTCCCTGTCATTGGTTCCCGAGGCCTCTCTAAGCTGATATAGAGATCATACACTCGGAATATTTAGTGGTCTTAAATCTATTCGAGGATGGATAGCATTTCAGCTTTATTATTAGTCAATAATATATCAGTAAGAAGAAAGTTATATTTGTGTAAAGTAATTTAGATAAAACACAATAAGATTAGAATTAAATGCATGTAAAATGTAACAACTACATGGGTCGATTGAAGGATAAATTACGCTTGCCGAGTACGGTCCGTGGATGGGTCCATTGTCCATGTCCATCCAATATACATATATACCGAGAGCACTGCATGCCTCTCATGCAGATTATCATTCGTAGATCTTTGACATTCGTTACGAGAAGTCAGGAGCAGACCGACAATCAGACTTGCCAAAGGGTATCGTGTTAACCAGTAACTAAGATAAGAAGTCGCTGCGTATAAAACAGTTGCGAAACATCCATACAACTCGATTCTTACCGGCTTCCCTTTGGCGGACCAACGAATAATGGCACAGTCAATAAACACTCGTAAATAATAAATTACAAAATCCAAAAAATTATCGCCTTAAATAATAAATAAATAATAAATAAATAAATAATGCTGGACAATCCACACAGCATCATCTAGCCCCAAGGTAAGCAGAGCTTGTGTTATGGGTACTAGATGACTGATATACTTAATACAATACATTACATACATAGATATTTTTTATCATACATAGCAAATACCCAGAACACCCGGAACAAATATTTGTAGATCGTACAAACATTTTTCCCAAGGCGGGAATCGCACCCGCAACCTCCTACATCGCAGGCGGACCTTCGCCCGCTGCGCGACATAGATCATCAATTATACAAGTAACACTTATCTAGACATTATGCAGCGTTACAACTAGAGAACTGAGTGTTTTCGATGATCCCTGGCACCCAATATAAGATTTAACTTGTGTTTAATGCCCATTATTGCCAAATAATATACGCTATGACACTGAAGGTTAGATGGTTACATCATATCCATAACATTAAAATAACAAAACTGATAGGATTACATTACTAATCTAAAAATCTTATTCAAGATTTTTAGAACTTTGCCTTCCCTCTTACAAAACTTCACACCTTGCCACTGATGTAAAATAGTAGTAGTTTAAATCTGAATACCCAACATAGTTAGTAAAGTGGCTGGGAAAATTATGAAAACCGACGCTAACGATTTTGTATCTACATTTATTGCGAATCAATACATCTATTCAAGTTTTCATCATAATACAAATAGCCTATGGTAATATACTACAAATGAATAACCTCATCTCTATTGCATTGTTCCAATATTTGTAGAGATCCTCATTTTAGTCTCCAATTACAATACTGACAGGTGAGGTGGCTTTGCTGGGAACTAACACAGTATATTCATTACTAATGGGCTTTCCATGAATTCATGTACATATATCTATTGATAAAACGTATTCAGATCTCGTCTTTGATCTGATCATCTAGTTTGCAGGTGTTGCGATCGCAAATTGGTTTCCAAACATGTAAACAATAATTACTAATGTGTTTTAGGAAAATGTACTACATAACATACATGTTAGTTGAAGGTACATTTTTCAATAAACCAATAAAACTTCTATGTCTTTATACAAAAAAAAAAGAATCACAGGGCATCTAAAAATTCATTATATAAAATAGAATTTGAGAAAATTGGATTAGTCAAAAAAGTAAATTAATCGATGGAAAAATGTTGTGAAAAGTTTTTCGTCCATCCTTGTCACCCAGAACAGCCATTGTACGAAGAATGGTACGAAGTCACTATGGCGTATCTGTCTAGTGACGTCAGATGCTAGCAATGTTGTCTCTTTTCAGCATAGATTTTAAAACAATAACAACTTCGCCATTTTGTAAGATATTTCTATGTTTATATTTTACCGCATCTTTCTTTTTTTTCAAGTTTTAGGAAATGTTTAAATAACAATCAAGTCAAATGCCCTATTTGGGGTACTATAGGTGCATATCTGGATAAGCCTCTGGGTAGTAGAGATGTGATCTCGTGTAGAGTTATTACACGTGTTAGCACTAGATACAGGTAATATTATTATATACATAAGTCCTTGTTTACGACAAAATGGCCGCTGTTTCTAAACAACTTGTACTTTAACACAGTTTTTTTATGTTCTCCGTCCTATTAAGGCGGGGATAAATTTTTAACGGGACTCTTTCCTTTGTGATACGTCGTAATACTGGTTTAAGGGGATGTAATTTTGTCCTGTAATCGGCTAGGTTATTTTATTACTGGAACGACAGTAGGCTAGCTTGATTAGAAGATTTCCAGGAACTAAATGACGTGTCGGTTACTGGGTGTAAGCTTTTTGGCTTTGATTAACTAACAAAGATTACTGGGAATTTTTGGAGAGGTATTTTGTACTTACATATTTACACACAGAGCACAATATAAGTAATATGATAAGTGGCGCGGTGGGCAAAGGTCCGCCTGCGACGCAGGAGGTTGCGGGTTCGATTCCCGCGTTGGGACAAATGTTTGTACGATCTACAAAGATTTGTTCCGGGTGTTTGCTATGTATAATAAAGAATATCTATCTATGTAATGCATTGTATTAAGTACATCAGTAATCTAGTACCCATAACACAAGCTCTGCTTAGCTTGGGGCTAGATGATGCTGTGTGAATTGTCCAGCATTATTTATTTATTTAAATAACATTAAAAAAAAAAAAACACGCCTGTATTACCTGTAGGGATAGCTAGAGATGTGCCTATAGTAAGTAGGCCCACATTTCGCCAGTAATGTCTAAGTCCCATGTAATAAGGGGCCGGTTTATTGCTTCAACCGAGTACAAGTCCAGATTGAAACAATTAATAATGTATGTGTATGTCTTATACCATATATTATGGTGTCCAAGGACAGTCAGCTGAAGAGTGTGTTTGGTTGAATACTCTTATCTTTGCAACTAACAGTCGGATTTTATAATAATCTTTTTGCAGGTGAACAAACCTGTTTTAATTAATTAACTTATTTATTTTCATTTATTTCACACATTGTCCATATGTACACAAAATTAATATAAAAACAAATTAAATATTACAAATAAAAGACACTAAAATTACATAGGTACACAATAATACATACAATTAAATTAAATACACAATGTCAAAGATATAATGTTTTTTATTTCATTAAAATGATACAATGATTAATAAATTAATATTAATAATTGTATCATTTTAATGAAATAAATAAAACTTGATAAATAAGATAGAATAAATTAACATTTTTGTTTCCTTTTCTTATTACCAAAAATTCATGTAAATCCTCTGAATTGATACCCAAGGTACAGGCTTGCCTAAATTAGGACCAGTGTCAAACATTGTAATATTTTTGAGGTAATATTATTTTTTTCGTGTCATTATATTTTTTCATTTGATAGCCCAACGAGGATGATGGCTGGGTAAAAGAAAAGAAATGGTATTTAGTTCGTCTGCCAGATAGTAAGAAAATATTGGACACGTATTTAGTGGGGGCTTGTTACGTCACAAGTAGGTACAAAATCTATATACGCGTGATGTCACGCGACCATGTAACTCAATGTATCGACGTAATTTCTCGATTACGTAAAAAGAAAAAAAAAACGTATCCAAAAACATTTAATAATCTACATGACGGACTGCCTCGTAGTCTCAAGCGTGACGGCAGAGCGTGTGGTCCTGGGTTCGATTCCCAGGTAAGGCAAAGTGGTATTGAGTTTTTCCAATAGGAATTTTCTCATTACCAGCCCTGATCCTGGATCTGTGCCCTCTTGATGGCAATAGTCTCACCCCTCTTACATGGGACTTAAACATAACTGGTAAAAAAAGTGTGGTTTTTATTATAGATGCCCCTCCGCACATCCCTTCGGAAATACCTTCCCTTAAAAATGTCAAGATGGCCCAGTGGTTTAGACCTCGCCTCTTGTGCAGGAGGTTGTGGGTTCAAACCTGGGCAAGTACCAATGTGAGTTTTTCAATTCATATGTACTTTCTAAGTTTATCTTGGACATCACTGACATCGGTGAAGGAAAACATCGTGAGGAAACCTGGACTTATATGATTAATATAAATCTGAAATCGCCAACCCGTCTTGAGCAAGCGTGGTGATTAATGCTCGTGCTTTCTCTGTATGAGAAGAGGCCTTTGACCTGCAGTGGGACAGTATTAGGCTGGTACTGGTACATCCCTTCGGGGAATACAAGTGTGATGTTATGTATGACGGACAAAAAAAATGTGGTCATTATCCCTTTTTTGAGGAAGAATATAGGCTAAATAACATCACACTACGCCCCTAGAATCAACTGAAGCCAAGAGGCACAGCCAGCATTATAATAAACCCCAAACATTTACTCACTCCAGACCACTCTATGAATATCAAAAGTATTCGTATCATATTCTTCACTAAACCCCAGTTATATTAAAAACCTCGGGTTATATCGAACGAAAGGATTCCAACAGCGGTTTGTACGCAAGGCAATGTTAGATAAGGCGGGAACTGATCCGGGATTGCGGATCGGGATTGGCGCCGATGGCTCGCGAAATTCACTCTACACTCTTGAGCGAACGCTGTTAAGCTTTGAGAATTGTTCTTCAGATTGTCAAGCTTAGAAATGTATTTATCTGTCGACCGCTTAACCAAGACGTTTCCTGAGATAGATGCACGGTGCGGGCGGCCGGGGGGGCCGGGGGGGGATGTTGTCACATGATGCGAGAGATCAGTTACTGGTCCACAGACGTCAACCCTTCAACAACAACACCCCCTCCCCTCGCAGCTACCTCAAGCAACGTCTCAGACGGTCAACCTATAGTTTTTCTTTTGTTTTCTGTAATGTCTGGAAGTATTATCTTGTCTGAATATCATAAAAAAACAAAATTAAATCATTCCAGTATTTGTCAAACATAGGTAGAAAAATAATAACATAATAATTTCAAATCACACGACGGCACGGTTGGCGCAATGTCTGAGCGATTGACTGATGCACCGCGTGTCGTGGGTTTGATTCCCGCTTCTAATAATTTTATGGCCTACTTGACAAGTAGTTGTATTGGGTCTGGCTGTTTGTGTATGTGAGTTTGAATGTTTGTAAGCACACCCAATTCCTAGTGATTTGAAATTATAAAATAAGAAATATATTTTGTAATAAGATCGGATAAGTTATAGTCTAAGGCTAACATGAATTTAGTTTTTACTTTTAACATCTCTTGCAAGATTTTTATAAGCATCTTTGATTTATAGTGTGCCTACTAATTTTTGAGTAAATAAATGATTATGAATATGAGCACTCGGTGACAGCTCCGAGTGCTCATATTCCGAAAATATTGCTAACGTAGACTCAATAATATTCTTAATCCTCAGTAAGTCTACTTCTCTCAGATATTGATAGTGGATGTTTACCTTTGTGGTAGGTCTATAAATACAAACATCACACTTTAATTTATACCACTAAAAATCTTACCCTCTATTACATAGGGGTTCGAGTTTAAGATATTTTTTTATTCTCATAAAGAAATTTATATTTCGCTTACATGAGTATACATTTAATTGTACAGCTTAATATTAGTATCCTTCGACACTCGGACTTACATATAAATTCAGCGTAATAACTCAATAATTTGCATAAAATATAATAAGTTTTAACTACCGTTATTGATTTCTGATTGCAGGTACTTCCAAAAAAAACTAAGGACATAGGACTTCATCATAATTGGCGTAATTTGTGTGCACTATACATAAGTGTAGCTCTGCCCTAACCTGCGCGGAAAATAGGCGTGATGTTATGTGTTCTTTTGTAAATCCCGTCCTATCATTAACAATACTAATACAAATTCTATCCACATCAGAAACAATTACAGTGAAATTGTTCTGTTCCTAAATGAAGGGGTTCCGTGATTCGTTTCTCTGAGGAACGGCCTCAGGGACCAACGTGCCTAGACTGGGATCTTTAGGACAGTAGTATTTTAGAATTCTTTACGCATTAACTTTCATGAGCTTAGGAGGTTAAGTGAATTTTGGTGTATCTTTCTTTGGTGAGAATGAAGGCCTGAAAATAATGTTTAAATTGTTTCAGTGATCGTTGCGGAAAAAGCGGTAGAAATACCCTTCTGGAAATACATTGTTTTAAACATTTATAATCCTGCTGTTGTTGTACCACATGAAATAATTTTGTAATTATTAATATCGTCATAAATATGTATTTATGTACACACATAACATCACGACTGTATTCCCCGAAGGGTTGGGCAGCGGTGTACTTATAGTTACACCTACATTTTGCCAGTTATGTTTAAGTCCCATGTATTAGGGGGCAAGCCTAATGCCATCAATCGGGCACAAATCCAATCCAGATTCCGGGCTGCTAATGAGAAAATTCCTTTTGGATAAAACTTAATAACACTTTGCCGGACCTGGGAATCGAACCCTGGACCTCAGGCAACTAGACCAACGTGGCAGTCATTTATTTATGTAATACTTTGAGGTCTAGGTGTGGAGTCGGATTTAATGTCATATGTATTTTCTAGCAGAGACCTTTGGTTGATGCAGAGACAAACAGTGGGTGGTCGGGGGTAAACGTATTATGTGAATCCGAATCCTTTCTTTACTTTCTAAGTTTATCTTGGACATCATTTCAACATCACCGACATCGGTGAAGGGAAACATCGTGAGGAAACCTGGACTCATATAATTAATATAAATCTGAAATCGCCAACCCGTCTTGAGCAAGCGTGGTGATTAATATTTCTGCCTTCTCTGTATGAGAAGAGGCCTTTGCCCTGCAGTGGGGCAGTAATAGGCTGGTATTATGTGAATCCAAAATCAACCCATTGCGAAGCATAATATCAACAAGCCACAGCCTACAACTCAAGATAAAGATAAGCTAACAGGCGATGAGTAAACTGGAACACGACCATTGACTTTAAAATAAGCTAGTGTACTACGTTCATACAATTGCTTTTAAAATGGCCGCTCACGGGAAATGTTCTCGTGTTAATAGGGTGTTAGTGGCTATATTCATGTAAAGTGCCATTGAACAAATAAATAGTTGCACCAACTATTGTGGTGGGTATAGTCGTGATTGTATCTTTTGGATATTACTGACAATTGGCTATCTGGGGATTTCACGTATATCTTTATCTTTGTCACATGATCAGACAGATTTTTAGAAAACTTTCCTAAAAGTCAGATTAAAACTGACAAAAGAAAATCAACGCAAGCATTTGTACGGGCTCGGGACGCTATGTTGTGCAACGAGCTGGTGCATTTCGTTAAACATCGTATATCTAATAACTGTATTTATTTTTCTATCTGTGTTAAATTATGTTATGTTTTTTTGATTTTTTGTTATATTCAGATGAAATAACTTTTTCGCAATAAAATACAGCCGGCTTAAAAAAATATCAAAAAGTGTAAAATATCGTTGTTTTTGTGGGTCAGTTAATCATTTATTTAAGTTACAATAGCACAATGTCAACTGTTCATAACCTTCTACAAAAAAATCAGTAGGTGTAAATCAATCATCCCCTATTTTCTACACTTAGGGGTTTCTTGTATCAAATTTCAATGGCATATGAGGTGTAGATGTTTTTAGAGCACGTCAAGCTATCCCCAAACTGTCAAATTTTCACAATTGAACACTAACCTATTTTTTTTGTAATAAAGTGAAAATCTATCAAAGTAATTGGCAGATTGGGGTAGCTTGATGTGCTGGCCTCTGTACATTGTGAGGTTAATTAAATTTAACTCTTGCTTTTATTCACCCCACCAATTTATTTTTGTGTCAGAAACTGGTATCTTCCTGCTGTTAAGTTACTGAATATGATTAGTAACTTAACAGCATAGACATACAGTACAGTAGATATAGACACTCAACATGGTGGGATACCTGAACTATACCTGAAACTACACAGATACTCTCGCTTAAAGCCGAAATATCTTGCAGCTTCAAAATAGCTTTGTATATGCTTATCCTATATATCTACTAGATGAAACACGGCACTGGTATGAATATTCTAACATTGTTCACGAACCAGGATTATTTGGTATTGATTCCATACCTCTCTGAACTGAGCTGTTGGCTAATCTCATTATGCAATGTTGGTTCAGTTTGAAGTGAACTAATACTGTTAACAGATTAGGCTTGGTTGTATTTTAGATCAACGATGGAAATCGTCAATCTCGAATTTGGAAGATGGCTTTTGAGAAGCTCTGCGTTTTGATGATAAATCTCTGATGTATTTAAAGGCCGTGTCTGATAAAATTAACTTCGTTAGTAGGTACAACAGTTAGCTTGCGTCCCCAAGGGGTGATCAGACGTGTCATGTACATACATATTAAATTTACCAGTTATTATTCCTATGTGTATAAAAGATCTTATTGTCATGAAATTCTGGTCATATTTTTTCTCGTTTTAACGTTTTATATTTGATTTAGGTATGCTACCTTTTATTGACACTTTCCGGGGTCGGCTTCTTGTAAACTTAATTTAGTTGAATACCAGTGTTTTATATGGAGCCTGACTTCCCCGACCCATTAACTGGGTAACGCGATACCCCTAGGATACACGATACTTGTCAACAGACTTTCAGGCTACTGACTACCCACAACGACTGTCAAAGATCTACCAATCACAGCCAATACTAATGGATTAACGCGTTTTCATAAGCACAGAGAAATGTACCCTTTTTTTTTTTTTTTTTAAAACGTTGCCCCACACTAGGATATTCTCCTGTGTCGTGGGTGCGTTTACAAACATACAAACTCACTTACACAAACAGCCAGACCCGGAACAACTACCTGTAGGTCATACAAATATTTGTTCGGTGCGGGAATCGAACCCGCGACACGCGGCGCAGCACTCGCTCGCTCAGCCACTGCGCCAACCGTGCCGTCAAATCGCCGCGCCTTTATATCAGGCACGAACTTATAACTTGAACCATAAAGCACTCAGAGCAATATAGACCTCGTAAATACAATGACACAGACAACTCAATAAATTCCGTAATTGACGAAGCTAATACGTAACATATTTAGTATATTTAATGTATGCAATTCGAATGTCCCTTTTGTAGTACAGACGCCAGCACATCAAACTAACCCAAAGTGTCAAATTCTCCCAATTGAACATGAATCTTATTTCTTTTGCGGTATAGTTGAAAAACTATCAAAGAAATTTGACACATTGGGGTAGCTTGATGTGCTGGCCTCTGTACATCAATATGAATAATAATGAATATTTCCAGTCTTTTACTGTCCCAAGGCAAAGGCCTCTTCTCATACAGAAAAGGCATGAGCACCACCACCCTTGCTCGGGGCAGGTTAGGGATCTCAGACTTACGAGTATATTAATTATAAGTCCAGGTTTCCAGACTTTGTTTCACTTGAACGCTGTCAGTGATATCTAAAATAAACTTAAAAGTACAAATTAATTTAAAAATAGCCGTTACGGGACACTCGCAAGATATGAAACATCAAAATTGATGGTTAGTAAAAGAATCCAATGCGCTCACTAGGTAGGTAGGTCAGTCAGTGGATGTCATATAGTAAGCAGCTCATACAGAGAAGCAACAGAGTGTATAGTATGCGCAGGCACACTCACAAGGTAGTCGAAAGTGCGGTGGCATTTGGTCATGATGTCATGAGAGAACGTTTTGCCGTTTCACATCAAAAAGTCGCATTGGTATTTGCCTGGATTTCAAATTCACATCCTCGTATATGAGAGTGAGGCTCTAGCCATTGGGCCATGACGATACCAAAATACCTATAATATATCGTCAAAACTAGCAGACTTATTTTAATACCATACCAAAAATATAAGTACCTATGTTGCCAAATAGTTATGTATTGTACATATGTAAATAGTAAACCACAAACTACCAACATACATTTCTCTTCCTCTTATAAGACCATCCAAAGGTTAATGTAGTATCCATACTACATTAACCATTAAATCCATTTATGGACACCCAATGTAGCTTTTAAAGTTGTTATTTGTAAGTTTTTATGGTGCATAATAAAGAGTACTCTATTCTATTCTAACAAAAGAACTGTGAAAATTCTGCTTTCTTTTATTTAAAACTCTTTTTTTCTCCTACAGTTTCACCAACAGTGATAGTGCCAAACCAGTTGCTGGGCGCGCCGCTCGGCACCGATGTGATACTAGAGTGCACCGTGGAGGCCTACCCTAACACCATCAACTACTGGCTCAAGAATAGAGGGGAGATGCTGCTTGATGGGTAAGTTGAGATAACTAAATTATTTGTTGGTACCACCGAGTAGCTTACATCATCAGTTTTATCCCAGCCAGGCTGGAAATTCAAGTAAGAATGAGAGAAAAAACATTAAATTTGGACACACACAGGAAATCCAAAAAAAACATATCTTAAACTAAACAGATCTACAACAGCAAACTGATTGATGTACGCAATTTATTTTTATATATGCTCTATCTAGGAGTTGTGTCAAATTAGGTTATTTAAAATTTCTGTAGAAACTTAGTTTTCAACAGAAGCTTCTATGTGCACAGTCTGTTAAGAGACTTCCAGGAGATTTTCAGCAAGGAAGGCAAGGAAGCACTATCTAGTAACAGCTTCGTAGCACTATTACTATATAAGTAAAACTTGATTTCTGTACTATAGACCAGAAATAAATGGGGTAAGGTTCATAGTGGTCATTCGCTATGCAGAGGTCTGCGTCAGCAACTTATCGTAAAGGCAATTAATTCTCCCAGTTAATATATGCAACTGATTTTTCTCTTATAAGTGCTTCATTAAGCATAATTATTTTACAATGTGTTTCAACAAAGTAAAATTCAAGCTAAATGAATTAGGCTTATGTCTCTCTTATACAACAAGGACGGACATACATATATACTTTATACCTGTATTTGAGTAAAGCTAAAGCTTCCATACATGTATACAATATTTAGAACGAATCGACCAAAAACACGGTGAAGTTCAAGGTACTGAGGCCAAGTACTTCAAGCTACGCCAATCTGTCAAGTTTCTTTAAAAGGTTTTCAGCTTAATAACAAAAGAATACGGTTCATGTTCAATTGAGACAATTTGACAGTTTGTCTGAACACAAACACACTTCATAATTTGACATCTCTAACCCGCAGCCCTAGCACAAATTTCTAGCGAGAAGTTTCCAACCCAAAACGTCAACAATTTTTACTAAGATTGAAACAGCGCCGCTGCATTACGTAGGTACGTGAAACTAATTTTGTTTGACTAATAACTAGGTAATTTAACGTTGTATAGTGACATACACAAACAGCCAGACCCGGAACAACTACCTGTAGGCCATACAAATGTTTGTTTCGTGCGAGAAGCGAAACCACGGCACGAGGCGCAGCAGTCAATAAGGTCAGCCACTGCGCCAACCGTGCAGTCAAAACCGTGTTAAACGTCTCCTAAGAAATTCATGTTAGGGCTACACTTTTTATCTGCCAAAGTCCTTTTCTTGAAATGTCTTCCAGATAGGGTTGTTTACTAAGTTTTACTTGGCCAAGAAACCGTAATTTTATACTGTGAAATAACGTGGGCGAACAGCAGGTCAATGCCCCTAGTGCTCATTACGTACTTTTGAGAAATAAAAATAATACGAAAACGACGAAGAAAAGAATAAGCAGGTCTCTTTTTTAATGGCCTCATTTCAAGGGTTAGATTTCCATGTCTATTGTATTGAACGCAGTAATAAAGAGTTCATATAGGGGATGATTGATACCCCTGCTATTGATGCTCACAATACATCCACGATCACCGTGAATGGTGGATCCATTGTGGATCAAAATCACTTGTAGCGGTCAAGTGGAACCAATGGATGGGCCTTTTTATTAGCATTCTTTTTTATAACGAGGGGTGAGGGAGAGACTCTTTAATGATCAATGGATTCATAAATCATCATCACACACATTTGCCTGTGGTTCATTAAAGGTTATGAGCCTTTGTAAAGCGATAATATGAAGGCAGGTTCATCTCAGAATCGATATGTGAGGTTCGTTTTTCTCTCTTAACGCAGGTATTTTTGTGGCTATTGAGATCGTATTTTTGTTTATAATTCATGCATCTATAAGATAAGATAAGATATTTTAATTGTCGAAAACATGTGTAGGTTGAGAATCAGTTGGAAAGTTTACAAAAAAAAAAAACAACATGTTGTGCCTAGAAAGGCGTACAAACACATAAAAATATTAATCCTAAGTAATTAAAATAAGAAATGAGTATATAAGAGGAAGTCTGAAAGTGGCGTCTGTGGCCGAGAAGTGGTGTGGAAATCGATTGTCATGGTATGAAGTGTTAGGAAAGTTTTGAGTATAAGAAGTGGAGGTTTACAAGAGTAGAGGGAGACCAAAGAGAAACGATGGATGGATTGTTTGAAAGATGATATGGCTAAGAAGGAGACAAATAGAAATGTATGGAAGAAGAAGACATGATGCGCCGACCCCAAATAAATTGGGATTAGGGCAGGAGGATGATGACTCCAACAATACCAATAATGTTTTCAAAAATAATATATATTAGGTCTTTACCTATGAAATTGCCGTTCTGCAGTACTGGCCATTTCAAATCAAAATATTTTTTGTTTGGCTAAGAATTCTAATTTCAAATTTATTTTATTTTAAAAACATGGTTTTTTTTTTCCAAAAGTAGTCATTTGTTTATTGATTAGTGTTACATTTTCATCGCATTTAAATCTTTTTCGTCATCATGGATACGTTAAAAATTCGAGTAATTATGGAATATGAGTACCGTCGTGGCAGCAACGCGGCACAAGCGGCACGCAACATCAACGACGTTTACGGAGCTAACACTACAAACCAACGCACTACCTGTTATTGGTTTGCTCGCTTCCGTTCTGGAAATTTCGACCTGAAAAATGAACCTCGCGGTCGTCCGAAGACTTTGGTCGACAATGACGAATTAAAGGCGATTGTGGAAGCTGATGATACACAATCTACGGCTGAATTAGCAGCAGCTTTCGACGTTAGCGTCAAAATAATATTGGTCCATTTGCGTCAAATTGGCAAGGTAAAAAAGCTTGACAAATGGGTGCCCCACGAACTCAATGATCGCCAGCGCGAAGTACGCGTCGAGACGTGCCTTGCACTGCTCAACAGACACACAAATGAAGGAATTTTGAACCGCATTGTTACCTGCGATGAAAAATGGATTCTGTTTGATAACCGCAAGCGCTCAGCAAGTTGGTTGGATCCTGGTGCAGCACCTAAACAATGCCCTAAACGAAAACTTACCCCAAGAAAAGTGATGGTCACTGTTTGGTGGTCTAGCGCCGGTGTGATTCAACACAGCTTCTTACCAAACGGGGTGAGCATTACTGCAGATGTGTACTGTGAAGAATTGAACACAATGATGGAGAAGCTGGCACATCTCCAACCAGCATTGGTCAATCGCTCGTCTCCGCTGCTCCTGCACGACAACGCGCGACCTCATACTGCACAGCAGACGGTCTCCAAGTTGCAAGAACTGGGGTTGGAAGCTCTCCGTCATCCGCCCTACTCACCAGACCTTGCGCCTACAGAATACTACTTTTTCCAGAATTTGGATAACTTCTTGGCGGGAAAAAAATTCAATACCCGAGAGGCAGTACAAAATGCCTTTGAAGAATTTGTTGCCTCCCGTCCAGCTGATTTCTTTAAGAAGGGCATCAATAAACTGCCACTGCGTTGGCAAAGATGCATTGATTGCATGGGTGATTACTTCGATTAATACAAATAAAAAATACATGAAAAAAAATCATTTAATTTTTTTCATACAAAACGGCAATTTCATAGGTAAAGACCTATTATATAAGTGACCCCTAATTAAATTGTTTTTAAGAACTATAGGTAGAAATTTGTCAACGGAATCAACGTAGAGGAAGTATGCTCCAAACACAGGGGTAGTTTTCGTTTATTTTTACGGTGTTTTTATTCTTACAGGCCAAAGTACGTGATAAGTGAAGAGCGGTCATCCTACAAGGTGATGATGAAGCTGACCATCAAGTACTTCTCCAAGTCTGACATTGGTACTTACAACTGTGTGAGTACCAACTCGCTCGGCAAGAGTGAGGGGACGCTCAGACTTTATGGTGAGTTAGTATACATTGCTATAGTTATGTATTAGGTTTTACTTTTTATTTTGTTTCGTTCGAGAGAAAACCCAGTCCAGAACTCTCTTAATCTCTTAAATGACATAGGAGGAGCCTCATCGGTTCAAGAGTGTAGGTAGACGGATCGTTTTAATTTTAATACTTTGCATAGAATATTCTTAGCTGACTGACTGACTGAGACTTTCCTAAAGTACATAACATAACATCACGCCTGTATTCATCTAACGGTTGGGCAGAGGTGTACCTATAATACACTAACATTTAGCTACTTAAGTTTCAATCCCATGTAATAGTGCGCGAGCCTGAATTTGGGACAAGCCCAATTACACTACACTATTCCCAGACTACTGCAACTCCTGAAAACCAGAATCAACAGTGGCGACCACCAGAAAAGTGAGTCCCGGAGAAACGATTCAAAAGTCTTGGATCCAGCAACGAACTTAATCAGAATATAAATATGTAATTTCTACTTCTCTCCATACCAAGCAGGAGACAGAACAGAGCTAGGCCAATAGGCACAAAGGGACGTTTACTTCTGGGATGACACCAAAAAGTAGCAAGCTTGTTGCCAGTCCCAATATGACTTTTCTAATATATTTTGTTACAAAATATAATTCAATCTAAAATGTATAATATCAATACAGACTTATAACTCCCAAGAGAAACTAATATCGTATATTTTTTTTCACAGAAATAAAACTATACCCGAGTTCCCAATCGGCAGCCGAAGTTAACATAGGCGGTAAGTAAATAAGATTTTAACTCCTTCGGGTATATACCGATATGAATAAATATATGAGTAATGTAAGTGAAGGATATTGAAACACGTAGATGTTAGGATCCTGTCTGGGGAATTGTTTTAAGGGATCTGGGATCCGTCTGGATCATTCTTGTTTATTTTTTATTTTTGAGTTATCATTTTGTTTATTACTGACCTAGATTATGAAAGGACGAGTTTCTAGAATTAACTTATGTGTATATTTTTATATTTTTTTACCTCATATCTCAAGCATTTCTCAACCAAATATAAATTTTATTTATTTTTTAAAAGGTACTTCATTGGTGGGCTCATATTTGATCATACTAAGCATATAATTAAATACATGATTTGGTGGCACGGTTGGCGCAGTGGCTTGACGATTGACTGCTGCGCCGCGTGTCGCGGGTTCAATCCCCAACCCCCTAATCCAAGTGGGGCAAAGTTGATGTAAAAAAAATACTTCAAATAAAAAATCAATAATTTTCAATTAAAAACAACTTCCAAAAAGAACACTGCAAAGTGAAAAAAAACTTTAATTTATAATATAATATATTTGTTTTCAAATCTTGTTAAGTAATATTGTGCTTGCAGGTTGCCCTGAGTAAATTAAAAGACTTTTTGATGATTTTTTGTCAGAAAGATAGACAACTTTCATGTACATACGTGGTCACTGCAGAATGAGTATTAGAGAAAGAGGCACCGCGCGGTAGCCGTGTTGTCATCCTAGAGACCAGTGACCAATTATGAGCGTCATTTTATGAAAATGGCGCTCATAATTGGCATAATTGTTTACGGGTAAAATAACGAAATTCTCTGAGGGCGCTGACCCCTACGACAAAAATGATACAGTTTTCGTCATTTAGATCTGCGCCTTCAAAGAATCGTATCAACAAAATTCCAAGTGATGATAAATATTTGCGTCCTGCTTATTTCACACAAGACTAAGCACTATTTTAATATTAAAATGTTCTTGATATTGACTTGAAACACTGCCTTATATTGACTTGAAACACTGCCTTATATTGACTTGAAACACTGCCTTATATTGACTTGAAACACTGCCTTATATTGACTTGAAACACTGCCTTATATTGTCTTGTTTTTTTCGGAAAACTTTACATCAATTGGTCCATTCAGTAAAAAAACTACTAGCGATAAGTTATATACCTAGAGATATAAATTTACTTGTATGGGATGACAGACCACTTAACTTCACCTTGGGTTTCAGAAAGAAAGATAGGGAAAAGAGAGATAGAGAGAGAGAGTGAAAGAGTGAGAGAGAGAAAGAGAGAAAGAATCTTAC
Organism: Phlogophora meticulosa; assembly: GCA_905147745.2. Taxonomy (NCBI): domain Eukaryota; kingdom Metazoa; phylum Arthropoda; class Insecta; order Lepidoptera; family Noctuidae; genus Phlogophora; species Phlogophora meticulosa. The sequence continues at coordinate 13,653,695 of LR990531.1, read as the reverse complement.
AGAAAAACACTGCTGATTGTGTTAAGAAATTTTCTAAAAACCATTCTATCCACAGGTCTAACCGAAGGAGCTGTGAAGCAGAAAACTTCATTCAATAACTCAACCAAACTGTTACCAAGGACGCTCAACTTAATTGTATTGTTAATATTATTATTAGTGTATTGTTAGCCGCCATTGTTATATGTGATAATTTAGTGTAAATATGTACATACATTCTACACGGCCATTAAACTTGTAAGCGTTATAATTTTAGTATAATAATACTAGCTAGCGTTTTGTCAGGATGGAATTAGGAAATTCATATTTGGTTTTGATTGTCATTATAATGTGGAATATTAAACAAAAGGTTGTTTTAAAATGTAATCAGAAATTATGGAAGAGTTACAAAAAGATTAGCATCAATTGAAAAACTGGGAAAAGTAAATTGTATGAATAAATTGTTTATAAACGCAAAAAACCGACAACAAGCGAATTGGGTTCCGTACCTTTGTAGGATAAAATGTTCTTCCATTTTCAATACGTTTTAATTTTCTGAAGAAACATCCTATTATTTTGCTATGATATTTACGGAAACAACTTTCTTCAACTTTTCAATACTAGATTTATTTCACATCTTTCAGTTTGTAAACTTCAGAGATAGTGTTATTTTCGGGGACAGTTTTAAGATAATATAGCAATGAAAATAATATTTTTTCAAATAGTTATTTCACTTGCTATGAAAGTGTTATCACAATTTAATACTATTAGTAGTACCTTAAATAAGCAGCCCTGATAGATAGACAGAGGAAGTCGCACCATAAGTTCCTTTTCTACCATTTTGGTACGGAACCCTGAAAGTAAATATATTGATAACTATTTTATTTTATACTCCCAATTCAGCAGTTTTGCAAGAAAAAAATGTCGTCACTGATAATGTAATGTTAATATAATCACAGATTGTTGTCAGTTTGACAGAAACGTATAAATAACCAAACATATTGTAGTTGTAAAACATAGTATCCTTGTAAACTTCACTAAGAAAATATTATCCATACCTTATTTATTGTAACCAGCTCTTATAAACAATAAACATTTTAGAAAAAAAACATGTTTTTTTTTTAATTACATCAAAACATGAATCCAGTTCAATATCCCCGGCGCGGCGTGTCTTTTCCAAAAAGCTGAAAAACCCCAAAGAATTATATAAATGTACAAGCGAGCATCGTGGTCTTCTCTTTATTTGATCCTAAATAATAAGGTAAATATTTATGTTCTATTTACTCAAGTTCCTACCTATATTTAGGTTGATAAATAAATTGACTAAATGATTCTGAAAGTCAACCGAATTTTCTTTATTAAATTTTAAATAATAAGCTTAAAATGTATGTTCCATTTACTTAAGTACTTTTATTTAGGTTTTAAATATGTTTACTAAATTATTTATAGATTTATTGAATACATTAATCAAACAAATTTACATAGGCAGACTTAATGCCATAAGCATTTTCTACCTGTCAACCTTTGGGTGATGCAGAGACAAACAGTGGTAGGTGCAATTTCTGAAAAGAAAAGAGAACAGAAAATATAAAATAAAATATACATATATAGATATAAATGATTCTGAAATTCAACCGAACAACGAGTACAGCTTCTCAAACACTTGCACCAATTAAGTACTAATTGCCTGTAAGCTCTCAAAGGTGACAGAATATACATCTACCAAATAAATGTATTTATCACAAGTTGTACTAAAAGGAAGCTACCCGAAATCATATTGAAAGCAGTTATCTTTACATAAACTAAAAGAGAGGGATGACCTTGTTTTTGGCCAAAGAATCAGTATTGCCTTTCAACGTGGCAATGCTGTCAGCCTTTTGGGCACTTTTCCCGTTGACAGTGATGCGGATGAATTTATCGATGCCCTGTGATTGCCTTTTTTCTTTCTTTTCGTGTACAGACGCCAGCACATCAAGCTACCGCAATCAAATTTATTTTGTAGTTTTTCAACTTTATTGCAGAAGTCTAAGTTTCATATTTAATTGGGAAAATTTGACAGTTTGGGGTAGCTTGCTGTGCTGGCGTCTGTACATAATAGTTTTATTGCTTTATTGAATAAATTGTAAAACTACCTAGTCAAACTAAATATCAGTACAGATATAAAATTGAAGAGTTAAAATATAGGTTTAAAAAGAGTAAATATTTTAGGCAATCCTTCACTTTCTTCAATTCGTCATTTCAGTTAGGGATTTGACGGAGGCCATCATAGCGGAGGTGAATGTAGAGGTGCATATCTTGGCTTCTTCTTAGGTGGAGGTTACTGGAGTCGGAGGAAAACAGAGAGGAGACCATCTTAACGGAAGCGTTAAAATAAGTAGATAGCATAACATCACGCCTGTGATGCCCGAAGGGTTAGGTAGAGGCGTACCCACATTTCGCCAGTTATATTTAAGTCCTATGTAATAGGGGAAGCACACACAAATCCAGACTTCAGGCTGCTATTCTGAAATTCCAGATAGCATATCACAATAACACTTTGCCCGACCCGGGAATCGAACCCAGGACCTCGTGCTCAGCAGAAGCGCTTCCAACAACTAGACCAAAGAGGTAGTCATGTATTGGAAAGTATTTGTTTAGGTTACGTAGTTCTCCGTTTATTTAGTGGGTGCAATTGCTCTCCCCTGGGTTCATTTCAAATGTCGGGCAAAGTGTTATTGGGATTTCCAATCTACCAAAAAAATCAGAGAAAAAATCTGGTATACCTGATGATATATTGGTGATTGTTAGTAAAATTAACGTAATAATAAACATAATCACCGACCAAAATTCGATTTCATAACTCAATGGGAATTAAAAAAAATCAGACATTTTCACATAGTGACTTTTTGATATTACAACATCAACATGTAGTACACAGTAGATAAAATAAGTATTATTGAGAATAACTTAAAAACCATCCATCAAATCTTGACCAAAATTCTACCAACCTTCCAATAAGAAAAATAAATTAACAAATCGGTTCACAATTGACGTAGATATCGCCAATTCAGAAAAAATCTATCGAATTGCGAACCTCCTCCTTTTTTGAAGTCGGTAACAATAATACTCTGACTTGGACGAGCGTTTACTTAATCAGCACAGCTACAAACGTAACTTTTTCAATTTCAGTCAATCCAAGGTTATATTGCCAGTCTTCCAATGTAATGAGCAAGGGAAAACGTCATCTGCTTTTTGTAGCTTAACTTTACAGCACCTTAAGCCATGGAATTTAGGAAGTGACATAAAAACGTGAAGACCTTCGAGATTTTCATTAGTAATTGAGAGTAGAGTTGGATACCGCCTCCTCCCCGGCAAGAAATCTTAACTTCATCTGATTTTTTTTCATTCCGTACCCGAAGGATCCACACGGAACCCTTTTGCTGACAGTCAAATGTACGTCTCATCATCATCATCATCATCATCAGGCTATACTAGTCCACTGCTGGACATAGCCCTCTCCTAATGAGCGCCATAGCGCCCTGTCTTCAGCTTGCCGCATCCAGCATCTGCCTGCAGTCTTTCGCAGATCGTCATCCCACCTGGTCAGAGGGCGTCCTACACTACGTTTGCCGAGTCGCGGTCTCCACTCAAGAACACGTTTACCCCAGCGGTTGTCGGTTCTTCGCGAGATATGGCCAGCCCACTGCCACTTCAACTTGCTAATTCTTTGAGCTATGTCAGTGACTTTGTACGTCTGTACGTCGTCTATCATGTAATAAAATTTGAAGTATATTAATCAAAAATCAAAATCATTTAATAATTTGCGAATATGGGTACAAAAGATAAGGTCTTAAACATATAATTGGGTCCATTAGCCATATTCTACCATAAGGCATGCAAATTTACAAATACTTATTATTTTATTTAAGAAACTAGATAATAACTATAAAATTACATTATTTAGAATAAGTATCATATCAAGTAACATCAAAAAAGGTTATCCTGTAAATATTCAGTAACATAATAATATGCTTTTTTTAGCAATACAGTTTTAATGTTGTTTTTAAATATGTTGATATCACTTATCTCCAGAAATGAATTTGGCAAGTAGTTATATATGCGTGGAGCCATACATAATATACTTTTATTCAATGACGCTGCTTGATTGCTTGGTAAACTTTGATTGAATTTATTAATATGCGATCAAAATTCTTAAATCGAAATAAAAATGTATTGCACCATACCCGTATTGACAAACCGTGTATGATTATAAAGTGCTGACTAAAGATCTGGACAGAACTCTTCAAGTACCTGAGCAACGAGACGTGAACGGATGAGGGGTACAACCGGCTTAATGAACAGTAGCTATCCTTGACTTTTTCATCCCAAACGGCATAAAGTGGATAAGGATGGTTTTTACCCTGCAGTTGGACTGTAAGTCTGCGCTTGTACTGAGACGGGGCTGTGCGGAGCGGAGCTTTCTTTTTTTTTATCTTTGCCCTACAATAGAAATATCTCCTGTTTCGTAAGTGCGTTTACAAACATTCCTCACATTAACAAACATAAAAACCCTTAACAACTTTCTAGTTGTTAAGGGTTTGGATGTTTGTTGGATGTTTCTTCTTTCTAGAAGAAAGAAAGAAAAATCATTTATTCAGCACAGGCTCAGGCACACAAGGACACAATACTAAACAAAGAAAACAAAAAAAAAACAAAAAACGAGTAACAAGAAATACATTAACAATACATATACGAGTAAGTATACATACATTAATAAGTATGTGCCTTAAAAGCCCAGTTCAGCAAAAATGCCAGTCAACTAGTGCCTGACGCTGGTTTTCAACTGGACCTGAGATTGTGAGATGTCACGGACGTAGAGCAGTTCTATAGTATGATGTGAGTATGTGAAGTAAAATAATGATGTAACTACCTGTACGCCATAGAAATTTTTGTTCCGTGCGGGAATCGAACCCACGACACTGCGTCATTTGTGCCGTCAAATTTAACCAATCGCCAATTTTCCAATCGCCAATTTTAATGAACCAATCGCAATTTCTAATCTGAAGCGGAGTGGAGATTTCGAGCATTGCGATCGGTTGGCTGTTCGTATAGTTGTACTGTTCGTTAACGCACCCACGATACAGGAAAAATTGTTAGTGTGGGGCAACCTTTTTAAAAAAACAAGCTTTTTGTCATTACATTACTCTGACGCTATTCGTCAGAGTAATGTTCGGCGCTTTATATAAATATAAGATATCTATATAAATTAAAGTTGAAAAAATGTTCTCCCAAACACCGCATAAATGGCCGTATTTTTTTTTGCGTTGCCTTAAAAGCTTGAAGGACTGTAAACCAACGTCTTAGATATTTAATTTTAACTTAAAACCAATACGCGTTCCATTGAAAAAAGGTCTTATCAGACAGACAGATGGACAACGAAGTGATCCTATAAGGGTTCCGTTCCTTTCGTTTTACGTAAAGAATCCTAAAAACATTCCTCACACACACAAACAACACAGACCCGGAACAACTACCTGTAGGTCATACAATATATTTATTCCGTGCGGGAATCAAACCCACGATACGCGGCGCAGCAGTCAATCGCTCAGTCACTGCGACAACCTTGCCATGAAATTAAAAAAAAAATCTAATGATAAATTGGCCAAAGAATCAGCATTGCCATACAACTTGGCAATGCTGCCAGCCTTCTGGGCACTTTTCCCGTTGACAGCGATGCGGATGAATTTTTCGATGGCCTGTGATTATTTATTTTATTTATTTTCCTCATGTATTGTTGTATCATTTCTAATTTGAAGCGGAGTGGAGATTTAATAGAACCCATAAGACAGTAAAAAAAAGAAATTCGCTTAACATTTTCCCTATAAACACCGGATCAATACTGGACCTGTGCAACCAATAAACCTCGTGAGTTACAACCACGACCCATCTGCAAATTGATAGTGTTTAATGAAATCCAATAAGAGAGGTCTCACTCACTCAAGTTATGGAGTCGTTATGGCGGAAATGAAATTCCTTGTTTAGTTATTGGTGTAGAAAATTATTTGTTCTGCAGTTATTGGCCTTGGAGCTGCCGGGCAAAGCTTGGAGTACATTTTTTTATTAGAAAGTTTGTAAGTGATGGTATAGTTCCATTACGTACCCTTAATGGTAATACTTCTGGGTTCCAGTGGCCATGTGTCCATACAACTCAATTAAATAAAGCTGGACAATTCACACAGCATCATCTAGCCCCAAGCTTGTGTTATGTGTACTAGATGACTGATGTACTTAATACAATACATTACTTAGATAGATATTTTTTTATTATACATAGCAAATACCCAGAACGTCCGGAACCAATCTTTGTAGATCATACAAACATTTGTCCCATTGCAGGAATCCAACCCGCAATCTCCTGCGTCGCAGGTTCACCTTCACCCGCCGCGCTACATCGGTCGTGCTACTAATTCCTACTGGCTTCCCTTGGAGGAGGTTTGGAAAAGGAATTCTACCGCCATTGTTAAACAACATAGTCAATAGTGACTAATTTTGCCAAATAAAATTACAAGAACTTACACTAAAAGTGTATATTGCACTAATATATAAAAAAAACTGATAAGATTAGATACTTATAAGGTCCACTTTATTCTTCGGCTTCCCTCTTACGAAAGTTGACACCTCGTCACCTGCTAAGTTCCCGACATAATAACATTACATCACGCCTATAAATATTCACTGAAAAGTTAGGCAGAGATATGGCAAAAGTACAAGCGCAATTCAATAGTTATGATTAAGTCCCATGTGATAATGATCGAGCTTATTACCGTCCACCAATCAAAAGAGTATGCTTAGATGGTTTGGTCAAGTTGAGAAGATGAATGTTTGGGAGTATGAGGAACAGGGTGTAAAGTTCCTCATCCGCCATAGAAAATATACGATCCTCCGACCAGACGGGTGTTGTGTCTGGTGGGCAAATGCCCGACGGCAGTTTTTTTTTTTTTTTTTGGAATGGGCATCTCGCAGTTTATCCTTCAGGGATATTTACTGCTCAACCGAACTTTCCTGTGGGGGGCTTAATAAAAATTAAGGCCTCCAGCCAGGCATAAAAACTTATAAGCTAAGCGATTATCGCTAAGGGCACTCCCTGCGGGGTACGAACCTCGGCTTAGGACGTCGCTGAAGAGGACAGCAAGGGACAGGCTGGATCTGATTGTAAACCCCCGACTGTAGTTGTCGGGCACGTATATATATACTCAGTCGCGTGGATAACTTTAATAGCGCGATGTAGGACACGTCGATTTAGTTAGTATGTGGCGAGATAGATGTCGCTACAAATTAAAAGCGACGAGCAAAAGGTATTTATGAGGCAGATGTAAATGAAAACGCTGAGAGCGGACGGCCTAGAAAGGTCAAACACTGACTTTATTGGTGATCTTCTTCATAAAGGTCACGTGCGTAGTACTCGTATGAACGTAAACGAAGCAAAAGAATCCTAGCAGGTGGCGTTCTGTAGTTTCTACTTACCCCCATGGGAAAAAGCGTGAGTTTATTTCACGTATTATATATTTGACAAATAAATCATCTTATCTTATCTTATGTATGTTTTATAGTTTTTTTATAAGTAAACATTGTAATATTCTTTGGAGAAATAAATTCATGAAACAGAAATGATTGGTTTAAATAGAAGTGGCTATCGGGGCAGCAAACAGCCCTCTACTAATACACACGTAACAATAATTTGTCGGAACAGAGCGTTCAAGGAAACCCATTGTAAAAATAATGGAATAGGGGAGCGACCCCTGGATGCCGGGAGTCCAAACGATTACCAAATCAAACAAGTCCATTTAGACCCTATGGTTGACAAAGTTGATCGCTTTAAGATGCTAAAAGGTCCAAGTTTAGGTTCAATGAGAGTGGCTTTGATTTGGGTTCAGGATTATGATGTCCAGCTATCAGAAAGTCGATAAGTAAATGCTAATAAATGCTAATGCTAATATCATCATCTGCCTAGTCTTCTCCCAACTATGTTGAGGTCGACTGCCAGTCTAACCGAGTGCAGCTGAATACCAGAGTTTCCCATGGAGCGACCTGACCTCCACAACCCAGTCACCGGGCAACACGATACCCCTTGGTAAGACCGGTAGTCAGACTTTCGAATTTCTCACTGCCAGCAATGACAACCGGAACCAACAGCTTAACATGAGGAGGAGGAAGAGAAGGAGGACTTTCTAAATGTATGTGAACGGTCATCCATCCACAGACTGACCTCTGCAAGCGTAGCTTAATCTTCGATCAACCCGTGCGGCTGTTAATATTTAGACACGAGCTCCTCTTAACTTTATAGCACATAACACACTATATTCTCAATTTCAGTACCCATAGTAAGCATACAGTAAACTGGACACAATGCTACTTTATCTCTTCAGATAATTCTCAAGTACCCATCTTAATACTTTACGAGCTTGTAAAGCCTAACCCGTTTCGGCTGTAAAAAGTTTAATAACTAAATAGGTTACGATTTTGTTACAAGGAGAACGACGTTATCTTCAGTTTTAAATTGGGTAACTTAAATTCAGAGATTAAATTCTCTAGTGATAAAGGATGAAGATAGAAAATGATTTTTGTTTGTAAAGGTTTATAGTTAAATGTGCCTTTTCTAATTTAATAGAAAGTAATTATTAGCTTATTATCCTAGTTGGTTTAGTGTTAGCAAGTGCTACTGCTGGCTATGAGGTCCTGGGTTTGATTCCCGGGTCGTGCAAAGTGCTATTGGGTTTTTACATCTGGGATATCTTAGAGGCAGACCGGAGTTTAAAATTTGTTATGTGTTATTCGAAAAACCAGTCAAGGATCATAGCCATCTGATACACCACCTCACTCGTTTCATATCAAAAGCGTCACAAAAAAAAAAAGTATGTTCCGACATATAGAATGATTAACACATTACCCTCCTTTGCGTAGAGCAGTCGGGTAACTAGTAACCAAAACACACCCCGCATGCGAAAATAAACAGCAACATGTACACTGGCTAAAAATCGGCCATTTTTATTGCATCCCCAGTCACAAGAGAGCCTTAATTTAATATGGCCTGCTCGATTTGTTTACAAAGGAAAAATTTATTCATGAAATTTGTTTTGGAGGGTCCAGACCGGCTCGGATGAAAATAAACTTTCTAAGCGTGGGTTACTTTGATCCAGGATCCTTTCGCCCGACAATTTTCTTCCATTTTTTTTCAGATACGTCTTATTTTTCGAGTACTGTTCGCTGTTCTTTGGTTTGCTATAAATATTTTTTTTAATTAAATTAGTTTCGAGTTGATTTAACTGCTTCGTTGGCCTACTGCTACTGATGAGCGTGAGGTCGTAGGTTCGTATTCTAGGTCGGACAAGGTATTTTGAGTATTTCCACCAGGAAAAATTCCCGGTGTCAGGCTTGAGCTCGGACGATGGCTATTAGCTCGCCTGGTATTAAGTGAGACTTAAAACATAGCTGGCAAAATTTGGGTGTACTAATTAGGTACCATCTCTGCCTAACCCTTAAGAGGAACACAGACGTGATGTGAGCCAAAGGGTTTTTGTATGGCGTCACTGTTCAGGAAGACGTAGGGTGTACCAACGACCAGATGGCAGCGGAAGCTATCGTTGTGAAAGTTTTTTGGGGAAGCCTATGTATGCTCTTTGAAAAATAGGGCTGATTCACAGCCTAATTTAAATAAATGAATTTTGATTTTCACAATGTCCAGCAGTGGGCGTTAATTGGCTGATATGATGATGAGATGATGCTGATGCTGATGATGATGAGATACGTTGTGTAGAGTTCATAGTTCACTATCGTGAAAAAAATGGTGTTTTGAGTGATCAAAACACTATTTTGTTTTTCGTTTAAGGTGGTTTGTTTAAAGTCTGTGTTCTTTTATCAAACAATTTGCATGGTTGACATAAAACAAGTTAAATCCATTGATGACGTAGGTAGTTTTAAAACTCAAGACGTTTTTAATTAGCTAAATTACATCTTTGTATCAATACGGCTAAGGTCTCATTTACAAACAAAACCTATTTCAGTGTCTAATCCCAGCAAACAAAGTAACACCACTTAATAAAATTAAACCTGTGTATAATCAGATGATAAGACCGTTTGTACGAGAAGCGAATAAAAACATTGTACAGTTAAAAAGTCAACAAGAAGCTAAGCTAACAGCGATGGTATTACAAACGGGCATTACAAAAGATCCTCTTTTTCAACGTATTATGAGTCGAAAAATGTATACGAAAACCTTAATAAATAACGAGCTATGAAATGCTGGATTTCTCCGTTTGCCTTTCGGCTTAAACTTTTCACGGTGGATTTGGGGACCCATAAGTGGGTAAACATGTTTCTGTTTACGACGATTTTATTTGACTTTGCCAAAGGGGAAATGTACTAATTTAGTAAATTTACCCATTGGCTTTGTCATGTTAGAAACTTTTAAAATTGTTGGGCCATCCAACGCGAAAGACTGCAGGCAGCTCATTAGGAGAGGGCTATGTCTATGTTTTGTATGACTATGTTTTTATTGATGTCTAGATTATGTGAGAATCACGATGGATCATCATCATCATCAGGCTATATTAGTCCACTGCCAGCAGTGGACATCAATAAATATATATATATATCTAGACATCAATAAAAATTAATATAATTGAAATGTCTATTGGCAATGTTAAAATTACAGCTTTGTACTAAATGCATATGAAAGTTTATACAGTGGTTATACCAAAAAAACATTTTAAATTGTTTCGTCTGTCTGTCTCTTTGTTTGTAGAATCTACAAAACGGCTGCACTAATTTTGAGGGAACTTTCACTGGCAGGTAGCTGATGTGCTAAGGAGTAACTTGGGCTACTTTTATTTTAGAAAAATAATCGACAAATAGAAATGTTCAGCCCCGTAATTTGCATTCGCATTTCATCTCAGACATGAAATACCTGATGATATATTGACGTGCAAAACTGTCTTTAAAGATATACTTACATTAATAAATATCATTTCAACAATTTAACCATAGTATGCCAGTACTCGATTTGTCTACAAACAAACAAATTACCTACAATTTTTCACCCTCGCCTGACTCAGACCACAAACTAAAAATACATTTTTAAAATTGTTTGGCACCGGTCTACAGTCAGACAAATAGATCTGTCTGCATTATAAAAACAAAGGCTATACAATTTGTTCGTATTATACAGTATCGGCTATATAGTTTATTCGTTATACAATTTGCAGCAATAAAAAAAATCGGCCAAGTGCGGGTTGGATTACGAACAGCGATGGGTTTCGTAGCTGGGAAGAATATTTACGTAAGCATAGTATTGCAAAAATATGTTTATATTTAAAGTAAACAAAGCAAAAGGAGTGAGTATTTTAACGGTTGTCGCAGTGGTTGAACCATCGGCTGCTGCGCCGCATGTTGTAGGTTCAAGTAGGAACAAATATTTGTATATTTGTATTATATTCTATTTTATAATATTTGTATGGCCTACAGGTAGTTGTTCCGGGTCTGGCTGTTTGTGTAAGCGAGTTTAAATGTTTGTAAACGCACCCCCAATACAGGAGAAATTCCTAATGTGGTGCAAAGTTTAAAAAAAAAATGTAAGGATCGTAGCAGGTGGCGATCTGTATAAGTTTCTGCCGATGCCCATGGGAACAAGGCGTGAGTTTATGTATGGATGTATGTGTATTTTAAATACATGCCATTTCTCAATTTTTTTCAGGCGCTGTGGCGCTCATTAGGAGAGGGCTATGACCAGCAGTGGACTAATATAGCCTGATGATGATGATGATGACCGCGAGTGAATATTTATATACGCAAAGAGCCTAAATAAACTGTTAACACGTTTCCACGTTTCATTTTAAGATTACGGAACCCTAAAAACAGGAAAGTCCATATTATTTGCGAATCAAGATTTCAGTGGTGTAGTCTGCCAAACGGTGCTGTTGTCTGGTGCAATATCCTGCCTGTCCCGCTTAGATTAAGTCCATATACCACATACATATAACTAGTGCATATTGTTGGAGGAAATTGTTTCCAGCTTAGAAGTTCACTTAATTGTTTGCGTGAACTTGGCTAGGAATTCGTGGTGCATTTTGTCGGTGAAATCTTAATTAGTTTTCAGGCATGGAAGTGCAATTTGTATCTGGTAGCAATTTTCGGAAAGTGGTGATATTATTGTTGGTATTAGTTTACTTATTTTGTGTAAGTAATAAGCTGCTTTTATTGTTTGGTTATGTTGAGAGGATGAACGGCGATAAGCAAAAGGTTTATAAGGCAGTTGTAAAAAGGAAAGTCGGGAGATGACGACCTTGAAGGATATAAGTACACTAGCATAATACGTTCAACGAATTTCCTTACTTATAAAGATCAATACAGTTCACCTCAATAATGAGCTTAAATAAGAAAATGCGTAATGTATCATACAGCGACTTTGACTTCGACCTAATTCTAATAAGACGTAAGTTAGATTTTGGCCAAACGATTATATTTTGTAATTGTATTATTAGTATTTAAAGATAGACTTGTATGTATATTATTAATAGAATAAGTAACAGAATCCGCAGAAAACTGCCGGAGAGAAAACTGGAAGGCTTTGCCCAGCAGTGGGACTATATAGGATAAGGAAAAAAAAAGAATGAAATATACAAGGAAACTTAATAAGCTCTTGTTATTCAATTCAATTCTCTCTCTTCTTATTCAATCATTTCTTTTCATTCTTATTTTTTTTACCACCTGTATTTAAGTGTACCTACATTGTAGGTAATACATATACAACATAAAAAAATGAAGTTTTTGATTTAAATATTGTATTTAACTAATACAATCTTATATATAAAATTGCCGTGTCACAATGTTAGTTACCATACTCCTCCGAAACGGCTTGACTGTTTTTTATGAAAATTTGTGTGCATATTGGGTAGGTCTGAGAATCGGCCAACATCTATTTTTCATACCCCTAAGTGATGATTTTTCCACCCCAACATCTTATATGGCAAAACAACGTTTGCTGGGTCAGGTAATAAATTCGCGCCTATAAAGTTATATAAGAAATGTCTTAGTGAAAGTAATGATTAAATGTCAATTTTATGACTTGTGAAATAAATAGATAATTTATTTTCTTGAAACTAAAATGATGGAGTGTGACAGTAGAATTTTTGTGTAGGTATTATGACAATCTCAATGTGATCATTCATCTGCGAATAATTCAAGGGAATGTGCGTTTTCGAAGATTGATAGCATCAAAAACATTTATAAAGAATCTTTATTTCTGACTGAAAGCTTATTTAAGACTAGCAGACACCCACGAATTCGTCTGCGTATACATTTTATAAATTATAGCTTATCACGTGTTATTATGAAGCTTATTAGCTATGTCTATAATTTTATAAATTTTCATCAAAATTCGTTCAGTAGTTTTTATGTTTGACGACCTATGTGGCGCAGCGGGCGAAAGTCCGCTTGCGACACAGGAGGTTGCGGGTTCAATTCCCGCCCTGGGACAAATGTTTGTACGATCTACAAAGATTTGTTCCGGGTGTTCTGGGTATTTGCTATGTATAATAAAAAAATATCTATCTATGTAATGTATTGTATTAAGTATATCAGTCATCTAGTACCCATAACACAAGCTCTGCTTGGCTTGGGGCTAGATGATGCTGTGTGGATTGTCCAGCATTATTTATTTTATTATTTATGTGAAAGAGTGACAAATCCGTATACATACCCACAAACTTTCACATATATAATATTATATTTAGAAGGATATTTTTAGTCACCAAATACACTCCAATGCCAAGAGCTGGAGAGCTCGGGGATTTTAACAGGATCGAAGTGTTAACCCTAAGTCATAAAGATTCAATAATCCTATATCACGATAATCTCCTCAAAGCTACAACATATTTAGGCCGCAAACAAAACTAAGCCCTAAAACGAAGCACATAAGAAAACTTTATAAACATACGAAATAAATATCAATCTTCACCAGTTAGCGAACTTAAGTCTCGGTAATCTATCAAATTATTTTTTTCTGAACAAACGTGACCTGATACCATTACCTTAATACTTAAAAGTTTGGCGGGCAAAGTATAGTGAGACTATAAATATTCGTAGGGAGCTCACGCACGCCTGCGTAGTCGAGGAGATAGTGAGGTGGAAAAATATTTGGTCTTTTATTGTTCTTTGACGTAACAATAAAAAAAAATGATCCTTATTTGTTCTTTTTGGGATATTTGATTGCTCCGTTAGGTATATCAGAAGGGGACTAAAATAAAATTTACGTGTTCATGCTACGAACATAATGATACTCTATTTACTAAGGGGACTTTATCTAGGTTAGTTTATGTTACGCTAACTTAAACATAACTATTCAATTAAATTAATACGGTTACTGTGTCCAGAATAAAAGCAATTCTAGATGTTATTGTTTGACGACCGATGTGGCGCAGTGGGCGATGGTCCGCCTGCGACGCAGGAGGTTGCGGGTTCCATTCCCGCCTTGGGACAAATGTTTGTACGATCTACAAAGATTTTTTCCAGGTGTTATGGGTGTATCCTATGTATAATGAAAAAAAATGTCCATCTATGTAATGTATTGTATTAAGTATATCAGTCATCTAGTACCCATAACACAAGCTCTGCTTAGCTTGGGGCTAGATGATGCTGTGTGGATTGTCCAGCATTATTTATTTATTTATTTATTATTGTTTCACATTTCTTCAGAGACTAACCGAACAAATATTATTTTGTCTTTCAATAATCGTACGCCAAAAAGGGATGTCAGACGAATAAGAAGACACGCTGCACCGATCTCAAATAAATTGATAAATGGGTTGAAGTATAATGTATGTATGATGATGAATCATCTACACAGTGCTGCAGGTTTATATTTGCCATCTATCTGTCATATGACAGGAACAGCAGCGCGTACCAAGAAGGTGGCGTTCTATTGTTTAGAAGGTGGTGTCTATCGCCACGTGATAAAAAGCACGAGTTTAAGTATGTATTTATGTGTATTGTAAACTGGTGGTATGCAATAATGAACCTTATTGCATACAGTCTGGTTTCAATCACTGAAGATATATCAAAATTGTTTAGAAGAAAGAACGAGGGTATTCTTGAATGTGAAGAGGTTATATACAGTTCTCTTTTTAATAAACGTATGTGAATCAACAGATCCCTATTATTAATAACAATGATCTTCTGAGCGTGTTCTTCTGGACCTATACGAGTCCAGCTCTTCTAGTATCTATTACAGATATTAGCTTAACTAATTTCATTATAATAATGTATTTTGGCTTCCTACGAGACACACCGATGACCTAGTAAAGGCCTCGGGAGTCCTCCGTTGCGAGGAGCATAGAACCAGCAGTCTATGTCCAGCAGTGGACGTCTTTCGTCTGAAACATTGATTTGTCTGAATTCTGTCCAAGATACCTTTAAAATATTATAGGTACATACCAAACAAATGTTTCCTTTTGCCTCCCTAGCTCCTCTCCCAAGAGTAAAGTTGCAGGAACTTAATAACATCCTAGACTCGAGCGCAGACCACGCGAGCTTTGCTAAATGAAATATGCCATGATTATGTTGTATGTTATACTTGTATGTTGTCAAATTGAGCTCATATGCTAGAAATTGCATTTTGTATTATATTGCAAAGTTGTTGCTTGGGATCTTTCTTGGAAAAAATGGCTTTTGCAATATTGCAGAATCCGTTCCTTCAGAAGGCGGATTTTTGCATCTTACTTTTATGTTTTGAGGAAATAAGCTTTCTGGTGGATTTAGATATAAAATTAATCATTGATTTGGCTTCGATAACTTATAACAGATCTTCACACCTGTATTACCCGCTGGTCAAAGTAAAGGTGTAGTTTCGCCCGTTATTTTGAGGTCCCATGTAATAGAGAGCGAGCCTGTTGCAACCAACCTGGCAAAACCTAGATACCGGGCAGTTTCTGAAGTTCCAGATGGAAAAAAAATCGAATAACACTTTGTCTAACCTTATTGGGGCAAGTTGAAGAAATGTCTTATATCACTTCAGATTCTGGGTTGCTATTAAGATGACTAAGAAGATAATTAGACTCAGAAATTCTAGAAGGTAAAACCTAATAACATAATGCTCGACCCGCCTATAGAATGTAGGACCTCATGATCAGCAATAGCTGGCGACCACTAGAACAACAAATCAGTTCATTCTTATCTTCATCAGTTCATTATATCTTCATGTTCATAAATCCGGTCTCCAAGATACAGGCGCTGCCTAGTTTGAGAACCACCATATAGACCGAATGAACGTCACTTACAGTTACAGATCGACATTAAGTTAAGTTTATTATAAGGCAACAATTGTGACAATGGTTCAGTAAAGATTCTTTTTTCCAAAAAAATATGTATTAAATAGTGCTCCAAGTAGAGGTAATATCCAAGCTAACGGTGGTTAGGGATCCAGGGTGAGGAACCTCCTCACAATGCGTGCCGTGTCCATGACGACCGCCTTCTGCATCTGGCTCTTGACCCAACTGTTTAGCGAAAGTTTCTCCAGATGTTGTTTGAAACTTTTTACTATCAAACCGTTGACTGATATGACTATCGGCATTATAATTGTTGAGTTCATATTCCACTTGCTGGTAACCTCGTGAGCAAGATCGAGATACTTCAATAGATATTATATTATTATGAGAAATACATGCCTAATTAGTCTTACAAGACAACTCTAACAACACTAACAACTATATTTAAATTAACTGTAACTGATTAAGTATTTCATTTTGCATAAGTTTTCCATTATATCATGAAAAGAAAAAACATAACACATTTTGTTTAAAAGAAACTAATATCTTCTTATCATGTCTAGTGCTCTCCTGTGAAACATTTGTTGGGTTTATAGACTTTCTAAAGTTCTCCTTCGTTACTGTTTCGATGAAGTTTGTACAAATAATGTAATAATAAGTCATTATTATGTAAATTATCTTTAACAGCCTTCTGTTATATTCGTTTACTTAAGGTATGCTTTTTTTTAAATAATTAATTATTTGTAGTATATTCATTTGAATATACTACTAATAATTAATTATTTTAAGCTAGCAGCCACCTGTGAGTCCGTCCATCACCGTCACCGTCATTGTCTGCGTACTTATGTGTATATATAAATTATAGTTTATGTGTTATGCTCAAACAGTTTAGTAGCTACACATATTAAATAAAAAAATATTCAAAGAGAACACAACTAAACATTAAACAAAGCGTTGAACAATCATCCACAACGCTGTCGATTGGTAAAGTGCCCAAAAGACAGACAGTATCGCCATGTTGAATAGCAATGGCCAAAGTAGAAGCGTCAACTAAGCGTTTAGAGATCTCTTTGAAAAGAAGAAGAGCACTCGGACCCCACGGCCCACGAGTCTTAACTCCAAATGGCTGATAAATATAATTACCGGCAAGATGTTATATTCTATAGTTATTCTTGACCGGACCAACGGCTTAACGTGCTTTCCGAGGCACGGAGGTGTCTCAATATGTTGAGAACGGTCACCGATCCACAGACTGACCTCGGCAAGCGTAAATTAACCTTCGGTCAATTCGTGCGGCTATTTTATTTAGCATACTAGGAGTTATAGGGTGTAAAAAAATACAACTTTACACCTTAAACCTATATAAAATATATGTAGGTATATGAAAAATGACCCAGATATTTCCGAGCGAATATTCTCGAAGGTGTTTCAGTTTTAAACATAAGCTGTCATATTACTGCGCAGGTAACCCCTCGGATATTGCACTTGAGTAAATCGTCTTGCGAAGAAATATTACGTAAAATTGTCTTGCTCGGCGCAAACTTGTGTAGTGTGTGTACTGAGTTACGTAGCTACAAGATTTTTATTATTTTTAGTTCACAATTTGTTAGAGCTTCCATCACTAAAACGAAAAGATATAACAATAAATAAATAAATAATGCTGGACAATCCACACAGCATCATCTATCCCCAAGCTAAGCAGAGCTTGTGTTATGGGTACTAGATGACTGATATACTTAATACAATACATTACATAGATATTTTTTATTTCACATAGCAAATACCCAGAACACCCAGAATATTGGGACGTAAGTCGATCGTAACAAATTCTATATAAGTTGGCCTTCAATTCTGTTGTAACTCCCAACTACGTAAAGCCAGGTTAAGATCAAATTGTTATCATTGATGTGCCTGTCTCTCCGAGATCGCGGCACAAATATACCACGTATCGATGAATATTTCGTAATTATTCTTAGAACTACACTACTTATTAAATCCACCTGTCAGCAGCCAACGGCTGTCAATTTTATCTCTTGTCATTCTAAATATGAATAAGTATTTATCTTACAACTTGCCAGTAACTTATTGAATATCCATGGAGGTCCAAAGGCTCCTCAGTACGTACCTCCTTTCTTCTGTCAAGATTTTCCTCTACCTGAATATCTATCTTCCTGGATCTAAGAGTCGATACTATGAAAACCTGTATAATTGTTATGGTGTGCTTGTGTATAGGAGTTATCTCATTTTGAGGGCTAAGTAATGCTGTGAAGTTTGTATGCCAAATTGAACCTTATATGGCATACAGACTGGAATATTAATGCTGGCTGGATTCAACGCTTTTTTAAGCGATTTTAGAATCGTTTTAAATATAGAACATGGCATTTGTTTAGGGCGTAGCAGATTTATTTTAGACGTGCTAGTGTAAAGTCGAACGTTAAATGAATAGAATTAAATCAGCGAAGCCCTATTACTTATGGTTATAAGCTCCCGAGGCGATCCTGTGTGATGCGGGGCTAGTTCTAAAATACAGGTTTTGGCTTGGTTCAGACTCCAGATCTCACACAAATTGCAAACCTCTGTCTAACTTCTTGTCAGTCATAATTTCCGTGTGATATAATGTTTTTCTTGAAATTAAATGCAATATTTTTGTTTAATTATTACTATTTATTTAGTACTCGTATTAGAATATAATGTCAGCACTCAACCATTTTGTCCAAATCTTTTAGGAAAACAGGCTTCATGAGATACCTTGTACATTGTAATGTGTATTTTTTTCTGTGTTTATGTGGGTTCAACCATGTTTGTTGTCTTTCCCAAGCTGGTCACTAATAGAGCAATTAGTGCTAATTGTTTGTAGTATTTCTCTGTTCATTATTTTTAACTAGTAACCCCGCGGGGCATTTTTCCGTGGATGTTAGGGTTCGCCCACATGTGCGATTGCACGCTCAATGTTCACGTATTTTGGAACATTATTTTCAGGTAATTGAACATGATTCCAAAATATAAGCCACTGGCGTCTATTCCCTTGTTCGAAAACTAAACTTTATATAGAGTATGACCAATATATCCATGCAGGCAGCAAAATACAGAACTAAAATATAGTGCATCAATTTTTTCACTATGTTGCATTTTTCACTGGCAACCATGCAGAGCTGAACTGCACACTTAAATTGGGCATGCCGTAGACTATTGCCGTGTTTGACTGACAGTCAGGTCGAAAAAATGTCAACTGTGTTTGTACATTCATACATACATACTTAAACTCACGCCTTTTTCTGATGGGAGTTGGCAGAAATCACATAGTGCCACTCGCTACAATCCTTAAATACTCGTATACATCTGGTCATACACGCACGCCGGTTGCGAGTACTACGCACTTGACCTTTTTGAAGAACATCACCTATTAGGTATATGGTATGTTTGTGGTGGCCCTTTCTTACGGTTGTGGGCACCATTGAACTTCGTGAACTTTATTTAAGAAGCCCCTTTTGCATATTAGTCAGCACAGCTAATATCTTATATTTTATGCCCACCCGCAGTATAAAGCCAAAATAACATGTACAAAATTACCTTATTTGTTAAATCGCTGGCGGTTCACTGGGGCGTATCAGAACCAAACAGAAAAACCATCCTACCACCTCTAGAAAAGTGTAGACTGTCCTGGAGGTGCTAATACACTACCATTTAAAACTCCCATCCCACGAGTACCAAAACCCCATGTTTCCCTTCTCCTTCCAACATTGTGGTGATAAATAATTGTTCAAATGTACCTTACTAAAACACTTTTAACCTGCAATATATCACCGAAAGTAAAGGTAAAAGATTTAAGGGCACAGAACAATGCTGGCCCTTACCTTCTGATCGTTATCGTCCCCGTGTTATGTTGGCTAAATGTCCTTTAACTCATTTTAACACGTTATCTTGGGGTTCGAAATTTGATTTTAAATTATTCTTATGTACATTTTATTTTGACTGTTTTTTGTTTTAATATTGGAGTGTTATTGTATAGATTTGACAACAGAAACTTGATTGTTACATTAGTCTATATTTTAAGATGTAGATGTTTAGTGTCCAAAATCAAAGTTCAAATAATTTAGTTCCATTACACCATTACAAAAGGCAGTTTTCAACGTCATTACAAAAAACTAAAATCTAGTTGTCTGTTGTCATTGGTTCGCAATTTTGAAAATGTAATGAAACTAAACTAATAACTTCTATTAAGTAAATCTTTTGGGCAATAAGCCCCCTGACGCACGGAATACCTCTGAGTATCTTTATTTTTTAATACTATACTAATACTCGAATATCTTTTGTGATTCTACAGTGGAGAAATCACTACACATCAGTTATCATTAATCAGCTACTAGGAATTACTAGCATGAACATTCTCGTCTTAAAATCTAAGTACATAAAGGTCACATAGACTGCTCAAGACAACTTCAATACAAGCAAACTTGTTGAGTCAGTTTCTATTAAATCTAACTTATCTAACCTACAAAAAAATCAATTTAATTTAAAAACTATTTTATTGCACAACTTTTTCAATTTAGAACAGTTCGTTATAGAATGTAATAGAAAAAAGTATTGTTATAATGTACCTCTTTGGTAACAGAAACTTTTCTCTGATTATTTAGGATCAAGGGATTTAATTATATCCCTAGACTTTAAATTGTTCAAAAGATATTTCGTCAATTTAAAAATTAATTTTCGCCGTTATTTATTAATCTCCTATCTGTAGGTAAAATGTATATTAGTTTATGAACTATTATACAAAAACATAATTAAATAAAAAGCCGACCTAGACACTCAGGCGTCAAAGTACTCCTCGGCATCGCTGTCATCTGGAATCGTGCCCAAAGACTGGCAGCATTGCCACGTTCGATGGCAATACTAATTACCTACAATTTTGACAGCTGTCAAAAAAACGAGTTTCTCTGTTCTAAGAGGTGGCTGAATTAAAACAACACGAAGAACACCAAATAACACCATTTATTTAGACAAGACTCAGAATTCACTGACATAACTACCCACATAAGCTTCATGTAACATAAATAGTTTGAGGATTTTATACATTTTACCTACCAACATTCAAGCTTATCGAACAAATAATCCCACATGACAGCCCACTCTAAAATAAAGCCAACATTTCTTTTACGCGCACATTTTACATAGGGAACATGCAAATGCTTGTCCATAACGAAGCAAACCGAATTATGCGTCAGCTTAAAAGCGATTATCGGTGGACGTCATTTAATATCGCTGAAAGCCTCTCGAGGTGTTAATAATATTAGAGGGACAGTTTGAAAATACATTACAGACACGTTGCGGAGACATGGACAGGTTTTGGTGGAATATCTAGACGTATGTATGTCTTAAATGTGTATGAGTAGATGTATGAACGTAAACGAAGCAAAAGGTGTTTGTAAGAATCTTAGCAGGTGGCATTTCTGCCTACCGCCATGGGACTAAGTCGCGAGTTTATGTATGGATGTGTGTCTTAAATTGTATTGGTTTAGATCTAGTCTTGATTCAATCGGACATGAAAAGAATCAATCCATTTCTATGTATACTGTATATATTTCTCAGTCAAATACTTATCATCTGCCTAGCCTTTTTCCAACTATGTTGGGGTCAGCTTCCAGTCTAACCAGATGCAGCTGAATACTAGTGTTCAACATCTCATCTCATTATCATCTTATCTGACCTCTACAACCCAGTTACTGGGCAACACGATACCCCTTAGTCAGACTGGTTGTCAGACTTTCAGTTTTCTGACTACCCGTAACCATTGTCAAAGGTCTACAAATGACAGCCGGGAACAACGGCTTAACGTGATTATAAGCCATGTTTTTGGTCAAATATGTTTGTACATTCACATACATACTTAAAATCACGCCTTTTCCCCATGGGGGCGCGCAGAAACAACAGAACGCCACCTGCTACAATCCTTACATACTCCTGTAAAATATCACACACACACACTAATCAAAACCCCACGACAAGCCCTTATCACCAAAGGCTTATGCATCTTAGACACAAGCGAGATAAGTCAGTCACAACAGGTGACGTTGTCACACACGTCTTCGTGCCACAGTCTCAACAGCATTATCTTCCTTGACGGCGAGATGTCACGGGTAACATACGAGTGACCACATCTGGTGGAGGCAACGACGATGGTATAAGGATTATAGTATCTTGGAAGTGACAGCTAGACATAGAATTAGAGAAGAATGCAATTTGTATATCAGAAATCGAAACATTTTAATGAAAATAGTTGACTTATTTTTAGACAGCATTTTTTTCTTGATATCTAGACAGGCATAATTAGTAAGGATATTTATTTGTCTTGCAATCTTTTTGCTGTATCCTTGGAAAGCACGTTAAGCCATTGGTTCCGGCTGTCATTTGAAGATCTTCAACCAAACAAACAAACAAACTCTTCAGCTTATATTGGAATAGATAGAAAATTAACTAAAAGTAGATAAAATCATCATATCTTACTATAAAAGAGGAGCTCGTGGCTAAATAAAAACAGCCGCACGGGTTGATAGAAGGTTAAGATACGCTTGCCGAGGTTAGTCTGTGGATGGACGACTGTTCGTAACATATCGAAACTCCTCCCAGGGTGGGCGGCACATTCACGTATTTCTATTTAACCCAATAAGACATTTGATTAAAGATTAAATAATACACTTCTTTCATTTAAACTCTCATTGAGTTAGATAGAAATCAAGATTGTTCACAGTTTAAAATATTGAAAAAAAACGTTAGGAAAAGCCGACATAAAATTTCAACGTTGAAAGAACCATACATTGTACCAATCGTATTAGATTTTGCTTTGATGTCCTTCCAGTACATTCTTGAGAGAAGACAAAGCTCTGCAAAGTACTGTATAGGCTTTTAAAAACGCCCATAAAAAGCAACAAAATACGCCGCAAACGACTTGAAATTTTCCTCCAAGCATAAACAAAGATTCCCACCATATTTTTGTTCACACAATTTTATTTAGGTAGATACTTCTCTCCGAAAAACTGATTACATCTCTTTAGAATCATGTCCAAACACGAATACCCCACAATTGTTGGCAAGGAAATGTTTAAAAATGTCCCTCCCTTGACAAAAGTCGCTTGCATCGTTATCACGCAAAACTTGCTTCTCCGTAATTGTTTTCAATTCGCTCCGTTTTTTCCCTTTTTTCGCGAAGGCCCTTTGTGAGGGGAGAAATCGTCGAATCATTACTATGAGAGTTTCTGTAGGTGTTAAATTCATTAATGAAATCGTATTACGTGGCGATATCGAAAGTTATCGAAAAGGCAATAACTGGTGGTGCTGATTGTGCGCCAATGTTGCAAAGTTACGTACTTTTTGTATTATGTTATTGTTTTGAAGACTTGTCGAGTCAATTGGAAAATAAATTGTGGCTGAGTGGTTTCGTTGGAGTTTAATTTGGATTGGGCTTAGAAAGTTTCTTTATGAATGTTTTTTTTTATCTCGCTGTAACATACCGCTACATTTAGGCCTTTATTTTCTACTTTACCAACTCATTCTCTATTTAACTCCTCCTAAACGGCTGAACAGATTTTAATGTCCTTTTTTATGTAGGTATTGGATCTCTGGATGGTTGAGATTCACAATTGGACTCGGTAGGTGGCGCTGTTTGCTGTTCAGCAGGACAACGTCTGTCGGCTCGGCAAGTTTTGTATACATATCCTCGTTTTCACTAACACGAGTTGACACTGTAATATTTTCATGTGCTTTTCCATAGTTCAACTTTACAAAAATACAAATATTGTTATGTTATATCAAAATGTCGATACAAGTGTTAATAGAAACGAGTAAACATTGAACAAAACCCATTGAAAAGGAGTTTCTTAACCCGCGTTCCTTATTAATAACATAGTCGAAACGAAATACTAATTATAATAATAGGTCTTTACCTATGAAATTGCCGTTTTGTATGAAAAAATTTAAATGATTTTTTTTCATGTATTTTTTATTTGTATTAATCGAAGTAATCACCCATGCAATCAATGCATCTTTGCCAACGCAGTGGCAGTTTATTGATGCCCTTCTTAAAGAAATCAGCTGGACGGGAGGCAACAAATTCTTCAAAGGCATTTTGTACTGCCTCTCGGGTATTGAATTTTTTTCCCGCCAAGAAGTTATCCAAATTCTGGAAAAAGTAGTAGTCTGTAGGCGCAAGGTCTGGTGAGTAGGGCGGATGACGGAGAGCTTCCAACCCCAGTTCTTGCAACTTGGAGACCGTCTGCTGTGCAGTATGAGGTCGCGCGTTGTCGTGCAGGAGCAGCGGAGACGAGCGATTGACCAATGCTGGTTGGAGATGTGCCAGCTTCTCCATCATTGTGTTCAATTCTTCACAGTACACATCTGCAGTAATGCTCACCCCGTTTGGTAAGAAGCTGTGTTGAATCACACCGGCGCTAGACCACCAAACAGTGACCATCACTTTTCTTGGGGTAAGTTTTCGTTTAGGGCATTGTTTAGGTGCTGAACCAGGATCCAACCAACTTGCTGAGCGCTTGCGGTTATCAAACAGAATCCATTTTTCATCGCAGGTAACAATGCGGTTCAAAATTCCTTCATTTGTGTGTCTGTTGAGCAGTGCAAGGCACGTCTCGACGCGTACTTCGCGCTGGCGATCATTGAGTTCGTGGGGCACCCATTTGTCAAGCTTTTTTACCTTGCCAATTTGACGCAAATGGACCAATATTGTTTTGACGCTAACGTCGAAAGCTGCTGCTAATTCAGCCGTAGATTGTGTATCATCAGCTTCCACAATCGCCTTTAATTCGTCATTGTCGACCAAAGTCTTCGGACGACCGCGAGGTTCATTTTTCAGGTCGAAATTTCCAGAACGGAAGCGAGCAAACCAATAACAGGTAGTGCGTTGGTTTGTAGTGTTAGCTCCGTAAACGTCGTTGATGTTGCGTGCCGCTTGTGCCGCGTTGCTGCCACGACGGTACTCATATTCCATAATTACTCGAATTTTTAACGTATCCATGATGACGAAAAAGATTTAAATGCGATGAAAATGTAACACTGATCAATAAACAAATGACTACTTTTGGAAAAAAAAATCCATGTTTTTAAAATAAAATTAATTTGAAATTAGAATTCTTAGCCAAACAAAAAATATTTTGATTTGAAATGGCCAGTACTGCAGAACGGCAATTTCATAGGTAAAGACCTAATATTTTACCAAGAATAATAATATTTTAATAATAGTATTTTACCAAGAGCCTTTATTACCGTCTTAATCTCAAATGTGTCAGCCCTATATTACTGCACCTGACCAAACTAAGCTTGGTCTGCAGTTGACGGACCAAGCAGTTTGCGGTCAATATAATTCCAGACGCAAGCTTGTCAGGACTAACGTGCTGATTAGCTAAGCTTTGGTCGACCGACACGTTGACTACGAACCTACTTGAGATTTGAACGTCTAATCCCTGCCTTCTCTAACACTACGTTACACCTAAATATAATACCTATTACTTAGTAATGCAATACTTATTTCAATTTCTTAGAACTAATTACGTAGGACTAAAGTCGAATATTGTTACTTAAAGAGTTTGATTAATATAATTTTAGTATAAAAATTAGAAGGAAACTAAGATACGCGCTATTCTTTTTCATATTCATAATAATAATTTATTTGCATTCCACAATTTACACGACCTTGTACAATAATGGCTTAAAGCTTGGCACGTAACACGCAAAATTTAATTTTGAAAAAAATGCACTAAACTTAAGAATAATAATTATAAAGTCTTAGGTATTAATTATAAATTGTCATTTCTAGTTGAGATTAGTTCGATCTCACTTCACTGGAGCGCTGCGATGGCGAATATAGCTGTGCGGTGGTGGGCATTAGTCATCATTGTCGCTGTAATTTTGGGTAGCAGTACCCCAGGTAACAATATAAATAAATAAATAGATATTGCTGGACAATCCACACACATCAATATGTGACATCAATATGGTGACTGTCCTTTTTGGATTGAGTAACTCACTTGATATTCAGCGGTTGAACAAAATAGATTGAATTCAAATATTTCTACGCAATCAGTGTTTTGTTTCGTTTGAAAGTATTTTATAGGTATAAATAAATAAATAATGCTGGAAAAACCACACGGCATCATCTAGCCCCAAGCTAAGCAGAGCTTGTGTTATGGTTACTAGATGACTGATATACTTAATGCAATACATTACATAAATAGATATGTTTTTATTATACATAGGAAATACCCAGAACACCCGGAACAAATATTTGTAGATCGTACAAACATTTCGAATCGGAATCGAACCCGCAACCTCTTGCGTCGCAGGCGGACCTTCGCCCGCCGCGCCACATCGGTCGTCGAATATGACACACTATTGCGTAGAGCAAAAACAGTGTGAATTTATTCAGACAATCAGACATGTCACGTTACTGCAATTGTCGTGAGGTTTCAGGCAAAACTCAAAGTCAAATCGTTTATTGTTATTCATCATCTGCCTAGCTTTTTCCCAACTATGTTGGGGTCGGCTTCCAGTTTAACCGGATGCAGCTGAATACCTGTGTTTACATGGAACGACTGCCTATTATATATACTTATTTTACCTCTACAACCCAGTTACTGGGCAACACGACAACCCTTTGGTAAGACTTTCTGGCTTCTGATTTCCATGCTGCTGGTGACCAACACCCACTTAACAAAAAAAAATTGCAAAACATCTGCATACTTATGTACAATAACAAACCAAAAGAATGTCGACACCAATCTTCAAAGAAAAATTATAAAATTATTTAAAACTCTAAATTATCCTGCATTTACGGAGTCGTCCAACAATGTTAAACAAACGCAACATCCTGGATCTTGCTCACAAGCCCCTCATAAGAATAATCTCATCAAACAGTAATATAACATAAGCATACATTTAACAGCCACGCAACAGAAAACTCGAAAGCGAATCGGAAATGAAACGGCGTAAATAACAACAACTGACAGTTATGCGCGGCGAATAAATTTAATTATGGCAACCCTCAGTGATTCACGGGAATCGTCCATGAATAAACAAAGGGAGGATCTATACTTGTCAGGGAAATGTGTGGTCTCCAGGCTGTACGGGTGCTGGTGTTAGGGGATACAGTTTGCCTGCGGGATGTTCGAAAGAGTTATCGTGACCCCGGAACGTAAAGGGCAAGTACGGAACACGGATGGGTTTTAGTCAGTAAAAGTCTGACACGCCCTCCCGTTCCACCCAGAACGGTAGAAATCATTGGATGATTTCCCATCCTTATAAAATAAAAGAAACGGGATACTGTTACTATCCTTATTGTCAGTCCAGAACATACCATGGTAATTTACTTGATTTTTTAATTTCGGACTATCTTCTCAAACTAAAGTTCAAAGTGTCAAGAAAATATTTATCTGATCCTCATCATCTCATCATCTGCCTAGCCTTTTCCCAACTAAGTTGTGGTCGGCTTCCAGTCTAATATTTTACATGGAGCGACTGCCTATCTTACCTCCACAGCCCAGTTACTGGGCAATACAATACCCCTCGATAAGACTGGTTGTCAGACTTTAGGGATTCTGACTACCCATAACGACTGTCAAAGATCTACAAATGACAGCCGGGACCAACGGCTTAGCGTGCTATCCGAGGCACGGAGGAGTCTCGATATGCTCACCACCTAATGACGACCTTAATAATGATATCATATTGTTTTTTTTTCAGTTAAAGCTAAAAAACTCGTAACAAAAAGAAACAAAAACTGTGGAAAAGCTCAACCAGAAATAAATAGAAACGCAGGGGTGAATAGAAGCCAAACTTTGAAGGATATTATCACATAAATTCAATATTACTTGTTACTAACAGGCTGACAAAAATATAAATTACATTTCTTAAAAAAACACTGTCCTTGTATGATATAAACAATGTAAAACTAACGTGGAATTTTATTTATTTATTTATTTATTTACTGATCTGTCATAGTATCAGGTTGTGCGTCAAAGAAGTAAATAGGATGGAAGGACTCCAACCTCTTTCCTTTTTAAAGACTGAATCACTAGTTTCTGGGATATATATTAAAAAAAAATGCTGGACAATCAACACAGCGTCATCTAGCTTCAAGCTAAACTGAGATTGTGTTATGGGTACTAGATGACTGATATACCTAATACAATACAATATTACATAGATACCCAGAACACCAGGAACAAATCTTTGTAGATCGTACAAACATTTGTCCCAAAGCGGGAATCGAAACCGCAACCTCCTGCGTCGCTGGCGGACCTTCGCCCGCCGCGCCACATCGGTCGTCAAAATCCAGGGATCCTTTGTAAAACCAGCAACCTTTCCACTCATCGTCTCCCAAAAGTCAGTGACAAAGGAGCACTTCCATACTAATTAAATGCGTTATGGATCATAACCGACGCAATAATGAAGGAATATTGCAAAGGGGAAACAGGGGGAAACAAACTTTCTTAATGTTGTGTGTCATTGTGATTAAATTTGGGGAGACGGGACCAGGGAGGGTCCCGTCTACCGATAAGGCGGTCTCTACTTCTTTACAGTTGGATGGGTGCCCGGACAAAAATCTTTGTTCCCATGAGTCATCCAAGATTGTAATATGTTTTTTGTTAGTTGAATAATCTATCAAACCTTTATACATATAAGTAAATAAAATTGAAGTGTCTGTTTGTATTGTTAAAATAAAAGCTTCTTATACTCGTAAACGATAGTTTTAACAAAACCACTTTTTTATTTGTCTGTTACTGCCAATTTGTACCGGCTAATCTCCAAAACGGCTGGAATCATTTCCACGGGATTTCTAGTGATAGATATCTGATGTTATAAAAAGTATCTTAGGCTACTTTGACTTTGAAATAAGAATAAGGGTTCAGCACAAACAATAAAACCCATGAAAGTTAGAGTGTGAGAGTGTGTGTGAGATAGCGGTGACTTTTTTTAGTTAAATTCTAGCTAGTAGAAGATATGACGAGCATCCAATGACAATTTAATTTGAACAAGATTATAACGACTTTTAAAAACCGATGAGTCGATAGTCTGAGAAGAAAAAATATTTGAAGAAAAAAATATGATTCAGCGTTTTTCAATCTGAAGCCTGACTTTTCAAAATCTGGATTTATAATTACAATTTTAATTTTATTTGATTTTGATTCATTGAGCTGCTAGTTCTTACGTAGCGATTTAGTTACGTGTTCAAATCAGGTTGCAAGAAAATCCACATTAATGATAGGATTTAACATGTAATTTTCACCGACCTCGTCTGGTTTAAGTATTTTTTTGTTTGACTTATTACAGTGTTTTTAAAGCTATTGAAATACATTTTATTTATTGACATCGCGTTTTATCATTTAATAGAAAATTAAGTAAAAGTAAATAAATTCATAATAATTTAATATAAAAGAGGAGCTTGTCGCTAAATAAAAAGAACCGCACGGGTTGATCCAAGGTTAAGCTCCTTACCCTTTCCGAGGTCAGTATGTGGATGGAAGACCGTTCGTAACATATCAAGACTCCTCCGTGCCTCGGAAAGCACGTTACACCGCGGTTGGTCCTGCCTGTCATTTGTAAATCTTGGAGAGTCGTTACGGGTAGTCCGAAGTCTGAAGTCCACAAGTCTGACAACCAGTCTTACCAAAGGGTATCGTGATGGCCAGTCAATGGGTTGTGCAGGTCAGATAGGCAGTCGCTCCATGTAAAATACTGGTATTGGTTGGAAGCCGACCCCAACTTAGGTGGGAAAATGCTAGGCAGATGAGGACCTAAATATATAAGTATTTAATCCATTCAGCCATAATTTTCCTCCATATGAGCATCGACAACAAATTAGCCCTATAAAAGTATTACAGGCCCAACACCAATAAAAAAAACAAAATGCACGTAGACCGTAAAAGGCGCTTTTTCGCGTAAGCTTTTATAAACGTTGCAGTGAATGCAATCTTCGTACAGAACAACAGACAAGCGCGCAATGGCATTGTAAAAAACCTTTTCGCGACTGGTAGCGGCGTTGCAGTAAAAAAAAACAATGTGAAATGTTTGACGCTGGGATTGGAGGTTCCGTATTCATATGTAATTTTGTTTAAACAAGTTTATGTATTTTGATTTTTTTACAACACAGTTTGAACGTGTTTGCTGGACTAAAAGCCCTGATTTTTATAATTACAATGCAAATACAAAACAGTATATAGACAGTAGACTCCGTTTTGAATTAATGTAATTTAAATTAATAATTGCTATGGCTCGTTATATACTTGATTAATTTCAAATATTTACTTGTTAGAATTCGTGTTCAAATGTTTAAGTTAGTGTCTGAGGTTTAGTTTCAAATATCAAAATCGATTTCATCCCCAATTGTCATGATAGAAAATTACGAGTCCCGTTATGTAGCTTTTGTCGACTAGTTTTGAGGGAGTCCCCACGGAATACTCTGACTCTATACTCTGGCTGAGTATAAACAGCGAGACAAGTCGATCTTTAAGGTTAAACACCACTTGCCTAGGTCAATCTGTGGATTAGTAACCATTCATAACATATCAAGATCCCTCCGTGCTTCGCAAGGAATATTAAACCGTTTTTCCCGCCTATTTTTGTAGATGTTTGACAGTCGTTACGGTCACCCAGTTACTGGGTTGTCGACGTCAGATAGGCTTACGCGCCGTGTAAATTACTGGTATTCACAGCATCCGTTTACACTGGCAGCCAACCCCGATAAATTTGAGAACAGGGTAAGCAGATGATGATGATCTGCTAACTTAGCAACAGTTGATATTTCGTTCCAATTTATTTCAGTAACGTGGTGTCTAGGTGGCAGATAATAAATGTACCAGCTCGCTAAATGTACTCCGGTTATATAAACAAGAAAAAACATATTTCGATTTTTATTATCATCCCTGAAGTCTAATTGACGTGGGATGACAGGCTTCACTCATTGTCAGCTCTTCCATTTCCCAGATCAACTTGACACATTTTTTCTTCTTCAATAATTTCAGTGCGGAACCCTAAAAAAAGACACGATGGAAAATTAGATTAAACGCGCGGTGCATACTCTGTGTTATTATTTTTAAAAGAAAAAATAGATGTAAAAATGTGTGTGAGTAAATTGTAAATAATATTATTTCGCGGTTTTTTGAGCAAGACTTTTTTTTCGTTTGCAGTTTTTCGCGGCGAGAAGAATATTGTTTATGATTCTAGACGGTTTTAATTTCATGATTATGTTCATTGAGCGCGAAGTTTCGCTTTGTTATTAGTTTTTGTTCAGCAAAGCGTATTGTAGCTACCATTTATTATTTTAGCCCACACTGTATAACTTCCCTACAGTTCTTCAGATAAATAATGTTGTATTTCATGTTCTTTTTTTAAATCAACAGTTGGGTCACTACATATCGTTTCTCCTTACTTAGGAGATTTTAATTTGATTGGAAAAACATCCTTATAATCTCGAATGTGGCATGTATTTGTCCTGGGTTCAATAGCTTGCTGGGACAAAGTGTTTTTGCGTTTTTCAATATGCCTGGAGACTGGATGTGTGTCCGGTTGAAGGCAATAGGTCCGCCTTAATTACATGGGACTCAAACATCACTGACAAAATTAGGGTGCACTATAGGTACACCTCTGTCTAACCCTTCGGAGACAGGCGTGATATTATGTGCTTAAGTATGTTATGTGCTTAAATATTAATGATTGACTTTGTAAAATTACATTTTGGTAGGGATATTAATAACAAGATTGAATATTATTTTTCTCTGCTTAGTTTGGTGTCATTTTTGTGTTTCAGCCTCTTTTAAAAGAATGTATTTTCTTTATTCTTCTTTTGAATATGGTATCCGAATAATAATAACAATTGATTCAGGAAGCATTACTTCTGGACACTGCTCTTATTGCTAGGCAATTCCTGTCTCTGGAGCCCTAACCCTGGTACAGATTGGCCTGTCCCCGTTACCGCTGGACTACAATTTTTAATATTTTTAAATTAAAAAAAGATTAAATATTATTAATAAAAAATCATTAATGAATTAATGTTATTATTATTTATTTTATATTGAAACATTTAAAAATGTTATTAATAAGTAAGTTACCTAAAAAAAGGAGATTAATATTAATATTTTTTTTAATATCTAGAACTCGGTAACAAAATCGACTACAATACTACTTATTACTATCTCCTGTCTCCCAAACTAGGTTCATAGCCTGTGACTTTGGAATAAAAGGTAGC
Organism: Phlogophora meticulosa; assembly: GCA_905147745.2. Lineage (NCBI taxonomy): Eukaryota > Metazoa > Arthropoda > Insecta > Lepidoptera > Noctuidae > Phlogophora > Phlogophora meticulosa. The sequence goes on along the minus strand of LR990531.1, from coordinate 13,621,178 downwards.
TAGCTTTAGATTTAGCTTTGGAATAGTAGGTACAAAGGGAAGGTACAGTTATCACTAATTCCCACATAATTGCTTCAGTAGAGGTCGCAAAACATCCACATTAGTTCGTGTTCGTTCGTGTCTACTCGGAAACAATCTCCCAACAGGATCGTTATTTACCACTACTGTTTGATTGTGTACATTTAGTGCGTGCTACTGAAAGTAACACCGCTTCAGGGACCTGATTGATTATGCGCTACTGATTCTAATGGATTAGGGTCTAAAAGATTACGTTGATTATTTTTCTGAGAATTTTTCCATAACATGATAGGAATCAGTTAACTACCATTGTTATGTGGACTGACTGAAATCATAAGTATGTGTGTTTATCACTCATTTTTGAAGAAAACAATATTTAGAAAAAAAAAAGAATAACCTGTTTCATGTTAGGATCATGAAACATACAAAAAATGTAGTAACGTCACCCAATCCCGTGTGTTTTTGGATAATCAGGAGAATTTTAAATAATTATATCTGGCAACACGTAGGTATACCTGTGCCTAACATTGTGAGGAACAGGTGTGATTTTACGTACGTTAATAAATAAAAATATACGTATCTTATCTAAGTGTACAAAAAAAATACAAAATCTTTATTTCTGTATCAAAAAAGTTTTACATAAGTTGGTGATTGGAGCCTCCTTTTAAGCGTTGCCTGTATTAGGACACAGTATTCTTCTTTATCTTATCTTGCTTCATAAGGGCCACCTCTCCAGATGCTGCCTGATGACTGTGATTGCTTATCCTCCACTTTAAACCATCCTTAATGCCGATCATATTGAACACTACAATTATTTCTATAAGACCAAAATATTTACCCATTTTAGGGTTGAAAGACTAGGGCCGCGTGTCCGTGTGTCTATCTAGTTTTGCGGGACATATAGACCAGAGGGCTGGCCTTTTTTATAGCCAAAGAATCAGCATTGCCATTTAACAAGGCAATGCTCCCAGCCTCTTAGGAACTTTTACCGTTGACTGCGATTTGGATGAATTTTTAAGTGATATGTGATTTTTTCTATTTCTTTTCTTTCCAGAGTCAGGTCAGGTTCCAGTATAACCGGATGCAGCTGAATACCAGTGTTAATGGAGTGACTGCCTATCTGACCTATATAATCCTGTTACTGGGCAACATGACACCCTTTGGTAAGGCTGGTTGTCAGACTTTTGGGTTTTTGACTACCCGTAACAACTGCCAAAGAAATACAAATAATAACCGGGATCAACAGCTTAACGTGCTCGTCTCGATATCTTAGAGCTTAAATATCTAATAATAGAAAAACATCCAAACTTTACTTCGACTCCCGTCAACTCTCAACTCGTAACAAAACGCAAACACAGCTCATTGCTCATCACAACACATCTTGCAAATGACAATGACAGGTAATTTATTATCATAAAAGTACTCATTCAAGTACTAAGTCTGCGTTTGAAATTTTCCGAAACCAATTTATATTTCAATTTCGTCGAATGTGCTTGGCAACGTCGTAAACGCTTTGAGCTCAGGTGAAGAAGTGAGATGAGCGAGGAATGAGCGAACATTTGCGATTTTTTTTGGGAACTGTGTCTATGATATACAAATAAATAAATAAAAAATGCTGGACAATCCACACAGCATCATCTAGCCGCAAGGTAAGCAAAGCTAGTGTAATGGGTACTAGATAACTGATATACATAATACAATACATTACATAGACAGATGTTTTTTATTATACATGCAACTACCTTCTCATGTTTTACAAAAGTAAGTTATCTTGTATTATCTTATCTTACTACTTTTGACAACATTTACAGTAAGTACCTTATTGCTCTAGTGATCGAACCTCTATTAATGAGCTTAAGGTCCCGACCTTTAGGTTTGCTCCCTAGGTCCGATTAAGGAGAGAGGAACATGTTTTTCAAGCAACGATCAAATAATTGTGCAAGATGAAATGGTTAGCAATGAAGTTACTTTTACGATGGCGACTAATAGAGATGTATGAAAAAAGAAAAGTGATGCTGCTCCGAATACAGAAACACAGGGATGACTGTCTTAACACTTACTGCACTCGTGCCAAGACCATCATAGAAACGGGTTTTGACAGACGGTTGACATAACGTGACAGATTGTTGAAAGATTTCTACCGTCCTAAGGCTACGTTAAAACTGAGGAGAAGAAAGTTTTCTATTCTCTACAGTCTACAGGGCGCCCCGTGCTCGGTTAGAAGAGGTGTCAAGTTGGAAAGAAAGATCAGCGTCTTTTCTTGGTACTCGTATAAAAGATATAGACGTTGTAGTGGTCGTGTTACGCGTGCAGGTTGACACTAAACAGTCTGCCTGACACAGCCATTTTGAATAGTTTTTTTTTTTATTTTTAAAACGTTGCCCCAATCTAGGATTTTCTCCTGTATTATGGGTGCGTTTACAAACATTCAAACTCCCATACACAAACAGCCAGACCCGGAACCTATAGGTCATACAAATATTTGTTCCGTGCGGGAATAGAACCCACGACACGCAGCGCAGCAGCCAAACGCTCAACCACTGCGCCAACCGTGCTGTCTGGAGGAGTGGCCATGGCGAATTGAATGCATTGCGGTGCGGTGCAATTATCCGAAAACCATTCAATGGTTACGCTTGATGATTGCGGTAGATCGTAGCTCAGCTAGTTTCTGTGCTACTGGTGTAAGTTAATCTTAAGGGTTAGGCGATCTACCTTAATTGTTATATCTGTTATGATTAAAATTTATTAGGTTTTATTTGTTTGGTTTGGATTGCCTTGTTGGTTTAGTGGTCAAAAGTGCGACTGCTGAGCGAGAGGTCCTGGTTTCCATTCCCAGGTCGGACCTTATTTGATTGAGTATTTCCAAGAGGATGTTTTTAATTAGCAGTCTTTTTTGGATGGGAAATCATCCAATGACTTCGACTTTGGGTGGCCGTATCAGACTCTTACTGACTAAAACCCATCCGTGGTAACTCTATCGAACATGCCGCAATCCCGGTTCAATAGCAGCCTGGAGTCTGGGTTGTGCCCAGTTAGTAGCAATAGTTGAGTCCCGTATTACATGGGACTTAAACATTTTAAAATTTAAATTTAAAATTTTAGTATTACAATAAGTGGACCTCTACCTAACCTTTCGGGGTATGCAGTAGTGATGTTATGTATTTCATAATGTGCCGTGGTTGCCTTATATTAAAGCAATTATTATCATTATTGTTAAAAAAAAATAACTATGTATAGGTCAGAAAGGGTGCTGAAAAGGCCGTAAGATATTGGTGATATTTCTTTCTCTGAGTTACGTACAAAAATGATAAAAAGAAACTCGTAGAACGTCGTCTCTCACAGTAGCTGATTTTTATAAGCTGTCTACTTCATGTTTGAAATAGTTATGAACATCAGAACTTTGCAAAGCAAACAATATGAGAAAAAGAGCTACTTAAGGTTCAAGGGCAAAATAAAACAATGCCTCCAAGTAGCACAGTTTTTACTGTGGGTATCCAACCAGTCTAACTGTGATAAATAGTTTTTACTGTCTTTCATTATAAGACAAAATTTAAAATGTAAATTCTTCTTCATAAAAATATAGGTACAGCTTTAGGTATTCCACCACCTACTATTTTATTCTACAATCTTAGAAAATAACAAAGCGAACGTAAAACGAAAAATTGTCCATTTCGCAGTGAGACCAGCCTTCAAAGTTACAAAATAAAATATTGTAAGGCGTTTATTTCTTTCTGTCTTCGTAAACTTTGTTTTAAATTGTACATTTTTAGTGGACGATAAATTGTATTATTTTGAACAACGGGAGAGTTGCAAATCCTTTCTTATAAGTCGGCAAACGTCTTCTTTGTCTTGGGAATTATTTTTTATCGTATAATTATCAGTAGACAGGTAGCTTTTTTGTGAGCGAGGAAAGATGAGCTCATGGCTAAATTAACCCAGCCGCACGGGTTGATAAAAGGTTGAGCTACGCTTGCCTAGGTCAGTCCATGAATATGTGACAATTCGTAACGTATCGAGACTTCTCCGTGCCTCACAAAACCCTATAAGCTGTTGGTCCTGGTTGTCATTTGCATATCTTTGACAGTCGTTACGGGTAGTCACAAGCCCGAAAAACTGTAAACCAGTCCAAGTCCAAGGGGTCTCGTGCTGCCTAGTAACTGGGTTGTGGAGGTCAGATAGGTAGTCGCTCTATGTAAAACACTGTTCTACATCTGAATGTAAAAACTGACAAAAAAACTGTTACAGAGTGATAGTTTAATAATACTTAATCGAGTTATATCTCGTGTTGGTGTAGCTTTTTATCGATTTTATTTAATATTGAGTTTTTATTATCTGTATCCGAATGAAATATATTGAAGTCATCGTGACATCAATATGGTGACTGTCCTTTTTGGATTGAGTAACTCACTTGATATTCAGCGGTTGAACAAAATAGATTGAATTCAAATATTTCTACGCAATCAGTGTTTTGTTTCGTTTGAAAGTATTTTATAGGTATAAATAAATAAATAATGCTGGAAAAACCACACGGCATCATCTAGCCCCAAGCTAAGCAGAGCTTGAGTTATGGGTACTAGATGACTGATATACTTAATACAATACATTACATACATAGATATTTTTTTTTATTATTCATAGCAAATGCCCAGAACACCCGGAACAAATATTTGTAGATCGTACAAACATTTGTCCCAAGGCGGGAATCTAACCCGCAACCTTCTGCGTCGCAGGCGGACCTTCGTCCGCTGCACCACATAGGTCGTCGTCGTAATTTTATAGGTATAAACAGGCACATTCACCTAATCAAATAATTGATTATGGAAAAGCCAAATTATATTATAATTAAATAATAGTACCTGGTAGTAATCAGCCACGTACATCCATCTTCTTTTAGTTCCTTCCATACTTCTACTGGTATATCATCTGGGCCCATGGCCTTTCCATTTTTCATACTTCTTACTGCTTGCCTCACTTCATCCATACTAACTTGTCTTACCAAACCCTCATTTACTGGTGCCTCATGTACCATGCCATTCCATTCATTCTCCTCATTCATAAGCTTATCAAAATAAACCTTCCATCGCTCTTTTATTTCATCATCATTGCATAGAACCTTACCTACATCATCTTTCATACATTTGATATGAGAAATATCTCTTGTCCTTTTTTCCCTTGCTTTCGTAATCCGATAGAGCTCCTTCTGGCCTCTAGGGCTATCCAGTGAGTCATACAACTTCTCCTGTGCCTTAGCCCTAGCAACTGCTACCGCCTTTTTTGCTTTTCTTTTCCATTCCTTGTATATTGTATTATTTTCTTCTTTCAAACCATCGCGGCATCGTTCCCATTTTCCACATCCTGTCATTCTTCATGGGGGTCGTTCTTTGTTATGTCTGATTTGGACACGTACTTTAGCCTCCACCATCACCAACCTGTGTTGCGAGACTAATGTGAACAACAACTATCGAGGGATATATTCCTGTCGCATGGTATGAAAGTATGGGAGAAGGTGATAGAGAAAAGATTACGAGAAGAGAGTGAGATTTCCCAAAATCAGTTCGGGTTTATGCCAGGTAGAGGAACAATGGACGCCACCTTTGCACTCCGCCAGTTGTGCGAGAAGTATAGATACAAACTTGCATATGGTGTTCATTGACCTAGAAAAAGCGTATGATAGGGTGCCTCGGGAAGTGTTGTGGTGGGCCTTGAAGGAGAAAGGTGTGCCTGGGAGGTATGTTGAGTTGATTCGGGCGATATACAGCCGATCTAGTACCTATGTCTGGTCGTCTGCTTGTAACACTGACAAGTTCAGTGTGGCTGTAGGATTGCACCAAGGGTCGGCCTTAAGCCCTTACCTCTTCCTGTTAATAATGGACACACTGACGTCAGAAATACAGAAAGAGGCACCCTGGTGCATGCTATTTGCCAACGACATTGTTTTTGTCAGTGAAGATGGACCTGAGATCCAGGGTAGATTGGAGAAATGGCAACAGAAACTGGAGAGTGTAGGCTTGAAAATCATCAGAACCAAGACAGAATATATGTTCTGCGATTTCGGCGGTCTCTTCAGCCCTGAAGCCATTGCGCTTGATTGCGTGCTCCTTCCGATCTGCTCCGACTTTCGGTAGCTCGGTTCAATAGTGCAAAGTGACGGAGGAATAGATCGGACTGTCAAGCACAGGATAAACACAGGGTGGATGAAATGGCGGCAGGTAACGGGAACAACTTGCGATTCCCATGTTCCCCTTAAACTTAAAGGGAAGATCTATAAGACAATGATTGGAACTGCTGTCATGTATGGATCAGAATGTTGGGCCACAAAAGGAATGAATGAAAGGCAGTTGCATGCAGCTGAGATGAGAATGTTAAGGGCATCCCCCTTAACATTCTCATCTATTATATATTCCTTTTGTGGCCTAACATTCTGATCCATACAAGACAGCAGGTCTAATCATTGTCTTATAGATCTTCCCTGTGGTGCTACGCGAATGGATAGAATAAGAAATGAGTATATAAGAAGAAGTCTGAAAGTGGCGCCTGTGACAGAGAATTTGTGTGGAAATCGGCTGTCATGGTATGGACACGTGATGCGAAGGAATGAGGATCATGTTGTGAGGAAAGTTTTGAGTATGAATGTTAGTATGAGGGTTACAAGAGTAGAAGGAGACCCAGGAAACGATGGATGGATTGTGTGAAAGTTCATATGGCCGACGTTTTCTAAAAATTAAACCAAGCTAGATCGATTTGCATACTAAATTTCATGAAAATCGTTGGAGCCGTTTCCGAGATTCAGATTATATACATAGCTATATACGTTTAAATGTATAAAGAAATACATATATATATATAGATGACATCACACCTGAATTCCCCGAACGGTTTGGCCCCACACTTCACCAGTTATGTTTAAGTCCCATAGAAAAGGGGGTGAGCCTATTGCCATCAAACGCCTATTACAATTGAATAATTACTAACAAATGTATGGAACCCTGCTTAACTATTACACCCACGTTCATATAATAATCTGATTAATGTTCATTCAGGCAAACAAAGCATGAAAACATAAGGATGAATGTAAAAGGTATTGTAATGAAATTCACATTACCTACCATTCCAAACAAATTGCGAAAACATAAATATTTTTGGTATTTAATCACGTCATTATACATAGTTTTGTTGTTGTGTGTTTTGTTAGTGTGTGTGTGTGTGTGTGTGTTTGAAGTGTGTTTGTTTTGTAATTTTATTACTTATTTAAAAAATAACTAAAAGAGTATTTAGCAGCCAAATGTTTCTATAGTATTGCTGAATTCTAATGGGGGCGAAGTTTGTTTTGAGTGCTGTAGTATTTTTTGTCATAATTAGACATTTCAAATTATTTTTGAAGGTTATATTTTGTTCTTCTTCTTTTCTAATTTAATTGATGTTTTAATTGCTAATATTATATGCAAATGTAGTTTATTGTAATTGTCAACAAATTAATTTTAATTGGTATTTTTTAAATGTTTAATAGTGAATAGTTAAAAAATTGATCTAATGTTATTATAATACATATTTGTACGCCGTAAAGGTAAAACATGGCTGTGATCTCTTCTGCAATGTACTTAACATCTTGCGTGCTTTGTGTGTGCATACTCATGTTTCCGAAAAATTAATGAACTCTATCTCTAAGTATTATTTATTTATTTACCACACATACCACTATCATTACAAGGTTACCTAATACAATAGTGTATTTATAGTTAAAACTCTTTGTATTTTTTTTTGTTGTGTCACTAACTTAAACAAAATTATTTTAAACTTTTTGCAGCACTAGAAATGAGAAGGCTTTCAAACAATTTTAGTAATGAGAAATTTGAAGAACCATCGGTTGTACCTACAGAAATTTAATAAAATAAACCTGAAAGATTATTGTAAAAAGAAATAACAATATAATATTATTTATGTGCGAGAAAAGAGAACACTATATTTGTATTATGGAAACGGAATTACATTCACAATCTCATCCAATCTTAACACAATCGAACCTTTGGACAATTGAATAGAAAGTTCTGTAAGATACAGAATCTATTCAAGCGGGATAAAGAATATGTTTTTATGTAGAATTTATCAAATAGTTGAACAAACTGTATTAAAGTTTGCTCTGAGAGAGCTATGGCGTGGCGTGCAAAGGGACGACACGGTATTCTTAGGGTTGCCACGCTACATCATTTTTACAGCGTTGAAGTTTGGAACGAATTTAATCGAACCACAATAAATCCCATTTTAATGTACTAAGAGTATTAATAGACACGCTTAAATATAGGGCGTTTTATGAGCTCAAAAAAAACGCACTTTATGATCACCCCCTATTACTTGGGATATAACCATAACGGATAAACACACCTCTGCCTTATCATCATCATCATCATCATCCTCCTGCCCTCTGCCTTATCCTTCGAAGAAAACCGGCGTGATGGTCAGAAAAACAACGATCAGTTTTTATTTAAAAACTTATGACTTATGCGTCCGAGAAAAAAAAACGGTCGCCTGAAGGCGATCATTTATTAAATAAACTCAAAACTTATTTCGGTATACTGCAAAAACGGAAATCAGCACACACATTTTAAAAGGTAGATTATTTATACAAGAGGTAAAAACAATTTAAAAGGAGCGTATTGTGATTTCCACTTGATATTTTAATAAACTGAAAATATAACGTGGAAACAATTTTCCGCTGACCAACTTACTGTACAAATTGTTTTCTTTTTTTTTCTTTTCTTTTTCTTTGATGAAGAAATAAAATAAAATAAAAAATAAATAAATATGAAGAAATAAAATAATTTATTGATGCCCTATGCATCAAAAAATTCATTCGCATTGTTGTCAACGGGAAAAGTGCCCAGAAGGCCAAAAGTGCCCAAAAGTGCCCAAAACTTATGACTTATGCGTCCGAGAAAAAAAAACAGTCGCCTGAAGGCGATCATTTATTAAATAAACTCAAAACTTATTTCGGTATACTGCAAAAACGGAAATCAGCACACACATTTTAGAAGGTAGATTATTTATACAAGAGGTAAAAACAATTTAAAAGGAGCGTATTGTGATTTCCACTTGATATTTTAATAAACTGAAAATATAACGTGGAAACAATTTTCCGCTGACCAACTTACTGTACAAATTGTTTTCTTTTTTTTTCTTTTCTTTTTCTTTGATGAAGAAATAAAATAAAATAAAAAATAAATAAATATGAAGAAATAAAATAATTTTTTGATGCCCTATGCATCAAAAAATTCATTCGCATTGTTGTCAACGGGAAAAGTGCCCAGAAGGCCAAAAGTGCCCAAAAGTGCCCAGAAGGCCCAGAATGCCACGTTGAATGGCAATGCTGCTTCTTTGGCCAAAAAAAAAGGCCAGCCCTCTGGTCACGTGAAGAGTCGACCAAACGCTTCGCGATTTCTCGAAAAACTAAATGGGCACACGGACCCCATGGCCCTAGTGTTTCAACCCCAAACGGCTCAAATTGTTTTAAATAACATCAGGAATTTAAATGAAATTTATCAATTAAAAAACAGAACCACCCTGTTGAATATTCCCTTTACTTCTGTTACCATTATTATTTTTCCTTTCTTTGTTTTCGATATTTAGTGTTGTCATTGTGTGCCTGAATCTCTGCTAAATAAACGTTTTCTCTTTCTTCTTTTTTTCTTTCTAAAAGTTCTCTTAGAAAACCTAACAACAACAACATGTTACATCTATCAATATTAGCTTATTTAGAAAACACCTTAGTTTTAGAAAATAACACAAAGTGGAAGGGGCCATCGATGCTCAACTCGATACCACGAGTTCAGTACATAATTAAAACGTATACGTCAGAATAACACGTAAAAAATTTAAAGAAGGTGACAAAAAATATCGATACCATCGCTGGGAGGTCCAGAAAAATGTAAGAAACGCGCTGCGGTGTTTATTCCTTGTTTAAATATCGCAGTACATGATAGGAGCCTTTTTGGCTTTGCACAGGCTTTTTTATTTGAAATGTTACTTTTTCTGGTTTGTTTTTTTTTTACTTTCTTTTTTTGTGTTTTGATTACCTGTGGATGTCTCAAATAGATGCTTTTTCTTTATTTTCTTTCTTTTATATTTTGTATACGATTAGTAAATCAAGTAGATTGTAGAAGACCTAATCTTACAAGAAAATTGGCAACCTTAGCCATGTTACCTTTTTAAGGGACGTCTGTTACACCATTCCGTAAAATGTTACGGAAAATGTTTCCGGAAAATGTTTCCGGAAAATGTTGTTTTTGATTTTGGGTAAGTTTCCTCTAGACTTAGACCTTTTTGGTTGGTCAGAAGCACTACTATTGATCATAAGGTCCTGGGTTATATTCCCGGGTCGGGCAAAGTGTTATTGGGTTTTTCCATCTGGAATTTCTCAGTAGCACCGCGAAGTTTGGATATGTGCCCGGTTGATGCATACCGACTCGCCCCCACATGTGACTTAAACATGACAAAATGTGGGTGTGTATTATAGGTCACCTCTGCCTCACCCTTCTGGGAATACAGGCGTGATGTTATGTTTATTTTTCCTGGCAAATTGAGTTAAATACATCCTACAAACAGATTTATTTCACCATTAATTTTCACGTTTTTCCAAAACCACGTCAATCGCAGTGACTCTCTGTACCGGTAAACTCTCCAAATTAGTATAATTTCATGTTATTTCATTTATTCGGGAAAATGTACCTACGACATTTTCACAATACGAGTTATTTCGAGTTATAACAGTGCGCTATTCTAAGTTCGACAGAAAAGTACTTTTCAGTGAACTTAAACATAGACATGTAAACAAAAGAGAAAGAGAAAGGGAGACAGGGTGAGTGAATACGAAACTAACTATTATTATATAAAATTACTTTGTAGACGAGACTTCTGAACTATTGAGCAGAGATGATGCAATTTTTTTTTAATAAAAAAATTGTATCACTTTTTCGATACTCCATATTCTATCTGCCAACCATTACACAACGTTCTAACCGTCAGCCTGACAGGACATGCCGTACCCATTCCGCAGCACTCAGAGAAAACGCTTCCAAACTTGTAAGAAGTTGTAAGTAGTCTGAAATAAAACGTGGTCAGGTCTACCGTGCTCCTAACAACTAAAAAGGTCCGTGAAATCCTAATAGAAATGTACCTAATGTTACCTACCCCATTTTGTCATGTTCTTGTATGTATTTTGAGGGACGGAATCGACTAGAGAAAAGATAGGCTTGTTCGTTAAGTGTTAAAAGATATCCTAAGAAAAGTTGTGTGATCTATTATATAAAATTCTCGTGTCACGGTGTTTGTTATTAAACTCATCCGAAATGGCTCTACCGATTTTCGTGAAATTTTGGTCAGCTAGTTTCTTCATAAAAGAAAACAATCTGAGGGGCGATTCCTGTATTTTTAACACGTTCCGGGACATTTGACTATTTGCAAATTTACAGACCATAACGTACTACCATATTACATATATTTAAATTTATTTGATATGACAAATGCGGCCATAGACGTTGACGCGTATGGGCGGAAGGTCATATCATGACTAATAATGAGTAACGTAATGAGACAGTGCGGCTAAAGACGGTACCGTCTATAGGCGGTCTGCTATGTATATTACATATACATATATATCGAGATAACGTCATGAGGCGGTCTGTCCCGGAAAGTATTAAAAACGTTCACATTTTAATCTCAGTCCAGTCTAAATCTATCTATCATTACAACTGATATACCTATATTATTAACAAGATTTTGATATTGGTTATTGGATGAGGAGATGAGACTGCGACTATATTTTGATCGCTTTTAATAGGGATGTGCCCCTAGACTTATTATATTTTTACCTATTAAAATATAATAAGTCTATTTGGTCCGTCAGTTAGATTACCAAAAAATATAGTACAAGTATTTTTTGCTTACTCAAATCAATAAAAGGAGACAAAGATCTAGCACATCAAAGTTCAGGAGAAGGGGCTTGTGACGTCACTTTAACATACAAAGTGTAGCACGGCGTGACGTCACGCGCAATTTCAACGCACTATATCATCGTCATTTTTGGTTTACGTGACAAAAGAAAAAATACGTGTCCAGTATTTTTGAGTAATCCAACTTTCGGACCAAAAAGAATTTTTAAGGACACTACCCTATTACTTAGTTATTCGCCTTTGATTACAACTGAATAAAACTAGCTACTCTCTTGTCCTCTCAAAATTTTTATCATTACATTAAGTAGTAACTGCCAAAATTTCCCAATTGAACGTAAACCTTAATCTTTTGTAATAAAGTTGAAAAAGTAACAAAGAAATATCGAAAGATTGGTCTTTCGAATTTCTTTGTTAGTAAGCTTGATGTGCTTGCCTTTGTACGTACTATTATAATAATTAATAAATAATGCTGGATAATACACACAGCATCATCTTGCCTCAAGCTAAGCAGAGCTTGTGTTAGGGGTACTAGATGACTATGATGGTAACAAGACATGGTCCAAGTATTCAAATATCGCACTAGCTTGCAGCAACGTGCAAGATTGTACGCATTCAGAAAAATGCTGATCTGAATAAGAACTAGAAATACTTTTGAGATGGTACCTGCGTCGTATCAAAAGTAGGCAGTATGATAATCTTGATCAGTTCAAGCGCCGTAAATAAAATTATCTTTTACTGACTGGTTTTTTCCCTACTTCTAATTTATTCTAAGTTGTTAAAAGGTACAAGAAATGCTTGTCCTTTTATTCTGTTTGTAGTATCAACAATAAGAGATACGATATGAGGAGCTCGAGGCTAAATAAAAACCGACGCACGGGTTGATTGTAGGTTAAGTTACGCTTGCCTAGATCAGTCTGTGGACGGGTGACGGTTCGTAATATATCGAGACTCCTCCATGCCTCGGAAAGCACGCTAAGCCGTTGGTCCTACTTGTCATTTGTAAGTCTAAGATATTTGACAGTCGTTACGTGTAGTCAGAAACCCGAAAGGCTGACAACCAGTCTCACCAAGGGGTATCGTGTTGCCCAGTAACTGGGTTGTGGAGGTCAGATAGGCAGTCGCTCCATGTAAAATACTGATATCCAGCAGCATCCGGTTAGACTGGAAGCCAACCCCAGCATAGTTGGGAAAAAGCTAGGATGATGAGTATCGACGATAAGACTGAAAATAAAAGGTTTGGTAAAAAGACAGAAGAAGAAGTGAAAATTAAGGTTCTGGAGTTAAGGATGATGATTCATTGATTTGGGAAATATGTGTAAGTAATATCTAATACCTTTAAACGAGCAATTCTTGTATATTTGTATGTATATATAAATAATCTGAATCTCGGAAACGGCTGCAACGATTTTCATGAAATTTAGTATGCACGGTGTTACGGGGGAGATAAATCGATACTAGCTCGGTTTCATTTTTAGAAAACATCGTTTGATACGAGCAAAGCTCGGTCATCCAGGTACTATCATATTATGTGCATAAAAACGATATAGTTCAAGTTGAGTTGTTTATAGTGGGTACAATGAAACACGTGCCTATGTATTTTATTAACCTCTCCGTAATATATTCAACCACTCCAATGGACATTCAGCCACATCATACAATTCCCCTCACCAAATAAAATAACAAGAAAGATATGACGGAAAAATATGCAGCCGGCATTGAAGCGACAATCAGAGGGACCATCTGAATTGCACATTCTCTCTCCCTCCCTTACTTATCAAACCACGTTTGGTGCTCATTGCTTTTTATCGTTATTTTTTCCCCCACTTCAATTTTACACGGTCCCTGTAATAGAATATTCTAGTACGTAGCTGTTGTTTTAGTTTTATAATTTTCATTCTATTGTGTGTCTTGGGGACTTTGAATTAGGTTATGAGAAATGATGCCTGTACCAGTACCAGTACCAGCCTATTACTGTCCCACTGCAGGGCAAAGGCCTCTTCTCATACAGAGAAGGCACGAGCATTAATCACCACGCTTGCTCAAGACGGGTTGGCGATTTCAGACTTATATTAATTATAAGTCCAGGTTTCCTCACGATGTTTTCCTTCACCGATGTCAATGATGTCCAAGATAAACTTAGAAAGTACATATGAATTGAAAAACTCACATTGGTACTTGCCCAGTTTTGAACCCACAACCTCGTGCACAAGAGGCAAGGCCTAAACCACTGGGCCATCATGACTTCCTGTATTATAATTTTAATAAAACTTATTTTCTGTTTATTTTACTATTTTATGCTGAATTAGGACAAGGGTTACTTAATTTTTGTTTGTTCTTTGAGCTTGTTTTTTTATCAGAACATGTGAGTTTATTTTTGTCTTCTTAAAGAATATTTAGTTAAATAAATAAATAACACAACAGGAACTTACTCTTCTGTAAACAAAGGCATTTTATATAGAGTTATTTAATAATATTACTTTGATTATCGTAGATAACAACAAAGGATAGATAATAAAACAGAAAACTACAAGCCTTTACAACCATACAGGAACTCAAACATTGTAGAACAAGCTCAATATATGATGAAACTGTCCGTCATTGCTGCACGTAATCCGGTTATCCGGATAATCCAGTTTGAAATTTAAAATTCCTTACCAAAGCCGTTTATATCCGTGATTCGCTGTTAGCCGAGTTTAATTATATTTAACATCAATTTGATTGATACCTCGGATAATTGGGTTTACTGGAATACTTTACAACTTAAAAGAGAGTGATACTGATGTATCACTCTCTTTTAAGTTGTAGAGTAAGTAAGAGTAAGTTTTGTTAAGAATCTTATTGTGTTCAAATGTGTTGTGGTACTTAAACTAGAGATATGAACTATACACATACCACAAAATAACATCACGCCAGTATTCTCTGAAGGGTTAGGCAGAGGTGTAGTATCGTACATCAACATTTTGCTATGTATGTTTAAGTCCCATGTAATACTGGGTGAGGCCATGGCCATGCCGCAAATCCAGACTCCAGGCTGTTACTGTGAAATTTAAGAGATAAAATTCTAATAACACTTTACCCAACTAAGGAATCGAATCTATATCCCCATGCTCAGCAGTAGTGGTTGCGGCCATAGAAACAACGTAGCTGTTGCTTTATATAGAAAAGAGTGTAATACCAATTTTCATTACACAAGTAAAGAAAAAACTAACAAAACACGAGTAAATGAAAGTCACAAACTGCCAATTTCATTAACGCATCTCAATCCCAATCTCAATCGACGATCTTCAACTGCTGCTTCTAATTCGCCCCCTCAAGAAGGGAAAGTGTGTTTGTCTGTTTTTCCGTCTTTCACGGCAAAACGGAACCACGAATTGACGTGATTTTTTAAGTGGAAATAGTTGAAAGGATAGAGAATGACATAGGCTACTTTTTGTCTCTTTCTAACCCCCCACTTCCTAACGCGAACGAAATCACGGGCAAGAGCTAGTAATATATAAACATCTTAAGAACGTCCTATTGAGAATTCAACGTGCAGATTCAATCCCCATAAATGTCTCCTATCTATTGACTCAACACACAAGTTATTCTCAATCTTAACAAGATACTCGAAGACAAATTACTGCGTGACAGCTCTGGAATTCGATTCAAATGAATCGATTTACAGTTATATAGGCACCCTTAATTGAACCACAGGGACCGCATTCACTCCGACCACAATCCGACCACGGTGCTGTGAAGAGCTACCGTCTGCCCAGCTTAATTGGTGGTTAATCGATTTGTAATTCACCAAGTTCGTGTGCTGAGCTCATGTATACTTTGTTGCAATCGATTTTCAGGCATCGATTACTTTTCGAGAGCGGATATTAGATGTGAAAAATATTATCGCATACATTATCGAGATGTAGGTTTAGAGGAGCCCGTGGCTAAATTAAAATAGCCGGGTGGGTTGATCAAAGGTTAAGCTACGCTTGCCAAGGTCAGTCTGTGGATGGGTAACTGTTCGTAACATACCGAGACTCCTCCGTGCCTCGGAAAGCACGTTAAGCCCTTGGTCCCGGCTGTTATTTGTAGATCTTTGACAGTCGTTACGGGTAGTCCAAAAGTCTGACAACCAGTCTTACCAAGGGGTATCGTGTGGCCCAGTATCTAACTGGGCTGTGGAGGCCAGACAGGCAGTCGCTCCATGTAAAATACTGGTATTCAGCTGTATCCGGTAAGACCGGAAGCTGACCCCAACTTAGTTGGGAATAGGCTAGGCATATTTCAATTTAAGTCTTGATCTATAAGTTCACCCAAGAATTTGGTTGCGTAACTTCATTTAGTCTGATAATATTAAGTTTAAAATTGTATTTGGCTTGTTCGATTCGATTTAAAAAACTGTATAAAATTAAATTTATCTGTATCTATATATTCTATGTATGTATATATTCTAGAATTTGGTCGATAGTATTATTAATTAATATATAATCTCTGGTGTGATATTGATCATACAATTATTTTATCAGATTTCACGATAATAGAAACGACATATCAGCGATTAATTTGTATTATATTTTTATTTTGATATTTTCATGTATCGTGATGATGATGATGATCATGGTGATGTTTTTTCGGTTAAATCAATGAGCAATAAATATGCTTCGAAATAAAAGATTAATTATCTTTTTTATTCATATTTTAATCTTTATGTAGTATGTGGTTGACTGCCTCGTGGACCTGACGGTCGCAAGCGCTACTGCTAAGCGTGAGGTCCTGGATCCAATTCTACGGTCGGACAAAATTATATTGGGTTATCATCAGGACTTTTCTGGTAGCAGCCCATAGTCTGACTGATGACAATAACTTAAATGCTTCCTATAACATGGGACTTAAACATGCCTGGAAAAATTATGGTGTACTGTAAGGTACATCTCAGCCTTACCTTCCTGGGAAAACAGGCGTGATGTTATGTATTAATGGTCGCTATAAAGCAAAAATAAAAACTAAATGCTGATACAATCCAATTATGAACCAACCTCTTATAAGACACATGCAAACTTTGCTTACATTGGTATACTCCTAAGTTTGCAATTTCAATAAGTAGTTCCATTTTCTACAAGGTCCAATATTCTGCACAAATGCACATACCCATTCACCGTCCAAATCCCAGGTCTCTAATACCTAAACGTTATTCCGAAGTGCAATGTCAGAGCAAAGAAGAAAATAATACATTTTTATAGCGTGTACAGGACCACATCTAGGTTCTTTTCAGAGAGAATAAACATCTCTTGAGCTCACAAACATTAAGTTTCAAGTGCAAGCGGTTGAAAGCAACTACCATTGTAGACTGTCTGTGATTCTGTGAGAATTATCTGAATCTGTGTGGCCTAGCACGACTGCTTGACGTACACGTAACGTCAATTCGAACGGTTTAAATTTGAAAAGAGAAATCGTTTCGAATTTAAGATTTGTTTATTTTTAATCGTTCAACTTTTTTTTTACTGCAATGAAACTGTTATGTACATGGGATGAGAAAAAAAAATAACAGGACATCGAAAAATTTATCCGCATCACTGTCAACGGAAATGGTGCCCAAAAGGCTGGCAGCGTTGCTACTTTGAATGGCAAAGCTGATTTTTTGGCCAAAAAAAGGCCAGCCTTCTTTTTAAGACTTTATTCTTATCTATGGTTGGTACCTATTGTGCATTAATTGAAACCTCAATGCAGAATAGTTGCTTTTAGAATTTACGTTCCTTTTACGTTAACCATTCGCGCTAGGTACACTCTTGTGTGAATTTTAATTTGTAACTTGTTAGAATTTTTCCTTTCTTTATAAAGTTTTCTTACTTTCTTTTTAAAGTTGGAGGAGTATCCATCCAACATCTCAAAGGATATCCAAAATGGAGCATCGGCTCACTAATCATAACTAGTAAACCTAACCGGTGCCTTTGATTAGACTCTGAGAGCAATTCCACCTGTAGACGCTTCTAAAGGATGAAAGCGTCTTAGATGCAAGACTGCGAAGACATTGGTGAGGATATTGCGTCAGTATTAGATTGAACCAACAATGTAATTAAAGACTGAATTAAAATATAAAGAAGGTTATAGGTACCCATTTTAACTGAGCAGGATTCTAAGACCAACGTAGAAAAGATTTTAATAAGTGTTAAAAATATAATTTGAACGGAGTGACACTCATCATCTGCCTAGCCTTTTCTCAACTGTTGTTCTCGAATCTTGGGGTTGACTTCCAGTCTAACCGGATGCAGCTGAATACCAGTGTTTTACATGGAGCGACCACCTATCTGACCTCCACTCCTCTCCACAGCCCAGTTAGGTATTGGGCCACACGATACCCCTTGGTATGACTGGTTGTCAGACTTTCGGCCTTCTGACTACACGTAACGACTGTCAAAGATCTACAAATTACAGCCGGGTCCAACGGCTTAACGTGCTTTCCGAGGCGCGGAGGAGTCGTTGAACGGAGCGACACTGTTAACACAATATGACATATTTCAGGTTAAGACGAAAAAGCCCTATTATAATTCCCCCTATAATTGTAAAACAATGTAAAAAAATTACCCCAAAACACAAATGAATGAAAAAAGGAAATAAAAATTCTTACACAAATAGTAAGGGCCGAGTTTCTTTCTGTGTCGCAAAAGAAATTCCTCCCATGAATCCCGTCTACCGCACACCTGTGAATAGAGGACGTTGACCCCACGTTTTAGGAAGCGTTTTAAACTTTGCGTCGCACCGACGTAGTTTTAAGGAGTTGTGACTACTGCATTGTCGTAGGATGTAATGGGTGTTTTTGTACATAATTTGGTGTATCGATTCCTGATATAAGATGTTTTTGGAGGGATCATGGGTGAATTTTACCAATTAAAGGGTATTGAATAATTTGTCATCTGCCTAACCCTTTGTGGATTACACGCTTAATGTAATGATATGTAAATTACTTTTTATAACTGCTCCGCTGTTCTTTTCTGATTAGTTTCGTTGATTGAAGACAGTAGAATCGTTTGAATAGTTGAGCGTTATTGACTCGATGCGTTTTCGTTAGTTGCAGTGGTTAGGAACAGAGTAGCAGGTCGTCAACAAATGTTTGCCGTAACCTTAACGTCAAGTCCAAGGATTTTAAAATTGATTCCACTTCACCAAATAGTGTTTTCCGAGAGCAAATGCACGAGTCACTATAAAAAATACTTAAATGGCTATAGCTGTGCCTATAATAGTTGGAGAATTCCCTCGATGTCTCCAAGATCCCATCATCACAATGGACCACCTCGGACCTCATTAGATGAAGAAATCAGTGAGTATACTTAAAAAAAAAAACTTGCCGTAACTTGTCGAACATACAACCTCCTCCTTTTTTGAAGTCGTTTAAAAATCAAACCAACAGCCTAATAAAAGACATTGTTGGACTAGTCTCTCATACGAAGAAGGGATTAAAGATTATTGTCCAAGATACCTCTATTCTTAAACTTAAAAATCTGTTTTGCTTTCATAACTCAAGATAATACGGACAATCTTCGTCTCAATTTTAATGATGGCGTTTAGGGATCATTTACAAGTGGCATTAAATTTTCTCTTTACAAACGTTTTGCTTTATGAAATATAAATAAGCTGCTTAATTCCAGCGTAAATAGATGAGCGTCCCAAATTATACGAAATCAGTATAATTGAAAGATCTTGAACAAACTGAGTGGCCAAACTAGAGTCTGGTCCGCAAGTTGAAGATCTTTAAAATTGTAAATTCAAAGTTGTAACTCAAAGCTCATTTACAAAGTATATTTTAAGAATTGTCAAAGGAAATTTAAATCTAAGACTTGTTGTATTGTTGGTAGCTGAATAGAAGCGCTGTGCCTGAAAAAGCAATTTAAACTGCTCCTGAGACTATGTATGTGCAAGCGATGAGCGGAGAGAGGTAAAATAAATTGCAATTTATTTTTTGGTACCATCCTAACTAACAGGTACTAACAGGTAAATGTAAACTTGAGTTTGTTTGTTACCTTTTCACACTTTAACGGCAAAACTAATTTGGATGACATTTGACACACAGATAGACCTGGTTTAGGTTTATATTTAGGTTAGCGACAATAGAGTGAAATAGGCTGCCAAAGCTTCTACTGTTAATAAGTTTTTTTTATGGGCGACTCGAAATCATGATGATGACGTCATCATAAATCTTTCTAGAAAGCTTATGCCCAGCAGTGAGACGTCCACAGCTGGACATAAGCCTTCTAAAAAGATTTTCACAGCGTTCGGTGCTGTGTTGCCATCATCCATCGGTTTGACTTAAATAACGACACATAGTTTATAACAATCTTCTCGTAGCTGTCATATTTAAATTTAGTTATTTGGTAATCAGAAGAAACTGTATCCGGGTTCTGAACTAGCAATTTTAATTTAATTTTGTACTAAGTTTTATACTACATCGCAATAGCGCAATTTGAAAGCTGCCCTTACCGTCGTATTCATCTCCCGCTACCGCTTATAACTCGGAACACAAAATTTAAGGAATACTGTGTGACAAAGAAGGTGAAGTCACAAGTTTGCCTTATAAATCTAGTGAGTTCGTGGAAATAAAGAACTGTGCCGAGCTTTGATTCTGTTTGTTAGTGATTAAAGAGATTCAAATTTAAACTTTGTGTAAAAAATAAATTTGTTTTGTTTGTTGCAGCATTTTGTCGTACTAAAGAGTGTATTTATTATTTGTTTTGGCACTGTTTTGTGCGTTGCACGACGGAACATGGTTGTAAATTAAAAGTATTTTTAAAGATAATAAAATAAGAAATAATTTTATTATAAGTTATTTCTTATAATATAAACATAAATATAATATAAATGATCAAATTTTTAAAACAATTAAATTATTTGTTACTTTACTATAAGTTATTTCTTATAATAAAATTTGATAACTTCATTTTTCCATACATGTTTCCATCTTAATTTAAATAGAAAGAAACCTGACACGAAGAAAAATAGTAAATAAATTACAATACTTTTAACGAACCTTTGGAAGGCTTAGCCGAAGCCGTCTCGCAGAGGCCCATTTGCCGTTTTTAATAAAAAATGAGGCACCAATGGTCGAGTTTCCTCCACTATGCAAGTGCTCATAAGGACCACCCCAGAAATATTGCACAACATGGAAACAAACAAATTCAACAGACTTTAAAAAAAAAGTCACTCTCTATTTCATTTGTTGAAACATTTGAATTTTTTGCGTGTTTTGTAAGTCAGTAAATAATTTGATTAAGTTATAACAGCCTAATGTCAATTGCTCAGCACCTTTCACAAACATTCAGTAATTGAAAATCAATCATCCCCTTATTTATACACCTAAAAATTTTATATGCATATACGTGTCGAATTGTGAACCTCCTCCCCTTTTTTCATCTATTAAAAAGACTATGGGTTTGAATTGCTATGGTGATAATCTGAAACTTCACCCCCTTCCTTGACCAATTATATAATAATACACAGATAAATTGACTGGGGGTGACTTATTATTATTTACTTCTCACGGTTATTTGTTGTTGTAATCCAATGCCTCATGAAACTGTCCAGTTTATCTCGCCATCTCCGCTTTGGTCTGCCACAGCGGCGGCATTTTTGTTTGGCAAGTTAATAAAAAACGAAGTCAAAGTATTTTACTTTTTTATTAAATTACTGTCGTCTTGTCGCTCTGCGTCACTTGTATGGCATTGTGACTCAAAAGACCGAAACAAAAGCTGTTTTTGTATTCTATTTGAACAACAAAGTTGAAAGATATTTCAATATCTTTTTGAGAGACATGAAGAAACAATGTAGTTCTAATAAATGCTCTTTGTTTTAATTACTTTACATTGTCTTTTGATTAAAAAGCTTTTGACAACTTTGTTTATTTTATTTGGCGTTCGAGTGACAATAATTGAATGTCACTCGTTTTTCGAGGATCATGTTGTGAGGAAAGTTTTGAGGATGAATGTGGAGGGTTTCAAAAGTAGAGTAGAAACGAAACGATGGATGGATTGGTAATATTGAGAAAATCACACTCAAAGAATCTGGCGAATTTTCAAAATTATACCCATGATTTATTTCCCAGAAAATAAACACGGCAGCTTCGCAATTTTTGTTTCTGGACAATAACACCTAATAACTATGCTTCATACAAAATAATTTTCAAGAATCACAAAGAACATTTCTCACGAGTTACTACCCAACAAAATATTGGTCCTTCAATCCGCGTTACTCACACAGCGTTAGTGTGAGTAACACATGCACAGAATAGTTCTGTTCTGTACCTACCTCACCGTATCTTTATTACACCTGTCAGATACACCTACATCTGAAAAAGTAACAAGACACACCACAATAGACGTTACAGAGTGTCTGAAAAAAATATGCAATATCCACATGACGAGGGAACGGCCCATTTAAAGAACAAAAGAGGCTATTTTATATGAGAGATAAGTCCAGTTTTATTCAATACTTTTGTTATTTGTCTAATAAAATGTTTGTATGTAAATTATTTTTTTTATGTTTTTGTTGAAAAGCCACTGAATGGGAATCACATTGTGAAGGTGGGATGGTTTTGTCGGATAAATGTTGCGAGTTATTTACGAATTTATCATTGAAAATTGGTCCTTTTAAACTTATTGAAGAAGACAGCAACTCATAAAGCCTCCAGCTATTCTTAGACATCTCTGGTAGCGGTGAAGGAAAACATCGTGAGGAAACCTGAACTTTTAATCATATTAAGTCTAAAGCCTCAATATCTCCTTGATGATCGATACCCGGGTCTTCCTCATAGGAGACGAGCCCTACAGTGGAACAGTAACAGGCTAATATTAAAATCACACGAAGCTGTTTCACAAGATCACTATCCATGCATCTGCAAACATGCCACATTCTGGTCAATTCTCCAGGAGTACGTAAATTGTATACTACAATAAATAACAGCATCAGGGCTATTCAGAATAAAATCCTTTATAAAAAGCCAGGTCAGTGATGCCGGAAAAATAACTCGAAAAAAAAAAACGATCAGGATAAGGTCCTTAACTAAGGACCTTAAATAGCGGTCCTTTATCCCCGAAAAGCGTGTCTTTTAAAAAAGCTTTCGAGCCCTTTCTTCAGCAAACAAAAAGGCTAAGAATCAGCAAACATTTGTAATCCTGGAAGCAATTTATCAGTTCGTATTGTTACACCAGTCTTATATATTTCATCTCAGTACCTCGCGGGTAATGATACCCATTTGGACACGACGGCTGATGGTGTGTGTTCCCGACTAGAAAACCTTTATATAAATGGTTGTTATTATAGTTGAAAACTGGGATAGTTTCCTTCAAGGAATTTCTGTTGAAAGTGCTTCTGGTTTTGATGTATTCGGAGACATTTGTTGCGTATATGAGCGGTCATTCTGGTTTTTAACGGGGTCTAAAAAAGGTAAAAACCATACATATTATAGGTACTTATGTGACTCGTTAGATGTTATAGACTAGAATAGAAGTTTCTTTGTTCGAGTAAACAAGACTTAACTTAAAAGGTGTTTTAAGCAGTCGTAATTATAACTTACGATGTAGTGACATTGTAAGTTATAATTACGAAGATGTTAGTAAGCAGAGACACTAAATAAATAAATAGTTGTGTGAATTTTTTCTTACTATTATTTGTAACAAAAAAATCATCATTTCGTTGGACAGCGTTTCACTTAGAATAACACCCACATTTTGCCAGTTATATTATTGTGTTTATTGCGTAGTTTGTTTATTTCTATGAAAATAGGGCGGAACAACACCAATTTTATTGGTAAACAAGTTAGATATGTTAGTCCCTCTGTACTTTCTTCGTTTTTTCCCGGTTAATCGGTCAGAGAAAAAATATGTAAACGAGGTTTGACTTCTTGAAGATTACATTCACTGTTGTAAATTGTGTTGTGTGTGAAAAGTTTTGATCTAGACATAGAATGACATAGTTGTAGTCGGTATTGTAGAGGTAATTATGTTTTAATCTTATAACAGACCTTATTGCATACAGGCTGGTAGAACTTAGTATTCTCTATGGTTTGAAACCCTTACGATATGTAGAATAAGAATAGTGGAGAAGAAGATATATATCGCCCGCGACAGGGAAGGTTCCTATTTTATAATGAAGTGAGCTATTAATAAGTGCACTAACTTCGTAAAAGCCCTATTTTTTAAATAAGTACAGATCCCGGTTTACAGTATTATGAAGAGGTAAAATACGATTTCAAACTGTTAAATATAAATAAACTTAAATAAATCCCTGTTATAAGTACTTTGAAATATTATTTTCGATTGGAATCTCTACGGATTCAGCCATTCAGCAATCATCATAATTATCAATCAAATTAGGTAAGAATGAATGGAAATGTAAAATTTTCCAATACTTATTGGCAATTTGGTAGTTTTCAAATGACATGACGCGATTCGATTCGAAATATTTTCGCATTTTCGATTTAAATTTATTTTAAACGTAAGTTATTGCAGCTTGCAGTCGGAGTTGACGGGTATAAATCGTCACGTAAGGAAAAAGCGTTATGCCCCCCCCATGTGGCTTTCTCTCTCTCTCCCTCTGTCTCTTTCTATTATACACGAGTGTATAGAGTGTTTGTGTGCAATCAACTTCGTTCCTGACAGAAATTCTAGTTCAGTTTTCAGAAGTTTTATGTTCTAAAAAACAATTTACACACGTTATAGACCTGATGCATTTAAATTATGTTGAATTTTGAAATATTAAATATATGGGGTTGAAACACTTGGGCCATAGGGTCCGTGAGCCCATATAGTTTGGTCGACTCTTCACGTGACCCTCTGGTCACGTGAAGAGTCGACTGGCCTTTTCTTTGGCCAAAGAATCAGCATTGCCATTCGTTTCCAGATGCTTCAGGTTTTTCGATGCCCTGTGATTATTTATTTTATTTGATTTCTTCTTGTATTAATAGTTGTATCGTTTTAAAGAAATAAAAATGTTGAATATGAAATTAGTTACCTAGTTCTTGTTTATATTAAATCCAGCGCGTTTCAAATATCCCTCAACGTCCGTTGTATCATTTTGATTATTTGTTTATTTAAGGTACAAAGACGATAAACAAAGTATTGTTCTGCTTATAACAGATATTTATAGAACTACCCGCAATAGATTTCAAAATAATTAATATTGGATGGATGACGGGTTGAAATTGAAAAAGGTACTTTTAATTTATGTAAATATTAATATTTATTATTAGATCTGTCAATCTGCTGTAAGCACTTTTCACAATAAACCCAAATACTCGCAAATATACAAGGTAAAAGGGACATCGACGTACAAACTGATACAGTGAGTTCAGAACTGATGATCTGTGATCGGAACTGATCTAGAGCTGGGGTCCAGAACCATCCCCATCATTTGCCTAGTCTATTCCCATCTATGTTGGGGTCGGCATCCAGTCTAACCGGATGCAGCTGAATACCAGTGTTAAATATAAATAAATTCATGGAGCGACCGCCTATCTGACCTCCACAACCCAGTCACTGGGCAACACCCTTAATTAACCCTTGGCAATAACCCTTGGTAAGACTGGTTGTCAGACTTTCGGATTTCTGACTACCCGTAACGACTGTCAAAGATCTAAAAATGACAACTGGGACCAACGGCTTAACGTGCTTTCCGAGGCACGGAGGAGACTCGAAAGTTTACGAACGATCACCCATCCACAGACAGGCCTCGGCAAGCGTAGCTTAACCTTCGATCAACTATCAGTTCGGTTTTATTTTTCGTCAGTTTTTCCTTTTAATTTCTAAAATTTTTTTTGAATCTGTATTAAAAAATCATGCTTACCTAACCTAACCCAATGAGATTTTTAATGAGAGAAGTAAAGTATTTAGTTATTAAAGTGAATTAAAATTATTTAGACACAAGCCCGTCTTCCTACATAGCATTGCATTTAAACTACGTAAGTCGCAAATGATAAACAGACAAAAGAAAATCAAAAGCTCACGTCCAACAACTAGAAAACATGAACCAACCCCACAAAGGATACAGGAGAAAGAGGAACACCAATACGTCTACTATTTTCCTTTAATTCCTTACTAACTCCACTTTGAATTGTCGAATAGATCCCTCTTGAATTGTCGGACTCACGAGTCCCAACACAGATCGATTAAGGCAAGTGCAGCACAGAGGTAATATAAACTGCTCACTGCAAACAAACTCCCGTCTCTGTAAACACAGTGAAACACAGTGCCACAGTGTGTCCTGTTCCAATTCTGTTTCTAGTTCAACCGGGGTCATTAAATATCTGTAGGAAAACTTTTCTAATTAGGCGCTGGGCATTAATCTTCTTGACGTCCCGCGATTCGCTGTGACTGGCACAAGTTGCCAAATTATAGAAATAATTACTACAGTGGAATTTGTATTGATTGTTGAGTGGTAGGTGGAACAATTTGATAGCGTTTGTAGCTTTGAATTGAGTTTCCAAACTGTTTTGTTCGTATGTTTAGCAAAGTAGTTCAAGAGGAACGATATGGTCGATAATTGCTCCGATTCCATTCTTCCAAATACAAATTGAATTCTGGTTATTTCCTATCTTTGTCTCTCTTTTAAAACAGAAAAGGGACAGAAATCGGCTACGAGCTCTCAAAAAAATGAGTCATAGTTGACATTGAAGATCGCATCGACCAAAATACGGCAATGTTCAAGGCATAAACTAATTGGACATCATTCTCTAACTTCTCGATCTTATCTGTCACCGTCAGTCTCCATCCTATTCTCGAGCTATCTGCCAGAAGGAGATATAAATTCTCTAATTAAAGTTTAGTTTGCGAACAAGAGAATCAGCGCCATTTACCAACTGAACGGTACGGTTTAGTGCGGACTAACTAAAAATATTTTTTAGCAATGTTTATGTGTATTTTTTTTCTCATCATTATCCATCTTCCAATTAATTTGACGATGGCGAAGCATGTTTTTTTCTTCTACCCATCTCTATTTGCCGCCATCTCAATAGTCGCCATACTTTCTAGCCATACCCTATTCCACACAATCCATCCATCGTTTCTATTGTCTCATTAGTACTCCTCATTACTCCGCATCACATGCCCATACCATGACAACCGATTTCCATACAAGTTCTTGACTCGTCACTTTCAGATTAGCTCTAACATTCTGATCTGCCTGTCCAGTCTAACCATACGCAGCTGAATACCGGTACCTTACATAGAGCGACTGCCTATCTGACCCCCGCAACGCAGTAACTGAGTAACACGATACCCTTTGTTTGTCAGACTTTCGGGCTAAAGCCTACTCGTCAAGACCGTCAAAGATATACAAATGACGGCCAACCGAGGGTTTAACGGGCTTTCCGAGATGCGAAGGGGTCTTGATATGTACTGAAGAATATTTAACTATCAAATCTACGGGGTCTTTTTCCTGGCCAAAGAATCAGCATTGCCATTCAACGGCAGCCTTCTGAGCACATTTGCCGTTGACAGTAATGTGGATGAATTTTTCGATGCCCTGTGATTCTTTATTTCATTTTATTATTGTCATGTTTTCATAGTTTATCATTGTTAAAGAAATATATACTATTCAATGTCATTTAAAATGTATTCATCAAATCTAAAAAAAGTAAAAACTGTACAAATTAATAGCACATACATCATAGTTTCACTTAAACCCTGCACTATTTTAAACAACAACAGTAAAAAGATGAAGAAACAAGTGTCTCAGTTTGCGACCTGAATCTAATTTGAACCCTCTATTCTTAAGGCAGCCCCATCGATCTTGAACGAACTAACATTTCACTGTTAAATGAATACAGTAGGTGGGGCATGTAGTCTCTATTCCCTAAACGGAGGTATTACGTGTGGGATTGTAGATGGTTGGTAGATTCTATCTAATGGTAATGATATGTAAAGGTACGGTCAAATTCCCGTAATCTTTGTCAGTTTTCAAATTCTAACCGTTATAAAGACAGTCATCCTGTTTTCAGATAGATTACAAAAATCGTGTACAGCACTAATTATGCTCTTATTCCGAGGAAGAAGTCATCTAGGGTACTAGAAGCATATTTTAATATTTTCCGATTGGAGAAACCCAATAACACTCTGCCCTACCGATATACTTTTATAGTTTCGGAAACACGAGACGATCCGGTTAGTCTGCGGATGGGTGACCGATTGATATGTAAATATCGAGACTCCTCCGTGCCTCGGAAAGCAGGTGTAGCCGTTAGTCCAGGTGGTCGTTTGTTGATCCTTGACAGTCGTTTTGGTTAGTCGGAAGCCGAAAAGTCTGACAACCAGTCTTACCAAGAGGCGTCATCTTACCCAGTAACTGTAGAGTTCGCATAGGCAGTCGCTCCATTTCAAAGATTGGTATTCAGCTGCATGAGGTTAGACTGGAAGCCAACCCAAATATATTTGGGAAAATACTAGCCAGATGGAGATTCGACAATACGTAATAAGTCCTTCAGCAAGTTACCTTGAAAAACAACGTACGTCCCATCAGAAACAGGTACAAATAACACGAGCTGTTTGTTTACTTTGTAAATGTAAACGTGTCGGTAATGGGATATTATATTTTAAACGACTGCCTGTGTTGGATGTATTTTGTTCTAAACATAGCCTTGTGTTCATACATGGTAGGTGTATGTATGTGTGTGGAGAGTTTTTGTTGCCGGCAGCGAAGAATATTGAGGGCAATTTTCTTGTAGGATACATTGATTCCTAAATTATAGTATGTAATGATACTTTGCTGTGTTGTTGTCAATACTACTACGAAGCTTGACGAGGTTTTTCCGAGGATGGGTGACCATCCATTACATACTGAGACCCAACCGTGCATCAGAAAGCATTTTAAGCAGTTGGCTGTTATTCGTTGATATTTGACAGTCAGTACTGGTCAGAAGCCCGAAAGTTTGATAACCAGTCTTACCAGACAACTTTATGCCATTGAATCCGTCCCCAAAACAGTTGGAAAAAGATAAAAGATTTAAATGTTTAATTTGCCATATTTTTATCTATTACTAGAACTTCGCCCGCGACTTCATCCGCGTGGATTTCGTAATTTTCCCTTCGAACTTCAACATCCCTTCCACCCCCATTAAAGCGTAGTTTTGAAAATAATAATAGCCTATAGCACTCAGGAATAATGTAGCTTTTTTAGAATTGGATCATTAGTTCCGGAGATTACCCGCTACATACAAACTTACAAACAAATTTTACCTCTTTATAATATAATAAATAATAATATTAAATAATGCTGGACATTCCACACAGCATCATCTAGCTCCAAGTTAAGCAGAGCTTGTGATATGGGTACTAGATGACTGATATACTTAATACAATACATAGATAGATATTTTTTTTTTATTATACATAGCAAATACCCAGAACACCTGGGACAAATCTTTGTAGATCGTACAAACATTTGTCCAAAGGCGGGAATCGAACCCACAACCTCCTGCGTCGCAGGCGGACCTTCGCCCGCTGTGCCACATAGTGCGTCAAATTCATCGTAATATTAGTATAATGACAATTTAAACAGAATTACTTGGTATATTACTTATGAAGTTTACGTTTCCTATAAACAAGACTGGAAATAATGGCGCAGAACTATCTAGAGACTTAAGATTGTTTTTGTGTAGGAAGCTCCAATAAGTGTAGCGGCAACTAATTAGCTCTCTCCTGCAAAGTAAAATTTTCTTCGATTGAAGTGTTTTCTTGAAAACTGCAATTATATTAATTACTTGCTTTTATTTTAAAGAGATTCCTCAGAGTGTAAAATGTGAAGAAAAATACTGCAAATAGCATCTTATGAGACTTCTAATAACATCGCATTTCCTTAATACTTTTCTAGGCACTGATCAAGCATTTAGATGAACGGTTCAAATATTTAGCCAGGTATCGAGCTAAATAAAAGCAGCCGCACGGCTTGGCCGAAGGTTAAGCCACGATTGCCGAGGCCAGTCTGTGGATTGGTTACCGGTCACTACATATAACGCCTCCTCCGTGCCTCGAAAAGCACGCTAAGCCGTTGGTCCCGGCTGCCATTTGTAGACCTTTGACAGTTATTATGGGTAGTCAGAAGCCCGAAAGTCTACTACTCAGTAAGTGGTTTGTGAAGGTCAGATAGGCGGTCGATCCATGTAAAATACTGGTATTCAACTGCATCCAGTTACACTGGCAGCCGACCCCAACATAGGCTAGGCAGATAAGGAAAAGAAAGACGTCCAATGCTGGTAAGTAAGAAGTCTGTGCACACCTACATAATTATGTAGTTCGTGGAAGAATTGGAGAAATGTAAATCTATAGTACTATATCATGAGACTTGTTGTCACAAGAGTTAATGTTAATATAGCCTATAGCCTGGGTTATTTCTGGATCGTCGAATATGTAATTATTGGAGTTATAATTAGAAACGAACTCCAAAGGCGTGGAGCGGGAGTTTGGTGGTGCTCTTTTTTAAGAAGGGTGACAAAGCCCTTCTTAAAAATTATAGACCCATCTCGCTCCTGAGCCATGTCTATAAGTTGTTCTCACGAGTGGTCACGAATCGTCTCGCCAGGAGACTCGACGAGTTTCAGCCGCCGGAACAGGCCGGGTTTCGAGGAGGATATGGCACCATAGACCACATTCACACGGTGAGGCAGATTATACAGAAGTCCGAAGAGTATAATCAGCCCCTGTGTCTGGCCTTTGTGGACTATGAGAAGGCCTTTGACTCTGTCGAAACCTGGGCTGTTCTGGAATCCTTACAGCGATGCCAAGTAGACTATCGTTATATCGAGGTGTTGAGATGTCTGTACGAAGCCGCGACCATGAGTGTCCAAGTACAGGGCCAGCAGTCTAAACCGATCCAATTGCGCAGAGGAGTGAGACAGGGGGATGTTATATCCCCGAAACTGTTCACAAGCGCGTTGGAAGATATGTTTAAGATGCTGGACTGGAAAGGATAGGGCATAAACATAAACGGCGACTACATCTCACACCTACGATTCGCAGATGACATAGTCTTAATGGCGGAGTCGCTAGAGGAGCTGAACCAGATGCTGGACGGCCTAGCTTCAGCCTCGCGACGTATCGGTCTTGGCATGAATTTGGATAAAACCAAAGTCATGATCAATGGCCACATTGATCCAATACCGGTCGTCGTACATGGCCACCTTCTCGAAATCGTTTCCGAATACACTTACCTCGGGCAGATTCTGCAGTTAGGTAAAAACAATTTCGAGAAGGAGGCCAAGAGGAGGATCCAGCTGGGCTGGGCAGCGTTTGGGAAACTGCGCCGAGTCTTCTCGTCATCCATACCGCAATGCTTGAAAACGAAAGTTTTTAATCAGTGCGTCATACCCGTCATGACCTACGGCGCCGAGACATGGACACTTACGGTAAGGTTGGTCCACCAATTTAAAGTCGCTCAGCGAGCTATGGAGAGAGCTATGCTCGGAGTTTCTCTGAAGGATAGGATTCGAAACGAATACATCCGACATAGAACCAAAGTCACCGACATAGCTCAAAGAATTAGCAAGTTGAAGTGGCAGTGGGCTGGCCATATCTCGCGAAGAACCGACAACCGCTGGGGTAAACGTGTTCTTGAGTGGAGACCGCGACTCGGCAAACGTAGTGTAGGACGCCCTCTGACCAGGTGGGATGACGATCTGCGAAAGACTGCAGGCAGATGCTGGATGCGGCAAGCTGAAGACAGGGCGCTATGGCGCTCATTAGGAGAGGGCTATGTCCAGCAGTGGACTAGTATAGCCTGATGATGATGATAATTAGAAATCCAAATCAGCTCAAAGTGCCACAAATCTAGCCACCAGGCTGCTGCTTAATGTTTTGTAAAATCTTAACTTCCAAACTAATATTATAAAGAGGAAAGATTTGATTGTTTGAATGTTTTTTTGTAATGGATAAACCTAAGAACAACTGTACCGATTAAACAAAAAAATGACTTTATACAACGCTACATTATTAGCGAGGTATATGGCTACATTTTATTATTTAAAACTACGCTATAGAGGGATGCTCAGAATGTTTAAATTCAAAGGGTTAAGTACGACGACTTGTTTAAAAACAAAAGTGGAAGTGTCTACTAAACCTAGATTGGCTATTAAACCACTCACCAAATACTTTATTATACAATACTTTTATTATACAATACAATACTTTTATACTCACCAAAGTCTTTATTTCTACAGTTCAAATCTTATGTATGTTTCATTTCAAGTAGCATTCCACAGCCTACATTAATCAATATAATAGGTCGATGCCCTTTCATATATGCTTCTGTGTAAGGGTCTAAGCCCATTTGTATGAAACGATCCGTGGATAAGGGAAGGAAGGGGCACAAAACCCCAAAATGGAAGTGCATTAACAAATAATTGAAATAATTGAAATAATTTGGCGACTGAAAACAAACTAGCTGTGCCCCACGGTTCTTAGGATCATAGCGTGATGATAAATGACTCGTAACCTTCTTTAAGACAATGCGACTGGTTCATTCAAAGAAGTGAAAACTTCAAAATCAAATATCTCCAATTACAGCCGATTTCGGTATATAATGGATGGTCACCCATCCAAGGACTGCGTTGCTTAACCTTGAATATCAAACCATATGACTACCATTACTTCGTTTTGAGTCCCTCTTGTATTATAACCGTATCCTGAAAATATATTTAGCCCTTTGAAATTTCATATCGAACCAAGCTTACATAAATACATACTGCATGTTGATTCCAAAGTGTATCGATCATACGATATTCCTTTGTGAGTGGCTTAAAGGTTTAAAATTAATGCAAAATGCGTCTGCCAAGCTTTTACGCTATGATAAAAACAATAATCCAGCTGTACAGTTACTGGTATGAATAAAGTATGGTAAAATTGTTCAAGGAATTACCTACTTACCCTTCTTCTGTGCGTCGAAAATAATTTATCTGGAGACAATTTTCGCTACATGATTAGTGCGAAAAATTATAAGTTCTTTACAAATGGAGACTCCTTCGTGCCTCGGAAAGCAGGTTAAGCCGATGGTCCTGGCTGTCAATTGTAGATCTTTGACAAACGTTACGGGTAGTCATATTCACGAAAGTGTGGCAACCAGTTTTACTAAGGGGTACCGTGTTACCCAGACACTGGGTAGTTGAGGTCAGATTAGTAGTCGCTCTATGTAAAATCCTAGTATTCAGCTGCATCCATATAGACTAGATGCCAACCCCAACATATTAGGGAAAAGGCTAGGCTGATGACGATGATTAATGCGAAAAACAATAAAAATCATTCCTACTTTATCATTTTAGTACGGAACTTAGCTATATTCTATAGGTATAGTACAGACCGTGCAATCTGTCTTTCTACGTTCCGAGCCAGCATAGCCGACCACATCGTAAACAAAAAGAAGAGTGCGACTTTTCACTTGACTTGAACAAAACCTTTGTTCAATAGTTCAGCTTTAATTCAATATGGCGTACATTAAGCGTGAAACAATTTTAATAAATAAGCATTTTCTGGCAAACTTCCCATGACTTTGAGCGCGGTATTATTCAAATATAAGCAGATTTGAGCACTTTGGTGCAGGGCAGAGCACTGACTTTGTCCACAAGTTTCTGTTGGAATATTTTGTCAATAAACACTTTTAGTTTTTCAGATAGTTGTTTAAGCATTGAATTTTCTTAATAATCAAAATACCAGCCGGATACTGTCCCACGAGCATTAATGATTACGCTTGCTCGACGCGGGTAAGCTATTTTAAACTTATGCTGATGCCTTCAATTAATATAATATACAATATTACGTCGTGCTTGTTTATCCCGAAACTAAAGGCAGACCCGTAACAATAGTAGGTACAACCACATGTTGCCAGTATTGTTTTAAGTCCTAATCAATAGGGAGCCAGCCTATTAGCCTATCAACTGGGCACAAATCCAGGCTCCAGGCTGCAGCTGAGAAATTTTGGGAGGATATTTTTTTTGCCCGACCTTTGAATTGATCCCAAGATCTCATACTCATCTGTAGCGCTTGGGACTAATAGACCAGCACGGCAATCTCCTGCTTCGAAATCTTGTACAATTTTCTTGATAAAACCACCTGCATTGTTCATACAAAATACGTACTAACAATTTGTTACACACAAAACATTTTATCGTGGAAGTAGTCCCTAGTTCTGCAGCGTATATATTTTTAGATTCTCTACAGTTCCTGGCCTCCCTGCAACGAAGTGCTTACATTTGAATAAACGCGATTCGTTGATACAACTTGAAATGCAATTAAATTCAGGCTTATATTTGTAACTTTGTGTTTATGTTTAAAATAGCCTTTATTTTATGTGCTGTTTCGTGAGTCTGTTTTTAATTTCAGTGCAGGGTTTCAGGTTAAATAGCAGGGGTAATTTGGACCTAGAAATATAGAGATTAGTGATTAAAGGCGGTTTTGGTGAAAATATAAACAGACGTATCTCAGTCGTAGTCGTGACGTCAGTAAGTCACGCAGTGGGTGCCAGAAGACGGGCGTCGTCGCCGAGGGAGGCCTAGAAAATGCTGGCGTGACTACTTAGATGCGTTTGCAAGAGATTGGCCGGAGAAAACCGCACGGAGAGAAGACAGGAAGACTATGGGGGAGGCTTATGCCCAGCAGTGGGAAAATATGGGCTAAGGAAAAAAAACGAAAAAGCTCGGAGACTCACACTCCGTACAAATTCTTAATGCGTCAGTTACCTAGTGAAGACATCACAGAGCCAGTACAAAAGATAGATATTGTAGAAGGCAAATAAACGAATTGATATTGTTGCATTGAAAGTTTTGAGTATGAATGTGCAGGGTAACAGGAATTGTGTGAAAAATTATATGGCTAGTGACTTTAAACATAAAGTCACCAGTCCTTTACACCAGTTTTTTTTTTCTAGCCACATCTCTATAAAGTCTACACACTTTATAGAGATGTATGGATAAGACATGCTGAGCAGACCCTAAATAAATTGGGATAAGGGTAGGAGGATGATGACGATATTGTGTAGCCTAATATAGCCTATACTACGTGCTGATAATGTAGCTTTCTATATGTAAGAGAATTTTTAAAATCGAATAAGTAGTTTTTGAGTTTATCCATTACAAACAAACATACAAATAATCAAATGTTTTCTCTTTGTTTAAACTATTTATTTAGATTAGTCTCTGCCTGACACACTAGGCTTGTTCATCAAAATGAGCATGCGTGATCAAAATGATTACAAACAGAATAAAAAAAGTTACGTGAGACTTAATTAATGATCATTCTTTTAATATGAAAAAATCCTATATAGCAAGGCTCCGTTCAGCAATCCACAAGTCCTAACATTTACTTTAACAAAACTTTAATCAAACTATGAACAAACTAGTTAAGTAACAAAAACAAACGGAATTTTTTGCTCAGACTCAGATTAACATGGAACTTGTTTCGTTTATAATAAATAAAATACTAACTAAATAACTTTGTAGACGGTCGTTATAACCACTTTGCCGTTTTCAGCAAGAAACTGAAAGCACACTTGCCGAATATAAACGCTCAGTACGAAGTTTAAGGGTAGAAACATACGGGACATGAAGTTTGGTGCGGGCGCGTCATCAAATTCATCAAACTATTCCTATATATCTTGACATTTCAAAGTCAAAATCAAATATGACGTATGCTTTGTGAAAATGAAGAATACAAAACACATTGGGATTGGCAATTTCTATTTCTTGATTAGTAAATTGGCACTTTTGGGGGTATCAGGAACAGTTCTTCATCCACCATTGATAAGTGAGGATCCCCCGACCAGACGGGTGTTGTGTTTGGTGGGCTACTGTCCGACGGTTTTTGTCGGGTTTTTGTTTATATGTTCAATTGCGCGGATAACTTTAATAGCGCGATGTAGGACACGTCAGATTTAGTTCGTATATGGTGAGATAGATGTCGCTACAGCACACTTTTTATTTTCCTTTACTCCTTTAGCTTCATCGATTATGTTCCTAATACCTTTTTCACAGGAACTATACATTTTCCGGGATAAATATTTATTTAGTGCACCCCAGCGCTCAGCTATAATGGTGCAGCTTCTTTAAGTGAAAGAATTTTCTTTATCGGATCAGGACTCAGAGATTACCTCCTACAATCAAGTAAACAAATTAATCTCTCTATAACATTAGTTTAAAATTAAAAAACAAAATCTTGTTAGTAATCAGCATTGAAAAATATTTATTTCCTAAAGTTTTTCAGCCGTTAAAAAATGTGTGAAATTATGTAATTGTTACCTATGCCAATAAAAATTATAATGATACCAGCCTGTTACTGTCCCACTGCAGGGCAAAGGCATCTTCTTATATGGAGAAGGCACGAGCATTAATCACCACGGTTGCTGAAGATGAATTATATATAATAGTAAATAGTAATAGTCATAGTGGTATTTGACCAGATTTACCAGCACATGAAGCTATTCCAAACTGTCCAATAAAAATTATTTGCATAAAAACACGGTATAAAAGATGTTACAAAGATTGAATACAGAGCATACATGTTTCTGCTTAACAATATAAGCGTGCAAATTCTTGTGCATACAATTCATCAATGTTTTTTTGTCAAAAAACTCTTTAAGACTATAAAAACTATTAGTGGACAGCCAGTCATACAATTTACTTTTAAATAATCTGGTATTGAGAATTTTTAGATAACTCGGTATCCTATTAAATATTTCCACACACATATAAATAAATAAATAATAAATAAATAAATATTGCTGGACAATCCACACAGCATCATCTAGCCCCAAGCTAAGCAGAGCTTGTGTTATGGGTACTACATCACTGATATACTTAATACAATACATTACATAGATAGATATTTTTTATTATACATAGCAAATACCCAGAACACCCGGAACAAATATTTGTAGATCGTACAAACATTTGTCCCAAGGCGGGAATCGAACCCGCAACCTCTTGCGTTGCAGGCGGACCTTCGCCCACATATGCAAACAGCTTGCAGCAATGTTGCCAATTGAACATGAACCTTATTCTTTTGGAATAAATTTGCCAAACCTGTTAAGAAATATGATAGATTGAGGTGGCTTGACGTGCTGGCCTCGGTACATGAGAGGCGAGGGCTTAACCACATACCTACGTATAAATATTACAAAAAAAAAGAGTAAAGTACCAGCCTATTACTGTCTCACTGCAGGGCAAAGGTCTCTTCTCATATAGAGAAGGCACGAGCATTAATCACCACGATTGCTCAAGATGGGTTGGCGATTTCAGACTTATATATACATATATATTAATTATATAAGTCCAAGTTTCCACACGATGTTTTCCTTCACCAATGTCAGTGATGTCCAAGATAAACTTAGAAAGTACATATGAATTGAAAAACTCACATTGGTACTTGCCCAGGTCTGTACCCACAACCTCGTGCACAAGAGGGGAGGCTTAAACCACTGGGCCATCATGACATGAAATATTATTATAATACAATATAAATAATACCAATACGTAAATGTGTGCAATTTATAAATGCCTGACAATCAGGGTCTGACACAACCGCCTCTCCCCCGCACCTCTTCCTCCCCCGTATATCTCTCACTAAGAGGTCTGCACTGAACTACTCCTTCACATTTGTATAATGCGGACATTCGTTTATACAGCACGTGGATCATTTACAATCGTCTCGTATACAGGGTGCTGTGATTATGTTTACTTCAAGAGTACTTCTTTTTCTTGAGTCAAAGAAATTTCCTGTTGAGACTAGTATTTTTCTAGACATGATACGCTTTTTGTGCAACATACGGTACGTTGCAATATAATTTAATAAAAAAGAGGTAGGTTGGCAATATTGAGAATGATTTGCTGGTGTGTTACCAACGTAACAAATAAAATTTTAATGTCACATTATGTGAACTCCAAATATAAAGGTAAACGAGCTGTTGGTACCGCCGGCGTACCAGCGGTATTAGAACCTAACGGCTTGGTACGAGACGATGGTAAGAGACCAGACGGCATGACTTTGTTGCCTTGGAAGATGGGTAGGCCTTTGGTGTGGGACGCAACCTGCGTCGATACCCTTGCGCCATCTCATGTTTCAAGCACGGCAGGCTGTGCTGGCGCTGCCGCGGCGGGTGCTGAGACCCTCAAACGGCGCAAATACTGTAACCTTATTGGTAACTACAGTTTTGAGCCGTTTGGGGTTGAAACGCTCGGGTCATGGGGTCCGAGTGCACGTCAACTTTATAAAGAAATTTCTCGACGTCTGATCGACACTTCGCGTGACCAGAGGGCTGGCTCATTCTTTGCCCAAAGAATTAGTATTGCCATCCAACGTGGCAATGCTGCCAGTCTTTTGGGCACGTTTCCAGATGACAGCGATGCGGAGGAATACTTTGACGCCTGAGTGTCCTTGTCGGCTTTTTTTTGTTTTTTTTTGTTTTTGTAAATATGTATATACCTAGTTAGCTTTATAGTATAATTGTATATATGTGAATATCTAATTTATGAAATAATAAAAACGTACCTTTTGAATTAAAAAAAAAAAAAAAAAATGTAAACGTAGCGACATTTTATGCTGGTATAAATCTGTATACTGTACTCGTAGTAATTGCCTGAATGAATATTTTTACCAGGGAGCTTTACTATGTACAGACGCCAGCACATCAAGTTATCCCAAACTGTCAAATATTCCCAATTGATCATGAACCTTATGGTTTTGTAATAAAGTTAAAAATTTAAAAAGAATGTCAGATTGGGGTGGCTTGATGTAAAGACGCCAACACATCAAGCTACCCCGAAGTGTCAAACTTCCCCAATTGAACATGGACCTTATTTCATTTGCGATTAAGTTGAAAAACTATCAAATAAATTTGACTCATTGGGGTAGCTTGATGTGCTGGCCTCTGTACAGACGCCAGCACATGAAGCTATCCCAAACTGTAAAATTTTCCCAATTGAACATGAACGTCATACTTTTGTAATAAAGTTGAAAAACTTAAAAAAAAATTGACAGATTGGGGTAGCTTGATATAACTGGCCTCTGTACTACAGTTATTATACCTATGTAATCCACACTTTCCCGCCATCATCATAATGTCTACCAAATATTGGTCACTAATTTCGTTTTCATAACATAAAACCACAGGAAACTGGAACTGAAAACAATATATTTATAAGCATTTTCTATCATAGTAACCGCAAAATCATATTTTAGCTTCAAACTACCCACAATTTGCAATATAAAGTTATCCACATTAATTATGTCAATAACAAAACAAAAATCCGATATTTCGTCGAAATTACATAAAAAAATAGCAGTAACAGGATTCACATTTGATTTGTAATCTAATAATATTAAGTTATTTACGGGCCGCGGGGCAATAAGTTCTTGTTTCCGATGAAATGTTGCCCGAGGACTGAGATCGTGTGTGGTGCAAGCTTTGGATGACTTTGTTTGGGCAGTATTTTGAAGTGATTTTTTTTTCTTTCAGGAAATTCTGATATTCCCTGAATTAGAAGCGTGTTGGGTACTAAGCGACCGCAATACCACGATAACGAAACAGAGCTCTTACGCTTGATTTTAAACTCGAACTCAAGAGAGCGAAACGTCTAAAATGTTTTTAGTTTAGTTTAACAGCTGTGTATTTCGCCAAATAATAAAATCACGTGACTGCAAAAAGAACATTGGAATCGTATTGGCTTTAGATTGGAATTAAAATTAGTTTGAAGAGTAAGGCCGCAAGTATCGCCAAATTGCCATACGGCTGCTGAATTGGGCGGGCTATGCAAGGTGGAAGGAACATCAACACACCACCTTTTACATGCTTCTGCCCCCCCCCCCCCCCCAGCGATGACATTTTCGCCAATATTTCGTGCCAGCATCATAGTACTGAACTCTTAGTAATCTATACTAATTAAGCTAAAGATTTTTTTTTGTTTTTTTTTATGAACCAAGCGAAAAAGATTTTTTTTTCTTTTATTGTTAGCTCAGTTTTAGGGGAAGGTTAATAACTTATTTAAACCCACGCTGCAACTCTTAGGAGCTGGTGAACCCGCGGGTCACATGTAAAAAAAAAATATCAGCTATCTCGATTCAACATAGCAACAATTTCACCCAAAAATCAAACAAACCCTTCAGCTCATAACTTAGACCTCAATGTTGCACAGGGGGAAATTTATTCATGGAATTCAATTTACTTCAGGTGTGGCTTGACCCTTAACGGGGAATAAACGGGCCTTATTATGAGTGACTTTCGCTTTTGTTTCACTTTTTTTCGTTCCCCTGGATTCTAGGGTAAGGATTTTTTTGGTACGACTACCCGTGGTAAATTGCGCGGATAGATTTCAATTTGTTGAATTTAGATTCGTATAATTTGTTCGGTTGTTTTGGGTTCCATGCGATTTTTTTGTACGATTTTTTTAAGAGAACTCTGTTTGGTCGAATTAAGAGTGAGTGGAAAACTTGTTCAGAGTTAAATGGTTTTGACTGACATAATTATTAAATCGGAAAAATGTCACAGGACTTCAGCTATTAGTCTTGAAAAAATAACTGGATTGTGTTTTAAAGAACTAATAACATGTAGGAAGGCATTTGGCATTTGCATAGCAAGAGAGTAGTAGCTACTCTCTCTCGACTTGCGATTTCTAGCTAGAGGAGCTGCTGCCTAAACAAGACGATATACATGCAAGAAACAGATAAAACAAACTAAGAAAGTTGTTGTTAAGCCTTTAATAACTGTTTACTTTTAAAATTTTAGTAAAAATATGGCTATATGATACGAATACAAGATGGTGGTGGAGTGGCTTCCGATAGATATGCAACGAGTGTCCATCAATCGGAGCAGTTCCGGTGAAGATCTTCACCAGATCGTCAGTCCACCTTGTGGGGGGCCAACCCACGCACTCAATATGAAATGATGGTAATTATGGTATTCAGTTGTATCTAGTTAGACTGGAAGACGACCCCTACATAGTTAGGTAAAGGCTAGGCAGATGATGATAATAATGACACCCCTAACATCGACACCGTTAAACATCCTCGAAAACTAAAACGTTTAAGCAAAGTAAATCATTCCGTTTTTCCTGCATTTAGTTCAGCTTGCCAACTAAACGGTTTCCTTAGTATCCAACTCCAAGAGTTTCCTCATATATTTGTGTTTTTGCCTACACTTTGTGTGCATTATGCTAATCTAACTGGAATTACTAATTGCCGCGAAAACTTTGAGCTGCTCGCGATGACAGCAAAAACCGGAACCGGGTTTGTGTCATTATTACTTGCATGTATAAAACAGATATATTACCTCGTAAACGTCTACCGTTTAGCATAAACTTTCACCACAGTTAAAGGAAATTGTATTTGTGGAATATTATTTTGATTTGAATATTTAAGGAGTTTGAATTCAATGTTCAAAGCCGTGTTATGTGTGTTGTAGGTACGATGTGTGGATCGATCAAGGCATGACATGGAAATCACAAATTGATTCGATTTGCAAGGAACTAAATGTATTTTCTTATTCTATATTTTATATTAGTATGTTCTTCAATTCTGTATCGCAAAAAGCAGTCTTAACTGGCTATCATCATCATCATCAAAAAGCCACTTCCCTTCTAACCATAATATCATCTTTCAGAAATTCCATCAATCTTTTCTTTGGCTAAAATGCGTATCACAATTTGGAACTACACTTTATTGAGGAAATTTTTGAGTTTGAATGTAAAGGGTTACAAGAGTAGAGCAAGACCAAAGAAACGTTGGATGGATTGTGTAAAAGATGATATAGTTAGAAAGGAGGTGACTATTGATATGACGGAAAATAGAGACGTATAGAAGGAGAACAGACTCATGCTGTGCCAACCCCAAATAAATTGGGCGATGATAATTTAGGAACTAGGATTAGGAGATTAGGCTTGGGCTTAGGTAATATTATAGATATCTATCATACGTAATACCGCATAATTAATTCACTCTATTGAGAGCACTCACTTCTTTTAGAAACCTCATAGTCAATTTATAATGCAGTTATCATTCTTATAGATTCGATATGTAT
Organism: Phlogophora meticulosa; assembly: GCA_905147745.2. NCBI lineage: Eukaryota > Metazoa > Arthropoda > Insecta > Lepidoptera > Noctuidae > Phlogophora > Phlogophora meticulosa. The sequence goes on along the minus strand of LR990531.1, from coordinate 13,579,215 downwards.
TTGTTTAATATATCTCATCATTATGCTGAGATACTGGCCTTTTTGACTCGCACCAGTCGTCTTTTGTTTTTCTAACCTTATTAAGTTTTAGTTCAATTTTTTTTCGATATAGTTATTTCCCATGCGTGTCCCAAACAAATTATTTACTATTTCTCTATCGTTCCATTATTGAAAAACGCGCATTTCTGTCCAAGAAAATACATCAGAACTATCAGAATACTGTAGGGCTACGCTTCACCGACAAACATGTAATAAAGTGTAGGCCGCGACAGATGCGCGTACGAATTCAAATAACAGAGCGCCACGTCAAAATAATATGAATTTTTCCAATAACATTCTGTTCTTTCGAGAAAGTTGTATGTGTATAAGTTGACATGAGGAGAAAAAAGAGCTATCACGACTCTAGGTTCTATTGATCTAATTCAGCGTGTCCCTTTCCCTGCCCTCTAACCAGCAAAACCCTAAGCTGAAGTCCGTACCCCACAGGAGATGCTGACAGCACAAAGATGTTTAGCTTATAAGTGTTATAGAACAAGGTTTAGAGCAGCTGACCACCTTATAGGACGACCAGCGAAGTGCCATTCCCAATAAAAAAAAAGAGAAAATCAAGGTTTTCAAGAACATCCGATGCAACCCTGATTAGTCGGTCACCTTCCTAGCTAATTTTTACTTCGCCCGGGCTGGTTTGGGCCAAGCCAGGCAGTCTATTCCCAAACCACTGCAACTCCTGAAAACCAGAACCAGCAATGGCGACCACCAGAAAAACGTCGAGACAATGAAGCCCGAGGAGTCCCGGAGAAACGATTGAACTGTCTTGGATCCCGCAACGAAATTAATCAGAAAAGAATAGCAGAGGAGTTGATTATTTTTGACGTGGTGGGGATAGTGGCGATCATACAAGATCAGTAGACTACAAATCACCATCATCTGCCTCGCCATTTCTTAACTGCGTTGGGGTTGGCTTCTAGTCTAACTATTCAGCCGCATCCTGCAGCGGCATTACAGAATCTTACATTAAGTGACTGCTTGTCTGACCTCCGGGCTGGGTTTCCGACTACCCGTAAAGTTTCCGAAGCACAAATTGGTTTCCATATGTAATCGGCATGTAGCTAAGCTATCGCCTGAAACGTGTGGCTTATTGTTTAGCCACTAGCCCCCCAAAAAATAGTTTAGTGATACACAGAAGTGAAGTGTAGTGATGGTAAAACTTGAGGTGGCTAAATACTTACTTCCTAACCAATATCAAACATGCAAAAGTGAGTTTTTTTGTTTGTTACGCTTTCACGCATTAACCGTGAACGGATTATGATTAAAATTGGTGCACGGATAGACCATAACCTGCTTTAGGACATAGAGTACTTTTTATCCCAGTAGTACGTTACCGTAGGATAATATTATCGGCCACAACGATAGCGAAGCCGCTGATAAAACCTAGTATTACTACCTATACGTATACAGTCGAACGAACTTGTGCTTGCAACTATTTCTGAACAATGTTGTAAGTGTGCTGAGTTGTCAATTCTTGTTCATAATACTCTGGTCATTTCCTCTATGTAGCCAGCAACATTGAAAATAGCTTACGTTTTTTGCAAACTGCTGCGCTGTTTTACGATTTATGTCGAACAAAATTCATTTTGCACGTCATCCTCGTAATACATTTTCACGAACTGGTTTTATTTTCAGCAAATATAATTTCAAGAGGTATATTGATGTTTTAAATTATTGTAATTTTATAATTATTTTGACATAATTACAGCAAAAATGGGTTACGGAGAACATTTACGGATTAAATCAGAGGCTTAAAAAATGATTGTACATACAGCTAAAATAATATTGGCAGTGTAGTGGAATGGTAATCATTTTTTATTTCATTTTGCTTATATATCAAATATCTCTCTTTTCGACTGTATGTATGACCCGATTCTGAAATAACTACGTATGTATTGCAAATTAAATCTATAGGTTGACTACTCGCAACGACTGTCAAAGATCTACAAATGACGGGCGGGACCAACGTCTTAGCGTGCTTTGCGAGTCACCCATCCACAGACTGACCGTGGCAAGCATAGTTTAATATGTATTGCAAATAAAATCTATAGGCTGACTACTCATAACGACTGTCAAAGATCTACAAATCTAGCAACGGCTTAACATGCTTTGCGAGGCATGGAGGAGTCTCGATATGTTACGAGTGGTCACCTATCCACAGACTGACCTGAACTTAACCTTCGATCAAACCCGGCGTCTATTTTATTTTCGCCACGAGCTCCTTTACAAATAAAAAAAAAGTCAGGGTAAGTTAGGTAAAGTCAGGATAAAAAGAAAAGGAAAGAGTCATCAAAGACTGCAATCGATTTCCAACCATAAGTAGGTAAGACTAGGCCGATGATCGTTACATAAGCATATTAGCACTGGAAAAATACCATTCTAGACCAGAACACACAAATGATGAACAGCCCACTTCACTGGCATTGTTCTGAAATTCAACCCAACAAGACGTAAAACACAGGTGCAGTTGTTCTAGTGAAATATTATGGGAAAATTTCCAGGTTTGTACAGAAAATAAAATATCACGGATAAATTGCGAGATACACAAATGTATTCGTGGAATGTTCTAGACTTGTTGTACTCGTTATTTGTTCGGTTTTGTCATTTGTATTGAGATTTATGTGGAGTTCATATATTTTTAGTTTCCGTTGTTCAGATTGTCTTATTGGGTTAGGTCGGATTTGATTTGAGAATGGACTTACATTTTTCTTTTTTTTTTTCTTTCTTCTTTGTTCTATGTACGTCTGTGTAGCATCAAAGAAGGCCCTATCATACTGCAGTGATATGATATTTTTTAAATATTGCAGCATTATGCTTTGACAGTAGCCTATTTGATCTACAATTTATATTTTGATCCTTTTGTATATGCTTCTTGGATTTTATTGCTCGTATTTTCTGAGCATATCCTAAATAAACATGCTTCATTATTTCTTTTTTTTCTGTTTTATTTGGTTGTAATGTGTTTTCGGTTTCCAAAATACTGAATTCCATATCAGAAAAAAAATATTGACTGCTTTGATGTTGCATAATTTATATTAATATAGTATAGAGTTCACTGTCTATTCATAGACGAATTCAGAATTACGTGCGACGGATTAAAAAGACAAGCAGTCACTACAATTATCATAGGACAAGTCAAAAAAAAGAAAAAAAGAATAATATTATACACATATCCTGCAATCTAGATTTCACAAATGTAAGCAAACACCAGTTTTTGTAAAAGTAAATTTAACACCCACACATAAAGTGCAGTTTGCACTACAACTTGATTGATGTGATTTTTAGAAGCACTAGTCATTGTGAAATCGACTTAATTCACATCTGAACTGTGTTGATATTTGTTTAAGTAGAAATGATAGCAAGTGAAAATTCGAATTTGAATTTGGAATAGCACTTATTACTGTTAATGAAAATAGATGACCATAGAGAATTATTGTAATCAGTATAATAAACAAATGCAAAACAAACATGCAGATTTCGAATAAAGAAAAACAAAAGCGAGCCGATTCCACGATTGCATAGAAATAAGAATTACCATTTTTAAACGGTACAATTGAAGCTCGTAATAAAAATTAACTGCAGTTTCCGAACTATAAAATGGTATGAATAAAACAGCTAGTTGCAAAACACTTGGAACGAATCGGAACAGCTTTTTAAATACGAAAAAGTAACAACGCGATTCAAGCCGTATTTTCCCTATAGAAAGTTTTTCTTTTCAATCGTAAGTGTCCTTTAGGAAGATGATTTTTAACAAAGAAAATGTCACCTGTTAATATTATTCTACAAAACACGCTGTCTAGCTGAAATTATAGGGAATTATAGGTGAATACGTTGTCGTTAGAATTTCGGCGAATAAACAATTTCGGTAAAAAAATACTTTGAAGGTAATTTTATTAGAAAATATGACTTCTTAAGGTATAAAAACTAAATCATTTTATATTTGTCAATTCCTGTTGACGTGTAAAATTCTTTCTGTTGACGTGTTAAAGTGTTTGTGTTGGCGTGTAAAAGTTTACAAAAATAAATATCATTAGAACAATAATTTTACTAAATTCATGTTCTTGTATTTCTCCAAGCGTTCAGAAATTTGTAATCGCAGTGGTACAATGTGTAACATTGGACCTATGTTGCTGAGTAGCAGTACTGCTTGTTTGAAGCATTCATCGGAAATCTATTGGTCAAGTTTCTGTATACTCATAGATGTCCGAGTCTATAGTGCAATAGGTGGACTACGAATCCACGACCTCTTTCTCGTCATTCTAGCCATCTGAAATAGGCGTCTCAATACCCCCAATTCAACAAAAACAAAAACGAATCAACCATTCCGACCCCGAACACAATTCGCATCCCGGACAATATTTCCAGAAAGTTCTCTCAACATAATCACCGCTTGCTTTACTTGTGCCCGCGATCCACCAAATTGAAAAATAACTGAGCGTCCTTACGATAAATTTCAGTCTGAAAACTTTCTCGTTTTAATCGTTAAAACGGAATTTTGGTCATTTAAAGTACTGTTATTAAAGTAGCAGACGTAAATAAGTCGAGTGACTTAAAGGAGTATCCCATAGTATATCTTTGGGCGAGATTAAAATGGATGGAATTTTCTTTTGTTTTCGCCTAAGAATTTCGAGTTAAAGTGCTTAGAATTTTGAATTCGTAAAGTTGGCGAGAAACTTTAGAATTTGTTGCGGACAATGTTGTAAGTTGCGAAAAAGAATTGGAGTGTGAAATGCGTGCTTAGTTATACCACAATATAACACCACGCCTGTTATCCCCGATGGCTTAAGCAGAGTTCTGCGGTGAAGGCAAGTTAACTGGCGATAATTAATTTGATGTCATTGCACTTGTAATAATTTTATTCATGAAAATTTTCAACACAGTATTCGATTACCAATTAATTAATATGTAAAAATAAATGGTAATGATTTTCCATCGTATGTTCTTCTTGGGTACCCATAACCATAAAAAACCTTGGATAACCATTTCAATAATGTCTGTCTTTTTTCCATAAGTATACATTTGTTTCTTAATTACACTTTTCCTAATCCAAATTTGTTAAATTTTATTTTATTTTTTTGGTTGGATTTTCTATAAAATTGTGCGTGTTTTTTTAATTTTTTTAACTATAATTTTTTTTATATCGAATTATTGCATTGTCATCGGTCTGACAGATATGCAAAATTTGAATTAAAGCTGATCGTTCAAAGTAGTAGAAAATCCAGCCGAAAAAGGTGGTTTACATTCAAACATACATACAGGTGAAACAAATGAAAGCGTACTAAAAATAAAAATACACTTGCCCCTTCCAAAAGTTAATACAAAATGTTCACAAAAATTCCACAAACGTTTAGCTGAATCCTTAAAGTATTGCATTATTATCAGCTGAGCGCATTAATTTGGATGATCTTATACCTACTGAATTTATTACTATGCGGACCAACATTAATGGAGGAATTAGTAGTGCGGAGTCACTCTGGCATATTAGCGACTAATAGCCGATTTAATAGTCAGTGGTGTTAATTTAATTGTTTTGTATCTAGTACATTTGTTGAACGTTATTAGGCTGATCATTTCCTAGAAACAAAATTGATTTTGATCTATTTCGGGATAGCCTTATCTTATACATACCTTTAAACGAGCAATTATTGTATCTAACATATAAAATTCTCGTGTCACGGTGTTTGTTATTAAACTCCTTCGAAATGGCACGACCGATTTTCTTGAAATTTTGTGTGCATATCGGTTAGGTCTGCGAATCGGACAACATATATCTTTCATCCCCCTAAATGTTAAGGGTGGTCCACCCCAAACAATTTATATGGCAAAACAACGTTTGCTGGGTCAGTACCTCTACGTGTGCATGTCACTGAACTCCTCCTAAACGGCTGGACCGATTTAATGTTTTTTTTTGTATGCGTTTTGGGTGGCGCCCTGGATGGTCTAGATTTACAATTGGACTCGGTAGGTGGTGTTGTACGGGCAGGACGACGTCTGTTCGGTCCGCTAGTCTATATATAGGTATAATCTTAAGTTGTATGAATTGATTAAATAAAAATCTTTATCTCGAAACATTTTCATAAAATTTAGTATGCAGGGGGTATCGGGGGCGATAAATCGATCTGGTTAGATTTCATTTTTAAAAAACCTCGTTTTATCCGAGCATAGGTCGGTCATCCAGGCACATAAACGATGATCACTTTAAAGCTAGTATATCAAGCCATTCAAAACTGTCAAATTTTACCAATTGAACATGAACCTTATTATTTTGTAATAAAGTTGAAAAGCTATCAAAGAAATTTGACATATTGGAGCAGCTTGATGTGCTGGCCTCTGAACAGTCAAAGTAAAAAAAATGGTTCGTCACGTTACGGTCTAAATTTGCTTGTCCTGTTCTGGATAGAATGTGTTTTACTGCTTTACCGACTCAGTTTTGTCATAATTTGAATTACACAGAATGGTTGATAACTACAATTTTTAGACATTCAATTAAACTAAAATCCAGCCAGTTCTTTAAAAGGGTTTAGGTTGATGTTAATATAGATATTCATGGATCAAAAGTTCATGCGATTTTGTCCTTTGTTACAAGTGATTAAATCATGTTTTCCCTACAGTAGTCTGCTCAGTGGCGTAGCTCTAAAAGGTATCTATGTGTCCTGACTTATGGAAAGAAAGTATTTGAAATCTGACGAAGGTTTAAACGACCCAGCTGTACCTGACAATGTTGACGTGACCATTCGCATTGTCATAACAAGGTCAAAGTTTTTATACACACTAAATATACGACGGCTATTTGTATATATTTTTTTGTTACTGAAGAAAGCAATAATTATAGATCGATTTATCTTTTAACTTTAATGTATGAGAATTCTATCATATACATGTATACAAATAAATAGAATTGTACTGTCTGTTTGTAATGTCAAAAGATAGTTTTTTTTTTATTACTTAGTTTATAGGGTACTTATTAACATGACAATAACTAATTTGACGTCTCTGACTTAGTTTTTATCTATTACCGTCCTTTTCTCGAGTTGTCTGTCAAAAAGAGATACCAATCCTCTTATTATAGTTTAATTGGTGTACAAGAGAATCGGCGCTATTACCTGTTGCCTAAACTTTAACTAAGCTAAGTAAACATGTATAGTCTTGCGACCAGCATCCAAAAAGATATATTTAAAGCTATCTTCAAAATGAAATGAGATAAAATTTCACCGATACTTCTACAAAATAATTTCATATTATTGATACATCTCGGAGTATCGTTGAAACGTAATCCTCCCTTGACAATTGAAAATAACATTTTCATTACGCTGAGTGGTACAAAACTCAGTTCAGTGAGAGGGTATCAGTTCTGCGACGAATAATTCCTGCTGGGAGTTGTCAGGAAATATTGACAGTATGTTTTGACAAGCCGGTTTTAATAAAGGCCTAGAAGAAAGTGATGACATATTTATTTTGATTGTGTGTACTCTTCGTAAAGTGACTATTATTTATTCTGCCATCATTTTTATATTTTTTGAAGGTTTTCTTAAGTATCGTAGGTAATAAGGTCGACTCATATTTGTTCTGTATTAAAAGTTGAATGTGTCGATGCTTTAGATTGTATTAAAAATGTGTTAATCATAACCAAACCAATTAATAGTTTTTGGTCATTACATACGCACGACTTAATTTCATTTACAATAAAACTCACTACACCGTCGGGAATGTAAAAAAAAAACAAAAACAATGCACTAAAGGCACCCACAGACAGGTGCATCGCGACAACGCGACACTTACAATTTTCATAGAAATAATTCACTAAATCGTGTAGCTTTCTCTTGTCACGGTTGTCTTAAGTAGCCTTTATTCAAACCATCCAAGCGAAAATATTATTCGCCCAAAGAAGAAAAAAAACAATTCCACTTAATAACACTTTTCGCACGAAGTAACAACGAGTATCATCGCAATAAAGTAAGTAAGGCAACTTTGATAGCGACAGGATATTAAGGCATTAAAAATCTCGACTTTTAAGCGTAGTACTCAAACTTATTTCATTATGTACGACTTATGCTCAACTTGAGAACATGAATGCCAACGTGGAGGAATTTATGTCTGGGGATTAAGATGCACTAGTTGAGCTGCGCGGGTTCTTTTGCGTGTAAAATGATTTATTTTATTATGAAAATGCATGCGGATAAGTTTATGGTTCTGGGGTTCAAACCAGAGAGAATTGAAGAGTGGAACATCGAAACATTTCATTGGAAGGTAGGAAACCTTCCAATGAAGTGAGGGCGGGTGGTAATGCTGGATTTTGAATATTCAATTTAAGTTCCAAATTTGGATTATGTTGTGAGGAAAGTTTTGTGTGGAGGCACAAGAAACTATGGAAGACTAGGGAAAGACTTTTAAAAAGACGCATGAAAGTAAAAGTAAAGTACCAGCCTATTACTGTCCCACTGCAGGGCAAAGGCCTCTTCTCATACAGAGAAGGCATGAGCATTAATCACCACGGTTTCTCAAGACGGGTTGGCAATTTCAGACTAATATTAATTATATAAGTCCAGGTTTCCTCACGATGTTTTCCTTCACCGATGTCAGTAATGTCCAAGATAAACTTAGAAAGTACATATGAATTGAAAAACTCACATTGGTACTTGCCCAGGTTCTATCCCACAACCTCGTGCACAAGAGGCGAGGTCTAAACCACTGGGCCATCATGACATTTTAAAGAAAAGAAGCATGAATTGTGTGAAAGGTGATTTGTCCGGAACAGGGACGACTATTGAGATGACGAAGGAAGGAAGAAGGAGACATGTCATGTTACAATAAATTTAACAGAACAAACAAAATGGGATAACGGCAGGATCATGATGATATTAGACCAATGATGTTGATGATACGCGATGAACTCGAGCTCCATTTGAGTACAAAACAATCCCCAACATCCCGAAACACTTGAGCAAAAATTTAACAAACTAGGGCTTCATTTTAAGTATGAATACTAAATATATAGAGTAATATTAAAATTTATCAATTCAACATCATCACTTCTACGATCTACAAACATTTGTTCCGGGTGTTCTGGGTATTTGCAATGTTTAAAAAGAATATCTATCTATGTAATGTTTTGTATTAAATATATCAGTCATCTAGTACCCATAACAAAAGCTCTGCTTAGCTTGGGGCTGGATGATGCTGTGTGGATTGTCCAGCATTACTTATTTATTATTTCCCTAGCTTTATCCTAACTGTATTTGGATTCCAGTCAGAATACTAGTATTTTACATAGAGTAACTGGTAACACGATACCCTTTGATAAGACGGGTTTACCAAGCTTTTGAGCATCTTACTAACCCGCTGCGACTGTCAAAGATCGATAAATGATTTGTATGTCCGGTTGGCGGCTTAGCGTGCCTTCCGAGGCACAGAGGGGTCTCGATATGAAACTGTGACAACTTAGCCACTAGAACCTAAATTTTAGAAACTATATTTTTTGTAAATGTATTAAAGTTTACTAACTCTATTTAGTTTTTTGGCCCAGCAAGACAGCGTGGCAATGCAAAAATTTTGAGCACTTTTCCCGATGCATTTTTCGATGCCCTATCATTCATTTCTTTCAAGTACATAATTTCTTCTTTAATTATAATCTATCAGAGTTAACATATTAAAAAAATGACATTCTACTGTTTATTTCAAAATATATTAAAAAAAAATTCGTTCATAATAAAAATGCTAAAGCCTGCATCGTAGTAACGTACAATATCTGTACAAAACTTTCACTATCTGGACTCCGGTTTTCTTGAGACGGAAATATTTAAATATGGAGTTTGTATTTGTGAAGAATATTCAAAGATACGACGGGAATTGAGATAAATGCATTGTAGCGAAGGTCTAACGAAACGAGTGTATTTTGTGATTGTACTATGATTTGTCTGTTTGTCCATTTTAACATTGCTTCACGTGTAATCTTGAGCACAGATTTTGAAAGTAAATGTATACAAGAAAATTCTTGTCCATAAGGGCTTCCTGAAACAACCCAAAATATGTTCAGCGATTATTTTTAGTTCAGTAGCTGAACGCTTTTCTGATTCTTAGTAAATTCTCGCCTGCTTATATATTATTAAAACAAATCTCAACCAATACATATTTTTTTGCCATAAATCCTTGAAATATGGTCTACGTTTGATATTATATCATCAGTCTGTCTTATTATCACCCAAACTGACAAAAAATAGTTTCAGGGAAAACATACTAGTCGATGAAGTACTTTCTCCATTTTAATCATCATCATCATCCTCTTGCCCTCATACTAATTTCATGGGGTCATGTACATGTGTTTTCTTCTTCCATACATCTCTATTTGCTGTCATCTCGTCAGTCTCTCTCCGTTTTCAATCTCTGCTTAAATAAAAACCTAGAACGTTGACGTCCGATAACCATCAAAAATATAAACAAAATCTTTATTTTTAACTAGTAATTCTATATCTATAAATCCACTCAAAACCGCATTCATATTTAATTTCCCACAAACTCGTAAATCAAAATAACTCGCAAACATCACACTAACGCTATAAAAATATTTATTTAAACATGTCCAGAAGCACAGTTTAAATTTTACAGCCCGTAAAAGTTTTACACCTTTTCAAAACGAGGGGTGGTACCCGGTAGTAAAATTTGTAATTTATTGCTGTGCATGAGACAGATATATGGCTATCGTGCGATAGACCAGAAGAATTTGCATACTATAATTTTACGTGTAATAAACAATTTGAAGGCTATAAAGCAGTAGTGAGCCGTGATGATAAGTTGTCGTTATATATTGTGAGAGTATAAAAGAGATTGTAATGTTGACAGGCTGTTGTACATTGTGAAAAAAATAATAAAAAAAATGAGTGTGTTTTAGACCACACAACAGTAGTGAAACTTCTTTAGCTCTTCTTTATATGTGATATATATACATGTGTGTTTATAAATGTACATATGTATAATCTATATATATAAAAATGAATTGCTGTTCGTTAGTCTCACTAAAACTCGAGAATGGCTGAACGGATTTATCTTATCTTAGTCTTGAAATATTCGTGGAAGTCCAGGGAAGGTTTAAACGCTGAGAAAATATAGAAAATATGCGAGGACAATACATAAAACGAGAATTTTGTTTTCTCATACAAACTGTTCTTACCTGTCAAACATTTGCCCATAGGTTCGGTATTTTGAAATAATTACAATAACACATGTAGATATAAATTAAATAAGAGTTTCGAGTCGACAACATATATCCATAATAGTCGGATTATTTCATATTTACATTTAAAACATGTAAAATAATGACACTTTGTAACAACAAAGTGTCATTATTTAACACAACAGTGTACGTTCAGAAATATACTTTTAAAGATTTAAATTTGCCTTACGCGATCTGAATAATCGCACTTTGCTGTGTGCTGATATGCCACGCTATCACACATGGAATGCATCATCAAAGGCGTTTCAGCGTCGTAAACAAGGAACACCACTTGAGGGACATCTAAATGTATTTGCCACAGATGCTATAGGTTATTATATGTTGTTATATGCTATATTGTTATTGGTGAATGTTCCTGGTCCGACATCGTTTCAACAATATTGAGAACAGTTGACGGACATCTGTGTGCGACTTACCATGAGGCGTGTCAACTATTACGGTTGCTTGAGGGCGATTCGCATTGGGATAATACGCTCAAGGATTCTATCATATCTTCATCACCGCATCAAATTCGTACATTGTTTGCGATTATACTATCGACATGTTTTCCCTCGAATCCGGAAGATTTGTGGATGAAATATAGGGATGACATGTCTGAGGATGCGTTGCATCGTGTACGTTGAGAAACATTGAATCCTACACTTGAATTTACTGCAGAGATTTACAATGACAAATTGATCTTAAGAGAAGATATGTGTTTATTGATGGCAAACAAAATATTGTCGTGTTTGGGCCTGACAGCACCCAATCGTTCCATGCAAGATGCAATAAACAATGAGTTGGGAAGAGAACGCCGGTACGATACTGAAGCTATGACCGAAGCAGTTCGCACAACCGTTCCGCAATTGAATCAAGAACAAAAGATTGATACTTTGATAGAAGCTGTAAACAGTGGATCTGGAGGAATTTACTTTCTTGATTCTCCCGGGGGTACTGGGAAAACGTTCCTAATTTCATTGCTATTGGCAAAGATCCGATCGCAAAATGAGGTAGCCCTTGCGTTGGCTTCATCTGGAATAGCTGCAACTTTGTTAGAAGGCGGACGAAGTGCACATTCGGCCTTGAAATTACCATTAAACATGCAAATCAACGAAACGCCAGTTTGCAACATCGCCAAAAATAGTGCTATGGCGAAAATTCTCCGAATATGCAAATTGATAATTTGGGACGAATGCACAATGGCCCACAAGAGGTCGCTGGAGGCACTAGACTGAACCTTAAAAGATTTACGTGACAACCAAAACATTTTTGGTGGAGCAATGATTCTGTTGTCAGGTGATTTTCGTCAGACTCTTCCAGTTATTCCTCGATCAACTGTTGCTGACGAACTAAATGCATGCCTAAAATCACTTAATTTGTGGCGGCACGTAAAGACACTCTATTTAACAACTAACATGCGAGTGTTTTTGCAACAAGATCAAACTGCGGCTGTGTTTTCAAAGCAGTTGCTAGATATTGGAAATGGTAAGGTCGCAGTTGACACCTCGACAGGATTAATAACATTTCCCACAGATTTCTGTCACTTCACAGATTAAAAAGAGGAGCTTATTCAGCGTGTTTTTCCGGACTTAAAACAAGAATATAATAACCACGATTGGCTTAGCGAACTAGCAATATTTGCGGCAAAAAACAAAGATGTCGATGATCTCAATGCGACCATTCAGAATTTCCTTCCAGGAGAGTTTTTCACATACAAATCAGTTGACACAGCTACAAACCAGGATGACGTAGTCAACTATCCTACAAATTTTTAAATTCATTGGAATTGCCTGGACTACCACCACATAATATGCAATTAAAAGTAGGATCAGTTGTCATCATGCTGCGTAACATAAATCAACCTCGACTTTGCAATGGAACGAGACTGGCGGTGAAGAAACTAATGAATAACGTCATTGAAGCTAAAATCATCAAGGGAAAATACAAAGGAGAGGATGTCTTGATCCCGCGTATACCGATGATTCCAACGGATATGCCATTCGATTTTAAGCGTTTACAATTTCCCGTGCGTCTGGCTTTTGCAATGACCATCAACAAATCCCAAGGCCAAACGTTGCAAGTTTGCGGAATAAACTTGGAGTTTCCCTGCTTCGCGCATGGACAATTATATGTTGCGTGTTCGCGCGTCGGAAAACCATCGTCTTTATATGTTTACGTACCGCAAAAAAAGTCAAAAAATATAGTCTATCAGAAAGCTTTAAGTTAATCAACTGTAGAATCAGCTGTATGTACAGCAGTGGACGTCTTTTGGCCAATATGATGATGATGATAAGTGTGTTGTTTTTAATGTAAAACGTTGTATTAATTTTGAATTGTTAACAAGATTTCTTTAACACGTTCATAGTCCAGTGCCCTATACATGCATCATGGCGAACTATCCCCACAAGTCCATGCCCCGTACATGGGTCACTATAGCCGGTATATCACTATACCAGGTACCACTCAAATTACTACTACTGCATCCGACAAGGCTTATAAAGACAATTCTGATTAATTCATATATTATTTAGAATACAATAATCCAAGTGCGTACCTGGTGGTTTCATAGTGACCTAAACATGGAGCATGAACAATATGAACATGTGATGGAAGTAATTTGCTTGAACGTCCAAGAAAATTGAATTATTTTGTATGGGGACTGTGAATGTGTTAATAACCAAACAAAATTGAAACCATGTAAGATATAAATTACTTAATATTTATATATGTGCATTTGGGCATTTAGAAATATATTAATAACTCTTTACGAACTATATTATCTAAAATTTCCACGATTGGTTACCGGCTCTAAAGTACATATGGTTTAAATAAATATGGTTTATATTAAGAGGTAAGTGATACGAAGTTCACCGGGTCATCTAGTATATACATATACATATCTACGTATACATATTAGTTTGGTAAGTTTAGTAAATTATTATCAGAGTCATGAAGTCGTTCCGCTTCCGTTCACCTCACTCGATCACACTTTTCGTAACGCTCCTGTCACGCATTCACCAGCTTACTCCCCAATTCGAGCGTGCCTAAAGAAGTTTCACTTCAAAAACTTTATTTGAGTTTAGAATGTTGTTTGATAAAGGTCACAATGAATGAGATTTTGTTCATTTCAAATGTTATTTTTATGTCAATATTGACTACGGTAATAATCTTGAAGAACGGCGGTAAATATTATCTGAAATTGCTGAAACACGCTGAGCGGGCTTCAAAAATCCAAGCATTTATTTGGGAATAAGAGTTATTCTAATTTCTGACGTCTTTCTAGTATTCTATTATAAGACCGTAGCCAAAGCAATCCCAATCAACAGAATACCAGGAAACTCCTTGTCGAAGTATTGGGTGTCTCGAGTTCAGTCAGAATTTGTCTTCATTTGAAGCTCGATTCTTACTAAATCAAAAACAGACCATTAATAATCTTTGACGTGCGCTGCTGAAAGTGGACTTAGACATTACGTAGAAACAGATTTCCTTTAAGTTCTCAAAGGGATTATTTAAAATTTCTTCTTAGGAGTGGTCAGGTGCTTCTTGAAACTGATCGATTTGTTGGTACGGTGAAATGGTAAGAAATGCTATTCATATTCAAAAATATAACGACAATGTGATTGAAAGAAGATGTAGTGAACAAAATTTAAAAGAGTATTTTTTGATGGAAGGGACTTATTGAGAGGACGGACAACGGACGACTAACAAAAGATATTTATAAGGCATGTGAGTGGATACGCTGGGAGGGGATACCCCAGAAAGACACATAATGACCTTATTTTTGATGTTTTTCAGAAAGATCAGGAGGGCAGACCAGATATCTGAACATAAACGAATCAACAGGAGTATGTTATAATTGAAGCAGGTCTGCCTACCCCCATGAGAAAAAGGTGTGAGTTTTTATACGTAAGTATGTATCAGAAACAATTAATCTGGACAAATCTCTACTAAAATACCGCAACAAACACCAAAATATATTCAGAAATTTGACGTAACACAAAATCTAACCGCAAAAATCAAAACACGTCGCAACAGCGTGTAAACGAATAAATATAAATTCATGAATATTTACAAAATGGCCCCCATTTCGGAACATGGCGGAATTTAACATTTAGCTAATAATATGCACATTAATAATATTCCTGGTGGCACTTTTTAACTTTCACGCCTCACTTATTGGCGAATATTAAAAATTTATATTAATAACTTTGTTGTGTTGGTATAATTTCCATAGTGGTGTGGGAATGAAGGTATGATAATTGGCTACATGTACCAAGTGCTGTCATCGGTGAAGCAAAAATTGGCTTGGAGAGGAAGATTTATGGATGTCAGTGTTACTGGAGTCAAATTAAATAATACTACTACACTACACTGTACTTTAGTATTACTTAGAATGATGAGGACTCCAGTTGAATGAGATCGCATTTAGTAGTAGGACATTTTGATTTTTAATGAAAATTAGAAAACTGCTAAAATTAGTGAAAACTAAGGTGACGCGCGATGGCCTGGGTTCGACTCCAACGTCGGGCAAAGTGATATTGAGTTTTTCCGATATGAATCTTCTCATCATCAGCCCGGAGACTGGATTTTTAGTCGGTTGATGGCAATAGGCTCGCCCCCTATTACATGGAACTTAAACATAACTGGCGAAAGGTGGGTATACACCTCTGCCCAAAGTTAAACGTTGCCCAAATGTTATGTTCGATAATTAAAAACTACGGCACGGTTGGCGCAGTGGCTGAGCGATTGACTGCTGCGCTGCGTGTCGTAGATTCGATTCTCGCAGGCAACATATATTTGTATGGCCTACAGGTAGTTGTTCCGGGTCTGGCTGTTTGTGTATGTGAGTTTTAATGTTTGTTAAGGCACCCACGATACCGGAGAAATTCCTAATGTGAGGAAATGTTTTTTCTTTTTTAAAGAAAAAGTAAAAAATACTACAAGTTTTTATGATAACAAAACCCTGCTACTAGACTGACTATTGCAATACAACATAACAACGATATTTATTGCTTGTATGACATGAAATTCTTCTCTCAAATAGAACGCACCCACCTTGACAATATTTCTAACCTACCTACCTACATAATATGATACGTAGGTAGGTACTGATATATATGAGAGTCACGAATTCGGAAATGGGATGTCGCGACAAAATCCCGGAATGATTGAAGACAGCACTAGATTGGCGACCATTCGTACTTCCATAAGTTACCTACATATCTATGTTTAGATAGAAAATAAAGTATAAGTTTAAGATATGGTTGAAGATTCAGGCGAAATTGTGACGGATTTTTGGTTTAAATTGTGAATTACGTAAAGTGTAAAATATGCGGGTTAATATTGCTTTCTGAGACAATGCTAATTGCTTTCGTAATTCGATTCTATTTTGTTTCATCCATGTTTTGAATCGTTTGAATTATATTTAGTTATTTTAGTGTTACTATGTAACATATTAGCTAATTGTGATATCCTGAAAGTGAAGGAGTACACCTACTACTCGTTTACTTTTTAGTACTAATATAGTACCTACACTGTAAACGCACCCACGATAGAGGAGAAATTCCTAGTGTGGGGAAACGTGTTAAAAAAAAGTACTTATACTTTTTGTAACCATTTTTACAAGTCATTATTTGTGTAAATTATTTGTTGGAGATCCTATCTAAGGAAATTTTAAAACGGTTTTTAAATAAAACCATTTTCACATTTACGGCCATCATAAACGTGGCGTACAGACGCCAGCACATCAAGCTACCCCAAACTGTCAGATTTTCCCAATTGAATATGAACGTTATGCATTTGCAATAATGTTGGAAATCTATCAAAGAAATTTGACACATCGTTGTAGCTTGATGTGCTGGCCTCTGTACATAATTTGATAAGGTTTTCACAAAATTTCAGCTAACAAATTTACACAAAAATAGTTTACATATTTAATACTATCTGAAACTTAGTACTTTGTTCTTACTTAGTTTCTTTATAAAACAAAAATTGTATTCACATATCATCGTACGTATAAAATAACTTATAACATTATTAAAAAGACCAGAGGCCGACGACTTAATATTGGTCCCCTGCCCTCAGTCGTGAGGGATCCTCACCTTTTTTCCAGAAAGTTCAATAACGGTACCTAATGGCTCATGAATCATCCAAATTATGTGAATATTACAATACTTTTTGCGCCATGCCGTGTAGATAGATTTAAAATACGTGTACCTAGTTATTTTTCAATGTTGGGCGTTATTTATAACTGTATTAATTTGATTTATATGTAGAAAAAAGTTTGAGGAAAATGGGACCCTGAACTGTGGGGTAAATCAGGTTTTCCTTGTGCAATACTATTATGCTTTAGGTATGTTCTATATAGCCTAGCCTTTTCCCAAATATGTTGTGGTTGGCTTCCAGTCTAACCGGATGCAGCTGAATACCAGTGTTTTACCAGGAGCGACTGCCTATCCGACCTCCACAACCCAGTTACTAGGCAACACGATACCCCTTGGTAAGACTGGTTGTCAGACTTTCTGGTTTCTGACTAGCCGTAACGACTGTCAAAGATCTAAAAATGACCTCCGGGACCATCGGCTTAACGTGCTTTCCGAGGCACGGAGGAGTTTTGATATGTTACGAACGGTCACTCATCCACAGACACACCTCGGCAAGTGTAGCTTAACCTTCGATCAACCCGTGCGGCTGTTTTTATTTAGCCACGAGGTCCTCTAGATAGGTATGATCTATATGTCGCCATATAATTGGAAAGATCTTTTTTTTCGATTACTCTCAAATCGTGTTTTGCAGAACCTCACTCAAGACTCAAGATTTTAACGAGCTAATATCAGGATTTATGCAAAAAAACTTAGATGGAAGTAAATTGAATGCTGATTGTCTAATTTCTGAGTCACATCTTCATTCTGGTTCGATAAAAATGCTAAAATATAGTTCTCTACCAATCAGTGCATACGTCAGCGCATTAAGTTCATATCAGCCAACCAGCGTTCTTGCTCAACGTCGTTGTTTGGTATTAAGTTACGATTTTCTGTTTTTTTTGCAAAGTATTTAAATTCATATTGGTTCGAAAATCGATTTTATTGTCCAATAATCTACTTCTTTACATCTTAGAGGACCTAGATGCTTAAATATTTTTCAGTTATTCTGCGTTGCAAATAGGTAAATAAAGACTTAAACACAAAATTATTATCTTCTCTAGTTACATTATATCTACATATATTAAAAGGAGTGTTTGTTTGTTTATAGATAAACTCAAAAACTGCTAAACCGATAAAAAAGTTACTTAAAGAAAGCTATATTAAAGGCGAGTAACTTAGGCTATATTTTATTTTAAAACTACGCTATAAAGAGGGTTGAAGAGATGTTAAACTTCAAAATGAAAATTACGAAAACCATGAAGTTGCGTGCGAATTGCTAGTCTTACGTAAGACTGTTTATGACCGAACGACCACATCATTGTTTTTAACCTTACGTTACTAAACCGGCTGTTTCCGAACGATAAATATGTAACTCTAACCACTGCAAGCTTGTTAGTCCGACACAACAAATTAGTCCATTTTCCTCATTAGCCTTTCATATTCAAAGCGCATGTAAATTTCTATATATATTCCTCTAACATTCACCTCGAGATGAAAACTCCACCGGCAAAATCATAGCACTCCTAATCAAACCGCCCATGTTAAATAAACAGAAACCAAAGCTTGTTATTTACGTATTGTTTGCATTACGGATAATATAATAACTAAAATTAACCCCCAAAACTCAAATAATGGAAGGAAAGTTGAGAGCAGAATTATATTAAATTAAATTGCAAATGTTTCAAGGTAAGGAATACAAAGGTATTAAAACCCTTTGGCTAATTGTGAAGTAGATTGGCATTCATAATTATGGACCCTTTATTTAATGTTGCCAGCCCACGACAAGTTATGAGCTTTGTTACATGTTACTTTTTTGGGATTTTTGTTTTTCCGTAGGGCGTATTTGTTTGAAATTTTAATTGTGAGGTATATGAGTGCGTGGGTGGAGGTTTCTACTTAGAGTTAATTGTGCTTATGGGAAAATGTTGTTTCCTTTTAGGACAGGGGTATTCAATTTTGCATTGAATTTTTAAAACCTTTTGTTTTAGAACATGACGTCTACTTCCTCCAAAAGGTAAGGCAGGGCTGTACACGATCATGATCAAGCTTCTTTGTTCTAAATGTATTCGTCTTTTTACTAATTTTTAACACAAAAAATTATGAATAATTACTTGAAGGACATGCACCGACCTTTTTGGTGATTTACTTTAAAAAGATCAATGCTTAGTACTCGCAAATTAAAAAAAAGTTTTTTAGTGTACTGTCGTAATAGCATGATCGGCCTAGTCCTTTTCTGGCTATCCGGGATCTGTGTCCAGTCTTAAAGAATGAAGCTAAGTCGTTCAGAAAGGAAACATTGTATTACTAGAAATCATCTACCTAGCCATTTCCCAACTATGTTGGGGTCGGCTTCCAGTCTAACCGGATGCAGCTGTATTTTACATGGAGCGACTGCTTATTTTACCTCCACAACTCAGTTACTGAGCAATACGATACCCCTTGGTAAGACTGGTTGTCAGACTTTCGGGCTTCTGATTACGATTACGACTGCCTAAGATCTAAAATTGACAACCGGGACTTAACGTGCTTTCCGAGGCACGGAGGGGTCTCGATATGTTACGAACGGTCACCCATCCACAGACTGACCTTGGCAAGAGTAGCTTAACCTTCTGTTTGTTTGCACCTGCTGTTTTTATCTAGCCACGAGCTCCTCTTCCATTGTATTACTAGACGTCCGTAATTGATTCGTAGAATTGGCTAATCGAATTCTTAGAATCCTTAAGGAATGTTCCAGTCTGTACCCACCGCTAATTTCCACAAACTGCCAAAGTAATAATTGCAAACTGCTGGATTAATATGCCTTAAGGTAAACACAGAACTAGCTGTTAATATTAGTCGGTGACCACGTAGAGTATGTCTTGTAGCCAGTTGACCAAAGTTGGATCGTACGCCGCCATATTTACTCCACTTTATAGACCGGGTTGTTTCGCTTACGATATTTTTATTGGACAACTGCCGTATTAAGTTTGAGATAGGATGATGTGGAAACATGTAGTGGCATGTTGTTCGCTTTTATGAGATATTTTTCGTAGTTAAATGTTTGACTTGTTGGTTTAGTCGTCGAATGTGCTACTGCTGAGCATTTGGTCCTGGATTCGATTACTGGAATAGACCCGGATAAAGTGATAGTGATTTTTTTAGTCTGGAATCTCATCATGGATCGTTTTCGTTAAGGGAATCATCATCATCATCACAATGACTTCTTTCTCTGACTCTTTTACTGACTAAAACCCATCCATGTTCCGTCCTTACCCTTTACGTTCCGAAGTCACAGTAACTCTTTCGAACATCCCTCAACCCCGACAGGCTTCGGCCCTCTATAGGGCCCCGCCAATTCTGCTGACACGTCTCCTTGACCGTAGACTCGGGCCAGGTCTCAGTTCGGATGGTCAGCTAGCTTCTTATTTTTCAGAAAAAGCGATTTAAAGCACAGGAAGCATAGTTTTGTTATTGAAAAAAAAAAACATGCTAGTTATTATTAACAGCTGGTAATAATATCCGCAAAAAGTATTTAGGTCAAGTTGCGCAACTTGACGTAAATACTTTTTGCGGATATTAGAACCCGACAATTTTATACTTAAAATTGTTGTGAATTTTGACAAAACCTAACACAATTTACAAAGCATTTCTCGTGTATCCATGTGTAACCAATAATTTAAACAACAAAGGATGATAATTATATTATGTTAATAACGTTTGGTACAAAAAGGGCAATAAAATAAACGCGCTCGCATTAAAAGTAATTACAATGAGGAAATCTACCATTTTATAATATTAGGTATCGCTTTGTGTTGTGTAATGTTTTTGTACCTTTTATACGTAAATACTAACGCGAAACTGGCTCGTTGGTATGGTATATACTATGGGGAGAGCCTATCGCCATCAACTGGGCACAAATCCGGACTCCGGGCTGCTAATAAGAAAAATCCAGTTGGAGAACTCTTTTTTTTCTTTTTAAACAAATCTAACACAACACACACACTCACACTCAATATGACTTTACCTGGGAATCGAGCCCAGGACCTCACTCTCTACAATTGCGCGTCGTACCACTAGACCAACGAGGCAGTCAACTTTAAATTATTAAATAAAACAGGCCTCCCGACCTGACGACGCTTAGACCAAAACACATAAGAATTTCAACACGTACATAGTTTTTACTTATGTAAGTAATTTTGTTGTGGTTTAAAATTTGTTTTTTATTTAAGGTTTTATAAACTTTAAACATATAATTTTCTCTACCATAGGGCCTCGATCATTATCTATGTAACACCTATGTTACATAAATAAATATCCCCATAATATGCAAGTTTTCATTACCTTTAGGAAACGCCTAAACGTTAAAACACTGATGGATTTTCAATGCTCTGCGCCAAACTGAGCGCTACCACATTATTCGTTTTCGTTATTTAATACTATGAGAAAGCCAAATAAAGTAAGCTTCAGAGACACTCATGTTAGAGCTTACCTCAACGCTGAAATAACAGACTACTGATTAGTTGTACCGAATACAATAAAACCACTCCCTCTGTAAGGCGCATCTCACACTGTTAGGAGCGTGCGATAACGTGAACAGTGCTCCTAGTGAAGTTTTTGATAGCTAATCGATCGTGCTAACTCACTTCATTTGGTAATGAAATTGAATAAGCGAATAACACACTTACATACATATACTGACGCCTTTTTTCCATGTGGCTAGGTAGATACCACAGAGCGCCACCCGCTACGTTCTTTACATACTCTTTTAGCGTCGCTCACGTTCATACATCTGGTTATACACGCATGCCAGTTGCAAGTACTACGCACCTGACCTTTTTGAAGAACATCACCAATAAAGTCAGTGTCCGCTTATATCTACCTTATTACCTCTTTTTAGTCGTATTTTATTCAGTCAATAAGCGCCATCAGTTGACAATAATGTCAAACACAATTATTCCATACAAATTGACGTAAAGCAGATCAAGTTAGTATAAAAACTCACATTAGGCACCCCTTTCATCTCTTTGTGCAGTGCCAGACAAAGACAGCACACAGCTCCATCACTGCATGTCTAGTTCGTGCAGTCTACTGAACATTTATGATGCGTTTATAAAGACTATTGTTCGGCTGTGGCTTGTGAAACTACATGAGGCGAGGCATGTAGCGTCTGAGGTACTACTGAAAAACAAATGAGCATCAGTCTGACTCACGACTTTACCGCTCTTTTCGTAGATACAAGTTTTGTGGCCAAATAATGCTGGTCGTAAGATCTTACCAAAGTCTGTCCGTGTCTAGCTAGATGACTATTCAATAAAAATCGAGAGCTCCTACATGCCTAGGAAAGCACGTTCAGTCTTTCGTTTTGGCTGCGATGCTTAGATTCTTGGACCAAGGCCTGGGTACTTTTCTAAACCAACCCTTATTATTTATTTTGTGCACAATGTTGTTTATTTACTACAATAGTTTTTAAGTAGGGCCTAGTTGCCATTAATTAACAAATTTAATGTTATTTATTAAACAATAAACTTTAAGATGTGCTTAATCTAAGGTTAAGCTTACCGAAGTCTGTCCGTGTCTATCTAGGTGACTATTGAATAAAAATCAGGTCCCACTCCATGCCTAGGAAAGCACGTTCAGTCTTTTGTTTTGGGTACCATGCGTAGATTTTTGGCAGTCATCACGGGTAGAAGCTAACCCCAACCTACTTGGGAAGAGGCTAGGCATATTATGATCGTTCAACAGCAGTTTATAGATAATAATTGTGGTACCAGCCTATTACTGTCCCACTGCAGGGCGAAGGCCTCTTCTCATACAGAGAAGGCATGAGCATTAATCAGCACGCTTGCTCGAGACGGGTTGGCGATTTCAGACTTATATTAATTATATAAGTCCAGGTTTCCACACGATGTTTTCCTTCACCAATGTCAGTGATGTCCAAGATAAACATAGAAAGTACATGTGAATTGAAAAACTCACATTGGTACTTGCCCAGGTTTGAACCCGCAACCTCGTGCACAAAAGGCGAGGCCGTAGCTAGTCTTCTAATTACTATGACTATGATGAACTGCCCCTTATGCAAATTGTATTTTCTCGCTTCTTCTACGTCACTTACCATCTAATATAACCTAACAACATTTTTTTCTACACCACCAGAACTTTTCCCAATTTACCCTGAAGAGTATAAAAACAAGTTCTAGGAACGAAATAGTTTCTCATCTCGCTAGGAAGGCCTGTCTTCGCACAATACATAAATTTATTCATCCATAAACATCCTTCATCCCATATTCCGAAGGATGTCGTAAAGTGTTGCTACCACAATTGTGTTTCCCCTGTTACACCAGAATGCAGAAATTCTGTCCAAATTCAATATGGTACTGGCAGCTGTATCCAAATTTGTCTGCGTCGAAAATTTGTTACCTTTCGATTCGAACTTATAGTTTGGTTGTAAAAAGAAATTGTTTGGCATTAAATGTCAAGGTGTTATTGTATTTTTATTTGATTTGTTATGATAGAAAGGAGTCGGTACTTTATTATCTAGTGTCATCTTCCAATATTTTCTTGTAATATTCATACGAAAAATTCCGGATCTTAGGACATCAAATAGCTTGAACTGTGTAAGTTCTTTTAACATTGATATATTAAATACCGTATCTGAGAACCAAAATCAGATTAACTCTTCATCTGAATCTGTATTAACACTTACATTTACTATTAAGATTTATTCAAACTGTTGTCCAATCTTACTATAAATTATAACCGCTAAAGTACTTGATCTACGTCTCTAACTCACCCATTGGCAAAGCAAGCAAAAGCATCTAAATTAGAGAATTGACATCTCTTTCTGACATATAGATCGAGAAAAGGATGGCAACAATTAAGTACTAAGTTAGATAAACCAAATTAGTTTATGCCTTGAGCTTGAACATGTTTTTGGCCGATGACTTTTAAATGTCAACTATATTTGTTTGCAGGTTTTTGTTCATCGAAACATAGACAGCTCTTCTAAATGTCCATTCTTTTCTTGTTTTATTAGAGAGAAAGAGATGAAAGTTGTCTAAAATTTAGCATAGCTTGTCAACAATAGTATCGGCACCACTGAAGACCCGCCAACAACACCCGCACATACTGTCTATTGCTTATCGCAACGACAATAGCCCCCATTGATCACAGTCGTTACCAAAGTTTATTAGCAGAACGTGGGATCTCCTTCCATCTCGAGACCCTTGATAAATTGTTGTTGTGTAAAATTAACGGGTATAACATTAATTAATTCTCTTGTTATCTCCAAGTTGTGTTATTATTTTGTTGGTGTTTCTAAATGTTTAGTTGAAGCATATTTGTGTTAACTATTATTAAGGTTAGTTTAGTTTTGGGTTTGATAAGGAAAAGAGTGAGCTTTTATGAAGGTCAAGGACACTTTAGAACAATTTTGTGGAACACATACACATACCTACTCACGTCTTTTTCCTATGGGGGTGGGCAGAAACTATAGAACACCACCTGCCACGAACCTTAAATACTTCTTTTGCTTCGTTTACGTTCATGCATCTGGTTATACACGCACGCTGGTTGCGATTGCTACGCACCTCACCTTTTTTACGAAAATTACTAATAAGGTCTGTGTAAGCCCATAAAACTAAGAGTAAAATGGTTAACTGTTTTCAAAAGCTATAATATTTTTCTGCAAATTTTATAAACTCTTCAAATAGTTTTTTTTTTATTTTTTATTAGTTCGTTGAGTCCCTATCTGACTAATCTGAAAAGAAACATCAAAGGAACCCAGAGGTCACAGTCTCTTTTAAAGTACAAATATTATCGTGGTCACATTTTGTGAAGGTAATGCAGATTAGAGTCTGATACGGTATTTAGAGGAAAAATTGATTGATTTGATTTGATTTGATCTATCACTCTCCTACAGAAGAGCAAAAGGGCAACCAGCACTATTCGCAAACACAGACCGCCGTCATTTCGTCCTAGCCGCCGACGCCCGTCGGGTCAACCCCGTCCCAACCAATGTCCTCCCGTAGCTGAGTAAGTAGTTGTTTAAATTAGTCCCTAAATCATATATCTATTAGATCCAGCCCGTCCCTTGCTGTCCTCTCCCAGCGACGTCCTAAGCCGAGGCTCGTACCCCGCAGGGGGTGCACTTGGCGATTGGTTGCTTAGCTTTTAAGCTTTTTACGCCCTGGCTGGAGGCCTCAATTTCTAATCAAGTCCCCACAGGAAAGTTCGATTAAGCAGTAGATATCCCTGAAGGATATACTGCGAGACACCCATTCCAAAAAAAAACAGATATAAGTGGACCTGTCCAGTCAGTGCAAGCATTTATCAGAAGTTGTTGAGCTCAACTCAGAACTAAGGAGCTCAACGGGTCGACGAACAATACCAAAGAAAGGAAATTCAACATGATAATAAGAACTAGCATTGGTGGCTGCGCAAAGGTACCTATTATTTGATAATAATATATGGTTAACTACGCCCCGCGGTTTCAACTAATTTTGAGGGTTGCAGCGTCATGTTAAATAGAACCCTACCTACAGAATTTGGCTAGAAAATGCAAAACTAATCTGGCTGTTAGTTGCAGAGATGAGCGTTATAAGAAATACAGCAGGTACAGTTGAAAGCCAGTGTCAAACACTAGTTGTTTGGCATTTTTGCTGTACTGGACTCTAAGCCGTAAGCCGTAAGGCACATACTCAATTACATTTTATTTTTTCTTATAACGCTTCTTTCTTATACGTTTTCTGTGTTTAGTATGGTGTCTTTGTGTGCCTCTGTGCCTGTACTGAATAAATATTTTTTCTCCTTTCTTTCTTTCAATCAAGGCTTTATTTTATTGGTATAGATGGTATAATACCCTATTGCTTAATAGGGGTGTCTAACTATTAAACGCTAACAATATACACAGGACATGAAAAAACCTTAATTAATGCTGACAAGATCCTAATCTGCAACGTTAAGATTGGATGACAAACTCAAAAAAGATAACGTGATACCTGGTAAAAATGCATTGAAACTTCGAATATAAAACGAGAAGTTAAAGTGAGTCGTAGTTTTATGAATTTTTTTCATTATTTTGTGAGGCGTATGGCAGAAATAAAAATATGATTTATAAAGTGCAAAGAAAGTCATTTCATACCTATTTGACCACTTTAAAGATTCAAGCACCAATTTTGGCAGGGAATATAGGCATAATGTTATGTTATGTGTAAATGAAAGGCATTTCTAAATTGTATAAGTACCTAATTGGCGCATATCTCGCGAAGAACCGACAGCCGCTGGGGTAAACGTGTTCTTGAGTGGAGACCGCGACTCGGCAAACGTAGTGTTGGACGCCCTCTGACCAGGTGGGATGACGATCTGCGAAAGACTGCAGGCAGATGCTGGATGCGGCAAGCTGAAGACAGGGCGCTATGGCGCTCATTAGGAGAGGGCTATGTCCAGCAGTGGACTAATATAGCCTGATGATGATGATGATAAGTATTTGGCAGTGGTACTTTTAAGGTTTTTTTTTAATTGTGACAATCCCACCACTCCTGAAAACCAGAATCAACATTGGCAACCACCAGAAAAGTGTCGAGACAAGGCAGCCCGATGATTCCTGGAGAAACGATTCAGGTGTCTTGGATGCCGCATCGAAATTAATCAGAAAAGAACAGCGGAGGAGTTTGCAAAATACGTAATTTCTACTTGGTATAAGGTAAAGACAAAAGAATTTGTACCTGGCCTTAACTTCAGTAATATAAAAAACAACAAGAGAAAGTTGACTCTCATATCATCATCCCAATCTACCCAGTGCCTCTCCGAAAAAAAGGCATAAAGATAAATAAGCTCCAACAATCCACAAAAGGACCAAGGACGTATACTTAGGTAAAGGTGGCTCAAGTGTCAAGAATATATAGCCTCGTATATGCCACATAGGTGAGGACTAGCAATATGCGTTGCCAAATAAAACCTAGTGTTCGTCGTATTTCCGACATTTTCGTGCCGTTTTGGGTGGAGCAAGTTACAAGCTGCTAGAAATTAAGAATATTTTTAAAATTTTAAACTTCTATAGAAGATGAAGCCCTAGAAGACCATACGCTTATTGGTGATGGTCTTCATAAGAATCAGATATTAGAAACTGGCGCGCGTGTATGACCAGATTTATGAACGTAAACGAAGCAAAAGGAGTATGTAAGGATCGTAGCAGGTGGCGTTCTGTAGTTTCTACCCCAATAGGAAAACGTCGTGAGTTAAGTATGTGTGTAATCTTCGAAAAAAAAAATGTATGTTTGTAATTTCAAAATAACAGCTTTTTACTATGCATATGAAAGTATATACGGTACTTTTAGCAAAAACAAAAATTTATTTTTTTTCGTCTCTTTGTTTGTTTGGGGGTTATCTCCTAAATTGCTGCACCGATTTTGACGGGATTTGGTTTCTTTTGGCTTTATTTTATAAAAAGAGTTAGGATTTCACCGCAAATAAAAGAAAAACCAATGAAATTCCACGCAAAATAGTGGGCACAACACGACTAATGAAAACTTTATTTTATAAAAAATACACGAGCACACAAATAAAAAGTATAAATAGAAATGCTTTTGTTTTACCGCCATTGTGAAACTAGTTATAAATAGTAAAAACTGGCCCGAGTTTATCCTAATTATTTATGAAAAACTTGACATGATATCTTAAAGAAAGATTTCAAAGTTAGACAGTAATCACGCATTGGTATCTTTAGCGTTTAAAATACATTAAAAAAACGTTTATTGAAATCATTTTTAATTATATGAAACCAATAAATAAATATGGATTAAAATTATAAGCTGTTACATACAGTTGTAGTAACATTCGGTCGGTCGGTTGGTCATCGGTCGGTCGGTTGGTCATCGGTCGGCCGGTTGGTCATCGGTCGGTCGGTTGGTCATCGGTCGGTTGGTGGGTTATCGGTCGGCCGGTTGGTCATCGGTCGGCCGGTTGGACATCGGTCGGTCGGTTGGTCATCGGTGGGCCGGTTGGACATCGGTCGGTCGGTTGGTCATGGTTCGGTCGGTTGGTCATCGGTCGGAGTAGAGGCGTAGAGCCGCGAAACGCAACGACCGCCGCGACCACACGAAGTGCACCCATGTTTTACATCAAAAGTACCCTAATAAGACTACCGCTCTTACGTAACCCAAACCCCAAAAACTTGGCGTGAATTGTTAGTTCAGAAATCGTAGCTAACTCAAAGCAATAAGTCTGCGACCCGGAGTGACGGCCGCTCCTTTAAACACACGCCACTTGACTCCTTAATGTATGGATTGTTTTGGCGCAGTTCGGTGTTCTGCTAAATCGGACCCTTGTACCTTTTGCGGCTTGTACCTTTGCGGCTTGGGGATAGTTTCGGTACAGCTGTGGTTACATGGTGATTCTGGAGTTTTCTTGTTGGAAACACATAGACATTATAGGTTTACTTTTTTTTTTTACTGGTATTTATAACATTTAGTTAGAGATTTGACGAGGAGCTCGTGGCTAAATTAAAACAGCCACACGGGTCAGTCCATGGACCGGTCATTACATATCGAGACTCCACCATGCCTCGGAACGTACTTTAAGCCGTTGGGCCTGGCTTAAATTCGTAGATCTTTGACAGTCATTCCAGGTAGTCAGGAGCCCAAAAATCTGACAACTAGTCTTACCAAAGGGTATCGTGTCGCTCTATAACTGGGTTGTGGAGGTCTGATAGGCAGTCGCTACATGTAAAATACTGATATTCCGTGGCATCCGATTTACCTGGAAATCGTACCCAACATAGTTGGAATAGGCTAGGAGGAAGATAATATTTTTTTATGTATTTTTTACATTTTGTACGGGATTTGCCAGAGTTTCAGGGAATTAACAATGTTATGAATAAGGAGCTACGTAGCCGCTACGGCGTAGCTGATGCTACTACGTCTGCTACACTTTCGTAGCAGGTAATCAACCCATTACTCTTTGAGTCATTTGTTATAATTTATTAGACGATGTGTTTTATCAAACATAACTGCCGATCGATCCTGTAAAAGTCGCCCTGGGGACACTGAGGTGGAACGAGTGGTGAAATGAGGTGTCTGTGTCTGACTTAAGTGAATGCAGGGCAGTGACAACTTACCGCCAGCTCAGTTCATCGGTTATTTCTCCCGAGTTTACCCGGAGAGATGTGTATACAGAATAGGTCTACTAAACAGGGAATTCACATACTCCCATTTTCTGGTTCCTTTCATCTTCAGAACATCTTTGTATTATATTAATCTAGTTTTATGTAAAATTATCTGCTGTTATTTTTAAATATGGCGCATATGAGTCACGTTGAATAATTCAAAACAGCAATTTAGTTTACAACTTGTGACTAGATCATCATAAATTTCACACTAAAACGATGATTTCGTTAGCAATCTCATTGGCCGGCCTTTGCCTATCAGGCCGAACCTATTAGCGCCGATATTAGGCTTAATTAAAACCGGAGTTAGGACATTATGAAACGTTATTATCTTACGTGAAATGGTGTTTTGCAGAATCGCATTAACCGATACTGTGTTTGAATACATTTGCATATCAAAACTGTTCTATTGGTTTAGATTATTTTCGATTGGGTTTCCATCCATTTGCTTAGTAATAGTATCAGATTGTTACTGCCCCTCTGCAGCGCAAAGGGCTCTTCTTATACAAAGAAGGTTCGAGCATAAACCACCACTTTTGCTCAAAGCTGGTAAGAGATTTTTTTTTTAATACTCTTTCCAGCGCGCTTACTCTTGACTTGAATTCCGATTGATTTACATTGGAATTTAAATGTTTGGTACTCTTTTCTTTCTTTCTTCTTTTTTCTTTTTTAGAAAAACGTTGCCCCACACTAGGATTTTATCCTGTATCGTGGGTGCGTTTACAAACATTTAAACTCACATACACAAATAGCCAGACCCAGAAAAACTACCTGCAGGCCATACAAATATTTGTTCCGTGCGGGGATCGAACCCGTGACACGGAGCGCAGCAGCCAATCACTCAGCCACTGTGCCAACCGTATCGTCAAACTCTTGAGTTTGAGTTTATTTTGACAGCCGTATATTTCGCAAATTCACATACCTGCAAAAAAAAGCATTGGCATATTGACTTTACATCGGAATCAAAATTAGTTTTAAGAGTAAGGCTCCAGGTTTTCTCGCAATGTTTTTTATCGCCTTACCGGTGTCAGCGATGCTTAAAAAAAAATAAAGTGCTATCATTTGATTGTTCTTAGAAAGTACAATCAAACGATCATATTGGTAACATTGGTACTTTTCCCGGATTTCATCTAATCAAATGATTTACATCCAGTTGTCAAGATGTTATTAAAGACAAAAAAATTATTATGCTAACAAAATTATAAGGAAAACCTAGTTTTCGTAAGGGTTTTAGAATTCTGACAATAATTTCGAAGGCACGTTATATTCTGAACAGACCATTATTATTATTTCTTGGTAAAATAAGAAGAGAGAAGCGACAACGTTACAATTGACGACGAAGTGACGACCTATGTGGCGCGGCGGGCGAAGGTCCGCCTGCGACGCAGGAGGTTGCGGGTTCGATTCCCGCCCTGGGACAAATGTTTGTACGATCTACAAAGATTTGTTCCGGGTGTTCTGGGTATTTGTTATGTATAATAAAAATTATCTATCTATGTAATGTATTGTATTAAGTATATCAGTCATCTAGTACCCATAACACAAGCTCTGCTTAGCTTGGGGCTAGATGATGCTGTGTGGATTGTCCAGCATTATTTATTTATTTATTTATAATTCCCGCTAAAAATGCTTAAGCCTAGGTAACAAAACAATTTTAATACAATCTGTAAAGATCTAAAAGATTTTTATTGTATTTCAACTGAATTCTCTTCAACTGAAATCAGATTACTATCGATTCTACGAATTTAAACCGAGCAGCTGCCTAAGGCTTCCTGAAACCTATACATTTACAAATCACGGCGAAAATTATTTTTCAGATTGTCAGATTGACTTCAAAGATAAGAAATAATAACGGAATATGAATTTTAATTGTACAAAATTGATCTGACCTTTCGCATTGTAAAGGTAAGCCCAGAAGGTTTTTTACGTTTTGCACGCACACATAAACACGGTTCATGTAAAGTGAGTGCAAGCGCACTTGCGACCAGCATTTGTTTTAAGATCGCCGTACACACAGGAAAGAAAAGAAAGAAAAATCATTTATTTAGGACACGCATCCATACTATATATATTTAATATTATAAAAGGAAAAACTTTTGTGTCTGTTGGGTCGTCTTTCACGGCAAAACGAAGCGACAAATTGACGCGATTTTTTATTTGGAGATAGTTGAAGGGCTAGAGAGTGACATAGGCTACTTTTTGTCTCTTTCTAACCCCCCACTTCCTAATGCGAGCTAAGCCGTGGACAAAAGCTAGTAGGATACAAACTAAAATCTTATCAATAGAAACTAAAATCTTAACAATAAAAACACAAGCCTGACATAGTGGTGATAGATCGATCAGAACGACGCACAATGATTGTAGATATTACGGTTCCACATGACGAGAACCTCGTGAAGGCTGAGAAAGAAAAACTGATGAAGTATCTTGATCTGGCCCGCGAGGTTGTCGACATGTGGGATGTGAATACAGCAGTCATTGTGCCGATAGTCGTGACGGCCAGTGGCATAATAGCCAAGAGCCTCGATCAAAACCTAATGAGACTCTCATTGGGCAGTTGGATCAAGAGTTAGATCCAGAAAGCAGTACTCTTGGACACGGCGCGCATAGTTACGAGATTCCTCTCTCAGGAGCCCTGACCACCGGTAGCTTGGACTCTGTTCCCGATGCCGGCGGGGTACTATTTTTTATACTTTCAAATGTTTGTATTTGTTTTATATTGAAATATTTAAAAATATAATTTTTATGTGTAGAAAAGAATAAAGAAAAAAACAATATAAAATAAAAGTACCTGTGCGAGGCCAAAAAGGCGCCTATCTCAGCATATGTTGCGATATTTGAACAAGGAGTAAAAATACCTCAGCGCTGTTCTTCTGATCTGTGTTTGATCGCTGTATGAAGCCAGCCTTCTATACCTCTATCTATTTTGTGCCTGAACAGTAGGTGGACCGTAATTATTAACAGTCCGTTAAGACCAGTGGTCTCTACAAGACTTGGTTAAGCTATTATAACTTGAGTTACTTGTTCATAGCGATGAGAAGTTTTGATAAAGATTGCGGGTATCACTCAACTTAGTTTCAAGTTTGGCTTTTGGTGTTTCGAGCATCAATGTATTTTTCCTGGTTGACAGGCTTCTTAATAGTTAGTGTTCATTGCTTTT
Source organism: Phlogophora meticulosa (assembly GCA_905147745.2). Classification (NCBI taxonomy): domain Eukaryota; kingdom Metazoa; phylum Arthropoda; class Insecta; order Lepidoptera; family Noctuidae; genus Phlogophora; species Phlogophora meticulosa. Next base: position 13,546,519 of record LR990531.1, on the reverse strand, counting down.
TAATAATTCAGGAACTTATTATCCTAGGTTTGATTCGTGGGTCGGGTAAAGTGTTTTTAGGATTCTTCACCTGCAATACCTCAGTAGCAACCAATGCTAGCAATAGGGTCGCCCCTATTACATGGGACTTAAAAACATAACTGCCGCAATATAGGTGTTCTATAGGTACACCTCTGCCTAACGCTTCGGGGAATATAGGCGTGATGTTATGTTATGTTTTAAAGAATTTATTATGCTTATTATGTTAAGCTTCGCTTGCCAAGGTCAATCTGTGAATGGGTGACAGTTCGTAACATATCGAGACTCCTCCGTGCGTCGGAAAGCATGTTAAGCTATTGGTCCTGGCTGTCATATATACATGTTTGGCAGTCGTTACTGGTAGTTAAAATCCCAAAAGTCTGACAACCAGTCTTACTAAGTGGTACTGTATTGCCCAGTAACGCGATTTTGGAGGTGAGAATGGCAGTTGCTCTATGTAAATACTGGTATTCAGATGCATCATGTTCCACTGAAAGCCGACCCCAACAAAGTTCGAAAGTCCTAGGCAGATGAGATGATGAGGGTTGCTCCTGTAGTATAGTTTATTTATAATGATGAGTCAAATAACTCTTAAATGTCGATGGTTCCACGCCATCGTCAGACAGAAATCTGCCTCTTTGCTCTGCAGAGTGCAGGACAGCTCCAACTCCATTCTAAAGACCATAGGGAGGAGGTACAAGTCTTCTTTACTAGGTGATGTTTAAAAAAAAAAAAAAAAAATACTTATACCTATAAGTCATTTTTTTGTTTACTAACCCATATGGATGTTGCTTATCCGAATCAAAGTTTTTTTTTTAAGTTTGGTGTCTAATAAAACTAAACTTTCATATGTAAACTTAAGCCATGACTTGAAGAATAACGACTTATGTTTTTTTTGTAACATATTTTGGTACAACGTATTTTCTTTTTACAGGTCCCAATGTTGATATCTACACACTGGACAACACAAAGGATTTTATGTGGTTCCTACAAAAATGACTCTGCCCATAAAGTTTAATTGCCATTTCACGCGGTGACAAGCGTCCATCATAAAATTTTTAACGTTACGGGTGCATGCGGTGCAGTTTTCAGCGGTTTTTATTAGGGTAAGAATATTGTACACCTTGAAAATAAAATGTTGTGTTTTAAATAAATAAATAAATAATGCTGGACAATCCACACAGCATCATCTAGCCCCAAGCTAAGCAGAGCTTGTGTTATGGGTACTAGACGACTGATATACTTAATATTACATAGATAGATATTTTTTATTATACATAGCAAATACCCAGAAAACTCGAAACAAATATTTGTAGATCGTACAAACATTTGTCCCAAGGCGGGAATCGAACCCTCCTGCGTCGCAGGCGGACCTTCGCCCGCTGCGCCACATAGGTCGTCGTTTTAGCAGCGTCACATGGCACTGAACATTTATACATTAGGAAGATTTAAAACAATGTCAGCAACACCTAGCACGAATCGTGATAATAGTTATTATTATTATAAGCCAGAACTTTCGAAATGGGATGGGCAGGACATGTCATGTCTGCCGCATGCCGAAGAAGCTGCAGGCTCATATAACGCAATTGGTGCCCTGAGACAGCGACGAAGGAGATGACGGGACGACTCAGATGTCTTCCTTAAGAATTGGAAAGAGATGGCGCGAAATTGCGACCGAAGGAAGGACCCGGGCAATGCCCAGCAGTTTCACGAAAACGTTAGGAGAATTCGAACGATTTTTAAATCGAAAATACAACTATACAAATTTTGGTTTGAATTTATGAAGTAAGCACCGTGAGACAAGTATTACCTATGGATATTAATAAGGTCTTAGAAACGAGTATTTTGAATTTAAAAATTGTTCGAATTGACGTTTCGTTCACGCCATAAAATATAGACACGTTGATCTTATGAGTGTTCTTTTTTTGGAAGTCCTCGTTAGGATAGTCAGTTGTTTATGATAATATACATTTTTTGCTATACAATTTTTTGGTGAGGTTCAACCTACACGTGTTCGACCCTTAACTAAATTACATATCATAGAGTTCATATTCCATTGTTATTTTTTCATGTCTCACCAGCATTATATCGTATAATACCTCTGTAGGCCACAAAATATGGCGCTCACGGCAAATTACACGGAACACGTGAATCGTCACAGCCAGTATCACATGTGGCAGAGTTGTGTGACGAATGACGTCATATCTCACACATACACTTACCCGTGAAGTGGATTAAGTGGAGCTTTCAACCGCTTGATGTATGGACGCGGATCTTGCTTGATTCATAAGGACCATTTTCGCGTAACGCGGTTGGTACTATGGATGCGGTGTGTCATTTTGTTTTCGCTCCCGTCTACCGTCAGTGCTTATTGTTCCAGTGGTTCTCTAAAGAGAATGATGCTTAATTCATAAGGACCAAATCCGCGAAGCGAGTTTCGCGAGGTTGCCTGAAAATGATTCCCTTAGTTCTTTATTAGGACTTTTCCGTGTGGTTTCACTCTGATTTACTTAGAGACGTGTTTTTTTGCAAGAACTGTGTCCTTATCTTCTTCTATGGTAGTAGTATGAAACGTTTCATTACTTGGTTGGTGCTTGATGTATTAGGATCATATTTGCCTAACGCGCTGTTGCTTCGATTGTTATTTTACAGTTTGGCGATTTCTTTTTACTTGTGATAAGCCACAAGTCTGAACCAAACGCAAATCAATAGTATTTCAATATAAATAGGGTGTTTTTGTGATAGAGATATCATGAAAATCGCTTTACACAAGTCTCGTAAGTGATAAAGCTACAATTTATATATAAAACTAATGATAGCGTCTGATACATTCAGTAAGTAAGGAAGTATAAGTAGATGATTCTCATTAAAAACTCTCGTTTCGGAGTTATTGACTAACTTACATCCAAATTGCCGAACATAAAAATATTCACATATTATATTATATTAGTAGGACGAACAGTTTATCCGGAAAAATGAACAGGTACCAAGGTTCAAGTGATACTTGACAACAAAAATATAAGAAATAGACTACCATATTCATCATCTGCCTAGCCCTCTCTCTTATAATATGATGGAATCGAATTCCAGTCGAACTGGATGCAGCTGAATATCATGCAATATTTTACATGGAGCAGCTGTGTTTCTGACATCCAAAACCCAATTATCAGGTAACACGATACTTCTTGGTAAGACTAGTTGTCAGGCTTTTGGGCTTCTGACTACCCGTAACGATTGCCAAGGTTCTACAAATGAAAGCCGGACCAACGGCTTAGCACGTGCTTTCCGAAGCACGGAGGGATTTTGATATGTAATGGATGGTCGAGTAAGGATAGGAATGGAGGCTACCACAGTCTCTTCACTAAATGATGTGCGAGAACAGAGTGAGTACGTGAACCAGCAGTACCTCCCTGTGCAATTTTATGTGGCAACTTATCATCTTTGGCGGAGCTATTTTTCGAATGTTTTACCTCGTTTAGCTGATGCTTGGTTCCTTTGATGACATCCTGTCTATTAGGGGTAGCTATCAACCTTTTGTATTCCACGATTTTCCTTTGTTCATACGTGGAACTGGGAATATTTCTCAGGTATGTGGGTGAATATTTGCATGAATCACTGTGCGTGTTTTTTCCTTAAGGTACCAAAATGAGTATGTAACGATGTGATAGGACGTGTGTGGGTTTATTCTTTTCATGCTTGACGGGTGAAGATAGAAATTTTTGAGGCAATTTTAACAGGCTAACGTGGGTCCGCAATCGGCTTAGAGATCTGAGAATGGTACTATTTATTTATATATTTTTTTATTACAACAATACAGCTACCTATATAGTTAATTCGTATAGTATAAGAAGTTGACCCAGAGGCCTCGACGTTCATGCACGATGCTGTGGGTTCAAATCCGGGGAAATTTTGTAACTATTACAATTATATTCATCTTAGATCGGTGATAAAAAATATTTTGAGGGAATCTGCACTCGTAATTAATGTACCATGTCTGAAATCGCTTAGTACAGACGCCAGCACATCAAGCTACCCCAAACTGTCAGATTTTCCCAATTGAACTTGAACCTTATTCTTTTGCTATAAAGTTGGAAACCTTTCAAAGAAATTTGGCACATTTTGGTAGCTACCTTCGCCTTATATATGAGTGGAGGCCTTTGCCCTGCACTACACCATACTTCACAACTATTTCTAAGAAGCTATCAAGTTTCTTGAATAAATAAATTCCTTCTTAGCAACATAAGACCAACTTCAACTCATTAGATACTTTAAGCGAGTTATGAAGATATTACTACATCCTTATGTATCAGATGAACCTATTTCCTATTCTCCTCACGATCCTCTCTTTCGCACGAGTATTGTACAATCGCAGCTTAGTATTATACTGACCTTATGTGGGTCAGTACGATACTAACTAACTTAGTTGGTGAGAGTAGAATTAAATTCATCTGTCGTCGGTTCAAGCTAAAACAATAGACGACAAATAGTTTGACGACACGGTTGGCGCAGTGGTTGAGCCATCGACTGCTGCGCCGCGTGTTGTGGGTTCGATCCCCGCACGGAACAAATATTTGTATGACTTACAGGTAGTTGTTCCGGGTCTGGCTGTCTGTGTATGTGAGTTTAAATGTTTGTAAACGCACCCACGATACAGGAGAAATTCCTAGTGTGGGGCAACGTTTTATAATTAATAATAATAATAAAATAATAATAATAGATCTGGGTGCTTTGATGGAAGCTGTTGATACAGGACACGTGCTGTTGCATGTTCTATGCTTAAGTGGAATTAGAATCAATTTTGATAGGAAGAAAGAAAGAAAAACTTTTGCTTGAGATATAGACTGAGTGAAAGAAACATCAGGACACAAACTGACTTACTGAGTACATTTTTACATTTTTTCTGATGCTTATTTTCCTTTAAAATGACAAAAACATAATTTTGCACATAACACAGTGAGACTTTTATGCATACATTAACGATTTTCTAAAGTAAAGTAATGATTATAACTTTAAGAAAACTCTTATTCCTATTCTGAAAATATGTCAAAAACATAAAATATATACGAACACTTTTGAAGACAATCGCTTTTGAATATTGCATTTAAGTTAAGTATTTATGCTCGTGACTTTTTTGTTTTTCTGACTTAAGCATTATCAGATCTGTCGTGATTACTTGCACGCCATGGAGATTAAGTATCTTTACAACACATCTGATCACTCTGTAAATGGTGATGAAAACTTCTGATGATCAAATTTAAACCCTCCACTGTCTAAAAATATAAATAATAATTAGCTGCTGCAAGTATATCAAATCAATATCATCGGCTAAACCAATTTAGCTCGGCATATTATGTTGTGTTCTTACATATCAGGGCAAGGTTTGGTTGAATGAACATTATAGTAAAATCCACAGTCAGAATTTCAGATGGTATTTCTGTCTAAAAATCTCAATAAAACAAAATGTTTGCACCCGTGCGAAATCAGGGCGGGTCGCGAGACATAAATAAAACAGATCTTAAACACTCTTCCAAAGAAACTCCAAGCTAACCGCCGAACAAAGACAAACCGAAATCTTCAAAAACCAACGTTTGTGAACCACTATTTTATACCAACTTTTAACGAACAGTAGTTCGTTCCGTTTCGCGGGTAGTCCGTCACGGCCACCGACTTTGTTTCAGTGCGCCACATAAATCTTAGCTCTGGACCACTAGCGGGCTTTTAGTCCAGCATTACTTTTGAGGTTGGAATCTTTCCGTGGAAAGTGTAGCGTATTGGAGTTTTAAAGAGTTGGAATGTACTGTTTCCAAGATATTTTGTTTAAAATTCATGATCGTCCTAGAGTGAAATATAGGTCTGGTTCGAATTGTGTATTCGCGTGTTTTCAAATGTCTTGCGCTTTCGACGACACGGTTGGCGCAGTGGGTGAGTAATTGGCTTATGGGCTGCGTGTTGCAAGTTCAATTCCTGCACGGAATAAATATTTGTATGGCCTATAGGTTTGGCTGTTTGCTTTAGTCTTTTTAGTTAAAATACTTGTAAATGCACCCACGATACAGGAGAAAATCCTAGTCTGGAGCAATGTTTTTCAAAATAATTCAATTATTTCAAAGAATTATTGGTTGGACTAAAAGTCTGACAACCAGTCTTACAAAGGGGTACCCTATTACTGAGTTTCTGAGTTGTGGAGGTCAGATATGACCCTGCTCTATGTAAATACTGGTATTTAGTTGTAGCTGGTTTGATCAAACAGCCCTAACTTAGTTGGGTATAAACAGGCAGATGATGATGTGAAGCATCTTCAGAGTATATCAAATGTACCATTCCGCTAAGGAGATCGTGGCATATATCCGAATGAAGACTCATTTCACCTTAAAAGTCGAGAAGACGGAGTAACGCCATTAAATTAATGGTGAATGTTATGTGGTACGGGTTCAGACTCATCATCTGGAGACTTTTATGATAGAGTAATTTAAACCGACGAGTGAGTTTTCGTGAAAGCGCACATGCCATCATTATTCAGCTCAATCAAAAAGTTTTATGGTTAGTTTTATTTGTTTCCTGATTCCATTATACTTTTTATTTCTTTAAAACGATACAACTGTTAATACCTACATGAAGCAATCAAATAAAATAAATAATCACAGGGCATCAAAATATTCATCCGCATCTCTGTCAACGTGAAAAGTGCCCAGATGGCTGGCAGCATTGCCACGTTGAATGACAATGCTGATTCTTTGGCCAGAAAAAGGCCAGCCCTTTGGTCACGTGAAAAGTCGACCAATGATACCATTGCCATTGTTTCCAGACGATATTAGACCGTTTTAACTTACTCTTTTGCCATATAAGTTTTGTAAGTAGTTTTATTTTATTTGTTTCTTTTTCAAATATAGTGTACGCACTATCAAACCACTATGTTAAAGACTGTTTGTCTTGTTTAAACACAGGAGTAAAACAAATAGTCTTAAAAATATGTCACAAAAGAGATTCTATCAGCGATAAAGATTGCGAGGAAGATTGTCTAAAAGTTCAAAACGTGAATTGACATCAGCTAACAAAGTTTTACGTGGTTTTTCGAACTACAAGCCATTGATTGACAATAGTATGCCACTTTGTACAGGCCCTCTGAAGTTGCCTATGCCTCTTTATACTATAGAAGCAGTTGGCCTTTTTTTTGTTTCTTGTGGGAACTGATGAAAGGCACCCAGGCTTTGGAGAAAAGTCCGGAAAGTAATAATAATAAAGTTTATAACGATTTAACAGATTAAATATCTTGACTTAGCACACGAGGTTGTCGACATGTGGAATGTGAACTCGGCTGTCATTGTGCCGATCGTCGTTACGGCCAATGGCCTACTGGCTAAAAGCCTCGACGATCATCTGTCGAGGCTTTCGTTACACGGTTGGATCATAGGCTTGATACAGAAGGCAGTACTCCTCGATACGGCTCGCATTGTGAGGAGGTTCCTGTCTCTGCAACCCTAACCGCCGGTAGCTTGGACCCTGCTCCTGCCATCGGTGGACTACTATTTTTTATATTTTTAAATGTTTGAAAATGTAATTTTTATGTTTATACAATGAATAAAGAAAGAAAGTGTGGGATTCTTCAGAGGGAGGGGTCTGTTTTGTTTACGACAGCACGTGACTACTATACCACCGAGTGATCTCAAGGAATACACCGTGGTCACTCAGCCGAGGACATAGTCCTCCACTTGCGCGATTGGCTGATATGACTTCCACGAATTGAGCACGATACAGTTCGTACCGAAGAAGAAGAAATACTCGGAAAAACAATCTTTCAGAACAACGAACCGTTTCAAAAGCGTCATTCACCTCGCTTACAATGAATGAACCGAGAACTTGTCGGTTTAACGGAGGGTAGAAGAAACAGATTGTGTTAAAACTAAGTTCTTAGGAACAGTTTCTACAGAAAATATGTTAATGGTTCTTTAAACTTGTTCGAATTAGTTTTCTTTTTGAATCACATCGTATTTGCTTTTTAAATGGCATCGATATAGAGTTTAGTTTTGTGGAACGATTAATCTGTTAGTGACATTGTAGTTTTGTTCGACTCCGAATTTATTTTGAAGCTGTGCTTTTTGTTCGTTCTTTTAGTGGGTCCATTTTGTTATCGGTTTGACATTTTTGTTGTTGGGAATATGTGTCACTGCGAAGTTAGGGCTAGTCGGTGTCATAACATCAGGCCTGTATCCCCCGAAGGGTTAGACAGAGGTGTACCTAAAATATACCCATATTACGTCATTTACATAAAGGTTTATCTTGGACATCACTGATATCGGTGAAGGAAAACATCGTGAGGAAACCTGGACTTATATAATTAATATAAGTCTGAAATCGCCAACCCGTCTTGAGTAGAGTGATGATAAATGCTCATGCCTTCTCTGTATGAGAAGAGGCCTTTGCCCTGCAGTGGGACAGTAATAGGCTGGTACTATATATAGTTCCCATGTTATAATGGCTGACCTTTCCTTCTGGAATTCCTTGGTAACAGTCTGGAGTCTAGTTTTGTGACTGGTTGTTTGGCAATATTCTCGCCCCATGATGCATAGGACTTAAACATAACTAACGAAATGTGAGTGTATCATAAGTACACTAATGCCTTACCGTTTAGAGAATAGGTACACGTGAAGTTTTGTCAAAATAAAGTATTTTGTCTGTCATATATAAACATCGAAGCTATTAGAAAAGCTACTCAATCAAGTCCAAAATATCTTTGGTCGTTCGTAGTGAAGTACCCGGGCTTACAAGTCGGACCGACAAACTGCAATATCCGGCGACTGAACACACTGATACTCGTCTACTGCATAACCGGACAACTGCAAATCACAAGTGACGATATTTTATTCGAAGAAATATTTTTTTGCGGGATATTTCGTGATAGTTTTAAAGATGGAGTCGGCAATTTAATTATGCTGCAATCTTTGTAGTCATTTAAAAAACTGTAGTCATTTAAAAATTCAATAGCAATTGAAATTATACTTGCCAGAAATAAGACTCGATAAATGAAAACAGCCGCACGTGTCGATCGAAGGTTAAGCTACGCTTGCCGAGGTCAGTCTAGGGATGGGTGACCATTCATCACATATCGATACTCCTCCGTGCCTCGGAAAGCACGTTAAGCCGTTGGTCCCGGCTGTCATTTGTAGATCTTTGACAGTCGTTACGTGTCAGAAGCCCGAAAGTCTGGCAACTAGTCTTACCAAGGGGTATCGTGTTGCCCAGTAACTGGGTTGTGTAGGTCAGATAGGCAGTCACTCCATATAAAATAGGCTAGGCTAATGCAGATGTTAACTAACTTAACTATCCTAACTAAAACTAACAATAATTTATAACAAGAGTTAGAGAGAATGAGAGAGATAGAGAGAAAGAGAGAGATAGAGAGAAAGAGAGAGATAGAGAGAAAGAGAGAGAGAGAGGGAGCTGAGGTCAGAGTTATTTGTTAGTTTGTTTTATGAATGTTTTAAATCATTATAATTTAGAGTTCTCTTATAACTGGGCGTGTTCATACCATTATGTAGAACAGCGCATTATATAGTGGGTATCGTCTTTCAACGTATTTATGTAAAGTGTGCATGAATTTACTTATTAAATCAAAATTGATGTGAAATTAGTAAACAGAGTACAATTAAAATGGATACCAGATATTATAATTGACCTCTAAAATAATAAACCCTGGCAGCTTTGCCATTCAACGTGGCAGTTCCGCCAGCCTTTTTGGCACTTTTCCCGTGATGACGGGGTGGAAGGGGCTTCTACGTACATACTGATACCATGAGTTCAGTACATAATTCTGGACCCTCTGGACCTGGGTTTTTCAAGTGCTGCAAAGTTCGGACAGGTCTTTCGTAGCTCCGAGGGTTGCAGTAGGATCATACTTTCAAGTGACCCCTGGCGTGACATGGAACACCGGGGTGGATCTGAGTCAGTAAGAGTCAGACAGTACAGGGCGGAGAATATCCATAAGGATTTTCCACCTCAGCTCATAAAAAAAGGTCTTTGGAAGCTGCAAACTTGGATATACGGTACTGGATCACCCGTAGTGGATATCCAAGTCTAGATTTTTTTATATGTGGTTGCACAAATAAACATATCAGAAGTAGCCGTTATTTTTTTAGCCGATTTTCATAATCGACATGACTGGTCTATTGAGTATCTGACGATTCTTGTTTTATATATCTTTTATATATCCTTAATTCACCGTAGAAAACCTATATGAGCTACGGTTAAATAACTTCCCATCGACCGCTGCAATTCGGGTGAAGTAATTTAGAAGCTGGGTTTAAATTACTCTGTTTTCGTTGAAGTAAAAGCAAACAGAATAATGATTTTAAACTTCTCGAATTTTAATGGATCAGTACTAGGAAATCGGCACCGCTATAAACTTCGCTCTCATTTCATATACGGTTAACAAACCGGATTTAATATACACACGTTAAAATTCTTTATCTTTCAATTTATATCTCCGAACACCGCGTGGCGCAGCTAGTAACTTACTTATCATCACAAAAGTATAACTTAATAATTAAATCCCAACCTAAACGAAGTTTTACTAGCAACAAAAAGTGTTTACCTACATAAAATAAAGCAGTTTTTGTAAATGACAATAAAATGTTATATTGAATTTATTTATAGATTTTTTATCTTAGACATAATATTTCGCTGTCGCTTACCGCGTTATGGCGTTGACCAGTGGGTTCAAGTAATAATGTGTGGCGCTGGGTGGCGCTGCCCCGTTCTTTGACCGAGTCCTTTAAATACACCCCTTTTATATGAAGTACTAAAATTCAGAAAGTTTTTCCAAGTTTGTCAATATGTGTGGAACACAGGATGTTGTTCTTTATTTTCTTTAAAACGATACAACTATTAATATGAAGATATAAAATAAAATAAATAATCACAGGGCATCGAAAAATTCATCCGCATCGCTGTCAACAGGAAAAGTGCACATTTTATTTTCTTTTTTTTACGTTGCCAGTTAAAGGACGTCGTGACTAAATAAAAGCGATCGAAGAAGGTTGATCGAAGGTTAAGTAATGCAGCAAGCGTTACGTTAGCGAGGCCGATTTTATTTAACTAGTGGGTATTTCTGTAAAAAAAAGTAACAATACCCACTGGTGGAGATTTTTCGTTGGGGATTTCTGGAATAAACCGTTTAGCACTAAAATATAAAAGATAAAGATAATTTGATTTGTCAAAACATGCGTATACCTATGCTAATTCAGCATGCAAGGTTATACTTGCACTGTTGTTAAAATGTTTCATTGTTCTAATGTGTCATGTTTAATCGAACATTGAAAAGCAAATTAACACTTGGTTTTATTGTGAGAATTGTATTAATTAATTAATAATTATAATTAGCAGTTCAACCGTTTATTTCTACGTATTTTTTATTTAATTAAATTTTTAAACAGTGTCGAGTATACATGCTCTGAATATTTGATATTCAGAGCATGTATACTCGACACTGTTTAAGCTGTGTTTACCTGTAATTGAGTGTGCATTATAATTTTGTAATATGTAATTGTAATGTATTTCTCGCTAGTGATCCTTAAAATAAATAAATAAATTTAAAGAAAGATACGAAATACAGGCTTTGGCAGACATTGACATGTCTAATTATTATTAAAAAAAAAGATGAATATGTGCCTTGCGGCTGCGGCAAATAGGTGCGGTTCAGCATAAATACCAGATAATTAGTGTCTGATGGTGGTTTTTAACTGAACCTGAAGTTGTGAGGTGTCATGGACGTATATAAATTGTATATTATTATAGTATGTTGATGTAAATACGTGAAATAAATGGTTTATAGTGTAATTTTGACGGCACGGTTGGCGCAGTGGCTGAGGGATTGGCTGCTCAAATCGCTCTGATTGCAACAAAAATGCTTAGGTGCAACAAATAGATTAAATTGAAGTATCTGTTTCCAATGTCAAAATAATAGCTTTTATATGCATATGAAAGTTTATACAGTATTTATACTGAAAAAGAATTTTGTTTTTTTTTCAGGTCAGGCTTGTCTGTTTGTTTCAGAAAATCTCCGAAACCACTAGAACGATTTTGACAAAGCACTCACTGTCAGGTAGAGCCTGATGTGTTAAGGAGTAACTTAGGCTAATATTTTATTTTGGAAAAAGAATTAGGGTTCCTGTACGGAAAAAGACCCATGAAATTTTGTCAAATTCAACGTGGACGAAGGCGCGGCTAATATAAAAATAAGCCATAAGGTCGTGGAGCGAATTTGTTCAAAGTATTTACGAGCTTTTGCCATTTATTTTGGCAATTCTGCGAACATTTTCAGAACGTTACCAGTTGAGAGCCGCGCAGAGAAATCTTTTGATGCCTTTCAACTCCTTAACTATGTGTATTCTCACACAATGTCTGGCTTAAAACAGAAGTGTATTCTAAGAATACGGCGCAGTCTGCACTGAAGCGCCTATAAAGCAAGGCACACACTTACAATGTCTGCTCTTACCCCTATATTAATAAAAGGGGAGTTAATTACAACTGGTATTGGAATCGTCATCTTACATTAATAATAACATAATTATTATTAAATTTTACGTGAGGATTTTATCCGCGTTTCTTAAATTTAATAAGGGGATTAAACAATTTATGTTATCTATGAAGTTGAAATTTCAGCTGTTAAGATTCTTGTGTTCTTGATAAAGGAGGAAGGAAAGAAATTCATTAAGGTGAACGTGTAGTGGCAGCCCACTAAATTGAAATTCCAAAAATTCCGTTTTCGCATTCTCTACACTAGGAATTACTCCTGTGTCGTGGGTACAAATATTTAAAGTCACATACACGAACATCTAGACTCGGAACAAGTACCTGTAGGCCTGAAATATTAGTTCCGTACTGTAATTAAGCCCACGACACGTCGCGCAGCAGTCGATCGCTCAGCCACTGCGCCAACCGTGCCATAAAACAAACAAAAACAAAACACCACGAAAACAAAAATTGAAATAAATTAAAACCGGAAAAGTCGCAAGTGTGCGCTCTGTCTAAACTACAATTGCACGCATATCCGCACTTCCCATGCAGCTTTCACCACGTCATGTTTAAGGCAGATTCACGCTGAATTCTACGGGATTAGGTTATATGTTGCAATGTATCGTGTTCCACGAGAATTTGCATCTTACTAATACACAGTCTCGTAGGACGTTGAGAGATAGCTGACATCTTTGCTTGTTACTCGCTTCACCTGTACTGTTTAATATTATGTCTGCTGCGGGCTGATGATTATCTACGTGTTTACTGCCGTTATCTACATAGATGCGGCATTGACCTCAAAGTGGGTCGACGAGATTTAACACATAACATCACGCCTGCATTCCCCAAAGGGTTAGGCAGAGCTGCACCCATAGTAACACCCACATGTCGCCAATTATGTTTAATTCCCACGTAATAGGGGGCGAGCCTATTGCCATGAACCAGGCACAAATGCAGTCTACGTTATGCTAATGAGAAAATTCCTGTTGGAAAAACACAACAACTATTTACCCGACCTGGAGATTGAACCCAGGACCTCACGCTCAGCAGTCGTGCTTTGGACCACTAGACTTGATTGCCTACTTTTTTACGCAATAGTCCTGTCTATAATAAGACTGAGGCTGAGCCATTCATAACGAAAGCATTTTTTTTTGTAGTATAGGTAAGTAAGTAGTGTGAAGGTAAGGGAATCCTTGAAGGCTGGTATATATTTTTGTTCTGGGCCATCCCAGGCTAAAGCATAATCAGAGCAAAACATTTTTTTTCCTTTTTTTTTAACAGCTAATCAAAAATATTTGGGCCAGTGTAGTTAATCAATTTTACTTTTCATAAAAGCTTAACTATTTTTTCAGTCTCCTTATTTTTCATTGACTCACTGATCAAGTTCTTATCAACGTGGAATCATTATCATTATTTCAATTCAACAAGTATATTTTTTTTTACGTTTTACCACGCGTTACTTTTTACAGTGTAGTCCGAATTGGGTAATTATTTTTTTATTGGATAGGGTATACTCCAAAGTTGATTTCGTTTAAAAATTACATTATTAAACCGGTGGCAAAAATGACTCAAACCAAAGCCACAGACTTCTTAAATTAAAGTTAATATTACACCTAGAGAGAGTTCTTTTTTTTTGACTCTTTATTTAATTTCGGGACTTTTATAGAGAGTTCTTGAATGACATAATAATTATCTTTCGTCCAAATAGGTGTTGAAATGAAAGACGTGCTATGTTTTAGTTTGTATTCACGAGAACCCGACAGTGTTTTATTTTCTTATCAACATACTTATGACATCAAGAAGTCATCAATTTTAAATGCCAAAAGAATACGCAGTCACGTGAGCAAAGCCACGGGCACATAATTATCCAGTGAGTTTAAGCAAAAATGTAGACGTCGAAGTTTATCTTCTCCCCGCGGTCGCTCTTCATCCGAATGTTCACGAAGTTGTAGCCGAGCCCGCCCTGTGTGACGTTGGCGGTGGCACCTGAGTGAGTCATGTCGAACGCCAGAATACCCTGAAATTAAAATGAAACAATGTTTCTTAAAATGGGCGACAAAAAAAAGTCATTAAGAAATAAGTCCTGGGTTCCGGGTTGGATATAAGAGCTAGTAGGTTTTTAAAAATTGATTTTTTCAAAAGGATTTAAATTTAAAAAATTAAATTTAATAAATTTGGATTTAAAAGTTAAAGTTCGGGAGCACATTCGTAAGAAGTTGGCAGTAGTGTCGTCACAGCGCTAATGTTTTCCCATTAACTGTTTCAATTGTTTATGTATAGTCGTGTATGTGTGTTTTTTGTGTATATATTCTATGTAGGTATTATATTTATAGTTTATAATCTGTACAATTATTATTTTCTGTGACCTTATCTTTTAGGAAATTGCACCTGCCATTGTTTGTCTCTACATCACCCAAAGGTGGACTGGTAGAAAATGCTCATGGCATTAAGTCCGCCTCTGTACATTTGTTTACTTAAATTATTAAATAAGTTGGATTTGTGCCCAGTAAATGGCTTGGGCGAGCATAACTTACAAAAATTAGGTACACCTCTGACTAACACTTCGAGGAATACATGATGTTGTGTGAGAATATAATGGATAATAGTGAGATTAGCCAAATATCAAGTCCATCGAAAGGTTGTCTGTAAGAGATTGCTTTTAGCGACAAGGCCACCCATTGTAATACCCTATGTAGCTAGTCTTAAGGACACAGACCCTAAGGTCACTGACTTCTTCCAGATCCCATCGGGTTACAAAGGCCTCGTACCCGGTCTGTGTGCATTTTGAAATCAAAAAATATTTTTATAGTGCCCCGTTTTGTATCATCTGACCAAATAGCATTTATGGGTGATACTTCTGATCACAGGGTATATCTAACTTAAACATTTTAAGGATTAACACATTTTTTTTTAATCTTTGCCCCACACTAGCAATTTCTCCTGCATCGTGGGTGCGTTTACAAACATTCAAAGTCACATACACAAACAGCCAGACCCGGAACTACCTGTAGGCCATACAACTATTTCTTCCGTGTAAGAATCGAACCCACGACACGCAGAGCAGCAGTCAATCGCTCAGCCACTGCGTCAACCGAGCCTTAATGGGTGTTACTTCTGACCACAGGGTATATCTAACTTACACATTTAAAGGATCTAACACCTTAAATAATTATGTAACCAGGGTCCCTGTAGGTAAAAGTGTGGTCCAATCACACATAAAAATATTCGCACTTTCGGAGAAGTATTATGTCAGTATAAGCTGTAATCTAAGTGTCATACCGATAACCTATTGCCTTGGATAAAAATGTTATATTAACGACTAGCTGTGCCTCGTGGTTTCACCCGGTTTTAGGGGACATGCGTGATAAATCTAAACTAATATGCAGTAAAAAGAGGAAAGATTTTATTGTTTGTTTGTAATCTCAAAAACTCAAAAACTACTTAACCGATTAAAAAAAAATCTTTCACTTACATTAGCAGCCATTAGTTGCACTCACAAATTCAAATAAAAAAATATTGTATGTTTTTTCTAATATATTGGGAGAAACTAGGCAGATGATGATCCCTAAGCACACACCAGACTTCGTGGGCCAGTCTGGTTCTAATAGTGCAGATAGTTAGTTTTAGCCTATAGTCTGGCTAAAGAGTTGGCCAAATATTTGCATAAACATTTCTCAAATCTGACTGGTAGTTTCAGAGATAAGCGTGTTCAAAACAAACAAAATCTAAAGCTTTATCATATTAAGTAGAAATAGAGAAAAAAACAAAACTGACACAATCACAAAGTGACCGTAGTGACAATAGGTATGACACTGATAACAGTAGGTAGATAGCGTATCTTTATATTTTGACAAAAAGAAAATAGAGTATTTAATATAAATTAATTATGTTTCTTGGTTTGCAGTTATAAAATTATGTTATTAAAGTTTAAAGAAATTCGCCAATTATGTTTAAGATGGGAAGGCGAGCCTATTGCTATCAACTGGAATCTAGACTCCGGGCTGCTACTAAAAAAATCCAGATGGGAAAAACCCAATAACACTTTGCCCGACCCGAAAATCAAACTAAGGACCTCACTCTTAAAAGTAGTGCTTGCAACCACTAGACCAATGGGGCAGACTAGTCGGTGAGTTAGTCAATGTTTATAATTATAGTTAATTCTAGTCAATTCATAAAATTACATGTACTTATGAAAGAAGTTCTTCACATTGTTAGTAATGTTGTAATGACGTTTTATCCTTGTTAAAATAATAAACATAATGACTAACTGTGTAAAAAATACTTGAAAATAAACTATTCCCCGTGATACTGGGAAAAATATTTACTTTGAAATGTTTTGTAGAAACATCCGTTTGATGGGGATTCCCTTTATATGATGACGCACACCTCACTAATCAACTTTAATCATCTTTCATTTTTCCTTGAGTAAGTCTACAATGACCACTAGTGCATCTTCTTTACTAATATTAAAAATACGAAAATAAATCTGTTTATTGGTTTGTTTGTTACCTTTTTTCGACCAAACGGCTTATCAGATCGTTATTAAATTTGGCAAGGTGACCGATTATAACCTGGGGAAGGACATCACTAGTTGCCGGTCTAGATTGCTTTATTAACTGTCCCCTTCTTATAACGTATTACTTAATTGGATCGAAAGAATCTTGAACAAGCAAATAATTGAACATGTACTTTCCTTGTCACGGGTAAGTTTTTATTTGTAATGAATGGTTACCCATCCACGGAACGACCACTGCAAGCGTAGCTTACCCTTCGATCAACCCGTGCGACAGTTAATTAAAAGCCATGAGCCATACCCTTCCCACTAAGCTTTCTTTCGGGATTCAACAATCATATATAGAGATTATTTTACATACACACTCATACATAAACTCACGCCTTTCTTCCATGGGGTAAGCAGAAACTACTGAGAGCAGCCTGCTTACCTTAGAGAACCTTTTGCATCGATTACGTTCATACATATCTAGTCATAGGTAATAATCGTGCCCACATTAAAACTATCTTGTTTAAACAATCAGGCAGGGTCGAACGACAGCGATAAGAAAACTAGTGAAAAAAAGGCCAAGTATATTAAAAAAAACCTCACCTGAATAGAACGTCCAATATTAGAAGGCACAGCTGGCATACTGAAGTACAGATTCTCTACTCTCTTCCTGAAGATCTTGGAACTGTATTCGGCTGCATGATGGTATACCAATGGTCTATTTACATTGGTACCCAAGAAAGTATGGATACCCTCTACAACCACTACTGCTGTCAACAAAAAGGCTAAAGCACACAGCTTCATTTTAAAAATGGAACAGTCACGTTTTGATTCCGACAAGTAAGGACGTCTGAACGATTCGACGGTTGGAACGTGAATGGATAGAAAAATTGTCTATGCGCAAGTTTTTATCTGCGTGTGATAAACCGTGGGTCATAATAGGTTCTTATTTATAGCTAATTATAATTTCAAGTTACCGTTATCTTTATGATTTCGGTCTAGTTTATCACAAGCTTGTTCGTGACCGCCAATTTTAATTTCAATTGTTTACTTCGAATTATTGTCTGTGTGTGTAGATTCAACATGACCTTGGTCTTACCATATACATACATATATTACCTCCCTCATGGGTTGGGTACATCTGTATGACCTTGCCTATGCCTTCTCTGTATGAGAAGAGGCCTTTGCCCTGCAGTGAGACCGTAATAGGCTGGTACTTTTATTGTCTGTGTTGTTCTCTCGGAGTATAAGATTAGATGGATATTGCTGTCGATGATTACCCCTTTTCAATAGTAGTAGAATATCTTAAAACTTCTAGTGCTTCCCTACCCACCACATTCTTTCCACCTGGCTGAACTTCTTCCTCCTGGTCATGGCCTAGCTGACCTGGTGATAAGTTGCCTTGGCTAGTCCTATCATGGCCCGGATAGGTTTGGAAATAAAAAAAGGTAAAAACTAAGTTCACGTGACAGAGCTACAGACGCAACGATGGGAGACTTTATTTTTAATTTTATTCGGTCTGGAAAATCCTCATGGATGTTCTCCACCCTGGGGGGGGCGAAGGGGTCTGTCAGACTCTTACTGACTTAAAACCACCCCGGTGTTTCATCTCACACATCGAACACTACGCGCCGCCACCTCGGGTCCTGATGTGTGGGGGGCGACGGACGTCCGCAAGTCCGTCGTCCCTGGACCCATTTAGGGGGGCTGGAAGTTGTCCGCCCTCCGCCAGCGCCCGGTGCGTCTGCTGCGGGTCGGGTTGGAGAAAGATATCTCTCTTTCCCGTTCCGCAGCCTCCTTCTGAGAGACAACCGTCTCGCAGAAGAACACCACCGCGTTCCAGGCCTCCTCGCTGCCAACCATCGATGACACGACGGCCGGCAGCGATAGGTCCCTACCTACTTCCGCAACGAGGGCACGGTGCGGCTCCTCCCAAGCGGCACGCTCTGCAGGCGTATGCCACGCCGTGACGATGGGAGACTGCCTTTACATAAAAGTGTAGATTTTCCCCTCATTTATTTGTCAGCCATTATCCTTATGTATTCAAGGTAATTCAGGGCCTTTGAGAGGCAATCTTCGGGGACTTTTCTGAAATTTCGTCATCATGAAGTCCCCGAGACGTAATAATAAAATCTTAGTTTTGGGGGTATGAGGAACAGAGTGTAAAGTTCCTCTTCCAACATGAAAAAGGGTGGAGCCTCCGACCAGACGAGTGTTGTGTCTGGTGGGCTACTGCCCGATAATTGCTGTCGGGCTCTTACACATGTATATCCCCAGTCGCGATAATTTTAATATCGCGATGTAGGAGACGTCAGTTTTAGTTTGTATGTGGCGATATAGACGTCGTTACATAGTCTTCTGTTTGATCAGCAGATTCGGTTTTTTTTTAACGTTTCTTAGGGATTAACTTAGAAACACTGTATCTATCACCATTATCATCCTTTTGCTTTGATCCTTATTTATTTGGAGTAGGCGCAGCGTGTCTTCTTCTTCCATACATCTCAATTTGTCATCTCAATAGCCACCTCCTGACTAGCCATATTATCTTTCACACAATCCAACCATCATTTCTTTGGTCTTCTTCTACTCTTGTAACCCTCCACATTCAATCGCTGTACCTGTGGCGCAACTATTATCGAACTCGCCGTAATACACGGGGTGCCGATTTAATCACCTGCAGGATTTAAGGGGGTGTATCAGACCACGTTACTCTACCCAAATTAGTAAAAAAATAGTACCTTATTTTTTTACAATTTATCGATTTCATTTTCTAATGCAGAGTCAAACCTGTATCTAATTCCGGGCGTTGACCTCATGTGCCGATCATATGTTGGGCGCACGTTTAATAACACCGCAAGAACGCGCCTGCGAGTCAATGTTCGCAGGGCTGCGTTTACATACTGCCGTTGTTTGGGGGAAACACTAATTACAAAACAGCGTTAATTTTCAAATGTACAGATTTCAAAACCTTTTTGTATTTTGTAAGCAGTCATTACTCATTCCCATTTCAGTCCTGCAGGTTACTAAATCGCCACCCTGTATATATAGCCGTTTTGTACAACGACCAGCTTTTTTTTCTTCTGGATAACAAACCGTTGTGTGATATTGCTTAGTACTAATACACGATATTAAATACACACTTCAGTAATCACAGAATGAAGACCCGTTATCCACGACATAATGTAGAAAACAAATGAGTAAATACATGCAACGTTAACGAACGTTATTTTTGAAATTAAAAAGAACAGTATGTACAGTCATGGGCAGAAATATTCATACAATAATCTCTCTAAGAGTACACGTATATTACGTTACATTTCTGTTACGGCTTAACGAACACCCGCCGCATTAAAAAGTTTGGCTTGCACGTGGTTAGTCAAATTTCTGACCTAGTAATACTCACTTGGTCGAGGTGTCAAAATCTTGTTACCCACTGCCAACCAATACCAAGAGAGTTGCCAGTTTAAAAAAAGATAATTCGACTTATTTCCAATTGCAAACGTTGTCAATCATATCATGAGACTAAAGGGAAGGCAAAACGTCGTTGGTTAATTAGTAATGATAGAATTCCCAATCCCTAAATTTCCCAATAGAATAGTCATTACACTGGTGTTAATGTAGTGCCTTGCGTATCAAGGTGGGATCTTAATTCCTAAGGGAATGTGTGTGTGTGTGAGTGTGATGCGATGTGTGCTTGTGTGTATGTGATGGGATGTGTGTGTGGGTGTGCGTGTGTTTGGTGTGTTGAATTCTTAAAATAGAAGTGGAGTCTTCAATAATTGATCTTCAACTATCTCTTATAAAAATAGACGGAGCTAAGAAGTTAAAAAGTCTATAATAACCTGAATACTCTTTGCATAGCCAGAGACAGTGGGCAGAGTAAACACCACATAATTTTATCATTTTCTTTAGAATCTTCGATGTGTTAAGCATAAATACCTTACATGAACTGAGAATTCAAAAACGAATTTCTCGTGCAATAACGATTAAAACTTTGTGTTCATAGTAACACTTTAATACTTCTATCAATACTTTAGTAGAAAATCGCTTTTAAATTTAAGTAAATGTAAGGTATTTATGCTCGTGACTGTACACTAGAGGCCACAAAATAATGGTCCCCATGAACTTGTGACTACTTTCTACAAAGACCGTAAAAGCAAGCAATAGCACTACAGTATCCACTTTCATTTTGTCTAAAAATGTGGAGAGTTACTGACATTTTTGCTTGCAAAGTGCGTTGTGATATTTTTAGGTTTTCGTCTAATTATGCATCATGAGAAACTGTCATTGGGGATATCTAATCATTCGGTGGTTAAACATGTATTTGTCTATCTATTGATACATATTAAATGACTTTTTAATGTTTCTTTATATTAACAAAACATTGCGCCTGTATTCTCCAAAGGGTTAGGCAAAGCTGTATCCATAGTGAAATCCATATTTCGCCAGCTATGTTTTAATCTCATGAAATAGGGGGCGATCCTATTCCCGACAACCGGGCATATATCCAGTCTCCAGGAAACTGCTGGGAAATTCGCAATGACACTTTGTCTGACCTAGGAACTGAGCCCAGAATCTCATACTCAGTATTATTGAATTTATATATTACTAGCTGACCTGGCAATCGTTGTTTTGCCATTTTAAGCCAAAAAAATATTAAAAAGTATATTTAGGGGTCACCCTTATCATTTAGGGGGATGAAAAATAGATGTTGGCCGATTCTCAGACCTACCCGATATGTACACAAAATTTCATACAAATCGGTTTAGCCGTTTCGGAGGAGTATGGTAACTAACATTGAAGTTTTTATAAGAAGTCATTATAAGAAGATTACAAACCAATTTTAAACCAATTAATTTATAAACCAATGAGGCACTCAGTAAAAATATCATACAATAAGTAATTACTTACCTTCCTTTTCTTATATTATTAATTATATGTAATTTTTTATGGTGTACAATAAAGAGTATTCTATTCCATTACTTCACGAACCCATTGCTATCAGGCAGTTTTCGCCTTTACTAATATGATTACAAGTCCCACTATGCCGTTTGTACGTAAAAAATAAAATCTGTGAAGCAGTGTGAATACTTTATTATTAAAAGCACCAACCACTCTCAGAAGAGATACAGCAGAAGTTGCTATAATTGTTTTAATTCGCGCCCACTTTTTGTGCACCTCAGTGTACAGTAGTGTAACGTCGACGTTTTTACATTTGCAAACACGTAGTTCATTTGCAGTGTATTCAAAATGACCCAGTTCTATTTAGATTTTAAAGGTAGCCTAACTTTTAGACGGCCAGTATTTTTTATTTTTAATGTTCCTTTCGTTGGCCATTTACATGTGTTTGCGAATGAGCTTTTAGTTTAAAAGTTGGAAGTATTTTTAAACTTACTGAATGAATAATTTACTCATTAATTTTGTTTCTTTTTTTAATTAAGTATTTAATATTAAGTACAGTACATTTAATTAAATACATTACATTCACGCCATTTTCAGTTGAGGGTTTTAGCAGAAACTACAGAAAAACAGCCTGTCACTGTTCTCTTGCAAGTAAAGACCCCTTCTCATACAGAGAAGGCACGAGCATTAATCATCACGCTTCCTGGAGAGTGATTGGCGATTTCAGACTCATATTAGTTTTAAGTCCAGGTTTTTCACGATATTTTCCTTCACCGATGACAGTGATGTGCAAGATTAACTAAGTCACAATGGTGCATGAACTGCGGCCTTAACCAATAGGCCTACTACCCTTAAATATGGTTTTATTCTCCGCGAAAGAGACAGAAAGAGGGAGATGGCCAGTGCGCGTTAACGAATCTCATACTTTTTTACACTTGACGTGTAAATAACAAGCATAAAAAACACAGTCAAACCTCCTCCTTTTTTGAAGTCGATTAATAATAGCTTATTTTGACGACCTATGTGGCGCGGTGGGCGAAGGTCCGCCTGCGACGCAGGAGGTTGCGGGTTCGATTCCCGCCTTGGGACAAATGTTTGTACGATCTACAAATATTTGTTTCGGGTGTTCTGGGTATTTGCTATGTATAATAAAAAATATCTATCTATGTAATGTATTGTATTAAGTATATCAGTCATCTAGTACCCATAACACAAGCTCTGCTTAGCTTGGGGCTAGTTGATGCTGTGTGGATTGTCCAGCATTATTTATTTATTTATTTATTTATTTTCTTCACAGTTAATATCTACGGTACAAGTGCATGAAAACAAGGATGTTTACAAGTGCATGAAATTATATTGTGCAGAGCCTGAACCCGTGTTACAAGTGTCCAGGCCATCAACACAGTCCCAAGTCTCACCAACTACTGCTTAGGATTAACAGTTCAATTCACCTAACCTAACTTTTTGAGGGGTGATGCTTACAGAATAAACCAGCTGCTTCAGTTTTGCGTCACGAAGTAATTTACTTCGTGGTTTCCTATTAGCACAGTGCACACAATACGTTTGTGTCTACATTTTCACAGAGAAGGTACCTAATTAAAAGCCTCGTGTTGCTCTTGGCACGCCTAAGCCACACCGCGCCTCGTTCACGCCACACCTACGCCTCCTTCACGCAACTTTCATGTCACTCGTACATAGAAATGTGTAAAAAAAACAAGTAAAGTACCAGTCTATTACTATCCCACTGCAGGGCAAAGGCCTCTTCTCATACAGAGAAGGCATGAGCATTAATCACCAAGCTTGCCAACCCGTCTGGGTTGGCGATTTCAGACTTATATTAATTGTATAAGTCCAGGTTTCCTTACGATGTTTTCCTTCAACGATGTCAGTGATGTCCAAGATAAACTTAGAAAGTACATATGAATTGAAAAACTCACATTGGTCCTTGCCCAGGTTTGAACCCACAACCTCGTGCACAAGAGGCGAGGCCTAAACCACTGGGCCATCATGACTTATGTGTGTGATGACTTATGAAATGTCTTATGTGTACGATGCATTATCATCATCTGCCTAGCCTTTTCCCAACTATGTTGGAGTCGGGTTCCAGTCTAACCGGATGCAGCTGAGTACCAGTGTTTTACATAGAGCGACTGCCTGTATGATGCATTATATGTTGAAGAAAGTCGCACGCCCGGTTTATACGATATAGGATAGTAAACAAATTATGTACATATATACTGGCTTACTATTATTTTCTTGACAAATACTGGAAAATTTACGCTAGTAGCATTGAAAGGAAGAAAAAGCGTTTATATACACACACAAAAAAAAAAGAAAAACAAAAGAAAATTATTTTAATTACGTAACAAAAAAAGTTGTGGTGTGCAAGACATTTGTGACAAAAAAATCTACTGTGGTATGCTACGGTTTTATCGCCCAAACTGTGTTAAAATATGTCACTCAAGCTATGTCACAGTAACCGTACTTGGCCCGTTGAGGTTGTGTGACGGACATGAATCAGCTGTACAGTGTCATCTCAAATGTCATGTAAACAGCAGCTGTGCCATATACCGAGGAGTAAAATGATCTGATTGGATACGAGCGTTACCACACGGAGCTAGTTCACTTACTAGAATAGTTAAATATATGGTGGAAGATACTACTAGTTTGAATGTACATCTCCGGTAACTAGTTGTCAGTAATGGCTCAATGGTATTGGCTCCGACTTAGGCAGAGAACTCGAACCTACGAAGTCACTTCACGCTGTGGAATTTATTTCATCACCACTGCTCTCAAAGGAGGAGGAGCTCGCGGCAAACTGAACACAGCCACACGGGTCGATTGAAGGTTAAGCCACGCTTGCGGAGGTCAGTCTGTGGAAGGGTGACCGTTAACTAAATATACTTCTCCGTGTCTCGGTGAGCACTTTAAGCCGTCGGTCCCGGCTGTCATTTGAAGATCTTAGGCAATCGTTACGAGTAGTCAGAAGTTCAAAAGTTTGATAACCAGTCTTACCAAATGGTATAGTATTACCCAGTAACTAGATTGTGGAGATCAGAAAGGCAGTCACTCCTTGTAAAAGCCCCCTATTATATGGGACTGAAACAAAACTGGCGGAATATGAATGTGCTATTGGTACACCTCTGCCTAACCCTTTGAGGAATACGTGCGCGATGTTATACTGTTGTTATGCTGTGTTGTTGTTGCTGCTATATTTCACTAGCTAACTAGCCTGAAAAAATGGTTAGTTCTGTACACACGAAACCCAAGTTTCTAGCGATCGAGCATTTTCTTGCGATCTTGGCCTGAAAAACGAGTCCCGTAACCCGGGCAGTAGTGATAACTAAATAAAGAAATAAACCAATAAAAAGTTTCGATACTGTCCTGGTTGTAATTGATTTAGCAATCAATTAATTGAACACGGACCACAAAGAAAATTCTCAGCTTAAACATGTACCTTCCTAATATGAGGGATGTGGCAAATAACAAAACTATCGATGCCTATAATATTGTATCGATATTTTTTTAAAGGTTTAGAAAGGTCCAAAAAACTATTGACATAATTATATGTGTAAACGTCGATATTTTATGGTACATAGGTGTGACACACCTATGGTGTTTTACAAAATTTTATTCGGATCTAAATTTTTACTAACCTTAAAATATATCGAAGCATTATGACATAGAATATTCAGATGAATCGATCAATTGACGAAATCGGTATTGTCAAAAACTATCGATATAAACTTGCATACTTTTCCAACCACTCTACCAATTAAAGTGTTATAAAAATTAAATTAAATTAAGTTTCCCTTTGTTTCCTTTTTGCTATTCTTGTCTGATTCAGTTTGTAGCCAATAAGTGTTTTCCATTAGAGGGTAATGTAATAATGAGATAGTAAGCCACTTTATATTGCTCTGTTCCGGCCAAGTGAGGGCAATGCAGCCCGGGAGCGAGGATACGGTTTTTGCTTTTTGTGATTTATGAATGGTTGTAGACTGTCATGTTTCTTGCTGGGCGTGACTTGGACAAACTTGTTAAGTATAGAAACATCGTTGTGATTCTTGAAATTAGGATTATAAGTTTTAAAACAGACTAGTTATAGAAAAACAGCATTGAGCATCTTGAAATTAGGATTATAAGTTTTAATCTTCATGAGGTAATTTACGTTTGATGGACTGTGTGTCAGAAAATAACGACTACAAGATGAGACTTCTAAGATGAAGTCTAATGGAGATCTGAGGAAATGAATAGAGAATAAGTATTTTAATTCATGTATCTTGGACGTATAAAAGTTTGTAAACAGTACAGTCTACTTACTAATGTTATTTACATGTAAGCCTAATTTCCTGACAACAAACGTAGTAACGTTGTTTTTAAAAACGTTCAAGCTTTATTTTCTGTAAAAAATACTCAAGAGTAAGACAATACTCTACAACAACGAACATTAGGAAAATTACCCACTAAAAATAAAAAAATAAAAGTCTAGTGCTTGAAATACAAGGCTTTTCTACTAAATTTTAATGTAATGAGATAGTGTACGATTTTAATTTTGTTTCCCTTCTAGATAAAGGCCGCGTAGCATGCGAAAATCATGTTAGTCCAGGAGTATGGAACAGATTTCTGGGGAAATTATATCTAAATCTCGGTGGACTGTTGTATAGAGTTGATTGTCAGCCCTGAAAGTAATTATTTTATTTATTTATTTATTTAACACACATACAACTATCATCACAGGCTTACCTAATACAATAGTGTAGTTATAGTTATTGTCTTGCTTATATTAAACTTGAAATTTAATTCATTCAACTTCTGCACGGTTGGCGCAGTGGCTGAGCGATCGACTGCCGCGCCGCGTGTCGTGGGTTCGATTCCTGCACGGAACAAATATTTGTATGGCCTACAGGTAGTTGTTCCGGGTCTGGCTGATTGTGTATGTGACTATAAATGTTGGTTAACGCACCCACGACACAGGAAGAAAGTCCTAGTGTGGGGCAACGTTTTTAAGAAAGAAGAAGAGTAATTTTACAGAGTGCGGCCCGTGTGAATTCGCTCAGAGTGCAATTGAACCAGTCAATCTGTTATGACACCATACTGAGTGCATACTCACAGTCACATTGGCATTTGCCCGGATTTGAACCTTCTACTTCGTGCATGAGAGACGAGGCCGTAACTACTAGACCACCACAATATTTCTAGCACGTGCGTAAGTTAGAATACTATTGATTTTTGACATAAAAAAACTGTTAAATATAGCACAGTATTAATTAGGAAACTCTAATTATATTTTATAGAAGACGATCAACTTTTTGTTACGAAATAAAAACCTTTGAAGTTATATATTAAAAGCTTTTTGATCGAAAATTGAATTAACTAATTGCTAAATAAAATTGTTCGGTCTTAAGTCTAGATTTTTCATTACCATTAATTATGTTTTAAGATCATTAATTAAACCTTGACTTAGCTAGCTTAGATAAAAACTTTTTTGTGATTATGTACAGGCATTTTTATTGTTAAAGGTTTAATTATAAACTTTACAATAGTTTAAAGTTATTGCAATATTTTAATTATTTAAAAAAGAAATCAAGCTCCTTGGGGTTTTTGTTCAATCATAGAGGTGGGTGCAGGCACATAAGTCCCAAATGGTGACATTTATAACAAACTTATTGTATATTATTGTATATATTGTAGTCATATATTTGAACCGTATGAGGTAAAGGCAAAGAATCATCGAAATTATCCTTTGCATCTCTGTCGACTAGTAAAAAACTGAAAATTCTGGCGCTATTTCCACATTGTATGGCATTGCTTAGCCTCTGACCAATGGCCAGCCTTCGGGTTACGGGAAGCGTCAGCAAAAAGTTTTGAGATCTCTTTGAATATAATTGACGACACGGTTGGCGCAGAGGCTGAGCGACTGGCTACTGTGCTGCGTGTTGCAGGTTCGATCCCCGCACGGAACAAATGTTTGTATGGCCTACAGGTATTTGTTCCGGGTCTGGCTGTTCGTGTATGTGAGTTTAAATGTTTGTAAACGCACCCACGACACAGGAGAAATTCCTAGTGTGAGGTAACGTTTAATTATTTTTTAATGAGAAAAGAATATGAGTAAAAAAATAATAGTAAAAATTGCATCATCCTAGCTCCCGTACTATCACTAATGGAGTTAAGTTGCATGTTTCGTTTGTCTTACCTGTAACGTTAACGTGCACGGAACCCATAACAAACCTCATCGCTCATGTTCTGTTGTAGCTATGTACTCTCCTGTCTATTGGTATAGACAGGAGAGTACATAGCTAGATACCAGTTTAGAAATGCATTATTTCTACGTATATTCTATGTGCGAAACGATTTAAACGAAGACCTTTAGATCGTTCAAATATTGTTCGGACTACCTCGGAATCGCCGCAGCATACATAAATGCACTTTGCTTGGGCATGATGGCAAAAAAGTCATCCAGTCTCGCTTTAGCAAACATGCTTGATGCCATGCAAAACCGAGGCAGTCCCAACAACATCCTGACTCCTGAGTTCGTTATTATATTGGACACACAAAGCGTTGTAGGCCTTCTGCATATACCTAACTCACTGGCTGCACTAGTAAAACGTCTGGCAATAAGCTCTGAAAAGAGTGAGCTTTACATCCTTCGTGCAAACCTGCGAGCAAGTATATTGCAACGGGCCGCCAACGCCCTACGTTCCCTATCAAGATCCTGGTTAGTAAGACCCACATGACCGAGGAATTTAAACTGAGTGACCACCTGCAATGGAATTCCACGCAACGTTACAGGTGGAATATTTGCAGGTGTATTTTAAGATACTTTGAACACCATAACTTTATTCTTAGTGGAGTTATAGCTCAATCCATGAGCCTCCGCAAAACTCTCAAAGACGTCCAGCAGTTTTCTTGGACCGATTGATTGGCTACGCAGCACCATGTCATTAGCATAACTAATGTTATTGATCATTTTCTTCCTTCAGCTTGACTCCCACTCAATTGACAACCGATGTGGTGCGGCGGGCGAAGATCCGGCCCTGGGAAAAATGTTTGTACCATCTACAAAGATTTGTTCCGGGTGTTCTGGGTACATGCTATGTATCAAAAAATATCTATCTTTGTAATGTATTGTATTAAATATATCAGTCATCTAGTAGCCATAACACAATATCTGCTTAGCTGGGGGCTAGATGATGCTGTGTGGATTGTCCAGCAATATTTATTTTTTTATTTATTTATTAGTTACTGGGCAACACGATACCCCTTGTTAAGACTGGTCGTCAGAGTTTCGGGCTTCTTACTACCCGTAACGACTGTGCTGACTGATGCCGTCATCATCTAGCCCCAAGCTAAGCAGATATACTACTACTACTAGATGACTGATATATTTAATACAATACATTACAAAGATAGATATATCAAGCTATACCAAGCTAAGCAGACGTCCGGTCCAGCATTATTTATTTATTATTTTATTTATTGAAACTCCATTCTACACTGGGCCAGCTCAAGGTCATAGCATATCCGGTGACTATGCAAACTATACTGTGCAATATTTTGCCGGTTGCCAAAGAGTTACAAAATATGGTCTTTATCTTCTAGACTATTCCCTTTTCTTTCTTCTTGTATAAATACCATCCTCTATGACAGGTTTTATAGAAAATGTCAAACATTAGCTTTACATTCCGTAATTTCGAACGCCATATTGCACGGAAAGTGCATTTTATCATACTGTAGCTTTTTGAACGGATTTGTCGTCTAGTTCTGTTGTGTGGTCCAAGTTACGGGATCTCATTTTTTTAAATTATTCATTACCAAAAGGTTATCCATACTATAAGGTCCTGTTACACAGCCATTTTATTACGAGACTATTGCCACCAAATCGGTGTAATTTAGAAAAAAGGTGTTTTATATTGAACGCTGAAAATTATTGATGAATTAAAAAAAATATAGTGCACGCATGCGCGATGTTGTTGGATACCATCAATATTTGATTGTGTTCGTTTAAATATTCATCCCTATTAAGTAATAATATTATTCACTGTGCGTAGTCAAACACGCATTTTTGTACATCGTTTAATTTGGTCCTGTTGATATTATAGTTTATTGCGGGATAAGGTACAAAATCATTGAACATTTCTAGGGAAGCGTATTTTCTGTTCAATTTTTTTGAAAAAACATTTTGTCTGTCTTGAAACCAAAGCAATTTATAGCTGCTCATTTATTTATTTTTGTTTCCTCTTTTAATTACTTAATCACCACCAAATTAATAAAACTTATTTACACTGTAGAAAAACAAAAGAAAAACAAAAAAAATGGCAAATTTGTAACCGACCATTCGCTTATAACTTGCATCTTAGCTAAACCCGTCAGCGCCAAACGCCGGCTTAAATAATAACTTCCCTCTAGCTCGCTCTTAGAGGAAATAGTGGCCCATACTTGTATGAAATTACCTAAATCGAGTATCTGACCTCCGGGAGATTGTTTGTGGAGATGGGAGAATAACGTATAAATATTATTAACAATAACCTTTATTAGCAATGTTACAAAACATGATCATCATCATCTGCCCCCTTTTCCCAACCATGTTGGGGTCCGCTTCCAGTCTAACCAGATGCAGCTGAATACCAACATTTTACATGGAGTGACTGCCTATCTGACCTCCACAACCCAGTCACTAGGGAACACGATACCCCTTGGTAAGACTGGTTGTCGGAACTTTCAGGCCTCTGACTACCCGTAACGACTGTCAATGATCTACAAATGACAGCCGGGAACAACGGCTTAGCGTGCTTTCAGAGGCACGGAGGAGTCTCGATATGTAATGAACTGTCACCCATCCACAGACTGATCTCGGCAAGCGTAGCTTAACCTTAGATCGACCCGTGCGGCTGTTTTTATTTAGCCACGAGCTCTTCAAATGATATGAAAGTAAGTAAGTAAAAATAGTATGCAGTAAACTTAAATATATTAATTAACTATCCGAAACCGGTTTTGTTTCTTTCATTTCCGCGAAGGTCTCTCTTAGCTTAGCTTTCCATTCTTTCCGATTCTGGGTTGTTCTCCTTCCAAGCAAGTAGTAGTAGTTGTTTTCCGAGTACCAACATCTAAGATGCTAGATTCATCTAGATCACTTTTAACTATAAGGCCGCCCATTGCAACGCCCTATGTATCTATCTTATCGTATCTATTAGAGATATTATTATACAATAAAGAGCAGTGGTGGTAGCCGGTGAAGGGTGGGCGTTTTGTAAACGTTTTGATGTTCAAAAAGGGCTGATTCTCAGCCTAATTTGAATAAATGAATTTTGATTTTGATTATGATTTTTTTAAACTATCATATTCTAAGTTTCAGCATGAATGTCAAGGCCTCGCCTCTTGTGCATGAGGTTGTGGGTTCAAACCTGGGAAAGTACCAATGTGAGTTTTTCAATTCATATGTACTTTCTAAGTTTATGTTGGACATCACTGACATCGGTGAAGAAAAATATCGTGAGGAAACCTGGACTTATATAATTAGTATAAGTCTGAAATCGCCAACCCGTCTTGAGCAAGAGTGGTGATTAATGCTCATGCCTTCTCTGTATGAGAAGAGGCCTTTGCCCTGCAGTGGGACAGAATGAGTTATTAACTTACACACACACAAGTACCAAAAAAACTTTCGCATATATGAAATGAGTGTCAGTGGTCTTGAGTAAATTATTTCCATGTAAAATCAAATTTACGATTGGCAATTTTGGTGCCTTAATGAATTCCATTGTTTTAAAATTAAATAAATGAAAACCGTTATACAATGATAACACACGCTTCATCTCAAATTTTCTACTTGGCAATTAATTTTATATTGAAGACGTAAGAAATTTCGTTAACGCTCAAAACATTCGGATGTCTTAATGGCGATAATTTTACAAATTAAATTAGAAACCAATTATTGAATCGGCAATCAAATATGTTTGTTTTATTCAACATCAATTTCATTGAATAATATCAGCTTGTTACTGTACCACTGCAGGGTATAGCCTCTTCTCATACAGAGAAGGCACGAGCTCTAATCAACACGCTTGATCAATGCGGGCTTGCGATTTCAAACTTAGGTATATGAAAACTAAAGTCCAGGTTGCTTTACCATGTCTTCCTTCACTAATGTGATTGATGTCCAAGATAAACCTAGAAAGTACAGACATGTCAAATTTTCCCAATTGAAAATTAACCTTATTCTTTTGTATTGAGAAGCTCGTGGCTAAATAAGAACAGCCGCACGGGTTGATTGAAGGATAAGCTACATTTGCCGATGTCAGTATGTGACCGTTCCTAACATATCGTGACTCCTCCGTACCTCGGAATGCACGCTAAGCCGTTGGTACCGGCTGTCATTTGTAGATCTTTGACAGTCGTTACGCGTAGTAAGAAGCCCGAAACTCTGACGACCAGTCTTAACAAGGGGTATCGTGTTGCCCAGTAACTAATAAATAAATAAAAAAATAAATATTGCTGGACAATCCACACAGCATCATCTAGCCCCAAGCTAAGCAGAGCTTGTGTTATGGGTACTAGATGACTGATATACTTAATACAATACATTACATATATAGATATTTTTTATTATACATAGGAAATACCCAGAACACCCGGAACAAATATTTGTAGATCGTACAAACATTTGTCCCAAGGCGGGAATCGAACCCGCAACCTCTTGCGTCGCAGGCGGACCTTCGCCCGCCGCGCCACATCGGTCGTCAGTAACTGGATTGTGGAGGTGAGGTAAATCGCTCCATGTAAAATACTGGTGTTCAGCTGCATCCGGTTAGACTGGAAGCTGAGCCCGACAAAGTTGGGAAAAAGGCTATGCAGATGATGATGATTCTTTTGTAATAAAGTTGAAAAATTATCAAAGAAATTTGACACATTGGGGTAGCTTGATGTGCTGGCCTCTGTACATATGGATTGAAAAATTTGCATTGGCAAAGCCATTGGGCCATTACTACATCAATTTCATTTACATAATATGTTTTATTCCTTAGACTTTTCTTGGTTTTTCGTTTCATTAAATTGCTGTTGGTCTAGTGGTCCCTAGCGCGACTGCTGAGCGTTTAGGTCCTGGATTCAATTACCAGGTCGGGCAAAGTGTTATTGAGTTTTTCTAATTGGAATTTTCTCATTAGTAGACCAGATTCTGGTCTCGTGCCCTATTGATGGCAATAGACTCGCCCCCTATTACAGGAGACTTAAACATAACTGGTGTAATGTGGGTGTTACTACAGGTTCACATCTGCCTAACCGAACGAATAGAATATTGAGCTCTGCTAAAATTTGACGACCGATGTGGCGCGGTGGGCGAAGGTCCACCTGCGACGCAAGAGGTTGCGGGTTCGATTCCCGCCTTGGACAAATGTTTGTACGATCTACAAATATTTGTTCCGGGTGTTCTGGGTATTTCCTATGTATAATAAAAAAAATATCTATCTAAGTAATGTATTGTATTAAGTATATCAGTCATCTAGTACCCATAACACAAGCTCTGCTTAGCTTGGGTCTAGATGATGCTGTGTGGATTGTCCAGCAATATTTATTTATTTATTTATTATTAATTAGATGCCTTTACATTTTTTGAAATTGTATATGACTCGTTGGTCTAACGGTTGCAAGCGCTACCGCTACTGGTTCTGAGTCCGATTCCCGGGTTGTGCTTTTTTTTTGCACACTATTCCCAAACCACTGCAACTCCTGAAAACCAGAATCAACAGTGGCGACCACCAGAAAAGCGTCGAGACAATGAAGCCCGACGAGTCCCGGAGGAACGATTCAACTGTCTTGGATCCCGCAACGAAATTAATCAGAAAATAACAGCGGAGGAGTTGGAAAAATACATAATTTCCACTTCCCTCCATATCAAGCAGGAGACAGAACAGAGACCAATAGGCACAAAGGGACGTTTCCAACTGGGTTAGGCCTAGGGTCCAGTTGTCTAGGTGTGCTGTCTAGGTCTAGGACGTTATCCCGGGTCGGGCAGTGTTATTAGGTTTTTCCAGATGGAGCTTTTCGGTAGCAGCCCGTAGTCTGAATAAGGGCCCAGTTGAAGGCTCGCCCCTATTTCATAACTGGCGAAACGTGGGGAACCTTAAATCTCCTTTAGGAAGATTCTTAGAAGAAAATGTCCAAAAGTGTTAGTATTAAGTTAAGCTAGTACTTAACTTAATACTAACACTTTTGGACATTTTTGGATAAACAAATAATAAACAAATAATGCTGGACAATCCACACAGCATCATCTAGCCCCAAGCTAAGCAGAGCTTGTGTTATGGGTAGGTACTAGATAACTGAAATAAAAGATAGATATTAGAACACCCGGAACAAATCTTTGTAGATCGTACAAACATTTGTCCCAAGGCGGAAATCGAACTCGCAACCTCCTGCGTCGCAGGCGGACCTTCACCCGCCGCGCCACATCGGTCGTCATTGTACAGTTTTGGATACTGCAATGTAATTATTATGTAACAGTATTAACAGATTCATGAAAAAACGTTCGGCAGTGCCTTGTGCTTTGCATCCAGCCAGGCTTAAATAAAATTCTAGTTTTTCATATTACTCGATTCCTCGAAAACTGTAGCTACAAAAATCACAGTATAAATAATTTAATTTCATTCATACTGACAGAAATACAATCTCTTTTGAAATATCCTGTGCTATTCCAACAATATTTCTTCGAAAACACAATGTTTATCGTTTATTTCATGTATTCAAGTAGACGTGACACGTCTACGCCAATGTAAGGCGGTGGACACACTTTCTTACAACCACACTGAGGCAGGCAGACTATCAGTTTGACAGTGTGTTCAAAAGAAAACTCGCAAACACCGGTCATTACGAAGGATATAGAGTTTCTAGGTATGATCATGAACTATATTTATTTCTATAAATTGGTTTCTACAAACAGCTTCACTCGTCAAACAAGCAAAATAGTATCTTACTATTCTGAGAAGAAACACCGAAACTCAGAAGTCAATGTCACGATACCAAATAAATTGGGATAAGACAAGCTTCCCCC
Source organism: Phlogophora meticulosa (assembly GCA_905147745.2). Lineage (NCBI taxonomy): Eukaryota > Metazoa > Arthropoda > Insecta > Lepidoptera > Noctuidae > Phlogophora > Phlogophora meticulosa. The sequence goes on along the minus strand of LR990531.1, from coordinate 13,511,546 downwards.
TGCTGTCCGAGTCCGTGGCGTCGCTACTGCCAAACAGCTCACCACAAGCTGTATTGCAAGGTTATACTCTCTCTTCGCAAAGTAAGGAGCCAGAAAGAGAGCGAGAGATATATATAACCTTACCTGCTATAAGCCCTCACACAAGCTGTCTTGCAAGATTATACTCTATCTCTCTTCGCAATGTAAGGAGCCAGAGAGAAGGAGATAACCTTACCTTCTATGAGCCCTTACCATGACAACCGATTTCCATAAAAGCATGACGTTGAAAGTAAAAATCACAAATGGTTTGTATACACAAGTGTGTCCGCCGCCTTACCTCATGTGTTCGAATAGTTCACAGTGACACATTTACACAAAATTTTATACTGAAGTTGCCATGAAAAGGGGTTAAATGCAGCTACAGAAATTGAATCTCGTTGATTCTTGTGAAGAAGGTAATTTCCATGTGAATGAAACAAATTCGGTTATTCAATAGGATGGCTGTTTATTGCTTTTGATGTACGAATCAATTGATAAAAAAGTCGTGATCAGTTTGTAAGGTGTTACTGAGTAGAAAACCTGTGTGGGATAAAACAGAGGAAACTGCACTGGATAACATCACACCACGTCTAGTCCGAAAGGTTAGGCAGAAGTGCACCTTTATAATGGTACAGCCGCATTTCAAAGTTATTATGATTAATTCCCAGATTCTATTACTACCAACTGGACCCAAATCCAAACTGCGGTCTTCTATTAAGCGATTTCAGATGATAAAACGCAACAACATTTCGCCAGATCTGGCAATAGAGCCCTGGACCTCATGCAATCTCTGGACCAATAGCGCTTAGACCAACAGGGCAGAAAAACTGCTTAAGAAAAAGTTTGTTCCATTGTAAACATAGAAATAACTAAGGTAAATAAATCTAAAACACATACTTTCAAAGTTCGATATTGTGATGAAATTAGTTTATGTGCTTGTCTCATACTCAGCATCATATCCTACAAAATCGTTCTAAAAAGCACTCGATAAGATGGCTACTGTATGTACTATGTACTATGTTCTCTTCCGAAGAATTTGCCATTGTTTTGGGCGTATTTTGGGTGGCTACATTTCGCCGCAAAATGGCACCATCACACCACATATTTTTTGCTATTTTACTGGGTTCCAAACTAGTAAGGTTTCAGTGCCTAGGCTATGGAGTAAGATACTGTACAACCGTTGGACCTTCACGGTGTTTTTTTTTAGTGTAAAGCATGTTATGAGTTCCACACCAATTCAAATTTAGAATAAGAAACCGTAGGCAGTCACTCGTTGGCTAAAAGGCGTATCAAATAGATAATCGTAGTTGCCAACCAGAGAATCGAACAAAAAATTGAGTTGATTGTTTTAAGGCAATATTTTTTGCGTGAAAATCAATCATAATCTAGCCGATTTGCCTCACGTTCAAATATATCAGCATAGGACATCGTTTCAACAAGCCAAGCTTTGTCCATTTCATACTGAACCCCCTTCATCGCCAGCAGAAAAGAAAAGACGAATAAACCATTTTTTCGTCCATCCTTTGCAATTTTTTTCCTGCCTTTGTTAGTAGAGACGAGAATTTCTAGCTGTCATGATATTATTATAAATCTTGCAGATAAGTGGCTGTCGCAGCGGCTCCTTGGTTTACACTAGTCATTTTTGTTAAAAAAAAATAACGAAAGATAAAGGATAGTGGAAGTTTGGTAGGGCGAGTTTTTAAAAGTTTTTCTCGAGTTCTTTAAGTGTATTTTAGGTTGACTTCGCGTTTTTTTGGGCTATTGAGAAAAGTTGAAGAAAATGGTTGTTTATTTTGGCTATATTTCAACGTTTATTGAATGGTTATTGACTCTTTTATTACTGCTGTTTTGCGAATGAACATTGAAACCCAAAGTGATATACCATATATGCCTTTGTATAGTAGGTAGATAGGTACATAGTTGCTGGTATATGTAACGTGTATGTGAGTTTAAATGTTTACTCACACACGACACAGGAAAAATACTAGTGCGGGGCAACGTTATAAAAAAAACAACATTTAGAGTAAGAAATTACAAATTCAAATTTAGAATTAAAAAGAGTAGACAGTCGCAAGGAGTTGAAATACGAGTTTTTAATCGAAAATACAACTATCCCCTGGATTTATTTTTAAATATATAAAATGAAACTAGTTTTTCTTATTTTAGAACTATTCAACTAAATTATTTTACGTCTAGATATTGAAGCAAAAGGCACGAGCATAAAGTACCACGCTTGCTGAAGGCGGGTTGGCTATGTTTTTCTGCACCAATATCAGTTATGTCAAAGATAGACTAGAAAGTACAAATAAATTAAAGATTCATATTTTTGCTTGCCCGAGACCCACAATCTTATGCACGAGAGTCGAGGTCTTGACCTCTGTCTATCACGGCTGCTCACAGAAATATTTTCGAATTTTGACCAGTCTGTATTCAATCGCGCGCCTTATTACCAAATGATGATAAGTAGGCTATCAATTTGGAAATGCGCGTAATTATATTTAAGATATGTCAACTTTAGAAACTCTTCTTAAAGCAATCTTTGCGAGAGGTGTGGAATAGTCGAGAACGAATATCATATCTTGATGGAGTGTGTACGCGAATGGCTCAGAAGAAATTTATTTATGTCCCATAATAAATTTGGAACTGGTTCTTGTAATAGCGTTTAAGCTGAGCCAAAAAATGAAAGAGTGTTAATGCTTAGCTGGGCTAACACTCTTTACAAGATTTATGATAATCATTTGATGATTAATATAAATTTGTCTGTGATGGAGCGACATAGTCAGTATTGCGACAAAGCTTTCTGCTAACCAAAGGTATGCACAATTTCAGTTTAATGAGCTGACCCACACATAAACAAGCTTGTTAATAAAAAAGAGTATTCTATAAGACAATATTCATGCAGCAACGATCAGTCTTCTCACATACCCACATGACTAAGAAATTCATGAACCATATAACCAAAAGTAATCGACATCACGCCCCGTAATGATATCTAGCGCCTTGAATGCCATCTGTCATGGCCGACAGAAGATTGATGAAGACGCCCCGGGCAAACATGTTCCTCGGCATGTTCTGAACAATTAGCGTTACACAGATTAGTGAATGACGAAATGAATGTATGAAGAAATTGAGCGATAGTGTTCTGTTTTGTTTTGTGATTAAAGATTACTTGGTTTTGCCCGCGTCTTCGTACGCGTGAATGTCAGTTATCGCGGCTGCAGATGATATGTCCTTTTTGGGTCTCAATCTATCTCAATACCAAATTTCATATAAATCGGTTCAGCGGATTAGGTGTGAAAAGGTTACAGATAGACATAAAGAGTAGGAGTGCATTTAACGCTAAGACCACCACAACGTTGGTCACTGGAAAGGTGCAATGGCATCGCGTCAGACATTGGCATAGATGGAAGGACGATTTTGACACCTTTAGGTGAGTTTGGTTTATTTTCGCAAAGGCCTTCAACCTGTCTGTATGCAGGAAAGGTACAAACGCTAAATTCAATTATTATTTTGTCTATCAATATTTTAATCTTTGTAAGAATGTAATTACATATTACATAGATTGACCTCGGCAAGCGTTATATGACAATATATTTATAAAGTCAGTTTGAATACAAGTATATAAAAATGACTAACATTCATTAAGCTCATATACACAGGATTTTATTTCGAATTTCGAAAAGAGAGAGCTGATTTTTGAACTCGTATTTGATTATGGAACCAATCAGGTGGCATTAATAAACCCGGTTACTCTTACATACCTAGAGCAGTGACATCTTATGGTTTTACGATTTCAAACCGCTAAGTTACTGTATGTCAGTCATTGAAAAACGTATAGAACATTGAACCCTTTTGAGACGACTGACGACGTTTGAGAGCTCTCTGTTCATAAATTGCTAGCAATACTTTGTAAACAATGGCGTTGTTTACAAAGTATTGTTAGCAATTTGAATGTATCAATATGCTATGTATTAAGTATTGAAATATAGTTTGTGAAACGAGTGTAGAAAAAGTCAATGATACAAGAAAAAATAAGAAATAAATTAAAAATCTTTCTCTTAAAGAAAGCCTATTATAGTATTGAAGAATTTCTTTCTGATAATTTAGTCTGACATGTATGAAATATGTATATCTTATTTAATAATTACTTGAAGCTTTAATTTGTTTTTTTTTTTTTTTGTATTTTTAACTATTATGTCAATATTTTTATTTTTTTGAACATTTTAAATTTAAATTATATTCAAAATATGAAACGGATTAATTTAAAATGACTTTATGCTTGTGTCACATCCTACCTTTTTAAAATTTGTACGCCGTTCAGGCAAAACATGACTGTGACATAATTTTATTTAACATCTTGCATGCCATTTATATGTGTTTTGGACAGTAAAAACTATTTTTATCTTTATCTTTATACGTCTATAAAAATCTTTCGTTTCCAAACTGTCCGATGCAGATAACTTGTTAATTTCTATGATCGATCAAATAAATTTATAATTTGTCGAGATATTATGACAAAATTGCTATCCTGTGTCGTTGATATCAGTAATGCGGTAGTAACACTGCGGTAATATTTCATTCTACCCCCATGGGAACGTCTGTGAATCGACGCATGTCAACCTGATTTACGTTAATGATGTCGCGTTTGATACTGGTATAATTTTTATTTATTGAGTTATTGATTTAGCGTTGATTTAGTGTCAATGAATTGGCGTTTGAATGCTGGAAATGCTATGGAATGCTATTAGTTGTTTGCATCTCTTACCTTATTAATATAGGATGGAAAAGCTAGCACATAAGCTTATACGATGAGTTTAGAACCTGATTATCGATCGTGATTTATGGCTCAGATTCCCCCGATGAAGCTTTTCGTCTGCCTTTTCCTAATTTTTAAGTTTTTCTCTGATATTTTTTGGTACAGACGCCAATACATCAAGCTGCCCAAATCTATAAAATTTATTTGATAGCATTTCAACTTTATTACATAAATAAGGTTTTAGCTAAAAATACGTTTTAAATTACATCTGGATATCCCGTAACAACCAATCACAAGTGACCTATTTCCTGTGCTCTAACCCTCGCAGTACGATTACAAAATGAATGTTTAATCCGTTCATAAAACACTATCAATAGGTAACCGAAGGGTGAAAACATTTAACTACTACACACTTGAATATTGTATGAGCAGACCGTTACCCCGGCTGTTTGTGTCACGCCAACAAATTATACACACCCTTTCCTTTTGGTGTGGCTTTAAAAGGCTTGTAAGGGGTGGTCGTATGCTTTGGTGGTGATGGAAACATATAAGACAAACATGCTTTTTCTATGCCGTAGGTACAGCCACGAGCTTAAATACCTTACATTAACTCACACTTGCACTTAAAATGCACCTAATACAGAAGTGTTATTATAACCTAAATGACTAGTGAACAAATTGAGATTCTGTCATATCAATATTGTAGATTATCTGAAGATTGACGCAATGTAAATAATGACATCCAATAATAAATTAATTAATAACATAATATTGACAGTAATAATGTTATAATATAATTGTATATGCATGCAATAATAATTTAATTTAATTTATAATAATGAAGAAACAAAATGTTGCGGTGCCCTAACAGGGTTCATGTAAGAAACTTATTTTTGTAAGAAGACCTTGTAAACGCCATTAATGCAATACATAAATAAATAATTAAAACTCAAAATTTAAAAGCGATTTTCTACTTAAGTTTTCTACTAAAGTTAATTGCTAGAAGTATTAAATTGTGGTGAACACAGTATTCTCAAAACCATACTAATATGAAAGCCCTTTTCTCAAAGTTTTAATCGTTATTTCATGAGAAAATCGCTTTTGAATTTTGTGTCAGAGTAAGATATTTATGCTCGTGACTGTACATGCCAGGCCACACATAGTAATAACTGTGAATTTCGTTTATAAATATTAGCTGTCTACCTTCCTTACGTCATTTTAAAATAGATAGATAGGAAACAAATCGTCTATGTGGTATTAACACGATTAAAAAAATACATATTAGGTCTTTACCTATGAAATTGCCGTTCTGCAGTACTGGCCATTTCAAATCAAAATATTTTTTGTTTGGCTAAGAATTCTAATTTCAAATTAATTTTATTTTAAAAACATGGATTTTTTTTTCCAAAAGTAGTCATTTGTTTATTGATTAGTGTTACATTTTCATCGCATTTAAATCTTTTTCGTCATCATGGATACGTTAAAAATTCGAGTAATTATGGAATATGAGTACCGTCGTGGCAGCAACGCGGCACAAGCGGCACGCAACATCAACGACGTTTACGGAGCTAACACTACAAACCAACGCACTACCTGTTATTGGTTTGCTCGCTTCCGTTCTGGAAATTTCGACCTGAAAAATGAACCTCGCGGTCGTCCGAAGACTTTGGTCGACAATGACGAATTAAAGGCGATTGTGGAAGCTGATGATATACAATCTACGGCTGAATTAGCAGCAGCTTTCGACGTTAGCGTCAAAACAATATTGGTCCATTTGCGTCAAATTGGCAAGGTAAAAAAGCTTGAAAAATGGGTGCCCCACGAACTCAATGATCGCCAGCGCGAAGTACGCGTCGAGACGTGCCTTGCACTGCTCAACAGACACACAAATGAAGGAATTTTGAACCGCATTGTTACCTGCGATGAAAAATGGATTCTGTTTGATAACCGCAAGCGCTCAGCAAGTTGGTTGGATCCTGGTTCAGCACCTAAACAATGCCCTAAACGAAAACTTACCCCAAGAAAAGTGATGGTCACTGTTTGGTGGTCTAGCGCCGGTGTGATTCAACACAGCTTCTTACCAAACGGGGTGAGCATTACTGCAGATGTGTACTGTGAAGAATTGAACACAATGATGGAGAAGCTGGCACATCTCCAACCAGCATTGGTCAATCGCTCGTCTCCGCTGCTCCTGCACGACAACGCGCGACCTCATACTGCACAGCAGACGGTCTCCAAGTTGCAAGAACTGGGGTTGGAAGCTCTCCGTCATCCGCCCTACTCACCAGACCTTGCGCCTACAGACTACTACTTTTTCCAGAATTTGGATAACTTCTTGGCGGGAAAAAAATTCAATACCCGAGAGGCAGTACAAAATGCCTTTGAAGAATTTTTTGCCTCCCGTCCAGCTGATTTCTTTAAGAAGGGCATCAATAAACTGCCACTGCGTTGGCAAAGATGCATTGATTGCATGGGTGATTACTTCGATTAATACAAATAAAAAATGCATGAAAAAAATTCATTTAAATTTTTTCATACAAAACGGCAATTTCATAGGTAAAGACCTATTATTATAATTATTAGGAACTACACAAAATAAATCAAAATTAATGGCCGGTTAAATAAGTCGTTCTTAATACTAAATCTACAATCGGGTTCTGAAAGATTTTATTTTCTGCTAATCTAAGAAAATTGGTCTTGCCATCCTGTGTATAGATAGGAAATCTTTTCCTATCTATACACAAAATTCTAAAATAAATAAGATATTTTAAACATTACATTTGCTTAGTTTGTCCTCACTTACTGTGTTGGGGTCGTATTTCAGTTTAAACTTAACTTCAATTCAAACGATTTTGAAATTGAAATTACACGCTTCGAATATAATATTGATTTATTTTTAACATTTTATTCATATCTATGTGTAATACTTACTGTGCTTGTCTCAATAAATTAATCGTAATTGCTACAGCATAGTGGTAATTTCAATTTCGAAATCGTTCATATTCATAATCTGCCTAGCCTTTTCCCGACTGTGTTGGGGTCAGCTTCCAGTCTAACCGGATGCAGCTGAATACCAGTGTTTTACATGGAGCGACTGACTTCCACAACCCTGTTACTGGGCAACACAATACCTCTTGGTAAGACTGGTTGTCAGACTTTCAGTCTTTTGAATACCCGTAACGACTGTCAAAGATTTACAAATAACAGCCAGGACCAACGGCTTAATGTGCTTTCTAAGGCATGGAGGAGTATCGATATGTTACAAATGATCACCCATCCACAGACTGACCTCAGTAAGCGTAGCTTAATCTTCGATCAACCTATGCGGCTGTTTTTATTTAGCTACGATTCAAATTGACGTTACGTTTAAGCATTCATGCTAGGCACACCAACCACCACAGTTATTTCAAACAGTCAAGGTACAAGCAGTACGAACAGTCAAGCTAGGAAATATTTCCCCGTTTTACTTCATAACGAATTTAAGTTTCCCCACTGAAACTGGAAAATGCACGTTGCACAAATCATATTACCTGCATCTTAGCCTAGCATTGCGTAAATCTGCTAAAACAAAAGAAACCCCAAGTCTTTTATGGCGTCTAAAGCGAACACAGCTACGGAACTACACCGCCTCAGCTGCATAGTTTTACACGTAGGAGCTCGAAACAAAACTGTGCAACTGAATATTTTATCAAATAAATTGCGTTTTCTTCGTTTTGCATTGCCGCCGTCACTGGGTGCGACCGTACTGTGACAGTGTTATTTTGTGTTTTTTTAAACATGGAATAGTTAGCGAATAGTTTTGCTTTTATATTAGTTTTTCTGTTTTTTTTTTCTATTGCTGGTTTGTGTGAAATGCTTCAAAAATACCTGTGTGTTGTTGTGATTTTAGTGCAATCTATATGAAAGTGGTATGAAAAACAACAAATTGAAGGAGATATAGATGAAGCCAATTCATGCTCACGAGTGTTTCATTCGACCGCTGGCAATGAAGTGGCTACATGACCAAGTCTGAACCACTTTATAAGTAACGTGATCAACTCTTAAGGCAAGAATCGTAGAATTAAAACTCATTTTTATGTTAAACGCTATGTTTGTGAAGCAAAAAGTCAGGTGCAATTGAGTTTAGACCACGTTTAAAAATGATTATCTAGCCACTTCATTGATCCAGCAAACGTTGTTTTGCCATATAGAGGTTGATCGTAGAGGGGTGAAAGTTTAGGGTTGTATGTATTTTTGTATGCTGTATCATAAAAAAGTAAAAACAAAACAAAATCTAAAAAATAAAAACAAAAATTTAGGGGTGGACCACCCTTAACATTTAGGGGGATAAAAACAGATGTGGTCCGATTCGCAGACCTAACAGATATGCACACAAAATTTCACGATAATTCGTTGAGCCATTTCGGAGGAGTTTAATAACAAACACCGTGACACGAGAATTTTATATATGTATTGGATGAACATCATTCGAATAAAGAAAAGGTTCCTATTTGTAACAAACGCATTTATAAAAATAAAATGAAACATAACTTAGCAACGCAAAATCAAAAGCCGATTCATGAGTTTTGTGACCTTATTGTCATTCAAATCAAAACCAAAACGTTCAAATAAAGAACTTCAAAATATACTAAAATCTTTTATACTCCCGTTGGCAAAATTGCTAAAACAAAAGAAATATCTTGGCATTTCCTTAACGCGGTCACGTTCGGAAATTGTAAAGTATTCGAATGTTTCGTGCGAAAATATAATATAACGTGTGTTCTTCGCGTTTGACATTTTATGTGTTTTAATGATGGCGCTTTGTCGCTCGGTGTGGATGTTGCCTTATTTTTTTTCTTTTGAACGGATTTCTGGGTATGAATAAATTGTAAAAGATGGTGTGTTATAATGTAGTTAGGTAAAAATGAGTGGTTTAAATTTACATCCAAAGTTAATAATTGTCAGGTGAAAGAATAGAATCAAGTAGAATACTTATATTGTACACCATAAAAACTTATTGTACAGACTCAAATTTTCCCATTTGAATATAAACCCTATGCTATTGCAAGAAAGTTTAAAAAACTATCAAATAAATTTGACACATAGGAGTAGCTTGATGTGCTGGCGTCTGTATAACAAATAATAACTTTAAGAGCTAAACAGGGTGTCTACAATGGAAATAATCCGCGTAGAAATAGGTAAAACCTGCTTATTTTTTTTTTCAAAATAATATTTTTGTTATCATAGTCAGAGCTGCTTTCAAAATTCTAACACGTATTGGTTACCACAGCGAATAATAAGCCGGACAGCTGACAGCCGGACTGAGTCACTTTTGTAAAACATATATTGTTTTAATTATTGCGATTGTATCGTTGCAAAAAAACGACGTGGGAGAGTTCCTTTAATTCTGACAGGAAAGAACTTCAACACCACTCATTCTACCGCCTGCATTTTCTTGTCACATTCTCATATTCCAAAACTGTGTCTATCGGCCTTTTTTAGCACACAAAAGTAAAAATATGGATGAATCTCAGATTCTCATGCAGTGAGTTTATTTCCGTTACCAGATTGGCCAACGTATCGATGGCACGTGTAGATTTAATCTAGTTAGTGTCTGAGCGAATAAATGACTAAACTGTAAGCATTTTTAACCAAAATCTGTGAGCTATAACTGCTTTTAAAACTGGATCAAGCATGTTGCACGGATCATGATTTTAGAGGCTGTACATTAGCACTTTGTTTTAGTGTAGTTATTAAAGCATACAGAAGATATTTTTTACAGCCTGAAAGTCTGACAACCAGTATTACCAAGAGGTATCGTGTTGCCCAGTAACATTGTTGGGAAAATGCAAGGCAGAGGTGATTTTAAAGTTTCATCCTTGCTGGGCAGTTTGTTCCGCCACTTCTTCTTCCCAGCAAAAACGCTAGGAAGTGGTGAAGGGTGGGCGTTTTGGGGGACTGTCTTTTGTAAAGGTTTTGACGTTCAAAAAGAGCTGATTCTTAGCCTAATTTAAATAAATGAATTTTGATTTGATTTGATTTGACATATCAAAAGGATTCCTAATGAAAACGTCTGATAAAAATGACCGGGAATTCAGATCAAATTGGTAGTGCTTGTGACCATGAGATCAACAGAGCAACTTAAGTATAAAAATTAACAGTGGTAACCACCAAAAAACGTTTGATCGATGAAGCTACTTTGCAGCGAATTTAACAGCGGTGGACTTAGATAAATACATCATTTTTAGTAGCAAAAGAATTAGCAAGCATTAAGTCATCAAATCAATCAAGTGGACTCAAATGGGAATGAGTAATGACCACATAAAAAATATGAATAGGTTTTTAAACTTGTACATTTGAAAATTAACGCTGTTTTGTAATTAGTACTTCTCCCAAACAACGGCTGTTTGTAAACGCAGCCCTGCGTACATTGACCCGCCCGACGCGCGACGCTTAATCGAGGTCAACGCCCGGGATTCGCTCCAGGGATGACTCTGAATTAGAAAATGTAATGGATATATTGATTAAAAATTAAGGTACTATTTTTATTGATTCAGGTAGAGTACCGTAGTCTGATCCACCTCCTTAAATCCTGCAGTCGATTAAATTGGCACTCTGTATATTGTAAGTTCTAGTCCGGTCCTGTAGTTTTCGCAATCAGCGAATTATTGCGACTTGCAAGAACATCGATCCACTTTGAACGAGACCTACCAGCGCCTTACAAAACGCGATCGTCACTTGAGAACCTTTGACCTCAACGGCTATCAGTTCTGCCTTCGAAAGGCATAACATATTAAGGTAAAACTATTGGTCAGTGAGCAAGTTGGCTTGGAAGCTATGTGGGGTGTGTCATGGTATCTGTTCCCTCATTGTAAATTAACCCGCTATTTCTTGCACCTGAACCTATAGTAACAGTAGTGATAAAACTGAATTGATCTCCCTTATGTAAGCCGTCTTTGCGTATAATTGACTCTTCTCTGTAATTGGTTCCCGATGCCTCTCTAAGGTCTCACTTTGAATATTTTGTGGTCTAAAATAATATAAAATTTGTTGATACAAAAATGTACCAGCAGGGTGTAATTACTGCACCACTGCTGGGCAAACGAAGAGAATCACCACGCTTGCTCAAAACCGGGTGGCAAATTCAGACTTATATTAATTGTAAATCCTTGTTTCCCCACAATATTTTCCTTCACCGATGTCAGTGATGTCCAAGATAAAATTAAATAGTACATATATAACCTCACACCTGTGATCCCCGAAAGGTTAGGCAGGGGCGTACCTTAGTACACCAACATTTCACCAGTTATGTTTAAGTCCCATGTAATAGGGAGCAAGCCAATTACCATCAACTGAGCGCATTCAGGCTCCAGGTTGCTGAGAACTTTTAGATGGAAAACCCCGATGGAAGACCCGGAAATCGAACCCAGCACCTCGTGCTAAACAGTGGCGCTTCTGACCACTAGACCAATGAGCTACCTCATTCATTTAAAAGAATATTTCATTCCAATAATGAACAAAAAAAAGAAAAGAAACTTACTTAAATTAAATTGATAGTTACTGAGGTTTGAACCCACAAACTCGTGTACAAGAGGCGAGGCCTAAACTATTAGGCCATACGAAAACCAAAAATGTAAACATACTAAAAGTGTATGTGTTCATACACTTTTAGTATGGTTTGGAAAAGTTTGAATATAAGTAACTTACCTTAAATATAAACTCGTAGATACTCGCTTAAGAGTTCAACAACGCATCGTCCAGTTGCAGAATCTGCCTCATCGTTGCCGAAGTAATACCTTTGCGGCGTATTATGAAGCTAACGGGAGTAACAGGAGGTTGTGAGAAGTATGTTTTTTCGAGACAAGTACCCTTGCCAATAATTCAGGGAAAAATTAAGAACTAGGGCTCCTAGTTTCGCTATAGGCTGTGCTAGGAAGGGTAGAGTGGTAGATATCCCAAATAACTTTTCCCCTTTAAATTACCTCAATCCTGAAAGTTTTTTTAAGGCTCTAGAAGGATATAAACTGACCGTAATAGTGATGCCAGAAAGGTCAGGTGGCGTTGTATGTATAACGAACGTCAAAGATGCAAAAGAAGTATGTAAGGATCGTAGCAGGTGGTGTTCTGTAGTTTCTATCTACTATAATCATTATCTGCCTTGCCATTTCCCAAGCATGTTGGTGTCGGCTTCTCGTGTAACTGGATGCAGCTGAATAATATTTTACATCGAGCGATTATATTTTCTGCCTTTCCCCATGGCAAATAGGCAAATATGTATGTGTTCGATTTTGATTTTGGAGCAGCGGCACGGCTTGATCGACGGTTAAGCCACGCTTACCGAGGTCAGTCTGTTACTAGGTGACTGTTCGTAACATATCGAGACTCCTCCGTGCTTCGGAAAGCACGTTAAGCCGTTGGACCCGGCTGTCATTTAGAGATCTTTGACAGTCGTTACGGGTAGTCAAAAGCCCGAAAGTCTGACAACCAGTCTCACAAACGGGTCTCGTGATGCATAGTGACTGGATTGTGGAGGTCAGAACGGTCAGTCGCTTCATGCAAAATACTAGTATTCAGTTGTATCCGGTTAGACTTAGGTTGCCTAGTGGGAAAAGGCTAGGCAGATGATGATGTATGTGTATGATTTTATGTAAAGAAAGAAAAAAACCTTTCATTTTAATACTTTTTATTTGTTGTAAACAGTCTTATAATCGAGCGATGAGTTTACATTTTATTTTTATACGTAAACAATATTTCAATTTGGCTGGTTTGTCTAAGCGAATACACGATCTAATCTCACAATTATTTTATCGTTGTCATTACATTACATTTAAAGATACACCTTAAGGACAATATTTACAAGAATTGAAACGATGTAATTGAATTACGTTCCCTCGTCTTATTTTCAAGCGTGAGATGTTTGGGTGTGACGTAAGATTTCATTTTTATTTATTGGTTGACGCTTCCCGTGACCCAAGGGCTAAGCATTGCCATACAACGTGGCAACGCTGCCAGTCTTTTGGGATCTTTACAATACGACGGCGATGCGGAGGAATTTTTCAACGCCAAATTGTTATCTACTGCTAGATTTTAGTAAGGTTGTATACTTTTTACAGCTGAAAGAAAGATTGCAGATGATTTTCCTGTAAAAAAAATCAAGTATCTGCTAATCAGTCCTGTAAAACAAAACAGCCTTATGCCAGTTCTTTCGTTTAGTAAACGTAATAACAAAAAACCAATCAATTCCTTGCAAAATTTAAAAACAGTTAAAAATTTAAAGGAAGAAATTTTTACAGCTAGAATTTTTATATTGGTTTAACAATATTAAAATCCATTCAGATCGAGAGCAAAGCCATAACAGCAATGAAAGTATTTAAATTGTTGTAGGTAGGTAGGTATAACATCAAAATTTTAATATCTGAAGTACCACGAAATGGTTTTTATTATAAATTGGGGTCTGATACTTTCCAGGAAAAAATATTTCAGTTACAATATTTGCAGGTATTAAAATAAAATTTAAAGTTTGTTTTTTTCATAAAAAATCCCTCAGGGATGGAATAATTGGGAGGACTCGGGGAGGCCTTTGCTGGGTAGTGGGAAAGTATAGGCTTAAAAAAAAGTCTGGCTCGCTGTCGTTGAAAATAAGTAATGAAAGTTCAAAAACAATTTTTATGATTCAGACTTATATCAATGTAAAATTAAGTGGCGTGTGCGCAATTGGTCGTACTGTACGTACAACCAATTGCAAATCAACAAATTGACACCAAAATACTAACTTCTATTGCATTATTAGCATTTGGTAAGCTTTTATTTTAGACCTCAATATGTACAACGCTTTAGTGGTATTGTTTATCTCGTTAACCACCCAAGTTGGACTTATCCGACAAATATTTTCACGACCATTCCGCTGGAGTCGGATTAATAAGGCAATAAAATTTTGTTAGCCCAATTCGATTTCTGGGTTCTACTTTACATGTAACCCTAAAATATCTTATTTCAGGCTACATGATAAATTTACTGTCGATTTAATGGCGCTGAGGGCACGACAACTCATATTAAGAGAAAAAAAAAGTTTAAAAACGATTCTGAGTCCGGAGCTAGGATAAAAATCCTACATCACACCCAAAACCCATCCTAACAATATGTACAGAGTCACAGTAACTACGTGAACAAGTATAGCAAGGTAACATAACACAGTAGCAGGATTAACATCATCCTCTCCCGGTGGGATGGTCGGCAGCCGCCCTTAGCCGCCTCCGTCAGACCTGTGGTAGGGAAGGGTTAAGTTTTAGTTGCGTTAAGATGTGTAGTTAGGGAAGGGACTGTGCATATAACGGTTTAAATTAGGGGTTGATTTGCATAGTTCTTATTTACATTTAAAAAGATACAATTAATGCTTTAATTGTAGTACTCTGGGTTGGTAAATAGGGCTCTCATCAGAGGTCTTATTTGTGAACAAAGGAACAACATTTGTACAAACATACAAACCTTTCCCCTTTACAATATTATATACACAGGAATTAACGAAAGAAAAAGAAACTAAAACTAACAAGTTTACAAATAAAAAATAGAACAAATGACCTCCAAAGGGCTCAAAAGGCCAAAAAGGCACGGACAGGCAGACAAAATCTTTCGACTAATTCGACCAATAAAATCAAACAATGACGCGTCATCAAAAGGTTTATTTAAAAAAAAAATGTCCAACACTAGGAATGTCTCCTGTATTGTGGGTGCGTTTACAAACATTTCAATTTACATACACAAACAGCCAGACCGGGGTCTAGGGACTAGGTCATACAAATATTTGTTCCGTGCAGGGATCGAACCCGCGACACGCAGTCCAGCAGCCAATCGCTCAGCCACTGCGCCAACCGTGAATTGAATGTAAATTATTATTTAAATTATTTAAGCAAACATTATATATTCGCCTACCGAAGCATAGGTAAGTATTAGCAAGAAATAAGATAAAAACAAGTCGCGAAGAACTTTTGAAAGACGCTAGAGGGCGCCGTGTGCCTCCAAGCGTGAATAAGATGAAAATTAGGCTCAGTCTTCACTGTCGCAATTTGCTTCACGAATAGTCTTTATACGTTTATAAAGACTATGCTTCAGCATCGTTATGCTGAAGCATGAATACAATGTATTCATTTCTGTGAATAGTCCATTTTCCAATATTGGAACAGTTTCGATGAAATATTTCGTATCAATGGGAATCTTTATAATTTTGGTATTCGGCTGTTACGTCACCATCTTTATTGCAATGGTTGAAAGTGGAACCATCATCAACATCCTCCTGCCTTTATCCCAATTGATTTAGGGTCGGTGCAGCATGTCTTCTTCTAACATACATATCTATTTGCTGGGATCTCATTAGTCATCTCCTTCCTAGCCATATTATCTTCCATCATTCCTTTCCTCTTCCTGTACTCTTGTAAGCCTTCCCATCCAAGCTCAAAATTTGGTTATAATTTTTTTTTTTTTAATTTTCATGTAATTATTATTTTGTTCGACCAAATTTCGGCCATGGCCGCCAATCTCGACAGAGGCAAGCCACATACGCTGGAGTTTAATTATAGTTCACAACTTTGTGTACATAAGCACAGATGGGACCAGGGAGCTGTCAGGCACGGGACCAACGACTTTACGTGCTTTCCGAAGCACGTTATTTTCAAACCACCAAAATCCGGGCCGCTATTGAGAAATTCCTAATGAAAAACCAAATAACACTTCGCGCTATTTAGATCGTTTGCCGGTCGCACTTAGGATTACAAGTGGAACGAGACAGCGAATTTTCATGTGTGTTTGTGACGGTCACTTTAGAGAAAGCATTACTTAGAAGGTCTCTCTCCCTGTAAGTTTTACCCGTAACTATACATAATGTACAGTAAAACGGGGTGAATCGAAACGCCGGGGTGAATCGAAACAAAACTTAAATTAGATTTAAACGTTGATTCAACATTATTACTATAAAAAAAATAAGAGTCGTTGCCCACAAAAATACCCATCAAAGTTTTGTTTCTACTCACCCCTGCGTTTCTATTTACCCCGTTTCACGGTAATGGTTCATTCGAAGTCTGTCTTTGCCAGTCTTCTGGGAACGTTTCCGGATGCAGGGGAGTACTCTGACGGCTAATAGTGCACTGGGTTTTATTAATATTCCTCCCCTTTTTAGTTTATTTTATTTTAGTAAAAATAGTTAGTTGTATATAGGGTGGATGGGACATCGACGATTTACTTCTTGGATTAGATATAAATCGTGATTTTAAAACAGTTTGGAGCAATCCAAAAGTCATCAGAAAATAATGTCAAAAATAGGAAAAGGTTGATCCAAAATTTCAACACGTGCGGGTTTAGAATTATGTACTGAACTCATAAATTCTGGTTGTGCGTTGATTTCCCTTCCACCCTGTATTGTATAATATAGTTACAAATCTAATTAATTAATAGAAACAAAAAACCTTAGTTCTAAATTCAAAAGACTTTAAAAATAGGACCCACTTACCACCAGCAACGCTGATCTGATTGCCGAAATCTTCGGAGTATGAGTTGAGTTTAATTTCTGTGAACAAACAGAAATATTAGTACCGTTATAACCCAAAAGAAGGGAAACATTTAACCAGTTATTTTTAAGTCTTATTAAATTGGGGCGGGCCCTGATGCCCTACACTTTAATATTAAAATAAACAGTGAAATCATTATCAAAGTTACTAGAATTTGTTAAATTCCAGGTGGAATTTAATAAAATATGGCTTTTATTTTTTTGCGCGGAACCCTAATTCTTTTTATAAAATGAATGCTTAAGTTATTTCTTATATCATTAGCTATCTGCCAGTGAAATTCCAGTCAAAATCGTTTCACCGGAGTGCCTAACACGCCGAGACCCCAACTGCATCATTTAACGCAGATGGGATTCTGTTCAGACTCTGTTCTCCCACCTAGTGACCTCAGGGAAGACGGTGACATAGTGATCACGACCCCATTACTGTCTCCTCAGGTATCTTCCATAACAGACTTTGCACAGAAGAGGTCTCGGAGTGGTATCTCAAGAAGTAACGGGGCCCCTTCCATCTGCTGATGGTGATCACCAGGGTGGTTTTAATGAGATAAAAATCCCACATTCTCTGGTCTTTTCCCCAAAAGGATTCCCCCATAAACAAAAAAAAGAATTTACAGCAGTATAAGCAGCCCGATGGCCAGGGCGGAAAAGACCTAGTGAACCACGTACTGGAAGACGCAGCGTGGGCAGGCCCCCCACAAGGTGGACGAACGATCTGGTTAAGATCGTAAGAAGCCGATGGTTGGCGGCAGCGGAGGACCGATCATTGTGAAAATCTATGGGGGAGGACTATGTACCTCCTTTGCCAGAAATGATGATGATAAAGCAATCCTTCTGTCATCTTCTACTTACCATAAAGTCTGAGCGTCCCCTCACTCTTGCCGAGTGAGTTGGTACTCACACAGTTGTAAGTACCAATGTCGCTCCTGGAGAACTGTCTGATGGTCAGCCACATAGTGACCTGATAGGACTGCTTCTCTTCTGTTATTGTGTATTTGGGCCTGGAACAGAAGAATATTGTACAACAAGAATATTTGTGGTGTTCTTCTTTCAAACAGAATGCCATCAAAGTTGCTGTTTGAACCATCCATTTTTGACGGCGTGTGTGCGATATCGGTTAAAGCTGCACAGGATGATCAAGGTGAAGTTACGCTTTCCGAGGTCTGTCCAGTTATGGGTGACCATCCATGAGATGGATGGTTTTGGTACGATTTTCAAGGCGCCTCCGTACCTCCGAAAGTACCTCAAACCATTGTTCCTCACGATATGTTCCTCCACCGATATCCATGATGTCCATGATGAAAAAAGTTGAAAAACTATCAAAGTGGTTTGACAGATCAGGATCTGTCAAACCACTTTGATAGTTTTTCAACTTTTTTACCAACCGCATAAGATTCATGTTCAATTGAGAAGATTTGACAGTTTGGGATAGCTTGATGTGTTTGGGATAGCTTGATGTGCTGGCGCCTGTACTGACCAAAGTAATTTTTCGCCCGAACTTGAAACTGTTTGTTGACTATTTATAATCATATCTATAAACTCTTAAGATAAAATGTAGTTGTATTGACTTCATGTGATTGGTCGAGACTTTGACAGTTCTCGACCAATCATAAGCAAGTAAAATTGTGGGAAGTATGCAGCCATTTTGAGTGGTATACTCAGCAATCTTGGGCATTGGTATCGGGACATCTGTTATAGTCACTTGCATTGTACATAATTATACTATATAGTAACTTTTTGAAAACTTTAGTAATAAAGGTGGTCTTTAAAGTCTATAAAGAGTGTTTTTTTTTATATTTTCTAGTTCCTTACTTCTGAGTATTGAACCAGTACAGTTCCATTCGTGCATGATAGGCGAGGCTTTAACCACTGGGTCATATCTCATACCCAAAGAAACTAAACGTATTGTTCTTCTACACAATTTTCAATCTAAACTTTTAATTGTTCACAACATGCTAGACCGCTAATTGACCAACTTTTATTAAAACTTTAACAGAATGCAGACGTTTTGTAATAATTTTCTTGAAAGAATGTTCTAACTATGCAGCTCTGATTACTGACATGATAATTTTCTTCATAACTACCTTCTAGTTAACTGCAGTGTAATAAACACGAAAGAGAAACATAATATTTTTGAACTTTTCCTTTTTTTAATGGGAATTTTAACCCGAGAATTCTTACAGCAACTGTTATACAGTAAGACATTTTACGTTTATTTTACGGTTTAAGACACTTTTTTTAAATCAGAATACATGTGTTGTATTTATAGATTTACGATTAATTCATTAGTCCAGTTTCCTTTTTAGAAAATGTATTATGCAAATAACAGACAAGTGTGAGTAGGTTCCGTCGTTAGAGTTCCGTCTAAAAAGTGAGCCCGGCTGCCCATTTTTCCAATTTTAGATTCCCGTTAAAAATAGCCCCTTGAGTCTAGACCTGACCAGTTTGAGTGAACTGTAGAAGAATACTTCAAAATAAATGTAAAACCGAATATTACTGAAAGTTGTTACTCTGTCCAACTGTCAATGTAAGAATTTCACAGCATAAAAAGAAGTATTTTTGGCAGCATCGACACGTTGAGTAACAATGGTGATACTTTGGCCAAAAAAGGTCGGCTTCTGATGAAAACATGTAATTAAATTAAATTAAATTAATGGCCGTATCTTTTGTTTGCGGTGGCATAAAAGGTTGTATGTTTTATCTAAGAAACCGCAGACATATTAGGTAAAGAAAATTAACCTTGTACCTCTATCCATTGTTGAGAAAAAAGGTTTTGACAGAGGAATAAAAAAATCTCAGAGTATTTTTTAACTACAGACCCCGTGTTCGAATACGGCATTTGAAAAGTGCAGATTCTTAGCCTAATTGAAAACTTTACTTCAAACAAACTTGATTACGAGTCCACAAACGAAACTGAATGGGTGAAGACATACAAAATCACAACTCCACCAGTGTACAGAACTCTTACAAAAATGACTTGATTTTAACTGCTTTGGTTGGAAGCGTGATCGCTGAGCTTGAGGTCGTGGGTTCAATTCTCGAGTCGGGAAAAGTGTTCTTGAGTTTAATTTGAGATTTCACAGTAGCAGCCCGGAGTCTCGTTCGATTTGTACTTGATTGATGGCCATAGGCTCGCCCCTTATTACTTGAGACTCCAACGTAACTGTTGAAATGTGAGTGTACTGTAACAGTACACTCACATTTCAGTTTCAAAACGTTGCCAAACACTAGAAATTTCTCGTAAATCGTGGGTGCGTTCAAAAAAATCTAAACTCACATACACAAACAGGTACCCTGCCTTACCCTTCAGGTAACACAGGCGTCATATTATGCTTTTCCTTACATTTAAAGATATCTCGCTACCAAAGTAACGTTTTTATATACTTTATAAATATTTATGTAAGGTAATTTGAAACACCCGTATGACTGAATGTCGATTCGTAAAACGTAAAATGTACGAGTAGGTTGTGTAAACAGGCCCCAGGGTGTATTTATATAACAAAACAAGTACTGAAATAAACGTATATCTCTTATAAAGAGGAAGATTTACTTTCTAAATTTCTTTGGTGAACTGAAACTTTATATCATGGGCATAAACGCGGCGACGATCTACGAGAGCTAAAAAAGTAATCACTTATAATAAAAACACGGGACAAGGCCGACACTACTGCAACTATTGAAAACCAGAATCAGAAGCGTCGGCCACCAGAAAAGCGTCGAGACGATGAAGCCCGACGAGTCCCGGAGAAACGATTCAACTGTCTGATCAGAAAAGAACAGCGGAGGAGTTAGAAAAATACATAATTTCCACTGCACTGCCTATTAATACTAGCCTATAACTGTTCCACTGCAGGGCAAAGGTCTCTTCTCATACAGAGAATCCACAAGAATTTTTCACCACACTTGATCAAGGTGAGATGGCGATTTCAGACTTATAATACTTTTAAACCCAGGTTTCGATTTCAGTGATAACATAACATAATATCACGGCTGCATCCTAAAAGGGTTAGGCAGAGAGTATCTATAGAAGGTACACCCACATTTTGCCTGTTATATTTAAGCGCCATTTGCATTAAACGGGCACAAATCCGGGCTCCGGATTGCTACTGAGAAATGTTATGTAGAAAAACCCAATAACACTTTGGTTGAACTAGAAGTCGAACCCAAGAACTCGTGCTCAGCACTAGCACTTCCAACAACTAGAACAACGAGGCAGTTGATATTTTAGAAACAACGTCAGATGAATTGACAATAACTCATTGGTACTTGCACGGATTTGAAGGAAAGGAGGGCTTAACCACATCGATTTATTGAGTTCATTCTATTTACGAGTATATGCGTTGGCATACATTTGAAATTATTGATTTGTACCTACATTCGTATTTGCCTTCAGTCAACACGCAGGAATCACAAACACTGATTCAATTATATGGTCCAGTTGATAACGTAAAACATGCCATGCATGTTGGTTGCGTCGAACGCTAACCATGTGGAGCTGTGTTTGGGTAGAGACCAAGTACCGATGCATACGTCACGTAGTTTGCGACAGACGCCTTTTAGTACTCTTTCATTCATTCACATACCTAGGATTTGATATTAAAAATTGATCGTTAAAAAACCGGTCTTGTGCGGATCGCTCTCGTATATTAAGCATTTCGTACGATCGTACAAGATTTAAGAGATACAGCTATTGATCGAACATAAAATGTCAATCAAATCGTATTTTTTGTATGGCCCCCTTTCATTTTGATTTTATTATTATTATATTTTTGTTACAGGGGCAAATATAAATACGCACTCTGTGAAATTTATTTCAACTTTTTTTTTGGGACAAGCTCTCTATTCCCACACCACTGCAACTCCTGAAAAGCAGAATCAACAGTGGCGACCACCAGAACAGTGTCGAGACAATGAAGCCCAACAAGTCTCGGAGAAACGATTAGACTGTCTTGGATCCCGCAACTAAATTAATCAGAAAAGAACAGCGGAGGAGTTAGAAAAATACATAATTTCCGATTCCAAATTCATTTCAACTGTCTATGTGATACGGCTCATGAGATATAGCCTGCTGACATATGGACGTATGGACAGTGGAAGTATTAGGGTACCGTTGACACCTTTTATGTACGGACCTTAAAAAATGTATTACCTTCATTGAATGTTACAATATTTAGTGTTTTCTTATATATACCTATGTCGGAGAAAGCTCGGAGAGTCGGGTTGATTGTTAGAAATTGTGTACTTATTAACTATCGGAAACGTCAAGTAGTAAACCTACTTGGGCGAAGTCGATAAAGGAAGTGGCAACACTGAATTGACGGTTGCCATAAGAGACATGGCAGTTTTGACTTTTGAAGTGGTGGAACGTTAATGTTGGAACGTTGAATTGGGCTTTTTGATGGAGACGCGGGTTCAAGAGGTTATTCCGCCATAGTGTATCGAACTCACCGCGTTTACCATACTATAATCCGATTCCACCTTCTTAATCGATTGATATTGATAAGTTTTGTTAACCTTAGTGGATTAATTATAGACGTCTGTACTAAGCGTTGTGATCGTTCGATTGCGTCTGTATTTGCCATGTCTGATCATCCTGACGACGAGGTGTTTCTATGTGTTTCCGACATATATAATATCTCGACGACTGTAAAAGTTAAAAGTATCCTTATTCCTTACCCATCAAGTAACATCTCCCCTCGGTTCTTGATCCAGTAGTTGATGGTATTCGGATGCGCCTCAACGTAGCACTTTAATTTCACGTCAGTGCCGAGCGGAGCACCAAGCAGCTGATTTGGCACTTTCACTGTGGGTGCGACTGTTGACAAAAACATTACTGTCTATCATTATGGATAGAGGATAACAGCAGTTTTTTTTTTTTTTAAGACGTTGCCCCACTAGGAATTTCTCCTGTATCGTGGGTGCGTTTACAAACATTGAAACTCACATACACAAACAGCCAGACCCGGAACAATTACCTGTAGGTCATACAAATATTTGTTCCGTGCGGGTTTCGAACCCACAACACGCGGCGCAGCAGCCGATGGCTCAACCACTGCGCCAACCTTGTCGTCAAGTATTGTCAATATTATGGACTATTCTAGCCATTAGCATAGGTGTTCCCATGCGATCATCAGGAAAAGGGTGGCATCGCTTGGGAGCGTCGAATCCTCGACGGAGTGGAAATAGCGTCCTGAAAGTCTTGGCAGACTACCCGAGAGCTCCTGTGCTGAGACATGCGAAATAATTGTCCGCGTGAAATGCCTCGTAAGTACATGATTTATTAATAGTTCATAAATATAATGTTGTTTCTAACCCTAGTCTAGTTGACCTAGACTAGTTGTGTACTAAACATAATGGTTCCCATGTTGTTCCTCAATAGAACAACAATTATTATTTCCTTTATTCACAATAAACCTTATTAATTATATTTTTAAATATTTCAATATCAAAACAAAAATCATTTAAAAATATAAAATATAGTTGCCTACCGGTATCGGCAACAGGGTTCAAGCTACCAGCGGTCAGGGCTCCAGAGAGAGGAATCGCCTAACAATACGCGCCATGTCCAGAAGAACTGCTTTCTGAATCAAGCCCTTGATCTAGCTGCCTAACGAGAGCCTCCTTAGATGTTGGTCAAGGCTCTTAGCTATTAAGCCATTGGCTGACACGACTATCGGTACAACGATTGCTGAGTCCACATCCCACATGTAGACAACCTCGCGAGCCAAGTCAAGATACTTGATTAAAAAAACATTAATTAAGTTAAAACATTAATTAACACATTATTATTATCATTACATCTTTTTGGTACACAGATTTTATTTTGGTTTTGCGAGCAAAAACAGCCGCTCGCTTAATCTACGTTAGCTGAGGTCAGTTTGTGGATGGCTTACCGTTCGTAACATATCGGGACTCCTCAGTGCCTCGGAAAGTACGTTAAGCCGTTGGTCACGGGTGTCATTTGTAGATCTTTTACAGTGGTTACGCGGGTAGTCAGAAGCCAAAAAGTCTGACAACCAGTCTTACCAAAGGTTATCGCTTTGGAAGCTGACCCGAACACAGTAGGGAAAAGGCTAGGCAGATGACGATAGAAGATAGATGTATAGATTGTGATCAAAGGATTTGGTGCCTATAAGAGACAAAGGTCACACTAACGCAACTTAATAAGTAAACTACAAAAACATACGATCCATTTCTTGTAGTGAATGAAAGCGGCCAAGCGACACGTTCCGACAATCAGATCTTTCTTATGAGCGTACAACGAGGACTTTATTGAGGCAACAGCTGTTCGTATGAAGACATTCGATCCAAAGGACTCCTAACTTAAAGATATTTGAGACGATTTTCTAGACTTTTATGATTCCCTGGTAGTTTAGCAGTAGAACTTTGAAGGAATTGTACAGAGTTAGTCGAATTTCTTAAATAGTTTCCCAACTTTAATACAAAAGTATAAGGAGAATTTGGAGAATTTGACACTTTGGGGCAGCTTGATATGCTGGCGTCTGTACTTAGAATAGAATAGAGTTAATGGTTTTTGTATCTTCCAGTATAACAGTTAGTAGTACTTGTACATATGTACATACAAGAACTAAAATCCCGGAAGCAAAGGGTTCAAGCATCAGCATTATGCTCGTGTCCCCCAAGGATCGCCAAGCACTGGTTTTCAGCTAACCCAATATGATTACCTAGATCATGATCCACAACCCAGTTACCGTCAACACGATAAGCCTTGGAAAGACTGTCAGACTACTCCTGTTTCCAATATAAAAATAATGTAAAGCATTTCAGTAACAACGTACATAAAGAGATCTTAATATAGCTACAAATAATCTAGTTTTTTTTTTCAATGTTTTGTGGCCACGGCTGGATAGAGATTCCATTTGAACCGCCTTGGATAAACACCACATCAATTTCACTTACGGCACCTATCCGGAGTAAGGTATCAATGTTTAAGTCCCATGTGAGAGGGGGTATCTTATTACCACCAACCGGGATTTAATCCACATTCTGAACTTCTATCCCAACAAGCCTTTGCCTGACCCAAGAATCAAACCCAGTACCATGACCATGATGCTTATCAGTAGTGCCTGTGACCACCAGACCACCCGAAGCAGTCAGGCCTTACTCAAGTTTATGTATATTAAACATATTTCATAATAATGTGTTCATAAGAAGTTTCTTGTTTAAGCTTGCATGCCTTTTCTTTACGAGATAAAGATTTTTTTTTTTTTTTTTTTTTTAGGTAGGGCCACTCGCAGTTCAGCACTATAAGGCTGTTTACTGCTTAACCGGTCGATCCTGTGGTGACCTTACAAGAAGGCCCCCAGCCAGGGCTAACTACAAGTTACATTTAAACGACCGCTCGCTAAGGGCGCCCCCTGTGGGGCTCGAACCTCGGCTTAGGGCGTCGTTGAATACTTAACAAAAACAAAGGCTGGGTCTCGTTATTATTATGTCGGGGGGTTTTTATACTACTGACTCAGCTACGCGGGCTGGCCTTGTAGAATCTAAAGATTGAATTTACCTTTAACTAACTAGGGCGTCGCGCGTCGCGGGCCTCGTCGGCGAGGCCGGAATGTGGGTCGGTTTGTGTGTGTGTATTTCCTAAGAGTGCTAGTTTCCCTACTGCTCTCCTGGATGACGGTTGTTTCATCGTCTGGCTCGACTAGGGTATGCCTTGGGCGGCGAATCTTAGGAAGTATTGGGAGGCCGAGACGACAAGTGGGTTTGGGTGTCGCTCGGCTGATTCGAAAAAGCGCCCAGTAAGACGCTTCATGAATTGCTTGATGGTGGGGATTTTTAAATCTACATGGAGTCTTACGTTCCTAACGAACCACGGGGCTCCCGTGGCTCGACGGAGAAAACGGTTCTGCAAAACCTGCATCCTATGGATATAGGAAGGCCTTGCATGTGCGAATATGGCACACGCGTAGGTCATAATAGGCCTGATGCACGTGGTGTAGAGTCGCATCTTGCACCGAAGTGACAATTTGCTGCGTGCATTAATCATGGGATGTAACCTCCCTAGAGCGAATGCGGCGCGCGAGCGCACCGTCATTATGTGCGTCCGGAAGGTAAGGTGTCGGTCAAGGATGACCCCCAGGTACTTAGCTTGCACCCCCCAGGGGATCGGCTTGTCATACATGGTGATCGGGGGAGGAGGGGATGGGTCTTTACCCTTCCTGGAGTATAAAACCGCCTGGCTCTTGTCGGGGTTCACTTCAATTCTCCATTTCCTGAACCAGACGCTTAGGGCGTTGGCAGAGGATTGGAGGGCCTTAGCTATGGCTGGACACTTTAAGCCAGAGTAGTAGATGGCCGTGTCGTCAGCGAATAGGGCAATGTTTGCCTTAACTACTGAGGGGAGATCGCTGGTGTACAGCGTGAATAATAATGGGGAGAGAACTGAGCCTTGCGGGACTCCTGCGCGGATGGGACGAGGCGTAGAGTACGCCCCTTCTATGCGATACCTGAAGGTTCGGTTCGACAAATAGTCCCGTAGTATGAGTACGAGACGTTCTGGCACACCGAGCTGGTACAGCTTGTATACCAGCCCGTTGTGCCAGACTTTGTCAAACGCTTTCGCGATGTCGAAATAGAGGACTCCTGTCATCAAGCCGCGTTGGAAGCGGCCGCTGATGTGCTCGACGATTCGGTGCACCTGTTGTGGACACGAATGCTGGGTTCGAAAACCAAACTGTTCCATCGGAATTAAGCTCTTTGTTTCGACGTAGTCCTTGAGCCGCTTAAGAATAAGCTTTTCGTAGACTTTGCCGAGAACGTTGAGGAGACTGATTGGGCGATAGCTGCCTGGGGAGGTCTTAGGCTTGCCCGGTTTGGGGATACCGATGACGGTAGCTTCTTTCCACTTCTGAGGGAAGATATTATTGGTTAACGCGCTATTGAAGATAGCGGTCATTAGAATGACTAACGGGGTGGGGAAGAGTTTGAATACTCTATTGGTGAGCCCGTCAGAGCCAGGGGCTTTGCGAGCCGTTGATTATATCCTGCACCTCGTCGGGAGTGACTGGGGGCAGGGGATTTTCGGGGTCCTCTGAAGGAGGGAGAGAGGTCCTTTGCTCCACTTCAGCGTCTACCCTGGCTATGAAAGCTGGGTCTGCTGGCTGTGAACTGGGGGAGCATTGGGCCTCGAGACTATCTGCAAGGCATTCTGCCTTTTCCTCGTCGTCAAAGGCTATGCTCTGATCGAGGCGAATGAGAGGAGGCATCGTGGTTACATCGGAGGCGCGCATCTTCCTCTGTAGTTCCCAAAATGCCTGGTGGTTGGGCTCGAGATCCCCAAGCATCTTGTCCCAGCGATTGCAACGTAGCTCTTTCATACTATTACTTACTTTACGCTGTAAGTAACGCATGTGAACTTTGTTGCTCTCGCAGGGAAAAGCGCTATAGGCACGGACTGCCGCGTTCTTCTCGCTCACGAGTGCACGCACGTCGTCCGGGAGCTTCCAGCGACGATCACTCGTCGCCGGTATCTCCCTTGAACTTTCGTCCAGGACGGCTTGTACGTGGCCCGTAAACAAGTCGATCGCAGCCTCCGTTTCCACAATGGTCTCTATCTTGTCGGGGATTTGGTCCAAGTGGTGGGACGTGATGGATTGCAGCTTATCGCTTACAATCCCCCAGTCCGTGATCACCTTTGGAGGGGGGGGTTGATTAGGGTCATGGAGGCCTGTTCGAGAGATGAGCTCCATGATTACCGGTCGGTGGTCAGAGTCGAGTTCGTCATGCGCCTCTATAGATTGCAACCTTAGGTTAACATTCTTAAGAAGCGCGATGTCAAGTACGTCGGGGCGGTGGTCCACAATATGTGGGTAGTGGGTCGGATGCATCGGGGCGATGACATCGAATTTTAGTTTATCACTAAGGTCGAACAGGGCTCTTCCCCTGGGGTTAGTCAAGTGACTGTTCCAAGAGGGGTGTTTGGCGTTCAGATCACCCGCCAGTATGACGGAGTCACTTAAGCCGAACAGGACCGATAGGTCCTTTGAGATGGCCGCGTTGTTCTCCGAGCTTAGGGCTGGTGGGAGATACGCGGAAATAATGGTGATGGGCTGATGGCCCGTGAGGCCAAGCCTGCAAATGGACACTTCCAGGTGGGTTAGGGTAGGTGGGTCCATTGGGATACAGTGGAGGGCGTTTTTGTAATAAATAAGGGTACCACCCTTATGGCATCTTGACCTGTCGTTGCGGACCAACCAAATAATGGTGATGGGGCTTCAGGAAAGACTCTTGAATGAGTAATACGTCTAATTGATGGTCGCCGAGGAATTTGGCGATCTCATCGCGTTGGCCCTGGATGCCATTAGCGTTGAAAAAACCCACTTTGAGGGATCGGGGCCGTGTTCTACCTACTTGGAGGAGCATTACGGCTTGTTGAGTTTTAGTGCGGCGGAAGTGATATCCTCATATTTCCGGTATATGAGGGATATTTTGCCCAGGTCGCCGTTGCTGGCGACTAGTTCATGGGCCATTTGAATGGCCCTGGGGGAGTATAAGGCCACGTAGGCCTGAATCACCTCTATGTGATTAAATCCCGTCAGGTTTGGGATCGGGGGAGGTGGGTTTCTGGCCCCCTCGACAGGTGTTGGTTGAGGGGGGAGAGGGAGGGGTTGTGGGGGCGCGGGGTTAGCCGGCGCTGCTGGAGGGGCAGGAGCCGCAAGCACCAGCGGCTTCAGCCAGGCATTAGGCCTTTGGGGGCTTAGGCGGGATGGAAGATCCCTTGACAGAGAGGGGCATTCCCTCTTCTGCCTCTCGCTGGCCCACGCTTTCAGCTTTGGAGCTGAAGACTTGGGGGCCTTCGCACAGCCCCTGTAATTGGCGGGGTGTCCTGACTGGCCACACAGCACACAGCTGGGTGGCTCAGTAGCGAGAGACCGATCTGCTGGTCTCTTGCATTTTGCTGTGGCATGGTCTCCCAGGCACTTTACGCAACGGGCTTTCCCGAAGCAGTGGCTCTGGGAGTGACCATAGAGCTGGCATTTGTGGCACTGTCCTATAGTGCCACTTTTGTGGGGCTTCTCCAGCTGAATGCCGGATAGCCCACAAATCGTTTTAACCCCGAAGATGGGGTGATGACCCTCGACTGGGTCGCAGATGGCCAGCACCATGTCGTAGGGTTTACCCCCACGACGGTGCATCCGGTGGACTTTTGCCACCGGGATTTTTTGGTGCTCGAGGTCAGTCATGATCTCGGCTACTGAGATTTCGAGTGGCACTCGTTTGAGTGCCACCCGGACCGGTTTGGACTCCTGAAGGGAGTAGGAGTGGAACGGAATGTTCCTGCTTTTCAGGCGCTTAGTCAGCTCCCTGTAATCTGTCGCAGAGGCGACTGTGATTTTGATGCCCTGCTGGACAGCATGGGCCCTTGTGTAATGAATCGTCTCTTCATTACACATTTTGGACACTTTGGTCCACTTCGGCCTTATCGTGCTTTTTTTGCCTGGCCGGACGGCTGGCCGGTGGCCATTGGCGAGGGTGGGCGGGAGTTGGTCGGGGATTGGGAGCCCGACGGGGTTGCAGTTTTTGAGGGCGAGGGAGGGCACGGAAGTGCCTTCTTGGCCTGAGGGGCCGAGGGGCCCGGGCCCTTGCGCCTCTTTAATGAGGCTCCGACGGTGGTGAAACCGTCGGAAGATGACGAGATAAAGACATTATACAAAAATGTATATAGTGACTCCTGCCATGTACCATATGCAAGAAAAAAAGTTGGGCAGGACATGACATAGCAAAATCGAACAAAATATAAATCCTTAAACCCTTTAAGGGTTAGGCAGTAGTGTACCTACATAGTAAACCCATATTTCACCAGTTATGTTGAAGTCCCGCTAATAAGGTGTGCAATTACAGACTCCGGGATGCTACTGAAACTCCAGGGTGCACATCCCAATAACGTTGGACCCGGGAATAAAACATAAAGAGAAAAAGAGAAATAACAGTAGCTCTGGACAGGAAATGGAAACAAAAAATAACACTGCCATTCCCGCTTCTGTAGGACCAATGAAAATACCACTTGTTTTCAACATAATAAAAATAAATAGTCATCTTTAATCAAAATTGCAATCACAGTTTCGGAGAAACAAGTATCCTCTCTGGTGAATTTGACGTCAAACTAAAGTAGATGAGATCCTCCGGCCTCCGTATTACTTAAAATAAACGATAGAGGTGAAGATGAAGGACTTAGAAGGCTGTCTTGTGATTTTAGCCTTAACCCGTCTACTTTACTAGTAAAATTTGTACATGAAAAGAAATTTCACCCCAGAGTCTCAGCACTTTTTTTTACCGTGCCGTTTTCTATAAAGGCGAACACAAAAAATCCGAAACTTTTCAACGTCTGCAACTAAAAGATAATTCCCGTTCCCTGTCTTTTCATTATAACTCATTAAAATTCATAGAATATGATTAAATCTCTAGTTTTATACTTGTTTGAAAATCTCATACAACTTTACTAAGCCGTTGTTGACTGCAGTTAATCTTATGGCGTCAAAACTTCTTATACTTCACAGTTTCAAGACAGCAAATATTTTCTTGTAAGATAAAATGTTTAGAACCATTACTGAGACGGCACGGTTGGTGCAGTGAGCAATTGACTGCTGCGCCGCGTGTCATGGGTTCGATTCCCGCACGGAACAAATATTTCTATGGCCTTCAGGTAGTTGTACCGGGTCTGCTTGTGTATCAAGTGAGTTTGAATGGCAAATTTCAAAAAAAAAAAAAAAAAACTTAGTATGAGAATTTGAACTTCACACGCTCCCTCACGCATTTACCTTTAAAAAGTTTGATACACGTTATGCCACTATATTAGCACCACAGTGGAACCCGAAGTCTCAAATCGAAAAACAGTACGTCGTATGGTAGTAAAACTTTTGAGGCTGGACCACAATGACTACGTCACCTCCTAAACCTCATCATCATCTGCCTAGTCTTTTCACAACCATGTTGGGGTCAGCTTTCAGTTGCATGCAGCTGAATGCCAGTGTTTTAAATGGTGCTACTAAAAAAAAGTAAAGTACCAGCCCATTATTGTCCCACTGCAGGGCAAAGGCCTCTTCTCACACAGAGAAGGCACGAGCATTAATCACAACGCTTGCTCAAGACGGGTTGGCGATTTCAGACTAATATTAATTACATAATGAATTTCACAAACCAGCGCGTTTACTCTTCATTTGAATTCCGATCGATCGACATTGGAATTTAGACGTTTCGAAATTTTGAGTTCGAGTTTATTTTGACAGCTGTGTATTTCGCCAAATGATAATATAATTGCATGAGTGCAATATTAACATTGTAATCGTAATGGGTTTAGATCGGAATTGTAATAAATCTGAAGTGTAAGGACCTAGTTACTTGATAACATAATAACCCTTGGTAAGACTGGTTTTCAGACTATCTCCTGCTATAAATATAACCATCTCAAAAATAGAACATTGAAAGATAAATCTTGCCTCCATTCAGTTAGAACCGTCCACTGCGAAGTCACGTCCCCTGGTTACTGCCATATGGAGGGACTTGTATCATTTTGGATGGTATCCAAATTCGTGACGGGAGCTACCCTGAACGGATTATATTATTCAAAGTGACAAACAAACGGATGGGGGCATTTTATATTGGTTTTTGGGTGGAAGGGAGGGGCGTCAATAGATTTCGCTGTTTGATTAAAGGATAGTTCTATAATGGATACATGGACTTTTTTAATGGGGTTTTTTCAAGATAACCTCCCGTTTCCATAAGTAGGTTTTCTGCCTTGCAATTTAGAGTAGGCAACACCATCCTTCTTTGCGTATAAAAATTATAAACTGTGTATTTTTCGTCCTTTTCTTGCAAGTCTATCCAAAGGTTGTCTGTAAGAGATCATTGTTAGTTATAAGGCAGTCCATTTTAACACCTAATTAGCTCTTAAAGTTATTATTTGTAAGTTTTTATAGTGTAAGTGTAATGAGTTTTTCCAATAGAAAATTTATCATTGGCAGCTCGGACCATTGATTCGTGTTTATGGCAATAACCTCGGTCCTATTACATGGGTCTTAAATAAAACTGGTTAAATGTGGGTGTTACTATAGAGGCAACTACACACAAACCAGACGACCTATGTGGCGCAGCGGGTGAAGGTCCGCCTGCGACGCAGGAGGTTGCGGGTTCGATTCCCGCCTTGGGACAAATGTTTGTATGATCTACAAATATTTGTTTCGGGTGTTCTGGGTATTTGCTATGTAAAATAAAAAAAATATCTATCTATGTTATGTATTGTATTAAGTATATCAGTCATCTTACTAGATGACTGATATACTTAATACAATAGCTAAGCAGAGCTTGTGTTATGGGTACTCCCATAACACAAGCTCTGCTTAGCTTGGGGCTAGATGATGCTGTGTGGATTGTCCAGCATTATTTATTTATATTTATTAACTATGCCCAATACTTCGGGGAATACCAGGCGTTATTTTATTTTATCGGAATATTCACATGAAATATCAGGAATTGAATCATTAGGTAATCTCGTATGAAAGTTTTTGACCACTCCAAACGTAATTAATAGCGTCAAATTCTGTTTGATTGAAGGTCTTTTCGATATTATTCGGGGAACTAATAATGGAATCCGAGGCTACCTCTCAAACTATCCAAGCAGATTCGATATAGCTGGAATCTGTCCGCTGCTGTTGGGAACTAAATTTTCCAAGTATTCGCTAAAGTATAAACTATCATCGTCATGATTCGGAAATTCGATCGCATAATTCCTTTTGGGCACTATTCCCGTTGACAGCGAATAGGAACTTGTGAGATTTTTGATGGACTATGATTCCTTCCTTCTATTCTTATACAAGTGTACATATGATTAAGTTATAAAACTAGAACATTATAATAAACAATAAAGGCTGACCCTTTTTTGGCCAAAGAATCAGCATTGCAATTCAACGTAACGTAAAAACAACTCTGTCATCACTGTCTTGCAATAAAAATCTTTGACTTTGATTTTGACTTTAACGTGGCAATGCTGCCAGCCTTCTGGGTACTTTTCCAGTTGACAGTGATGTGGATGAATTTTTTGATGCCCTGGGATACTTTTTTTTTCTTTTCATGTTTTAATCAATAATACATATAATTGTATAATAAGCAGTTCTATGTATAACATATCTGGTCGGCCTTATCTATGGTTAAATGTTAAGTTCCCAGTGCTGAGACAGACTAGGAAAAAAAGTAGTCTGCGCTAGTTAAAATGGTGTCTTTGAGTTTTCCCTTAGTTATGCATTACCCCTAGATTTGCATTTGTTTTCTTTAATGAAGTTACTGAAGCTGCATTCTCTCCTTACCACGATTTAATAATTCGTTAAAAGTGTCCTCGTTGGTCTATTTCGACGTAAACTACTGTTAAGTATGAAGGTCTGGGTTCAATTCCCAGATCTGGCAAAACTGTTGTTAGGATTTTCCATCTGGAAAAAAAGTGTTTAGTAGCACCTCGAAGTCCGCCTGGTTTGTTCCAATAGGCTCAACCCTCATAACATGAAACTAATAGCTGAGGAAATGTGCGTGTATTATAGGTACACAACTACCTAACCCTTCGGGGCTATGTATGTATGTATGTTAAGTTAGTAAATACTTACAGTTAACATTAAGTATGATTCTCTTGCTGACGGCGGGCGGCACGTCGTTGGCCGCGATGCACAGGAACGCGCCCATCTGTCGGCGATCCACGCGCCACAGCGGGAGGGAACTGCCCGTGTAGCTCTCCACTAGACAACAGAGAAGATGATTCATTAATACTAATCGAAAATACAAATAAACGAATAATAACTAATTAATTTTAAAGCACATCCACAAAAATATAAGCCGCTCAAGTTGATCTAAAGCTAAGCTACGCTTGGTGAGGTCGGTCCTTGGATGGGTAAGTCGATACTCGCTGACCCGTTGGTCCCAGCCTTTGATTGTCGTTACGGGTAGACAGAAGACCGAAAGTCTGACAACCAGTTTAACCAAGGAGTATTGTGTTGCCTGGAGTTGCTCTTCGGAAAATACTCAGTTGCATTAGGTTAGACTGGAAGCAGACCCTGATATAGTTGAGAAAGGGCTGGACAGATGTAAACTGAATAGTTTGAAGAAGCAGAAGAACAACCGGGAACGATATGAACTAGACGTATTTTTCTTTAACGTTCCACAGCAACGATAATTGTAAATGAAATTTATTTGCATACTTTCAAATAAATAACAATATTTGCTTAAAGAATTCTTATTTATTTTAATTTTGGTTTCAGTATGGTATTTTACTGTGTCCTAAGTAAATAAACATTCTCTATGGCATACAAATGCAGTCATATAAATCATGGTTTTTAATTTAATTCTTATAATTTACATAAGTGTAAAAAATCAAACGCCTGGAAAGCAAACAACTGTTTCATTTCATTTTCATTTTGTTTTACCATTTCCTAACTACGTGCTCACCGCCATCTTCTTACTTCCTCTTTCTCTCTCTTACACTATCGCTCTCGCTCATGCAAATATAACACCCTCACATACGTATTAGCAGCAGATGGACACGAATACCTTGAGTTACTAATCAGATCGTCGTTATCAATTGCGTTCAACCCCATTCATACGATAAGCTTCCTAATAATGTCTACAGGCTCGTCCATCATGATTGTCTACATAAAAGACCTATATTCTATAGGTAATAGGAGCTTACCGTTCCCAACCTCACGGAAGTCGTAACAGTTAACTATGGGAATTAACTGTGGTTATGAAATGGTTAGTAATTCTCTAACTGCGTTGGTACAAGTTTAGTGCTTATTGTTATGGTTTTAAAGGCTATTATTTTGATTTTAGTTGGGGCAGGTGCGCGGATTTGTTCGTTTGAATTCGACTCCTAGGACCAGGAAATTAAATCCATAGTAGGAGTTTTGGTTTGCCACAAAATGATGTTCTGGCATTAAGTTGACATTCTATTTTATAAAACCACTTGACAGTTTTTTAAAGTAATGCAATTAGCCATCGTTGGAAAATACACCAGTAGTAAATAAATAAATAATGCTGGACAATCCACACAGCATCATCTAGCCCCAAGCTAGAGCAAGCAGAGCTAGTGTTATGGGTACTAGATGACTGATATACTTAATACAATATATTTTTTTTTTTTTTTGGAATGGGCATCTCGCAGTTTATCCTTTAGGGATATTTACTGCTCAACCGAACTTTCCTGTGGGGGGCTTAATTAAAATTAAGGCCTCCAGCCAGGCATAAAAACTTATAAGCTAAGCGACTATCGCTAAGGGCACCCCCTGCGGGGTACGAACCTCGGCTTAGGACGTCGCTGAAGAGGACAGCAAGGGACAGGCTGGATCTGATTGTTCCATTATTTAGGGACATTTTAAACATTAATCGGCTCAGCTTCGCGGGCTGGCTCTAGCAAAGGGTCGGGAGGGGGGCATTGACGGGGTCGTCGCGACGGGCCTCGGCGGCGAGGACGGAATGTCCGTTTTTGTTTGCGAACAGTGCTGGTGGCCTTATCGCTCTCCTGGAGGAGAGTGATAGGATCATCTGGCTCTGTGAGTGTGTGTTTCGGTCTTCGAATTGTACTTATTCGCGAGGGAGTGTATCGGACGGCCGATGACACTAAGGGGTTAGGATGAGCGGTAGAACAGTCCATGAAGCGCTGGGTGAGTCGCTTCATGAACTGTTTCACCGTAGGTATTTTGAGATCTACATGGAGAGTCTCATTTCGGACGTAGAAGGGGGCTCCCGTGACTCTGCGCAGGAATCGGTTCTGGACGGTCTGAAGCCTATGAATATGATACGGCTTGGCGTGAGCGAACACTGCGCAAGCGTATGTCATGATTGGTCGGATGACCGAGACGAAGAGCCGCAATTTGCACCTGAGTGACAACTTGCTTTTCTCGTTGGTCATACAATAAAGCCTGCCGGACGCGAAGGCGGCGCGCCAACGCGCCGCCTTTATGTGTTCGGCGAACGAAAGTCTGTGATCGAGTATCACACCTAAGTATTTGGCTCGCTTATCCCAAGGGATAGGCTTGCCGTACATGGCTAACGGACTAGGCGTGGGGACATTGCGGCGTCCGGGTTTCCTAAAGAGAACCGCTTGACTTTTGTCGGGATTGACCTCGACTCTCCATTTCCGGAACCAAGCGCCTAAGACGTTTGCGGAGGTTTGGAGAGTGCGAGCTATGGTGGTAGGGTTGTGACCGGTATAGTAGATGGCCGTGTCGTCGGCGAAAAGCGCCAACTGGGCCTTTCTACCCCTAGGGACGTCGCTAGTGAACAGCGAGAACAAGAGAGGAGACAGCACGGATCCTTGAGGGACGCCCGCGCGGATAGGGTGAGGTGACGATAGCGTACCGTCTACGCGATATCTAAACGTACGATTCGACAGAAAATCTCGCAAGATGAGCACGAGACGATCTGGCACATCGAGTTGGTATAGCTTGTATAACAACCCGTTGTGCCAGACCTTGTCGAAGGCTTTCGCAATGTCGAAGAAGAGGGCGCCGGTGAGCGCGCCTCTCTGAAAGCCCGCGCTGACGTGTTCGACTACGCGGTGCACCTGTTGAACACACGAGTGTCCCGGCCGGAACCCGAACTGTTCGTTCGGTATCAGGCTCTTTGCCTCGACATAGTCCTTGAGTCGCTTATAAATAAGCTTCTCGTAGATTTTGCCGAAAACATTGAGCAGACTGATAGGTCGGTAGCTCGTGGGCTCAGACTTGGGCTTGCCAGGCTTGGGGATGCCAATAACCACGGCTTCTTTCCACGATTGAGGAAAGATATTGTTGCTCAGAGCGCCATTGAAGATGGCGGTCATGAGCATAACGAGTTGCGCGGGGAGGATTTGAAACACCCTATTGGTGATACCGTCCTTACCGGGGGCTTTGCGCGGTTTGAGCCCTTTAATGATGTCTTGCACTTCGTCCGGAGTGACGGGAGGCAGAGGATCATCAGGGTTGTCGACGGGAGGGAGCGAGGACCTACGTTCGACTTCGGCGTCTACCTTTAAGAGGTGAGCTTGGTCGAACGGCTGGGAGCTAAGCGAGCATTGAGTCTCTAAGCTTTCGGCTAGGCATTCGGATTTTTCCGAGTCGTCGAACGCGACGCTCTTATCTGGACGAGTGAGGGGAGGCATGGTAGCCTCTACGGTGGACCGGAGTTTCCTCTGGAGGTTCCAGAAGGCATGGTGGTTGGGCTCTAGCTCACTGATCATCTTGTCCCAGCTCTCCGACCTATGCTCCGCCACACGTTTGCTGACAGTACGCTGTAGCATTCGCATGTGGGCTTTGTTCGCAGAGCAGGGAAAAGCGCTATAGGCACGGACGGACGCGTTCTTCTCGGTTATCAGAGCCCGTACATCGTCCGGTAGGTTCCAGCGCTGGGCATTCAGCGCCGGAACCCGCCTTGAACAGTCGTTCAGGACTGTCTGTACGTGCTCCGTAAACGAGTCCACTGCGCCCGTGGTGTCAGCGACTGAGGTGATTAGATCGGGGATGGAATCGAGTAGAGGCGACGAGGAGGATTTCAGCTTTTCGCTTACCTTCCTCCAGTCGGTAACTAATTGAGCCGGGGGTGGCTGATCAGGGTCAAGCGGACCCGTACGGGGAACTAGCGTCATCATCACCGGACGATGGTCGGAGTTAAGCTCGTGGAGCGCCTCTATCGATTGTAAACGAAGGTTTACATTCTTTAGGAACGCTATGTCCAGTATGTCAGGTCTATGGTCAGGATCGTGGGGAAAATGGGTATGAGTCATCGGGGCGATGACGTCATAGTTAAGGGAGGCGCCCAGATTGAGGACAGCCCTCCCTCTGGCGTTAGTTATATTGCTATTCCACGCGGGGTGCTTGGCGTTGAGATCGCCCGCTATGATAACGGAGTCACTCAAGCCGAGG
This sequence comes from Phlogophora meticulosa, assembly GCA_905147745.2. Lineage (NCBI taxonomy): Eukaryota > Metazoa > Arthropoda > Insecta > Lepidoptera > Noctuidae > Phlogophora > Phlogophora meticulosa. The sequence goes on along the minus strand of LR990531.1, from coordinate 13,473,343 downwards.
AGAACCGAGAGATCGTGGGATAACGCTGGGATGTCATCCCTCCTACGAGCGGGAGGGCAGTACGCGGATACAATAGTAATTGGCTGATGGCCAGTCATGCCGAGCCGACAGATAGAGTACTCAAGGAGCGAGGTCGGGGGAGGAGAATTTAAAGGGACACAGTGCAATGAGTTTTTATAATAAATCATTGTACCGCCCTTGTGGCAGCGGGATCTATCATTGCGCACCATACGGTAGTTTGCAATTTTGGGGTCGCGGTTGTGCGGTTTGAGGAACGTCTCCTGTATGAGGAGGACGTCCGGTTGGTGATCGCGGAGGAAGTTGGCAAACTCAGCCCGTTGCTGGAGTAAGCCATTTATATTAACGTATCCTAACTTTAGGGATCGCGGTTTCAATGTTCTAGCGTTAACGTACCTATCCATTGCGGTTATTAAAATGGGCTTCTAGGTCACGGAGCACCGAGGGGGCCTCCATGAGCGCTTCGATGCGCTTCTTAGGGTCTGTGGTAGCTTCTAAGCGATCGGCTAGACGATCGGCTTCGCGGTTGCAAAAGATTAAGTACACTGGCAATATGACGTTCATATTGCGCTGTGTACGGATCTTATTGTCATAAAGAGCCTCCGTAGGCTGAGCACGGAAGGCGGAAACCTCAGCCTCTGCGGTCTGGGTAGCCTGAACTGCAGGGGCTGGGGTCGGCGCCGGGATGGGTGAATCCATCAGCGCCGGTGGGTGGCTGCGTTTAGCCGCCAGGGCCGGGAAGGCCTTCTGGTGGTTGAGCTTGTTCCACGGAGATGACCTCTGTGGGCTAAGGCGCTCAGGGAGCGCAGACGATGGCGGGGGTGGTGCCCTAGTAGAGGAGCATTCCCTTTGTTGACGAGCGTTTGCACGTCTCATCAACCTTTGGGAAGATGACTTTGGGGCTCGCGGGCACCCTCGGAAGTTCGCGGTATGACCGGACTGTCCGCACAGAACACAACTCGGTGGTTCAGTGCACTGAGTGCGGTCCTTGGGTCGGTCACATTTGCCCGTGGCGTGGTCGCCCAGACACTTGACGCATCTGGGCCTGGCGAAGCAGTTTCGCTGAGAGTGGCCGTACAATTGGCAGCGATGACACTGGCCAATTAGATGGGGACGGTATGGTTTCTCTATCTTAATACCGGACAGGGCACACACCGTTTTGATGTTGAATATGGGGTGGTGCCCTTCTGTGGGGTCGCAAATAACTAGGACCGTATCATAAACTAGCCCACCCCGGGCCTTATGAAGGCGGTGGACGGCGGACGCGGGGACACCTTGGGCGCGGATGTCGGCCAGGATGTCCTCCGTTCGGATCTCCCTGGGGATACGCCTGATAACCACACGGGTTGGCGTCTCCTCAGGGAGGGAATAGGTGTGGAAGGAGATGGCCTTCCCACGTAAAAGGGATACTATTTCCCTGTAGTCATTTGCTGACGGCAGGGTTACCTTGATACCCAGAGGGGTAGCTCGGGCGTTGGTGTAGTTGATCCTGCGATCAACACACATTTTGGAGACGGCTGTCCACTTCGCCTTGTCTTGGATGAAGACAGGGGGAGGTGGCTTCGCCTTACGGGTGGCGGTGCCGTTAGGGCCCGTACCGGAGGCCTGTGCCAGGGGTACGGGGGAGCGGGGGGGAGAGGGCGCGGATTCGTCAACTGAGGACGGGGCGCCGATTTTTTTGGCCTTGGTGGCCTGTGAGGGAGCTTTAGAGGGCTTCCTCTTTCCTCCTTTTCCTACGACTTGGTAGTCGTCGTCGGACGAGGAGGAAGGAGACTCCTCTGCCTCTGAACAGCTGCGTGAGCGAGGGACAGTCGTGTCCATCCTATCTACTGATTCATCGGAATCGTCATGCGCGGGGGCTGGCATTCCGAGAATCGGACTATTGTTGCACCTGGCGGTAACAGGCACAAAAGCCGAGGCCGGACGGGTCGCGGGTTCCGGGTATTTCGGTGCCTTTGTCTTTTTGGACAAAGGCGAATATCTCTAACTCCCCGGGTGGGTACGCCCGGGGATGTGTGACCAAACCCTCCCTGCCGGGTGTAGGCAGGGAGGTGAGTACCTCGGGTGAGCCCTAAGCTTGTGATCCCGTCGCAAATCTTATTGTGCGAACGGGGCCCTGACCAGTCTGGTGCGAAGGGGTAGACACACCCAACCGACACCAGGTGAGTTGCTGGGGAAGGAAAATAGAGACTAGAGCTGACTAGGAGATCCCCCAAGGCCAAGCTTCTAGCTCCCTGCCGACTTGACTGCCTCACCCTGAAGGGGCTTGGCCGGTGTATCGGGTCAACACCGCACTCGGCTTCGTTGGCACCGTAAGGTATCCACCGAGAGACCACGAAACTGTGGTTTTAGCCCTGAAGGGCCCAAGGCGTTAGACGCACGTTTCCGTTAACGAAATAGCGAAATCAGTAACCCACTGTCTTGAAAAAGACGGCTCTGATGCACGGGATTCTTCGTAGTCGGCGACTACGGCGGAGTTGCGCGGAGGCGCAACAATGGCGGAGCGTGAAGAGTCACGCAGCGAGCGAGGAGCGGGAGCAGCGAGAGCGGCACGTCCGTTCGGGTCGAGCGCGTAGAGCGAAGTCCATACAATATATTACATAGATGAATATTTTTATCATACACAGCAAATACCCAGAACACCCTTATAAAGTTCTTTTAATCTTCTAAAACACAAACTTTCTTCGCCACATGTGGTCCATTTTTACATATACTCCCATCTACACCAACAGCCTAGCCTTTTCTCAAGTATATTGGAATCGGCTTCCAGTCTTAATGGACGCAGCTGAATACCAGTTTCTACATGGAGTGACTACCTTACCTCTACAACCTATTTACTGGGTAATATACTCGTACCTTTTGAAAATACTGGTCGTGAGATTATAATAAATAAATAATAATAAATATTGCTGGACAATCCCCACAGCATCATCTAGTCCCAAGCTAAGCAGAGCTTGGGGCTAGATGATGCTGGACCTTCGCCCGCTGCGCCACATCGGTCGTCAGATTGTCGGGCTCTTGAAATGTCGTCGACATCTACGTATGACAGCCGGGAACAATGCCTTAACGTGCTTTCCGAGTCACGGAGGGTTCTCATTAATATACAGTATGTTAATGAATCAAATGCGTTATCGTTAACCCGCAATTATTATAGTACAACGTCCATACTTGAACATAATATAAAATATTACATTTTGTTTTTTTTTATTAAATGGATACGTATAAGAAATTCTCTGTGCACGCGCACTTGTCTTTCAACGTGGAAGTACGGCAATTTATTTATTTATAAATAAATAAATTAAGAAGTATAGCATGAGTATATTCATGAATGTCAGGCGTGTGCGGTGATCTAATTGATGCGCGCGCTTCTATTTAGATTTTAAACAGATGTGTCGAATAATTTTTTAATATTTTTTTTTTTTCGTACAAATATTTCTGTGCTGATACTTTTTTTTAAATCAATTATCGTTATAGATTATCGAGTTTAAGGAAACGCACTCTGTTGTTTATTATACGGTATGTAATTATTGGTCACTGATCTAAGGCTCTACTTCAGAAAGCAGTGCTGAACCGTAAAGGTCGTACCATACGGCTGTAATTACTGAGCTTACTTTCATATACGTGTTCTCACTATTTTTTTACTCACACCTGCTCCAAATACGTCATTTATTAACACTAAAAGCATTCCTTGATGATCAATATTACAGTAATTATGACCGTGGTAGCGTTAGTCAAACTAATAACTTAAGTAGGTTACACGCAAGCGTAGAACGTCGACTAAGCTCATGAATGCAAGTAAAAAATAGAAAAAATCAAATGGAGAAATTTATTTTTGCTTTTAACTTTTGCTTAGCAAGCGATAAAAGTGACGTTACTGACGACAGGTATGTCGTGAATGCTGGTTATTGTTTCCTGATTAACTTGTAGGTACGGGGTTTTTTTCTTAATGGTAGAGTGCTAGCTGATACGTGGAAAATAATCTAATTTTATGAACTAAATTTTTCGATTCGATTTTGATGAAACCTACTTACTTTGCATCAAATTTATTTATTTATTTACTTAAGGTGGTTTTACACACATGATATACATATACATACAATACATCACACGGTAATATTCTAATATTTATGTATATGCCAATTATAAGTAAACACATCATTGTCATCAAAGACTCCAAAATACCGCTTAGTTGCTTAATCCAGTCTCGGTGTACACTAAGACTTGATTAAAAAATATGTTACGAAATAAAATAAAGAAAAAACAAATTAAAAGAAACTAAAATTAGAGTAAATAAGATTACTCGTAGATTAGAAATTTCGACTACATTACAATCATGATGTATATAATAAATTTGTTATAAGTTTTTAGACAGGCGTGTTGCTGGAGACTTTGTTGCGATGCTTTTTTCCATTACTAGGAAGTGGTGAAGGTCGGGCGTTTTGGGGGACAGTCTCATGATGGACAAATGATTTTGGATTTTGATTGATCGATTTTGATTTCGGTAGTAGAAAATTGTCGTAAAGGCCCAGTAATTAAGGCATCGCCTTTCATGTACGAGGTTTGAATCCTTACAGGTACCAATGTATCAATATATTTGGTCCTGGTTGGAGAAAGGATTATTGGGTTTTTCAATCTAGAATCCTTCAGTAACAGCCTAGATTCTAGATAAGCTCGCCACGCATAACTAGCGAAATCTGGGTGTTGCAATAGGTACATATCTGCCGAACCATGGTTGGAATGCAGGAAGGATGATGTTATGACATCTGAAGAGAAGCTCCTCGAGTTCATCATCAGGAAGATCCAAGTCAAATCCATTACTAAAACTGACGTGGTCAGTGCTGGACTTTAAGTACTGTACCCTGATGCATAAAGCTTCACTTTTAGCCGCCAGGAATCGCGTTAAGAAGCACAACCAAAACTAAATTCTGTAATCTTGTGGATGTAATATAGTAATTGTGTATGTAAGACTTAAATATACAATTATACCATAGCATATACTCGTAATTATATCTTTAAGACTTACATACAAATTCGTCGTCTTTGATAGGTATCAAAGACGACGTTAGTTATAATACACGTATATATTTTTATTCAGGTGAATCAAAATATATATTATATTATTATACTATATTACATCAAATGTGCTCCTTAATAACGTCTTCCAAGAAGCATCATGCGTAAGGTCTATGAATGAGCTTAGCACAATAGTTCATAGATCTAGATCAACTTGAACGACAGTCAATGCTATAGAACTCTATTGAATAGAATTGAATGATATAATTGTCGACAGGACAATACGCTGTGCACTGAGTCGATCGATCGTTAAACTACACCGTATTTAGATATATGTATTTAAGGATATAATCGAAATTCAAATTCTATCGATTTTGATATTTTAGGTTAATAATAATAATAACTCTTTATTTCGAATTACAGGATCCATATTGTGTCTGTATTATCCATATTGTGTGTGTGTTAGTATTAGCGTAAACCTATTGTTAGTGAAAAATATATTTTTTGAAAGTGACATCACAAATAAATCAATTAATTTTGCACATGTAAGTCTCTCTCACATATCTTCCAGCCCAGTGCCCAGTAAACGGACCATCTATTTTGTCCGCCAGAGTACCCCAAATATTGTTCGGACTACCTCGCAATCGCCGTTGCATAGATGCACTTCGCTTGCGCATGATGGCATAAAAGTCGTTCAATCTCGCTTCATTAGGCAGTCCCAACAACATCCTGAGTCCGTTATTATATTGGACAAGCAGACATTTACAACTCATTATTTGAATTGTGATCCGATATTCAAACCCTCATTGTTGCTCAGTCCTAGTTGGGGGTCATCTTTGTTAGGTCACCACAGGATTGTCCGGTTAAGCAGTAAACAGCCGTCTAGTGCTGAACTACGAGTGGCCCTAACTACCTTTTCTCGCGGTATTCTAATTCTCTATCTAAAATAAAAGTAGCCTAACACACATAACCTATCTGCCAGTCCTGCACCAAATTCGGGATCTGACTTGGCGTTCGCTGGACGTTACTCTGGAGTTTATTTTGACAGCTGTGTATTTCGTCAAATAAAATAATCAAGTGACTGCAAAATTAACATTGGAATTGTACTGGCTTTAGGTCGAAATTAAATTTGTTTGAAGAGTAAACCCCACATTCTAAAACACTTCTTCCATTCATTTGTACCCCAACCCCAAAAGTAACATTTACATAACCTACTCATGACACTCCCACTTCTAATAGGAAAACAAACATTTTAGTATTCCATACAAGTTCCACATGAAACATAACGTTTGTTTTAGACTTAGCCAAAGTAAACGGAGGGAAATGACTTAATATGCTGTTGTGTTACCTCGCGTGACTGTTACCCATAACCCCCAAAATATAACGGAGCCGTATCGAAGTTCCGAAGAACCATTACTTCAAGCTTTAAGGTTATATTAATATTTATAGCTATGTAAAGAGGTGAAACGTGGGCTGTCAAATTGACTAATTGTGTTCAAGGTGTAATTGGGTTTTGTAAAAGAACCCTGTGTACGCCTGTGTTTTCTGAAGGTTCGAGCAGAAATGTTCCTACATTTCGTCAGTATTTTAAGTCTCGTGTTATAGGGAGCGAGCCTATTGCCAGCGATGGAGCACATCATAATCCGGACTGCTACCAAGATTGTTTTTTCAAAACCCAATGATAATTTGCAAGCCCCGCGGAGCGGAAAATTATGTCAAATATAATTATTATGATTAGGAATCAACATTATTTAAACACTAGCTTTTGCCCGCGGCTTCGCTCGCGTTAGGAAGTGGAGGGTTAGAAAGAAACAATAAGTAGCCTATGCCACTCTCCATTCTTTCAATTATCTCTACTTCAAGAATCACGTCAATTCGTCGCTCCGTTTTGCCGTAAAAGACGGACAAACAGACACACATACTTTCCAATTTATAATATTAGCATGGATTCTACGACAGTTTGGTAACTCCTGGAACAATAGTTCCCAAGAGAACTGTAGGGTTAAAAGACCATGTCAAACTCTTTATTGTGACGTAATCTCTTAACAAGCTCCTTAATGCTCCTTTATCGCCTCCAACAATCGCCCCATAGGAACATAAATATTAAGTTCTACCTTCTATAGTACAGGTTTTTGCTATTGTGAGCAGAAGTTTGGTCCATGCCACGGGTTTTTTGAAAAAAGAATCTTCAAAGTGGAAGGGATAACGACACACAAACTGTTACCATGACTTTGGTACAAGATTCTAGGCCTCCCAGCGTGTCAGCGTCCACGTAAAATACTGGTATCTAGCTGAATCTGTTTAGACTGGAAGTTAACCCAAATATATTTGTGTAAGGGGCTAGCCAGATAATGGGATGGGTAGAACTATCCACATGCATACGATTGACCTTAATGAAACAATATATTTACTATAGGTAACTGCATGACCTACTTTGATATCAGTACAAAAAATTGTATCACCGCATCGGTCCAGTGGTTGCAAGCGCTACTACTGAGCATGAGCTCCTAGGTTAGATTGCTGAGTCGAGCAAAGTGTTATTGGGTTTTTCTATTTTTAATTTCCCTGCAACAGCCTTGTATCTAAATTTATGCCCAGTCTCGTACCCAACACATACCCGCATAAGTATTGTATTCTAAAAATAATTCGTCTATTTAGATCCGATTATATGTAGATTCATATCAATAAACCACACTGTCACACGCCTACGCATGTTATTATAATGTTTCGATAGTAATGATGTAAAGTTAGTGGTTATTTCAATAAAAAGGTTATGTAAGGTCACTTGATAGTATTTTATGTAAAGATACGTGCAGAGGAACTGTTAAAACCAGCTACTGTCCTGTGTGGACCTGTTACTGTCTCACTGTAGGGCAAAGACTCTTAATATTGATCTGATTGGTGATGTTCTTCAAAAAGTTCAGGTGCGTAGTACTCGCAACCTGTGTGCGTGTATGACCAGATACATGAACGTAAACGAAGCAAGGAGTATGTAAGGATATTAAGCAATTATTCCAGTTGGCCATTCATTTGACTTGACGACCGATGTGGCGCGGTGGGCGAAGGTCCGCCTGCGACGCAGGAGGTTGCGGGTTCGATTCCCGCCCTGGAACAAATGTTTGTACGATCTACAAATATTTGTTTCGGGTGTTCTGGGTATTTACTATGTATAATAAAAAATATCTATCTATGTAATGTATTGTATTAAGTATATCAGTCATCTAGTACCCATAACACAAGCTCTGCTTAGCTTGGGGCTAGATGATGCTGTGTGGATTGTCCAGCATTATTTATTTATTTATTTATTTATTTTGTAATGGACAACTCGTTGGCTTTATTATATACGTTTTTGGCACTTCAAGTCGACTTTGGTGTGAATGTCAATACTGTAGTCTAAGCATCACGTGTTTTAGTATTGGTGTAGTAACTTAAATCATCAGCTAGTTGTCGGTGATAAGTTTTTTTCGCTATGCAGTTATCCTTGATGTTAGGTGTCGTTGGCTGACGATGGTCCGTCTACGATGCAAGAGATTGCGGGTTCGATTCCCGCCTTAGGACAAATGTTTGTAAGATCTACAAATATTTTTTCCGAGTGTTCTGGGTATTTGCTATGTATAGTAAAAAAAAAATATCTATCTATTTAATGTATTTTATTACGTATATCAGTCATCTAGTACCCATAACGCAAGCTCTGCTTAGCTTGGGGCTAGATGATGCTGTGTGGATTGTCCAGCATTATTTATTTACTTATTTATCTACCTTTTAATAATGAAGTCAAAGTCAACGGTTTTAAGGCTCAAACTTCAAATTGTACGAGATGTGCTGCAGGTGCAGAATACCCCAATCGGAGTAAACAATTTGAGCCTTTTTGGGTTGAAACACGAGGCACATGATTTCCAAATATTTATCGCGTTTTTCTGGACATCGCCAAGCGCTTGTTGACCAGAGGGCTTGCTTTTTGGTTGACCAAATCATCACCATTGCCATTCAACATGGCCATACTGCCAGATGCATGGCACTTTTCCCGTTGACAGCGAGGCGGACAAATTTTACGATGCCTTACAGTTCCTTCGATATTTGATGCATACATATATTAATATTGTTGTTGTAAATATGAGGTTAACTAAAATAACCGTTGAAAAATAACTCCAGCAATGCAGAAAATAATAATAAAGGAGGGCAACTGGCCAGCCAGTGAGCAGCTCACGTTGTTTGATTCATTCACTTAGTGATTATTTGCTATAGATAGTCGTCTTGTGTCATTAATGCCATTTGGAGCGCAGGCCTGTTTTGTATTGTCTTGCAATTGTTTATGTTGACAATTTCAACAAAATTTAGACTATTTTTCTATTTTATCATCATCATCTGTCTAGCCTTTTCCCAACTGTGTTGGGTTCGGCTTCCAGTCTAACCAAATGTAGCTGAATAACAGTTTTTTACATGGAGCTGGATGCTGCATGGAGTGCCTATCTGACCTCTATATACCCCTTGGTAAGACTGGTTGTTTCTTTTATAGAAAAGTTTTTTTTTAATTAAAACGTTGCCCACACTAGGAATTCCTCCTGTGTCGTAGGTGCGTTGACAAACATTTAAAGTCACATACACAAACAGCCAGACCAGAACATTACCTGTAGGCCATAAAAATATTTGTTCCGTGCGGGAATCGAACCCACGACACGCGGCGCAGCAGTCTATCGCTCAGCCACTGCGCCAACCGTGCCGTCAATTATAAAAGCCGTCAATTTAAGTTGAACTAAAATTTCCAAACAATCATAATATTTGACACTTATAAGGCATCCACCAAAATTATGGTAAAGTACATAACTATCGCCGTCCTTTTCTAGCGTTATCTGTCAGAAAGAGTTGTCAAGTTTGTTAACAATCGGTTCCAATGCCTATTTTGTTACTGAACTTTTCTATATACTATGGTATTTAGAATATTCGTAGGTAGGATAAGTATTTTGTAAATTGTTTATTTACAACTTAGCGATATCTCCTTTAAATTAAACCTCTAAATTCGTGTAAGCGATTATTATTTAGGGTTCTATATCCAAATTGTAAAAACAAACCAAATTTATTCGTAAGTGTAGGTTTCAATAGGATGGATAATAATATGGTAAGTTCGCTACATTATACTCGAGAGCATACAAATAGAATACAAAAGCCCATATAATTCCAACCATCTGTCTGTCTGTCTTTCTGCGTTTGTCCGTGTGTCCATCTGACAGACTGTTCGTCTGTATGTCGAGATTTTGCATACTCATTTACTTGGAGGCTACTTCATGTGAAAGAAGGTGTATTTTATGTACCGCTGAACAAAGGTGTAGTAAAATTACGAAAAAAATAGGGCTGGCATTCCTCATAAATACATATATCTGAATTACGTAAAAGTTTTTAAGAATGTAGGGTACTGCTGTACCATAATTAAAGAGACAATATTGATTTTAAGTAACTTTTACATGTACGGTCAATAATTGGTGAGACATACGTTTATAAAGCTACAAATGCAGTAGTAATTTATTTGTTTATATGGTCTGGGGGTACTACGGTGATCCGGGAAATACAAACTTATGCCTGGCACTGGATATTAAAAAAAAAAGAAAAAAAAAGTAAAATTCATCTCCTCTATGGAACCCTTTACCGTGCTTGGTCCAACACGCAGTTGCCGAAATTATCTTTTGTGTGTCTAATATAGTATTAAACACCTATTAACATATCAGGCCTCGTATTGTTGAAATCATTTCAGTTTCCATACATTTAGTTTAGAATTGTGGTCCAAAATTGTGTTTGTACATTGAATATTTTGAAGGTAATGAGGTGTTCGTGGGTATTATAAAGTCGTGAATTACCTGTTTTGGTCCGTGTTTTACTAGCAACCTGTTAACAAGCCCGACTATTGAAAATTACGATCTGTTTATTGATAGACTAGTTTATAGAGAAGTTAATATTAATAATAAGCTACTAGTGAAACGCACGAGGTTGTGGGTTCAAACCTGGGCAAGTACCAATGTGAGATTTTCAATTCATATGTACTTTCTAAGTTTATCTTGGACATCACTGACATCGGTGAAGAATACATCGTGAGGAAAACTGGACTTATATAATTAATATAAGTCTAAAATCGCCAACCCGTCTTGAGAAAGCGTGGTGATTAATGCTCGTGCCTTCTCTGTATGAGAAGAGGCCTTTGCCCTGCAGTGGGACAGTAATATGCTGGTAATACTAGTGAAAGCTGAAAAAGACAAGATAATAAAATATCTCGATCTTACACACGAGATTACCAGCATGTGGAATATGAACTCAACAATTATAGTGCCGATAGACATATCAGTCAATGGTTTGATAGCGAAAAGTTTCGATCAACACCTGGAGAAATTTTCGCTTAACAGTTGGGTCAAGAGTCAAATGCAGAAGCCGGTCGGCATGGACACGGCACGCATTGTGAGGAGGTTCCTCTCTCTGGATCCTTAACCACCGTTAGCTTGGGTCTACCACCTCGCTGCGGGTGGAGCACTATTTTAATACATATTTTATCAATAAAAATGTAATTTTATTTTGATAAAATATTTAAAAAAATATGTACATTAAAACCATTCGGAAAAAAAGTAAGTTGTTCGCAAGCTCTACTGCTGAGCAATAGGTCCTGGGTTCGATTCACAGACATTTGGTTTTTCCATCTGGATTTTTCAGTATCAGCCCTGCGTCTGAATTTGCAGCCGGCTCATGGCAATAGGTTGTCGTCTATGGCATAGGACAGCAACATAACTGCTGAAATGTGGGTGTAGTTTAGATACACCGCTGCCTAACCCTTCGGAGAATATAGGCGTGTTATGTGATGTGATTTTAAGGACAATCTAGGCTTCCAGTCTAACCGAATGCAGCTAAAGTACATGCGAATGTCTATTTGACCTCCACAATCCAATTACTGGGTTAACTAAATAACCCCCTTTTGGGAGGAAAATTGAACCAGGTATAGAGAAACTGGATATCGCCTTCCTATTTCATGGCACATTTCAGCAGGCCCAGGCAAAGATAGGCAGGCTTCAACAAATACTGGTCCTTAATTGTCTTAGACAGAAAGGAGTGGAAGATAATGTACTCTGCAGTACAAAAATCCAGGCTAGTAACATAAGATAACAAGATACAAGCACCATTACGTCTTCAACTAAATTATCAAAACCAACGAGACGTAACCGCTGCAAGAAGCCAGCTTATTAAGCAAACATACGTTCGTATGTAAGGAGACATTATAAATATGTCTGGTTGAGCCGCTACCTCCGCTCATTTCCCACTTTGAATTAAGAACAAGGGCATGACATAGAGCCAAGAATATCATAGAGGTGTCTGCTTGAGACTGGTCCTTTGTTCGTACGAGATTTAGTTAGAGTGGATAATTTACAATGTGACTTTTACTTCGCCTATAGATTCTACAATGATAAAAACCGGATAATCGTATATGTAGATTGAAAGACAACCTTTACAAAAATGTGAATTCGATAATTTAAGATGCCTTTTATACAAACTCAACCCTATTCTAAAATCTCGGCTAAAGTTAATAAAGAAAATACAACCCAAAACTTTCCGTTCCACTCGAGAAAATACGAAAACCTTCTTAAGAAAATCTTACCATCAAAAAACACCGCAAAAATCCAAAAACAGCAAAAAAGACTCGAAGGACCAGATATTTCGCTCCGTGTACTTATCTAGTATTTTAGACAGTCAACGGAGCGGGTAATGGGAGCAACACGTTTCCCTTACCTACCAATTTGTTCCGGCACCTGTGCCCGGTTATCCCATACATGTCGAGCTTAATCTTAAGATTAAACTTTAAGATGCAAACAAAGTTATGTTTACACAAATGTTCCGTTTTGAACTGTTGTGTCTTGTGGCGAGGTTCAGGATTTGGTTATGATTGTTTTGTCAAAGGAAATTGTTATGAAATGGTTTGTGGAAAAGTTATAATTGCTATTTAATTTTCAGTTATTTAGTAGGTTACCGTCGAAAAAAAGCATGACATTGACAGTGTTAAAAATAAGGGGTATAAAGATATAAACGATATGCACACAAAATTTCACGAAAATCGGTTGAGTTACAAATACCGTGGCACGAGAATTTTGCATATTAGAAGATTATTTATATGGAATGGTGAACTGACTGTTGATTTATCAAAGTACAGCCCAAACTGCTGGACTTACAGACCTGAAATCTTGCGCACAGATTGTGTTGGCATCTATTTAGGAGTGATTTTTGGAAAATACTCCCCTTAGCGAGTAATATAGGGCATGAAAGTTTGAATGAAAGTCCGTCAGTTTCGATAAAAAATCACTAAATTTATTATTTAGTCTTATGGTTGGAAAACCTACTCAACTCTTAAGGGGGTTCAGATGGGGATGATTTTTTGTTAAGTATTTCATTCACTAAATTTTGTATTCATGTAAAAATAATATCTACATACTTATATCATTATTTATAACCTTCGACAAAAAAAAAACCAGCTTGTTACTGAAGGGCAAATACCTCTTCTCTTATAGATAAGCTCGTGCATGAGCAAGCGTGGTGACGGTTGCTCAGGGCGGGTTGGCGATTACAGATTTACATGAATAATCCTGTTAATAAGACCGGGTTTTCTAACAATATTTTCCTTCATAGATGTTCTTAAGTTCTTAGTATCTTACGAGCCAAGTTCAACCCCATATATTCTTACCCTTATCAAACTCCCTAGATTGTGGCTTCTTCAGCAGCACAGGTTCATGGTCCTCTCTTCTCCACGTGATCTTTGGAGGCGGATGGCCCGTCGCCTTGCAGGTTAGCGTCGCGTTCTCCAACTCTTGGACTGACACGTCACCTGATGTCTCATCACTCATTATGTCAGGTGGCACTGTAGACAAAAAAACAAAGCGTTTTAGTTGAAAATGTTTGTGGCATTACAACATTCATGTATGTTTTTTTTTTTTTTTATATAGTAACATCACAAAACTTGAAAATATTGCAAGTGCTGTGCACACCTTTAAGTGGCAAATTCACCCTAGAGTTTAAGTTTGATATTGTACCCCTAAAATGTTCAAGTGAATAAGTCGTTGGAGTGCCGTAATTAAATAAATAAATAAATAAATAAATAAACATAACAGCACGCCTGTATTCCCCAAAGGATAAATAAATAATAAAAATAAAATAATAATGCTGGACAACCCATACAGCATCATCTTGAGAACTTGTGTTATGGGTACTAGAACAATTCATTGTAGATCGTACAAACATTAGTCCCAAGGCGGAAATCAAACCCGCAACCTAAAGCGTTTCAGGTGGACCTTCGCCCGCCGCGCCACATCGGTGGTCATGGATAGACAGGATAGACAGAGGTGAGATAGAGGTAAGACGGACAGACCAGTATATATTTTAATCCCATATAGGGAGCACTTCTATAGTTATCATTCGGGCACAAATCCAGACTGCAATAACACTTTACTTAACTTGGGAATACAACCCAGGACCTCACGTACAGCAGTAGTGCTTGCGACAACTACACCAACAGTCAGTCTTATAGCTAAAACTATCGTTACCTTAGAACGTAATTTTTTTCAAGATCCCGAAAGCAAATTACCATTTTAAAAGTAATAAAGGATCTACCTTGTCCTCAGCCTAAATTCCCTAGACTAACATGAAGTCTAAGTTAAGCATTTATATAAACAGCATTTCTAACTCTTTCTAGACTCAACCTCAGTTTCGCTAACACTAAGCGACAACTAAATTATATATCTCGCTATTGGATTTCCAACCCTCGGTTTCGCAGTGAGAGTTGAAAATCCAACACTGCAATAATGTTTAGGCGTTTATTTACGTACAGCTTAGTGTTAGTGAAAACAGGACATAGACATAAAAATTGTACGATATTACCTGAAACAAAAAAAACTGTACCATAAAAACGTACGCACGACTCACCACAAGGGGCTGGCAATTTTTAACGCGAAAACTTTTGTACCCCAGTCGAGGGGTGAACCACGACGAAGAGGGGCGAAAAAAAGGTGAACAGGGGCGAAAAAAAAGGTGAATTTTGTACAATATTGTTGTGATTTATCGTACCGCGCACGTTGTAGAAACTTTTTGGTACTTTAACCGTTTTCGTTCGACGCCAACGATTTGCATTCAAACTGAGATTTGGATATTGTTAATATTTGCCGTATTTATGATTCTGAATCTTTGTTAATAACGTAAATTTGTTTGTTAAGGTTTGTTCTGGAGTTAACTAAGTTATTGTGGATGCTTCAATTATTTATAGACATGGAATGTGTGAGGACGTTAACATTAACGTTTACGTTCTCAATTGTAGAAAGAGACGGACAAGTGCGAGGAGAACTTGCGAGGATAGGGTTCTGAACGATGCATATGTTATCATCAATGTTTTTGAATACCCACTTTACATTGTAGTTGCAAAACATGATCTCCTATACAGTACCTATTCTAACTACAATTCTATGTTTGTGAGCAAACCATTTAAGGATTTTCCAAGCTATTTAAATACCATAGACTTATTAGGTTCTCCTGTACTCTATAAGTAACGAACTTGACGGCACGGTTAGCGCAGTGACTGATCGATTGACTGCTGTACCGCGTGTCGTGGGTTCGATTCCCGCACGGAACAAATATTTATATGGCCTACAAATGCCTGCAAAATATAAAAAAAGAACTATTTCATGTATTTTCTTTCAAAATTTTTGGCTCAATAGTTTCAGTAATAAGGAGAATAGTCGACATGGTTTTAATATTATATATTCTATGTAGGTATTATATTTATAGTTTATAATAATATAAATGTATATATATATATATTTCAAGAATATATATTTCTTTTCACTTTTCTTTTAAGAAATTGCACCTACCACTGTTTATCTCTGCATCACCCAAAGGTTGACTGGTAGAAAATGCCTATGGCATTAAGTCCGCCTCTGTACATTTGTGTACCTACAGGTAGTTGTTCCGGGTCTGGCTGTTTGTGTGTGTGTGTTTGAATGTTTGTGAACGCACCCACGATACAGGAGGAATTCCTAGTGTGGGGCAACGTTTAAAAAAAAAAATATATATATATACCTGGTGCAATGTGGGTATTCTACCAGTACATCTCTGCCTAACCGATCGAGTAATACATGCGCGATGTTATGTTAAGGAAACGTTAGACAAAAATCAGACTTCCTTCTTGATGGATTTATCAGAAAGAAACCTGTCTGTCTTCTTAAATTCCTGTTAGATAACGCTAATTAGTAACCGGCGTATAAATTACTAAAACGCGCGAAATGTCAAAGTTTAGTCACGCCATACTGAATTGGGTCAGATTGATTAATGAAAATTATAAGTATTGGTTGAAAAATTTATTTTCCACCTTCGTATACTTACTTAATTAAAAATAAGACGTGGTTTTTAAGAAACTTATTAACGAGGGCTATGAATTATTCCTGTGATCTGAGGTTTCAATTTAATAAAATATTCGTTTGGTCATGAGTGCTTTCCTTGAATTGAAAAAAAAGTTAATTAAAGGTGCTTTTTTTATGGCCTCACTTTATCGTCAAACGGGTCTCTGCGAATTGGCGTTGGCCATTAACATAACATCACGCCCGTATACTCCGAAGGGTTAGGCAGGGGTTTATCGATAGTACACCCACGTTTCACCAATAATGTTGAAGTCCCATGTAATACTAGGGAGCGAGCCTATAGCCTGTGCAGAAATCCAGACTCCAGTCAAACTACCAAAGCTACCAAGCTACCAAACAATCTCAGATGGCAAAACCCAACAACACTATCGCCAAGTAGGTTTTTTTTTAATTCATGGCCACGCCTTCCTTTGTACGATGTAGTGCAATTCCAATGATGTTTTGTCCAAAAGTGGTCCCATTTGAAAATGAAAAACTACCCCTAAGTGTAGAAAATAGGAGATTATTGATTTTTCACCCACTGAACTTTGTAAAAGGTAACAAGCAGTTGATAATTAGCAATTTTATTTATTTTTGAAATTTTAAGTATTAACATACATACAATTATGCCATAAAACTGACTATATACGTCATATTAACAAAACAAAATGAAATAAAAAGCCGACCAAGACACTCAGGCGTTAAAGTACTCCTCCGCATCACTGTCATCTGGAACGTGCCCAAAAGACTGGCAGGATTGCCACGTTGGATGGCAATACTAATTCCTTAAATTAGCAATTGTATTATAGAAAAAATGGAAAGCCACTCAGGAGCGAGAAATAAAAACTTCACAAAAAAAATCAGCAGACTTAGAAAAAACACTGAAAGCTAAAAAATAACTTTAATTTTAGAAGTCAGTGGCAACAAATGACTCAAACAAAACCTTATCCATGAACCTAAGAAACATCCGAAATTAAAGTTATTTATACCTTTGACTGTTCTTTTGTAAATCTAGCAATTTTATTTACGGAAAAATATAGCATTGGGTACGGTAACCTGACGCCGTCGCACTGACCGTCGGTTCGATACGAAACGTTTACTCATTCTACGCTATTTTTAACCCTTTAGTTAATAATGTAAAGCCTTCAAGGGGTTCGAGCATGACTTATGTGGAACTATAATGTCGCGTGGATTTTATTTCCTTTGTTGTTTTGTAGGTGACGAGCCCGTGGCTAAATAAAAACAGTCACACGGATCGAAGATTAAGCTATGCTTGCCGAGGTCAGTCTGTGGATGGGCGACCGTTCGTAATATATCGAGACTCCTCCATGTCTCGTAAAACACGTTAAGCCGTTGGTCACAGCTGCCATTTGTAGATCTTTGACAGTCGTTACAGGTAGTCAGAAGCCCGGAAGTCTGACAACCAGTCTGACCAAAGGGTTTCGTATTGCCCCGTTACTGAGTTATGGAGGTCAGATAGGCAGTCGCTCCATGTAGAATACGCCTATTAACTGCGTATGGTTAGACTGGAAGCCGACGCCAACATAGTTGGGAAAAATCTGACCTCCACAACCCAGATACTGAGCAACACGATACCCTTTAGTAAGACTGGTTTTTAGAATTTCGGGCTTCTGACTACCCGTACCGACTGTTGAAGATCTGCAAATGACAGACGAGCTTTACATATAATAGAAAAAAGGGCAAATTAATGACGGGCATTGTGATGTGAACAAAATATGTCATGAGTACAATGACCCCTTCAAAGTTTCAGTTATTTAAAATATTCCTTTCTAGTAAACAATTTGGGAAGATCAACTGGCAAACTGAAACAAGTGTCCAACTCTGGAATCGAACCCAGGACCTCATTCTCAGCAGTACCGGTTCTGACCAGTAGACCAACTAGGCAATTTTTAATATAGCACTTTATAAAATGTAATTACAAGATCGAATTTTTGTTTCATTCTTTTCTTAACTTTTTCATCATCTGCTTAGCCTTTTCCCAACTATGTTAGGTCGGCTTCCAGTCTAACCAGATGCAACTCAATACCAGTATTTTACATTGAGCGACGGCCTATCTGACCTCCACAACCGACTGGGCAACACGATACCCCTTGTTGTCAGACTTAAAGGCGTCTGACTACCCCTAACGACTGTCAAAGATACAACAAATACATCCTTATTATAGGGACGAGTCCTTAAAATATTCTGTTTGGACCGATACTTGAATTGCTCAAAAATACTGGACATGTATTATTTATTTTTTTACGTAAACCAAAAATGACGATGATATAGTGCGTTGAAATTTCGTGTAACGTCACTCCGTGTTACACTTTTGACGTAAAAGTGACGTCACAAGTCCCTTCTGAACTTTGATGAGCTATATCTTAGTCACTTTTTAATGAATGGAGTATACAAAAAATACGTGTCCAATATTTTTTGGTTGTCTAACTGACGGACTTAAAAGACCTATTATACTTTTTCCTAGGACACATCCATTTTATATCTAAGATACAAATTATACTAACATAAACAAAATGTAATAACCTGGCTATTTATGTGTTCTAACAGCGCGTCGCATATATTTTCTAAGCTATTATCTATCTAGGCCACCTTTCAAGGCTGTTGAAACTTTTCAAACGTCATTATTTATTAAGTAAGCTTGTGTTCGTTGAATTTATTGAATTAATTCTACTTGTTAAGGTCACTGGTTGAGACTACATAACATCACGCTTTTATCCCCCGAAGGGTTAGACAGAGGTGTAGGTATTTATGGGTACATCTATATTTCGCAAGATATGTTGAAGTCCTAAGGTATTGTATGACAAGTCGGCTGCCATCAATCGGTCATAAATACATGCTCAGGGCTGCTACAGAGCAATTTTAGATGGATAAACCCAAAAACACAGGCCGACCAGGGAATCTAACCCAGAACCTGATGCTCAGCAGTCAACTACGTTATCATTGGTCACATTCGACACACGTTACTTGATATAGTGTCATACTTCTTCAGGATTTTTGGAATTAAAACTTTTTATTTATAGGTAATATTTTTTTTCATTAATTTACTGTTCAGTGTCAATATGACCCAGTGGCTAGGGGCTCGCCTCTCATACACGAGGTTATGGGTTCTAATTCGGGCAAGTACCGTAGAGACTTATTCAATTAATGTGGTAATGGAAACCCTCCCCCCCCCCTCCTGGGGTAAATCTTTGCCCCCCAAGTAGGTTTAAAAAAAAACATCTAGAGGAGTAATAATACTCCTAGTATCTATACTATACTGTAGGTTTTTTTTTTAAACCCTGTTCAAAATGTATTTACGTTGTTTGGGAATAGAGGCTTACATGCATTTGCGACCGCCAATCAAAACCCGACAGGGACGATCAATGTTTGATCAATGATCCGTGGTATAAAATTTTATTTTGTGCCACCAAACCTTTTGTGGGTGACCAGACTTTATGTCAACATGGGATTATTTTAAATTGTATGAGGAAAAATCTCTCAACATAAAATAACAAGATGAAAATAATATATATGGAGTTATTATTATTTATGAGAGCAATGAACGGCGTGTTAATAATACCAACAATTATTTATCATATTTAATTCTGTAAGTGGCTATTAAAGAGCAGTTTTACGCATCACGAAATAAATAAAAATAAGTAACAAACCTACTGTAAAACTATGCCTCTTTAAACTTTTATATGGTAAATTAGTTAATAATACGATCTACTATATTTTTACGTTTTAAACAAAAGAGCATTTATTTACTTTTATATTTTTATGAAATATAAACATTTTTACGGCTACGGCCATTTAAAAACTTTTTCTGACAATCTTCTATGTAAATCAAATAGTATTCAAAGATAATTATAAAAAATACGAAACAAAAAAATGAATTAATGAAATCAGTTTAATTCCGACCCAGCAGATGATACATCCTCGATCTGCATAAAAATACAAGCCCAGTTCCACCCTAACATGTAAAGTTCGGTTGAGCAGTAAATATCCCTGAAGGATAAACTGCGAGATGCCCATTCCAAAAAAAACCACCCTAACATTAATCTTGAAAATAGTAATTACTTGCAATGCATAACACAATAATCCGAAGCATTCAAACCTTTAACACGTTCCCTGTCCCAGTACAACGTTATGAAATGTATTCGTACGTCGACCTACAATCTCGTCCTAACTTGACAACATTTTACGGCGGCTCTTCTAAATTTTCGATAGCCTTGTTACTTAACCATACGTCCGTGAAAATCTTTTCTTCTTATTCATACGTCCAGTCAAATTAAAAAACATCAAATTTACTCTTAGATTATGACTCCCATTAGAGTCAGGGATATATTAGTTTGGTACAAATGTGAATCCTTCGGAGTCATTGGACGTGATCATGTGAAACCGCTTCAAATAAAGTTCATTATCGCACAATCATAAAATACTATTTAAATGTATCACGTAATGTACACGCACGCACCGGACAAACAAACATTGTAAAAAGATTCTTAACACTAATAGCAATAAAGTCTTAATTCACTATCGCTTAACCGACTTTAGAAGTCCCAATGGAAGAGCCAAATGATTGCAACCCTATGCTCGCTGCCCAAAATGTTGTATTCCTGAGTGCATAAATTGGTCGATCAATCATTACGGTTTATCTACGACTACGGAATTAAAAGGTTTATTGGCACATTGTATGCTTTGGGTACACGAGAGATCGTGATCCACTGACGTTGACGTTGGATAGGGAGAGACAATCTTTCAACAATAATTTATTTAAACACTCTCTTCTATTTTCAGTTTGTGTGCACTTTTTTAGGGTACCGTACACAAAGGGAGCCAACGAGATCTTATTACTAAGTCTCCGCTGTCCGTCCGTCTGTCGATCCGTCCGACTATCTGTCAGCGAGCTGTATATTGTAGACCGGGTTATATTACTATCGTAAATAATATGGTTGCGCTGCATTTATGGCTTTTATTTAGTAACGAATCTCACTTCACTATATTAGAACCAAGAACCCTTTTCTCTTGACAAGCGACATATCTCATTTTCTAAACTATTTTAATCTTTCTAGAGTAGTTAAAACCATAGTAAACCATGATTCTATCAGCCTGTATACAATATTGCAAAAGACCTCTACAATTTAATGAACGTTTTTTTCTAGGAGTATAAAATAAAGTTAAATTGAAAATGGAAGGGCCACGCTACGTGATTTTTCGGCGTTTTTACTCCAGATTAACAATCGGTGTATATCTAATCTTCTACGGGACCCTTCGTTTGTGAATCCGACACGCACTTCTCCGGTGCCGCTATAACAACAAAATCAATTCGAATAAAATAAAAGTAAATTAAAAATCCAAGGACCCCACGCAACGTGCTTCTTCGGCGTTTTTGCTTCAGCTTAACAATCGCTGTATCTCTAATCATGTACGAGACCCTTCAAGTGCGAATGCGGCTCGCACTTTGCCGATTTTTCTGTCCATTTTGGCCGTATGCACTTTTAATTGTCTACATATTTAATATTCGACGTATATGTCAAGCTTTAATTGACATAAAGAGGGGATCGAAAAAGTTTGTATTGACGGCCAATTAAATAGAGTGAATGTGTATTTGTAGTATTCAGTAACGGGTTCATTCGGATCGAGTTTAATGGAAATTCTAAAAATATCAATTGACCTTTTTTTTATTGAAATAATTTTATTTGTAGAATGAAAGTATTCACCTTCATTTGTTTACTTGATTATTTTAAATCCTCTGTCTTCTTTGTAAATAGAAATCAATTTTCGTATGTGTAAAAGATTATTTTGTGACATATCGAGACTCCTCCGTGCCTCGGAAAGCAAGCCGTTGGTCCCGGCTGTTATTTGTAGGCAGTTGCTGTACTATAGCAAAGAACATCGGCCAAATTTCTATAGACGCTGGACCTGACTTTAATTTTCAGTGTCCAGAAATAACTTAGTACTGTAGTAAACACCATCCCGTTCGAAAATAATATCTAAATGGCCACGATTATTTTAATAATGCAAAAAATAATTTTGAGGTTAGAATAAATAAATAAGGCGATTTAATGCTAGGCAAACGACTTAGAGTTTTTACTAGACTGTTAGATAATTATCCAGGACTGATCACGAAAAAGAAACAAGTGGGACATTTTCTAGCTAGCCCACCATGACTGATTTCAATTCTGACTGAACATAGGGTTAGTCGCTAGGTACTGTCTGTTAGTCTGCGTTGCTACTGGGTAAACGAAAGAAAAAAAGGGTTTTGATATAAATACTTTTTATTCATCATCCTCTCTTACAACTACAGCATCGAGAAATGCTGCTGGCGCTGATATTGTCGGCTGATACCTGGCCCACCCAAGGTACCACACAAGGGTCATTACATGTGCACAGCACCCAATGGTTCTTCTACCAACTAAACAATTACAGCAGTATTCCACTATACCTTCCCTTCCAGACACATTATTTTCAATTAATATATAAACATAATATATTTTTCTCGAAATGTGTCTGGATTTAATTTTGCCTCTTATTAGTGAATTATCTCCACTCCCTCTCAAACCATACTCTGTTACATTAATGTTTTCTCTGCATATTTCAATTCTATATCCTCCATGAAACCTGACATGTTCGCCATAATATGACCTTGCCTGTCGGATCTGGTACGTTCCTAGGGCAAATAGTATTACCTCACCATATTCTAGACGGGGGAATATTATATTACTAAGGGGATGAGCTGTAATATTAGTAAAACTAGATGATCGTCTATTCATATTCACTGCGTTTATAAAATCAGACAAATTATTATTCAATTATTTTTCTATGCGAAACGAATCGTCAATAGGTGCGTTCTGAACATGATAATCTAAAAAATTCAAAGAAATTACTTAAACCAAAAAATATGAATATCTTTTTTTTATGGCTTCTTATAGAGATATTTGTTACATTTTTTAAAACCTTAAAGAATAACGGATTTTTGCATATATATGTCATATCGGGACGCCACCAACTTGTCGTCAGGTACGCTTTGACCATCCTCCTTTACTTTTTAACACTTAGATACATGTATATTTTAATATCAGTCTAAAGACTTCTATACACATAAATAAAAATGAAGTGTCCGTTTGTGATTTCACACAAAAAAAAAGCTTTTTACTGAATGCATATGAAATAAAAACCATTTTTTTTATTGTTTGTTTGAGGTAATCTCTGAAACGGATGGACTGATTTTGACGGAATTTTCGTTGGCAGATAGCCGTTGTGTTAAGGAGTAACTGAGGTTACTTACATTATAGAAAAATAATTATTATTCCGCGAAAAACCCCAAGAAATGTAATCAAATTCCACGTGGATAAAGTCGCGGACTCGGCTACAAATAAAAAGCATACAAAAACGAATCGAACGCCTCAAAGTGGCTTTAATACGGAACAAGTTCGAAATTGGAAATACTGGCGACTTCCCGTCTGAGTCATGCAAAACGGAGGTGCGAATAAAAATAAATTGGTAAACTTTAAGTATGGCGCGGCCGGTACAAGTAGTGTTGGGAATTGAGGGGGCACGAGCGCAACTTCGATACGAGAGTTTGAATTTCGAAACATATTTTTGTTTTAGATTGTTGATGGACAAAATGTTATGGTGGCCAGTAGCAAGGCTTTATTAGATTTGTTATTTAGACAAATGTCATCTTTTTAAGGTAAAATTTTAACGTACATACCATACATAAACTAACGCCTTTTTCCTATGGCTTAAACTACAAAACGCCACCTGCTACGATCCTTACACACGCCTTTTGCTTCGTTTACAATCATACATCTGGTCATAGTCACACGCCGGGTGTGAGTAGAGTACTACGCACCTGATCTTTTTGAAGGACATCACCAATAAGGTCAGGGATTTCCCTTCCTGGTGAAGTGAAATTTAATGTATCCTGATTGTTATGAAAATCCTCAAAACGAAAGAGTTTTGTAACTGTTTTTTTTGTGTTCTTACGGGATTTTTACTAATATTTAACTTAAATGATGTAGATGTTTGTTACTCTTGCACGCAATAACCACTAAAGAGATTTTATTTATTTATTATATTTTTAAGAAAATTTACAGCTAAACAGACAGTAAGTAAAAATTTAGACAAAATATGGCCAATTACAAGTTTCCACATGTAGCTTGATTTTGATGAAACTTTCCGGTATTATGGCTTATACTTCATAATAATAAAGGTCTATAATTTATTAAGATATATTCCCAGTTGAAGTTGGCGTAGCTGCTAATATAAAATAAATATAGGTACAATAAATCAACGTTTGCAGTAGAATTTCGTCAAACCAATAAAACGTTAGATTTGCAGTATCTATTTTGTGACTTCTTTCCTCCCAAAATAACGTCAATCCTTTCAAAACTTAATTATACCAGCCTGACTGTCCCACCACAGGGCAAAGGCCTCTTCTCATACAGAGAAGGCACAAGCATTAATCACCACGCATGCTCAAGATGGGTTGGCGATTTCAGACTTATATTAATTATAAGTCCAGGTTTCCTCACGATGTTTTATTTCACCGATCTCAGTGATGTCCAAGATAAACTTAGAAAATATATATAAATTGAAAAAATCACATTGGTACCTGCCCAGATTTAAACCCACAACCACGTGCACAAGAGGCGAGGTTTAAACCACTGCGCCATCACGACATTACAAAACTAAGTACTCATGAAATATTTAATTAACCAACGTCTCTCAAGTTTTCGTTTAGTTTCATGTAAAATGGAAACATGTATAAAAGTAAATTGCTTAACTTTAAGTACAGACGCCAGCACATCAAGCTACCCCAAACTGTCGAATTTTCCCAATTGAACATGAACCTTATCCTGTTGGGAATAAAGTTGTAAAACTATCAAATAAATTTGACAGATTGGGGTAGCTTGATGTGCTGGCCTCTGTTCTTGGCAGCTTCAGTATAATAACGCTGGGAAACAACAGGTGGACTCGGCTTTCAACGATCGATTTTATTTCCACAAGCAGGTTTTATTCGTTTATTTAATGTTAGGGAAGAATATAATATTACTATGCTTATGAAAAAGGGGCATTACTTTCTTTCATTTCCGTATATTTTAATTACACTAATTTAAGTTTTATAATACAAAACATTTGTTGTGTTGCTGTGTATTGTATATTATTATGTCTTTGTAAATTTTGTACACTGAGAACACAAAATCTGTTTCCTTTCTTTCAGTCTATCCAATTGTAAGACCATCCATTTATTTATTTTTCTTTTTTAAATCTTTGCCCCACACGTCTAGAGATTTCTCCTGTGTCGTGAGTGCGTTTACAAACATTCAAACTCACATACACTAACAGCCAGACCCGAAACCACTACCTGAAGGCCATACAAATATTTGTTCCGAGCTGGAATCAAAACCACTACACGCGGCGCAGCAGTCAAACGCTCAGCCACTGCGCCAACCGTGCTGGCAGAAGATACTCTTGTTCTTTAAATGATTGTTCTGCATGTCATGAAACCTGGACGTAGAAGATTTGCTACTGATGGTGCCAACTACGTAGCTAATTTCTGGGCCAATTCTATAATATACATTACTATCGACAAGCTGAGAAAAAAAAGAATGATTTTCCTTTGTTTTTTGTTGTTATAATAAACACTAATTATAACAATAAATATAATGTGGGGAAGGTGTATCGACGCACAACCACTGGTAACATATTAAGTTCAGTGAGTACATAACTCTGGTGCTATTTCCAATTTTTATCGGGTTTTTCTGGTAATTTTTTTTTATTTTTTACTGCCAAAAATTATGAGAAAATAATCATTTCTATCCTACCCAATGATATTTCTAATTAAAAATTGCCTTTATAATTAACTTATCTCTTTAAATCTGATTGGGATGAAAATAAATCGCAAGTGATTTGAATTTATGAAGGCCTTATTCTTGAACGTGGCAAGCAAGTTTACAAAAAAAAAACTAGTCGTGATGGAGGCTTCAATTTCAACCAGTCCAACTACATCATGTTACACACATTTGTAATAAAGTAAGATGTAGTAGGGTACAAAATACTTAAGAAAAATACTAAAGCAATGCATCATCAAAAAAACAAATGCTTGAAGCGGCACGGAAGAAACTAAATCTTTGAGAAGCCTATCTTACAAGCAAATACAAAAAACAAACCAACCTAGTAGGTAAAATACCTAATCCTCCCTCCATCACAAGTTTGCAACAACTTGTCCAGCGGATAAGTCACTCGAGTGTAACAAATTGATGTCCCATCACTACATCAAAGAAACTTTTCCTTTACGTGTTTATGAAACGTAGCTGCCCCAGTGATACCTTCTTGTCATGTTGGAGTCGGTCGTTTAGGAACGTTAAATCAAATCAAATCAGATCGATTTATCGGTCAGAATTTAGGTTCACAATACAATATATTATTATAACCATGAATGCTCTTTACATCCTTCCATAGCGATGCGGACTAAAAAATAGTTTTTTTCGGTCCGGTACATTATTTAGAAACATTGGACACATGTTTTTCTTTTTTACGTAATCAAAAGATAACACACGTAAGTGGAATTTGAACCCACGTGTCGTTACACGTGGATTTAAACACCCACTTCCCATCTTTCTTCTTATTCATTTTTTATTATATGATAAAGCAAAAAATACGTGTCCAATATTTTTTATATTACCTGACTGACGGACTAAATATAATATATATTTTTTTACCCAGAATTCATCCCTGTTACATATGGTGCGCAATTCAGAGTGCTTGCCGAGGTCAGTCTGTAGACGGGTGACTCGATATATCGAGACCCTTCCGTGCCTCGAAAAGCACGTTAACCTCTTGATTTTTAAGAGTCGTTACGGGTAGTCAGAAGCCCGAAAGTCCGAGAACCAGTCATACCAAGGGGTATCGTGTTTCCCAGTAATCGGGTTGTGTAGTTCAGATAGACAGTCGCTCCATGTAAAATACTGGTATTTAGCTGCATCTGGGTAGATTTGAAGCCGAAACCAATATAAAAGTAGTTGGTAAAAAGGCTAGACAGATGGTGAAATGTTGTGCCAATATTAAATATGACGGCGCACATTTTTTTTTTTTTTTTTTTAATTTGTTTATTTTGTTACAATCTAGCCTAGTAAGGCTAATAAGCAATTTTAATCTAACTTAATTTGCTAAAAGTAAAAGTATATCTAAGAGCACGTCCATTGCGTTTACTTAGCGTCTATTAAGGTGAAGTCACTTTGTTCTTGTGTCCATATAAATAACTCGTATATTACACTCGCGGTAAAGTCACAGATATGTTACACTACATTACACTACACTAACTCAAAAGGTTTAGTCCTTTTAAGCCTTCTTACTATGTCCGTGTTATCGAGGAGCTGGATGGCCTCAACATTAACATGATGATGAAGCCGATGTTCATGAGCTTCTGCATATTTTTGGATTATGCTGTTTACGAACTCTATATTCAGGTCCCGATGGATGTCGTCAATTCGTATATACCAAGGCGCGTTCACGATGTTCTTGAGTACTTTGTTCTGGAATTTTTGTATAATTTCTACATTGCTTTCTTTGGCACAACCCCATAGTTGTATACCATAGGTCCATACTGGCATAAGGACTGATTTGTAGATCAGGATTTTGTTAGAAACTGACAACGCGGAATGCTTTCCTAGTAACCAGTTCATGCTTCTGTAACGAATTTCTAATTCTTCTCGTTTCTTTTTGACATGGGCTTTCCAGCGAAGCTTTGCGTCTAGGGTCATACCAAGATATTTGGCAGTGTTTTCGTACGGTATACTTTTGTTGTTTATGTATACTGGGTTGTGTTCCGATTTCTTGTTAGTGAAGTCAATGTGAATGGATTTTGTTTCATTCAACTTTATCTTCCACTTTTTGGTCCAATCATAGAATTGATTTATTGCTGTTTGTACTTTTACCACAGCTTCCTTGTGACTTGATCCTGTGGACATTATTGCGGTATCATCAGCAAAAGTAGCGATAGTTGCATTTTCTAGTTCTGGTATATCACATGTGTACAATAGGTACAGGACCGGGCCTAGAACACTTCCTTGTGGTACACCAGCTTTTATTTCTTTTAGTTCAGAATAGACGTTTTCTTGCCTTACTCTAAAGACTCTACCAGTTATATATGATTCTAATATATCTGAGAACTGTTTTGGCAACATAGTTCTTAGTTTATAAATCAATCCCTTGTGCCAGACTTTGTCAAAAGCCTGGGCTACATCTAAAAATACAGTGGTACATACTTTCTTATCTTCAAGAGCTTTTTCAATTACTGTTGTAATTCTATGCACCTGATCTATCGTTGAATGTTTTTCTCTGAATCCAAATTGATATTCTGGTATTATGTTGCTATTTTCTATAATTGGTTTTAGTCGTTTTAGAAGTAGTTTCTCGAAAAGCTTTGACATCACTGGCAGCAAGGAGATAGGCCTGTATGATGATGCATCTTGAGGTGGTTTCCCTGATTTGGGGATCATGATCACTTCTGCAACCTTCCATAGGTCTGGAACATGCTTTAGTCTAAAAGAAGCATTAAGTATCTTAGTAAGTTTCACCAAGGCTTTTCTTGGTAGATTCTTTAGGATTTCCCCTGTGATAAGGTCATAACCAGGGGATTTTTTTGGGCTGATGTGATCTCTGATTTCTTTGAATACTTCTTTTGGTGTTACAAGTTTTATCTCTTGGTCTACTTGTAGTAGTTGTTCCCAGTGGAGATCTTGGTTAGCGCTCTCGGTTTGTGTAAAAGTGTCCTCCAAGTGTTGGGCAAACCTTGATGCTTTTTGCTCATTACTTATTGCCCATTGTCCATTTAGCTCTTTTATTGGCGGTATGTGAGCAATAGGTTGTTTTTGGTTCCTTGTGGCTTTCCATAGTGAATAATCAGTCGATCGATCATTAGTGAGTTGATGAAGATGCCTATTTAAATTTTCGTCCCGAAATTTCTTGATTGACTTCCTAATTTGTTTAGTTATTCTATTTAACAGTGTCTTATCATGGGGAAACCTGTTTCGCTGCCACTTTTTTCTCAATGTTCTTTTTTCTCTGATCAGATCTGTTATTTCTTTTGGATAGGTGTTAACCTTCACAGTTCTTCTTTTCTCGGGTGTATTAGCCCATGCAGTTTGTTGGATATCTACAATAAATTTGCTTAGTTCTAAATCAAGTTGGTGCTTATCATTTATGAATATATTTAAGTCTATTTTATTTTCTAAGTCTATTTTAAAGGATTCCCAGTCTGTGAACTTGTTCACGAGAAACGGATTGCCTTCTCTCTGTTTGACATATTCACTAATGTGTAAAATTATTGGTGAGTGATCAGAGTTCATATTAAATCCTTCTTCGGCACTTATAAAGTCAGAGGATATTCCTTTATAAATAAAAAAGTCAATTAAGTCTGGAATTTTTCTTGAGTCTGTTGGCCAATATGTCGGTTTTCCAGTTGATAGGACCTCTGATTTGGTTTCTTGTATGGCACTTAGTAGCTCTCTGCCTTTTGTAGTAGTTAGTCTGGAGCCCCAATAGGTATTCTTGGCATTGAAGTCTCCACCTAATATAAATCTGTTTCCAAGTAGCGCTAAGACTATCTTGTATTGCTCTTTTTTTAGTGCGTGTTTTGGGGGGATGTATATAGCTGCTATAGTAACGGAGTCGTACATATATCTTTTCATTTTAATAGTTACACCGATCACTTGCATTTCCTGATCTTCACATTTGGTCTGTTCATAATGATGTATGTTTTCTCTTATTATGACGGCGCTGCCTCCTCTCGCGGAGTTATCAGGATGCAGGGCATGATATATCTTGTAGCCTTGAAATTTAACAAATGATTGTCGTGTAAAGTGTGTTTCGGAAATTAAGCATATATCTACGTTTTCTGTATCTAGGACTACTTGTAACTCATGTTGGTGTTGCAGCAGTCCATTAGCATTCCAAGCCATGATCTTGAGGTTATTAATCATTTTCGCAGATGAATTGGAGCTTTTTTGGCACTCATTTCTAGTTTTTTAAGCCGTTCATCAAATGTTGACATTAGACTTAAGATTTGGTCGAGTTTTGACTCCGAACTTGTCTCCATATTATTTTTGACTGCTTGAGAGTACGAGGACGGCTTGGGTGGTTGGTGGGTCATTCCCATCTTTACATTAGCTTCTTTGGTAGCTGATGGTTCGGTATGCTTCTTTGGTTGGGATACAGTTTGCTTCTTAGTGTATTTACTTTTTAATACTTGCATCTCCTTTGCTACTATACACCCTCTATAGTTAGCTGGATGTGGCTCACCACAATGGACACATTTTGGTTTATCTTGTGCCGGTTTCACGCAGTCTGTTGTGAGGTGTTTGCCCGTGCACTTGACGCACCTTGGTTCTTTCGAACAGTACTTTTGGGTGTGTCCATAGGCTTGGCATCTTTTGCACTGAGGAACTAGCTTAGATGCTCTAAGTGGGTGGATTTCAACTTTGCACCCTAGAATATTAGTGATTTCATAAACTTTGTTTATATCTTCATCTTTTTCAAATGTCAACATAAACATGTTGAGTGGTTCTTTTTTCCTCCAGCTCAATTTGCTTACAGCATTTTCAATTTTGTAGCCCTTGTTTTTCAGGTACTCTACAATTCTTTCTGGCTGGCATGTATGATGAAGCTTTTTGGCCATCACTCTTATCGGTCTGGTTTGTTTGTTTTCATACGTGTGCCAAAGTAAATTATTTGAAGTTAGTAGCTTCGTAATCTCTCTATAGGCATCTTCATTTGTTGCATTTATTTTGACGCTATCCCCATTCATCATTTTTATGGTGAACGTGTCGCCCTTAGTACTGGCTATTGAGTCATAGAAAGACTGGTAATCTTTAACACCCTGCACATTTATTGGGGGTGGCTTTGGTGTTTTTTTGGGATTTATGTTCCCTTGTTCATTATTAGCCTTATTTTGGGAGGGGGGAGTCAGCGTACTGTTCAACTTACGTTTTTTTCTTTTATTTTCTATCCTAATCCACTCCGTTTCTCTGGCTAGTTCCTCCTCATCCGTCTCATATTCGATAGGTTTAGGTGAAATATTTTCGTTGGGCTTTTCAGTGGCCTTATTTTTATCTTGATCAGTTTGGTGTTTCAAAATTTCTCGTAGCTTTTCCATTTCGGTTTTAAGCTCCATTACTTGACATTGTAATTCTTCTCGCTTTGCTTTTTCTTCGCTGTAGTACTTAAACAGCTCATGTTCCAAATTGGTAGTTAATGTTATTTTCTGCTTTTGCGAAGCCATGTCGGTGAAAGATGTCTTCCCCTTAACAAATGATATGATGATTAAGCATGTTTCACACAAACAGTATCTGGGTCATCGCGACCACTCCGAGCGAACTGATGACGCACGGATCGGCCACACAGTTGTGATGCGTATGCACTTTGCTAACTAGAGCACGCGATCGCGAGAGGCACGTCCGTCCTCTAGGTAAGACCGAGCAGAACAACGACGACGATGACGGCGCACATGACATTTGACGTTTGCTGTCGAAGACGTCGGAATAGAATGACAGCATGACAGATGTGGGCTGTCAGCTGCCATTCTTGCGGAACGTCACCGGTGGGAGCGGGGCTGCCGTTTTGGTTACTTTTGAATCGAAAACCGCCAAAGCACCATGCGCTTGACGAATCGCTTATTTCCGATGCCATCTTAACTGTTTCTGATTTAATTTGATGAAGTATCACTATCCGTGCCTAATTAAAGTGTGTTAGAGTATTATTTTGTTAATCTGTGAGATTAAGAAGAAATAATTCGTTTGGAAAATTATTAGTGACTTTGTTCGAGTTTCTGACCCACGTGAAACATGGAAGATTCTGATATATGCCATCCCGAGTCTATAAATATGATTAAATAAACTGCCATATGTTATTGTTTTAATTAGAACCAAAAAGAAAAACAGCAACAACAAATAACATCTCATGTATAAGGATGTATAGGAACTAATTAATTAATTACTGTCAAAGTTACCTATAACAGATCAAGTGAAAGTTTAATGAAACTTAATTTAGTTACTTAGTCAACAATTTTGATTGAAGTCACAATCACGACGTGGATCTGTCGACAATTTGCTGTGTTATATAAATCTAAAACCTTAAGTTTTTGTTTCGTCTCTAAAATTTACCAACACTTATCTTTAGAAATTAAAAAAACTACGTTTTTTACATGTGCAAGGATGTCGTCTGTGGCAAATATTCTTTTTATGTCTTTCTTTTACTATTATTTATTTGGGAAAAGCGGTACCTATGTATAAATTAATAACACTTGTACAAAAAATAATATGAAGTACGTTTTAATCAATCAGATTACCATGGGATTTCTCGTAATTTACATACAGATTGAAATTCAAAAGCTCTTTCAGTATAGGTGAAGGTAAAATACAACGACTTATTTAACTAACACTTTTTGGTGTTCTTTCACAGACAAAAGAAATTTAAATGTAGTGCCCCCGCACTACATTTAAACGGTATACTATTATAACCTCACATGAAAAAAAATGCATCTTTTGTCTGTGAAAGAACACCAAAAAGTTACGACTCCACACAAGAATGGTAACCATCGATCCCTTACCCCATGAAGAGCCTAACAACTTGGGTGCGAAATTTGCTCCTACCCACCTGAACAAAACGAAACAAACATAAAACCGGGCTTTACAAAACTCATCTTTATCTAACACCAACGAAGTTTACCCTCTATCAAACGGAGAAAACATTCGATTTTCATCGTATACAAGTTCAGATAGAAAGCAATCTTAAAGTTTTCACACTATTATGTTTCTATATATCACAGTTACGTCTGTGTCGCCACTTGAGACCTCACAGATGGAGTTCAGCACAAACTTTATTTATACCCAAGTTCCTCGGGAAATGTTTAATGTTGAATTTTTATTTCTTCCCCCTTTGAGGGGCGGTTTTTACTTAAGAATTTTTCATTTATAAAATGAAATATGTACGTAAGATGTTTGATGTACCATTTACGATATTACTATGTATGTGTGGTTCTGTTTGATGTTTTCTTTGAGCTCCGTGAATGGACTTGTTAGTTTAGGTCATTTCATAGTCTCTTGAGTGCTTGTAGATTAACGTTTGTAAGCGCTTCTTAGTTTAAACATTTGGTTGCACTGTGAATGTGCTTAAACAGTCTTGTTTATTTATTGAAACTTTATGTACAGTTGTTGTCATTAGGGGGACTTAATGCCTCAAGGAGTTATGTACCAATCAACATTGGGGTTAAAAGAACAACGTCGAGATAGATATAAAAAATAGTACAAAATAATAAAACCATTTAGTTTTCAAATTTGATTTCTAAAAAATATACTATTAATCTAATAAATATATAAGTACTAAAAATAAACTTATATATCGTAAGCTCTAATTATT
Source organism: Phlogophora meticulosa (assembly GCA_905147745.2). Lineage (NCBI taxonomy): Eukaryota > Metazoa > Arthropoda > Insecta > Lepidoptera > Noctuidae > Phlogophora > Phlogophora meticulosa. The sequence continues at coordinate 13,439,486 of LR990531.1, read as the reverse complement.
TCAAGCCTAAGCCAAGTCATTATTTTAATGCACCCCATCTGACTAACCGCAGATGGCATTGCATGTAAACAAATAATGGAGAAATGCGCACAGAAATATCAATATTTTGATCTAGTCCGTGACAAACATCCCTCCAGTCTTCCTCCCCAGAAAAATCATATCGAATCCCTATATTGAGTTCGTCTCATGTTTTCTTTGACTTCAAGATCAGCAATGCGACATTTTAAGTTCCGAGATTGTACTCGTGCGATAAGTTTTTAACAAGTTTCCAACTTATCCATTGCCTTCAATAAATTCGTTGAACTTTATAGAAAAATACGTTTCTGTAATCTTTTTGTTGCGGTATGAAAATGTGATTGTATTGATATAACTTTTCAGGTAAACTTTTACGTTGTGACTTTTACTTCGGCGCAGAACTGGATAGTAGGGATTTTATAATTTTAGCTCTTAACACCTTAACTGCCAGACAACGAGACACACGCCAGGTGACCGACAAACAATACATTAGAGAATGTATTGTTTGTCGGTCACCTGGCGTGTGTCTCGTTGTCTCGTTGTACCTATCCTTTGTTTGTCGGTCATCTGGCGTTTAAAGTGTTAACAGACTCCGAACACGGGTTGGTCGAAGCAGGGATAACCTACTCAGATGGACACTAATAGATGACTCCATATGCAAGTGTGGGTGCTGCTCTACAAACGATGAGACACCTGATAAGATGTCCTGCTTGCCCTGTGACCTGCATGATGCAGGATTTGATGGATTCTACTGATGTAGCTAAACTATGACTATGATATGAAGTTAAGTGGAAATTATATGTTTTTCTAAGTCCTCCGCCTCCGCTGTTCTTTACTGATTAATTTCGTTGCGAGATTCAAGGCAGTTGAGTCGTTTCTCCGGGAATCGTTGGGATTCATTACGAGTATTTCGACGCTTTTCTGGTGATTCTGGTTTTGAGGAGTGGCAGTGGTTTTAGAATAGCGTGGCGGGCCTGATGGCACCAAACTCCTAGCTATTTTTGGGTCGAGTCTATATCAATCGGAACCAATAGTATAAAAATTGCTATAATACAAACTCAGGAACATTTTTTCTTTTATACTAGGAGCTATCCTTTGATGTACGATTAACTAAATTTAATGTTAACAGTATATTTAATTATTCTTCTCTAAACAACCTATGACATAAAGTAAGTCTGCAAAGCTCTAGACCTACTTTTATTTCTAGGAAAAAATAGAAGTCCTGTCTATAAATAGTCTTATTTCTTTTTCAAACTTGGAACAAGGCGAAAACAATGTTTCATTAATTACGAAGCGTTATTACTATTTATATTAAGCGCTCGTTCCTTAAATCTCGTAACACATTTGTAGGTTACTTCAATAAAAATAAGACCAGCCTCACTGCAGGTTAAAGATCTCTTCTCATACAGAGAAGGCATGAGCATTAATCACCACGCTTGCTCAAGGCGGGTTGTGCGATTCCAGACTTAAACTAATTAAACGTCGAGGTTTAGGTACTTAAGATGTTTTCCTTCACCAACATCTAAAAGAAAAGAAACTAAGAAAGTACCAGCGTAGTAATTGAAAAAGACACTGACATTAGTACTTGCCCGGATTTGAACCCACAACCTTGTATATTAGAGGACGAGCACTCGATTTTTTTTTAATTGGTACAAGCCCGCCACACTAGTCCCAAACCACTACAACTCCTGAAACCAGAATCAACAGTGGCGACCACCAGAAAAGCGTCGAGACAATGAATCCCGACGAGTTCCTGAGAAACAATTCAACTGTCTTGGATCCCGCAACGAAATAAATTCACAAAAGGACAGCCTAGAAGTTAGAACAATAAGCCTCGATCATTTGGATATATCTTAGGTAATTATTTACTTTTATAAACACAGTGCCTAATTACTACCACACCGTACTTCATAAACCAACAGTTTACACCCAACAGTCATAATTTTAAACTCTAGTAAACTTACTGATTACTTTTTATGCATCTAGTAAGTAGATAATCACTATGTATATACCTAGCGATCACAATGTGAACCCCTAGTAATCTTTGTTTATAAATCGAGTAATCACAATGTATACTCCTAGTAATCTTTGTTTATAAATCGAGTAATCACAATATATAAGCCTAGTAATCACAATTAATACACCTAGTAATCACAATATATACATATAGTAATCACGGTTTATAAATAAATATAAATAAATAAATATTGCTGGACAATCCACACAGCATCATCTAGCCCCAAGTTAAGCAGAGCTTGTGTTATGGGTACTAGATGACTGATATACTTAATACAATACATTACATAGATATATATTTTTATTATATATAGCAAATACCCAGAACACCCGGAACAAATATTTGTAGATCGTACAAACATTTGTCCCAAGGCGGGAATCGAACCCGCAACCTCTTGCGTCGCAGGCGGACCTTCGCCCGCCGCGTTATACAACTAGTAAACACAATTTCACTCGCAAAAAAAATCACATGCAAGTAAAAACTATGTTTAGATAGCTCGAAGAAGGTTCTCCGGTGTCTCAAAGACAGTAAAAACGATTTGCAAAGCATCTCAGTGTCAGGGTTGTCAAAGCTTAAGAACCTGGTGCTAGCTAGGTTCAAGGAAAAGAGCTGAAATTGCAATCTTGGGAATCTTTAAACTTTACTCGAGTCTGTCGTTAAAATACGTATGTTGTTAGTACAGCATATACTGTGTCTACTATTCCTTTTTGCAAGAGATACTGCTACGCAGGAGGTCCTATACTTATAACATAGCATCATGCTTATATTCCTTAAAGGGTTAGGCAGAGTTTTTATCTATAGTACCAGTACATTTAGCCAGTTATGTATAAGCCCAATGTCCAATAGGGGGCAAGCCTATTTTCATCAGCCGGGCACAAAACGAACTTAGGGTTGTTACTAAGAAAATCCAGGATCGAACCCTGAACCTCTTGCTCAGCAGTTGCAACTTGCAACCAATAGACTAACAAGGCATAAATAGATGCATTTGTTCTACTTTAATGTATCTTCTATCACACCCAGCTACCCCTAATATACACATAGTAACAAGCCCGTATTCCTCACAGGTTTAGACAGAGGTATACCTACAGTAAATCCACATATTGCCATCTTTGCTTCAGTCTTATGAAATGCAGACAGAATATCCAGAATTCGGGTTGCTACTACAAATCACTACATATATATCACTACATACACTATAAAACAAAGTCACTTTCTCTGTCCCTATATCCCTATGTATGCTTAAATCGTTAAAACTACGCAACGGATTTTGATGCAGTTTAATAGATAGAGGGATCAAAGAGGAAGGTTTATATGTATAATATTTATATTTTATACCCGTGCGAAGCCGGAGCGGCCCGCTAGTATGCAAATAAAAAAAAAGAATAAAACTTAGCCCGATCCAGGAATCAAGCTCAGAATTTCTTGCTCAGCAGGTAGAGTTGGCAACAACTAGACTAACGAGGCATCAATTAACAAATTTCTACAGTATTCTAATTGATGGCACGGTTGTCGCAGTGGCTGAGCGAATGACCACTGCGCTGCGGGTCGCTGGTTCGATTCCCGCACGCAACAAATATTTGTGTGGCCTACAGGTAGTTGTTCCGGATCTGGCTGTTTTCGTATGTGAGTTTAAATGTTTGTAAACGCACCCACGATACAGGAGAAATTCCTGGTGTGGGGCAACGTTTAAAAAAAAAAGTAAAAAACTCGTATCTCTTTTACCGCACACAGCCACCCCTGATGCATGTCTTACATTCTATCTAGGAGCAGTACGCTACTAACAAGGTATCTTTTTGTACAGTAAACTAAAGAAAGTGTCACAGTGTACCAAGGAACTTTAGTGATTAAAGTTTTCTTAGGAAAACTGTTATTTTTTAATTAATTTGACATAACATTTTCACGCATTTTTTGTGGAAATCCTTAGTAACAGTGGAAAACCCTGAATTTGTGCCCGGTTGGTGGTGGGAATAGGCTCGCTCTCTATTACATGGGACTTAACATAAATGGCGAAATATGTGTGTACTATAAGACCTCTGTGTAGCCCTTCGAAGAATACAGGCGTGTTGTTATGTTACGTCAGATTGAATTTATACAAACATGCATAAACACACACTCTTTTCCCATGGGGGCAGAAACTACAGAACGCCACCTGCCACTGTCCTTACACACTCCGTCTACTTCTTTTACGTTCATACGTCTAGTCAAACACGCACGCCGGTTATCTTTTCGAAAAACATCACCAATAAGATCAGTGTATGTATGTCCTTCTAGGGCGTCCTCTCCCATCGTTTCCGCTTACATCTGCCTTATAAATAACTTTTCTTAGTCGTCTTTCATTTCTCCTCTAAACGTGACCAAACTATCTAAGCATACACTTTTCAATTTGTGTCACTACATCTTCTTTTGAACCACGAAGTTGTTTTATAACATCATTCCTTAATCTCTCATTCACCGTTATACCCCACATGTTTCGTATTTATTAAATTAATACAAAGCAAAGAGTAGTCTTACTATCTCCAACAATATTTACAAATATAATTAATTAGTGTACGCGCCGATTTGGTTGTGGAGCTAGCTATTTTCCAAACTTAATCACTTGCAAAAACGAATATTTATACAACCACAAAGTAGATATTTTGTTTTTTTTAACTCATTATATACCAATGCTAATTATAACACATTAAATCATTTTAATTTAATTAATCGAAAAAATTAAATCGAAAAAAAATAATTGGTCTAACACGTTAACTTTTACAAAATTTAATATGTTTGACTTTTACAAAATGAATTAAACATTGGATAAAATCATTTTGCTTTAAATAGTTTTATCTCTGTTACGTTCATCGATTGTAATTAAATCGAAATTTATTATTTAATTCGTAACCTAAATTGGGTGGATTTAATAAATAGAAATATTTATGTATTTAACCCTGTTTTTAAACCATTCCCCAACTTATTGAAAACAGGCCCAAAATCCATACCTGTTTCAAACTCAAAATTAAGTCATTTATTGCAATTAGACCAATAAAAAAGCACTCTTGAACGTCAAATTTAAGATTAAAATCATAAACAAAAAAGATTCAAGTTGCCGATTCCAAAAGGTAGTTTCGTATAAAGAATAATGGGCAAGAAATTCCACACTTACTCTTTTGAATTGTTTTTTTTACAGGCATTTGTATACCTACTTACATTAATTCTCTTCTTTAATATCTTCTACGTAACAGAAATCATAACGTTTACCATTCGTTACCGCCTTGTCGACCCGAGTGACACAGGGGCCCAATAAAGTCGCGAACAACTTCGAAATTGAAAAAGAAATCCCGACCGAGGCATGCAAATATCAGGGAACACAAAATTGCTAAACTCTGGTCCGTCTACTTTGGAAATTTTGCCATAAATTAGGCAGAACTTGTGTAATGAAATACAATTTCACTAAGGTGTTTCTTTTGTGAATTAAAATGTTGGTCTTTTTTATTAACGCAACTAGGTTTTTCTCATGGCTTCGCCTGCGTGCGATTCGGCAATTAGCACACGGGAACTTACTACAAATTTGCCAATATTAAGTCGTCCAATATAAAATCGTGCATAATCTAAACATCTCAGCGATAACCAATGTCAAAAACTTGTCAAAAAAAGTTTAAGAAAATTAGACGTATTTTTGTCAGACTAAGATTGAGATTAGAATGCGAACGAATGAAAAAATACAGGATTTGCCATGATCTATCCAAAGGTACTCGGCTATTTATATTTATTATGTCTTAATCCGTTCAGCCGTTAAGGTATGAAAAAGAAAAAAAAAACGTACATTCGCATTTATAATATTAGGTTACAATGTACGTGGTTACCCAATTCTGCTCCATATATGCAATAAGTAGACATGTTAACAAACGTGTGTGGTGTACACGTCTGCCTAAATCCTTAGGGAATATAGGCATGCAGATTTATATCAACAACCGTTCCAATACTTTTAGCCAATTCAATTATTCGTTTAGCTTGTCCGAGAGTCCAAAATGTCGTTTTGGGATAGTACTAACATTCGGCAAGCCTGTGTAAATGTATTTTTTTTTAATTTACATTTTATTATAACCTAAAAAAATATAAACAGTTAATTACCAAAAAGCTTGAATCTGAAAGTTAAAGCGTTAAAAATAACTAGCACATTATACTTTTTATAATTTTATTAAGTTTCAGGATGACTTATTGTGATGATTTTATTCGTAACTAAAAACTAAAATTTGAAGATGACATTTTAGAAAAATACTTTCAATTATATTCTTCTAATAATATTTGCCTGCCAGTGTCTATAGCGAAACATGATGATCTACTTTTACTTTTAACATCTCTCGCTTGCTCACATTTTTGTATGTAGGTATTATTTTATGATTCGATTTTTGAACAAAAGACTTATTTATAAAAGTTCCAATCGATCCATTGTTCCTGTAACCAACTCTTGATTTCAAAGACGTACAGTTCTAAATGTATCTTTAACAAGAGCGGCACACATAAGACAGTCTAATGTACCTAGTAACTGAACCCACCTTACATGTCGCCGCACCCATTTTATTCTATTTCAGTTTCTGGGACATGTAAGACCAGGGTGATCGATCGCTGGCAGAGGCCCGCACCACATGGCCGGATTCCGATATCCGCACTCTATTATAATTTTAATGTGACCACTATAATGTGTTGACCTTCTGTCATGTCTTGAAAAAGGTCGAATGGCGGACGGCCGGATGCAATATTTTTGGTTTTGAATAGACCTAGAAAATTGGACTGAATAAATGTAGTATGTGGGTTTTGTTATGGGTTCTGTATTGAACAACGATCTCGTGTGGGAGGCACAAAGAACTTCGGTTTTAGATGAAAAATTGGAGTCTTTGTATCATATAGTTTTTGATAAAAAAAATTGGAATAGACACAAAAGAATTACCTTTTTGAAATCGAAATTATTAACATAAGTATTATTATTATCAGCCCCACCTTCTCATAATTATGTTTGAGCCGGTTTCCAGTCTAACTGGGTGCACTTAAATACCAGTTTTTTAGATGGAGCGATTGCGATATCTGACCTTCATAACCTAGTTACTGGGTAACAGGATACCCCTTACTTTGACTTGTTTTCAGACTTTTGGGCTTCTGACTACTCGCAACGTCTGTCATAGATCGACAAATGACAGCCAAGACCAACGGCTTGACGTGCTTTCCGTGGCACGAAGGTGTCTCGATATGTAATGGATGTTCACCCATCCACGGACCGATCTAGGCAAGCGTAACTAAAACTTCGATCAATGCGTGCGTTTATCTGGCCACAAGCCCCTCCCCTAAATTGGAAGTAATAAGATAGAAATACAAATAACATTGTAGTTTCAATATCTACCTAATAACTAAAGCAAAGATCGTCAGCGCTATAATCAATAAGGTCGTTACTGTGTATTTTAGCTATGCCTACAGTGTAATTACTCTACTACCACTATTAAAACGCGGATCTCGGGAACCCAACACCGACATGAATTAATTATTACATCGTTGAATCTGTCAAAGGTCACAAGTGGTTGTACTAGGGTACATTAATTCTACCATAGTATACTATTTTTGGATTCGCTTCCAGTCTTCCCACGCATGCACTTGAATGTAACCTATTATAAACCATGGAGTGTTTATCATCTGACCTTTGCAATTAGACCTGTGTGCTTAGCACAAATGTTTGACGTAAACTTAACGTCGATTAGAACGATTTAAACCTTTAAAAATCGAATTTACGCCTATCCTGTAGCGTTTAGGTTTTAATGTAGGTATGTGGTGAGAACAATAACTTAGTATTACTCATAAATATGAATAAAATGTTAAAAGTAATTAATATTCGAAACGAATATTTCCCATTTTAAAATCGTTCAAAATGATTTTACGTATAAGCCAAGCATTCCGGCTAGGCACACAGTTGTTTGACTTTTGGGCCTTTGACGTCAGTCCCGAGTTACGAGTGATATAGATATGACTGCCATCATGAACAACTGAACAAATATCGGTTTGGTGTACTCTTCAAAGCACAGAAGAGTGAAGAAGCTTGGCTTTCTCAGTTAACTAATAATTTTAATGGTTATTGATCTCACGTTAGCTCAAATGTAATCAAATGAATTTACATGGTATTTAATAAAACGAAGCCTTTCAGGGCTCGTATATAAATAATAACAACAGCCCAGGTCGATTTTGGAGTAAAAAGTAACTATTATTCTCAAGGTCAGTCCGTGGTTGGGGACCATCTGTTAAATACCGAGACCCCTCTGTGACTTGGAAAGGTTGTGACGCAATTGGTTCTGGCTGTCAGCAGACAACCCAACAGTCTGACAACCTGCCTAACAAAGAGGTATCGTGTTACCCAGCAACTCTCAGATAGATGGTAGTTCCTTCTTAAATAATGCTATCCAGCTTCATACGGTTAGACCAAGCCGATCACAGTCGGAAAAAGGCTAGGCAGATGTGTGTGTTAAAAAAACATCGTTTTACGTCACAGACCGATCGACCGACGTGGCTGTCTCCTCAAGAGCCCCTTGGAAGTAACTTAAACCTTCGGAAACACCTCTAATCCTACCAAAAAACCCCCCGTATGGAACTGCAGCACACGCGATTCAAGAAGCCACACCTGTCACTTAAACTGAGTGACCCATATCTTGAAGACGTTTCTAATCTATTCCTAGTTGGATTAAGTGAGCTTAGGCACGGTCGCCGCCTATACGGGTTGTGTACTGGATAAGCCGCCTATCCGTCACTTAAGACAGATAAAAAGACGTTTAAGTTGTTAACCTCGACGTAATTGGTTGATCTATTGCGGAATTAGGAAGTAGGGGGGTTGGGGGGGGTTGGATGAATGTGTTACAAGCGTCCTTCGAAAGTCGGATGGAAGTTTTATTGTGGTATTTTATCAATGTTTGTAATCGTTTCTTAACGGGTTCGTGGTTGTAGTAGCTGCCTTGCTGAACGATCAATCTTAAGTAGTTAAGTCGCACCCATTCTTTTAGTGACGTAGGGCCGCGTGGTGGATTACGGCCGTACCACAACCTCTCACAAAGAAAAGAGGAACGAAAGAAAGGAAGAAAAAGTATTTATTTAGCTCAGGCTCAGGCATAGAACACTAAATAAAGAAAAAGAAAAAAAACATTGTGTGGCCTGCGGCTGCGCCAAATAAAATATGTATATGTTTGTAAAATAGTTATTACAAACAATTCAATAACCATTTTTTTTTATAGGCCTGTGTTTCCCTATCTGACTCTGAGAATAAACACCGAAATAAACTCAAAGGAAACAGTCTCCTTTAACTTAAAGAATAACCTGCCATTTTCTTGGGCACCAAACCATCTCAGATTAACAAAATACCATCTCAGATAGATGGTATTTTGAGGAACGAACCACTCATATGACGTGAGTAAATGTGTCCAATCAGGGCCCAGTTCAGTCTGATTGCCAGACAACTGGTGCCTGTCGTTGGTTTTCAAACTCGAGGCCTTGGTCCCAACAGTGGGAGCTTCATTTAATGAAAATACATTCTTTAGAAACACATCTAAGTAGTGTAAAGTAAAGAAAAATGTGACAATTCCTGTGGAAACATGAAGGCCACTTCCCGTAATTTAAAACATTGAAAACCAAGTCGCAATCTCACTTCAGCGACATTTGTCAAAGATGTAGGTAAATTGAACGTATTTTTGACAAATTGAGACTGAGAGAATGTGGAATTTCCCCTCTGGAAGCTAAAAATAGCTGCTAGGCAAATACTAACATTATTTTGAGTCTAAAACCGACCTAAAACTGAAAAACTAGCTGGAAAAGGCTGGAGTTGTAGATTTTAACGTTTCAAAGTAAACAAATCAAACAACAGAAAGACTGGACTACATTCACGATGAAAAGAAACCAAAAAATAAAATAAAACCAAGTTCGTTGTGTTTTCAAGTAACAGAAGTGAACAGCTATACGTTGACAAGTGATGGATGGGTTGTCAGACCTCGTTCAACTGGGTGGTCAACCGACTATAGAACGAGGATTTATCTTGATTTACAAACTAGAAGAAATGTCAGTTTTTATGCCTGGTTTTAACTTTGTTTTAGATAAAGCTTTGTGTAGAAGAAATCGAGAAATTTGCAAAATGTGGGTATTCTATAAGTACAGCCTGCTGTGCCATACCCTTCCCGGAATACAGGCGTGATGATGTGTTAAAAATTTAAGGGCATAATTGCACCTGCATCCATCAAACATCGTCATCAAAACCAAGTTCACATACATGGGCTGTTAAAACTCATGCTTCTACTGTGCTACCAAGTTCTACTCACCATAAACATCAATGCATCCAATCTGCCACTTCATGCTGGGCTGCGTGTTAATCTGGCACATGTAACAACCGCGGTCTTCAGCCCGAAGCGGTCTGATCCTCAGCTGCCAAGTCCTGGGCGCGTCCATGTGGACTGAGTACCTCGCGCTGAGGACTGCTCGATCATGCATCGTGAGGACTGTTTGGTCTTCTGCTCTGAGCCAGCCTACCTGGGAAATAAATAAAGGTTTAAAAAATAAAGGTTTGTTAATTATAATCATCATGTTTAGGTGGTTTGGTCACGCTAGGAGAATGAAAGAAAGGCGAATAACAACACAGGATGCTGGAAGAGAATACACTGGCCTTATTAGTGATGTTCTTAGTATGTTCTGCAAGCCGCTTAGTGGAGAAAAACTCTTAACTAAGTTCTGCATCATTCTCCTGCCCTTAACCCAATTTATTTGGAGTCGGCACAGCATGTCTTCCTCTTCCATACATTTCTATTTGCCGTCATCAAAAAAGTCATCTCCTTTCTAGCCATATCATTTTTCACACTATCCATCCACCCCTCATTGGCCATCTTCTACTCTTGAAACCTTCAACATTCATACTCAAAACTTTCCTTACAACATGGTCCTCATTCCTTCGCATCAATTGCTCATACCACTTAGAAGAACACTTATAACCAGCAGGGTTATTACCCGTCACTTACTACGTATTACGTACTGATTGATATAACTATTTCCATCCAAAATGAACATTCGATACTACATTTTAAGGTTCTCTTCATCTTAGCAAAGAACAACAAGTTACTAATGTCTCACATATTCTAGTAGGTACCTAATAAGACTGAGATTACTTAACAGGTGATTTGCTTAGGCATTATTCCTGTCACCGTCGTATATCTGCAAAAATACGAGTGTAAGAAAGAGACGGGAACATAGGAAGCCAAAGTACTTTAATAGATTATTACAATATTGCCTAGCAGGTCGGAAAATGATTTTATTTCCGCGTAAAATTATTGTTCACCCACTTTCTAAATACTCAAGAACAACTTTTCAGTTATCAAAATGTTTGTTAGTTCAACTCGTGTTTACGTTAGAACATTGGCGTGGTTTTGTTTCGGAAGTACCTTCAAATAGAATAATTTCACTACCAAGGTTATTTGTGAACTTTTTAGACTCAAATAAAGTTTTATGTGAGGTTTAACTGGGATAAAGGCAACGGAAAGGGGTATACGGGTTGGAGTTTGTCTGCGGGATCGTATCATACGACGACGACCGACGTGGCGCGGCGGGCGAAGGTCCGCCTGCGACGCAGGAGGTTGCGGGTTCGATTCCCGCCTTGGGACAAAAGTTTGTGCGATCTACAAAGATTTGTTCTAGGTGTTCTGGGTATTTGCAATATATATAAAATAAAAAATAATATATAATAAAAAATATCTATCTATGTTATGGGTACTAGATGACTGATATATTGTATTAAGTATATCAGTCATCTAGTACCCATAACACAAGCTCTGCTTAGCTTGGGGGTAGATGATGCTGTGTGGATTGTCCATCAATATTTATTTATTTTATTTTATTTATTTATAAAAGAAGAGCTTCGCAAGAGAACCAAAACAAGTAACATCGCCCGAAGAATAGGGATGTGTCCTAGGCAAAAATATATTAAGTCTATTTAGTCCGTCAGTAAGATTACCAAAAAATATTGGACACGTATTTTTGGCTTACTTAATTCAATAAAAATATAGCACATCAAAGTTCAGGAGAAGGGGCTTGTGACGTCAAGCCGTGCTACACTTTTAACGAAAAGTACACTTTTCGTTAAAAGTGTAGCACGGCGTGACGTCACGCGCAATTTCAACGCACTATACCGTCGCCATTTTTGCTTTACGTGACAAAAGAAAAAATACGTGTCCAGTATTTTTGAGTAATCCAACTTTCGGACCAATTAGATTTTTTAAGGACATTACCCTATTGCCAAACTGAAGTGACAGTGGGCGATATTGCTTCCGGAACCGATTGCTGTTGAAGAGAAAAGGTTCTCGTGTGGTGACCGTGTACTGGAAGAAGCAGCATCTGTAGGCCCCCCACAAGGTGGACCGACGATCTGGTGAAGATCATAGTACCAGCCTATTACTGTCCCACTGCAGGGCAAAGGCCTCTTCTCATACAGACAAGGCATGAGCATTAATCGCCACGCTTTCTCAAAACGGGTTGGTGATTTCAGACTTATGTATATCAATTATATAAGTCCAGGTTTCCTCACGATGTTTTCCTTCACCGATGTCAGTGATGTCCAATATAAACTTAGGAAGTACATATGAATTGAAAAACTGACATTGGTACTAGCCCAGGTTTGAACCCACAACCTCGTGCACAAGAGGCGAGGTCTTAACCACTGGGCCATCATGACATCATCATGAAGATCATAGGAAGCAGATGAATGAGGGCAGCACATGAACGATCGCTGTGAAAATGTTTGAGAGAGGTCTATTTCCAGCAGGACTATACTTGGGTAGGTTGTTGGTATTGTTGTTTGATGACATTGTCATCATCTGCTTAGTATTTTCTGAACAAAGTTGAGTTCGGCTTCCAGCTTAACTGGATTGCATACCAATTTATTACATGAAGCGACTGCCTATTTGATCTCCATAACCCGAAAGCCTTTGGCAATAGTCACCTATTGTTAGACTTTCGCAACTGACAACCCTAAATGACTGTCGAAGCAATTGTGCAAATGGCATTATTTGCCAAAATAGTGCCATTTGCTAATCTTTAAAAATAAACACAATATGAAATAAATCTTTTAAATTTAGTGACCCACATCTTGGGGAACTAGGCAATTACTTTTTTTTTAAGAGATTTTATCACTTAGTGATAATCCATAACAGCTAAATTTAACATATTAAATTAAAATTAACATTTAGGCTATTTAATATCATGCCAAAAACGCGGATGAAACCGCAAGGCACAGCTATTACTAATATTAACACCTTAACTGCCAAACAACGAGACACAATAGAAAATGTATTGTTGGTCGGTCATTTGGCGTTCAACGTGTTAATGCAAAACTCACAGGTACCAATGAAATCATTACAGGAAAACACTTATAAAAACGGGCGCTGAGACCCTCAAACGGCGCAAATACTGTAAACTTATTGGTAACTACAGTTTTGAGCCGTTTGGTGTTGAAACGCTCGGGTCACGGGGTCCGAGTGCACGTCATCTTTATAAAGAAATTTGTCGACGTCTGATCGACACTTCGCGTGACCAGAGGGTTGGCTCATTCTTTGCCCAAAGAATTAGTATTGCCATCCAGTCTTTTGGGCACGTTTCCAGATGACAACGATGCGGAGGAATACTATGACGCCTGAGTGTCCTGGTCGACTTTTTTATTTTATTTTGTTTTTGTAAATATGTATATAGTTAGTTTTATGGTATAATTGTATATATGTATATACTTAAATAAAGGTTTGCAGGTAAAAAAAAAAACTTTATAAAACATTCTTTCTATACTAATTCTTTTATTTTTAACTTAGGTTTAAACTTCGAACCGATTTCAATGTAAGTCTTTTATTCCAAATCACACACTCTTTCAGCGAAGATTTTCAGCAAATCCTCTTATAAAAGGTTAGGTAAGCCATTGTCTGCAGCCTTTTAATGCTCCTGTGCTTATCACAAAACTGCAGGTGGTCCGTAATGGCACCACTTTTATCGAACAAATTGTTCCCAAGTAATATTGGTGAAATCAGTGGAAATGGTTAAGATTTTTCATTGAAAAGAATTTTTGTGGAAAATATATACCTATTCTTATATTATAAAAAAACACACAAACTAGGAACTGCTAAATGCAAACAGCGAATAGCGCGCTGAGAACACAAACATTGAATTTCCCAGACATATTGCGTATTTAAAACTGATGTGTTTTTATTTATTTATTTTATTTCATTCTACTTAAAACAGGGTGGAAGCGATATTGATGTACAACCTGAAACCATGACTTAGAGTATATGTATATATTGCTGGACCCCTCAGTTTTGCTATTTTTCGTTGGCGTTTCCTTAAAAACACGGTTTCTGTCTAACACAACGACATTATGAATTAAAAAATTGAATTATTTACTTTTCAATTAAACATCTTATTGGGTTCGATGATTCGTTTTCATGGTTTGCACAGTTTGAAGTATAAAATATTCAAACACACGCACGTTTCATCAGTAACGCTTAATGTTAATGTAATAGTGACGTAGCCATTTGTCGTAGGTATCTATCCGCTACTTAAAAAAAACAGATCGAAAAGCCCCCCCACAGTTTGTTCCAGAACTACACTAACGAGAAAATTGATTGTTTAAATGTCAGTTTGTATCTTTTAAAATTTTACTTGATGATCACAATCAGCCATTTTGGCTTTCTCCAAATTAAATAATGTGGAAATGAGGCAGATGTAAGCTGAAACTCCAGGAGGGGAAGCCCTAGAAAGACGTACACTGACCTTATTGGTGATGTTCTTCAAAAAGGTCAGGTGCGTAGTACTTGCAACCGGCGTGAGTGTATGACTAGATGTGTGAACTTCAACGAAGCAAAAGGATACTCCTTTTGCTTCGTTGACGTTCACACATCTATGTGGATATGTATGGATCGTAGCAGGTGGCGTTCTTTAGTTCCTGCCCACCGCCATGGGAAAAAGGAGTGACTTTATATATATATGTATGTAGACTTCTCTACTCCTTCTCTATATAAACTGTCACTATGTCAAATCTTACCATCCTCTGCGCGCCTAATATTCTTTTCGAAGTTTTCACTTTTCGTTTAATATATAGAAGATAATACTTTTATACTTACAAAAAAACAATTGAAACCACAATATTTTTTGTCATAGAAAATATGAAATAATTTACTGTCTACATTATTCTTTTCAACTCGACTCGCTCTAATAACTTGTGAAAAGAACATTTGCGCCCTAGATTCTACTGTCAAGGTATACGAGTGTGTGTCTTTGTGATCGTGTACTACCTCACGTAAGGGACCAGACATGTAATTATTTACTGACCTACGTTGAACGTAAATAACGTAGCAAATGGAATTAACGGAATAATATATATAAAAAATTGGGTGATGACATGAAATGAAGAATAATTACATTTATTTTATAACATTACTGGGAGCTGTTGAACTTCTTTTTGTTAATATTGTGTAGTATCGATTTTAAATTCTTTAATTGTTAATTAGTGGGTAGTTTTTCAAGTTACCATAACCTAACTATAATACCTACAGTATTCACAAAAACCACACTATGCTGAACAATCCACACATCATCATCTAGCCCCTAGCTTAGCAGATTACGTTATAGGTACAAGATGACTGATAAACTTATACAATACATTACATCGATATATTGTTTTTATTATACATAGCAAATACCCAGAACACCGGGAGCAAATCTTTGTAGATCGTACAAAAATTTGTTCCAGGGCGGGAATCGAATCCGCAACTTCCTGCGCCCACCGCGCCACATCGGTCGTCTAAAATAATATTATGTAATGTTACACTTAAATTCATAGGCTACATACTCAAACATACATTGTAACACAAAATCCACATTTTCAAAGTAAAAAAAAAACATCTCAAACTAAAACAAGACAGTTGGAAATCAGTTCAAACATCCGATATCACTGATGAAGATTTCTTTCTAGGTCAGGGACCCAGTTAAGTCTTCGGCCCTCCGTATCCCTTTGTGTTCAGCCCTTATCTTTCATTCTGATACTTTTCTGGCCTGTCAAATTTCTTCCGGGGGATCACTGTGGACTTTGGGTGTCGTAAATATTGTTGTGTTGTTTTGAAATTTAGCTTTGGTACGTATGTGTACGTATGATTTTGTAGTATTTTATTTGTTTTTGGTACGTACACATGCTTTAGTAGAACATATGTCATTTGTTTTATTTATTTTTATAAAATAATGGCTTTGCTGGTAATGAATAGAAATAGAAGCATTAGTTTGCATTGCACTTATTTGGTTATTTGATGTTACATTGAAAGATTCCTGCACGTGACAAATACCGTTAAATTGTGCAGGTTTATTGTTGTTGAATTACATATAACATCACGCCTATAATCCCAAAAGGATTGGGCGGAAGTGTACCTGCCGTACACCCACATTATGCCAGTTATGTTTAAGTGCCATGTAATAGGGGTAAGCCTATTGGCATCTACCACGTATATCCAGACGGCTGCTACTGAGAATTTTCTGACGAAAAATGCCAATAACACATTGCTCGACTCGGGAATCGAACCCAGAACCCCAGGCTTAGCATTCGACATGCAGCCACTAGACCAACGAGGCAGTATTATTTAATTAGTGGACATCTAAACCAAACCACTAACTTTATTTAAGATTTTTTTATTAGCAACAACTGTTTTCCATAACCAAAAGAAGTCACAGAACATAGTACAATGAAATCACGACAAAAGGTAAAAGAAAGCAAACAGGCAAAGGCAACAAAGAATAGTACAGCATTCAGCCACCGTGTGTACCGATATTAAAATTCACGACGTGAAAAGGTGCAGCACTATTTCCTGCATTGTTATTCTAGGCATCGAGCCAGCCAGTGTAACAACTCTTAATGAAGGATAATCGGTAAATTTTTGTGGTTCTAATTGCTTCAGACAAAGGCAGGAAGATTGTGTTTCCAGTGCCCGTTTTCCGTGAAAGAGACGGCCATTTTGGCGTTGATTTGTTTTTTCGCGGGAATTTTTCCGTGTTAAGAGATTGTAAGGATTTAATGTGAAGATTATCAGGATTTTTGTTTGGATTTGGCGTGATAATAATATTATTTTATTGTTTAACTGCCTTGATGCTGTGTTTGTAAGGGCTTCTGCTGAGCATGAGGCCCTGGGTTCAACCCGGGTCGAGCAAACTGTTATTAGGTTTTTCATCTGGTATTTCACAGTAACATCCCCTAGCCTCGATTTCTGCCCGGTCAATTAGAATAGGTTCGCCACCTTTAATTATTAACTGGGAGAATATGAACTGTAGTTGTACTATAGATACACCTCTACCTAAATTGTTTATACGATTTAGAAGTAAGCAACAGTACTGTAGTTTATTATAATTGTCGTCGTAATATTATACTTATTGCATTGTGCTAATGTTGGAAACAATTTATTATAACCCACTTATTCCGCGTAGTGGGAAGATAAGTTATTTTCAGAACATAGGACCTACTTATTGACTCAGTGAGACAAGACGCAATGCAGCTATGCTCATACTTGCTACCAAGTTCAATAAACTTTCATTTCTTGTGTATTTTCATTCTACATCCATTCTTTCTTTACTCGTTATTCTAACTATATTTCTTTAAGCGTATACTGCGCTGCTTTTTCAACTATACAAGAATTTCCACAACAATTTCACGATACAACACCCTAATTGTTCTAGAAAGTTCCAGACAAAATTTATGACCTGCTAAAGCTGACGTAACAGCAACTTTCTTACAAAAATACGACCATTAAAGTATAAAAAAAAACATTTGAATATTAAGACTCTAAATACAGATTGATGTTAATTTTATAGCTGGTACAAGTTGGCCCATGTACGTTGGTTATTGGCGATATATCAAAATAAGTGTGAAAGTTCGGTACATGTGAGCAACTGGCTTACAAGTGGCTTTAAGTGTTGGCTTAAAGGTGTTATAGTTGGTAACCATGTTGGGCTTGTTACAGGGTATGTTGGCCAAAGTTGTGTGTAACTAAAGTGTGACTAAATAGGGTGAATTATCTAGGGAAAGTGCTTAAAGTTGCTGCAGTTGTGTGCAGTATCAGCTGGGGTCTTTTAGACGTCGAAGTGTAGTGCAATTTACCTACTCTTGACGGCTTAATTTGATGGTAGTATGTGAACATTAGGTTGAGTTTACTATAATTTATCTAATACCTCAGCTGATAGTGCATATTCACTTTTATTTACAATATTGTGCGTTGCATTTTTAATTTTGAAGTTTGGCAAAATGTCGCGATGACTAGGGCTTCGCCTCTCATGAGCGAAGGTGTGGGTTCAAATTCGTGCAAGTACCTATGTGACTTTAGAATTTTTCATATTTTTTTTTTATCTTAGACATTATATTTAGAAAACGGTGAAGGAAATATAGAATTTCAAAGAATATAAGACTGAAATCACCAATCTGCTTTGAGAACTCGTGGTAATAGGGATGTGTCCAAGTTAAAAATATATTTAGTCTATCTAGTCCGTCAGTAAGATTACCAAAAAATATTGGACACGTATTTGCTTACTCAAATCAATAAAGAGTGACAATGCTATAGCACATCAGAAGAAAAGGCTTGTGACGTCACTCTTGCGTTAAAAGTGTAATCACTATATCGTCGTCATTTTTGCTTTACGTGACAAAAGAAAAAATACATGTCCAGTATTTTTGAGTAATCCAACCTTCGGAACAATCAGAATTTTTAAGGACACTACCCCATTTATGCATATGACAGACTTGTAATATTATTTTTTATTTAGTTTGGCAAGCAGAATCAAAGATGCAGCAATATTACCCATTTGACTTAAGCCATACCCAAGTAGTCTGATAACGTCCTTTTATTTTTTTACTGATAAAGAAAAATAAAGAAGCCAGCCCTATGTGTAAGTATAAACATATAATATTTTCTATAGGTGCCTGGTTACTCAAATTTTATTTTTATTTTAACGACAGGAGTAAAAGCTTAAAAGGTTTAAGCTGAAAAGCAGTACTTTAAAACCCTCGAAGGTACCTGAGCATAATAATAAATAAATAAAGAAATAACAATCCACACAGCATCATCCAGCCCCAAGCTAAGCAGATCTTGTGTTATGGGTACTACATGACTGATATACTTAATACAATACATACATAGATAGATATTTTTTATTATACATAGCAAAATACCCAGAACATTCGCAACAAATTTTTGTAGATCGTACAAACATTTGTCCCAGGGCAGGAATCGAACCCGCAACCTCCTGCGTCGCAGGCGGACCTTCGCTGTGCCACATAGGTCGTCAATAATGCTGACGGTTAAACCTTTTGCTTCTGACATCGATCTGTGCATGTACTACTGCCAGCTGTAACACAGGCGACAATAAAATCTATTCTATTCTATTATATTAGTTTCTGTGTTATTAATAGTCACACAATAAACACATTATGTAATAGGAACACGTCTATCCCTTTACCACGGTAGCAACCCCGACCGCGATGTTACACAAAGAACAATATCAAGGTTACTAGTCTCGATAGACCACCTTTTGTTAGGGACTCGGACTACTGACATGGCATGACTGTATATAGTAGAAGTAATACGGTTTTACTCAGTAGAATATGAGTGATAGTAAGGACTTGTAGCTACTGTAACTGTAACTACTTGTTTTTACGCGCTGAGTCGTGGGGTTGCGGAAATCGGCCCGTCTAACAATACAATACAAAAAGGACTTGTAGCGACATGTCCTATATCGTACTAAACCGTCTTACCGTACATCGCGACTTTAAAGTTATCCGCACTGTAGGACCTAGAGTAGTGCCTAGTTGTAGTAATGTAGGTACCGAGTTAAGGTGATGGTGTGTAAAAGTGCAGGAGACGACTGCCCGTCGACTCGGTATCTATCAGCAGGAATATCAAGGGTCCCACACATACAATTGGATAAACTAGGAGAAGATATATATCAGATAAGCAGACACAACATGTTTATTACTGATATTCAGTATCACAACCCAACATAGTTGAAAAAAGGCTACGCAAATGTTGATGATGAAAAAGAAAACTTAAATATATGAGCTTCTCCAACGAACCATTGGCTGAATGGTTAAGGATGAAATTGGCTTGGCTGTACCGTATCCATCAAACACACACGCACATACACCATAACAATCATTTTAAAATGAAAATCCATTAACTATGATACTGATTACAGTTGCTCTGTTTAATGACCGGTATCGTGATGTGCCCACATTACCCTAACGGGTTCGCATTGAACACCGTGAAACTTTAATCATTAAAGTATATGGTTACACGTGAGCCTTTCAATTTTGAAGGATAACTACACTTTGGCTTAGGTGACCTCTTTGCCTTGCGTAACATAACATGCGCATTTGAAGTTTGATTGTTCAAGTCAATTATGGGTTTTCTTTATGGCCAGTATCGCAGCTAAAATGAGGCAAAATTGTCAAACTTGAGTCGGTGTGGCAAATAGGCTACACCATGTGGAATACTGATACTCAGCTGCATACGGTTAGACTGGAATCTGACCCCAACAGAGTTTTTGTTTCAGAAATTCCTAGTGCGGGGCAAAGTTTAAAAAACTTTGTGCGTGTGCCGTGCGTATACCACAGCCAGACCCGAAACAACTAAATGGAGGCCATACTAATATTTGTTCCGTGCGAGGATCGAACTCGCGACACGCAGCGCAGCATTTGACTTGAAAGGCGTTTATGACTTTTTAGCCACCAGTCCATTCAAGTCAGCCCATCTACAATGCTAGGGTTAAACAACTTACTTTATGTTTCCCAAGATTCGTGACAGCACATCCTAGTACCGCTTCTCTTCCCAAGAAGAACGTGTGGTTGCCAATTGGACGCTCAAACTCTGGCTCCTCGGAAAACTTCTTTGTCGTCATCTGAGAATCTGCAACAATTAACACGTAATTGTGGATCAGAATGTTGGGCCGCAAAAGGCATGAATGAAAGGCAGTTACATGCAGCTGAGATGAGAATGCTGAGGGGGATGTGTGGTGTTACGCGAAAAGATAGAATAAGAAATGAGTATGTAAGAGGAAGTCTGAAAGTGGCGCCTGTGACCGAGAAGTTGTGTGGAAATCGGTTGTCATGGTATGGGCATGTGATGCGAAGGAATGAGGACCATGTTGTGAGGAAAGTTGTGAGTATGAATGTGCAGGGTTACATGAGTAGAGGAAGACCAAAAAAAAGATGGATGGATTGTGTGAAAGAGGATATGGCAAGAAAAGAGGTGACCCATGAGATGACGGCAAATAGAGATGTATGGAAGAAGAAAACATGCTGCGCCGACCCCTAATAAATTGAGATATGGGCAGGTGATGAGTTATTTTATTATTGTTTTGGTAACTTTGCCATTGATCCGCCATTACTCGTCACAAACTCGTGACTGCCACTGAACAGTTTTGATAATTGAAATTTACGCTTTTCGTTGACCCTTAGGGATCGAACCCAGAATCCCACATTCAACAGCGTAAAGCCACGATATTAAATAATAAATAAATAATGCTGGACAATCTACACAGGATCATCTAGCCCCAAGCTAAGCAGAGCCTGTGTTATGGGTAGTAGATGACTGATATACTTAATACAATACATTACATAGATAGATATTTTTTATTATACATAGCAAATACCCAGAACACTCGAAACATTTTTTTGTAGATCGTAGTAAAATTTGTCCCAAGGCGGGAATCGAACCAGCAACCCCCTGCGTCGCAGGCGGATCTTCGCCCACCGCGCCACATCGGTCTTCAAAGTTGTACCGTGTACGTTAAAATATCCTACAACTTGCATAACATCTCGCCTGTATTCCTTTAAGGGTTAGGCAGTGGTGTAGCTATAGCCCATGCGTCCGAGGAGAAGAAAGACAGCGGAAGCACACAACTTACATCTACACGTGAACTGTGTCGTCGACTGTTTATAAAGTGAAGTGAAAATTTAATTCATAAAGATATGCAATCAATTCATCAATTTTTTTTTACGACCGATTTGGCGCGGCGGGCGAAGGTCCGCCTGCGACGCAGGAGGTTGCGGGTTCGATTGCCGCCCTGGGACAGATGTTTGTACGATCTACAGATTATCGATCTAAGATTTGTTCCGGGTGTTCTGGGTATTTGTTATGTATAATAAAAAATACCTATCTATGTAATGTATTTTATTAAGTATATCAGTCATCTAGGACCCATAACACAAGCTCTGCTTAGCTTGGGACTAGATGATGCTGTGTGGATTGTCCAGCAATATTTATTTTAACGTTTTGTTATGACGTTGTCACGTAAAACTATCGTCCGTAAACCAACTTTACAGACATACAATTTTTTAAGTATTCAAATTTCAGTTGCAAGGTTTGTCCTATACATCCTAAATTGTTAGTTAAATAAATTATTGTAATAAACTCTTCTTCGAAATGGCACAGGTTATAACAACAACGTTAAGGAGCCATGTTTAAAACTTCTAGCGGTAAATCAAAAGTTAACAGTTAATTTGCAAGCTAAATTCAGAATATTTTGAATATTTTTACTTCTTTGGAGGCGGTAACTTTTTGGGCCATGATTTATTATTCCACTTTATTCCGCAAGGAATTAAGAAAGAGGTCACTCAAAAGGCTAATGAACTACACAACTTTAATAAGTAAATTGAAGTATTCACGACGATATACAACCTTACTTTTGTTGACTGCAAAACTCTTATTGTGCTCTTTATACGATTACCTTTTAATATCTGGATGACCGTGCCTTGCTCGGAGAAAATAACGTTTTCCAAAAATGAAATTTAGCTAGATCGATAAATCGCCCCCGAAACCCCTGTATGCTAAATTGAGCCGTTTCCGAGACTCCGATTATATATGTACATACATATGTACATATATACAAGAATTGCTCATTTAAAGGTATTAGATATGAGACCAACCATGACGTCGCGAAAAACAAAACAGATGCTCCATACATATTGTCGATCTAAAAAACAAGAATTTTACTATAGGTACACCTGTTTTTTACCTAAATTATAGTTACTCATAATGATGAGTACATTGACCCCTAAAGAGGTTTGCTGTCAACTTGACAGACAGACAGATAGATGCACAACGTAGTGATCCTATAAGGGTACCGTTTTTTCCTTTCGAGGTATGTATGGAACCCTAAAAATAAGGTTGTATATGCCTGGGTCACACACAGCTGTAAGCACAACAGTCACACATTGTACTGGTACAAGTACAAGACAGCCATTAGGTCTTCCTGATGGCTGTCTTGTATGGATCAGAATGTCAGAATAAGTCTGGTGGTGGCGCTAGTGACTGCGAAGTTGTGTGAAAGTTGGTTGTAATGTTATGGACTTTTGATGCTCAGTAATGAAGGTCATGTTGTGAGGATATTTTTTTGGTATGAATTTAGACGGTTACAAGAGTGGAAGAATACCAAAGAAAAGGAACGATACATGGAATTTTCGGAACATTCAATTCTTGAAAACACCTGAATCAAAACAAAAAGCGTCCACTCAGTGAACCCAGAGAAACGATTCAACTGTCTTGGATCAAATTATTCAGGAAAGGAAAGCGGAGGAGTAAGAAAAATACATAATATGCTAGAAGGATTTTTTTGATACAAGCCCGCCACACTATTCCCAAACCACTGCAGCTCTTGAAAACCAGAATCAACAATCCAACCAGTATCAATCAGCTAGATGGATTGTGTGAAAATGGATAGGAAGAAAGTGAATATTGAGATGACGGAAAATAGAGATGAAATGTGAAGACTTACTTCACTGACCCCAACTACATTGGGATGAAGCAGGAGGATGATGACAGTTTGACAACAGATAATTTACATTTGACATCCATACTAATATTATAAATGGGAAAGTGTGTCTGTTTGTCCGTCTTTCACGCCTAAAACACTGAACGGATTTCGATAAATTTTGGCAGAGAGATAGATTGCACCCCAGGAAAGGACATATACTACTTTTATTATCAACAAACTACGCGGGCGAAGCCGCGGGTGGAAGCTAGGTAGCCATATGTAAACAAAGAGGCGGAATGGAGGCGCAGTACTGAAACAACAATTAAACCCAGATCCTGTTCAAATTCTCTTTTATGAAACAAAATATAGCTAGTAGAAAACACCCCGTCTAGAAATCAGACGCACCTTTTCATTCATTTTTTTAGGAGACCGCAGGTTTATCGAAGCTAAAAAGTGAGTAAATAAAACTCCGTATCGTATTAAAAGCTTAGCTCAAAGATTAGCCTCAATTTAAAAATAGAACAGTTATTTCGAGAACCCCACATAATCTATCTTTTTCTTTTTCCTATCGTCGGAAGCAACAGGCCATTAAACACTGAACTAATAAAGTTGCCAACAATAAAAAGAAAACTAGTTAACTCTTCAAAACTCGCTATCAGGTCTCCGAGACCCAATCAACGGTGCATTTTTTTTTTTTAAGGGTTCCTTAATCAAATGGCAAAATCGGAATCCTTATAATTTTGGTCATGCCCGTTTGTACGTCGCCGTCTCGTCTATCCATTCCGATGTCACGCAGCCATTTTAATTACTCGAACACTATTAGCAGTATATCAATGGAATTGGAATGACGACACGGTTGGCGCGGTGGTTGAGCCATCGGCTGCTGCGCCGCGTGTTGTGGGTTCGATCCCCGCACGGAACAAATATTTGTATGGCCTACAGGTAGTTGTTCCGGGTCTGGCTGTTTGTGTATGTGAGTTTAAATGTTTGTAAACGCACCCACGATACAGGAGAAATTCCTAGTGTGGGGCAACGTTTTTAAAAAAAAAAAAAAATAATTTGAACATTATTTTGGTGTTTTCTATGTAGCGCTAAACAATGGTGTAGTGAACTTACAAAAAAGATATTACAGAGAAAATAAACATTTCAGAGTGCATAAGCGTAGGTATTGTTATGTTACATAGCAAAATAGATAAAATTGGTCCTTCTTTTTGGTGAGCGCTGCTAAAGTTATAGTTATAGCATAGTTTTTTTGAGAAATACTAAGAAAAACCAACTTATTTTTAACACTGTGCAGGCGTAATTTATCCCAACTACGGATCCCTTGACTGTTCGTAGCTCATCACACACTCATCCGGTTTTCACAAGTTTCAACACGGCTCTGACGTCATTCGATCGAGAAGGTGTAAATTGGACCAAAGGGTGTTTGTTGTGTATTTTTTATTTAGAACAGTGAATTTTGCTTGGTTTTTTAGAGCATGCCGATACTTGAAAGTTTTTTAGGACTTGCATAGCTGCATTTTTCGAAGCGAGCCGGGAATTTTTCCCCTAGAAAATGAGGTTTATCTGGTTACACAGGGAAATAGTTTGCAAGCAGATGGCCTTTTACAGAGATAGCATGATGCAGGAAAAATCAGATCATATGGAAATCATAATGTAGATCGCCCCCCACAAATATGACCTGATAACCTGAAGAAGGCGGTAGAGAGAATGAATCTTGAATGCGAGAACCAGGGATAGTCACGCAACAGACGAAGCCTATGCCCAGCTTTGGACTGCAATGAAAATTGATTGAAATTTTGCGAAGATTTTCATCTCTAATCACGAAACAAATTTAACGCAGATTATTTTGAAATTTATTCTAGATATAAGTTTTATCTGTGCTCGTGGCTAAATAAAAACAGCCGCACGGAGGTCTGTCTGTGGATGGGTGACCGTTCGTAACATATCGAGACTCCTCGTGCCTCACAAAGCACGTTAAGCCGTTGGTCCCGGTTGTCATTTGTAGATCTTTGACAGTCGTTAGGGGTAGTCAGAAACCCGAAAGTCTGACAACCAGTCTTACCAAGGGGTATCGTGTTGCTCAGTAACTGGGTTATGAGGTCAGATAGGTAGTCGCTCCATGTAAAACACTGGTATTCTGCTGCATCCGGTTAGACTAGAAGCCGACCCCAACATAGTTGGGTAAAGGCTATGCAGATGATGATGATATAAGTTTTGGTTGTATGTATATTGGATTCATTCTGATGGATAGGAATATATCACGCTTAGAATATTGTATTGTTTTACCCAATTAACGATATTAATAAGAGATTATGGGTTGGTAAATTTTGATTGAACAAAGTCCATTTTAAAGATAAATAATATTTTTAAATAATATTTTATTGCTGGACAATCCACACCGCATCATCTAGCCCCAAGCTAAGCAGAGCTTGTGTTATGGGTACTAGATGACTGATATACGTAATACAATACATTACATAGATAGATATTTTTTATTATACATAGCAAATACCCAGAACACCCGGAACAAAATAAATATTTGTAGATCGTACAAACATTTGTCCCGTGGCGGGAATCGAACCCGCAACCTCTTGCGTTGCAGGCGGACCTTCGCCCACCGCGCCACATCGGTCGTCTAATATGATATAATACTATGGTTTCATTGGTTTGAATTATATGATTTGAAAATAAACCTAAACCATAAACCTTTTAGTAATTCTTATCCAGTCAATGTACACGTGTAGTAGTGGTAGAGTCTCTGCTTAAGTTTGGGTTATGAATGAATCATCAAGTATATTGCAACTCCACCACTTCCAGGCTCATTACAATTCTCCAAATACCCGGCGGTTAACAGTTCTGTGTTTTGACAGCCTCTCGGAGCGGTCTCATTTACATAGATCACTTCGAAGTTTGATACTATACCTACATACTGTTGGTCCGTGTAGTTCATCTCCGAGGAGTGTTCAGTCTAATATCTAGTGATGTTTCAGTGTAGATGGGAAGTTTGATCTTCTTGCCTCGTGTCGGTTTCTTGCTGGCCAGTGTGTGTGAGTTCTAAACGCACACTGGCACAAAGCATTTTTCTGAGTAATCTGAGCTAAATTTTATAGAAAAAAAAAGACTGACATTCAACTTTACTTGATAAAAAAATATATTCTGCCTTTATATTCCTTAAATTATGTAACAACAATTGATGAAGTCTACATTTGCTTATTTTTTAATATTTTTGCTAGTTCTAAATGGCCAAAATGTTATTCTAAGCACAGTTGAGCTGCTCAGAATTTCTTTAAAAATTTGGCCCATGGACGTGGTCCTAGCTAACGATTAGTCATCTAGACACGCTGACTTATAAATAAAAACAGATTTATTTATTAGTCATCTAGACAAGGTCTATGACATACAGAGTATTTTTTAGACATAGCTCATGCTGTATTTAAAATGAGAAGACAATACGGTGGTTGCGGTATTGTACAGTCGACCGCTCTTCGATGTTCATAAATTAACCTTGAATTGGTCTGGCGTAGTACTGAGTTTTGATAAAAATGGAGGCCAGCTTATTTTGTTTTGTTACTATTGAAGTGGGGCGGGAAGTACGCCTCGAATGATTAATGTTTATGTCACCGAATTATTGGAAACACCGTAAGGTTAAAATAATTTTTGTGACATTATAAACTGTAACAAAAAATTTCATTTACAATTATACGCATCAAAAATCGATAGTTAATAATCTAACAGCATCGTGATATTCTGAAATAGCAAATAAGGGAGCGCTGATTGGTTGAAAGGCACACGTGGTTTCTTCATCATCACTTGTCAAGTTGTGACTGGATAAAAGAAACTGGTGGGGTGGTTCGCTAAGTTTCTTTTGTGCTTTCGACTATATTTTTATGTGAACAACATTCATTCGTAAAAGAAATGAGTAACAATAAATTTACTTTAGTTCAAAATATGTATAACTAGACCAGTTACTTACGAAACAAGAATATCAGAAATATTTAGTATTAAATCCGTATAGTATTTCAGAAACATGATAAGTTACGATATGTTGCCTGTCTGCAGTTATTTATAAAATTGTAGGATTTCTTACAGTTTAACCTTTTGACCGCCAGATTATAAACGTACGCGCGCGTGCCCTTCTCGCCAAGCCTTCTTAGTAAAGACGTTTACTTTTTTGTAATCACGAATGTATCGATATCCGTGTAATCGTGAAATAAAATACGTATTTGTGACGATGGCGGTCAAAAGGTTAATCCAAATGACGGTAGTAAATACCTGTGAAGGGTGGGAGTTTTAGGGGACCGTCTTTAGTAAACGTTTTGACGTTCCAAAAGTGCTGATTCTCAGCCTAATTTGAATAAATCAATTTTGATTTTTGATTTTGAATACCTACCTCCTAAATCATTATGTATTCAGCCTAAAAATGCTTTGTCTAGCTAATAAATATTTTGAAAGGCAATAGCCGTTGTTAATTTACATAAAGTAATGATTTAAGTAAGCAAAATGATTTTGTTTTGCGGTTCAGCTGAAATGGGTACAACATTACTGTACAAATACTGTCGGCATTTTACAATTTAACGTTTAAAATAACTTAACCGTAACATAATAAATAATGTTGGGAGAGGGTTGGCTCGAGGTGGCGTGGAAAATAATTCCTAGAAGGACTTGGGTGGGGGAGACTTTTGCCCAAATGTGGGAAAAGCTGATACAAAAAAAATTAAGCAGACTTGCCTACACCCAGTTTCTGGAAAAAAAATGAACGCAGAAATAATCGTCAAGCGCGCTGTGGTAGGTTTCAAAGAAAGAAGAAAAAAAGGGAATGATGTTTTATTTTGTGTGTGTAATATTAAATGTTTCTTATTGTTTATTTTTTACGAATCAGAAAACAATTGGTACTTAGGGTTTTCGACGCGTCGTTCGTTCCAGAAGCCAGGTAACAGACTCGTATCTGATCGGCGTTGACTATTAAATTTAAAACAAAACAGTAATCTTGACAAAGACACGGGAAGGTCTCTATGTATACTGGACGGTCACCCATCCACGAGTCGACGTCGGTTGGGGGTTGCTTAACTTTGATAGTTTGTCCCGTGCGGCTGGTAATATATATACACAAACCCCAAAGCCTACCCTCTTACCTATTTTGCTCAAAAGTTATAAATATAGACGAAAATAACTATTTTAGTCAACATAATCCTCTTAAACTTACTACAATACGTTCATAGTTCATTCAAGACCTGAGAGCTTCAAAGTAATCAATATTCCATTCAATAATTAACTCTACAACCACTTTTAAGCAAAATTAAACCTTACCTACACAAAGATACAGTTCAAAATTTCGGCGCCGATACCCTATCATTGATGAGCCGACTTAGTACCAAAACTCTCTTTGTTATAACTAACCTAGTTTCAAAGTTTGATACTTCACAGGTAGTTAGCAAATGAACCCTTGCTTTCGGTAGATTTTTTGTATGAATTTAGAACTGAAGTTGTAATTAAGTTTAGAACATTTATCTTGGTTGGTGACAGTCTGTGACATAGAGCGTGGAAGCGTCGCACTGGGACTGTCTAGAGGCGGCATGCGGCATTTCTCATACATAAGTACAATTCGTGGCGCCGCAAGTGAGTTGAGCGCACAACTTCTGTCACAGACTACAGCTGTCACTATTGTAGTATTCGTCACTTGTGTAGTAGTCCGAATAAGTCTGCCTGTCCATTGAAGCGAAGCAAGACTGCGAAGTGGAGACAAGGAGGAATATTAACCAATAATCCTTGTCCACCTGAGATTTTATGGTCTTATTAGTTATTCTTTCTCCGTTTCTCCGCTCCACATCCTCGCTTCACTACAAAAGATTGCTTGGTTTCACTGCCTGGTAAGTCTAGTGGTCACAAGAACTACTGCTGAGCCTGAGGTCCTGAAATTTTGTTATTCCATGAGGAATTTCCCAGTAGCAGCCCGGAGTCTGGATTTGTGCCTGGTTCATGGCAATAGGCTCGCCCCTTTCACATGGGACTTAAACATAACTGACTTGATCCCCTGTACAACATGACGGCACGGTTGGCGCAGTGGCTGAGCGATCGACTGCTGCGCCGCGTGTCGTGGCTTCGATTCCCACACGGAAGAAATACTTGCATGGCCTACAGGTAGTTGTTCCGGGTCTGGCTTTTAGTGAGTTTAAATGTTTATAAATGCACCCACGATACAGGAAAAATTCCTAGTGTGGGGCAACGATTTTTTAAAAAAACGATATGAAGAATAACTGGCGAAATGTGGATGTTACTATAGGTGCACCTCTACCCAACGTTTCGAAAAATAAAGACGTGATACTATGCTTCGTTTGTATGGAAAGTGTTGCCATGGACAACGCCGTCTCTAGCAGCGGCAGTTGAGGAGTCTCTGTGTATATGGTCAGTATGATCATAAGCCAAGCTTTTGCATACCCTACTATTTTGGATGTATATTCTAGTCAAAAGAAGTGTGACTCGAACTTATTGAACATTAGTATTTCTTATAGAGAAATGTAGATAAACAGCTCTTGGCTAACTAAACACAGTCGGACGGGTTGATCGACGGCTAAGCTACGCTCCCTGAGGCCAGTCAGCGGATGGGTGACTGTACGTAACATATCGAGACTCCTCCGTGCCACGGATAGCACGTTAAGTCGTTGTTCCCGGCTGTCATTTGTAGATCTTTGACAGTCGCAACGGGTAGTCAGAAGCTTGAAAGTCTGACAACCAGTCTTACCAAGGGGTATCGTGTGACCCAGTAACTGGGTCAGATAGGCAGTTGCTCCATTTAAAATACTTTTAATCAACTGCATCCGGTTAGGCTGGAAGCCGACCCCAACATAGTTGGGAAAGGCAAGCTAAATGATGTATTGGTAATACAGAGTTAAATGTGGTAACACTACGCGTAAGTTAAGGAACACTAGGTAACAATATTTCTGACGATGACTTCCTGCAATGCCAGTCATCATGGTAGTACTTTTCTGTCCAAGTCCTGAACATAAATATTGTCACACAAAACATCACCGAATTTCGTAAGGTTAAATAAATAATAACGGGTCTTCCTCTACTTTATTATTCCCTTGGGCTTTGCGTCCGTTTTGTTGAACGGGGTCCCTTGGTCAACCCTTTATGCGAGATCAGGGGGCTTAACTTTAAAACGGTGATAATGCTGCAATTTCTACGACAAAACAAAAAGGTTTGCCGCTGTAAATTGTGGGTTTTAAGCTACGAGTAATATTATTGGCCGTAATATTCTATTACGTATTTTGCCTTGATTGTCTCTTTTGTCTGCTAGCCATTAGCGCTACTGCCGAGCGTGAGGTCCTGAGTACGATTTCCGGGTGAAGCAAAGTGATATCGGATTTATCCATCAGGAATTTCTCAGTAGCCTGATTTGTGTACAGTTGATGGCAATGGGGTCGCCCCTTATTACATGGGGCTTGATGGCAATTATTGGGTACGCCTTTATCTTACCCTCAGAACAGAACAGTACCCCTGCAGAACCCCTCCACCACCATCTCCAAAACAGTATCTAACCCGTGAATAATTTGGTACTTAAGGAGTTTTTGAATACGGAGGTAATGTGAAAAACGTATTCAAAAACTCCGAAAGTCATAAAACTGGCTGTGTGCGAGTCGTACTCGCACACAGAGGGTTCCGTACCATCTTGCAAGATTAGGATACAGCTATTGTTAAGGTTAAGCCAAAAACGCCAAAAAAAAACACGTTTCTTGTATGCCCCCATTTTAATTTTGAACTAAATTTATTTTTATAATTTTGTGTTTTAGTGACACTAAAAACTCACAATGTGAGAATTTCAACGTTCTGCCTATACGGTTCATGAAACACAGCGCACTGATAGACAGACGATAGAAAAGACAGCAGAGGCTTGCCAAAGATAGGGTCTAGTTGTCACCCTTAAAGAATACAACCCTAAAAAAAGACAAGAACATAACCTAATCATCCAACAATTTACGATACTCGAAACTCACGTTCGCAAACGTGAACAATAAAGAAAATGCTCTAAAACAACAATAAAATAAGTAACATAAAATGGGCAAGGCCGGGTGTGACGGCACCGCGCCGGTTCGCACCTGTCACCGAATGCTAATGCATGAGCTTCACACAGAAACGCCTTGCTTCATGACAGGAGGCATGTGTATTGAAGCAGGTTATGGTTTGATTCGTGGAGGTTAATATAACCATTGCATTGTGGCTGAATTGTCGTACTGAAAGAGCTAGTACCTTCTATTGGAATCAAATGTAATGCTCATCATTGAGGACCCATTAATATTAGTGTTATTTTTAAACCGTGGTGCTTGGCAACTGGGTCTAACCCAGTTGTAAACGACCCTTTATGTCTATTGGCCTAGCTCTGTTCTGTGTCCTACTTGATATGGAGGGAAGTGGAAATTATGTATTTTTCTAACTCCTCCGCTGTTCTTTTCTGATTAATTTCGTTGCGGGATTCAAGACAGTTAGTTGAATCGTTTCTCAGGGATTCGTTGGGCTGCACTGTCTCGACACTTTTCTGCTGGTCACCATTGTAGATTCTGGTTCTCAGGAGTTGCAGTGGTTTGGGAGTAGTGTGGCAGGCGTGTCCCAATTAGTGACAGAGCTAGTGCCTTAAAGTAAAAAAAAAAAACGATAAAGGGCGACTAACAAAAATGTATAAGGCAGATGTAAGTGGAAACGCAGTCTTACCAAGGGGTATCGTGTTGCGCAGTAACTGGATTGTGTAAGTCAGATGGTAAGGAAGTTGCTCCAAGTAAAATTCTAGTATTCAGCTGCATCCATTTAAACTGGAAGCCGATTCTAACATAGTTGGGAACAGGATAGGCAGATGATGATGAGATTTATGGAAGAAGAAGACGTGCTGCACCGACCCTAAATAAATTCGGAAGAAAGCAGGAGGATGATGATGTAGTTAAGTCTCATGGTAAGGCAGCGGGACTATTGACTGATAATAAGAGAAAAAACTGATAGAAACCTTGTAACAATTTTGCCGTACGTTAATCGTATTTCTGTTTCGTGTAGATTAATATTATTTAAGGGGATGAAACTTGGACCACCCAGACGTATTTCGTAGAATAATCAAAAAGGTCAAGAATTAACGAAACAATCCCACTCACAATGTCAACTACAGACAAGTTTTAATTACCCATTTTTAATATGAATTTTCTTCTAATAAATCTCTGACAATAATTAGCTATCAAAGTTAACTGCTACCTTATTTACGGAGTTTTCTACTTAATATAACATCAAGCCTGTATTCCACGAAGGGTTAGGCAGAGACATACTTATAGAACCGGCACTTTTGTATAGTTATTTTGATGTCTCATATCAAAATAACTATTACATAAATACAATACATATTAATTACATTTAATTACAATATATATTTGATATGAGAACATAATTATAACAGAGGGCGAGCCTAATTCCATCAACAAGGCACAAATTCAGGCTCCGAGCTGCTACTGAAAAACTTCAGCTGGAAATATCTCAATGATACTGCCCGACACAGGAATAAAACTTAGTACCTCATGCTCAAGAAGTACCGCTTGTAACTAGATTAACAAAGTCTACTTCTACTTGGCATTTTAAATCCCGGGTTATCTAGCCCAACGAGTTTATTTATTTAAAAAAACTCTATAATTAAAAATCTGATTGTGATACATGGAAATAAATAAATAAATAATGCTGGACAATCCACACAGCATCATCTAGCCCCAAGCTAAGCAAAGCTTGTGTAATGGGTACTATATAACTGATATACTCGTACTTAACACAATACATAACATAGATAGATCATTTTTATCATACATAGCAAATACCCGGAACAAATCTTTGTAGGTCGTACACGGGAATCGAACCGTCAACCCTCCGCAACCATCGCCCGCCTCACCACATTAGTCTTCAATCATTTGAAATAAAAGGATTTATCAGAAAAAATACCTAACAAGGAGGAAAATGCCGATAAACATTTTCAACTCTGGAGTGTCAAGAATCGTGTTCTGAACTCATGGTGTCAGGTTGTTCGTCGATGTCACTTCTACCCTATTTTAAATAACCCACTCTATACAGAACACCATACATTAAACATTTAATGAAAGTGTTGCCATTAATTCCTGAGCACCTGCACACAGTGTAACAATGGTTTTGTAACACAATATAACGATTAAGGAAAACACGTGGAACCACACATTTATAACCGGGTTGAACGTGCGAATTACTGGCAGTGAGGAGAGTGAGGTAATAAGTATCACCGGCTGTCACTTCCAATATGATATATCGAGAGGACGTGGATACACGGTGGATGACAGTTTCACTAGACGAAGTGCGGGAAAAATGTTTTTTGGGAATATCTGGTGTTGGTGCGGAGATTATTTTGTGTGATTCTGTTCCTTTCAAACTGTGGTTTTTATTTATTTATTGATATGACAGTTTAACGACTGATTCACTAAAACATAAACAAAATTAAATTTGTGTCAGATTTTTTAGGCCTTATTCACTAAACCATTGGCAAAATTAAATTTGGGTCAGATTGTTTAAGCCTTATTCCCTAAAACATAAACAATATTAAATTTGAGTCAGATATTTTAAGCCTTATTCACTAAAACATAGACAAAATTAAATTTGATGTTTTAGCTTGGTGAATTTGTCACTTGGAGAAGTGCTAAGCGCTTGCAGAAAATATAAAGCTAGGTGTTAATAGAAATATGTGTGAATTATGAAATATGTTCTATTTTAAACATGAGGAGCTCGTGGCTAAATAAAAACAGCCGCACGGTTGATCGAAGGTTAAGCTACGCTTGCCGAGGTCAGTCTGTGGACGTTCGTAAGATATCGAGACTCCTCCGTGCCTCAGAAAGCACGTTAAGCCGTTGGTCCCGGCTGTTATTTGTAGATCTTTAACAGTTGTTACGGGTAATCAGAAGCCTGAAAGTCTGATAACCAGTCTTACCAAGGGGTACCGTGTTGCCCAGTAACTGGGCAGTGGAGGTCAGATTGGTAGTCGCTCCATGTAAAATACTGGTATTCAGCTGCAACCGGTAAGACTGGAAGCTGACCTCGGCAAGCGTAGCTTAACCTTCGATCGACCCGTGCGGCTGTATGTAATTAGCCACTAGCCCCTCCGAAATAATGAAAATGGGGCGGAAAGATATTGTACTGAACTAATGGTGCCTCGATCAGTTTAAAAAATCTACAATAACCACCGCTACGATATACATGCATATACATATATATATATTATTCTTTGCCCCATACTAGCAATGTTTCACGTGTCATGGGTACGTTTACCACGTTTTTTTGTATAAGTCACATACACAACCAACAGGACCCAGAGCAACT
Organism: Phlogophora meticulosa; assembly: GCA_905147745.2. NCBI lineage: Eukaryota > Metazoa > Arthropoda > Insecta > Lepidoptera > Noctuidae > Phlogophora > Phlogophora meticulosa. The sequence goes on along the minus strand of LR990531.1, from coordinate 13,404,292 downwards.
TCCTGTAGGGCATAAAAACTGTTTGTATGAACCCACGACACGTGGCGCAGCAGCTGAACGCTTAGCCACTGCGCTAACGTGCCGTCAATTCGCATTTGTCCGCACGATTTATCCCCACGTACTATTTGCTCGATAGACTCTGTCAGGCGTTATACCGCCTAACTGTGGATAGAACCATGCATAGTTGTTCGCCAATCATGCTTCTACATATATTGGACAAACACAAAGTGAAGTGGCCAAATATTTTCATACTGTTGCGGCTGTAAATGGGTAAATATTTGTAAAACTTGCTGTATTTTTTTATAATTTATTGCGGTTTCCGGACGCAGGTGTGGGTTCCGCGGAGTTTTCTATTCTCCATTGATATTGAATTAGTTAAAGGTATGAGATACAACACTAAATCATATTTAAAATAAGAGGATTTGAGATACTGAACGTAGACGTACAACATAACCGGATTTTCTAGAAAATATTGAACACTTTCCGGGACGGACCGCCTCATGACGTTATCTCGATATATACGTATATGTGATATGGCAGACCGCCTATAGACGGTACCGTCTGTAACCGCACTATTTCATTACGTTACTCATTATTAGTCATGGTATGACGTTCCGCCCATGGGTGTCAACGTCTGTGGCCGCATTTGTCATATCAAAAAATTAAAAATAAATGTAATATGGTTGTGCGGCTGTAGATGGTATGACAAAATGTATGGGATTTTGAAGTGTCATATCATGACATTTGCAAATAGTCAAGTGTCCCGGAACGTGTTAAAGGTTCCGTACCCAAAGGGTGGTATCGAAACCCTTACTAAGCCCCCACTCGCCCCACACTCACCCCACCCGTCCGTCAGTCTGCCAGCGGGCTATATCTCATGAACCGTAAAAGGCAGAAAGTTGAAAATTTCACAAAGTAGGTATATCTATTGCCGCTACACATCCATCATCATCATCCAGCCCTGATCCCAATTTATTTGCGGTCGGCGCAGCATGTTTCCTTCTTCCATACATCTCTACTTCCGTCATCTCAATAGTCACCTCTTTTCTAGCCATATCATCTTTTACGCAATCCATCCATCTTTTCTTTGGTCTCCCTCTACTCTTGTAAACCTCTACATTATTTCTCAAAACTTTCCTCACAACGTGGTCCTCATTCCTTCGCATTACATGTCCATAACATGAAAACCGATTTCCACACAACTTCTCGGTCACAATCGCCACTTTCAGACTTCCTCTTAATCTACACATCCATACTAATATTATATACTATACTAATACTAATATTAAGAAAGTGTGTGTGTCTATTTGTCCGAATTTCACGGCAAAACGGAGCAACGAACTGACGTGATTTTTTATGTGGAGATAGTTGAAGGGATGGAGAGTGACATAGGCTACTTCTTGTCTCTTTCTAACCCCCCACTTCCTTGGCGAAGCCACGGGCAAAAGCTAGTTCATAATAAAAATTAAAGTAAATTAAAAATTAAAAAATAAAAGAATTGCGTATTTTTTAATCTTGTACGTAAGATTTCTTGTGTGATACGACTCGCACTTGACCGGTTTTTCTTTATTTATTGTTTTGTTCCTGAGCCTGTGCTAATTAATGCTTTTTCTTTCTTTTGTTCGTTTATATAGTCAGCCGGTGGCTGACAGGCGGTTGGCGCTGACATGAAAGTAAACTTTTGTAGAAATTAATCCTATAATTAATATTAAATACGCCTTTAATTATTAACCCAGTACCTTAGAAACATTGGGTTCCTGTAGAATTGAGTGTAATGCAGATGATTTCTTTTAAGAGGCTCTGACCTCTGAGTTTCTTTCTGTGTCTTCTCAGAGTACTCACACAGGGAAAGACCGACCTACTTTTAAAAGAATATTTTACTTGTTGACGTGTAAAAGTGTTATTATTATTTATGGCTGTTAAAAGTAATACATAAATATTATTTTTAGTTATTTTATCATATCATATTCGCAGTTATTTTTAAGCTGCCAATATTTTTATAAAAAAACTATTCCCCACACTAGGAATTTCTCCTGTGTCGTGGGTGCGTTTACAAATATTTAAAGTCACAAACACAAACAGCCAGACCCGGAACAACCACCTGAAGACCATACAAATATTTGTTCCGTGCGGGAATCGAACCTACGACACGCGGCTCAGCAGCCGATTGCTTAGCCACTGCGCCAACCGTGCCGTCAACAACTCTTATAACTTTCTCATTTTTGTGGCAAAAGAACTCGTGGGCGAATATTTGATAACATAAATGAAGTGCCTTTTAACGTAAATTCAGAACATTCCCACGCTACCTCCAAAAGGCCTTGATTTATCTAAATGAGGCTTCAATCATTTATGAATTGATTACTACTAAAATACAATTCAGAGCTGATTTTGCCAACGCCAGAAAATCTTTACTCCGTCGACTAAAATTGACGTTTTACAGTATGGAAAATCTGTCATTAATTCCAAAATATTCCCCAAATCAATAATAAATAATTAATAATAAATAAATGATGCTGGACAATCCACAAAGCATCATCTAGCCCCAAGCTAAGCAGAGCTTGTGTTATGGGTACCTACTACTGATATACTTAACTGACTGATATACTTAATACAATGCATTACATGGATAGTTATTTTTATTATACATCACAAATACCCAGAACACCCGGAACAAATTTTTGTAGATCGTACAAACATTTGTCCCAAGGCGGGAATCGAACCCGCAACCTCCTGCGTCACAGGCGGACCTTCGCTCACTGCGCCACATAGGTATACATATATCTACCGTCTATACGCTAGATACTATGAAAACTATTTGTAGTCATAAAATATGTGACTAATTAAAAAAACAAACTTAAGTTGTCTACTTGATAGACATATATTGGCACCGATACTCTTTTTCACAAACAACACACAATTAATTAAATGGTATCTCCTTGCAGCAGCTACATCGAGAAAACAATAGAAAAGATCTAAGTCCGACATGTCAAATTAGTTTATACCTTGAATTTTATTTTATTGGTAAAATAGGCGTAAAAAATGGTTTTAAACAAACCTGTATTTTTAAATTACTTTATAACAAGACACTAAAAATCTAACTTAAAAGCTTTCACTTTGAATTATAATGTTCAATAATCATAACAAAATTCACCAAAAATCTATTATAAAATCCAAAAATTATGAACCACTTATAACCGTTGCGGTTTATCTTCTAATTAAGCTCCACTAAGTTATAAGTAAGTTAGTAAGTGGTACTAAGCTAAGTTAATAAGATATGAATTTTAACTGTCTGCCCAAAAGCCTGGCGGTAATGAATAAGTTTAGTTCAGCTTTAACTGGCCTTTTGCTGTGGTTTCACTCATGAAATAGAGGGAGGATCACTTGGGTAAAGGAACTGTGATAATTATTATTTATTAAAGCTTCGCATTAAGAATGTAGAACCTTAAAATATAGTAATTATCATAGAGTAGATAATAAAAGGAATTTAAGACCCTTTTTCTCTGTAACTGTTACTAAAATAAATCCTAAGTAAATACACGTTAAAAGTATTTTAATATCCTTGAAATTACAGTGCAAAGTATGGTCTTTTTCAGCGAATTTAAAGTCAATTTTCTCCTTTTCCATAATGAATTATTTTATACGTTTATAAACTGTAAAATGAACCCTCTTATCGAAGTGAGCCCTAGCACGAATGTGCTACTGATACGTCACTTAAATTAAAGCCATTTTTTAATCGAAAAATCCCTCGTAAATAATTAACATTATGGTTTAATTTGATATGGCGACAATTAGATACATTAATACATATATAAAGTCTTTAAACTAAATTAAGATTACCTCTGAGCAAAACGAGTATTTACAATTTTAAAATCTTTCAAAATTAACCGTAATTTTGAAAGATTTTAAAATTAACAAACAACAAATAATTGGTGTAAAGGTACCGACCTTTACACCAATTATTTGTGCTGAGGTCAACAGCGTTATGCTGATCCTTAAACAAAAGCAACCTTATTATACGTACGTAACGATACACGCAGCAATACAAAGCAATGAAAATCATCACTGAGTTTTGTTTTACTTTTTTAAGTAGGCATGTCTCTTCTTTATCTTTCATTCTTCGAAGTCCTATTATTTAATTTTGATATAATCTACATGAATAGGACGATTTATAAGATTTTTTTTAGCGTAAACTTTCGTCAGATTACACAAAAATACATAAGCTCTTGTATTTCTTGAGCAATCCCTTGAAACATCACTGACAAGAAACGTAACATATTATATTTGTAGTAGGTACATAAATGCAGCTGGCTTTCTAGTTAGTTAGGTGTACAAGAAATAATCTGTTATTTAGTATATTATTATAAGATTTCTAGAACACAATACAGGTCTTACTAACTAGAAACTTGTATATATTTCTCAAATAAGAGTTGATAAGGCGTTTTTTTTTCTTAGCCTATATTGTTCCACTGCTGGGCAAGCCTCCCCCTTAGCCTTCCAGACCTCTCTCTGTGCGTTTTCTCCGGCCAATCTTTTGCAAACGCGTCTAAGTCGTCACGCCAGCGTTTTCTAGGCTTTCCTCGGCGACGACGCCCGTCTTCAGGCACCCATTGCGTGACGACTCTGGCCCATCGGTCCTGACGCATTCTACAGACACGGCCCGCTCAATCCCACTTCAACCCTGCAGTTTTATGGCCCACATCAGCGATTCCAATTTATGAGCGTTTTAAAAAGTTAAAATTACTCGGGGCTACCTCTATATCTTGATTCTTTCTCTATCAAATCCATTTAAAGGTTGTCTGTGTGAGATCGATTTTAGCGATAAGGTCAAATAGAAGGTATGTGGAATAGAATACTTTTTATTGTAACAGCATAATAAGTTACAAATAATAACTTTTAGAGCTACATAGGGTGTTACAATGGGTGGTCTTATCGCTAAAAGCAATCTCTTAGAGACAACGTTTTATGCTGGTATTCATTCCAGGAAAATTTTGTAAAAAAAAAATGGAGATCTCCGATATCTTAATAATAATAAAATTGATTGCAGTTCTTTGAGATACGCCAAACTGCTCTGGGCTTAAGAGGTGGAAAAGACCCCGCTCCTTTTCAAACGAGAGTAGGATGAGTCCCAGCATTGGGAACATTACAAGCTGAATATGCCATTAATTTCTACTAAAGTCTCAAACCCTAAAACCTAAATTACTAGACTGTAGATCCACCGTTTAAAAATACATATCATGTACACTATCGTATAAAGCACTCCCTTGAGCATCGTAAAAGGCGACTGAGAAATTACTCCAGGTAGATAAAGAGCCGGGAAAATAATAGCAGTATCAGGGTAAACTAAACAAGGAACATTCTGGTACTGATAACATCTTACTGTGATAACTAATCCACCTGCCTAGAGCAACGTTTTGTTCGTGAGAATTTGTTTGTTTCCGACAGCCCCAGAAGGAGGGTTTAAAATCGTAGATCTATAGTTAGTTTGACCTCATCTAGTTCTATTTATTTGATGATGTGAAAAGTGATTGAAAAATAGATATTGATAGAAATAAATCGTCATTTGCATAGCCTTTTCCCAACTTTGTAATATATGTATATATGTGAATACCAGTATTGTACATGGAGCGACTGCTTATGTGACCTACACAAGTTTCTGGGCAATACGATACACCCCTTGGCAAGACTGGTTGTCAGACTTTCGGGATTCTGACTACCCCTAACGACTGTCAAAGATCTACAAATGACAACCGGGACCAACGGTTCAACGTGGTTTCCAAGCTCGGTCAACTCTCGATATGTTACGAACGGTCACCCATCCATAGACTGACCTCGGAAATCGTAGCTTAACCTTCGATCAACCAATATTCAAAATTACCTGACAGAGATAAATTATATCATTTATCATTAATCAAAGTCAAAGTCGCATATTTCAACTAGACCATTAAAAAAAGGCATTATTCAGTGCTTTGTGCTATAAACCCGCGTTTACCACTTAGGCATAACATGTACTATAAATGTTTCAGTACATGTATCGTACATGTACTGTCTACTATTTTCGTTTATACCTAAAACAAGTTGTAAAGACAAGTACAAGACATGGCTGAAATAACGTCAACACAACAGTATTATGTGTACTTATGATATAATGGTTTTATGTTTGTGACAAATCTTTTACAGGTCTTGTTGAAAAGAAGTATCTCAAAATCACAAACTTTTAAATTCACTAAGAGGAGTACATATTTACAGCTAAAGAAAATTATGAAATAAACCACTGACTTAATTTTATTTAATAACTGCACCAATTACTCATTTCATTAATTATTAAATTAATTTTTGTTTGTGGTGAATGTTCTGCCTCGTAAAAGACTGGGTATCCTAGTTTAAGAGACTGCATCGTATCTATTGTGTACAAATTTCTGCAAAAAAAAATGTAATTTTACAAATCAATAACTAATTTAAAAGCTTACCTTTCAAAGCCATAGTGGGTAACAAAGCTAAGGCCTGTAGCATCGACCAAAAGTACGTCTTCCCGTTCTTCATTCCGTTTTCATAAACTATTCACACAATTTCACCCAAAACAGTACATTTTACACTCAGAGTCACTATGTGTTCTTTCATTTAAATGTTCATTTATTTTAGTCACGATTCATTTAATCTCTTCACTCGTTCATTTGTTTTTTTTTTGCGAACGGCGCGTGTTTGTGTACGTGTCGACTTTTATATTTTTAAATGCGAGAGGACTATGTGAAATCTCGTGTTTTTTTATGTTAAAATTTATGTTGACCCTGTAATTGTATGTCGAGATGTTTCACATTTTCAGTCTATTTGGCAGGAAAAATACCTTCGTTTATAAATGACAGAAATAAGATTGATGATATTTAATGTGCATCAAACAGCCTTTTTAAAGGTCGGCACTATAATTGAATGATAAAAGTTATTTCAATATATCTAGTACTTTATTTCTTGAGACAAAACAATATAATGTTTTGTCTCAAGTGAACTAGTAAAAAATATACTAATTCTAGTGTCTCAATCATTGGTATCCTCCAATTAACATTGTTTTATAACATAAAGCCTTTGTTTTATTATCATTGTTATAACTTAGAATAGCTACAATAGACTTCCAACTATTCAAATATTTATTTTACTATCACCGTCTAGAGACTTCAAACAAACTCTAGACCAAGTCCTGAACTCTGAACAATGAAATAGTGGGTACCCCCAAAAAGTTAAATTGCGTCTACCCGCAAGTTACTTAATCGGAAAGTAATATCAAGAACATTTCCAACTATCGCTGGGACAAAGCGGTGTCTCTATTTCCCCGAAACAAAAGACCACACATTTCCTAATTCAGTGAGAAAATATCACCTAAGATTTTCACATCTTTATTTCAGGAAAAAAAAAGAACACAAGAAATCCCACAACTCACTCAAAAAATCGCAACAAATATTAGTACAACACTATTCACTATGCACTTTAAAAGACTGCGTTCATTTAAAACCGAACGTTCATTTAAGAAAACCGACACAAGTTAAAACCGCGAACATCGCATCGTAGCGCTACGCAGGTGAGCTACGAAACGTCCTCCCCGCTCCAGGCCTCGTAGCAAACTGGAGCGTAGCGCGTAGCACACAGCTACACCGTAGCGTCACTACGTCATGAAAAGGTTATCGTGCAAACCCTTACACATTGCGCCTTTTGCCTGAATGGGAATGTGTCATTTTTGCCTATTCCGTTTTGTGACACAAAGTATGTTTGGATTTCTTGCGTGAAGCTGAATGGTGTGCAGTAAAAGTGTCTATGTACAAAGGAATGACGAATAAGGTTGTACATGTATCCCTACTTGTTTTATGACCGTCTTGGTGTTTAAAAGGGGACTTGGTAAATGGCGTTTGTAATTGCATATGTAAAATATGTTGCTTGAAATCCTCATGGTGTAAGGAGTGGTGAATTAGTAGTTAGTAGTGATCAATTAACTTGACGTACCGAAAAACATATATCTGTTGGGTAAAGGAAGGAAGTAATCTAAGGTTATTGGGTATAAGGGTATTTTGGGTACCTAAAAATGTTCATAAAAATGTTAATGATAAATAAGATAATTTATAATTTTGAAGAGATTTGACAGCCGTTTGGTACGGTATACTAAAGTAGTTACATTTAGAAATAAATTCTATACTTAAATGCACGTTTTGATGATAATCCGATACTTTTATATCCTGTCAGATTAATATAGTATATGTTGTAAAAATAAATAAGATATCATTGCAAGTTTCTTTTTTAAATCTCGCATTATTTGACAGCTTTAAGAAGTTACTAATTCATTATTTCCCCGTTTCTATTGTTCATTCATTAAACTTAATAACACTATCATTACAGCTAGGAAGATACCTAACTTAAAGTTATCTTATACTAGCTGTTACCCGCGTCTTCGTCCACTAGGAATTTCATGGGGCTTAAAGTTTTTCCCAGCAGCAGCCCAGAGTTTGGATGTGTGCCTGGTTAATGGCAATGGGCTCACCCCCTATTACATGGGGCTTAAAAACATAGCTGGTGAAATGTGGGTGTATTGTAAGTACACCTCTGCCCTACCCATCAAGGATACAGTCGTCGCGTTATGTATGCATGTAATTTTTGACGCGGATCCCTAATACATTTTCAAAAAATAAAAAGCAACCTACGCCTAAGTTACTCATTATAACATCAGCTATCTACCCGTAAAAGTCTATTCAATATTGATCCAGAAGGAATCAACAGACGAACAGACAATAATTTAAACAAAGAATTAATCATTACACGCTCGCAAAAAACATAAAACTAGTAATATTTACAATAAATTTTAAACAAAGCAATAACAACGAAAACTGAGTCTTCGACAACACTCAAAATTATAGTTTAGACCTTATTTCCATACTCGGTTTTTTTTATGCAATCTTCCTTGTTTCACTACAGGAAAAAAGGTCTCTTTATGTCCATTACATCTCTAATTGAGTTACTCTATGAGGTCAGCTCTTGTGACGTCATCTTTGTCAAGATGTGACCTTTACCAGGACCCGTATGTTACCTGGGAAATGAATCCTATCTAGTCATAGTGTTCTTCTAAGCGTTTTTCTTCATAAAATTGATATTGAATGAAATAAATAAACATTTAGCACAGGCATGAAAATAATTTTGCATGTCATGATGGCCCAGTGGTTTAGGCCTCGCCTCTTGTGCACGAGGTTGTGGGTTCAAACCTGGGTAAGTACCAATGTGAGTATTTCAATTCATATGTACTTTCTAAGTTTATCTTGTACATTACTTACATCGGTGAAGGAAAACAACGTGAGGAAACCTGGACTTATATAATTAATATAAGTCTGAAATCGCCAACCCGTCTTGAGCAAGCGTGGTGATTAATGCTCATGCCTTCTCTGTATGAGAAGAGGCCTTTGCCCTGCAGTGGGACAGTAATAGGCTGGTACTTTATTTACGAAAATAATACCATAAACAAAACTAATAATTATCTAATAACAGAAGGTAATTAAAAAATATAAAAAATACATTAATTAAGTGCCTTACGGCTGCGCCAAATGGGTCCAGTTCAGTAAAAATTCCAGACAATTATTATCTGACGTTGGTCTTCAACTGGAGCTGAGGTTGTAAGATGTCACGCACGTACAGCTTTCACGAATTTTGTGATATGTACAAATTGGCGTAATATCTTATATCTAGTGATCGTTGTTATATCTTCGTGTATATTTATGGTAGTAATTCTTTCGTTCACAACCTAAAATCACTACAATTTTTATTTTTTTGTAAACTTTACTTTGCCCCACAATAGAAATTTATCCTGTATCGTCGGTGCGTTTGAAAACATTTAAAGTCACAAAAACGAGCAGCCTAAAACTATTATTATCACTGGTTTATTATTTGTGAATTTATATATCTGTTTTACAGAATAAAGATTTGAAATTGGGATTGAGCTAGTGATGGCGTTTGTACTGATCCATCAATATAGTAATTTACCTATTTGCTGCATTTCTTGATTTGTGATACTTTTTAAAATATTGTTGTACCAGCAGTAAAGTCGTTTTTTTAACAATAGTTTGTATACATTAAACAGATATTATTAGAGATAGATATAATTATCTGATTAATGTACACAAAATTTACTTTAAAAGAGTATGGAGTTTTATTCCCAATATTTTACTTCCAAACTATTTTGTAAGGTGAAAAACTGAAAGGGAACTTAAATCAGATTCTAATTTAATAATTACTTGTATATTTAACGTTCAAAAGTACCTTTTCTAATGGGCTTATTGAACATTATTATTATATATTATACATTATTTGTCTCTAAATTTAAACTTAATTTAAAGAAATTACATGTCTTATTTTTAGACAGCTCAAAAAATGGATGGTGTCTAATAAAAACTAAGCTAGACATGTCAAATTACGTTATACCTTGAACCTCACCGAGTTTTTGGTCGATACGTTTTGAAATGTCCATTATATGTATTTGTATAAACACATTACTTTAACTAAAATTGTCAACTCTTATATAAATGTCCTTCTCTTTTTGTTTAATAGGAGTAAAGAGAATGAGAATAGTTTTAATCGATCAAGTGCTAATTAGCCGATATAATAGAAAAATAATTGTTACAAGTGACTAATGTTCATTAGTTTTTATTTTTAGTTATCCAGAGTTGTCCCACTCCTGGGCAAAGGCCTCCCCACATACCATCCACGTCTCTCTATTGTTTGCTTCTACTCGCCGATTCGCAAAGAAGCCGAAAATAAACTCTTTAAATGGTTAAGCAGTCATAATTTTTACAGCATAAATGAAGTTTTTGACGAGAAACATTTTGTAATATCTAATATATCAAATTCTCGCGTCGCAATGTTTGTTACCAAACTCAACCGAAACCGCTGGACCGATGTGTACAAAATTTTGTGTGCATATTGGGTAGCTCTATGAATCGGCCAACATCTGCTTTTCATACCCCTAAATGATAAGGGTGACCCACCCCAAAATAAAGTTTTTTATTGATTGGTTATTTTTGGCTTAAAATTGCAAAACAACGTTTGACGGGTCAGCTAGTAACCGCTCTATAATGTCTGTAAAACAACTTTGTACACCATGTTTTAAGCAAAGAAAAATTGATTGATTTATGATAGAAATGCTCATAATAAGTAGCAATTTATGGTCACTGACTGACACGATAATTTCCACGTTCACATTCCAACTATGTTGGGGTCGATTTCCAGTCTAAAAGGGTACAACTAAATGATAACGTTTACCCAATAATAAAACATACTTAGTAGTCTAATTATTATTTCATTTCCAAACACAACAATCAAGGAATCCTATACCCCACGATCCGCAGTCAGGATCGTGGGGTATAGGATTCCTTGATTGTTGTGTTTGGAAATTAAATAATTATTAGACTACTAAATATGTTAGTATAGTAAGTAGGTAGTGCATTTACTATACTAACATACTTGAGAAAAGGCTAGGCATAGTGTTGGCACTACTTCCAGCCAATTTAGGGCATACAGGCTATATGAATGAAATGATGATTAATGGGTATAAATGTCCAATACCCAGAAAAACATAATATTTTTTGACATGACCCACTATCAATGAAAGGTCACAATAAATAATTTGACATTTCAACACAAAATAATACACAAAGTATAATTATCATGAATATGTGGTAGTAACATGCTGACATTTTGATAATAGACCCACGAATATTTCAGTACATAATGACATTAAAAATAGGCCTTAAATATTTGCTGTTAACGTAATTTCAACTTTGTTTCTTTCGCACAAGATCGGAAATTGAATGTCGCCAAGTTTCGATTAGTTCAGCCAGTACCTATATTTTATCGCCTGTGAGAAGCACTTGTTGTGCGTTTGGCTATGAATGTTTGATAAGAACACAAACACACCCCGTATTTTCTTAGGGTTTTGGACGTGAAGGTCTTAAATTAAATAAAGGTTGACGCTTAACATAACCTGAAAGTTTTGATTAGTTCAAAACTTTCAGGTTATGTTAAGCGTCAAACGAACACAAAGAATATGATAAACAGAAAGGCAATCTTCTTATTTCAAAGAACCTAGTTTTCTATTTGTGCATCTTGTTTCTATTTAAATAATCATCATCCTCTTGCCCTTATCCCAATTTATTTCAGGTCGGCGCAGCATGTCTTCTTCTTCCATACATCTCTATTTGCCGTCATCTCAGAAGTCACCTCCTTCTTAACCATATCTTCTTTCACACAATCCTGCCATCGTTTCTTGAGTCTACTCTTGTAACCCTCTACATTCATACTCAAAACTTTCCTCACAATATGATCCTCATTCCTTCGCATCACGTGTCCATACCATGACAGCTGATTTCCACACAACTTCTCTGTCACAGTCGCCACTTTCAGACTTTCTATTATATACGCATTTCTATTTAAATAATGTATTATAGAAAATAAATCGGCTCTAACGATAACTCGGATATGGTGTTAATTAGGCAGAGTTTCGATCAATAATAATAGGTAAGGTTTAATTAGTTACAATCATTAGGTACTACCCGATCTGATAATTTTGTGTATTACGGGCACCGAGTAAAGTAGTTTATATATACATACCATTATTGTATTAAACATAAACTCATGCCTTTTTCCCATGGGGATAGGCAGAAACTATAGATCTCCACCTGCTTAGATCCTTACATACTCCTTTTGATTCGTTTACCTTCATACATCTAGTCATACACGCACCCGGTTGCAAGTACTACGCAGCTAACCTTTTTGAAGAAGATCATCAATAAGGTCATGTATGTCCTTCTAGATCGTCCCCTCCCTGCGTTTCAGCTTACATCTGCCTTATAGATCCCTTTTGTTAGTCGTCTTTCAGTCATCCTATATAAATAACTATAAATAAATAAATAAAATCCTCTCACGTGAGAAAACCATCTGAAAAGTATTATTTATGACAATATTATTATTACTATCGACCGATGTAGCGCTGCGGGCGAAGGTCCGCCTGCGACGCAAGAGGTTGCGGGTTCGATTCCCGCCTTGGGACAAATGTTTGTACGATCTACAAATATTTGTTCCGGGTGTTCTGGGTATTTGCTATATATAATAAAAAAATATCTATCTATATAATGTATTGTATTAAGTATATCAGTCATCTAGTACCCATAACACAAGCTCTGCTTAGCTTGGGGCTAGATGATGCTGTGTGGATTGTCCAGCAATATTTATTTATTTATTATTTATTACTATACAAACAGTAATAGAAAATTCATTCAATCATTTATCATTCTTCTCATAAAACAAAAGCTGCTTTAACGGACAGTCTTGTTTCAGTCTGTATACAAAGAAGCCGTAAATCATCATCATCTACCTAGCCTTTTCTCAACTGTTTTTGGTTCGGTTTCCAGTCTAACCGAATTCCCCCAAAATACCAACATTTTACTCGGAGCGTCTGCCTATATGTGACCTTCATTGCCGAGTTACAAGACTGCCTACTGCCTATGTGATTTCCACAACCCACTTACAATGCCTTTTTATTATTATTTTTAATTATCCTATAGTCCGTAGGTGTGTACCATGACTAATAATGAGTAACGTAATGAGACAGTGCGGCTACAGACGGTACCGTCTGTAGGCGGTCTGCCATATTACATACTCGTAGATAACGTCATAAGGCGGTCTGTCCCGGAAAGTGTTAATATCGACGAATAGTCGCTTTAGCTCTCCCATGTATTAAATCCAATCACTTCCACAACCGCAAAACCTTACAACGAGGAAAAATATAGCATAAAATGCTACCATACAACAAAATATGAACCAGGTCATCATTTATAGACATGTTAAGGAAAATTTCACGTGAAGATTTGGGCGCAATACAATGATGGATGAATATGTCTGCTAGCATGGAAAATATTTATTTTGTGTTCGATATTACCTGTATGTTGACGTACTAGTTTACCACCTTCGTATATAATGGCTTTGTAAATATTTTTTGGGTTGGCTTTGTATATTCCTTCGGGTTCGTGTTTTCCTGGTATTTAGGGTAAAAGATTTGAATGTGAAATGAAAAATCACTAGACAAGTGCGAGTCATACCCGTGTACCGAGGGTTTCGTGCAACATAATAGTTCAGTTACTTTTACCAACATAATCAACATTACAAAACAGTATTTTAACTGTGTGATAAAACGACAAATTTACGCTTTTTAGACTTTTTCCTTTACTCGTGCTGTAAGACCTAGCTTCTTGCATTTTTTTTTATTCTAGGTCAATGTGAAGTAGCCTATAGGTTTTGATGATTGGTTGATATTACAAGTAAGCGTTTCTAATGAGTGTTAATTAACCTCAAACGCTTGTATAATAAACACTTCTGAGTTTAAGGTCTAGATTCGTGTGAATTCTAGTACCTGTACCTACGAAAACCTACTTACTTTTGCGCATTTACAAAAGCATAATATAGCTTTTCACTTAAATAACATTCACTCCTTCAACACTCTATGAAGGCATAGAGAGTCTCTTCTCTGTCTATCTCTTACAATTTTCTTACATCCTTTGCTTACTTACTTTACTCTCTGCTTTTTTACTGTTTTTCTTTCTTTTACTTATCATGTAATTCTGATGATTATATCATCATCATTTATTTATTTCGTTTAAGCCCCTAATTAAAAAATAGTACGTAGGCAAAAGTATAGAGATACCCAATTAACGTAAGAAGCACAATAACACTCCAACTTCATCTCCCATTATATCACATAAGATTCACGTATATGACAAAAGCGGAGTACACACGGAACAAGTAAGCCGTCACTTAATAGGACGAGAACACATTAGTGGGTCGAGACGACTAATGAGTAGGATTTACTAGAGTTGTGGTGCGTTTGAATTATAGCTGAAGACGCTCGTGTGGATCAGCCTTAAGAACGTTAATGACGTCATTTTGATCAAATGTGAGACGTTCTATCTTTGGCTTTAGATGCGTTTGTGCTTGCATTCTGGTCTTTGCTTTGTTTGATGTATGCTCGTTGCTTCTCTATGGATAAACAGTACCACAATCGGGTTAACAACTGACTCATTAATTATTGTTGAATGAAAACCAAGTCATTATGGATAACTCACTGGGATGTAATGACGTAGATATACCATTGCAGTACATGAGTAGGCAAAATATCTGTGACTAACCACGACGAAAATAAGATAAAGTTATACTCGTTTGTAAAGAAGGAAATTAATATTACCGTAGGTTGTATCATCACATAGTATAAAACAAAGTTACTTTCTCGGTCCCTATATCCCTATGTATGCTTAAATCTTTAAAACTACGCAACGGATTTTGATGCAGTTCTTTTAATAGATAGAGTGATTGAAGAGGAAGATTTATATGTAAAATAAAATCCATTAAACACTGGAGAAGTACTGTTATTTTTGAGGTATAAAACTACTGGATCGATTTTAATCATTTTTTCAGTGAATGATATTGGCTATATATTTTATACCCGTGCGAAGCCGGAGCGGGCCGCTAGTAATGTAATATTAAAACAACTTCAAATCAGAAATTATTTTGATGGACCAGTTATGTGTTTAATTTAAGTGAAAATATGATTTATTTGTCAAATTAATAAAATAACAATCAAAATATCACATGAAATCAACATGAACCCGTAACATCATTTTAGGGCTCGTTTTTACCAATATTGTACGGAACCCTAAAATTTCCATAATTGTCACATTTTTACGATTGTCAGATATTTAAAAAGTTCCTGTAGTTTCTTTCAAAGGAGTTAAGTTTTTATTTTACGACCAATTATGAAGTTTTTTGTCCATTCTTCGCCATACGAAACTACCTTGCGGAAGGAGCAATTAAGATTATTTCTTTTTTTATTTCATTTTACTATTATTATTTTATTTCTATCGTCTGATCCAAATTGATGGCATGGTTGGCGCAGTGGCTTAGCGATCGAGTGCCGCGCCGCGTGTCGTGGGTTCGATTCCCACATGGAACAAATATTTGTATGGCCTACAGGTAGTTGTTCCGGGTCTGGCTGTCTGTGTATGTGACTTTAAATGTTTGTAAACGCACCCACAACACAGGAGAAATTCCTAGTGTGGGGCAACGTTTTTTTTTTAAAGAAATAAATAATTTAATTTTGACTTTTTAACATCACAGCTACAAATATTTTTAATTTTAGATCTTTGACAGTCGTAGCGGGTAGTCAGAAGCCCGAAAGTCTGACAACCAGTCTTACCAAAGAGTATCGTATTGCCCAGTAACTGGGTTGTGAAGGTAATAGGCAGTCGCTCCATGTAAAATACTGGTATGCAGCTACATCCAGTTAGACTGGAAGCCAATCCGAACATAACACGCCTATATTCCCTGAAGAGTAAGGTGGAGGTGTACCAATGTGTATATGTTAATTTATGTATGCCCACATTTCACCAGCTATGTATATACCCCATGTAATAGGGGGTGAGCCTATTGCCATCAACCGGGCACACATCCACTAACACATTGCCAGTGCATAACTCGTTGGGAAAAGGTTAGGCAAAAGATGAGTCATACAAAATATTATAACCTCTCAAGTCAGGACGGCCGTATGCCATGTTCAAAGGTGTTTTTCATTCACAACCCCATATAACCGTTATCATAATTTTCACGGTCATGGCCTTTGGTATTAAAATAGTTCGCTAGTTATAATTCTCGCGGAAATATTAAAGGAAACTGTGCGTGTTTCACGTCCATTTTGTACGTTGCTAAGTATTGTTTATTAATGCTCTCAATTAATATAAATAGCCCGCGAAAATAGGCATGATGAGTTGTTTGTTGGTGTATGCGTCCGTTTGAATAATATATAAAGTGAATAGAGTTGCTATCAATATCTTATCCATTTTCAGAGACGGCGTGGATTATCGGGTAAGAAGGCAGTATTTCAATAAAATAAAACTTGGTACACTCACATCATTTATTATCCTCAATAATTAAATGGAACACTTCACAAAATAATTATAGACCGATTATATTAAGAGAGATGTATTCAAAATATAACGTCCACCGAGCACGTGGTTGCACGATCGCTTCACCATGATCCAAAATCAATTGCTCGATTTACAAGATGGCTGCCTCACCAGTGCTCTGTGTTCGTCCTTGACATTGACAGCCGTATCAGAAGTCAATTGACTGTCCAGAAAAGTGGAGACGCCCACATATTTTTATTTTTCTCTGACCATCACACACATAGACCTTACGTTTTACTGACATCACGCTATACCTATAAAAATTAATTACATCATTTTTTATTTCACATACTCACATCATACTATACAACTGATTTACGTTCGTGAAATCTCACAACCTCAGGTCCGGTTGAAAACCAGCGTCAGGCACTAGTTGTCTGGCATTTTTGCTGAACTGAACCTATTTAGCGTAGCCATAACGCACATACTTAATGAACTTAGTTTTTTTTATTACTTCTGTTTCATATTAGTTTTTTTTTGAGGAGCTCGTGGCTAAATAAATACGGTTTGGTCCCGGTTGTCATTTGTACATCTTTGACAGTCGTTACGGGTACTCAGAAACCTGAAAATCTGACAACCAGTCTTACCAAGGGGTATCGTGTTGCCCAGTAACAGGGTTGTGGAGGTCAGATAGGCAGTCGCTCCATGTAAAACACTGGTATTCAGCTGCATCCGGTTAGACTGGAAGCCGACCCCAACATTGGGAAAAGGCTAGGCAGGACGTAATGATGATGATTACTTTTCTTTTTTTTTATATTTTCTATGTTTAGTTTTGTGTCGTTTTGTGCCTGAGGCTTTGCAGAATCTATGTATTTTTTCTTTCTGGACTGCTGCTGAGAAATTCCACACGAAAAAAATCAATAACACTTTTCTTGACCTGAAAATTGAACCCAGGACTCATGCTCAGCAGTCGTGCTTGCGAACACTGATAAACAAGGAAGGCTATTCAGTCCTCTCCTGATCATTTAATTTACAATAAAACGTATCAAAATTGGATGGTTTATAATCTGTACGTGCTTGGCCGGGAAATTGTGAACGCAAGTGTAATCAGTGCACAGGTATACAATCCATTCGATTTTCTGATATACTATCTCCCCGGTAAATTGTGAACATGACCTTGATTGATCGATGTTATTGGCGAAATAGGGATGTGACCTAGGTAAAAATATATTAAGTCTATTTGGTCCGTCAAATAGACTTAATATAACCAAAAAATATTGGACACGTATTTTTTGCTTCCTCAAATCAATAAAAAGTGACAATGATAGCACATCAAAGTTCAGGAGAGGGTCTTGTGACGTCACTGTTACGTTAAAAGTGTAGCACGGCGTTATTTTTGGTAATACGTGTCCAGTATTATCTTATATATAAAATTCTCGTGTCACAATGTTCGTTCCCATACTCCTCCGAAACGGCTTGACCGATTCTTATGAAATTTTGTGTGCATATCGGGTAGGTCTGAGAATCGGCCAACATCTATTTTTCATACCCCTAAATGATAAGGGTGGTCCACCCCAAACCTTTTATATGGCAAAACAACGTTTGCTGTTTCAGCTAGTAATGTATAATTATCTCATGTTTACTTTTTAACCGCAGGGCGTAGCTAGTATTGCATTAAAATGCATAAGTGTAGATTAGATTTAACTTGTTTTATTCAGTTATTTTCGGATAGGCTTACGTTTTACCACTATCTCCCTTCATATCAAGCGATGATGCCATCCCTGATATGTGTATGCATATTTTAAATGTAAACAATTCGACCGACGCCATTTTAGTTTCATTTTTACTATGGGTGACATGTGCGGTCTCGTGTGGCTGTAAGAGCCATAGACACACGACGTCTTTTTAACGCACAGACGACGAGCAGATAACACACGTTAAGACGCTTTAATCGAAATTCGACGTAGACCAGAGAGATACGAATGCAACAAACTGCTGTATTGGTCATCAACAGCGCCGTGAGCGCGCGTTCGTGAAACGTGCTTAGTCCCTGGTGGTATAGGCCCTGACGCCTTCAACACCAATTCCCTTCCATGTATCGTGGATTACGTCCTTGGGCAAGTTCTTCCAAGGGCCTACTAATAAGTGAACGATGACACGAATTTCCTTTCTACAGCTCTAAACCAGTTTTTTTTAAGGATGGGTAATCATCCAATGACTTCTCCCGTTCTGGGTCGAACGGGATGGCGTGTCAGTCTTTAACTGACTCAAACCCATCCGTGTTCCGTCCTTGCCCTTTACATTTCAGGGTCACAGTAACTCTTTGCAACATCCCGCATTCAGCTCTAAACCTGGCCTCATTTTACGGCACATATTTCAGCTTAACCTCTCAGTATCCAGTACTAAACAAAGGTAACTACTCAAAAAGTACGTAAAACCTACTGACCACTGGGTAAGCGGTTTTGTATGTAGGCAAGTTTTGCGGCTGAAGTTGTTAAAGTCGAACGGGAGAGTTTAACTCGTAAACAATGAAGCAACACTTTATGAGCTTTTAACCCGACACGTTATTGTACTGTGTATAGTTTCATGCCATTTTATCATACGGTTCAGCAGTAGCCAGTCCTATAGAGTCTAGTTTACTTAGATTGGTAAGTATGTACATATGTACAAATATGCTCGTTTTTTCCGATAAGTTTTTTTACTGCTGCGACGCGTGTTGTGGGTTCGATCCCCGCACGGAACAAATATTTGTATGACCTACAGGTAGTTGTTCCGGGTCTGGCTGTTTGTGTATATGAGTTTAAATGTTTGTAAACGCACCCACGAAACAGAAGATATTCCTAATGTGGGGCAACGTTTTTTAAAACGTCTTTTTATCTACGAGTATCATTATTGTTATTTTTATGTAGTGTAGTACTCGTAGTATTTCATTTGGCACATTGAAAAGCAGTGATTCTCAACATTTTTTTATCATGGATCTGTTTTACCCTGTTAACGCCAGATGACCGACAATAAATATATTTTCTATTGTGTCTCGTTGTCTGGCAGTTACGGTTTTAATATATTTTTTGTTGGCAGGGACTAGAAAGAAAATTATTTCATCAATGTTTAGGTGAATAAATATTCCGTTGCATGTAGTTGGTACGGAAGGATTTATTAAGACCAAGATATTAGCGTCTTTTTCTTCAATTAACTGTGCAAGGTAGTAACTACGCATCCCTTTGACCATTCATTTAATGAACAACAAATAACTTAGATGATAAATTCAGTCTGAATTTCCAAAGAACATAATAATATCAGTATCATCAGAACCTCATCATCTACCAAGCCCTTTGCCAAATGTGTTAGTTCGGGTTCCAGTCTAACTTGATGCAGTTGAATACTAGTATTTTATATGTAGTGACAGTCTATCTGACATCCACAACCCAGTTACTGGGTAGCAGAACGTAAAAACAATATATTTACAACCAGCTGTCCCCGCGACTTTGATCTCGTGGATGTCAGAAAACAGCAATGGGTCGCTTAGAGTAGATGTACCTTCATTGGAACGAGAGGATGCTCCGACCTGGATTTATATCGGATTTTGTTCACAATTCCACGAGTTTATTTATTTTTCAGTCAAAACTGCCAGTGATGAATCTAAAAGCTCCGTCAAAATCAGTCCAACCGTGTCAGAGATTAGCCAAAACAGACAAACAAACACACAAAATTTCAAAAATGGTTTTTCTGTATTTTGACATTATGGACAGACACTTCAATTTTATTCATTTGTACATATTTTTGCATAGAATATATATTCTTAGGGATCAGAAGCGGTTAACATTAAAAGAAACAAAGCAATAATCAACCAAGGAAGTGTTATTCCTTACAAATGCTTTTACTTAACAAGAATATTAAATAATAAATGTATGGTATACACCGAACCAAAAGACTAGTCAAACGTCAGTCACTTGAAGCGTTCGAAAACCAAAAAAGAAGAAGCATGAGTTTGTAACCGTTCCGTTTTATTTATACCCTTCCCGTCGTGCGCGTCGGTCCGATTAGCTGGGTAGGAGTATTATTTAAGAATATATTTATGCATCTGCATTTTACAACCAATAACAAACGATCAGAAGTAACATTCATTAAACATACAGAGATCAAACAAACCCGATAACACACAGAATCGGTAACAAACAACATTATAACCCTCAAAAGTCAATTTGATACTAATGTCCCTTTATCCTGGTACCGTTAAGCTACAATGTTATAGGGATGGTAATTTTGTATATATTAAGTTGGCAGCGTTGAAAACTTTGGTGATTAGAACAAGGCCAGTATGTAAGTGCTCTGAGACTGTTATACCTACACACCGTGGGCAGGTGGGACCGCAGGGTGTGGTGCAAGTTATAGGCGATTCGAAAATTGTTTATTTTACCACAGAAAATAATATACGAAGGAAGAAGAACGCGCTTGCTAGTTATTATAATTCCAATTGATCGACATTAGAATCTAGCCGTTTCGTACTTTTAAATTCGACGGTAGTGCCAAATCGGGTTAGATACGCGGTAAACGCAACTCTTGTGTTTATTTTGACAGGTGTTTGTTTTGCCAAATAATAAAATCACGTGACTGCAAAATTCACATTGGAATTGTATTAGCTTTAGATCGGATTTAAAATTAGTTAGGCTCCGGGAAAGTAAAGAATTAAAATTAGTTTAAAGAGTAAGAGTAAGGATAGTAAAGTGTGAAGTCCTAAATAGTACTGAAATTCTTTCTGTAAGAAGAAAGAAGAAGAACCATATTCAGCGAAACAGAGGTGTACCAATAATACACAAACATTTCGGCAGTTTTGTTTATGTCCCATGTAACAAAGGGCGAGCCTATTGCCATCAATCGGACACAATAACGCATTGCCCGACTCTTGAATCAAACCTAGAACCTCGTGCTCAGCAGTAGCGCTTGCTACCACTAGACCAACTTGGCAGTCTAAAAGTATTAACATTTTTTTCCCAGCAGCTCGCAACTTTGTTTTGGGCTGAAAGGTAGACCAATGAGCATGACTTCATCAATAGAAATTTTGAACAGTTGCTCCCGGGTTTTCGTAGAGTGTACACATTCGTCTCGTAAGTCTCAAAAGGGACATCAAACTGGTTCGTTAAATGAATCGCGTCTAAACAAACCCTCACTGGGTTTGTTTAGACGCGATTATCTGTGTCTCGTATAAACCTACCTTTACTTCGTTCTATGGTCTTTAAACCGCTACAAGTTTATGGCTTGTAAACCATAAATGTCTAGGCGCGCTAACTACCAAACTTTCAGCTATTATATGTCAAAACAAGTTTCATTGGAGCCTTTTGTATCATGTATGCTGTCTTTGTCAACTATGTAGTAACATATTGTAATATTTGGGTGTTTGTTTGTTGCAAATAGTGTGGTCGTCTCATTAGTCAAGTTATAGTTTGGTAGCTGCCCACTATACTTTTCAATGTAGTAGGTGCTATATTAAAAAAAAAAGTAATATCGATTTGCCACAGAGGACGAGCATATTATAAGACAAAAAACTAAACAAAAAAATACCAGTCAACTCTCGCGACAACGGCAACGACTCACACATGAAAGGTTCCGTACCATTACCTGCCCTGTTTTTTAGGATTTCTTGTTATAGCGGCAACAGAAATACATCATCTGTGAAAATTACAACTGTCTAACTATCACGGTAAATGAAATACAGCCTGGTGACAGACGGACAGACAGACAGACAGCGGAGTTTTAGTAATTAGGGTCCCGTTTTAACCTAGACAGACAGACAGCTTACAGCACCTTTGGGCATAGAACCCTAAAAAGGCCAACCTAAGTGTAAAATTTAAAACTAACCCGAAATAAAAATCCTTTATCTTTCAATCGGCATGTTCCTCGAGCTATGATCGTGCAGATAGTCAAAACTCCTAGACCTTAGAATAGATTATTTTTAGGGTCCCATAACACAAAGAGTGTAAACAGGACTCTATTACTAAACCTCCGCTATTTGTCCATCTGTCTGTCATCGGGCTGTATCTCATGAAACATAATACTTAAACAGTTGAAATTACATACAAATAAAGTGGCGTGCGTTTTAATTTCATGGTATCCCAACAATTTAAAGACCGATGAGGTGCGGCGGGTTTAAGGTCCGCCTGCGACGCAGGACGTTGCCAGTTCAATTCCCACCGTACGATCTACAAACATTTGTACATATCAAATACCCAGAATTGGATATATATAAGTATATCAGTCATCATTAGATGACTGATATACTTAATACAATACATATGGATATTAACCCATAACAGAAGCTTTGCTTAGCTTGGGGGTAGATGATGCTGTGTGGATTGTCCAGCATTAAACAAAAAAAACAAAAAAAATACCAGTTAAAAATATATAATAAAAAGCTGAAACATTTAGTCGAACGAATTATTTCGCGGCAGCCATTTTGAATGATTATAAATGCAGCGATCGGTATCACCGGATCCAAATTCGGATCCTCTGTCAATCAGAAATCAACAAAACCTTCCGACCGGCTTCAAATTTCAATCGCTGATTGACAATAACCTTATTCACACCAAAATTGTGATACAAAAGAGAAGAATTTTCAAAGGGCACACCCAAAAATATCCACCACATTTTTTATTTGATCAATTTTTGTAGCAAGCAATTGATGGCTCGGGGGAAGAGGAATTTGGGAGGGAAACGATCTCATTTGTACGCGTTCTTTGATGAGATGACTGACTCAGTATCGACGTACCTACATATAAGAGGCTCACGTTCTTATTCCGAAAACGAAATTGTGGTTATTTTTAGACGCTCTAAATAAACTGTTTTTTTTTTAACTCCCGTCGTTTTTATGCTAAAGCTATTCACATCATGATATGTAAGGTTTTTGGAGTGCTATATGTTTCCCACTCATTACTGACACTATGTTAACAATAAAAATGACATAGCATCACACCCGTAATCGCCGAACGGTTAAGCATAGGCATACATATTTATATACACCCACATTTCGCCAGTTATGTTTATGTCTCATGTGAAAGAGACTGGAGATGTGGGAGAAAGCCAATTGCCATCAAAAGGGCACAACCGGGCTGCTACAAAGAAATTCCAGATGGAAATCCCCAATAACATCTTCCCTGACCCGGGAATCCAACCACTGTATGGCAGTGTATCGTTTATATTTAATGTATTTATATAAACGATATAAACGTTGCCTCTCTCTACAGTTATTCTTAAATATTTCTACTACTTGTGATAAAAAGCCTGCAACCATCACCATCTCATTCCAAATCCTTCTTAAGACGCGTTGAGCGATTTTTAACAGGAGCAACACTTATAGGTTCTCGTCATCGACATGTTAATGTTACGTGTTGTGCCAGACTGAAGTAGTTATTAAAAAGTTTAAAATGTTTACTTCTGTCTGTATGTATGTCCGTAGGTGTGTCCTTGGGTGGCATCATAGCTTGCCATATCATAAAATCCGCGCTGGAGTATGTATTTATATTTGGATACCGCAGTATTATGCTGAGATCAAAGCCTTATTGGTCTCGTACAATTTTCTCTGTGTTTATTTGTACTAACATATTAGTTTCAGTTTAATTCCCGTAGCGACATCTATCTCGTACGAACTAAATCTGACGTATCCTACATCGCGATATCAAAGTGATATATTCAAGAACCTGATAACAACCGTCGGGCAGTAGCCCACCATACACAACACCCGTCTGGTCGTAGGATTCTCCTTTTTTAATGGTGGATGAGGAACCCCACACCCTGTTCCTCATACCCCCAAATTTGTATTTCCTTTAGAACGTGTCCGAAAGAAATACTTTTGTTTCTGTCTGTGACGTTTATTTGTATTCAAAATTGACTCGACTAAATTCAGTAGAAGATTTATTTATTTAATACTTTAAGCACACAAATATACAGAGGCGGACTTAATGCCATAGGCATTTTCTACCAGTCAACTTTCGGGTGATGCAGAGACAAACAGTGGCAGGATGCAAAGATGATGAAGATCAAGAAGGCAAGATGTCTTGATACTTCGTCTTTTTCCCAGAACAACCACCTATAATGCTATACCGTCTCATTTATGCGTCAATTCTAGCCAGATAAGTAAGAAGAATACAAATTACGAAAAATATAAGCACAAGAACTAACTTTGAAATGAGTAAAAGTCTGCTCTAAGTCCTAGAGCTCCCTCTCTGGGAAGGATTATGCAAGTTATTGGAATAATTTTGCGTTACTTTCTGAATATTATAATAAAGCAGTGGACCGCATAATATTACATTTTGTTTAGGTAGGAAGGAAAAATATAATAAAGTAATTTGGAATGTAATATTTTTTTATTCAAACACGTTTGGTTCAAACCTCAACATTGTCGATGATGAAATCAACAACTTTACTGCGATTAATATCAGCGAAATTTTCTCGAGTACTAGTTTACGTGTTTTCTTAGATATGGTACTCTATTTACATCACTAACATAGCAGAGTACAATCTGTTACCATCTAAATTCTTACACTATGGACTGTACAGGCGCCAGGAAATCTAGCTATCCCAAACTCTCAATTGAACATGAACCTTATTCTTTTGTAATAAAGTTGAAAAACTATCAAATAAATTTTACAATTTGGGACAGCTGGATGTGCAAAATTGCCTAAAATAAAGATATTTAGTTTATTTATTTAAACGATATAAACATTGTACAACACCCTTCAGTACTGACAGTTATTCTTAAATGTTTCTTCACTTGTAATATAAAAAAACAGTCTGTACAATCACCATCTCATACCAAATTCTCGAATATTCCACTCGTTCAGAATACGGCCGCCGTCGTCCATCATAACACCGATGGAATCTTTCATTAGGCTGCTTTAAAACTTACTTATATAAGAGGAAGCTTATCTTTATACGTTACATTCATAAGGATATCAGATCTTGGAAGGAAATGTTCGATACGTGATTATCTGTAAGAGCGTACTTGCTTTTTAGGGTTCCTCAACCAAATGGTGAAAGAGAAACCTTTACGGAGCGACTATATAGTTTTTGTTTTTTCCTTTTTTTTTGGCATATTGGTGTGTGCTAGCTAACATGTAACAAATTATTTAATTTAATGATTTATATAGATGATTGAAAATTTTTTTTTTTCACATAATAATATGTTGTATAGCTTCAAGTTCTTCAAACTATCAGACAGAGGTGTTGCTGGGGAGTTTGTTCCGCCACTTCTTCTTCCCAGCAAAAACACTAGGAAGTGGTGAAGCGTGGGCGTTTTTTTGACGATCAAAAAGTGCTCATTCTCAGCCTAATTTGAATAAATGAATTTTGATTTTTTGATTTTTCGACTGCGTCTGTGGGCATTTATTTGCGCAGACGAGATTTTTTTATACCAATTCCAAATTGTATATTGAGAATAGTTATAAAATGCTTGTATGCTCACATGACCAGTGGAAGAATTGAACAAATGTTGTTATTTTCATTGCAAATAGAGCCCTTGGCGGGTTGGAATTTTAAAGTAAAATTACTAGATCAAATAGAGTTTTATTTATTAAGGTTTCGTTTGCACAATGTTAAGCATATTTTTTTGTTTTCGGTTATGCCGCATAGATTTTGGCTTACGATGAAAAAAGTCCGTAAAAATACCATGTTATTTTTACAGATATTTTATCTCCGAAGTTTGCTAAAGTGTTTTTTTTCTGTTAAATCTACATTGCTGTGATTTATGTAAATATAACAGATAAAACTAACATGAATTTAGTATTACTCAGCAAAACCTTTTTTTTAAGAAAGTTAGTTTTGAAAATGGTTAGATAGTTTGTGCGTTCGTGTTAAAATCACTCGTTCTTCTGAAAATATTTACCCTTTATTTTATAGCTTTCATTTTTGTATTTAAATATATTTTTTTCCTTTTTATACGTTTGGTACAAATAAATGTGGTTCTCTGTTTTAGAGTTTTTGAATAAAAGATGGCGCTAATATCTCTGACGTATCTCTAACATGAATGAATGATGGATGACAGTTCATCTTAATCGTAATCTTTAGAAGTCGTGTACTGAACCTACAAATAAAATGTAATAAAAAAAAGAAGGAAAATCATTTATTTGGGGCATTCACAGGAAATTTAAATAACAAAAACTAAAACTAAAAAGTGTGCTAAAAAAATTAAAAAAATTGTGTACATTTAGTACACAATTTTTTTAAATTAAATTTTTCATGGCTCAATTTTAAGTTTTTTTAATGCAGTTTAAGTAGGACCATTTGGGGATATGACCAACTGAGGATAGGATGGGACAGTGTGTGGACGGGACAATCTGCGATTAAGACCAATATTACACTATTGTATCAAAAGGTCTTTGAAACTGTAAAATCGCATTAGTTTATAATGAACTAGCACTTCGCCCGCGGTTTCGTCCGCGCGGATTTAGTACGTTTCCCTTCAAATTTTAATATCCATTCTACCCCCTTTAAATCATTCCTATTTATAATATAAGTTTTGATAGTTACATTAAAATATCCTACGAGGTGCTTGTGGCTAAATAAAAACAGCCGCACGTGTCGATCGTAGCTACGCTACGCTAACCGAGGTCAGTCTGTAGATGGGTGACTCCGAAAGAAAAAATAAAGAATTTATTAAGCACACAATGATAATAAAGAATGTCGTAAACAATGATGAAATAATAATAATATTAACAAAAGATAATAATATTTATGTGCCTTACGGGTGCACCAGTTCAGCTAAAATGCCAGACATCTACATAGGTGTCTGACACTGGTGGAAATCACGTTTAGCCGTTGTTCCCGGCTGGCATTTGTAGATCTTTGACAGTCGTTACGGGCAGTCACAAGCCCATGAACTGACAACCAGTCTTACCGGATGCAGCTGAAACCAGTATTTTACATGGAGCGACTGCCTATTTGACCTTCACATCCCGGTAACGTGGCAATACGATACCCCTTAGCAGAGGCGGATCTTGAATTTGTGGGGCCCTGGGCTAATACTGCTTAGGGGCCCTACCTAATTACTCAACTAATTGCCATTTTGACAAGAAACTGTTTTCTGTAGTGATGTAGGTATATGTAATGTAATATATGTTAAGTACAGGAAGAAAATAGGAAAACAAAATATTTTATTTATTTATTAAAACATTATTTATTGCAAAATAAATTGACGGGTTATAAATGGTTATGTTAAATAAATTATAAAGCAACCTTTCTGCATTTTTGTGCTGCAAATTCTTTTATTTGGTCATCGCACTGTAGGTCCTTTGTTAAATCGCAATTTATCGAAAGAACTGATAAATGATTTAGTCGATAGTTCGACATTGTTGTCCTGTATTTGTTTTCTATATACGACATCCTGGAGAAAGAACGCTCCGCTTCACAGCTAGTGATCGGCATCGTTAAAAAAATCTTTAAGATAGTATAGCAGTTTGGGAAAACATCAACAAGTTTCTTTTCATAAATTAGCCAAAAAATTTCACTGCAAGAGGTGTAAGACTCTGTCTTAGATTGCAGTAAGTAAGATTTCAACTGAATGCACTCATTCACTAAATGTTCGTCTACGTCATTTGGATAATAATCAATAATATTACGTACACTTTCCAGATCTATGTGTTCTTGATTTTTGTCTTGCAAATCCATTAAAAATTTAAATTTTTTGCTATAGGTCTCATAGGCTTGGCTTCTATTATTTAAATCCATAATCATCTTATCCAACGCAACGTTAAGCGTGTCTCTTTTAAATTTTTCTGCGCAATTCACTGAGACTTTATCTGTAGATTTATCTGAAAATTTCAAAGTAATGCGTCTCTTATTTATGTCACTGTAGTCTGTTCCCACACTAGTACTTAATTTTTTAGCTTTCTCTTCGTATTCCTTTAGCTTCTGATCTGATTGTTGCCTTATGTTTTTCACGAACTCTTTTAATGACACAATTAACTTATTGCCTTCACCAATGTCTAAACCAGGGCTCTGTACTTTTTTATTAACTACATTAAATCTCTCCAAAATTTCTTCCCAAAAAAACAATCAAAATTGCAGTTTCTAGTTTCGCCAGTTTATTAAATAAATTTCGTGCCTCTTTTCGGAAATCAACTTTTTCATCGTCATTTTCGCCGAAACTATTGAGAATTTTCATAATGCCTTCATAATTACTTTTCAAAGCTCTGACAGCATCAAAGTGACAAGACCATCTGGTCTGGCTTAAACTTTTTAACGTAAATTTTAGTTTTGTTTCACGATTTAACAGTTCCCACCTATGGGTCGAAGCAGAGAAGAAAACGTATATTTGTTGCACTATTCCAAAAAAAATTACAATTTCGGTTGCAACCTTCACGGATTCTTGACCAACTAGGTTAAGGGAATGCGCAGCACATGGCACGTAATCCGCGGATTTATTTTTTTCTTTTAGTAGTGCTTGTACACCATTGTAGACTCCGGCCATATTAGCAGCGTTGTCATATGACTGTCCCCTGCAATTATCCAGTAGTAGTCCATTTGTTTCCAAAAAGGCTTGTAGAATATTAAATAAATATAAGCCAGTATGACTACTAATTTTAATGAAAGATACACATCTTTCATACACTTTTCCCCGAAAACAGTATCGTAATACAATAGCAAGTTGGTCATCGTGAGACAGATCTGGGGTTGAATCCATCATAATTGAATAATACTTTGTGTCGTCGTTATTTATTTCAGTTATAATTTGTTTAATTATCTGTTTACCCATAATCTCAATTATTTCCTCATATACTGTTTTTGATAAATATGATATTACAGGGTTTGGTCGCAGCTCTCGTTGTTCAATATGTTCACGTATGAATGGGTCGAATTCTGCCAATAGCTCTAGAGCACCCATAAAATTACCATTATGTGGAGAACCAAATACTTCCTCGGAACCTCTAAGTGCTAAGCCTCTTATACTCAGAAATTTTAGCACTGCAATAACCCGTTTTAGGACATTGTGATAATATTCTGTTTCTTTATTTAATTGCTCCTGAAGCTGCTTGTCTAAAACAGACTTATTTTCTTTTCGTGTCAACCACACTAACATTGAATTCTTATGTTCATTAGAATTTTCGTGATTTTCTAAACAAAATCCTATGTGTTTCCAATCAGAAAATCCGGTTGTGTATTGAGAAGGAGTTTTAGAAAAAAGTTTGCAAGTCAAACAAAAAACAGTACCAACTCTTTTTGAATAACATAACCAAGATCTTTCCAGTAATTGGCCATTTTTCATTTTTCTAGTGAAATACCTATTTGAAAAAGATCTGTTTTGTTCTTTATATTTCTTCATTGAAGCTGAATATATATTCTTCGGATCTTTATTTTGAAAGTCAGTCATTTCATGTGAGAGGACGAAATTAATAAAATCATTATTCAGCAAATCTGGCCACAAGCCCACGTCAACATATTTCTCAAACTCAAACTTAATATTTTCTAAATTTCTTTCCACCTCGGTATCGGTATTACCTCCCTTTTGCTGAACACCAATTTCATTTTCAGAGGAACCAGAGGGTTGCTGGAAGTCAAGATATTGCACATTTTCATCGTTGGTATTTTTTTTCTGGTTTTCAAAATCTTGCATATTTTCATCACTTGTATTTTTTTCCTCGTTTTGCGATTTTTTGCTGCCATCGGTTAGATTCTCTTCGCATAAAATACCTTCCTTTACGTTTTTTAATGGATTTATAGCTATTTCATTCGCGTTTATATGTTCCGATTTAAAAAAAGTTTCAATTTTTGCGCATTTATTTCTTTCTTGTTCTCGACTAAACTGTAATTTTCTTTTTTCAGCTCCACTTTTATATTTTCTAGCAGACATATTGTAAAATAAGATATTTTTCTGAAAATAAACAAAGAACTGGATAGAACTTTTAATTTTAATACCTACTTTGTAATGAGTGTAGAAATTCACAAATTATAATTAAATATCGAACGAGTTTGATTCATTTAGTTTTGAAAACTGAAATAAAAAGTCATGTTTTATAATTCTTTTTACTTACCTACTGCCTATTAAAAGCAGGAAGTCTAGTTATGCTGAAGACTTTCAATTTTAGTAAATTAAAAGAAAGGTCCGGTCCTTATAACTTTTAAGTTATCTATTACTTAGTAAACTAAACACAGGCACTAAACACATTTCTAACAATAACAAAGTCAATTCGTTAATATAGTCGACTATAGCAGAAGTGCGGAAAAATAACAAAATTGCGTCGGGCGATAAGCGGAGGGAAGTCCCCAGTAATAGACACTACTATACACGGAATACACCGACTGAAAACAAGCGACAGGGAATTCCCCGTTCCATTTGATAGATGCGCACTCGGGTTGATTGATCGCAGTGTTGCCAACCTCATGATCGGATTTTTTAAAATTCTAGATAATTTTTATTATTGACAATATCGTCTATTGGTTTCAGTTCGGTTGGGGGCCCTCTGTATTCGCGGGGCCCTGGGCTGCAGCCCAAAAAGCCTTTAAGTAGATCCGCCCCTGCCCCTTAGTAAGATTGGTTGATAGACTTTCAGGCTTCTGACTACCCGTAATGATTGGTTAAGATCTAGAAATTAGTCATCTCATTGGGCTAGACAGAAACTATTGTTATCTCGTGACTTTATCTAGTTGTGCATTGTCCCTTCCACCCTGTATAAAACGACGAGCAAAACCGCTGGATAACAGTATATTCGAAATATTTATGGTTTTGCGTGCGCAGTAATAATGAGAAGATGAGTATTTTTATTTCGAAATATACGGGATTAAGTTGATACGCGTCCAGGCCGGTCGGAGCTTGTTACTTTATTACTGGATGATCTAGATTTAATTAGAGGATGAAGTAATTAATATCTGTGTAGCAAAGAAAAATAATAAAACGCTATTGAAAAAGACAGAGAGATATTTCTTGATTGTCTGTCTCTATCTGGAGCATCTGAGTAATTAAATTTTAGCTTAGAAATGTAAATATTTGTACCTACCTATTTAGATTAATTAATGTTAATAAATAACAAAATGTCTATTGATGTTGTTAATAAATGATTTAATCTAGATTTTTTTGAGCTTTAATATTAAAAACGACCAACTTAAAAAAAAAACAAAGACTGTAAAATAATTCTTATTATGCCTTTGGCTTTTAATACTTTATATAGTGTATTGCCAAATGGCCACTGACTTCAAAAACTATATTTTTATTGGTTATCTATCCTATAAAATGGTTTTGTTTTTTGTCGTTTTTTTATGAATATTTTTTTTTTTTTTTTTAATTAAAAAACTTTGCCCCACACTAGGAATTTCTCCTGTATCGTGGGTGCGTTTACAAACATTTAAACACACATACACAAACAGCCAGACCCGGAACATCTACCTGTGGGTCACACAAATATTTGTTCCGTGTGGGGATCGAACCCACAACACGCGGCGCAGCAGCCGATGGCTCAACCACTGCGCCAACCGTGTCGTCATCGTAATAATAGTAAACTTGATAATCATAAATGAGAACCTCGTGAAAGCTGAAAAAGACAAGATAATGAAGTATCTCGATCTTGCTCACGATGTTACCAGCATGTGGAATATGAACTCAACAGTTATAATTGCGATAGTCATATCAGTCAACGGTTTGATAGCGAAAAGTTTCGCAACACACACACACCAACATCTGGAGAAACTTTCGATAAACAGTTGGGTCAAGAGCCATATGCAGAAGGCGGTCATCATGGACACGGCACGCATTGTGAGGAGGTTCCTCTCTCTGGATCCCTAACTACCGTAAGCTTGGGTCATACCACCTCGCTGCGGGCGGAGAACTGTTTTAAAACATTTTTATCATAAATTGTTATTTTTTATTTTATTTTTGTTAATTGACATAAAAATATTACTACCATACATGTGAAGACCTTGACTACTGTGCTAGGCGATCCTGTGTTACAGGATTCAGTGTCCCCCGCCTTACATCAATAAATTACACATTAAGTGCTCTATAATTACTGGATTATTACTAACATTAGTTATAAGTTAATTTC
Source organism: Phlogophora meticulosa (assembly GCA_905147745.2). Lineage (NCBI taxonomy): Eukaryota > Metazoa > Arthropoda > Insecta > Lepidoptera > Noctuidae > Phlogophora > Phlogophora meticulosa. Next base: position 13,371,303 of record LR990531.1, on the reverse strand, counting down.
TTGTTACTAACAACTTTTATGGACTAATTTGTCAGTTTTTTTTTTTTTTTGTTTTTTTTTGTATTAAATAATTAAATAAATTGTTATTGATGTGAGGTTTGTCTAGCACAGGGATCACTTGTATGATTGTAATATTTACCATATTACCAAAAAGTGACATAATCACGTCGATCGGTCCAGAAATCACTAAAAACCGTTGTAATCATCGAATGCATTTATTTTTACTTACTTTGAAGTAGTTTAAAAATGGATCAGTATTTTTTTATTTGTTAGTTTCAATGTTACTCCCACTAACAAAAAAAAACAAATATACCAGAACATTCCAAATGGATTTAAAACCATATTCCCAAAGGAAATATAAATACTGAATTGAAATATCGTATAATATGTATCGGAATCTCTTCCCTTTGTGAAGAGTAGACGACCAAAGTACAGAGAGCTTCCCACTCCCCCTTTATGAAAGAGTTTTACAGATTAAAGGGAGTTGGAGCACGCGTGGTCGCGGTTCAAGTGACTCTGGTTAAGGAGTAAACGTTCAATAGGTTGGGAGCTACTTATGACGATGAATATTTATAACATATTAGCCGAACGTCGTTTGTGTTGCTGCCGGTGAATATTAAGGGTGTGTTGCTAGACTAAAAAAATATATTTATTAAGGTTTATAATTTTATTTTTATTTGTGATTGTAAAACTTGTAAGTAATGTGATATGTTCCATTTAATTCTGTTAAGTGGATGAGGTTACTTTATCTACACAGCTTATAATAAAATTACATTTTTAGTTTGGGTATTGCTTACAATATTTTTTAGGGCGATATAGATGATTTTGCCCACCGACTTGATACTAATGTTGGGAATGCATATTTACGAAAAAAAAAACTGTTTTAACATTTGAAACAATACAAATACCTACTTGGTCGTTACTTTTGCACCTGAAAACGCAGTGACACATTTTTTCAAAATAAGATAGATCGCTAGTCGCCCTATGTAAAAGGAATTAAATATCGAGACTCCTCCGTGCCTCGGAAAGCACGTTGAGCTGTTGATCCCGGCTGTTATTTGTAGATCTTTTGCAGTCGTTATGGGCAGTCAGAAGCCCGAAAGTCTGACAACCAGACTAACGAAGGTGTATCGTGTTACCCGTTAACTGGGTTGTAGAGGTCAGTTAGGTAGTTGCTCCGTGTAAAGTCCTGGTATTCAGCTGCATCCGGTTGGGCTGTAAGCCAACCCTTACATACTTAGTAAAAGAATATGTATATATGTGAGTGTGTATATAATATGGGAAGAATGCACACGTGGACAACTTTATTGACTGATAAACAAAAACCCTGCGTACCAGTATTTTTTGTACATAACCCTCTTCGCATTCAACATACTTAAACGTCCCCTTAAATGCAAATTATAAATGTTTATAAAGAGATCAATTTATATTCTAATTCGATGGCTTGCCGCTAGAGGGCAAGGTGTCGCCAATGACAGCGCTCTTCTAACTAGATTAAGCTTTTATGACGAAGCTGCGGTTTAAAATGCACGATGTAAGATTGTATTCTATCATTATTTTACATTTTATCAAGACGCAAAAGGTTGGGTAAATCGGTTATGATATTGAAATTCTGGACTGTCTCGATGGTTTAGTCGTCACAAGCTCTACTGTTGAGCGTGAAATCATGGGTGCGATTCCCGTGTTGCTCTAACTGTTATTGGGGGGTAAGTAATAGATGATATAACAACAAAATCTCTAATATTAACAACATCTAACAACGGAGCCTATCATTTTATTTAATATAGTGATTAGTTAATATAATGAATGATTGATATAATTTTAAAATAACATTTTTTTATAAGCATTACATACATTAAATGTAACATCATTTCACATAACATACATTAAATATAAAATCGTTTGACATACCTGCGCTAAGATAGGTCGACGGAGCCCCGCTTTGCCGGGCTCCGATTTCTGGGTGGTTTATAAAAAAATAACCACGAAGGCTAAGGAGCTCAGCTCCACTTCGCTTCCGCCTTAGCCTTCTAACCTAACTTATCCGAGTCGGGGTACTCTGAGCCGGGGTGTTAACAATAATGACGTTTTATATATATATACGGTTCATAATCATTTATTTCTCTAAGATTTACATAATCACTTATCGAGAAACAATGTTTTATTACTTAAAATTAATTATAAAAGTCCAGGTCGCACGTCGTACAGATATTAATTTAATATAATAATATTAAACAATATTATAAATAATATTAAACGTTAGACCTAATGATTTTCGATTAAATAAACAATATACATATTAAACGTTAGACCTAATGATTTTCGATTACATAAACGTTATATCAAACAACGTTATACTAATTAAGTTTTAGAATAAATAAATGTTACTTGTAAAGAAATTATATGAACAGTTGGTATTTCAACGTTGATTATATCTTATGAACGATAGAAAAATGAAATTATGCCAAATGAGTTAATACCTACGTTATGAGACGAACCCGTTATTGGGATTTTCCATCTGGAATTTCTCCGTAGCAGCTCTGTGTCTGGATCAGTACCCGTTTGATGGCAATAAGCTCGCCCCTATTACGTGGAATTTAAAGATTTCTGGCAAAATGTGGGTGTCGTATATTAGCTGCATCTCTGCTTCACTCTTCATGTAAAGAAGGTTATAAGTCATGCTATACTGCTAGTTTGAATTCGATTTTTTTTACACATGAAAGAATTTTTTTCAGGAAAATATTCAATGCAGTTTAATTAAAACAGACTAAGTTGTCTAAACAGTGTTAGTAGAGTACATAAAAACTTACAAACTATGTTAAGAACACATAAAGACTATTTCATATGAACTTGTATCCATTGCCTCAATAGAGGACTTTCTATTTTTCCAGCAATTACCTTCAGGTAGCTGTTAGAACTGTCCCTCATCCTGCACATTAGCGACGCTGCTATCTTTCGGATAATGACATGGAAACCATCCACTTGTGCGTCTGCAAACATCGCTGAAACGCTGCAATAGCGAACACATACCCAACCTACAACGTCAATACTGCGATTTTCTTTAGTAAGAAGAAATGTATAAAGATTCTACAGCCCCCACAGTCGAACTATTACTACTTATATTACTACCATATTGTGCACTTTTAATCATCATCATCATCAGGTTATACTAGTAGTCAACTGCTGGACATAGCCCTCTCCTAATGAGCGCCATAGCGCCCTGTCTTCAGCTTGCCACATCCAGCATCTGCCTGCAGTCTTTCGCAGATCGTCATCCCACCTACACTACGTTTACACCGGCGTCCTACACTACGTTTGCCGAGCCGCTGTCTCCACTCAAGAACACGTTTACCCCAGCGGTTGTCGGTTCTTCGCGAGATATGGCCAACCCACTGCCAGTTCAACTTGCTAATTCTTTAATACTGCACTTTTAATACTTATTGGAAAAAGATATTATGTACTTACTTTGTCCATTACGTACCAAGAACCCTCTGGGCCTTTGAGAACATGTTAAGTAGTTGGTCCCGGCTGTCATTAGTTGATCTCTGACAGTCGTTGCGGGTTAGCAGAGAACAAAGGGCATCTTGTTGTCTAGTCACGGGATTGTGGAAGTCAGATAGGCAGTTGCTCCATGTAAAATACAGGTATTCAGCTGCATCCAAGACTACCCAAAAAATCAGTTTATGGTTGGATTACTTCACTTAGTAACAAACAAACAAGAACAATAAACTATCCATAATAATGTTGCAATTTTAAATAAGAAATCCAATATCTACGTGACGATATAATTTTGATATATATTTTGTTATCTATAGTGTCATCATGCCGTTTGGATTAAATAGGCTTATTTTTTCTTTTTTTTTTCTTTTGTGTTTTCAACGCTTAATCCTGGGACTCTTTTGTACGTTTTTGTAGCTATCATCGTGTTCTCAGACAGTTCCCATGACTGCCTATTATTTTTAACCTCTTCTTCCTTAATAAAAAAGAAAAAATCTTTTGAAACCTCTAAGAATAGAGTACACCATAGCTACAGTTTGAAATTCTTTTGGTAGGGCCATTCGCAGTTCTGCACTAGACGGCTGTTTACTGCTTAACCGAACGATGCTGTGGTAACCTTACAACGAAAGCATAAGGGCGCCCGAGCCCTGTGGGGCTCGAAACTTGGCTTAGGAAGTCGTTGAAGGGTCAGCAATTCAAAAAGGCTGGGTCATATTATTATTACTATCGGGGATTTTTATACTACTGACTCAGCATCGCAGGCTGGCCTTGCAGAACCAAAAGATTGAATTTAATTTACGCGGGAAGTCGCGCTGGGGCTCCTCAGCGAGGCTGATAGGTGGGACGGTTCTTGGAGGACCGTAATGAACAAAATCCCTTCTTATATGTATATGTATTAGGAGACTCCTGCATCATGTAATGGGACACTACTCTTGTAGAATAAAATAGAAGAGAACAGAAAACTCTTTCTTAGTACACCATGAAAACTTACCAATAATGAGTTTAAGAGCTACATAGGGTGTTGTAATGGGCGGCCTTATCGCTAAAAGCGATCTCTTTCAGGCAACCTTCTTCTAATTAATAAATAAAATAAGAAAATTACCTCCCATCCGGGAACATTCTTCATAAGGTCAGCCTCAGTATCACGGTTCCTAAGGAGATGCTTTAAGTATGCCCTGTTTCTATCTACCAGCAACATAAAATGATCGGTCTGGTGTTATTATTATTATTTTGAAACACAACAAATTGGCACAGAATTCACAACAAGACGGGACGGATGGCGCAGTGGCTGAGCGATTGACTGCTGCGTCGCGTGTCGTTTGTTCGATTCCCGCACGGAACAAATATTTGTATGCTAGTTGTTCTGGGTCGCCTGTTTGTGTTTGTGGGTTTGTAAACGCCCCCACGATACAGGAGAAATTCCTAGTGCAGGGTAACGTTTAAAACCAAAATACATTAGACAAAGTGAGCAATTTCCACAATTTATAAGCACGGTAACATCAATAAATTATGACCTTTAAAAATTGGAACACAGCTGTCAGTAACGTTCAAACCAAATATTGTTCGTAGGCAGCGGTTTTTTGGCTTAAAAATACTCTCTCTTTTTGGTACAATTGCCCCAATACATGATACCAAACCTTAAAATGGAAATAACTAGATTACTAGTAATATTGTTTCCTAATTAAAAAATGCACTTTTTGTACAATTGCTTTAGTGTAATATGAATCTTGTGTGTCTCACAATAAAGATTATTATAACAATAATATGCATAATGCACTTAGGTTTTTACAGATTGCATCTGCCTGTGCTTTCCATGTCAGTTGACTGTCAATTAATATCAACTCAATATCAATTAATGTCAACTCTATCCAGATTTTAATTATTATAATTAATATTTATATAATTGATATGAAGTCTTTGGTAAAATTCCTTTTCTTAAATTTTTGTATTTTTTTAGTAGCTAATTTCATCATCATCATCAGGCTATATTATTCCACTGATGGACATAGCCTTCTCATAATGAGCGCCATAGCGCCTTGTCTTCAGCTTGCCGCACCCAGCATCTGCCTGCAGTCTTTCGCAGATCGTCATCCCAACTAGCCAGGGGGCGTTTGCAAATATATTATAATTTTAATGGTTTATACTGTGTTCATAATTTTCACTGTTGTCACATTCCAAGAGTGCTGTACTATCATCGGCAAACATTACCATGGGATGGTGGATCGGACGTGAAAAGTCGTTAATGTAAATTGAAAATAACAACGGTCCAAGAACGCTGCCATGTGGTACACCGAATTTATACTGATATTCAGAATTTGTAAAAAAATAAAAGACAGGTGTTTTTATCTTATCATAATTATTAAACGTAAACTGATAGATTACATTAATAACACTGTTCACATATTAAATATTTACAGACGACAAATATAATTATATTATTATTATACTATGGTGTAACAATAATGACGTCATGATAGACTATTGCTTCCTTCTTTAACACACATTAAAGCAATAAAATACTGTATAAAAACTAACTGAATGGTGACTTCGTTGACCTAGTGGTCATAAAGACTAATGCTAAGCATGAGGTGTTAAAAGGGATTACCATTAGGAAATTCTCATTAGCTGCTCGGAGTCTGGATTAGCGGTTGATGGCAATAGGCTCGCCACCAATAACATAAGACTCATACATAACAGGCAAAAGATGGGTGCACTATAGGTACGTGTTGCGTGATGTTTTTTAAACAAAATGAAATATATATATATAATCTCTTCATGGTCCAGAACATTATTATAAGTGACAGAGTTAAAACTCTAAAAAGCTGATTTTTATCTCAAGTTTCGACATACCATAACGACTGGCTACAGTATATAAATAATCCAAAATATTGTGAGCGATCGTAAATACCGACATGACAAATGAAAAGATTTCAAAATCAATAGATGAATTACAAAATGGCGGATGTATATTAACATTAAGTTCTATACATTTATCATGTGAAAGAATTACACATTTAACACTTCCCACTGTGAATATCTCACAAGCACTTACACTTTATAAGGCAGATACTTAATCCGAAGCACTGGCTAGAAATTGTAATAAACGGCTATTTTTAATCATCACAGGATCTTGAACAGTATCATGATCTCCCGCATCAGCCTCTGTGACTGTTGTACCTTCTGCAGTAGTAAGCTCTGTAGTGGGCGCTGTAGTAAGCTCTGTAGTAGGCTCTGTAGTAGGCTCTGTAGTAGGCTCTGCAGTAGGCTCTGCCGTTTCAGTGTGTTCTGTAGTAAGCACTGTAGTAGGATCTGTCGTTTCAGAATGCGCTGTAGTATCAGTAGGTGTCGGTACGGTAGTCGTTAAACTTTCCTCACATTCGTGTAGGGCACCAATTAATCCGTTCTTCTGTCCAGCCAAAACTAAGGTCGACACGAACAGAGAGAACGATAGAAGAGACAAGAGAACTATGATTTTGTTGTTCAACATCCATCCCAAAGTTCTCTCAGTGTAATATTTGCAAGAGTTACTCATCTTTGTTCTGTGTCTGATTTGTTCCACACGAGTTTCACTACCCAATATATTGCGATGAATACTTCAGTTTCGTTCTATATGTTATCGATTTTATTTTATATATCTAATTTATCAACTGATAAACCATGTCCCCCTGACTTTGTCACTTCGAAATTGAGTCTTATAATTTTAACGATAAAGTTATATTTACGTTGACAGGTTGCATGTTATTGATATTGGGCAGGATAAGATAAAATAGTGACTGTCATTATTTCGTTAGTCAATTTATTCACTAATACTTTATTGTTTTAAGTTACTTGTATTGTTGCGTCATAATTATTTTAAATTTGTAACCAACCTGTTTACTGTTTCACTGCAGGGCAAGACCTCTTTTTATACAAAGAAGGCACTAACTACGGTTACTATGTTTGTGTTTGTTTGTTTCGGATACACTCAAAATATACTAAACCTATTTAAAAAAAAATACACCTATAGAAAGCTACATTATCAATTACAAAGATAAGCTTATGTTATTTTCAGAACTACTCTTTAAAGGGGCGGGAGAGGATGTTAAATTTCGAAGGGAAATTTAGGAAATCTACCCGGACGAAGTCGCGAGCAAATGCTAGTGCGGACATAATAAATCCATTTAAACCTGTTACAGCTATAGGCAACCATGCCGAGTTTTTAAGCAAATCTCATGGAAAGTACATGATCTGCCTAGCCTTTGCCCCACTATAATGGAGACGGTTTCCAGTCTAATCAGATGTAACTAAATGCCAGTATTTCACATGAAGCGACTGCCTATGTGAACTCTACACCATACACTTTGGCTGGTTGTTAAACTTTTAGGCTTCTGACTGTTTCTTGAAAAGACGGGACCAGTCTTTTATTCGTAGATCTTCGACAGTCGTTACGGGTAGTACTGCTTAAAAGCGCTTTAATGGTCCCCCATCCACTGTCCAACTCGTATGATTGTCATTATTTAGCCACTGGCTCCTCCTTCCTTTCGATGTTACATCTAGAAAATAATTCCCTTCCCTCATACTGTAGCTGTTAGTATAGAAAATTTTCTCCCCTCGCGTTTATGGTTAATGACGTCATCCGTATAACAAATTGTACGAATTTATATGAAACCCTACGAACCTCCACGCTATGTCTTCAAATGAAGTAATTTCTAAGAATAATCTGACGGTTTGTGACGGAATAGAGGTGAACTTCGATGTCTTGGATTCTCTCTTAGTTTTAATTGAATTAACTCAAAATCTGAATAGTGAGAATTCATCATTACGAACAATAGTTTCTAATGAATGTGAATGTGAAAACAACCGCAAGGAAAACTTCTGCTATTTAATTTTGTTGATTTATCCTGGGTGGAAGGGATCGATTTCGATGCAGACAACCTGATACATGAGTGCAGAACGTAATTCTGTTCCTCCCATTGTTGGAATTTTTCTGAATTATCCAATTTTTTGCGTTTTTTTCTGTTATTTTTTGCAGTACAGAATCATGTACTAAACTCTTTCTGGTGGTTTCTGGGCGTTAAGCTCCTTTTGACCCTGTACATGTGGTTTTAATCATGATTTTACGGTATAGTCTAATGATGAGTACAAGGTAGTGCAGGTAGAACACCCCCTTTTCTAGGTTTACTTACACCTTGTATTAAGAATTCATTGTTGATCATCCTACATACCAAAAAAAAGTACGTCTAGATTCAATGTCATCCCAGCCGCTTGGCCTAAAAGATTCTATTTATTTAATATTAGCTTCCGCCCGCGGCTTTGTCCGCGTGGTTTGCTGATCAAAAGTAGCCTATGTCCTTTCACGGGATGCTATCTATCTTTCTGCGAAATATTATCGAAATCCGTTCAGTGGTTTAGGCGTGAAAAGGTAACAAACTTACTTTCGCATTGATACAATTATAATTAGGATTGTACATAAGTAGGTACGTTGATTTGAAATTCATGGTATGCAAAGAATTTTTATTGGATATTTTACGTTTGTTTTTAATTTTACATGTTGATAATTTTTTCTTGATACTTGTTCAACAGAATGCATGTAGTTTGCATACTTTGTTGACATTCACTGATAATAATTGGTTATGGCAAATGGCTTGTTATCTCCTTGCATACTTCTGTAAAAGTTACTGGCATGTATTCCTGGGTAAAATTCATTTACATAATAGTGCTGTGAGGCCTTGCTGCTTGCCAACATTTAAGGCGACGAATTGTTCAACAATAATTCTAAAACCAGGCGCGCGCACCCCGCAACCCGCACGCACCCCGGTAAGTAACGTATGCATTGCAACAGGCGGCGCAGGCGAGCGGCGCGCGGCGGTGGCGGCGCGGAACATAGACACCTTAGAGTTGTCTTATATTTTTTTTTTATGAATTTACCTATGACTTTTTTTAATTGATTGTCTTTTCGGAAATAAACTAACACGTGCTAGTGTTATTCAAATAACGAAATTAAGATTTTCGTGATTTGAAACACACCAGCACATCTCTTTTTAAAGTAAAATATTTTTAAAAATCATATTTTTTTATAATATTTTATACGATCAAAATATCTTTATTTACTTTTACATAAGTATTCTAAGGCTGGAACCTTTTCCTTGTAAGTATTAAATTATTGTGAGTGTGTGTGTGTTTATTTATTTTAACAAGGAACATAATTTATTCTACATTGATATTATCTTCTTATATATAAAAATGAATCACAAAATGTGTTGGTAAGCGCAAAACTCGAGAATAACTGAACCGATTTCGCTAATTCTTTTTTTGTTGTGTTTGTTATTGTCAGGAGAAGGTTCTTATGAAGAAAAAACATGAGGGTATAGTATGGGAGAGTTGGGTAGAGTAGGGTAGGATAGGGTATAGTAGTCAGTTCACGGGAGCGAAGCTGCGGGCAAAAGCTAGTTTACAATCAAACACATATTACACTTCGTGTGTATTATTATTATTATACAATATTTATTTTTGACGCACAGATATAGTACTTGGCCGAAACGTGTAAAAATTATAGCTGCACACCCTGATAATGCCGCATAATTAGTCCGGTAAGATCGCTGACACCAACAGCCATCTACAATGACATCTATTAGCGGTATACCGTCTTTATTGACTCTCCCTTCCTTTATTGCAGCTTCTTTTTCTCTATCGCCAGCCTTTTTCATCTCATCCCATGCAGTCTCTTCCCAGTCATCACAGATATCGTTATGCAATTTATTGTAAGTAAAATCGGACATGTTGGGTAAACCTACTCCAGACAAAAATTGATTGAGTTGTACTTGACCACAACCAGCAGCCATAACTCCAGCGACGGCGTCTTTGTTTACATCAGCCAATAACAATTTTATTTTATTTCTGTAACCACACAATGAACAAACATATGTAAATTCTGATTGCAAGCCTACCTGATGTTAAGACTCAAATTTTAATGTAATATACACACTGTAGCTGCAGGAATGCCCTCGTTTTGTGATATATTAGTTTCATTAGTATCAGCATTTCTAAAATAAAAGAAGCCCTTTAATTTTAACTTCATCGTTGAATTAGGTATATTGATTGTAATATTGAATAATACATAGCAACAAAAACTTACGCGGGCAACACATTTTGCAACTCTGCATAATTCGGTAAAGCGTCGTTTTCATTTCTAGAAAATACCAGAAAAAGTGTTTTAGTAATAATAATAATAATGCCTATAGCTTTTATAAAACGTTAGGAGGTTTAGGAATTTTTCATACGTACCCTAAAAAGGAAGCTGTCATTTCTTTATTTTTGTTGCAAGTTGACGACTCCATAGTTTCATGAACATCATTGAAGTTACAGTCAAAGTGACTTTTTGAACGTCATCTTTTTTAGTAAACTACCACCGCTTCACATTTCAGTATGAAAACTTACTTTCTTTTCGTCATATTAGCACATTTTTCTAAAAGACATGCTCTTCTTTTCCTTTTGGAACATCTTTCTTTCTTATTTCTCATTTTTATTTAATAAAACCGCTAAATTTGATCACGCAATCGCCGATGCAGTCCGGAAGCCGACTAGCACAGACCCGTCGCTGACAATGGTCAAGAGGGGACTGAGCGTCTCCGCGGGGCGAGGATTGCATATGCGCGTTAGCTTATAACAAAACGACGTAAACGACAAAATGCTTTTTGTTATTTTATTTAGTCGGAAATGATAACTTGAGAAATTCCTTCTACAATTTTAAGGAGTATTTATAGACTTGTCTACAGAGCAAGTTGAGAGGCTAAAATCGGTCACGTTTGCCCATAAAATGTGAATCTCTATTTAAAAAGAGGTATGTTTGATATTTTTTTCTCTGTTACAAAAGTTACTTAATCATGTAATGAAAACTAACAAAATAAGGTTTTCATCATGAACTGTTCAGGTCACCAATTCATATTTTTATTCGTTTCGTAATTACTGACAAAAATAGAGATCACTGATGCCAAAATTTCCAATGCGTCCTCTTAAGAGACATTATTTTATATTAAATATTATGTCGCATAAATTACTATATTTTTAATGCGCTGATTAGGCAGATTGACACCTACGTTGTTGGTATTATTTTGAACTTGATACCTTGTATTATTGAGTAAAACAGTCTTGTCAGACAGACAGGCGTGAATAATAAAGTGATCATATAAGGGTTCTGATTTTTCCTTTTGAAGTACGAATGACGGCACGGTTGGCGCAGTGGCTGAGCGGTTGACTGCTGCGCTTCGTGCCGTGGGTTCGATTCCCGCACGGAACAAATATTTGTATGGCCTACAGGTAATTGTTCCGGGTCTAGCTGTTTGTGTATGTGAGTTTGAATGTTTGTAAATGCACCCACGATACAGGAGAAATTCCAAGAGTGGGGCAATGTTTTTTTTAAAAAAGAGAGAAAGAGAATACGGAACCATTAAAAGAAGGTATAAAGTGGTCATTGAACTAAGGATATACGTAATTGACCATTTCACAGCTACATTTCTCCAATGTCCACGGTCTTTTCTAAACATTACTTGTGTCTACTTTGCGAATACGAGGCGCCCCATTCTCTTATCTAACTGAGTTCATTCCTTACATCGAATGAACGACAGCCGAGCATTTGTCTGCGGAACCCTTTGTATTAGCACCAATGTGTAGGGTTCCTTCAACTTTTATTAGCTGGCATGTTTTCGGCTTTTGGGGAGTATTTAGTCAATGGCGCTGGTTTGGTCGTGGGACCAGTTAATTTTCCTTTTACTGGGTCTTTTTAAAGTCGGTATGCAAATTAATTTCCAAATCCAATAGGTAAATAAAAACAGCTGCACGGGTCGATCGAAAGTTAAGCTAAAATTGCCGAGTTCAGTCAGCGGATGGGTGAACATTTGATTTTTTTTTATTCATCATCATCATCCTCCTGCCCTTATCCCAATTTATTTGGGGTCGGCGCAGCATGTTTTCTTTCATCTCTACTTGCCGTCATCTCAAGAGTCACATCTTTTCTAGCCCTATCATCTTTCACACAATTCATCCATCTTTTCTTCTGTCTCCCTCTACTCTTGTAACCCTGCACATTCATAGTCAAAACTTTCCTCACAGCATGGTCCTCATTCCTTCGCATCACATGCCCATACCATGACAACCGATTTCCACACAACTTCTCGTTCACAGGCACCACATGCAGACTTCCTTTTACATACTCATTTCTTATTGTATCCATTCGTTATTTTTTAATGTTATTACATTAAATTACTTGATTTTTTAATATTTTTGTGCGTTTTATTATTTTATACATATTTGATGATATTTGGTAGAAAGTGGAACTACTGAGAATGATGTTGATTAATTATCTTTAGTTTAACTAAGAAGAACCATGGCACTACTGAAAAAAAGAAATCTCATTAGTTCCATGGAACTAATTGCTGGTGGAACTAGTGAGAATGATCCAAAATTCCTACTGACTCGTTGGTCTAGTGGTCGCAACTGCTAAGCCAGAACCCAGCACACCATCAACTGGGTTCGATTCGGCACTCCATCTGCATAAAAAAATGAATAAAAAAAAGAAATAAAAAAAATGCATTGGCAAGAAAAGTAGGTACATAAACAAACTCACTCACTCGTCACTGCAGGGATTAAGCCGAATATCAGCATCAGGTATATTTGCCTGGAGTGAGCTGGACTTCCATTCCAACTTTGATACGCAAACCTTTTTTTGAAAACTTCTCCCGTTCTGGGTGGAACGGGAGGGCGTGTCAGACTTTTACTGATTAAAACACATCCGTGTTCCATCCTTGCCCTATACGTTCCAGGGTCAAAATAACTCTTTCGAACATCTTACTACCCCGGGCAGGCTTGGGCCCCCTTGGTGACCCCGTCAATTTCCTGAGTTGACTTGTCATTTATATAAAAAGCTGTCCATCAGAATCTGAAAACTGAGAATCTGATCTGTATTGAGTTACAGTATAGAAATTCATAGCAAGTAGGTTTTTTTTTTTAAAGAACAAATATGTGTATATACAGGTGAGTTCTACTGTTTGTAAACGCACCCACAGTACAGGGAATAATTCCTAGTGTGGGGCAACGTTTAGAAAAAAAAAATATTTATCTGTCATATACATACTCGTATGTGTTTATCTAAACTTCTGAAAAATAACACCCTCACAATAACGGTTTACGTCCTAAATCAAAACAGAACATATACATAAAATTGAAATCAAATTTTCTATCGGTGGCTCTTTCCCCCGGGAAATCAGTGACGTCACACACCAGACGGTTGATTCCATGTTTCGCTCGCAAAATAAATATTTTATTGATGATCGCTCCCACTTTGATCCGTGCAAAGTTTTTAATGATGATTACTTCGGTCAAAAATTACCTGTTACACACGGGAGAGAAGATTGACAAGGTTTTGCAGACGTGTTTGAGTTCAAAGGGGTTGAAATGGTACATAAATACAATACTAGCTTACAATACTGACAAGTTTGTATATTTTTATTTTTGCAGGTACAGTTAAAATTAATTAGGTATATATCAATAAAATGGAGCCTAGGTTTATTAGAAGTTAGACCTCTAGCGATGCATCGGTGAATACTGCATTTATTTTTGCGTGTTGCGTTTTCAAACGTGACGGACAGACAGGCAGACAGAAATACAGACTAAAAATCTAACATCTGTTGTTTTGGCTTCAACTGCTCTTATAAAGACAAAATTAAAAAAAATAGTCTGATTTCAATATCTATAATTTACAGATATCGGCCTTTTACAATTGTATTATATTTTAGTAGTGGTTGCTCCATGTAAAATACTTGTATTCAGATGCATCCAGTTAGACTGAAAGGTAACCCCGATATAGATGGGAAAAGGGTAGGCAGATGAGTGGCCACACGAGACCCTGTCCACCCCACCACCGATCACCACCACCGAGCTATCGGCTGCTGCGCTGCGAGTCGTAGGTTCGATTCCAGCATCGAACAAATATTTATATGGCCTACAGGTAGTTGTTCCGGGTCTGGCTGTTTGTTTCTATAAAATTAAATATCTGTAAACGCACCAACGACACCGGATAAATTGCTAGTGTGGGGCAAAGTTTTTTAAAAACAAACAAAAAATCCTACTCAGTTGGCACATAATCATAAAACAGTAAGAACATAGCACCCTGTGATTTACACCATTGTGTTGTGCAAATATAAGCAAACAGATTCCTCAAATTGATGGCAATAGGCTCGCCCCATAACTGGCGTAAAGTGGATGTCCTATACCAACCAACCTAGTTTAAAATGTTTGTAAAACCCTATCCATACTTTAATATTGTAAATGGGAAAGTATGTGTGTCTCTTTGTCCATCTTTCACGCCTAAACCACTAAACGGATTTCGATAAAATTTGGCAGAGAGATAGATTGCACCCCGGGAAAGGACATAGGCTACTTCTTTATCAACAAACCACGCGGGCGAAGCCGCGGGCGGAAGCTAGTTTTTATATAATAACACCTCTGTCTACCCCATAAGGGGAAAGGTATTTAGATTCCTTAAAAGTTCCCTACACTGTTATTATTTTCTTATTTTTCTTATATGCTCGTGTGTCACAGTCGCACTCAGCGGGAATTAATATTCGCATCTGTTGATACGTCATCGCTGCGAGTGAGATGCCATATCCATTCGATAGTCTGACAAGCTATTTAAGGATTACAATCTACGTTCGCGATGCAGCGTCCAAAAATGTAAACAAAAACGTGTTTTTGGAAAAATAACTTTAACCCACATTTAACAAAGTTCGGATTGCGCTGCAATTTTCATGATTTGTTACTCAAAGTCATTCTCAAATCAATTTTATGAACAGTAATGTAAATGTTACATTTTAATAAATGGAAATAAAATCAATTTGTTTATGTAATAAGTAGCTCCATTTAGTTTACTATTCATTTATTTTTTCCTTAGCCTATGTTGTCCCACTGTTGGGCAAAGGCCTCACCCATAGCCTTCCAGTCTCTCTCTCTCTCTCTCTCTCTCTTCTTCTCTCCGTGCGGTTTTCTTCTCCATTTTAGTTTGCCCATCTTTTGCAAACGCGTCTAAGTCATCACGCCAGCCTTTTCTAGGCCTCCCTCCACGATTCTATTAATTTATTCATATTAATTTATGTAACGTAGGTATTCAAAGTAATAATAAATAAAATATAAATAATTTACTAACCCATTGGTAGCCTCATGGTGCCTTACTATGGAACTAACTCTAATTGAAAGACATCATATAACCTTCTGAGCAGCATCATTGGTATAGTGGTTGTAAACGAAACTTCTGAGCGTAGAGGCCTGAGTTCAATTACAGGTTGGGCAAAGAGATATTGAGTTTTCTTTCCGGAATTTCGCAGTTAGCAGCCGCGAGCCGGGTTCCGTGCTCGGGTGATGGCAATAGGCTCACCCCCTATTGCATGGGACTTAAACGTAACTGTTGAAATGTGAGTGCACCTCTGCCTTACCCCTCAAGGCGGGATATCATTTTGTAGAAAAAAATATCCTACCAAGTCCATAAAAAGCCTCATTTCCCTAAAAAGTACATATTTGGTAGCAACCCGGTGAGTTGTATCTTTTTTAAAGTACTCACAAAATATCTAGAGAATGAAGGTGTAAGTATACACGTCTGTTTACCTCTATGGTCGTACAGGAGTGAATTATATTACATCAAACGTAAAACATATTTTTCCAAATAAAGCGCCGCATTCCTTTTATAAGGACACTAACGTTGCCCTGCGCTTTAACTTGCTCCTTATGGTCGCAGCGTGATGTTGAATAATCTAAAACCTTCCTCAAGAATAGGCATGTGTCCTAGGTAAAAATATACTAAGTCTATTTAGTCCGTCAGTAAGATTACCAAAAAGTATTGGACACGTAGTTTTTGCTTACTCAAATCAATAAAAAGTGACAATAATTATAGCTCATCAAAGTTCAGGAGAAGGGGCTTGTGACGTCACTGTTACGTTAAAAGTGTAGCATGGCGTGACGTCACGCCCAATTTCAACGCACTATATCGTCGTCATTTTTGGTTTACGTGACAAAATAAAAAATACGTGTCCAGTATTCTTGAGTAATCCAACTTTCGGACCAATCAGATTTTTTAAAGACTACCCTATTGGCTTATCAAATGCAATAAGAATAATCCTAATCCGACTTGTAATTCCAAAGATTTAAGCGCGTTCAACGGAAATACAAACAGAAGCCTCAGTTTTAATTCACAAGTTTTGACAAAAGACTAAGTAAACTGAGGTAAGACAGAAGCTTATTCGTAGTATAATACTACGAATAAGCTTCTATCTTACCTCAAAACACGAATGCTTGAATATCAGAATCATTGCTAAAGAGTACTCGAAACACAATCCTTTCATCTGTTGGTTCAGACACTTAAGGAGTCCATAATTCAGATTATGTGGTATCTTAATTTTACAGCGGGGATCATTCGGCTTTGGATCAACTTTGTAATATAATATAATGGAAGGTTCTCGAATAAATGTTGTTAAACTGTAACAGTTATTCATTCGTGAAATTAGTCTGGGCTTAATCTACCAAAGCGGGGTTAGATTAAAAGTTAAGATAACAGATCTATCTGTTAACATCTCAATATTCCGTCACCAAGGTCAACTGATATACTGTGGCCTCGCTAGTATTAAAGAAGATGGAGGAGCTCGTGGATAAATAAAAACAGCCGCATGGGTTGATCGAAGGTTAAGATACGCTTGCCGAGGACATTCTGTGGATGGGTGACCGTTCGAAACATTTCAAGACTCTCCGTCCCTCAGAAAGCACGTTAAACTCCTGTCCCGGTTGTTATTTGTAATTTTGTGACAGTCGTTACGGGTAGTCAGAAGCCCGAAGGTCTGACAACCAGTTTTACCAAGGGGTATCGTGTTGGCCAGTAACTGGGTTGTGGAGGTCAGATAGGCAGTCGCTCCATGTAAAATACTGGTACTACCCCAACATAATTGGGAAGAAGAAGGTTAAGAAGATGATGATTAGATAGAGATCCTGTTTACTCCCATTCGCAGTAAGGATCAAACTAACAATAATCTTTTCAATAAATTGAACGTAGAGAAAATTCGCAAATACAATCACCTAAGTCAAAACTCATACCCTACGATACTACTTATATAATCCGATTTTAACAAGTTACTGTTACATTGTCCGCCTTAAACACATAGTTCCGGTCTGGGATAGGGCTGCCTCACGCTGAAATATGAAAAATAAATAAGCAAGTACCTAATATTTATTTTCGTAGATATACCGTCTATTGAAGAGCTCGTGGGAAAATAAAAACAAACCGTACGGGTCGATTAAAGGTTAAGCTACGCTTGCCAGGTTAGTCTGTGGATGGCTGACGGTTCATGAAATATCGAGACTCCTTGTGCCTTGGAAAGCACGTTATGCTGTTAGTCCCGGCTATTATTTGTAGAAGTAAGAAGCTTAAAAGTCTGATAACCAGTTTTACCTAGTTGTATCGTGTTGCCCAGTAACTGGGAGGTCAGATAGGTATTTGTTCCATAAAACATGTAACTTATACTATAATACGACTATTATGATTATTACACATTACTTCAACTTACTGCGTTTGTGTAAAAATAAAGTTAAATCACAACTTCTTTTACATAGCATTTACGAATTAGAACAACAAATAACTTATTGTACAGAGGCCAGCACATCAAGTTACCCCGATCTGTCAAATTTCTTTATTAGTTTTCAAACTTTATTACAAAAACCCAGATTCAAAGAGTAAAATACGCCTTAAACGATTTTCATTAAACATAGCTAGGAACACTCCCGACTAATTCACCCCGACTCCCAACTTTTCAAACAAAAAAATAAAACAAAATCAAAATCGGTTCATCCGTTCGGGAGCTACGATACCACAGACAATCACACACACACAGACACGTCAAACTTATAACACCCCATCGTTTTTGCGTTGGGGGTGAAAAAAATGCGGTTCATGTTCAATTGGGAAAAATTGACAGCTTAGAGTAGCTTGATGAAAAAAACAATTAAATTTCGTACAAAAAATCATCCATCTTTACGCCTACCAGCCCTAGCGCACACAGTGTAAAGCTTCAACCGCTTGCCTTTTCACTTGAGGAGTTAAGCCAGTGCGCTATCAGGACTGGCAGACCACGCGATTGTTGGCTCAAACGCTTAATTACATTCGGCTCAATTGAGCACTACAGCTCAATTGAGCGTGCTGGATATTTAGTTTCATTCTTTTATTGTCATAGGTGGGTAGATTCCATTTTATAAGGAAGAAATGGACCTTTTTATGGTCTAGGCAGGATATTTGAAAGTTAGATTATTTATTTATTTAATACTCTAAGCACACAAATGCACAGAGGCGGACTTAATGCCATAGGCATTTTCTACCAGTCAACCTTTGGGTGATGCAGAGACAAACAGTGGCAGGTGCAATTTTTTAAAAGAAAAGGGAAAAGAAATATATATATTATATTATTATAAACTATAAATATAATACCTACATAGAATATATACAGAAATAAACATATGTTATTAGGACCTTTTCTGTATAATAGACTCAACAAGAATCTAAACTTCTACAGTCTTAGTTATAGGAAATGTAGTTTTGTAATATCGGATTATTTAGCGATACTTAATTACACGGACACAGAAAAACTGCTAGAAGTCCTGGTTTGATTATGTTATTCCCTGGTATCTAATTGTACATAGGTATTTTACTTAATTTAGTTTTAATGTTAATTGTTTTTTATACCACTTAGATTATTCTTATAGTTGTTAATAGATGTATTTTATTTTATAACATTTACTGACCTACTTAATTGTGTGCTATGTAAAGTGATGGCCTGAAACACAGGTTTAAATAAACCTAGATCGGGCAGGTCGCTAGCAATCATTTGTGAATTCCACATTATCGTTTCTTGCAACTTTTAAAATTATTTTTAGTTATAGTTGACTATTATGCATTAATTATACCATTGTTTTAGAAATAACACTACTGCACTTAAATGTACCTACATTTTTGTAATACTTTTATAAATAAATTGTTCTTATTCTTATATATACACAAACATAGATTAGTTGTATTGTATTGATACCTTTCTACTTTACATAACTTCATTCCTGTATTCCCTGAAACCGCGGTTCACTAGTTATGACTAAGTCCTATGCAATAGGGGGCGAAACTTTGTCATCAACTGGATACAAATTCAGACTCCGGGCTGTCTACTAAGAAATTCTAGATGGGACAACCAATAACACAGTATCCGACCTGGAAATTGAACCCAAGACCTTACGCTCAGCGGTAGTGCAGTATTATTTATAATACTTACGCTTATAATCTAATAAGGAAGGACCAGTCTAGTCAGGTTCTAGGTTGACTGGTAGAAAATGCCTAAGACATTAAGTTCGCCTATGTACGGTTTTTTTATTTGTGTATAAGTTTTAATAAAAAAATAAGGAATAAAACTGGGCATGTCAAATTAATATCAACTAAAACCTTTGTAAATTATATAGGCACTATGTTCCAATCCTCTGAACAGAAAAGATACCAGCGGAAAAATAAAAAAAGGCATCCGAAACGAAATCCAATTACAACAATTTACGAAGAAAAACAAAAACGCCAGCAATATAAATCTTTGTTTTCTAGGTAGCAAAAGGTACCCATAAAAAGCCTTGAAGGAGTTGTGACAAATGTCGACTCGCGGTTGCACTGACGTGAAAAATGATCCTTTTAGATAAGGGGACCAACCAATTGTTATGTATAACGTGACCAGAAACTCTTGAACTACCACCCCTCTTGGCTTGTGTCACCATGAGACTGTCACAGAGGGGACGGGTGAAGGTTCAAGAGGTCACCGTGAATGGTCGTCGAGAACCCAAGGGATGTCCCTTTAGATCGAAGCGTTTCTTAACTTTGGACTGTTTGAAATAATTTCCTAGCTTTGATGCTCGCGTTAAAGGTTTTTCAGTAGTTTTATGTGTGTAGTTTGTTAGGGAGAGTTAATTTTGAATGTTTCAATGTTCAGTTGATCTCGTATACAAGAAAATGAGGGGCACGTGGCTCAATAGTAACATCCACTCCGCTCGATAGAAGGTTAAACTATACTTTCCGAGGTTGGTTCGTGGAGGTTATGTGAGCCATTGGTCTCGACTGTCATTTGTATATCTTTGACAGTCGGTACGAGTACTAAGTCCAAAATTCTGACAACCAGAATTACCAAGCTATGCCTATCGCTTTACCAGGTAACTGGGTTGTGGACACTTTTTGGACACTCTGGGACGTGCTTTTAACACATAAAAATTGTAAATTTAAATATTTTACACCCTATGGGAATGTTACAGTGATTTTTGTTCCAATTACACTTTTAAGAACTGTATTTCCACCTGCGACAAACAATAAATGAATCTGAATCTGGAGATCAGATAGGCAATCGCTCCATGTAAAATTTTGGTTCACAGCGGTATCTGGTTAGATTCAAAGCCAACCGAAGATTGCAATTTCAGGATCTAGGATACTGCGGCAAAGCGATATTTGGATATTCAGGAATTTCTCATTAGCAGCTCGAAGCCTGGATCAGTTGATGGTGATAGGCTCGACCCCTATAAAATGGGACTAAAACATAACTGGCAAAATGTGGGTGTGCTAGAGGTACCAGTAGCGAGGGATCATTTTCCAAAGCAGAGAAACCGACAAAAATACTAATAAGAAATCTAGTGAGTTTTTATCATTTCTTTGCCAAATAACATAGGGAGTTTAGTTAAACTAAAGTTACATATACCTACTGTGGTTTAAATACCTATTTTATTTGGCACGAGTAGACACTACAGACTGTGCTATTTTTCTATAGCGGTAGAGGTGGAGCTGCCATCAAAGGGAAACAGTAGTAATCTAGTTGTATGGACCTTCGCCACTAATAGCTACACCGGTGCCTTATCTACCTTTAAATTCAAATCAAATCATTTATTGCAATCCATGATGTACACTTACAGGTAGTAAAATAAAAATTAAATATATTAATAGAAACAATCATGAAATCTGTCGGGCTCAGCAAATTTTTAAATAAGTAGAGAGAGGAAAAAAAAGGAGGAAGAACAAGAAGGAGAAGAATGGGGAAGGATGGGTTAATGTTAAAATATGAGCTGAGATGACCAGTTAATTGTTATCTTTGATCTCTTACTACCGCAGCCAAAGCTTTCCGAATGAAGTAAACAAAAACCAAGTGCAAGACCTATTTTCCCGTGTCTTTTTTTTTTGTCTGGAACACGTAAGTATACAGCAAAAAGCTTTTAATAAATTACCATAAACATAACACATGGTAACAAACACATACTCGTACATACTCAGTGCAACGCGGGAAAAAAACGCGCGATTCCCCAGATGGCAAATGACGTCACATTACCGGATTGTCTCTGAGAGGGGTTAGATTTTTTTTAAGTTTCGTTTTGGTTCCCTTTTGGGGTATTTTGGGGAGGTTAATGGATTGTGATCAACGTTAAAATATAGTTTGAGCACCCAGGTACTCCCATGGGATTAAAAAAAATACATTCAAATAAATTATATAGTAGCCCGTACGGTACCTACTCGATTTTGATCATAAAACTACAATACTGATATTCTTTTGTCTTTTAAGTACTCTTGAAACTCATTTACGAATAATTCACCTACACAAAGCTTCTTTATCAACGAGTAACATAGACCATATTTTATTTTGTAAACTACATTTTACAAAATAAAATATATATGACGAAGTCAGCGATGGCGGAGCGATGGGGTCGTTACCATCTTGGTTCGGTGTTAAAGGGTCCATTTCGTAGGGGCGTTGTATTTAAAACATAAAGTGCAAAATAAATATAACCACACTTATAAACAAAATGACAGCTAACAATATTGTCACCAGGCAAACTGACAGTTTCGTTTTGGACAAGTGACTCTCGGACCGTGTCTGGATGCGAATCCCCATCTTGCAAAACGACTCTTTCCACGTGCCGCCATTACAAAATAACGTCACGGCGTTTGCCCAACTACTACATTCATTATTGAGCAGCTTTTATGATATCATTATCCACGATATATATAATATTGGTAAAGTTCGAAGGGAAAGTACAAAATCCATCCGGACCAAGTCGCGGGCGATGTCCTAGTTTGAAATAAACCCAGCTTATAAAGTAACTCCTATAAAATTATTCAAATCACATCTTAATATCATATTGACACACTACCCTTGGGCCCAACCTTGATAGTTCCTTGGTATGTGATGTTTATTTTCACCGTTGAAATTACAAACTTCCCTTAGGTAGAAAAATCCCAAGCAATTTATAGAGGTTAGCTATTTTATCGATTGGCAAAAAATGTGTTTTGTGAATTTGTCGCAAATGCTGTTTGGAAACTGCAGACCTACAAGCCGTTGATTACACAAATATTTTGCTTTCAGAACACGTGTCTAATTCATAATTTAACCAGAAACGTTTTCTGATGTAAAAAAAATATAACAAGTTTGTCTCAGTCTCTTCTAAAATATCGAGTTATAAATAAATTGTACAATGACAAAATTCAAGCTTCAAATCATTTTGATTTCTGAAGTTTGGTGTAAATATTGTCATAGTGAAATCAAAACTTTTAATTACAATTCGATCTTATGCCAGAATTCCTTGATTCTACGACGGTTAAAAATAAGCATTTAAATTTAATGAAAAATAAATGCAATAATAATAATTTCATTTAGTTGGAAACAGATAATGGCAGAGAAAATTCACGACTTTTCTCTTCCTTCCCTGATTAAGTTGTCTTGGGCCCTCTGCCATGGGTCCTATTTTGATGTCAAACACATCAAAGACGAGGTCGTGGCCCATCTGGGCCTTATTAAACTTACAACCGCAGACAACCCATGTTTGTCTGATATGACGACAAATAAGGAAGCAAAAATATTTGCGGGTAGATGTAAATTGAGGGATGGAACGGGATAAGCAGAAGTTTAATTATGGTTGCATGCAACGTGTAACGTAACATTCTGTATATGCTAACCGAACATATGGTGACCCAAAATTAAATGGAAAGATTCTATGCTGTTCTATTTGCATTGAATGAATGTTCCAAGGCAGATGTGAGTGGAAACGGCGGGAGGGGACGCCATAGAAGGACATACTCTGACCTTATTTGCGATCAGTAAGGTCAAGTGCGCAGTACTCGCAACCGTCGTACGTGTATGAACGTAAATGAATCAGTAGGAGTATATAAGGATCGATGCAGGTGGCGTTCTGTAGTTTTTGCTTACCTCCATGGGAAAAAGGCGGAAGTATTTGCTATTTTAATAGCTCCACAATACATCAGCTTTTTACCCCAATACTTAAACCTCGCTAAGGTTCCGTCTGCTATCATTGAGGATACTCCACTCTCAAGGAGGCATTGTACCTTTACAATGAATTACAGGCAAGTTCATAACTTCACGCTTATATACCCCGAAGGATGGGCAGAGGTGCACCTTAGTAACACCCACATTTCGCCAGTTGCAAATGTAAGTTGTTATGCGAGGTTTTACGAAGGTGATCTTGAATGCAAAATCAGTGTGTTTGGATGGAGTAGTTAGTAGGTGAATGATGTGTTGTGGATATTTTAAGGTTTGGTTATGATGAATAACTATTAATAGTTTTATAAATTATAAACATCCGACTAAACTAAGGTCTTGTTCAGTCAGGTTTCAGGATGCCCTATGCACACGACTTACGGAGCGTTGTTCACGTTGCATTGAATGATATTTGTAAGAGGGAATGTAGGGTGTGAAGGTGATTTTGGATGCAAAATCAGTGTTTTGTTGTAATGGTATTTAAGGGGTCAACAGATACACTTTAATATGTATGAGACGGAGGTTTTAAAAATAAATGAGCGTATGTTTTCAACCACCATCAAGCCAATATGACGGTTTGACCAAAAAGGTCGTTCTCCAGAAAAGAAGATATCTTGATATAGTCCCAATAGTATGCATCCTCAAACGGTACCGAATAACCGTTTAATCATGCTGATTATTTGGACTACCTGAGACTCGCATGCGATAAGATAAGTACGAGTATTATCAGGCTATTGGTCTGCATTCTAACTGAATACCCATGATAACAGAAAACAATACATATCTATTTAGGTCTTGCAAATATTTGGTACATTCGTTAGACCATATCGGTGATAACACTGTATCTCGACCTGGTCTATAGTAAATAGGGGCCAGTTTATACTGGTGTTGTTAACACTAACGGGCGTCTCACTTTACAAATGAATCATAATTATTTAATCCATACTTACTTACTAATATTGTACAGGTGAAAGTAAGGCGATTGGCACACTGCACTGTATCACGCAGCGGGGTGCGTGGTGACGAACGGCGAACACTGCGCGTGAAATCGTTTCCTGTGTGTTGCACTACGCGTATTTTCTATACAAACACAGATAAGTACTTGAAAGCAACGTAACAACACGCACTCCCACGCCACGCTGCGTGATGTGGTGCAGTGTGCCAATCGCCTCACTCTGGATGTCTGTTTGTATGTTACCTTTACACGCTAGATTCTCTGAACCGATCATATGAAATTTGGTATGTTGTCTTCAGTCCGCGGTTTTGTTTGCATACGCAATAATCAAAATCCACGCAGACGAATTCTTCGACTGTTTTCGTAAATCTTCGTAACCGGTGTAAGTTATGCAAGCATAAATCATTTTGCTTATTAACTCGGCAATGCTGTTTGCCCACTTCATTAAAATTGTGTTTTATTTACAGTGCGCGTTGAAAACTCATCATAAAGTATTGGTTTGAATGAATGGTATTTTTTAGGGTTCCATAGTCCCATTAGTAATAGGAACCCTTATTGTTTCTCCATGTCCGTCCGTCCATCTGACCTGGATTTACTCGGAGACTATTAGAACTAGAAAGCTGTCATTGGCCGTGGGTATCCATATTAATCATCCTGGCAACGTTTTTTTTTTTTTTTTTTTGGAATGGGCATCTCGCAGTTTATCCTTTAGGGATATTTACTGCTCAACCGAACTTTCCTGTGGGGGGCTTAATTAAAATTAAGGCCTCCAGCCAGGCATAAAAACTTATAAGCTAAGCGACTATCGCTAAGGGCACCCCCTGCGGGGTACGAACCTCGGCTTAGGACGTCGCTGAAGAGGACAGCAAGGGACAGGCTGGATCTGATTGTTCCATTATTTAGGGACATTTTAAACATTAATCGGCTCAGCTTCGCGGGCTGGCTCTAGCAAAGGGTCGGGAGGGGGGCATTGACGGGGTCGTCGCGACGGGCCTCGGCGGCGAGGACGGAATGTCCGTTTTTGTCTGCGAACAGTGCTGGTGGCCTTATCGCTCTCCTGGAGGAGAGTGATAGGATCATCTGGCTCTGTGAGTATGTGTTTCGGTCTTCGAACTGTGCTTATTCGCGAGGGAGTGTATCGGACGGCCGATGACACTAAGGGGTTAGGATGAGCGGTAGAACAGTCCATGAAGCGCTGGGTGAGTCGCTTCATGAACTGTTTCACCGTAGGTATTTTGAGATCTACATGGAGAGTCTCATTTCGGACGTAGAAGGGGGCTCCCGTGACTCTGCGCAGGAATCGGTTCTGGACGGTCTGAAGCCTATGAATATGATACGGCTTGGCGTGAGCGAACACTGCGCAAGCGTATGTCATGATTGGTCGGATGACCGAGACGAAGAGCCGCAATTTGCACCTGAGTGACAACTTGCTTTTCTCGTTGGTCATACAATAAAGCCTGCCGGACGCGAAGACGGCGCGCGAACGCGCCGCCTTTATGTGTTCGGCGAACGAAAGTCTGTGATCGAGTATCACACCTAAGTATTTGGCTCGCTTATCCCAAGGGATAGGCTTGCCGTACATGGCTAACGGACTAGGCGTGGGGACATTGCGGCGTCCGGGTTTCCTAAAGAGAACCGCTTGACTTTTGTCGGGATTGACCTCGACTCTCCATTTCCGGAACCAAGCGCCTAAGACGTTTGCGGAAGTTTGGAGAGTGCGAGCTATGGTGGTAGGGTTGTGACCGGTATAGTAGATGGCCGTGTCGTCGGCGAAAAGCGCCAACTGGGCCTTTCTACCCCTAGGGACGTCGCTAGTGAACAGCGAGAACAAGAGAGGAGACAGCACGGATCCTTGAGGGACGCCCGCGCGGATAGGGTGAGGTGACGATAGCGTACCGTCTACGCGATATCTAAACGTACGATTCGACAGAAAATCTCGCAAGATGAGCACGAGACGATCTGGCACATCGAGTTGGTATAGCTTGTATAACAACCCGTTGTGCCAGACCTTGATCCTGGCAACGTTGTTTTATAAAATATTTATATCAATCCTATTCCTTCCTGTCGGTGATTTAACACGCACTTGGCCGGTTTTCACTATGGGTATAACTTTTCACTGAAACTACCCAATAAGGATTCCGTTATTTCCTTTTAAGTTACGGAATGAAAATATTGTTCATGAATATTTTAAGAATATGGCTTTGATAATATGTGAGTGCTGTGTAAGTTAAAAATTCACCATAATTCTATAGATATGTTGTAATTATTATGACATAGTAATGAGTAAACAAAAAAAAATTAGTTTTTTTTTTGCGAATGCGTTTTACACTTTAAATGCCAAGTGACCGAAAAATTTCAATCAAACCGAAACCGACAAACAAAATTCTTAAATTCATTTGATCAATTAACTCTTAAATCATCATTTATTTGAAACATAAAATTAATAAGGAATTATCGTACACGTGCATGTTGACTCATAGACCGATCTGAGCAATGTTCTTCGTCAAAATATCTGTACTTTTGCAATTTCTAGATCAACGATAATGTTGTTTACGTTATTTTGGAAATAAATCCCCAAGATTATTTACTTAGGTATTTATGACGATGTACCTTATATGTTTCACTCATATCGCAATAAAATAATCGTATCTGTCACATTTAAATATTACCGATAAGATGTTATTTTCATAAGATTATAATACCAGCATATTACTGTCCCACACAGGCCTTCTCATACAGAGATGGCACGAAAATTAATGCCCTCCTTGCTCAAGGCGGGGTAACGTTACAGTTATATTAGTCAAAAGTCAAGATGGCCAATTCCCGTTAAAAAAACGATCAAAACCTAGTCGCATAAATTACATCTCAGTAACAGTCAATGCCAAAAACCTGTCAAAATTGTAGGTTAACTATACATATCAAGACTTAGAGAGATTTGAGATTGGAATGAGAACGTTCTTAAAAATTCAGGAATTGCCCCTTAGCTTTCCTCACAATATTTCCGTTCACGGATGTCACGGAGTGTGATGGCTGGCATTAGATAAAGTTAAAAAAATAAGTACGTGAGAATTGAAAAAGTCACATTGGTAGGTACTTGCTCGGATTCGAAACCACATACCGTGACATAAATGATAGTGTGACCAAATTTAAATTCTCTATGACTCATTCCTCGTGAAATTTAATCACAAGTCATTAAACTGTGAGATATGTATGAACACGGAACAGACTACATTGTGACATGATGTGGTGATACACGATGTTTTTACCTAAGTGATAAGATTTCACATAATCAATATTAATGCCTTATAATAGAAAATATATGTTTCTATTTGTTAGCCCAATTCTTGAGAGCGGTCTAAGGGTAAAACCACACTTCGACGATTTTTATTTATTTATATTATTTGAATATGTTTCTCTTTTTGTGTTAAATTTAAATGATAATAATTTTTGTATACCATTTATAGCAATATATAGCGCAATACTTAACTAATTAAGAGCCTTATAAATAGCCTATATTCTAGCAATTACTGCTTCTATTCTATTCAACCATGTAATGAAGGATTTATTCTAGGCTGTCAGTATGAATCATAGCAATAACGATACAGTAATGCATGCATTATATCGCGTGATTCCTTTAAGAAACAGAGGTGCAACTGAAGTAGGTTTTACATAGAAAATGGGGGTCATCTTAGTGGAGGCAAATGCGGAAAAAAAAAAAAAACTTTTTTTTTTACTTTACTTTACTTTCTTTTCTTTTCTTTTACTTTTGTTTTTTTACTTTTTTTTTAAATGTATTTTTGTAACACCTCCGCTGTTCTTTTCTGATTAATTTCGTTGCGGGATCCAAGACAGTTGAATCGTTTCTTCGGGACTCGTCATCATCATCATCAGGCTATATTAGTCCACTGCTGGACAAAGCCCTCTCCTAATGAGCGCCATAGCGCCCTGTCTTCAGATTGCCGCATCCAGCATCTGCCTGCAGTCTTTCGAAGATCGTCGTCCCACCTGGTCAGAGGGCTTCGGGACCCGTTGGGCTTCATTGTCTCGATGCTTTTCTGGTGATCGCTACTGTTGATTCTGGTTTTCAGGAGTTGCAGTGGTTTGGAAATAGCTTGGCAGGCTTGTTTTAAAGAAAAGCATCGATCTATAGTTAGTTAAAAAAATAAGAATCAGCAAGAGATTTCTTAGTAGTTATTAAAATTACTTGACTCCAATAAACATTGCTTCGCTTGGTAGGTACTGAAAACTTGAAGCTTACAGTTATTATACCCACCACATTGAAGGCTCTTCGCTCAGTTGGAGCCTCTCTTTATACATGTGTAAGTCGCATAAGAGGAAAAGGGCAAGGGGGTTAGCCTAGACGGTTATAAAGTCTATCTATCCTTGTCATTTCACTGTTAATGAAGAGAGAGGGTTTTGGATCTAGTTAATGAATGGGTCTAATATAATGATTTATTCACTATCCGCTCATAGGTAGGTACTTCTACCTATTTGAGGACCAGTCACCAATGAAGTCGTTCGGGGCATTGGCATTTAACAAGTGTGCTTATCAGACGGATAGTCTGACTTAGGAACTTATTACTTATGTCATCCTCTTCACATAAAGTGCAGTTTGCTGAGTGGTAGATAAATAATCGTTTTGAAACTCAAATTCCTTAAAAGTAAAGTAAGTAGTAAATTCCTTAAATATTGATGGCTCATTTTTTTAATATTTTATTATTTTGTAATTTTTTGTCTGTGGCTTTCCTCGTGGATGTCTTTCACCCTAGAGTGGAGGGGTATGTCAGACTCTTAATTACTAACACTACACGGTGTTCTTTAACTACCTTTGGCGGGATACTTGAAGACTTACGCTGTTTGTCATTATTACCTGGCCGGGTATTGATCTGTTTGACTTGAGGAATTCTGTGTCCTCCCACTTCTTGTTTGTAGTTTTCTTCACGCATAAGTTCTTACTCTTTGTAAATAAAGCGTCGGCGTCGAACGTGCTCTAACCCAAGGTCATGCACTGAACCACAACCGGAATTAGAAGGAGGCCGCGACCAGGTCATGGATACTGTACTGGTTAGGCTGGTCACTCCTCCAGAATGCAACCAGGCGCGGCTCCCGGCCTTCATGGCACAAGTACGTCACGAAGTACCCATATCCGGTAACAAAGAATACTTTGAATCTCTTTGAAAACGCATCGTCTAATTCTTCTTCTCAGCATTTCGATATCAATCTGTACATATAGAGTCCACTAGTCGTAAGCGCGACTGCTGAGCGGAAGGTCTTGTGTTCGATTCCCAGGTCGGACTAAGTGTTTGCCATAGGAAATACGGTGACATATAACTAGGCTCAAGATCTGTATTTCAGGTCACCAAGACTCCTCCATTTAAATTTAACAAATTATGTTATGTACTCGTACAAAAGATATGCAATTAGGACATGTTTACATTTTTTAAAAGCTTGTTGATTATAGATTAGAAATTTCACAATATTAGCCGGAAGTCTGGATTTATACCCGGTTGATAGCAATGGGCTTGCCTCTTATTACATGTTACTTAAACATAACTTGCGAAATGTGGGTGTTACTATCGGTGCACCTCTGCACAACCTTATGAGGAATATAGGCGTGATGTTGATAAAAAGTAAAAATAAAATCTCTTCAGCCTTTCTTTCATAACTTGCCACCGCCAAGCTAAGGTCTCCTCTTATGCAAATTTAGAACGAACGATTTAAGACCCCCAAATTCGGATTTAATCCACAAAAGAAAAACCAATAAACGTACAACACCTAAATCATATAAAGTGATACACCACAGAATATCTAATTTCGAAGTCTTCTCGTTACGCGTATCCGAAAAAGTCGATAATACCGGTTGATACCGGTTTAATCTAGTAACGGGTAAATTACGCGCCGTAATCCCTATTCCGGGAAAAGCAATCAGTATTAAGTAGGAACCAGGTACGCGGTGTGCGTAATAGGTACGTACCTACGTGAAAAGAGTACTCGTACCGCCTAAGACGTAGAATTAAAATGTGGAGTGGAATTGTGGGTGAGTGAAAGACTTGTAATGGGTCTTGCTTTGCATTGACGGTATTGACATGGATACAATGTGTCCTCAGTGGGTTATCAAGATTTGAATAGCTGGTGTTTTTGATGATACATAAGCATAAGTTCTAAGTTTATCTTAAACTTTATCGACGTCGGTGAGATCTGGACTTATAAAAGTCAGAAATCACCAATCCGCCTCGAGCAAGTGTGATGATTAATGCTCATGACTTCTCTGTATGAAAAGAGGTTTAGCTTAGTTAATTTGTGTCCCTTGTCTTCCATCAAAAGCAGGTATATTAAATAAATATTACTTTCTTTAACCTTTTGGCAGCCAGAGCATAAATGCACGCGCGTGCTTTCCACGCCAAGCTTTTTTAATAAAAAAGTTTAATTTCTTCTTTTTCATCGTGAATTTATTAATATTAGTCGTGTATTTGAATGTGCTTCATGCAATTAAATACGCACGGAGGCTTCAACTTATAAAATATATTAATAAACACACACAAAAGTAATGATTTAATTGCTTATATCGTTTTATAGTACTTAGATTGCACCGCATTTTTGTCACGTATTCGTAACGTTGGCGTACAGGGCATACGTTTGCTTGTCATGTATTTGTGACGATGGCGGTCAAAAGATTAACTAATAAAAACTAGTCCTAACTAATAAAAATATAACACTACCGTGTATTCAGAGCGCAGAGTTCGAGATATAACTAATGTAGTCATTTTCTGAATCACGGTATTTAAAAATTTGGAGCGGAGCTCGTGGCTAAATAAAAACAGCCGCACGGGTTGATCGAAGGTTAAGCTACGCTTGCCGAGGTCAGTCTGTGGATGGGTGACCGTTCGTAAGTTATCGAGACTTCTCCGTGCCTCGGAAAGCACGTTAAGCCGTTGGTCCCGGCTGGCATTTGTAGATCTTTGACAGTCGTTACGGGTAGTCAGAAACCCGAAAGTCTTATAACCTGTCTTACCAAGGGGTACCGTGTTGCCCAGTAACTGGGATGTGGAGGTCAGATAGGCAGTCGCTCCATGTAAAATATGGTATTCAGCTGCATCCGGTTAGACTAGTAGCCGACCCTAACATAGTTGGGAAAAGGCTAGGCAGATGATGGTATTTAAAATTTTCCGGACTTGGACCCCAATGAACTGCTTTATAGGTATTATAAGTTGCTAAACACAGGACACCCTCAGCTAATAAATAATAATAATACATTTTGCTGCAAGTTGTGTGTAAAGTTCGTGTTTCTTTTTAAACGTATCCCCACTCTAGGAATTTCTTCTGTATCGTGGGTGCGTACAACTTTTAAACTCACATACACAAACAGCTAGACCCGTAACAACTACCTGTAGGCTATACAAATATTTGTTCCGTGCAGGAATCGAACCCGTGACACGCAGCGCTGCAGCCAATCGCTCAGTCACTGCACCAACAATACCGTCCATTTACTATTTAGAGTTTAACAGTCCACGACCACTCCACCACTCAAGTGGTCCTCATTAAAGCTAATTAGCAAACACATCTAGTCACAAAATGCAATAAACCCGTGTCTCTTGTACCTATGTTCCCCATTGATTTCCCCCGAGCTCCACCACCGACAGGCAGACAAAATATCATTACTTTACACCCGGGCGCCGCTCTTCATTTCCGAAGTCACTTCCCTGAATCATGCGTTTTGAAGGGCTGATCAATCAAATTCAAGATGATTATCTTTAACTGTAAATTGGAGGGTATTTTGAAGTATCAAATACTAGAGTTTGTAGGGAGCAAGTGGCTTGTTATCGAACTATTGAAACGACAATGTGTGCCTATTAATATCGCGATTCATTTATTTGTTCTACATACATGCATACATGACGGCACGGTTGGTGCAGTGATTGAATGATCGATTGCTGCGCCGCGTGTCGTGGGTTCAATTCCTGCATGGAACAAATATTTGTATGGCCTACAGGTAGTTGTTTCGGGTCTGGCTGTTCGTATATGTCACTTTAAATGCACCCGAGATACAGGATAAATTCCTAGTGTAGGGCAACGTTTTCTAAATAAAAAAAATACGTAAAATCTCGCCTATTTCTCATGGGGGTTGGGAGAAACCACACAAAGCCACCCGCTACAATCCTTATATACTCCTTTTGCTTCACTCACGTTCATACATCTAGTCATACAGGCACGCCGGTTGCGAGTACTACGCACCTGACCTTTTTGTAGAACATCACCAATAAGGTCAGTGTATGTCCTTCTAGGGCGTCCCTTCCCAGCGCTTCCACTTACATCTGCCTCATAAATACATCTTGCTAGTCGTCTTTCATCTATCCTCTAAGCGTGACGAACCATCTGAGCATCTTACTTTTACTTCGTGATATTAATATTGTTGAAAATACTTCCAGCAATAATAGGACGATGATAAGCATACAGACTTTTTAAAGCACTAACATTTTACCAGGCTAAATACCTAATAGGTTTTATTATTAGAAAAATATGGGCAGGGAATTAGCTTTACCTATTATTAAAGAGTTTTCTACAAAACCTGACACTGTCTGTACTGTCTGCCTCACCTTTAATCTAGACAGCCTCACCTTTAATCCAGACAGCCTCAACCTCAAACAACAATTACGCGTTAATCACATACAAACTCAAAGTACACAAGGTTTTACTTTTTCAAACGAACAAAAAATTTCACTTAAACTCGCTAACACCTCAAACGGGGCCAAACAATTAGTAACATCACAAAGCTTTGAATATGCAGATATAATGCTTTTCATTATAAAAATCTAACTTTCTAATTAGCCCTTTACGTAGCGGGAGCGTAAAAACTGCGACCACAACGCTGTGCTTGGACAAAGTGCTCTTTTCATGGACACTGAGAGTGTGGACTGCAGTAAATATATGACGGAACACGGTGTGAAAAAGACTCAAGCTATCAAATTCATTTATTGCAAACATGGGTAGTTTTACAGGTGGGTTTATGAAGAACAGGTAAGTTGGTGTCACCATATTCTACTCTAGGCATGCAACATTTAGTTCGAAACGTGGTTAGTCCCTAAATTAAAAATTGAAATACATTAAAGTTCATAATTTTAGGTACAGGTTAATGAAATGAAATAAAATTGTCAATTTTAGTCAAAATAAATTATGTCAAAGTTAAATTATGGATTTTACAATTACTAATTTTTGACATTTAATATAATTGTTAAATGTCAAAAATTAGTAATTGTAAAATCCATAATTTATGTCAACTTAATTATTAAACATTATTTAGAGATACTCATTAACACATATATTCATTAACACTATAATAAGATTTTTCCTGTAACATTTTTTTTTAACATTACATTTAAATATGTCCATACTATTTAATTCTATAATACATTTTGGTAAATGGTTGTAAAGTCGAGGTGCCATCCAAAAAATACTATTGCTAAATAAAGTAGTTCTACTGCTGTCAGGGAAATATATTTTTCTGTGGCAAGGTAGGGCATCCCTATTCCCACCCCGTTCTTCCACCTGCTGAAGATCTCCCACGTGGAGAGCGAGCTGCCTTAGCAAACTCTTAACTGGCTCCAGACACAGGCTGGTCGAAGCTGGGAAAACCTCCCTGAGGGAGCTGTCTTGGCTCAACTTTAAGTCTCTTGATAGGTTCCGGACACAGGCTGGTCGAATCAGGTAATAACACCCTTTGCAACACCATACTAACATTATGTTGTTCTTATAGTTATTATTTGATCGTTTTTACTGGTGTACAATAAAGATTCGTTATTTTGATCTGTTTTATTATATCATCAACATTCCTTTTATTCTACTAGTTTTTATTAGTTTTTCTCCCAAATGATCTTATACGAACTGCCAGACAATTGTATAAAAAAGATAATTCTGCTGAAACACAAAAGCGTCACTCACAATACTCAGTGAACAAAACCTTCATTTTCACACACCGTTAGGTCCACATTCTAAGTGGTCGCAGTATTTACTAAGCATACATTCTCGTCGGCTCTCATTAAACGAAGCCGGGAGGAACTTTTTGCCAGTTTGCGACCATAAAAATGGCTGGAAAATATAGGGCTTAGTGAGTTTCTTTTTATTTAAAACCTGCCCTTTTCAAAGCGTGTGCGACAATGAGTATTTATTTGGTTTAATTAATGTTTATTGTGTTAAACTCGTGGACTCAAAAGATTTTGTTTTTTTTTTTATTTCGATGGGGGCGTTGACTGCAAATTCTGTAGTTGGGCCCGGTTGCTAGCAATAGGTTTACGGCTTAGTATAATTACGGGCACAGATCTTGAGCTCTGGATGCAGTAGTAGGGGTAAGTTTGCACATAAGCATTTTCGACTAAAATCGACTACTGTGGAACTCACGATCAATGCTCGGGAATCATACAAGGCACTAAAAATAGATTTACCTCTTCCTAACCCTTCGTGGATTGTAGGCGTGATGTTATGTTAATAATTTGAGCAACACAAATAATACGTACATTTCGTATTTCATTCCGACGTTTTATTTCTCAACACAAAAGTGGGGGCGACGGTCTGTAAAATTAACGGTTTTTAAAATCCAATTTTAGTATGTTAATGTGGGATATGGTGTTGTGTGCTTCTGTTATTTTAGTACTAATTATAAACGTTGTTTTGATGTGAAAGATTTGCGAGCATGGTTCAGTGATTTTGTGGTGTTATTTAGCACAATTGTTTTATAATCTTTCATGAGAAGCTTGTGGCTATTTAAAAACAGCCGCACGCGTCATTTTTGATTATTTTCGTGTACAAGTGTGTGGAGGAGCTTGTAGCTAAATAAAAACAACCACACGGGTTGATTGAAGGTTAAGCTGCGCTTGCCGAGATCGGTCTGCGGATGGTTCACCGCTCATAACATTATCGAGACTACTCCGTGCCTCGGAAAGCACGTTAAGCTGTTGGTTTCGGCTGTTATTTGTAGACCATATGACAGTTGTTACGGGTAGTTAGACGCCCGAAAGTCTGATAACGAGTCTTACTAAGGGGTAGATTTTGCCCAGTAATTGGGTTGTGGAGGTCTGATAGGCAGTCGCTGATACTGGTATTCAGCTGCATCTAGTTAGGCTGGAAGCCTACCCCAACATAGTTGTGAAAAAGCTACGCATATGATGACCATTAGGTTAAGCCATTGGTCCCGGCTGTCAGTTATTTATCTTTGACAGGCGTTATGGGTTATCCCGAAAGTTTGCCCACTGTGTGTCCCAGTAACTGGATTATGGAGGTCAGATAGGCACTCGCTCCATGTAAAATATCCTGCTGCTTAAGTTTAAAGTTCAATCTCTGCACCCGAGATGGCTTCCATTACATCCCTACTGTGTACACAATGATACATAGAGTAGGAAAGGAAGAGAGAGTTTTTTAGAAGTTTCCCAATAATGGCTGTCCACATTCCAGCGTCCAATAACAGTTTTGTTTGTCTTATCTTGCGAATACGCCGACGATGCTACGGAGTTTTTTAGTCACATATTGGACAGTACGAGTCATGAAAAATAAATGGTAAACCCTTTTTGAAGTAACAAATAGAGGCTTGTTAGTATATAGGCGTATGTTGAAACTACAGAACCTGCTGCGATCCTTACATACTTCTTTTGTTTCGTTTATGATCATGCATCTTGTTTACGCACGCGAGTTGGAAGTACTTTCTGAAGAACATTAACTAATATGGTCAGTGTAAGTCCTTCTAGGGCGTCTAATCGACTGTAATTTATTTAAAGTGATATAATACAGGAGTTCAATAAAATAACAAACAGGTAAAATACACACCCTTAAAAATTCTGATTGGTCCGAAAGTTGGATTACTCAAAAATACTGGAGACGTATTTTTTCTTTTGTCAGGTAGACCAAAACTGACGACGATATAGTGCGTTGAAATTGCGCGTGACGTCACGCCGTGATAAACTTTTAACGTAACAGTGACGTCACAAGCCCCTCCTCCTGAACTTTGATGTGCTATCATTGTCACTTTTTATTGATTTGAGTAAGTTAAAAAACGCGTCCAATATTTTTTGGTAATCTTACTGACGGACTAAATAGACTTAATATATTTTTACCTAGGACACATCAATATTAATTCTTCGTATTTTGCTGTAGGTACCTTATTATTGAGAAGTTGACATCTGATTACGATAATACTTTACCCTACAGTATCACCTGAGTATCATAAGCTTTATTTGTTCAGAAACAAATTCATGCGACCAGACACATAAGAAAACACACGAGACGAAGCTAGTTAATTTATATAACCTGAGAAAAATATTAGCATAATCACCTCACGTATCATGACAGACGGATTTGTGATTGTAATTACCATTACTAATATTATACACCTAAAATATAATGGGATGAAAAGCGGTGTACCAAACGACAATTTCCAGGTTTAGGTAGTATTCGCATAAGATAAAGTCTTGTTTAGTTATTTAGATCTACTGAATCAAATCTGACATTTTGTTTTTTAAATTTCGTTGCCCTACACTAGGTATTTCTCCTGTATCGTGGATGCGTTTACAAACATTAAAACTCACATACACAAAAAGCCAGACCCGGAACAACTACCTGCAGGCCATACATATATTTGTTTCGTGTGGGAATCGAACCCACGACACGCGGCGCAGCAGTCCAATCGCTTAGCCACTGCGCCAACAATGTCTTCAAATAAAAATATATGATTAATTTCGTTGCGGGATCCAAGACAGTTGAATCGTTGCCCAGGGACTCGTCGGGCTTCATTGTCTCGACTTTTCTGGTGATCGCCACTGTTGATTCTAGTTTTCAGGAGTTGCAGTGTTTTGGGAATAATGTGGCGTGTGTGTCGATATATTCCAAGGAGTATAATAAAGCCCTATTATACTCCTTGGAATATATCGCTCTCGAAAATACCCATATTCACCCCAAAACATAACATGCGTCACAAGTGGCTGGCTACGAGACAACAAACACATCTTAATTACACCGAAACGAAGCAGAAACGGCTTTTAACCTTCTTTCAGCTAAAGGGTTCCGTACCCCAAGTTCCGGCCGGACGCGATAATTTCAGCCTCTTTTGTGCCAAATGTCGGACAAACAGACCGAGTGATGCTCAAAATGTATGGTAATAAAGGAAATGTTGTATGTTCTTCAAGCTGGTCGCTTGTACTTTTATTCCGGTTCGTATCTTGCGGTTTTTGTTTTGTTTATTTCTTTTTTTGGGAAGAGGAGAGAACTAAGTAAGCTCAAGGCTAAATAAAAACAGCTGCACGGGTTTATCGAAGGTCAAACTACGCTTACTTAGGTCAGTCTGTGGATGGGTGATCGTTCGTAACATATCGGTACTCCTCTGTGCTTCGAAAAGCAGGTTAAGCCGTTGGTCCTGAGATCTTTGACTGTCGTTACGGGTAGTCAGAAGCCCGAAAGTCTGGCAGCCAGTCTTATTTTCTATTTTCTATCTATTATTCAGCTGCATACTGTTAGACTTGAAGCCGACCCCAACATAGTTGGGAAAAGGCTAGGCAAATGATGATGATTTATTTATTTATTTATTTATTTAACCATATTTAAGCTATCTTTACAGGCAACCCAAGACGATAGTTAAACATACACACTAACATATAATATTCTACATTTCACTAGGTACAACATACCCTATTAACACATAGGTACACATATTACACACTTCTGTAAGAAATTATAAACATTGCCACCTTTGTAAATTCATTCAGAGTACAGCTGAATAGATCTATGTCCCCTGCTATAAGGTTGAGAGTGCGCAGTGCGCGCGTCAGAGGCGCCTCGCTCAGGAGGTTAGTGCGCGCGCGCGGCTCCGCCAGCAGCCGCGGCCGCCTACGCCGCCATACATACCTATCCGGCACACACAAACCCATCAACCCCAATATATCTGCGTTATGCACCCTTCCTCTAAGTATTTTAAATAAGTATGAGTTGAGTGCGAGATCCCTCCTGACCCTCAACTCGTTATATCCAACCATACCCAGAATAAATAGAGTAGGGTACATTAATGGATAAAATGGGTATACCCCATGATGAGGAGAACTATTTGTTTTGTATGATGTGGCAGTCCATATGTACACATGGACTGCCACATGATACACAAAACAGAAAAACTATTGTTAACCTTTTAACTGCCTGAGATTATATCAGTTTCCGTGCCCCCAGCGCTCAGCTTATAAATCGTCAGTACATTTATGATCTTGCCCAAAAATAGCTATTTTTTGGATAGACTGTAAAGTACTTAACAATCAAATTGAACAAACAAAAGATTTTCGCGGGAAAATATTGGTTGGATAAATCCGACTTGGGTGGTTAATACGTTAATACGAACTAACTTGTAGTCTGGCTCATAACGTGTTAAAAGATAGATTAGCTAAGTTAAATCAGGTAGTGATTGGTCTCCCGGCGTAGGTGTGAGATGGATCACCGGGGTGGTTTTTAGTCAGTAAGAGTCTGACAGATTCTTCAGGGCGGAGGACATCCATGAAGATTTTCCACTTCTCAACAAAAAAATAAAAATGCAACTACCTTGCATTCATTCATTTTGTGGGCTAACATTCTGAACCATACAATTGTTTTATTAATCATACTCTTAAGTTTAGCGGGAAATATGGGAGTCCCAAATTCTTCCCGTTACCTGCCGTCATTTTATCCAGGCTGTTTAAATTCTGTGCTTGACAAGCCGATTTATTTCTCCATCACTTTGCACGAGTGAACCGAGATACTGAAAGTCGGAACAGACCGGAAGAAGTCCGTTATCAAGCGCTATGGGTTCATGGCTGGAGAGACCGGTGAAATCACAGAACATTATTATGTTATGAACATTTAAATTCAAGGTCCCAGGCCTTTTTTTCCCCTCAACCTCACAAGGGATAACTGTATTCATCATTATTGATAAATATTACTAAAGAGCTTACGCTGAGTTCCGAAAAAAAACAGGAGTTCAGTATATTTCCTGTTTCTTAGATCAAAGTGTTCAAAAAAATGTATGGAGATTTTTTTCGCGATTTCAGGGTTGGTCTGATATGAAAAGTTGACCGTAATAATTAGCAAAGAGTAGTGTCCTTAAAAATTCTGATTGGTCTAAAATGAATTACTCAAAAATACTGGACACGTATTGAGTAAGCAAAAAATTCGTGTCCAATATTTTTTGGTGATCTGACTGACGGACCAAATAGACTAAATATATTTTTACATAGGACACGTACCTATTACCCCCTGAAAGGTTCATCGTAACCAAAATTAAGGTTCTAGAATATAATTGTTTTATTCTGGTGTTCGACACACACACGAGGAGATCGTGGCTAAATAAAAACAGCCGCACGGGCTGATCGAAGGTTAAGCTACGCTTGCCGAGGTCAGTCAGTGAGGAAAGGTGACCGTTCATAACATATCGAAACTTCTCCGTGCCTCGAAAAGCACGATAAGCCGTTCGGTCACGGCTGTCATTTGTAGATCTTTGACAGTCGTTACGGGTAGTAAGAGGCCCGAAAGTCCGACTCCAGTTTTACCAGGGTATCGTGTTGCCCAGGTACTGGGTTGTGTAGGTCAGACAGGTACTCGCTCCATGTAAAATACTGGTATTCAGCTGCATCTGGTTGGACTGGAAGCCGACGCTAAAATAGTTGGGAAAAAGCTAGGCAGATAATGTTCAACACACACACATGTTAAGTCTGAAAATCATCGCAGACAACAACAAAAGAGAGATACAGAAACTTAACTAACTTTACTTAATTACTTCTAGGATTTGAAATACTATCTACACACTAATATATCATACAGATTCTAGGTTTACAAAACAATACAGAGCACTTCTCTTAACAGCAAGCAAACACTTGTACTGGTAGCAAAAAAAAACCTTTTTAGAGACAAACTTAGTAATTTATCTTGGCTGTTTAAGCTTCACAGAGTTTTTGTTTCGGCTCCATTTTAATTAGTTTTGCTGGCTGTACCGTCCGTG
Source organism: Phlogophora meticulosa (assembly GCA_905147745.2). Classification (NCBI taxonomy): domain Eukaryota; kingdom Metazoa; phylum Arthropoda; class Insecta; order Lepidoptera; family Noctuidae; genus Phlogophora; species Phlogophora meticulosa. The sequence goes on along the minus strand of LR990531.1, from coordinate 13,330,526 downwards.
AGATTTAAAAGTAATAAAATTATTTGTCTCTTACATTTTTGTATGTACTTTAAACGAATTGTTTAGATTTTTTCCGGTTTCTCGGATGGAAGGAAAATACTGTTGTTTCTTTATGTATTGTTCGTTTTCCGTGAAGATTTTTCAAAGGAGATAAATATGTTTTTTTTGTCTGGAACATCTATTTTTTTTATTGTATACGTATTCACAAGGTTTCAGTTTTGTATACTAAAGGATATTTTTAGTCCATAAGGCAAAATTCGTGGGTTGCCACCTACGTCAATTTCGGTGAAATATTCAACGCGTCTAGACTAATTTCCGTTTAGAAATTTTCTTTGGGAATAGTCGGGTGCAGAGGCATGAAAAATATACAAACATAATTCCACAAATTCGCAGAAGACTTACCTAGGTACTGTAATAATCTAACTGGTTATTGAGGTACCGTATAAGCCCAAATGGCGTATTTATATTGAATATAGGATTTAGTCCCAGATGAAGCTACATTTACACTACAAGCCAAAACGCCTATTTATTTATTTATTTATTTATTTGGCCAACCAACAACTGTATATACCTACTCATACAATATTAACATGATTTTCTATTAACTAAGGTTAGTATTACAGTTTATTATAGGTTAGCACCGCATGCCCCATAAAAGTAAGAACTATGATACAAATTTGCACTATGCTATAAAATTAAAATTAAAGTACATAAGAACATATTAAAAAACAAAAAAAAAAACAAAATTAAGATTAAGATTAAAATCAGTCTATGACATACTACACAAAAATGCAAAAATAATATTAAAAAATACACGAAATAGATTTAAACATTGGTAACGGTTATTCTGTGGAACTTGCCAAATGGGTCAAAATGTACGTCAATTAGATCGCTGTAGCTGTTCAACAGTTTACAAAGCCGAGGGACGATAGAGCCTGAGCCCAGTACTGTTCTACGGGGAGGTGGGTACAAGGGAGTGATAGGAAAACGAGGAAGTCTAGCAGGAGTCCGAAACCGAAATTTTGCTAGTAATTGGGGGCAATCTATTTTTGACCGCAGTAGTTTAAACAGAAAAATGGAATCAGCAACTTTCCTACGTTTCTCCAGTGATACCATCCTGAAATGAGAAAGTCTGGCCTCATATGACTGCTTTCTTTTAGCGATTCCGCTGGCATAAGCAAGATGCCATAGAAATCTCTTTTGGATTCGCTCTAATCTCAAATTGTGTGTTGCATAATGAGGTCTCCAGATTGTGCTGCAATATTCCAAGATACTTCGAACAATACTGTTGTACATTAGGATTTTGGTACTACTGCGCTTGAAGCCAGCAACATTCCTTACAACAAAACCCAGCATTCTAGAAGATTTTTTTATTACATGCTCGACGTGAGGTACAAATGTCAGTGCATTGTCAAAAATAACGCCTAAATCTCTTACTTGAGTCACCTCTTGGATAACATTAGTACCCACATGGTAAACACTAGCTGTCACTTTCTTCTTCCGGGTAAATTTCACATGGTAACACTTATTGATGTTTAATGACATACCGTTATCGCTACACCATTTAGTTAATGAATCAACATCATTCTGAAGTAGTTGAGTATCATCGCTACTTTCGATAACCCTAGAAAACTTCAGGTCATCCGCATACATGTAACATTCTGAGAAATTGAGACAGAGTGGGATATCGTTTGCAAAAACATTAAACATAATCGGACCGACATGCGAGCCTTGAGGGACCCCTGAGGTGACCCTGAAAGTTTCAGATTGAAAGCCATTGACTGCGACAAAGTAGAAGCGATTTTCTAGATATGACTTTAACCAGGTGTGAAGTGTGCCAGTAATTCCATAAGCAGCAAGCTTCGACATAAGTATATGGTGGGGAACACGGTCAAAAGCTTTACTGAAGTCTGTGTAAATTACGTCCACCTGCTTGCCACAGTCGATGGCATCTGACAACATTTCCGTAAAAGTCGCAAGGTTCGTGCTAGTTGACCTAGAACCCACAAAACCATGTTGAGAATCGCTCAAGTAGAGTTTAAAATGTGATTGAATATGGGGACAAATTAGACACTCAAAAACCTTCGCGAAAGTTGACAGTATAGAGATAGGTCTATAATTCTGAATGTGGTCTTTCTCATCGCTTTTATAAATAGGCACAACTTTTGCTTTTTTCCAGGTGTCTGGAAATACACCTGACCTAAGAGACCTATTAAAGATCGCCAGTAATGGGTCTAGCAAAGAGGGGGCGCATTTTGAAATAAAAAATGGCGGAATACCATCTGGGCCAGCTCCTTTGCGAGTATCCAAACCCTTGAGCTTACTCAATAGGCTCTCGCGATCAATTATAGGTGCCGTTAGTGAAAGGCTGTTATTTTTCATATTGCTAAGAAAATCACAGACTGGTTCATTTTGTGTCGCCTTTACACTACTAAAGGCAGAAGAAAAATGTGAGGCAAACATTTTGCATATTTGTAGACCGTCTGATGTCACCACGGTTCCGTTAGTCATAGTCGCGGGGAAAGAACTAGAGCCACCTCTCTTGTCCTTAACATATGACCAAAAGCGATTTGGGTTCTTAGAGATGTCATCCTCTACATCTTTTATATATATATTGTAGGATTCCATTGCCAATCTGGAACACCTTTTGCCCAGCAATTTGAGTTCGAGCTCATCCATAGGGTTTTTATAAATTTTGTATCGGGATCTTATTTTCTCCTTCTCCTTTAAGGCTCTTATTAAGTTTTTATTAAACCAAGGAGGGTATTTTTTCGGTTTAATGGTAGACTTACTTGGTGCATGCAATTGTATGATGTTCTGAATTGTTTCGTAAAACATACGTAACATTTCATTGACATCAGTAGTGTCTAGAAACACAATATCCCAGTCTATATTATCGAGATCATGGCAAATTTTCCCGTAATCCAGTTTGAAAAAGTTAAGCCTTCTAGTCTGCAAGTTATATGGAAGCCAGGCATCTTTACTCGCTCTTAGCACGATTTCGATTGGGGGGTGTAGGACATCAATAACACTAAGGGGATTTAGAGCTGCAGTAACACTACTGGAAGGCAAGTTTGTTAAAACAAGATCTAATATTCGTCCAGACAAATTCGTTATGTCATTAAGTTGCGCTAATTTGTGCATGTCAGTAAAATCTATTAGAATACTACTGAACCCAGGAGGAGTGTAGTTATTTACTGAGTCATTTAACAAGTTCCACTTTATGTTACCTAAATTAAAATCACCAACAATACAGGCGTGCAAGCCTGTCTGTTCCAGCATTAAATTGCAACAATCCAAAAAGTGGTCCAAGGTGCCACGTACAACAGGGGGTGGCAAATATACAGCACACAGAGCTATTTGACGACTAGATTTCATGAACGGAACCTCTATAACTACCCAAAGATCCTCACACTGGCTTTCCCATTCAGTCATTCGTTTTGAATTTATCTTTTTTGAAACAGCGATCAATACACCCCCTCCATCTTTTTTCCCAACGTTTCTATCTCTTCTGTACACTATATATCTATCGTCAAAAAGCTCCGTACTTAAGACGCTGCTATTCAACCATGTCTCAGTTAATACCACAATATCATAGCTTTCCATTGACAACTGACGACAAAAGTTATGTGTTTTTGTTCGTAGACCTCTTGTATTTTGATAATAGATATTAATGTCGGTGAATTTTGTTAAAAACAGTAATGCCAGTGCTACGATTACACTTGATTAAAAGTAAAACTAAGTTAACTTATTTAAAGTGTCCATGTTTTTGACCATGATGTACTCAGATTCTTCCGTCTTACGCATAAAAATTCTGCCGCCACGAATCCATACAAATTTAAAGCCAACTTCCCTGGCTTTGATCCTCGCGGCAGCGTGCAGAGCCTTGTACGTCGGGGACAGATGTTCAGTTACGTAAATTGCGGTTTTTGGTCCGGAGTAACCGATATGCGTGCTGTTCAGTTTATCTTCCTTATGTTTCTTGTTGAAGTTGATAGTGGAAGCTAGGAACTGATCACGAAGTCGAGGGGAAGACAGTTGCACTATAATGGATCGTGGTCGGGTATTTTCAGGGTTAAGCTTGGCAACCCTGGTGCAGTGCAACAAATCTCTACCTTCTACATCACATCCAATGACCTTAGATAGATCCGACACAATTTGAAACAGATTTTCCTGTTTTTTCTCAGGTAAACATTGAATTTCAATATTATTCGATCGTGTTTGCTGTTCGAGCTGATCCAAGCGCACTGTTAGGAAATGCATATTATTTTTCATTTCAGAATTTTCCTTCTGCAGTACCACTACAGTCTCCTTGTATGTAATATGCTCTTTAAGTAGATCCTCATACTGACTATTCATAAATTTCATCGATTCATCCATGGCATCAATTTTAGTATTGATTGTCTGTAACTCGCTGTTTAACATAGCTTTCATAGTGTCCTTGAATTTAGCCAACATTACAGACAGCTCAGACTTCAGTACTTCCTGGACAATTTCACGAATGTCATCTCGCGACAACATGCTTTCAGCAGTTACGGTGGTCTGTGGTGGAGAGCCAAGAGCTTGCCTTTTGTTCGCTCTGGTAGTAACATTACGCTGAGCGTTCTGGTTCTTCTTAGTGGGCGACTCCTCATCAGCCATATTAAAATTGTTGTTAAAAAAGAAACGCAAAAAAGAAAAATAAGCGTGTTTTTACGAAAAGCAATTGTTTCCAAATGCGAGACAAAAAGGCAAGCAAAAATTAAAAACTAGCAAAAATAAAAGCTGGTACTCAGAATCGAACTTGCGCCTCGTTCATTTAGATGCCACTCCGAGTCCCACTTAGCCAGTTGGTCTTGACGCAAATGTGTGAAATTATCAATCAATATCTCGTACTTGTGTCCAAGAAACGGGGCATTTGTGACCATATAAGGTAACGCAGCGAGAAGTGTTGTGTGTTCTGACTCACCGCCAATCAGTGAGTAGGGGCGTCTCTAATGTGGCTCGCGTAGCTGTGACTCACCGCTGCTTGAACTTGTGATGCTTTTGTTGTGGATTTTGAGTACAATAAAAACTGCTTATTTCTTCACTTTTGATGAGAAACTTTTAGATGTTAAGATGCTAACTATTGTATTAACGTATATACTATATTTTAAGTTCAATACTGTATCGATATTGCTCTTATGTTAGCGGATAATATTTATTTTTAACGGAGTGATTTGCAACACGTCTTACTGCTAGCGCGCGCGCGTGAAGGGTCCTATCAGCCAACACCTGTCTAATCTTAATTAGTGTTTATGATATACCACAAACTAATAAATATCCAAGAAGGTTCGAATGCTCTGCTAACTAATACTTAATTAAATAAAACCCGTTAGTCAGGAAATTTTCTTATGACGATGGAGAAGGCCTGTATTTGCAGGCCAATACTGGGCCTTTTCTCTTCACTGAGAGGAGTTCTGACTCTAAGTTATGGTAACATTATATGTTATATAAGTTACGCAAAGTTGCACACAATTGGTACACTATTTTTAGACACACAATCTCAATCCTACATAGACGTGGGTAAATACGTGGGGCGTCCATCTATTGAGGACGAGCCTGTCCAGGACAGGGTTTACGTAAAGTGCTGACTGTGCCACCGGGCTGTATGATCCGTCCGAACATTTAGAGACACGAGGGGATTGTCCTGATTCACGTGAGATTGAGGGACGCACGCATCGATTGGTAGACACTGATAAAGTGGACTTGAGAACATTTCTAAATAGGATTTTTTTGAATAGAGATAATCCGTGAAAGACCATCTGTCTGTCTTTCAGCGGACTGCACCTCTTGAACTGTAAAAGGTAGGCAGTTTATATTTTTTACAAAGTGTATTTCTATTGCCACTATAACAAGAAATAATAGAAATAAAGTTAACCCGTCTCTTGTGTAGACACTACTGTAATTTTGTCGTATAACTTGGAGCAATGGTAGCCTAGTAGCTTACGGCCCACTTCCTATGGCGGAGTGGAGGCCTGTTTCGTACGTCATCGTCTTGTCTTTAAACGATGAAATATGAACCCGAAACGGATCCAAAGTTTCTTTTCACGTTATTATACACAACATGTAAGTATCAGAATAAACGCAATACCTATTAAGGGGTCACTGTAACGTGCATACGTGTACAGACGCCAACACATCAAGCTAACCCAAATTTCTTTGATAGTTTATTAAATTTATTACAATAGAATAAGATTCATGTTCAAATGGGAAAAAATGACAGTTTGGGATAGCTTGATGTGCTGGTGTCTGTCCAGTAATGAGTATCATAATCAACATTTTTTAATATTGGACCAAACCCGAAATATTTTTACCCATTTTGCCAAGTCATGCGCACATAAATATATATGTAGTAAGAGTCGATTTTGGTGTTGGTCCCATATTGGCTACTGTAGCCGGCACGGTGGATGGCCTAATAGTGGCCTCACTGGATGGCAGTCCACAGACCATCATTGAGATATGTAATATAGGTGTAATGAATGCTTCTTCATTTGTTTTGTTTTAGTTAGTAAGTTTTCACTATAATATTTTGCTACTATGGATTTGGTTTATTATTATTATTTCCGTTATCTCATTTCACTCATATAAATAACATTTTTAAATATTTAAATACAGAACAAAACAAAATAAAACATGTAAAGATATAAAAAATAGTAGCCCACCGGCATTGGAAACTGGGTCCAAGCTACTGGTGGTCAGGGCTCTAGAGAAAGGAACCTCCTAACGATACGCGCCGTGTCCAGGAGTACCGCTTACTAAAAAAAAAAGTAAAGTACCAGCCTATTACTGTACCACTGCAGGGCAAAGGCCTCTTCTCATACAGAGAAGGCATTACCATGACCGCTTACTATTACTATGATTATAGTAAAACTTGTTCATGGTAATAAATAAATAAATAAATAATGCTGGACAATCCACACAGCATCATCTAGCCCCAAGCTAAGCAGAGCTTGTATTATGGGTACTAGATGACTGATATACTTAATACAATACATTACATAGATAGATATTTTTATTATACATAGCAAATACCCAGATCACCCGGAAGAAATCTTTGTAGATCGTACAAACATTTGTCCCAAGGCGGGAATCGAACCCGCAACCTCTTGCGTTGCAGGCGGACCTTCACCCGCCGCGCCACATAGGTCGTCATCAGTAATGAATACCTTAAGAGGTATTGCGTTTATTCTGTTACACGTTTTATGTAGATTTCTTTGACTCAAGTTCATAGTCTACATTTGCGCACCGTACATGTATCGGTTTAAGGCAAATTGTATTGAAATCTGTGCGAGTCCAGTTTCGAGGCTTACTCGATTCGTAACGTTTACAATACCTATACCTATCATTTCTAGGACACCTAAGTGTAGGTTCCTCACATGTATGTTTCTGTTCATCGTTTACTTTAACATTGATGATTTTTTTTAATGTATATTCATCATTATCTGGCTAGCCTTTTCCCAACTATGTTGGGGCTGGCTTCGACTCTTACCAGATGCAGCTGAATACAAGTATTTAACATGGAGCGACTGCCTATCTGAACTCCACAACCCAGTTTCTGGGCAACACGTTACCCCTTGGAACGACAACCCGTAACGGCTATCAACGATCCACAAATGACAGCCGGGACCAAGAGACCGGGGGCTTGTCTCGATATGTTACGAACGGTCACCCACACACAGACTGACCTTGGCAAGCGAAGAGTTACCTTCGATCAACCCGTGAGGCCCGTGAAGAAAGAAAGAAAGAACCCGTGAGGAACTCATCGTCATCAAAATACCGGTAGTGACTTCAAAAGGTTGTTAATGTAAATATTGTTATTGCATTTCTGGTATATTAAAGCACCGAAATACATTAAATTATTTAATTTATGGCCTCGTTGGAAGCGCTTCTACTGAGTAAGAGGTCCTTGGTTCGATTCCTGGGGGCATGGTGTTATTGGATTTCACCATCTGGAATTTCTAATTAGCAGCCCGGTGACTGGATTTGAGCCCGTACCATGGCAATAGACTCGCCCTATTACATTATAGGTACTTAAACATAACTGGTGAAATATGGGTGTCTCTGTCAAAATCTGTTATGTTAAAAATGAAACATGAATTTACTTAGAAGTATCGTTCATAGTGACGTCACACAGTGATGTGACGTCGATGATGTGTGTGTCTATGTGTGTGTTACGAGACTCGCTACGTAACGTTTACAGTACCTACTTCTATAATTCCTAGGATACCTATGTTATGTAAATAATAATAAATAATGCTGGACAATCCACACAGCATCATCTAGTCCCAAGCTAAGCAGAGCTTGTGTTATGGGTACTAGATGACTGATATACTTAATACAATACATTACATACATAGATATTTTTATTATACATAGCAAAAATACCCAGAACACCCGGAACTAATCTTTGTAGATCGTACAATCATTTGTCCCAAGGCGGGAATCGAACCTGCAACCTCCTGCGTCGCAGGCGGACCTTCGCCCGCTGCGCCACATAGGTTGTCTAATGTACCTACCTATTTTATGAATATATGATATTTTTTTAGAAAAGATGCGTGATCGGACCGGCTATCATCTGCCTAGCCTTTTCCCAACTAAGTCGGGGTCGGCTTCCAGATCTTTCCGGATCTTTGCTAAGTCTGGTTGTTATGAAAAAGGATAAGCAGATGATAAATATACCTACAAACAACACTGCGCAAAATATCTCTTGTATTCCTGAGAGAATAAAAGTTTGACCAATCCTGTCCACAGTTCATACATATCTAATACAGCATCCACAAATGATTACCGGTAACAAGGTCCCAAACTGCCAATCGACTGATTGAAATATAAAGGCGCATACACAATCACTAAACACAGTGGTCCCGGGGGAAATCACGGGACGACGACAAATCTTTCCCGCGATCGCATAAAAATACCGGTGGACTGATAATAAATTCAGTTTATTGCGACCACAGGCTCGTTTCTGTGTGTACCTACGCATTTTTTAAAACAGAATAATGTGCACCCAGCTTTAGGATACAGATGGGTGCGGATTAATTGTCTTGTCTCTGTTTTTTTTTGCGCTTCGTTTAAGTTATTTATTGTTTTTTTTTCTGTCGAATTTTAATCAGTGTTAACATTTTATTGGGATTTTTGTACTAAGCTCGTTGTTGCCATCTTTTATTGAAATCTTGATATTTGCTAAGAGAAAGTTACATAAGAGGAAGTCTCAGTTTTGAACGTATTTAACCGTTTCGATTAATATATACGTTTTCTTCTCCTTTTCGTATTTTCAGGAACTATCTTGTAATTGGATGAGAATTTTTATTGTATTTAAGATAGTAACGTGGTCTGAGGGGTTTGTCGCTTTCGAAATAATAACAGTCATACGGGACGATCGAAGGTTAAATTACGCTTACCGGGGTTGATTCGTGGAAGGTTGACTGTCTATTACTGTTGACGATTGCTTTGTGCCCTTTACAAAGTTAAGGGTGATTTTAGTGGAGCGGCATGGAGGCCCACGGCGACAGGAAGTGCTGGCGCTGCTGTATCCTGATCCCAGACGTAACCATCCTCCATAGAGTCAAAATTCACCATGAAAAAATAACCAGAGCAGCGTTGTGACCATTTAATAATAGGATTTGATGTTAGTTAGTCTTTGTGCCTTTGTTTGATACAGTCGGCGTTCCCTAGTTAAAATTAAGAGATCAAATATATTATAACCTTAATCAAGTAGGTAAAGAAAGTGTTTCAATTGAAGTTACTCAAGTAATAAGTTTACACCAACATTATACACTAAGATATAGCATTATCAGTCGTTAGGGGTGCTCAAGTGCTCGAAAGTCTGATAACCAGTTTGACGAAAAGGTTCTAGTTGCTGTGTATAGCTGGGTTGTGGAGGTCAGATAGGTAGTCGCTTCTTGTACTGGTATTCAGCTGTATACAGCTAACCGTATACGGCTGAATACTTACGAGTACAGTTCTTGAAGTCTACTCCATTATGGTTGGAAAAAGATTAGGCAGATGATAAGAGTATCGCGTGTAATTGTGCTAGTTGGGAAAGGCAACGACTATATTCAGCAACGAGTTGCTAAATTGGACTTCAAAGTATCGTTACTCGTGGAGAATATTACAAAAAGTCTGTCGTAATTAAATTTTTATATAAAACAAAAGGAAATTGCCTAACAACAACTACCTTTTATATTCCTAAAATATTGTTTCGACAAAAAATATACCGTTACCGAATTTAGGAGAGGATTTTATAAAATCAACTTACCTGTAGCGAATTTTGAAGGGTAAAATAACAAATTCCTTAATGAAGATAATCATAATTAAAAATTAAAGCGCCTTCATTTTGTTTATCTTCCTTATTAACATTATTATTAATAATAATTTATAAAAGCTCCAAATTGCTTCTTATTAGGAGTTATTCTTATTACCGACATAAGGAGCGCTTAGCTGCAATAAGAATTAATCATATTTATATTATAAGTTAAGGTTATTGGTGCGATACTTACCAACCTGGTTTCTTGTTGCTCCCTTGTGATAAGGACATAAAGTCGTTACTATAACTTTTCTTAGGGAATCTATGCTATTAAACAAAATTAAAATATCCGTTATATGACAGCGATGCGGATGTGTCTTGGTCGGCTTTTTATTTTATTTTTGTAATTAGTACTTAATGTTTTTGTATATATTTATGAAAATACTTAAAATTTAAATGTCCGTTTGTAATGTCAAAATAACTTATGTAACGGCTTTTCACTAAATGCAATATGAAAGTTGTGAAAGTTACCTACGACAGTTAGTACCAAAAAAAAAATATAAGCTATTTCATTCCGTCTACGTTAGCTAGTTTGTTCCAGCTAATCTCAGAAACGGCTAAACCGATTATGACGGGAATTTCATTGGCAGATAGCTCATGTTATAAGAAGTAACTAAGGTTAAGATTAGGGTTCTGCGCAAAAAAATGAAATTGTGAACTGAATCTAGAAAAAAAAAACTGATTCAAATACGAAAGTATACTACTACACAAGTATAGAAGGAAAAATTACCAGGTCAAGTCTTAGGATCCTCCCCGTTCCATGGTGGTACATCTTCTATAAGAGGCACATTAAGCAAAAAAAAACTTGTCTGTAATAAAATATAATTAATTAAATATGTTTTTGTTCACGTATTATAATACGAGTATTTAGTCTTTTTATCTTTCTTAGCTTTCTTTTATAACATTTCCCCACATTAGAAATATCTCCTGTATCGTGGGTGCGTTTACAAACATTCAGTCACATAGACATACAGCCTGACCTGGAGCAACTCTATCGGTAGGCCATATACGAATCTGTTGGCGCACGGTTGGCGCAGTGGTTGAGCGATTGCCTGCGGCGCTGCGTGTTGTGGATTCGATTCCCGCACAAAACAAATATTTGTACTGCCTACAGATAGTTGTTCCAGGTCCGGCTGTTTTGTCTATATGAGTTTGAATGTTTGTAAACGCACCCACGACACAGGAGAAATTCCAAATGAGGGGCAAGGTTTTATAAAAAAAAATGTGTACTATTTCTATTTTTTTACTGATCTTTCCTCCTCCTTCCGTTAAGATCAACTTATCCTCCATGGTACGTTTATTTTACCAAAACTTGTCGCTATAAAATAAATTTTAGAATTTTATTCCATTTCCATTTTATTCATAATATCTTACTCCAACTAATGAATATTTAAAGAAAAAGCGCTGAAGCGGACATTGTCTAAAATAAATGTTGTATTTTAGGAACAATTACTTAATTTCATTAGGATTTAGCGCTGTGCCTAAGCACAAAAAAATAGGAACGCCTTTGATTCAACCCTTATGGAGTGAATATTTTATTTAAAGTTATAAATTGAAGCTGAGATTTTAGTGCTAAAACAAACACTACTTACCTACTGCAGAGACTTGACGGCACGGTTAGCACAGTGGCTGACCGATCGACCGCTGCACCGCGTGTCGTGGGTTCGATTCCCGCACGGAATAAATATTTGTAAAGCCTACAGGTAATTGTTTGTAAACGCACCTACGACACAGGAGAAATTCCCAGTGTGGGGAAATGTTATAAAAAAAGTAAAAACCATGAGATACAAAATACTCGTATTATAACGTACGTGAACAAAAACTTCGGATTCATTTTTGAGGATATTGTGCATAAGGAGGAGTGGGAGATTTGGCATAGTTTAAGTTTAAATAGAAAAGGAGTACTGGACAGTAAAACAGTAGATTTTCAACCACTAGGTACTATTATGACGTAAAAGCATGTTTTTTTTTTGGAATGGGCATCTCGCAGTTTATCCTTCAGGGATATCTACTGCTTAGCCGAAATTTCCTGTGGGGAGTTAATTAGAAATTGAGTTAAAAAAAAAAAAGCCAGGGCCGCGGCCGCGGTCAGAGGTGTCTCGACCGCGGGAGCTGGGACCGGCGCTAGGATGTGTGTATCCATCAGCGCCGGTATGTGAGTGGGCTTAGTCACCAAAGCCGGGAAGGCCTTCTAGTGATTGAGCGCAGTCCACGGAGACCATCTCTCCGGAAATTATTATGAAGTGTCTGTATTCTCCCACTGCAGTGCAAAGACCTCCTCTGTTTTCATTTCATTCTAACTAGGGCTATTTCATTTTCGATCAAACTTTATCCAAATAGTCAAGTTTAACTAATACCGTCATTTTTAATGCCCCATTACTTTGGTATCTGTATGACTATAAAAATGATGAAGAATACTTTATATTACTGCCATTATTATATATTTGAAAATCAAATTTATTCTTTGGTAAAAAAAAGGCTAGTTGAAAGTTATTTATGCTTGAGCCGTTTGGGGTTGAAATACTAGGGCCATGGGGTCCGTGTGAACATTTAGTATTTCGAGAAATCGCGAAGCGTTTGGTCGACTCTTCACGTGACCAGAGACCTGGCCTTTTTTTTAGCCAAAGAATCAGCACTGCCATTCAACTATTTCCCGTTTGCTCTTTTCCCGTTGCCAGTGATGCGGATGAATTTCTCGATGCCCTGAGATTATTTATTTTATTTCTTCATGTATTAATAAAGAAATACAGTTTCAATAAAGATAACATTTAGGTACATAAAAAAAGAAATGTATTCTTGATTCTATTTTATTGTATTAATTCATTAATAATTAATATTAGCAAGTTAGTGGTGTGGTTTAGAAGATGTGACAAAAATTGAAAAACGTGTGATCAGTGGTTTTGTCACGTTGAGAGGATGAATTAAATACGATTAACAAAATGTATTAATAAGGCAAATTTTAGCGGGAACGCCGCCGGGAGAGCTCGCCCTAGAAGGTCAAACACTGACCTTATTGGTGATGTTCTTCAAATAAGTGAGGTGCGTAGTACTCGTAACCAGCGTGCGTTTATGAACGTAAACGAAACAAAAGAAGTATGTAAGGATTATAGCAGGTGGCGATCTGTAGTTTCTGCCTACCCCCATGGCGTATGTATGTATGTGTTAGCAAGTCAGCTGTTTTTTTCTACGTCTTTTTTACTTAATTAAATATTCAGAGCACAAGCTCTGAATATATAAATATTATAAATGTATGTATTATATAGCTGTGGTTACCAGTAATTGAGTGTATATTACAGGATAGTGTATACTGTAAATATTTTAAAGTGTTATTGTATTGTATTTCTCGTTGGTCATCCTTAAAATAAATAAATGTATAAATTTTAAATCAATGCGCACTCAGAAGGTAATAAACTTTCATTCACATGATATTTCCCACATTTTCATGAGTGCTACGCGCCCAAATTTGGTATATCAAAATGTTGTGTGCACAAAATAACTAGTGGTACATTACGTTAATTTTAATCCTCTTTAACAGAGCAATGGACACGGTTTAAAACTATACAAAATTAGTGAAATGTGCTGGCTTTGTGGTGAGGTCCACTGTTATAATATTACTAGTTATTATGTTGTACCCGCTGCGTGGATAGACTATTTCAACCCACTATATATTTGCATTATTATATTATATTTATTCATCTTTTGCATGATATATATGATTCCACCGCGTTGGTCATGTGGTCGCAAGCGCGACTGCTAAGCATGGGTACCTGGGCTCGTTTTCCGGGCTGAGAAATGTGTTATTGGCATATTTCATTATGGATTACCCAGTAGTGGCCCGGAGTCTGGATGTGTTCCCAGTTGATGATGGCAATATGGTCACCCTCTATTACATAGGACTTAAAAAAAACTGGTGTAATGAGCCCAATCCTTCGGGGAATACAGGCATGATGGTATGTATATATTAATACGTGAACCGAAAACTTAGGCGATTGGCACACTGCGCGGGAGTGCATGTTCTTACGTTGTTCGCAAGTATCTGTATACCACACAGAAAACGCATTCCCGAGCAGTGTTTGTCGTCCACCGCCACGCACACCAATACGTGATGCGGTGTAGTGTGCCAATCGCCTTAGTACTTGTTCACGTTGACTCGCGGGCGCGGTGGCGGGCGCGGTCACGAAATATCAAACATATGGCGTAATATCTAAGTGTTGATTGACGATGAAGACTGGCGCGCGCGCGCCTCTCGCATCAATATCAAACGCGTGAGATGTTTGTGTGTGTTCACGTCGAACTAGCGGCGGAGCGCGCGATTCACTCGCGACGTCAGGTAAGTTCAACCAGTATGAACTTGTCGCTAGAAACGTTAGCGCGTCTTCATCATGTCTTTCAATACAGAAAAGTTTATTAGTGCTGTTCAGATCGTCGTCCATGGTTACAATCTCTGACAACACGTCACACCCGCGCAAACGCCTGGCGGCCAATGTGAACACGATCCCGCCACGTCTTCGCGACCGCACCCGCCACCGCGCCCGCGCGTTCCAACGTGAACAAGTACTCAGTATCCACTTTTATGCATTTATGCGACTTCCTAAGCCGAGGTTCATACCCAGCAGGAGGTGCCCTTAGCGATTGGTCGCTTAGCTTTAAAGTTTTTTTACGTCCTGGCTTAATTTCTAGTTATGTCTCCACAGGAAAGCTCGGTTAAGCAGTAGATATCCCTGAAGGATAAACTGCGAGATGCCCAATCCAAAAAAAATGGAAAAAGTCGCGCCCTTGACGGGCTGAGTACGCGAGCATAATTAATGCCGTGTGTTTAGGCCCAAACATTATTATAAAAACTAGTTTTAAATATTAATTAGTGACGCCAAAACTTTGTAATCCTCTTTGCTGCACGGAGGAATGTGAGATTTGGCATTGTCTAGGTTTATATGGAGATGGTGAGCAGAAAGCTTTAACGGTTGAATTTCGAAGACTAGGCGACTACCTACTTATAAATACTCAGGCTAACATCATCGCAGTCATAGCTGCCTATATGGCTTCGAATTAGTTCTTTTTTAGATCAGGTGGCGAACTTTACCATTGATACTCCTTGGTCTTGTGTTACCCAAATTCAGTTTGGTGCTGCTATTTCTGAATTGCGTTACTACACTAGTGGCCTACCATTTATATGGACGTCATGGGCGGAGTTATGTACCAACGTGACCATACTCCAGGAACTCGGCATCACGTAGCGTATGTCGGCCGTAGTGCAATCGCGCCTACTGCAGTACTTCAGGCCTATCTTTAGGCGGGATACCGACTCCATAGAGTGGCTGGTCATACAGGGAAGAGTGGAGGGATTCAGATCTCGCGACATGTCACGCTGCACTGAGTCATGTAAAATCCGGTTAGATGTAAATCATGATTTATTCAGTTAAATGGTTTATTGATTTCTATTGCTTCTTTAGAATCCTTTAAAGCACTCAAATACTGGTCTAAGGTTTTTGTTTCACCATATACAATACCCTAAAAATATCCAAATATAAGTCATAACAAATACATTGCACACATACAGGATCATATTGACACAAAGTTGTACATATACACAGTTAAGATACCAGTAACGTTGTACGCTATCTGTACCTATATCTTCACTACCTCTTGAGAATTCTTCAAAATACTTACACAAAATCGCCCTAAGTTATACGCTAAACACTCCAAATACAAACCATTGGAGGTACATTATACTTAGCACACAAACATAGTCATAATGGCGCAAATTATTAATTTAACGTTACACGCTATCCCTATATCTCCATTTGCTCTTTAGGATTCATCGAATTATTAAAATACTTATACAAAATCACCAAAGACAATACCCTAAAAAATTTCCAAATACAAACCACAGCAGATACATCATACTCGGTACACAAACACAGTCATAATGGCGCGAAATTGTGATAAATTACGTTGCACGGTATCTGCATATCTCCATTAGCTCTTCAGGATTCATCGAAGTATTTAAATACTTACTCGAAATCACCAAAGACAATACCCTAAAAATTCTGCAAATACAAACCACAGCAGATACATTATACTCGGCACACAAACACAGTCATAATGGCGCGAATTATTAATTTAACGTTAAACGCTATCCCTATATCTCCATTTGCTCTTTAGGATTCATCGAATTATTAAAATACTTATACAAAATCACCAAAGACAATACCCTAAAAAATTTCCAAATACAAACCACAGCAGATACATCATACTCGGTACACAAACACAGTCATAATGGCGCGAAATTGTGATAAATTACGTTGCACGGTATCTGCATATCTCCATTAGCTCTTCAGGATTCATCGAAGTATTTAAATACTTACACGAAATCACCAAAGACAATATCCTAAAAATTCTGCAAATACAAACCACAGCAGATACATCATACTCGGTACACAAACACAGTCATAATGGCGCGAAATTGTGATAAATTACGTTGCACGGTATCTGCATATCTCCATTAGCTCTTCAGGATTCATCGAAGTATTTAAATACTTACACGAAATCACCAAAGACAATACCCTAAAAATTCTGCAAATACAAACCACAGCAGATACATCATACTCGGCACACAAACACAGTCATAATGGCGCGAAATTGTGATAAATTACGTTGCACGGTATCTGCATATCTCCATTAGCTCTTCAGGATTCATCGAAGTATTTAAATACTTACACGAAATCACCAAAGACAATACCCTAAAAATTCTGCAAATACAAGCCACAGCAGATACATTATACTCGGCACACAAACAGAGTCATAATGGCGCGAAATTGTACGTATATACAGTATGAGATACGCGTTACGTTGCACGCTATCTGTATAAATCAACGTTGTGTAAATTGACGGTCCACCAAGCGAAATACGCAGCTGCCTCCGTCGGTTTACGTAGGTGATTCAGGAAGAATGGATGTGGTAGCTTAGATTGTGAACTGACAGTTGTTTTGCAATATTTGTTCAGTTGTTTTTACACTAAAGAAAGATAGCAAGTGAAAAGAAAAGAAGAAAGAAAAACATTTCTTGGCAACTGATTGAGACACGTACGGATTATTTTATTTTTATTTATTTAATTAGATTTAGCAACAATTGTTCCTACTGAATACCGTTACATATTACATTCTTAAAATTAAATTCCAGCGCAACAATTACATATAGGTAAACACCACATGCACAAAAACAAAAGGAAAATACGGTTATTACGGCATGTCTCACGGCTGCCCCAAAAATATTTAAAGAAAAAATAAATAAAAACATTACTTTCTATTTCATAATGGTTTGGATAGACTTGTCCATAAAATGAAGACTACTTCAATATATATAGACACAAAATTATTATAAGAATCATCTCTCAATGTTGGAATATCATTTTGAACCGATCCAGCCTGACTATTGTTGCCCACCCACGAGCCGAAGTCATTTCTGCCAAAACTATACTGTGTTAAATGTAATTTGGGTATTGCCTGAATTAAATGTTGTTTTTTTTAAACAACCACTGCTTGACATAGACTATACGATACGAAATAATTCAGTAGTTTGGTGACTACCGATGGTATACAAGACAAGATGTCAATTGAAAAAGATTGTCAATGTTTAATAAATTAACAAACCTCTTCTCCTATCAATAACAAATTAAAGAAGACCAAATATAGCAGGATGAAGATGATGTGGGAATATATTGACAAAGAATCTATGTCCAATCTAGCCAGAATCCCCATACACATACCACCTTCTCCCTTTTCCAAGTCCCTTCATCACTCCTAACATTATATACTTCTATGTGTTGGGAACAAAATAGCGTACGATGTTCGTTGGCACTACATTATTCAAGCAGTAAATTTGATTGTCCAACTCTAAATAGAAACTCACATCACATAGTTACGTTTCTACAACTGGTGCGTCTAGATGTATTCAAGATTTATATTTTGTTTTTGTTGTAGATTCTTAGTGTTCTGAAGCTATTTGGTTTTTTTTTTTGGAATGGACTTCTCGCAGTTTATCCGTCAGGGATATCTACTGCTTGACCGAACTTTCCTGCGGGGACTTAATTAGAAATTAAGGCCTCCAGCCAGGGCGTAAAAACTTAAAAGCTAAGCGACCAATGGCTAAGGGCACCACCTGCGGGGTACGAACCTTGGATTAGGACGTCGCTGGGAGAGGGCAGCAAGGGGCGGGCTGGATCTAATACTTAGATATACTATTTAGGGACTAATTTACTCAAGTACTGGCTCAGCTACGCGGGCTGGCTCGAGTAAAGGGTCGGGGGAAGAAGCTATTTGGGACTGACTATGTTTGTAAATAAAGATTATATTCATTGTATGTCTGTTTTTTCACATCACTACTTTAAATTAAATTTAAAAAAAAAAAATGCTGGACAATCCACACAGCATCATCTAGCCCCAAGGTAAGCAGAGCTTGTGTTATGAGTACTAGATGACTGATATACTTAATACAATACATTACATAGATAGATATTTTTATTATACCCAGAACACCCGGAACAAATATTTGTAGATCGTACAAACATTTGTCCCAAGGCGGGAATCGAACCCGCAACCTCTTGCGTCGCAGGCGGACCTTCGCCCGCCGCGCCACAACGGTCGTCAAAACATAACAATTGAACAAAATATATGTACAAATATTAAATGTCTATCTCTTCGTTTGTTGTTTGATCTTGCTTTGATTTATATGCAAAAAAGTGAATATCTCAAATGGCTTCCCAACTTAAATAAGACTGGGCAAGATTTGTTTGCCACATGCCGAACGAGCTGCGGGCCCGTAAAACGCATAATTGGTGCCCTGAAACAGCGACACGACGCCGCAGCAGACCACGGAGGAGATGGAGGGACAACGAACTGGATTTCTCTTTAAGAATGAGAGGAGGTGGCGTGGAACCACGACCGATGGAAAATAATGAATGAATTCTTTCTTCGGTATCGTCTGTTGAGCTCCTTACTTCTGAGTTGGACTATACAATTTTTGACAAATTTTTGCATCATCATCATCCTCCTGCCCTTATCCCAATTTATTTGGGGTCGGCGCAGCATGTTTTCTTCTTCCATACATCTCTATTTGCCGTCATCTCATGGATCACCTCTTTTCTTGCCATATCCTCTTTCACACAGTCCATCCATCTTTTCTTTGGTCTTCCTCTACTCATGTAACCCTGCACATTCATACTCAAAACTTTCCTCACAACATGGTCCTCATTCCTTCGCATCACATGCCCATACCATGACAACCGATTTCCACACAACTTCTCGGTCACAGGCGCCACTTTCAGACTTCCTCTTACATACTCATTTCTTATTCTATCCATTCGCGTAACACCACACATCCCCCTCAGCATTCTCATCTCAGCTGCATGTAACTGCCTTTCATTCATGCCTTTTGCGGCCCAACATTCTGATCCATACAAGACAGCAGGTTTCACCATTGTTTTGTAAATCTTCCCCTTAAGTTTAAGGGGAATATGGGGAATATGGAATATATATATTTTGACAAATGTTTGCACTGACTGAAAGTGTGTATCTGTGTGGTTCTCTCATCAAAACACCATTTCAGATACTAATCTGCATGGTGCTCACATAATCTGACCAACATAGTGTCTGTTAAAAGATTCTGAGTTTCTTTCGGTGTTTCTTACTACTAAGACTACTCGTAGTAGAGTAGTAAATATCAAAATAGAGGGACGCCTTAGTTGCTGTGGGATAGTTCAGGCTAGTTATAATAATAATAACTCTTCGACTGAATTCTCGGTCACAGCGGTCAATCTAAGCAAGGAATACCTAAGTACGCAAGAGGAAAGAAGGGCACCAGCGCGGCCGCAAATACATGTGCTCTCTCTGTTCCTAATACTCTCTTATTCCGATGAAACGGCAATCCATTACGCCTGGAGGAGGTGACGGTAATGGCACGAAGAAGCCAACCTCAACGTACATGGGAAAAGGCTAGGTGATGGTGAGAGTTGGTCCCGTTGTAAAACTTACTATCACCCCTGGTAACATGACGGTGCGGTTGGCGCAGTGACCACGCGATTGACTGCTGTGCTGCGTGTCGTTAGTTCGACTCCCGCATGGTACAAATATTTGTATAGGCTACAGGTAGTTAATCCGGGTCTGGCTGTTTGTGTATGTGAGTTTAATTGTTTGTAAATGCACCCACGATGAGGGAGAAATTCCTAGTGTGGGGCAACGTATTACTGTAAAAGAAAAATAAAGAAAAGGTCAGGCCCAGAATCGTGCTCTCCGGGTCACAAAATCAACATCTAAATTCCAGGATGCCGCTGATAAATTCCCCAGGACATTTTAATATGATTCATAGTCACTGAAAAAAAATGACTAATACTATCAGTAGAATTTCCTAGTATTAAGTTTTTTGACTGCCTCGTTGGTCTAGTGGTCGCAAACGAGATTGCTACTCATGAGGTCCTGGGTTCGATCCACTAGTCGAGAAATGTGAATTTCTCAGTCTTAGCCTGGAGACTAGATGTGTGCCCAGGTGATAGCGATATAAATAATAATAAATAATGTTGGACAATCCACACAACATCATCTAGCCCCAAGCTAAGCAGAGCTTGTGTTATGCGTACTAGATGACTGATATACTTAATACAATACATTACATAGATAGATATTTTTATTATACATAGCAAATACCCAGAACACCCGGAACAAATATTTGTAGATCGTACAAACATTTGTCCCAGGGCGGGAATCGAACCCGCAACCTCCTGCGTCGCAAGCGGACCTTCGCCCGCCGCGCCATATCGGTCGTCAAGGGTAGGCTTACCTCCTATTACATGGGACTTAACCTTATAACTGGTTAAAATATGTGGGCGTACTTTAGGTGCACCCCTGCCCAATCCTTCTGGGTGTGCGGGCGTGATGTTATTTTATTCTGTGGCAAATAAACGTTTTTTTTCTTCCTCTCTTTAAACACTTATTCAAACACAGATGAAATAGCATGTAGAAAATGCTATACATATTTCAAGATTTCAATTTCATTTTACAGCATCGCTAGTTTCAGTGATTTCCGCCCTCTCACACATTTGTAAGGAGATGCACGGAAATGATGACTTGCAACTTTAGATTTAGCTTACAAATTCCGCTACCGTGGATGCATTATTTGACCTCGAGAGGGTGCGAATCCGGGCTAGTCTCAAATTGACGATAAGGAAATAGCTTCCAACTAATGTAGAGTGGTTTTCAATGTTCAAAATAAATTTCATGAAACTGTTTATTTGTTTTTGTACGTATACTTTTTTTTTTATTAACTTAATAAGCACATATTATTATCTTTACTTGATAAAACTATTATGTACCTGAGAAGAAGAAAAAATAATCATACGGCATCGGAAAATACATCCGCATCGCTGTCAACGGGAAAAGTGTCCAGAAGGCTGGCAGTATTTCCACGTTGAATGGCAATGCTGGTTCTTTAACCAAAAAAAAGGCGAACTTGAAAAGTACATATACTATATACAGCGTATACTAAAAACCCCGGAAATGCAGTTTTGGTAATTTTTATTTCATGTTATTTATGGAAACCAAACCTCGGGACGCCCTAATTTCACAAAAAAACATTCAGTAACCTCAAAAACTCGTACAAACTCGTGAGTGTAAATAAGCTGTGGTAATCAAAGATTAAATGTAAAGTTACCTTTTTTAACACATTTTTTTTTACACATGTTTTCATTCTAAGGTGACGATATAAATTGATAGTCACATTGGTACTTGCCCATTTTTAACCCACAACCTCATCATGCACGATAAAAACAGAGGCAGATTTTTTAAGATAATATGACAATCTTCATCATCATGACAAAATGTTACAAGCTAAACCCGCAACTAAAACACTTGAAATCTGCATAAAGATAAACACTCCTTTCAATTTGCGTAAACAAACGAGACAAAACCAAAAATCTAACAGGGATAAAGCGCAGTTTCGCAAAACAGCAACGCAGCCGGCGTCAGCGTTAAGAAATGCTAATTTCTAAAACCAAAGTTCGCCTCAATAATCCAGAATGTGCCGGTGACAACTCCACATAAGCTTCTTACGTCGTTTTTGTGTACGACTTTTTCTCGCAACAAGCTGGAAAATAGTAAACTAGGACTAGCAACCTAATCTTTGGCCCTTAAAATTTCTGCAGTAAAGTTTTTGGGTAACATGGTGTTTTTCTGTGGAATAGGTGGACTATGCTGATTTTCTTTTCAATTGAAACCAACATTGGTGTAGAAACAGTAAGGAAGCTCGTGGCTAAATAAAAACAGCCTCAGGTCAGGCCAGAGGTCAGCCTGTGGATGGGTCCATTCGTAACAAATCGAGACTCCTCCG
Source organism: Phlogophora meticulosa (assembly GCA_905147745.2). NCBI lineage: Eukaryota > Metazoa > Arthropoda > Insecta > Lepidoptera > Noctuidae > Phlogophora > Phlogophora meticulosa. Next base: position 13,307,824 of record LR990531.1, on the reverse strand, counting down.
TGCCTCGGAAAGCTCGCTAAGCCGATGGTCCTGGATGTCATTTGTAAATCTTTGACAGTCATTACGGGTAGTCAGAGGTGCCCGAAAGTCTTACAACCAGTCTTACCAAGGGGTATGCCCGCGTTGATAGATTAGATGGGCAGTCGCTCCATGCAATATACCAGTATTCAGCTGCAACTGGAAGCAGACCCCAACATAGTTGGAAAAAGGCTAAGCAGATGATTTGTTAATAAACGCTAGAAAGGCAAGCAGAAGCTGTAATTGTTATATCTACGTTATACTACTACTACTCAACTGGTATTATAGATAATTTACAAACAAAGATAATTTACAATTAACAAATAAATTTGTTTTTATTCTTATATTTTATCTGCAACTGAACAACTGAGCGCGTATAAATTTATCACGTGAATAAAATATGTATATTGTATTAACTACCAATGACAACCATTCGATACTATGATACTCAGACCAGTAATAATTTATCGATCTAGCAAATACGATATTAATCGCTCACTATCACCAATAAAGCTGTTGAACTAAACAGACCATTAAAGATTCCGGCTCAATACGTACCCAAGACGAACGCCAATGACGATATCAGGCTATTCCGGTGATAATTGGCGTAGATAAACAGACGGACAGCCGGGTTGCACGGTGGATGGACAACGGCCTAATTGGCGCTATAATAACACACGGCTCCAGCACCCAAAATGAGGAATTCGAAATTCAAAGTCCGAATGACGTGTGAATGGGAATCGTGAGGATTTCCGGAAGGATGGAGAAACGAATGAAAACATTTCTGGTTTTGAGATACTCGTAGATTCTCTTTTTGAAATGGGTATTTGGGATTTGTGTTGACAGTTTTGACAGCTCGCCTTTTTTTTGTGGAAGGTTTTCTTTGTTCCTTATTTTCATGTTTTCCCAATACTAAACTAGCTTTTTCCGGTTAGGATCAGTTTTTTTTATTATTTGCTGTCGCTAAGACACTTTGTCCTTTTATTTCTAATGATAAAAATACTGCCAAGTGCGAGTTGGTCCGTACCATTTTCTATTTAAACGCAAAAAAAAAACACGTTTGTTGGATGGAAGCCCCCTTAAATATTTATTTTGTTTCTTTAGTGTTTGTTGTTATAGCGGCAATTGAAATACATCATCTGTTAAAATTTCATCAGTCTCAAGTATCACGGTTCGTGAGATACAGCCTGGTGACACACGACGGACAGCGGAGTCTTAGTAATAGGGTCCCGTTTTACGCTTTGGGTACGGAACCCTTAAAAATATTGCCCAAAACTATGATTAATTACGTTAACAAATGTGACTGGGTTTTAATATTAAATAATCTAATTCTAATAATAAAATATAATACCAGCCTGTTACTGTGTCACTGCATGAAAAGGCCTCTTCTCATGCTGAGAAGTAACGAGCATTGATCACCGCTTGGTGTTCAAGGCGGGTTGACAATTTCAGACTTATATTAAATTAAATAAATAATAATTTTCTTCTGAATATTTGTACGATCTACAAACATTTGTTCCGGGTATTCTGGGTATTTATTATGTATAGTAAAAAATATTTATCAATGTAATGTATTAAGTATATCAGTCATCTAGTACCCATAACACAAGCTCTGCTTAGCTTGGGGCTAGATGCTATGTGGATTGTCCAGCATTATTTATATATAAAAATATAATCGTTTTAACTTCAAATGCACAATGTTAAATGCCTTTCCCATCATCCTCATAACGAAAACAATCATCCAAATAAATGTACACTTCGGGGGAAAAAAAACCGAGACATCAAATGGGCCAAATCCCCTCACAATTATTGTACCCATAAACCAAGACCCATAACTTGGAGACTATCAATCGGCCATAAAATTAACTGTAGGCCGTAGAAGCTATATGTTACGGGATCCTTTGCCACTGTTTTGTTTGTGTTTGTGACAAACGACGGCCCTTATTTATTTTGGAGTTCGTCGGCATTGCTAGCAAATTCGCTGCGGAGCGCTTTGCTGGAGATTAGGGTCACCACAGTCATAGAATAATTAGTTGCAGTTTCCGATATTAATATTTGTTGTTCCGAGTCTGGCTGTTCATGTATGTGACTTTAAATGTTTGCACCCACGACATGGAAGAAATTCCTAGTGTGGAGCAACGTTTTATTAAAAAAAAAGAAGGGAACAGTTACCGTGACCCTGAAACGTAGAGGTCAAGGACGGAACACGGATTGGTTTTAGTCAGTAAAAGTATGACGCGCCCTCCCGTTGCACCCACAACGGCAGAAGTCATTGGATGATTTTCCATCCTTAAAAAGAAGTTCTTATTTTGACTAAGTTCGTATGTTTGTTAACCATTGCTAAGTACGCCAGTATTTTACAATACTACGCCTGTATTTTCCGAATGGTGGCAGCGTTCAACCCATAGTATACCCATATTCACCAGTTATGTTTCAGTCTCATGTAATAGAGTTTAGTCAACGAGAAAATTCCAGATTGAAAAACCCAATAACTTTTAATGTGCCCGACCCGGAGTCAAACCCAGGACGAGGCAGTCAAGATGGAGAATTATGCACTGGCCCAATATATTATGAAATCTCCTTAACCACTGCGGGCTAGTTCAAGGACAAAGGTTGCCCCCAACGTGCGGTTTACTGCCTCTAAAGTACGAATTGAGAATTGAACATTCTAAGTTATTACTAGTTTATCTGATCTGCAGCCAAGTTGAGAAAGCTGTAAATAACATAAAATACATTCGTAACACTATCCACAATTTACAAATATCACACATTACCATAAACATTCACTATCGACATGAAATAAAACCTTATGACGTCATAATTCCAGTCCTATCTTAGAATCCAAGATGGCGACCCTAAGTACGATAAATACAGACTGTTTGCCGACTAAGGAGCAGTAGTACAGTAAGTTGGCAAAATACAATAGTTTGTGTTGCACTGTTTTACGGTCGATGGGGTGGAAGCCCCATGAAAAGGGGTTGCGTGCCCTTAAGCGGGGAAATATTTATGAATTTATGCTATAATATTTACGTCTGAAACTACCGGGAAATTGATCTGTCATCTTTGTATCTTACCTTCTTTTGTTTGCGAATTTTGAGACCAACGACAAGACAGAATTTGGAAGTTTAAAATTTTGTGTTACAGTAGTGTCTAGAAGTTTTTTCTTTGTTTTACAGGTTCATCATAACTGTACTTCATATATTAAAAATCAGGACATTATTGCACGTATTGAATAATGTAAACATGAAATCGTAATGTTAACATTTACTAACCTTTCAGCATTACATATTAATAACTAAATAAATAATGTACATTTTCAAAAATCGAATCAATAACCCTGTACACAGTTACGTAACTACTCATGGACACAATTAGAGGAACGGAACAAAATAAAGTCAGATCGGAATTTTTGTATGTAGTATGTAATTTATATTAAGCACTTTATTAATTTTAATATTTTTAATTAAAATAAAACTTACTTCAGTAAAAAACCCAAGACTAGTGAACAGAAATGTTAAAAATGATGTTGTTTTTGTACATATATTAGTATTTTTCTTTGATTGATGAAGCGTTCCTCTAAATAAGTCCATGAGTGTAGTTTATTAAGCGACAGTGTCTGTGCTTATATGAAGTGCATTACAGATACCACGATTCAAATGTTTTAAACAGTCAAATACTACATCATATAACATCATATAACATCACTCCTATATTTCCCCAAAGGGTTAGGCAGAGGTGAAACAACCAGTACACCACACATTACACTAGTATGTTTTTAAGAACCCACGGAATAGGGGGTGATTCTATAGCCATCATCCAGACTCCGGGTTGCACCTGCAAAATACCTAATCTGAAAAAATCCTAATAACACATTGCTCAAAATAATCTCATGCATTACAGTCGCGTTTACAAACACTATACCAAACAGGTAGTCAAATACTATTGATTTTTATTTTATTTTATTACAAAAAACTTTAGCTCGTACCATGCATCTGACTAGGATAAACATAGAATACCTATATCACTGCGACGGAGTATGGGCAATGCCCCGAGGACTTCTATACGTAGCGACTAGCGCCATCTGTCATAGTGAACATGAGCTATCGGCGCAACGTGAGATTTGTACCCTGAATGCATTCCCAGCTTTTAACGTAAGTGGGTTCATGCTACCTGAGAAATGAACGGTACATTTTCTTATCGGAAAAACGTATCAAATGAAATAGTGAATCGAAATAAATAATTTATTTTAGTTTTGTTACTAAAATATAGTTAAAATAGATAATTTATTTTGTGCTTATGAATGAGGACTGATTTTTCAATCGACAAATAACTTTTATTCGATGAATAAAAATGGTGGTTTGACATAATAAAACAGATGCTGTCAAACCGCCATTTTTATTCCTAACTTACTAGTTAGGAATAAAAATATATAATATAATACCCATAATTATGGGTTGGTAAGTATGAGTTTTAATTTTTTGCGCAGAATTCAAATTCTTTTTCAAAAGCAAAAGCCTAAGTTGCGCCTTATAACATCAGCTATCTGGCAGTGAAAGTCCCGTCAAAATCGGCCCAGCCATTACGGAAATTACCGCAAACAAACAGACAAACACACAGACATACAGACAAACATTTTTAATTCGTTTTTTGGTACGACTACCGTATAAACTTTCGTACGCATTTAGTAAAATACTGTTTATTCGACATTACACACAGACACTAGTTATTAATAGCTATATTTTTATATATGTACATATATATCTATACAATTGTATTGCTTTTCTGTTTAAAACTTTAACCTAATATCTAAATTAATTTTCATTGCAACTGAAATTGCTTTACGACCTTTTCAATACCAATCTGTTATTCCAAAACCAACTTAATACGTTAGTGATTAAAGTTTATTTTTGTATAATGATTTACACATGTATTTCTATTTTCATATTGGCTTTTAGTATAAAAGTGGTGTTTCCTTGTGAATGTAATTTTCTCTTTTGAGAGAATATGTGGTTTAATTAGATGCCGACCGACGCTCAAAGCTGACTGCGTTTCAGAAATTAAAAGCTAGCTAAGTTTTAATTTGCCTAAATGTTTTATACAGCTGTTGTAATTGCAAAGTCAATATTGTGCACTGTAAATACTAGCTTATTACTGTCCCACTGCTTGGTAATAGCCTCTTCTCATACAGAGACGGCCCGAGCATTATAAACCATGCCTTCTCATTTGTTTTGGCGATTTAAGACTCATGTAAATAAATAAAATTGTGGTGGGCCGTGAAAGAGAAAGGTGTGCCTGGGAAGTATGTGGAGTTAATTCGTGCAATGTACAGCCGGTCTAAGACGTATGTCCGGTCATCTGCTGGCAACACCGACAAGCTCAGTGTGGCTGTAGGACTGCACCAAGGGTCGGCATTAAGCCCTTACCTCTTCCTGTTGATAATGGACGCTCTGACGTCGGACATACAGGAAGAGGCACCCTGGTGCATGCTATTTGCCGACGACATTGTTCTTGTCGGTGAAGATGGACCTGAGATCCAGAGCAGACTGGAGAAATGGCAACAGAGGCTGGAGAGTGTAGGCTTGAAAATCAGCAGAACCAAAACTGAATATATGTTCTGCGATTTCGGCGGTCTCTCCAGTCCTGAAGCAATGTCACTCAACAGCGTGCTTCTCCCGGTCTGTTCCGACTTTCGGTATCTCGGTTCACTCGTGCAAAGTGACGGAGAAATAGATCGGGCTGTTAAGCACCGAATTAACATAGGGTGGATGAAATGGCGGCAGGTAACGGGAACAACCTGTGACCCCCATGTTCCCCTTAAACTTAAGGGGAAGATTTACAAAACTATGGTAAGACCTGCTGTCTTGTATGGATCAGAATGTTGGGCCGCAAAAGGCATGAATGAAAGGCAGTTACATGCAGCTGAGATGAGAATGCTGAGGGGGATGTGTGGTGTTACGCGAATGGATAAAATAAGAAATGAGTATGTAAGAGGAAGTCTGAAAGTGGCTCCTGTAACCGAGAAGTTGTGTGGAAATCGGTTGTTATGGTATGGGCATGTGATGCGAAAGAATGAGGACCATGTTGTGAGGAAAGTTTTGAGTATGAAGGTGCAGGGTTACATGAGTAGAGGAAGACCAAAGAAAAGATGGATGGATTGTGTGAAAGATGATATGGCAAGAAAAGAGGTGACCCTTGAGATGACGGCAAATAGAGATGTATGGAAGAAGAAAACATGCTGCGCCGACCCCAAATAAATTGGGATTTATTTATTTATTTGAAGGTGGTTTATTTTTACAATTTTAAGTATTTACATATATACTCGTACAATTACGCCATAAAACTAACTATGTACTATATTTACAAAATTAAAACAAAATAAAAAGCCGCCCAAGACACTCAGGCGTCAAAGTACTCCTCCGCATCGCTGTCATCTGGAAACGTGCCCAAAATACTGGCAGCATTACCACGTTGGATGGCAATACTAATTCTTTGGGCAAAGAATGAGCCAGCCCTCTGGTCACGCGAAGTGTCGATCAGTCGTCGAGAAATTTCTAAGTAACTAATTTTTATTACCGATTTAAATCCAAGTGCACAATATTTTTATCTAATCTCTTAAAGAAAAAAATCGTCCAAATAAATGTACACTTCAGGGGAAAAAGTCGAGTCATCATAAGGCCCAGATCCCCCCCCCCCCAACCTTCGCAACTGTGCATGAGAGGCCAGTCCTTAACCACTGGACTACGATATTTATTCCTCAAAGGATTTCAGGCTGGAGATAACTACAAATTGCTGCACCAGACACAATTTTTTTCGATCTTTGTTTTTTCGCTTCTTCGTGTTTTAAAAAAAAGTATTAATAAAACGATTGCCCCAGTACTACTAGGAATTTCTCGTGTACCGTTTGATCGTTGGTTTGTTTTGTACATTTGTATATTTGTTTGTTCTTGTGTTTGTTTGCTTGCTGCATCGTTTTTTGTCAACATTGTTTTTTTGAAAAGTGTTTGTATGTCTTAGAAAAACGGTCGACCGTCACCAAAAAACGCAAAGTCAAATCAAAAAGTATATTTTTATCGTAATCCTTTACTGAATAAGCAAGCGATAGTTCTGATCACATTAACATTCGTATAAGGCCCTTTTGTCAATGATAACTAATTTTAAAACTTGAAAATAACAAAAGAAATTGAATAGTAAAACCATTCAAATAAATCTACCCGAAAATCAAGCAAAATTTTGCAAGATACCTTTGGCCAAAATGGCCTCCCATTGATTTTGATACCCCTAATTCCAAACAAAATGGCTGACATTCCCAGTCAATTCCATTGGTAGGGACGTATGGCATCTGTCTACAGCGGGCGTAGAGCTGCTACAATATTTGCGCTTAACATTTTGGAGATAGGTATACGAATGTGGCTCGTTTTCTAGTCAGGAAGCTTTTTGCTATGAAATCGATTTCGTTGTTAGATAAGAGCTAATGATTATTATTTTAGTACGAGTTTGTAGTTAATCTGTTATTATTTATATAATTCTTCTATACGTGTGTCTGTCACTGAAGTCCTCTTAAGCGGCTGGACAGATTCCATTATTTTTTTCCTCCTTCAAGCTCACAGCTTGAGTGGGTCCTTAAATAGTTTAAATTAATAATTGGACCCAGTAGGTTGTTTGGGCAGCACAACGACTATCTGGTCCACTAGTAAAAGAAACATTTTAACTACTTTATTACCTGTCGCAGACCAGGTCCTTGATTTGAGGCAGGATCATTGTCATGCTGATGTGCTCTTGGTGCGCCTTTTCCAAGTTCATGCAAAAGTCCTTTACCTGGAGGGAATAGAATATAAATAATAAATAAAAATAGAGGTTCAACGAAATAAAATAACGACGATTAAATCCCAGGGAAAAACTAGCATACTCAACTCAACAAGACAATCCACGTTGACATTCCATTCTACACCTTCATTAGGACATCCTTGAAATAGTACCATCTCCTTTTAAGTGATTTCTTTTTGACATTCTACATACCTTTGCTGTCGTCTCCCAGCGACGCCCTAAGCCGAGGCCGGGGTGCCTTAAGCATGCAGTCGCCTAGCTTATAAGTTTGTATGCCTAGCTGAATGTCTTAATTTGTATTAAGTCCCCACAGGAAAGATCAGTTGTTCAGTTAACAACCCTAAAGGTTAAACTGCGAGATACAATTCCAAAAAATAAACATTCAACCGACGCTTTGCTTTCAGACGCCATTTGCAATCTTTTAGAATTCCAGATACATAACATTTCCAACTATGCTAAATATAGATGTCACAGGAGTAACAAACATTTCTTAGAAGTAACAACCATGTTCATAGTAGTTTGACGACCGATGTGGCGAGGCGGGCGAAGGACCGCCTGCGACGCAGGAGGCTGCGGGTTCAATTCCCGCCTTGGGACTAATGTTTGTACAATCTACAAATATTTGTTCCGGGTGTTCTGGGTATTTGCTATGTATAATAAAAAATATCTATCTATGTATGTATTGTATTAAGTATATCAGTTATCTAGTACCCATAACACAAGCTCTGCTTAGCTTGGGGCTAGATGATGCTGTGTGGATTGTCCATCATTATTTATTTATTTATTTATTTATAGTCGCTTGTTGGCGTTGAATCATAACTTCAGCATTCATCTTCCTACCTTTGAAAACCTTTTACTCTAAGCTCCAAAGGAATTCAACATAATAAACACGTTATTTTTGCTTTTAAAACAGTGTAACGACCTCCGAAAAGGTCACGGGATAAAAGCAAGAGCCTTACCCAGCGGTAAGTCTAGAATTTTAACACCGTAATTGGAAAATTGAATTTCCATGTCCCTTTCCGCCTAGGCTGAGGCAAGTTTAACAGGACGTAATTATTGAATTTGTTTACTAGCTTTTAGGCCGCAGTACGGTTGTCTGGTCATTGCCACCACTTAAAACGTAGATAAATGTTGGAATTTATTAACCGTATCTGCATGTTGATTCGTGGTTGCTTTTCGATACGGTTGCGTGTTGCAATCTATTTTTGTCTGTTTGTTAAAAGAAACGATCGATGGATTGTGTGTGAGATGATATGGCTAGGAAGGTGGAGGTTATAGAGATAACGGCAGATATAGATGTATGGAAAAAGAAGGCTGCCTCGTTGGTATACTGATCTCAAACGCGACTGCTAACTGGGTTCGATTCCCGGGTCGAGCAATGTGTTATTGTGATTTTTCAGTAGCAACCTGAAGTCTGGATGTGTGCCCGGTTGATGGCAATAGGCTGATCTACCAACAATGGGATCACCAATGGTAAAAAAATGGTGTACTGTAGGTAGGTACACTGCTCATCCCTTCGAGGAATACAGCCGTGATGTTACAATATTCTATGTAGAAGAAAAAGACATGATAAGCTGACCCCATATAAATAAGAATAAGGAAAAGAAGATGATGATGATATTAATATGTGGTTCCTTTTTAGGAAACGGTAGGGTTTTGACTACCTCATGTCAGATGATCAGTGGGCCAAACGCACGACGCAAAGGAGTCCCTTTAAATGGCATAAAGAATAGAGAACGAAATGGTGGAATGAGCTGGAATCCATGGAATACATGGAAAGAAATTGGAGAGGCCTTAGCCCTACACTGGGTGAAATCCAGGAAAGTAGTTACTTGTCTTTTTACTTAGGCTTGTCTGACCAAAACTTATGCTTGTGAAATTGTACTGTTACAGATCTTAACCGTAGTATTTAAAGAGTTATATCATTGTTGCAATGCCCAACAAAACAGAAAGTTTCATGAACCTTTTGAATTTACCAGTAGTAATTTTTGATCCCAGACGCAAAAAAACAACAGGGTGTTATAAGTTTCACATGTGTGTGTGTGTGTGTGTGTGTGTGCTACTGAATGGATGAACTGATATTTTTTTGTTTGAAAGGTGAATTAGTCAGGAGTCTTCTTAGCTACTCGTATGTTTAATGAAAATCGGTTTAGCCGTTCAAAAGCTAGCTGTATTTTACACTTTAAATCTGGGTAATTCAGCAAGATAAAGTGTCTGTTTCGATAGATTTTCGATTGAAGCGTGCCTACTATTGGGTATATTATATGTAGTTTAAAAAGCATGAAATAAAAATTAAATTTAAAATTTAAAAACCCCCGGCAATCGCTAGGTAAATAAAATAAACTGCTGTAAACGTTGGTGATTCCCCAACGCGACTTAGAGGATTATTTTTTGCTTTTTAGAGATTTTTGGGGGTTTTGCATTTCTGGGAAGGATAAGCCTTTTACATACACCGTGTTGTCCAAGAGTTGCTGGGCAAAGATGTCCCCCGTTGCCTTTAACTTTTTTCTGTATGCTTACGTATCCAGTTAATCTCCCATTACTAGGTCTAATTCATCGCGCCGGCGCGGTGTCTCCCAGACCTCCCTTTAATACTCCTACTACTACTAATTGGTATACCAGACATACCTAAATATTAATACAAAAGGGTTTACTACAAAGCTAAGTTCACAATATCGGGCACATTAATCTTCAAGTTAAGGCGAGACCATCTGGTCGGCGTCTCACGCATGTTGTTAAAGTCGGCTAAGTGAGATGGGCTGCTAAAATATTCATTGCTGCGAATCTTAGTACTGGAATCACTTAAGTCAACGTATGCGGGATAGAGCAGGAGAAAGAATATAGTTGATATTCTTTTGTAATTTGATATGAATCATCATCATCTGCCTAGCCTTTTCCCAACTATGTTGGGGTCGGCTTCCAGTCTGCATACAGCAGCTGAATACCAGTATTTTAGATGGAGCGACTGCCTATCTGACCTCCACAACCCAGTTACTGGGCAATACGTTACCCTTTGGTAAAATTGGTTGTCAGACTTTCGAGCTTCTGACTACCCATAACGACTGTCAGAGATCTACAAATGACAGCCGGGACCAACGGCTGAACGTGCTTTACGAGGCATGAAGGAGTCTCGATATGTTACGAGCGGTCACCCATCCTCAGACTGACCTAGGCAAGCGTAGCTTAGCCTTCGATCAAGCCGTGCGGCTGTTTTTATTGAGCCACGAGCTCCTCTTAACTTTTTATGCATGTTCTATTAGAAATCAAAGTGAATGAAAATATGAAACGCACAACCTCGTGCACGGGAAGCGAGGCCTTAACAATTGGGCCACCACGAGGTCAATAGTCCATCTAAGAAATATTACAACAAGGTTAAAAACAGTTACATACATAAAAGTTCATAGGTAATGTGTATATAATCAGCCAACAAAATTAGCTACGAGTTGTGCACCATCAGTAGCGTCCATCAAATGATGCTGTGTGCAGCTCTCACGGCACTCAGGACACCTGCAAACCAGGAACCACAAACCACAAAACACAGAATCTTCTATTAACTTCCACCTGTCCTCCCTTATGAGACTTCCAGGTTAGCCGCATCCCTGGACTAATGCTCATCGTCGAGATCTGTGAGTATTACTTGTTACCATGCTATGATTCAAAATGTACATTCTTCATTTCATGACAGAATTTCTGCTATTTTAGTTGTTTCTAGTCACTTTTCATTTTCAAGGAAATTGAGGAAGATCGAATTATGTCTCGTTTATCCTAAAATGTTTTACTACGTAATTCAATATTAGGAATTTAGGTTACTTCAGGGAATGCTATTAAGGAGTTTCGTCCATAATGATGTTCTTAGGGTTCCATTGTACCAAGATGGTAAAAAAGGAACCCGCGCCTTTCTATTCTTCTTGTAAAATTATAACTTAGAAACTATGCCCTACAAAACCATTTTTACGGTTTGTCTTTGGAAGCAAAACAAACAGACTTAAAAATATCGTATTTTAGTGCGAACACTTAATTTGAAAAAGAATCAAATTAGTTTGTCTTCCACTGATGCTTATTACAGAAACTGCTAAAGCATTAGACTTGAAATAAAGAATAGTTACACACAATGCTTGTCATACATACATTTTAAGAGAAAGATTTGAAAAAAACATCGTTAATTTCTTAAACAAAAACCGTAAAACGGTGTTCACTTATAAAAATGAGACAAATCTGAAATAAATCTAGTAAAGTGTTTATTTTTTAAAACTTTATTTTGCCCTTGCTGGATTTTAGTCATAGGGAATAATACTCAATAGTCATGTGGTCGCAAAACATTGAATATTAACCCATGGTGTTTAAGTTCGACACAGGCTTTGTCAATTTTCTGATTTCCTGAAATTCTGCTCAAACCATTAATAGCATGGAAGCATTGTCCTCCAAGCTTGTACAGCCTTTGTTATTAAAAATATAAATGCATTGGACTGTGAAAAAGACATAAAGAAATTAAATTACCACCTCACAACAGATTAAATACTCATTATTAAAATGTAATACGTACACACCAGTTGTTTCAACTAAGCAATAAATTCTGGCTGAAAAACTACACGAAGCAATTCTCTTATGCTCTGTTTAACAAAGATATTTGGAGGCGGCCACTAGAATGATAAAATTTAATATCACGGCCGAGGGGAGCACATAGCGGGAGTATTTTTTTCTACAAGAATTCTATCCCTAATAACCATTATTGGTATTTTATTATTACAGATATTTTTTTCTTTTTCTATATCGCCAGGAATTCGAATATTATTGTCGTTTTATTAGATTGGTGGTGTTTTTTTTTTCTAATGCATTTCTGATTATTACTTTCGTTCCTTTGTGGCTTTTTCTTGTAGGGGCTGCTGCGAAGAGTAATTTAATTGAATATTTTCCACATTTTGCTATATTGCATATCAACTTCACTTGAAGCTAAGCTAAATATTTTATAAGTTAACATAAAGAGATGATTACATTAACTGGGTAACACGATTCCTCTTGTCACCCATCCACAGACTTACCACGCTTAGCAAAGCTGAACCTTTAATAGACCCGTGTGGCTGCAACTACGCATTGACGCATGAACTTCCTCACTATTGAAATTAAAAGACTGATACTCTGATAACTCTTAACCGTACAAACAATTAATATATTAGAACCGCAACGATATATATATATAGATATAGACATATAACCAAAAGGGAAATGATAATCGAAAGCGTCATCAATCAGCGGAAATTCTTAACACCGCGATTCAGAAAATTATGTATTAGCACAACGCCATCTATGAGTAAATAGCTACAACATCCGCACTGCATGCCCTATGCGCGAGCGGAGCGGTATGAAAGTTTTATTTTTATTTTATATTATCTCCGAAACTATGTCATCATTTAACACACTGTTAAGGGCAAATCTTATCTCCATAATGCCTTAAATAATTTTGATAAGGATTGATACATTGTTGTTTAAATGATCATCCAAAAGGAAGTATGTCGAAAAAATACTTTTTAAAACATAAAAAATCAATGTAAAAGATATTATGGTGTTGTGGACTTTTCTGTAGAACTATTTAAGATGGACCAGTTTGCCATACATTGTTTTCAATTTTAAATAATTATTAAGGCAGCGCATGCTAATAATTCGGTTTCAAGAGGTATTTCTTTCCGACTTGTTAGACTAACATTGTGATAGTTTGGCTAATATGCATCAAATAAATATAATTTATAGCCTATAGCACTAAGGAATAATGCAGCTTTCCAACAGTGATTTTTTTTATCAGATGAGTTAGTTCCAGAAATTACCCCCTACATACAAACTTACAAACATACAAACTTACATATAAAGTTTACCTCTTTATAATATTAGCATAGACTTATATTATTAATAACTTAAATTGCTGCAGACTAACTATTTAACGCACCTTTGTTCACGAGGTCAGATACTATAGCCAAGAACGTTTCCCAACTTAGTGCACTGTAAGTTGCAAACGCTTAGCATCGCCCTGTTCCGGTTACCTTAGCTATGTACAGATGCCAACACACCAAAGTAGTCCGATCTGTCAAATTTCTTTGATATTTTTTCAACTTTATTACAAAACAATAAGGTTTATGTTCAATTGAGAAAGTTTAACCACAGATAGGACATGTTGCAATAGAGTAGTAGCATAGAGAAGCCTGCATAGTATAAAAGAGGTTACAATATTATGAACAAACCCTGTGTGTGCACAAATAAAAACACCGGTAAAGATTTATTGGACTTGCCCACCGACGCGACGGTCCCAGCACTTAGCAGGAACAATATTATTCAGTTTTTAAAGATAAAAATTATTTTATTTTATTTTACAGATAGATACTGTAGAAGCTTTACTTCTACAGCCGGATCAAGATATTATTACTACAAATAATAGGCTCCCACTAAATTTATAACGTTCTACCCTTGACGAATGGCCCGTTCTACATTTAAGTAATTCGAATATTGCTTGACTGTTTGAAAACAGAGAGAACTAAAGTTCTACCAGCCAGTATAAAATAAGGTCTGCTATTGGTATACGACCTTTAAAATATACTTACAAATTGCTGTGTTATTTTTGTACACATTATATTGTTTAAAAAAAAAGGATCCAAATCTAAAATTATCATACCTACTACATGCATCATAATTTAAAACAAACTCTTTCACTGGACACAACCCAGCTAAAAAGCCCTCCATCCGTCAGCACACACTTAACCTCTTTCCAGGTCGCATATACCCTTAGATTTATCACCACATTAGAACTGGTAATCACTGTTGATCGATCACAGCTGTCAGCTTCAGGCCACAGTCAATCAATCAAGCTTTTTGTCAAACTCCGTCTATTGTTTAGCTGTTTATCTTACACTGTGGCGCGACGTAATCTTTGACTCGTCATGTGAGGTTCGATGTTCGAGAAACGATTAGCATTGATCCTTTTTTTTGGACGTAATAGTAGTAGTTGTATTTTGTTTAGCTTGGGGATTTTTTTTTTTAATTTATGCAAAGTTTATCTCATTTTCAAATAATTGAAAAAAGTTTTAATTATATTTTTTTTCGATTTGGCCGGTGACACTGTGTCTGAAGGATTTCAGAAATCAAAGTATAACATGATACCCCTTGGTGAGACTGGTTGTCAGACTTTCGGGCTTCTGACTACCCGTAACAACTGTCAAAAATCTACAAATGACAGCCGGGACCAACGGCTTAACATGCTTTCCGAGGCACGGAGGAGTCTTGATATGTTACGAACGGTCACCCATCCACAGACTGACCTCGGCAAGCGTAGCTTAACCTACGATCAACACGTGCAGCTGTCTTTATTTAGCCACGAGCTCCTTAATAAATCCACAAACCCTCAAAATTAACCACCATCCAGTAATAACATTTCTAAAAGAGCTCTCAAACCCACAACCGTAACCGAACCCATTATATTTCTAAAACACAATTACATAAGACACTTTGAAGACTGGGAGACCATAACTTTTAGCGGGCTTGCAAGCACTGAGCAGTTGTAAAAGCATCGTAAAGAGTGCTCACCTGTTCTCCATAAGGTAAGACCAAAGGTAATGAACCATTAATTTGCTAGGAGAGTTAGTGCACTTACAACGAACAATTGCAGATAAAGCTGGAAGAAGTATTTTTCGGGTCGTTTGGTAGAAGGAAGGTGGGAGATTAGATGGGACTATTTTGGTTTTGATTAAGTTGAAACATTGCAGCTGGTTTGACGTCTGATTTCTTCAATATCTTGCTGACAAGTGAATTTAAAAATTTGCGTTCTCATATTCAAATTCGTCTCCAATGACGTTTCATTAGGGACGCTGGGAGAGAATACTTTTTGGCGGGAAAGTGGCAATACGTACATACTTGTAATGTATTTTGTTAATATTCATATATTTTTCATTATTTTTTTTATTTAGGTAATTAATAAATCGACTACGTCGGTATTAGAGTTATTCTAATCCTTTCTGTTCAGAATATTCTAACTTATCGTCTTCTTGAAATTGTCTATTAGTTATATAGGTATAAAAGTATATATTATATAAATACCACAGCTTAATTAAACGTTCTGTTTAATGTCGTCAGTGTTAGTGTAATGATAATCCAGAATACCCAGAAACCAATTACTTACAGGCAAGGGCATATACAAGTAGGTAGAGATGGCGTATTTTTAACGCGCGACGGTTCGCGCTTTTTGCACGCGCGCTTGTGGCGGTAACGCGATAGATGATCACAAAGCAGATTGTTACATTTGCATTGACTCAGACGCTGACAGCAAACGCTGAGTCTGAATTTCGAACATCTGAACGTGCGTCATCTGCGTGACGTCACGTCGGAGCGTTAAAAATACGCCGCGTGAATAGGCGTGAAAGTAATAAAAAAAAGCAGTTCGACCTCTTTAAAATATTCATCATTTTACTTTAAGTTTAAGAAAACGAAATGAAAATTCGTAATGAAAGAACTTCCCGCGATGTTGTAAAAGTTAAGAACAATTTTATTTATTAGAAAAGTTTTAACAATATGCTCAAACTTTACTACTGTAGTTTAAACTATTCGGTAACTTTTCTAGATTGAACTTTGATTTACGCGAGATCTGTTTGCCTTCGGTAACTTTCAAAATATATTTTTGTCAAACCGTTACCGATACATTTTGTAAATGTAGAACGTTAATTTTGGATTGTTGTTCGGTTTGGTTTAATATTAATTTATTTGTGATAAAAAATTCTCGTCGACTGATCGACACTTCACGTGACCAGAGGGCTGGCTCATTCTTTGCCCAAAGAATTAGTATTACCGTCCAACGTGGCACTGCTGCATGCTTCTAGATGCTGTCATCTGGAAGCGTGCGTTGCGGAGGAGTACTTTGACGCCTGAGTGTCTTGGTCGGCTTTTTATTTTATTGTATTTTTGTATATATTGTAAATAGTTAGTTTTACATTATAATTGTATATATGTACATTTAAAACTTAATAATAAACAAAAATATGCTTTTGTGATACAAAAGAAGACAACATACACATAACATCACGCCGTGTTCCCTGAAAGGTTGGGCAGAGGTGCACCTATAGTGACACCTATTTCACCAGTTATGTTTAAGTTCCATGTAATAGGTGAGCCTATTACCATCAACTGTACACGAATTACAGACTCCGGGATGCTAAAGAGAAAATTTATATTGTAAAAACTCAATAATTCTTTGCCCGACCTGGGGTTTGAACCCAGGACTTCACGCTCAGCAGTCGCGCTTAGGACCACTAGATCAATGAGGCGGTAAAAGAAGATGTAGTGATAAAATTGAAAGAGTTCGCGTAGATGGTTTGGTCACGTAGTACTCGTAACCGGTGTGCGTGTATGACCAGATGTATGAATGTAAACGAAGACATGTATGTAAGGATCGTAGCTGGTAGAGTTCTTTAGTTTCTGTCTACCCCAATGGGAAAAAGGCGCGAGTTTTTGTATGAATGTAATCTATAGAAACTGGTGTGCAGAGTTCTGTGGTAAAATAAATCTACTTTACTAATTTGATAGGATTTTAAAACCACAAGACATCACAACCACAGGTTTATTGGTATCCAACTTTATTGGGGTCGGCTGCCAACTTAATTGGATGCAACTAAATACGAGTCATTAACATGGAGCGACTGCCTATCTGACTGCCAGGTGGGATGACGATCTGCGAAAGACTGCAGGCAGATGCTGGATGCGGCAAGCTGAAGACAGGGCGCTATGGCACTCATTAGAAGAGGGCTATGTCCAGCAGTGGACTAGTCTATACTAGTCCACTGCTGGACATAGCCCTCTCCTAATGCATCATCATCATCATCAGGCTATCCTGATGATGATGATGATGATGATGACTGCCTATCTGGTATCAAACACCGAAGTACTCGGTAGTGCGATACTTTATGGTAAGACTGCTTGTCAGACTGTGAAAGATCTGCAAATGACGGCCGAAAGGCCTCGAGGGGTCTCGATATGTGATGAATGGTCCCTAATCCACAAATTTACCTTGGCTAGCGTAGCTTAACCTGTGTGGTTTTTACTACACAGCTAAATGAACCATCTCTTTGGATTTTCATATAATTGTTCGAAACTCCAAAAAAATAAATGCTACAAATGACACGTAAACCCAGCTTAAAAATCAATTTTCAACTCCAACACCCAACACAAAGACGTAACACAGTGTCAACATTGGCATGTTTTTCAAAGCGACCTATTTGCACGGCTCGACACGATGCACCATCTGGAAAACGGTGAATTATAAAAAGCTGTTTGCGAACCTCGGACCGTTGGACCGCATTGCGGTGGGTGCCGGGACGCCGGTAATTACCGGTACCGAGTAATTCATTGCGTGAACGATTTCCGTTCAGTGCAATTGATGGAATCAACGCAGTGCAACTGATATTTTGAGTCGGGATTAAAGGCCCCCTTGAACTAATAGACTCTGAAGTGTCTGTTTGTAATATCCAAATAACAGCTTTTAACTAAATGCAAATGAAAATTTATACAGCAAACATTTTTGTTTTATATCTGTCTGTTGGTTTGAGGTAATATCCAAAACCGCTGAGCTTAGAATTAGTGTTCCACACAAAAATAAAATGCTTTATAAATAATACCAGCCTGTTAATGTCCCATTGCAGGGCAAAGGCCTCCTCTCATACAGAGAAGGCACCAGCATTAATCATCACGCTTGCTCAAGACGGGTTGGCGATTTAAGTCCAGGTTTCCTCACGATGTTTTTCCTTCACCGATGTCAGTGATGTCCAAGATATACTTAGAAAGTACCTATGAATTCAATGAAAAAAAGTCACATTGGTACTTGCCCAGGTTTGAACCCATAAGCTCGTGCATTATGACACTTTTATACCAATACTTTTTTTTTTTTTAATTCCACGCGGTCAAAGTTGCAGGCAAGAGCTAGTTCAGAAATAAATGAACAACGTATTTGTCTTAAACTTACATTTATTAATATATGAAGAAATAAAATGAAATAAATAATCACAGGGCATCGAAAAATTCATCCGCATCGCTGTCAACGGGAAAAGTGCCCAGAAGGCTGGCAGCATTGCCATGTTCAATGGCAATGCTGATTCTTTGGCCAAATAAAAGGCCAGCCCTCTGGTCACGTGAAGAGTCGACCAAACGCTTCGCGATTTCTCGAAAAACTAAATGGGCACATGGACCCCATGGCCCTAATGTTTCAACCCCTACTTAAAACTGCATTGCATTACAAATTTTTTCACCAACATACCTGTATTCCTCGAGGTGTTAGGCAGAGGTGTACCGTTATATCACTAAATTTTTGGCAGTGATGTTTAAATCCCATGTAATAGAAATAAAACAAAAACAAACCGGCTGACAAAACCCAATTACAATTTGCTGGGCCCGGGAAACGATACTTAATAAATATAAATAAATAATGCTGGACAATCCACACAGCATCATCTAGCCCCAAACTAAGCAGAGCTTGTGTAATGGGTACTAGATGACTGATATACTTAATACAATACATTTCATAGATAGATATTTTTTATTATACATAGCAAATACCCAGAACACCCGAAACAAATATTTGTAGATCGTACAAACATTTGTCCCAAGGCGGGAATCGAACCCGCAACCTCCTGCGTCGCAGGCGGACCTTCACTTAATACCATGTCCTGGTTTTTTTTACTCTGTTTTCCTGCATCATAGCAATCCGTTTTGTTCGATATTCCTCTGCTTTTTTGTATCATATTTTATAAAGCTCGGAGAGACGCTGCTCGAATGAGTGCATCATTCCATTTTGAGGAAAAAGTTTAAGAGAACCCTGCCTATTGCCTCTTTAGTATACTGCGTTGTTAGCCTTCATCTCCAGATAGTCTGAGGGCTGGTTCGTTTAACGTTTAGAGAGTCCTTCCTGACGGCAGTACGCTTAACTGAGTTATCTCTTTTTTATTTATTTATTTATATAATCACTCACAACTATTATTACAGGTATAACCCAATGCAATAGTGAAGCTTACTTAATAATATCAACTTATTTTCTAAAACTTGTTACATATAATGTTATCCTTGTGAATTCACTCCGTGTACAAGCAAAAATATCAATTTCCTCTGCTACAAGGTTAAGAGTGCGAAGCGCACGCGTCAGGGGAGCCTCATACAGATTAGTGCGGCCACGAGGTACAGTCAGCAGCTGAGGCCGCCGCCGCCGCCACACATATCTGTCGGGCACGCTCAAACCCACCAACTGTAATATGTCGGCGTTATGTATCTTGCCTCTAATTAATTTAAATAAATATGAGACAAGTGCGAACTCACGCCTAACTCTCAGCTCATTAAATAAATAAAATAAATAAATAAATGGTATAATTTTAAATTATGATAAATACATTTATTACTAGCATTTCGCCCGCGATGGATTCCATACTTTTCCCTTCAAACTTTAACATCCCCTCCTCTCCCTTTAAAGCGTAGTTTTGAAAATAAAAAGTCTAAATCACTCAGGTATAAGGTAGCTTCCTAACAGTGAAAAAAATTTTTACAATTGTTATTTTAGTTCTGGAGATTACCCCCTTCATACAAACAAACAAACAAATTTTACCCCTTCATAATATTATTAAGTATATTAAGTGAATATAGACTAGTACACTTTGGATGGCTAAACACCTAAAGCACCTAAAGATGGCTCTCGGCGTCGTAATTCGAAACGTTTCCTGTTCAGTATACTAATATATGATGAATAAATGTCATGATGCCCCAGTGGTATAGGCCTCGCCTCTTGTGCACGAGGTTGTGGGTTCAAACCTGGGCAAGTACCAATGCGAGTTTTTCAATTCATATGTACTTTCTAAGTTTATCTTGGACATCACTGACATCGGTGAAAAAAAACATCGTGAGGAAACCTGGACTTATATAATTAATATAAGTCTGAAATCGCCAACCCGTCTTGAGCAAGCGTGGTGATTATTGCTCATGCCTTCTCTGTATGAGAAGAGGCCTTTGCCCTGCAGTGGGACAGTAATAGGCTGGTACTATACTAATAAAAGTTAAATATTCGCCTAGTAAAGGCTGCGCAAATTATTGGTTTACACAAATTTTACACCTCGTTGCTTTAGATGGCGTTGGCGTAGTGTTAGATGCACAACAGACATATAAATACCAAATGTTTTGTTATCGCGGTAACTCCCCCCAACCCTTTGCTCGAGCCAGCCCGCGTAGCGAGCCAGTAGTTGTTTAAATTAGTCCCTTAAATAATTTATCTATTAGATCCAGCCCGTCCCTTGCTGTCCTCTCCCAGCGACGTCCTAAGCCGAGACTCGCACCCCGCAGGGGGGTTAACGAGAGGAAACCTTCAAAAGGCGCCTGGACTTTTTGGGGAAAAGACCAGGGAGTGTGGGATTCTTACCTCACTGCGAAAAAATCAACATATTACCTGCAACGAAGGTACACCACATCTAGGTAAGGGCTTTCTTTCTGCTGTACTTGCTGATACTTTGATGATTTCGCTGACTCAGGGTGCTTGTATACGTCCGTTTTTTCCACCGGACAACGGACCGTTTTTTTCGCCTGATATGCGGTGGTGTATGGTTTATAATAAAAGTGTACTTACGTACATGCGCCGGATGCCACACCGGTGTCCAGCACATACAAATGAGAAAGACACGTTTAAGAGCGCTAAGACGTCCTTAGTGTTTTTTCTAAAGCGTAACCGGGTATATTCAGACTATTAATATAACCTTGACCTTTTTTAGAGCCTTGTCGTAATAAACGATACAAAGGCGACGATGAAGTCAAAGTAGAATAATTTATTTCAGATATAAGACAGAGATAATTTATACAGACAGACAAACGACACATTTGAAAATTAAATTGTTAGCTCTCCTGGAAGGTGGTCTCGTATGGAGAAAAAGCAAGGAACTCCACAATAATTAAATAACAATATTAATATAATGATAATTTCGAACTATACTATACATTTGAATACTTAGATAAATACATGAGCTCACATATTTTTTTCTTTTTATATATGAATTTTTATTTTATTTTCTATTCAATTTAATAGCTTTATTTATACTAATACAAATAAAAGATCTCAATAGAATTATAAGTAACTAACAATATATTTTAATAAGTAGGTACATAAGTTTACAAAATTTTATAAGAATTGTGTTATTTTTAATTTTTAATTTTATAAATTTTTATTTTTAGTTTAATACCAAGTTGCTGTGCCCTAACAGGGTCCATAATTGTACCTTAGCTGTAAGCTTTTTGTAACATCTTTTATGCACATTATGGTACGCAAAATAAATGAATATGAATATGAATATGAATTAACGATAAATCTCAAAATGTTTTGTTTCACACTGTAACTGGTTTTCTTGATTAATTTCAGTCGCCATTATCGATCGGTGTTTATTGTATTGTTAAACGGAACTACCTAGGCGTAATTAAATAAAATAAAACAAACTTTTTACTCCCTTATCTAGGTAATACTCTTTACTTTTATTTATTTTTTCATTTCATTCGACGACCGATGTGGCGCGGCGGGCGAAGGTCCGCTTGCGAAGCAGGAGGTTGCGGGTACGATTCCCGCCTTGGGACAAATGTTTGTACGATCTACAAATATTTGTTCCGGGTGTTCTGGGTATTTGCTATGTATAATAAAAAAGATCTATCTATGTAATATATTGTATTAAGTATATCAGTCATCTAGTACCCATAACACAAGCTCTGCTTAGCTTGGGGCTAGATGATGCAGTGTGGATTGTCCAGCATTATTTATTTATTTACTACAGATGGAAGAGGGTGAACGAATGAGTAGGTTTGTAAATAGATTTATTTTATTTCATTTGTTTCTTTTTAAATTTAGATTCCGCTCTAATTTACAGACAAATACAATTTTGGGGTAGCTTAATGTGCTAGCCATTAAGCTACCCCAAAATTGTATTTTTTTCCAAATTGAACATGAATTTTATTTCTATTGTAATGAAATTGAAAACCTATTAAAGAAATTTGACACATTGGGGTAGCTTATTGTGCTGGATATTTTTAGACTGCTTGTTTTATTCCCATAGATAAACCGTAAAAACGGTTTTGTGGGGCATAGTTTTTAAGTTATATTTTTTGTACACTTTGTCTTAAATAAATAAATTAAAAAAAAATAACTGCCTAACTAACAAAATTCAATCTTATTTACTAAACCTAAACAGTTGATATGTTTGTGCCTTTAAACATAAATGCATACTTAACATCTCGATTCGTATTTACGAGTACTAAAATTTAGCCTGTAATTTCATTGCAGTATAAAACGAACGTTTTTTAAAGTTTACAGCTTTTTAAAGAAAAATCCTCACAGTTGAATTTTTAAATTAATGTTGACTTTATAAATTAAATTCGCGGCGGTCATCGCTGGCAGTTTGAAAAAAATTGGTTACGATGGATTATCTCAAAATTGCTACAGTTTTGTTGGTTTTAATTACGAAGCCTGCATGGATCAGTTATGATTAAAGTAAGCAAAATATATGGTGGATGGGACATCGAGGTACAACTTGATAACATAAGTTCATTTCATTCCATGATTCTGAATACCCAAACAGAGATTATCAAAAAGTTTTGCCATTTAATTAGGGTCCTCCACGAAACTCTATTTCATTAAATATTAAGTAATATTGTAAACAATTACCGATTAAGATAGCCAACGACTGTAAATGGGTATGATGGGGCTGATATATCTTTGATAAAAGCCCCTAAACAATATTTAAAAGAGAAAAAAAATTGAATCCCCAAGCATTGCAATTTTCCGTACGGTTTTCCATGTTTTTAAGGTTTTTTTCTGAAGATTCTAGAAGCATCTAAATTGTAAAAAAAACGCCTTATTTTAAACCCAATGACCTGATATTTTTTTATTGATAAACATTAATTATTTTGACGACCGTTGTGGCGCGGCGGGCGAAGGTCTGCCTGCGACGCAAGAGGTTCGATTCCCGCCTTGGGACAAATGTTTGTACTATCTACAAATATTTGTTTCGGGTGTTCTGAGTATTTACTATGTATAATTAAAAATATCTATCTATGTAATGTATTGTATTAAGTATATCAGTCATCTAGTACCCATAACACAAGCTCTGCTTAGCTTGGGGCTAGATGATGCTGTGTGGGTTGTCCAGCATTATTTATTATTATTTATTTATTTATTATTTACTTTTGTGTTACCTGTATATTACTGTTAATCGCATTAAATATCCCTTAATAGCCTTTGCTATTAAGGGATGTTTAATGCTTTCGTTCAATGCGACTCCTTGTATACCTACATGCTTATCTTTCACTAGCAGCTGCGCCCCGCGGTCTTGCCTGCGATAAAAAAATAGAACATAAGACGATTTAAAAATCCAACTGAAATACTTCATTTTTAAGGGTAGATAAGTAGACTATGTGTGAGTGAAATACCTTCATAAAAAGTTTCACCCAAACCCGTTCAGCCTTTTCAAAATGAAGGAGTACCAGACATTCACACACACGCACACACATACCGCTAAACTATCGCATTTATAATATTTGTGTGATTCGTTTCACTCTAATTACGCTATTTATATTTCTTCCAAAATAATAATGAAATGTAGAAATAATCACAAGCTACCTGCTTTTATTTGTTGCACATTGTTCCCAGGTTATATCTATTTATCCAAATATCGTAATAACAAAGAATTCCTGGACAGCTGCAAATCCAGGGGAAACGCGGGAGTGTTCAGACACACCCATCATGAGACTTAACGCCCAACGCGGCGTGATCCCTGATTTCCCCTGGGGCAGCAGACTGCGCCGGTAACAGATGTACTAGGATTTGGATACGCTAGTTAACATATTTTTGTATACCCTTTATCTAATTTCTTACTCTGTTGCTAATTTATAAAATGTCTTTATAGTCTATCTGGTTATTGCATTTAAGCACATTACTTCGATTCATAGAGATTTGTTTTTATTTATTTAATAATGTTGCCCCACACTAGGAATTTCTCCTGTATCGTGGGTGCGTTAACAAACTTTCAAACTCACATACACAAACAGCCAGGCCAGTAACAACTACCTGTAGGCCATACAAATATTTGTTTCGTGCAGGAATCGAACCCAAGACACGCAGCGCACCAGTCAATCGTTTAGCAACTGCGCCAACCGAGCCGTCAAAATTATCGTAATAATATTCACTCAACCCGCTTCTTCACACTCGTAATTAGAAAACAATAGAAATGTCTCTACGAAAAATACTTTATGGAACTTTGTGGTCGTCATTAAATCCTGAGTTGCACATGACACATCTATGGCGATTGGACAAATCCACACAAATCTTTGAGCTTATTAAAAAACCACCTCAGACATGTGTAGACTTTAAAACAGACTCTAACCTCTAACCTTCTTGGCTAGGACACCAAATTCGTCAAGGTTAAAAATAATTCGATGTTTAAAAAAATAATTTCCAACAAATTAACCGAATGAATATCATTTATTAATCTTTTAACGAAATTTCTATCTCTTTCGATTTTGTTCAGTAATGTATACTGTAATTGGCATCTTTTTCTTTTCCCAGATCCATGGAATCGTGAAATATTTAATTCCGTCGTACATTACGAGGGCTCTCCTTATTGCGTTTGACAAATTATTATGTTAGAGGCCAAGGTATTTTGATTTTTTCGGTTCACCTGGCAACGTTTAATCAGATTTTCTTCATTCTTAAATTAAATGTCAGTGATCTTTGTCGAGATGGGAGTCTAATATATACGGATCTTATCGAAGTAAGTAAGTTTACGTTCAAAATATTTATTCACTTATTAATTCCTTCCTTTTTTTCATGTTATAAAATGTATTTTTTTTCGAAATTTTAAGTATTTACATATATACAATTATGCCATAAAACTAACTATATACTCGTACATATTTACAGAAACAAAATAAAATAAGAAGCCGACCTAGACACTCAAACACAGGCGTCAAAGTACTCCTCCGCATCGCTGTCATCTGGAAACGTGCCCAAAAGACTGGCAGCATTGCCACGTTGGATGGCAATACTAATCCTTTGGGTAAAGAATGAGCCAGCCCTCGAAGTGTTGATCAGATGCCTTCCTTTTTAAGTTTCGATTGTTTACATTTTAATGTTGTTAATTGTAATTTATGTTTAGTCATGATGGCCCTGTGGTTTAGGCCTCGCCTCTTGTGCGCGAGGTTGTGGGTTCAAACGTGGACAAGTACCAATGTGACTTTTTCAATTCATATTTACTTTCTAAGTTTATCTTGGACATAACTGACATCGATGAAGGAAAACATCGTGAGGAAACCTGTACTTATAATTAATATAAGTCTGATATCGCCAACCCGTCTTGAGCAAGTGTGGTGATTAATGCTCGTGCCTTCTGTGTATGAGAAGAGGCCTTTTGACCTGCAGTGGGACAGTAACAGGCTGCTATTATTTTATAGTAATTATATTTATTTAATTATTTATTCTATTCTTTCGGTTCTAAAATACAGAATACCATTTAATATTCATCAATATTCTTACTTACGAGTTTGCAGCATTGACATTTCAAGAATTGTTGACTTGGTCAGTCCTAGTGCGATCAATACCAGTCTAACTTCTTCCTTCTTTTGTCTGTTAAGTTTTGACATTGCCAGAATTTGTTTTGACAAATATATAGGTCCTAAGTTAGGACTGATACTGCATGTGCAACGAGATTTACTTTGAATATTACAGCCATATTCAGAGTGTTTCCCATTTTAGATGTACGGTCAAGTCGAATGAAATATGCATTTGTTTTAGTAAAAATATGCAATGTTGTGTACCTACTCTCTGAATGTCCAAGCAATGTTTATTTCATTTGCTTACGTGCATACAGAATCTTCTTTGTTTTAAAATTCTACATCCTCATTTCTCTTGCTCGCCACCACACATGATTCTTACAACGAAATCTACCGAAATCTTCATAATTCTATTACCTTTGCCAGCTGAATTTGATCATTACTAACGCAAAAGGATTTTTAAATTATGCATCTGGGTTAACCATTTTTTAAACTGAGTCCAAACCCAGGACTTACTTCCATCCTTTTCCCACTAGTGATAGTTTAAAGAATTTTAAACATAGTACTGTCTCGTTCACCTTAATCGTATTTAAATTTGCATATTTAAAAAGATGCCAGGGAGAGCTGCAATATCCTCTCATTTTGTATGCGTTTTCTATTTTAGATGGGGAAATATTTTTTGCTGCAAAGCGAGGGGGTGACGTTTGATCTCGGCGTAGAGGAAAGAGGGGTTTAACTTCGTTTTACATCTATACTATGGTAAGTTACATTTGCAGAAACACGGTTGCTACATCAGAAGAGTTAGTTTACTTAACGTTGATATCCATTTTTACACTTAATTTTCTTTAATGTCTTATTATTTTTCATAGTTCACGTGGTGGTTGGCGTTTATAATAGGAATGATAACTCAAAAAATTTCGTCGGTAGATTATTTTAATATATTGGAAACGTATTTTTCTTTTTTACGTATGTAGGTAATCAAAAGATTACCTACATACAATATATTTACCAGCAACAATAAGTAATAACAATAAGTGTGTTAGTAATTGTAGATTTTACACATACTTGTCGTCACAAGTATGTGTAAAATCTAACACGTTACAACATTACATACATATTTTTTTTATTATACATAACAAATACCCCCATTCCGCAACGTTAAAACGTGTTTCGGGTAGTTGTTATGTATAAAAAAAAATATGTATGTAATGTATTATATTAGGTCTTTACCTATGAAATTGCCGTTCTGCAGTACTGGCCATTTCAAATCAAAATATTTTTTGTTTGGCTAAGAATTCTAATTTCAAATTAATTTTATTTTAAAAACATGGTTTTTTTTTTCCAAAAGTAGTCATTTGTTTATTGATTAGTGTTACATTTTCATCACATTTAAATCTTTTTCGTCATCATGGATACGTTAAAAATTCGAGTAATTATGGAATATGAGTACCGTCGTGGCAGCAACGCGGCACAAGCGGCACGCAACATCAACGACGTTTACGGAGCTAACACTACAAACCAACGCACTACCTGTTATTGGTTTGCTCACTTCCGTTCTGGAAATTTCGACCTGAAAAATGAACCTCGCGGTCGTCCGAAGACTTTGGTCGACAATGACGAATTAAAGGCGATTGTGGAAGCTGATGATACACAATCTACGGCTGAATTAGCAGCAGCTTTCGACGTTAGCGTCAAAACAATATTGGTCCATTTGCGTCAAATTGGCAAGGTAAAAAAGCTTGACAAATGGGTGCCCCACGAACTCAATGATCGCCAGCGCGAAGTACGCGTCGAGACGTGCCTTGCACTGCTCAACAGACACACAAATGAAGGAATTTTGAACCGCATTGTTACCTGCGATGAAAAATGGATTCTGTTTGATAACCGCAAGCGCTCAGCAAGTTGGTTGGATCCTGATTCAGCACCTAAACAATGCCCTAAACGAAAACTTACCCCAAGAAAAGTGATGGTCACTGTTTGGTGGTCTAGCGCCGGTGTGATTCAACACAGCTTCTTACCAAACGGGGTGAGCATTACTGCAGATGTGTACTGTGAAGAATTGAACACAATGATGGAGAAGCTGGCACATCTCCAACCAGCATTGGTCAATCGCTCGTCTCCGCTGCTCCCGCACGACAACGCGCGACCTCATACTGCACAGCAGACGGTCTCCAAGTTGCAAGAACTGGGGTTGGAAGCTCTCCGTCATCCGCCCTACTCACCAGACCTTGCGCCTACAGACTACTACTTTTTCCAGAATTTGGATAACTTCTTGGCGGGAAAAAAATTCAATACCCGAGAGGCAGTACAAAATGCCTTTGAAGAATTTGTTGCCTCCCGTCCAGCTGATTTCTTTAAGAAGGGCATCAATAAACTGCCACTGCGTTGGCAAAGATGCACTGATTGCATGGGTGATTACTTCGATTAATACAAATATAAAATACATGAAAAAAATTCATTTAAATTTTTTCATACAAAACGGCAATTTCATAGGTAAAGACCTATTATTAAGTATATCAGTCATCTAGTACACATAACACAAGCTCTGCTTAGTTTGGGGCTAGATGGTGCTGCGTGGATTGTCAAATAAAGCAAAACATACGTGTCTAATGTTTTTTATTATCTGAATGGCGGATTTAATATAAGTTATTTTTTTTACCAAGGCATAATCCCTATTCCAGTATTATTCATTCTAAAAATGTATGGAAAACTAACTCTTAATTGGACGTGTTTCATACGCTTTTCAAATGTTCCAATCTGTAACAGAAACAATGACTTTAATCTAAATAGAGTTTCCTGGAACAATGCAAAAATGTTACTACTCGTATCGGACTATCCAGTCCGGCTCAACTTTCAGCCGGCGCGCTCAATTCTGTTCAACGCATTAGAGGAATGAACAATCTCTGGAGTTTTATATGGAACAGTTGATTAATTTAGATTTGGCGTTCTTAATTTGAATAGCAAATGTATTGTTTAAAAATAAAATTAAATATGGCGGACTTGTTTAAAAATAGAAGACCGTTGGCTGCCTCGTTTGTGTTGCAGTCTCAAGCGTTACTGCCGAGATTGAAGTCATGTGTTGGATTCCCGGGTTGGGAAAAGTGTTAGTGGGTTATTCTTTCTGGAATATCTCGGTAGCAGCCCAGAGACTGGTTTTATGCTCGGTTGGTGTAAATAGGCTCGCCCTTTATTACATGGGACTTAAACAAAACTATCATAATGTGTGTATACAGTACAGTATAATAATACAGTAGTACACCCCTGCCTAACCCTTGGAAGCAAACAGGCGTGATGTTATATTATGTTATATGAAACAAGAGAGTTGTATGCATCAGCCATTATTGGTAACAAGGGATTCTCAACTCCTGAAGGACCTAAGTGCCATTTATTAAAAATTTATTCGTACCGCAAATTGCACTTTTCAACCCTAAAATGGTATGCAGTACACCATTACTAAAGTTATAGGAAACTCAAAGCGATTCATACAACTGTCACCTTTAACTAAAAGGGAGCGGAAGGTGAAATATTAAAATTTGAATGAAAGAAACCATCAAAGGTTTCAACGTTGCATTTCCTTTTACCAACGAATCAGGACTACACAAGTTTTTTTTTTTTAAGAGTCTGCCATAGAATCCGAAAGCTCTTTTATCTACAAAAATTATGGAGCTCCGTTGAAATTATGGAATATTTGCGGGAGAAAGTAAAATGGAGAAAAACGTCTTCAGGCTGCGAATGCTGTGGGGTTTTTCTTTGATCTGTGTTTGTGTTGGCGTCTGTCGGTATGTTTCCGCATTCTGTTTTAAGTCTTTATTTGCTGCTGCAATTTGTATTTGGACTTCCTACCGCCGTTTAGTGTTAATTCTTAGTTTTGTAGACAGGTTTTTTGGAGATTCTGTTATATATCGAAAGCAATAAATAACAATAAATAAAATAAATATAAAAGCAAAGCTTGTGTTATGGGTACTAGGTGACTGATATACTTAATACAATACATTACATAGATAGATATTTTTTATTATACATAGCAAATACCCAGAGCACGATCAGATTTGTGAGTTAGACTTACATTATTGTTGTAGATTTTTATGATTCACTTATTGAAAAAGGTAGGTACTGCCTTGTTGGTCTAGTGGTCACAAGGGATACTGCTAAGTGTGTGGTCTTGGCTTCGATCCCCAAGTCGGGCATGTAATAATTATGACGGCACGGTTGGCGCAGTGGCTGAGCGATTGACTGCTGCGCCGTTCGATTCCCTCACGGAACAAATATTTGTATGGCCTACAGGTAGTTGTTCCGGGTCTGGCTGTTTGAGTATGTAAGTTTGAATGTTTGTAACGTACCCACGATACCGGAGAAATTCCTAGTGGCAACGTTATTAAAAAAAAAAGAAAAGAAAGAAAGAAAGAACACAGTTAGAATGTCCGTTATGTTTCACAGTTGTAAATGCATCCACAATACACGAGAAATTCCTAGTGTGGGGTGACGTTTTTAATCAAATAATGTTTTTTTTTTTTTTTTATGGATGATTCCATCAGGAATTTCCCAGTACCAGCCCGGAGTCTGCATTTGCGCCCGATTGATGGCAACTGTCTCGCTCCGTATTACATGAGACTTAAACATAAACTGGCGAAATGTGGGTGTATTATATAAATAAATAAATAAATAAATAAATAAATAAATAAATAAATAAATAAATAAATAAATAAATAAATAAATAATGCTGGACAATCCACACAGCATCATCTAGCCCCAAGTTAAGCAGAGCTTGTGTTATGGGTGCTAGATGACTGATATACTTAATACAATACATTACATAGATAGATATTTTTTTATTATACATAGAAAATACCCAGAACACCCGGAACAAATCTTTGTAGATCGTACAAACATTTGTCCCAAGGCGGGAATCGAACCCGCAACCTCCTGCGTCGCAAGCGGACCTTCGCCCGCCGCGCCACATAGGTCGTCAAATATATATATATAATAGATACACATCTGTCCATCCTTTTGGGGAATACAGGCGTGATGATATATTATTTAGGTACGTAGTACTCGCAACAGGCGTGCGTGAATGACCATAAACAGTAGCAGGTACCTTTATGTAGTTTGCGTTTACCCCAATGTAAAGAGTCGTGAGTTTATATAATGGTGAAGTGTTAAAATTAATCTTTAATATACTGTGACAGTGTGAAGCTCACCACATAATCCGATGTGACTGGGAGCACTTACGTGAGCCAAAGGCTTTCACACATGATAGAGTTTGAAACTTACGCTACATCACGTATGTATATATTGTATGATCGTGTAAGTTATATTGGTATCTCTTCACACAGTGTCAAAGTTTGTGAAAGCATACCTGTTCTTTTCTTAGAAATAGTGTGAGGACACCGGTAGGTGCATATTGTTTGTATCGATTCCAAATTCCAACAGGGTGTTATTATATTTTATTTATTTACTGGTTGTGCCCGTGTCATGATGATAATATTATTTTTTTAAATAAAAGAAGCTTAAGTTACTCCTTTACACTTAACCTACTTGTGAATGATAGTCCTCTCAAAATCGGCCCAGCCGTTTCTGAGACTATCTCAAACGAACAGACACATTTTTTTGGGGTGACTACCGTTTAAACTTTTATATGCATTTAGTAAAACGCTGTTATTTTAACATTACAAACAGACATTTCTATATTATTTGTTTGTATCTATCTATAGATTTGTCACCAGGCATCGTAGGCGCATAGATAAACATGAATAAGTAATGACAATAGACTCGCCCCCTATTACATGAGACTAAATCTCAACTGGCGAAATGTGCTTGCAATATAGGTAGGTACAATTATACCTCTGCCTAGCCCTTCGTTTACCTAATACAGGCGTGTTGCCATAAATATTGGTTTTACAGTTGAACTTCGAAAGATAGTTTTTAAAACTAACGCTATCAAGATATTAAAATTAATTCATTCATTCATTTATTTCAGACATTGACCATATGTACCGACACAAAATCAAAATAAAGCCAAATAAAACATTACAAAAATAGACATTTAAATTACATACAATTAAATTAAATACACAATGTCATAGATGCAGTTAAAATTAAAAACAAAACGTCATAGATATAATTAAATTAAATGTAAATGAAATAGTACACATTAACATACCAAATTAGAACAAACATAATAATTAATACACACCGTCAAAAACAATACGGTCAAAGAATACGAGGAGAAGCGCTAGTGTGAAGCTGCATCCACCTCTGCAACAAGGACAGGTCCCACCGCTCGGACAACATCATCAAAAGACTGTTTGAGCTGCTTCGTAGGCGACTTAATAGCGAGGCGCTCCGCTTCCTTATGATTGCGAAAAAATCATCCGTCCGCGCCTCAGCAAACATAGTCGAAGCGCTACAAAACCGTGGAAACCCACACAGTATCCTAAAAGCATTGTTGTACTGCACACCACTGCGCTGTACGCCTGCTGCGTAAAATTGAAAACCAACCAACCAAAGATCCAACTGAAAAATCTCGCTAGCCACGGTGGATACATATGGAAAATCGTCAATATTTTTTTATTCAAATTTTCGTAACCCATTGTGAATATTTGACATTGCTGAACATAAACACAAACGCCTAACGTTATTAAGGCATCCGTAAACTCGGAAACTCGCCAAAAATCCTCCGACAATAGTTACAAGTTTATTAGAATTTGTCCGAAGACTGGTACAATGCCCGCCCGACCGTGTAATGGAGACAAAATGAAAACGACCTTGTAATCTAACAAATTGGGTGCTCCGGTACTCCGAATGTATTATCTCCTCAACTTAGACTTCACTCATTCCTCAGTAATGAGTTCACCGCAGAATTAGGAGAAAAACTGCTGAAAATGTAATGAGAAAATGTATTAAATTCTTTCTAATCTTCTCAACTTTGAAGAGTTTACATTTTTTCTGAAGAAAAATCTTCCACAAAATTAATGAGAGGGTCGGATTGTGTTTGAGGGGATTTTGTTTTTTTAAAAAACGATAATACCTTATTTGTTTTTACTATTTTCTTGCTTTTCTAGGGAGAAGGAATTATGAGAACCTGCTCATTATCAAGACCTTAATTGAAAAAGTTGTCAGAGATAGCTACTCACTTTGAAACTAAGTACGAGTAGCCTAGCTGTACAGTCTTAAGATAGCTTATACATTTTTTAAAGATAAAATTAAAAGAGTCCCACGGGACTTAAACATGACTAGCAAAATGTTGGTGCATAATAGTTACACCGCCGCCTGACCCTTTAGGGATCACAGGCGTGACGTCATGATATGTATGACAATAGTGTCTG
The DNA here is from genome assembly GCA_905147745.2 of Phlogophora meticulosa. Classification (NCBI taxonomy): domain Eukaryota; kingdom Metazoa; phylum Arthropoda; class Insecta; order Lepidoptera; family Noctuidae; genus Phlogophora; species Phlogophora meticulosa. The sequence continues at coordinate 13,274,081 of LR990531.1, read as the reverse complement.
TCTTTTGTAAACTTTTTTGACGTTCAAAAAGTGCTGATTCTTAGCCTAATTCGAATAAATTAATTTTGATTTTGAGTGCTCCACCAGCAGTAAAATGAAATGATATTAGTTTCCGTAAATAGGTTTTAAAAACGGATAAATCATAATTTAAATTAATAAAATAGAATTAGATTAGATCGGTGTTTCTCTATCTCACTACTCTGATGAGAATCACTGAAACAAACTAAGAGGTCAAAGTCTCTTTTAAAGTCCAAACATTATCTTTGTCAGATCAATGAGGTCAGTATTCAGTGAGTCAATATTCCCTGTAGGTACATAAGTGTACCCACATTACGCTAGTAATGTTCAAGTCCCTTGAAATACAAGGCTATTTCCATCAACCAGGCATAAATCCAGGCTCCGAGATGTTACTCAAAGTTCCATATAAAAAAAAAAACTAAACATAATTTGGCCTACTACTAGAATTACTGGACCAACAAGACAGTACTGCCAATATAATCGTTAATATTACCCGAAATGTAATAAAAAGGACACAAGCTCTTCAATGTAAAGCACCTTAACATCTGCAGAGGTCTGATCGACCCTTGATGATGTCTTTTAACGCCCAAAACCACTTAGTAACTTAGGTACCAATATTATAGCAACCTTCATAGTTAACGCCGACCCAAGGCTAATCTCTTATTAATTCAGACAAAGTTACTCAACATCCCATCAAAGGACAACGAACCTTGTGTTCTATAAGTTAAGGTTGTAGACGACTGTATCAAAAAGTTTGTAGAAAAGTCACGAACTATGGAACTCCTCATTGTTTTAGCAGTCCCTTGGAAGCGGGAAGTTATGGCTGAACGCGTCATGGGAATGATTGAACTCAATACTCTTTGGTAATGGCTTTTTTAGAGAAGTTAAGATGTGGAACGATATTCTGTAGCGGGTATTTGTTGAGAAAAATCCGTATGATTAAAGGTAACATCACGTCTGTAATCCCCTAAGGGTTAGGCAGAAGCGTACTTACAGTACACCCACATTTTGCCAGTTATGATTAAGTCCCATGTAATAAAGGGCGAGATTATTGCCATGAGCCGGGCACAAATCAAACTCCGAACAACCAAGAAATTCCAGATGGAAAGACCCAATAACACTTTGTGAGACCCGCAAATTGAACCCAGGACCTCGTGCTCAGCAGTAGCGCTTCCAACCACTAGACCAGAGATGCAGTTAGAAAGAAAAATAAATTGATATATATTTCTAAAAGTTAATGTTTGGATAATATTTTAGAATTGGATGGTGCCGTGAATGAACCCTTTAAAGCAAACAGAAATGTAAAAATAATACACACTGTATCACAAAGTTTATATAATCTGAAGTTTGGCAGGACTATGCTAGTAAGAACTAGTAATGGACAAAAAATATTTTTTTTTTCATCTACAACATGTTTTTCTTTAATACGAGGTTTTAGAACCCTGTGCTATTAAACCCTATTTAGAAATTTTAACATAAAAGAATACCGATGTCCTTTTAAAAGTTGACGTATTGATACGTACAATAGCATGACAAACAATACTGAATAGGAAGACTTCTAAATATTTAAGTACAACAAACTCAGATTACACACGAATCTCTCCAGAATGTACAAAGAAAACATTTCGGCTCTTACTACTCGCTTCTCACGATTCCACTCCTCCTGATTAGACCGCCTCCTCAGGTCGCAAGCAATTACGTCACGACAACTCGATCAAATCGCACGTCAACGCAGCCATTCGGATTTGGTAGGAGTAAGCTCAGCAATATGTCGTGACTGACGCGTCGACGCCCTTATTCGTCGGAATGACGTTTTCGACGTCCGACATCGAGCGGCGAGCGCTCGAGTGTAAATGATGTGCCAACGTTGGAATAAACGTCACTCGTCCGCGATCCGGCCAATGGTGAGCAGCTACCAGGAGGTACGAATGCTGAGCTCGGATTAAGATGCGTTTTTTGGAGATTTTTTGGTAGGATTATTGTGTTTTTGGAGTACCGTTATCACGGTTGGCGCAGTGGCTGAGCGATCGACTGCTGCGCAGCGTGTCGTAGGCTCGATTCCCGCATGGATTCAATATTTGGATGGCCTACAGGTAATTGTTCCGGGTCTGGCTGTCTGTGTATGTGATATTGACTGTTTGTCAACACACTCACGACTCAAGAGAATATCCAGTGTGGGGTAAATTGCATTTTGGGGGTCTCATGTCCTCATGTGTTTTGAAACTTTACACCCTGTTGGGCATAAAGTTCTTCATCCGCCATTGAAAAAGGAGGATCTTCCAACTAGACGGGTGTTATTGAGTTCTTGTATATATGTTCAATCGCTCTGATAATTTTAATATTGCTATGTAGGATACGTCAGATTTAGTTCGTATGTGTTGAGTCATAGATATGTATGGCTATAGTATCCACCTTTCTAATCAGTACTTCAGTTGAGGAACAAGTGAACAGTCCACACTGCGGAACCATTTAGTTACAGGTGTTTAACGTTAAGGGACCAATAGCTGTGAAAGATTTATCAATCGACAGAGTTTAGGGCTTAAAACGGTACCCAGAATAAACAGCCGTTATGAAAAGAATATATTCAAAACCAAACTCAAAGCACCCATTTGAATTGAACCAATTACAGGTAGTTTAAATTGGTAAGGAGTCGGGTCAATCAGAATTATGAAGCCAGTTCTCAATACCAAAGCGTACTAGGGTCCAATGGAACTGTACGAAACTCCACACAAACAAAATAAAATATAAACAATTGAAAACATTATTCGTACTGAAATTATACACGCAGAAGAGAAAGATGTGTAGTTAGTACGAATGAATAGTACGGGGTGGATAGTAACGCAGGGGTGATTAGAAACTGAACTTTATGGGCGATATACACGTTACTTTAACATTGTTTGTTACTTACAAGGGTTTATATTTTTTAACATATTATTATGTAAATAAATAATTTCGTCACTTTGTCAGTAACAAATACTAATTAACGCAAAAATCCCAGTTAAAGTTGTGTTCCAATTCAACCCCGCGTTTCTTTACACCTCGTTTTATCGGTACGTTAAAAGCGTTAGTAAAAAATATAAACAAAATATAATTTTGAATTAATTTATCCTTCAGTTTTGAAAGTCAACTAACATCAAAAAACGACTGACTATCCAACTAAATTATACATTTATAAACACATAAAGAAAACATTTGTAATAAGTTTTAGAAAATAAGTTGTTATTATTTGGTTTTATTCACTATTGCATAAATAAATAAATAAATAAAAATAACTCATCAATTCCTCTGAACATCGTAGCTCTATGGTTCGAAGCACACTCAATTTAAATTGTTAGCTCGATTTAGATCTACGATTCCAATCAACTATCACATGTTATGTGCTTTGTAATGATACTCCATATTCCATCGATTATACTTATATAATATGTAGATACACACACAGAGAGAAGACAGACAGTTTCTTCAAGCCAATTAAAACACGTCATGTTCTATGAGATGTATCATATCTTCCTGTGCTGTCAAATGGGATAAAAATTAACTATTTTGAATACTGGCAAAGTTAAAACAGTTGCATGGGTAGGGCTTGATTCTTTCATAGGTGGATGACCATCCAACACCCACATATCAAGACTCCTTTGTGCTTCAGAAATGACGTTAAGCGTTAGTCCCGGCTGACATTACTCTACAGTTCCTTCAAGCCATTCTTAACACGTCATGGTCTAATTTATGAGATGTATCATACCTTCCTGTGCTGTCAAATGGGATAAAATTAACATTTTTTTAATACTGGCTAAGTTAAAACCGCTGCATGGGTACATCTTGGTTCTTTCAAGACCCAATCGTGCTTCGGAAATGACGTTAAACGTTAGTCACGGCAAACAATTGTACGTCATTGACAGCCGTCACGGGTAGTGGGAAGTCGAAAGGTCTGCACACCAGCCTTACCATGAGATCGTGATACTCAGTTACTGGGTTGTAAAGATCAGATAGGCAGACGTTCCATGTAAAAAGCTGGTACTTAGTAGCATCTGGTTAGACTGGAGGCGAAACCAAACATGGCTGGGAAAACGGGTGCTAATGATGTATTTCTAGCATTAGACGATGGTCGTGATGGTGTTTCATTTTCTTCAAGACCACAGCATAATTTCCTAATCTAAAAAAGCTATGCTTTACCTGTTCAAAATAATAATCTCGCTGTTACTAGCTTGACTATACAATCAATTTTACTACCTCCACGTTCAAAAGTCACAGTCCATTTGAACTCTGGTTCGGTTCGGTCCAGGATTTCAATCAGAAGTCGCAGGTTCCCACACTTCTGGTCGCAAAAATGCCATTACCTGCTATTTTAGGCAAATATTTTTCTTACAATCTTTTGATTTTCTTTTGTTTTCTCTTAAGAATTTTAATCTTGACTCATATTAAAAATGCAAATGTGAGTTTGTTTGTCTATTACGCTTTCACGCCTTAACTAATCAACCGATAGTCATATATTTTGCATACAGTTTGCTAGGTTAACAGGCAAAGACATAGGGTTAAATTCCATGTAATTAAATAGTGCTAGTTCTCGATGGGTTGATAAAATCTACATTGACGCAAGCGAAGCCACGGAGAGAAGCTAGAGAGCTAGCTAAGCTAATTATTATTATTATTATATTACTATCATCGTTTTTGAACACCTATATCAAGCTCTTAGTACATTTTCTAGGTAAATCTATCCCAAGAGGAATATCTAAGAAATACTTTTAAAACTTAAAGGACTGTTACCTTGTTTTAATCCTTTTTAATGAAGTTCTTAGTCTGTTTTACGTCTCAGAACGGTACACCAGACAATAATTTAGCACTAATAATGTCTAGACATTAAGATAATGCCTTGAAGACTTTAATAGTACCTTGTAAAAAGGTAATTCTACTGTTAAGATGGAATTTGATAACACTCAGATATCAAGATCGAGGAATGAATGTATTCGTTGATAATCTATAGTTGTAATCGGGTATTCTGACAGACTTTCAACCCACAGCCGAAACGACTCAGTCTAGAAAGTCGAAATTTGTAAAATAGGTTTTGTTTTATTATTCTAGTATTCAACAGGAAAGGATTTATGGAATTTTCAACTTTAAGGGCGTAAATGGGTGGGTGTTATGTGTAATTGTTTGCACCCGTGCAAAGCCGGGGTGAGACGGTAGTATAATGTATTATAATGAAATATGGCTATATGATATTTGGTGCAATTTTACTTTTTTTTATTACTTCTGTCAATGAATTATTGTTATTTTCAATGTTTAGTGTTGTCCTTACGTGTCTAAGCCTGCGCTATATATATATATGTATATATATAAAAGTATGTAAGCGTTTGTTTCTTTCTTTAAATACGCTACTAAATTTAGTGTGGACATACCTTTTAGCTCTTCTATGCGACTAGCCTTACAATAAGCTAAGACATCACGGATAAGCCATTCATATCTTCCAAAGGTACTCACGGACCGAGAGAGGTAAACTTAATACATTTTCCATTAAGCACTGATTACTTGAAAGCTCTTTGCCGTCACGTAGTGAGACAATGCACCCGTTGTGGACAACAGCATTGATCATGTGTTTGTGTGGTTACTTGCATTCTGTTATAGTATTGAGGATGACGGTTCTTCAGGTCATTGACTGCATAGGATGTGAGAATAAATAATACCAGCCTGTTACTGTCCCACTGCAGGGCAAAGGCTTATTCTCATACAGAGAAGCCACGAGCATTAATCACCACGCTTGCTCAAGACGGTTGGCGATTTCAGAATTATAGTAATTATAAGTCCAGGTTTCCTCACGATGTTCTCCTTCACCGATGTCAGTGATGTCCAAGATAAACTTAGAAAGTACAAATGAATTGAAAAAGTCACATTGTTACTTGCCCAAAATGCTAGTCGCAAAAGAGACTGCTAAGCAAGAGGTCCAGGGTTCGATCTCTGGGTTGAGTAATGTGTTATTAGGATTTTCATTTGGATTTTCTCACTAACACCTCGGAGTCTGGATATGTGCCCGGTTGGCTCACTCCATAGGGACTTAAAAACAGAACTGGTGAAATTTGGGTGTACTTTATACCTGAAGTACACCCAAATTTCACCAGTTGTACGTTGAAAGCAGAGAAGATTGAAGGATTGAAGGATTGGGCAGAGGTGTACCCACCTCTGCCCAATCCTTCAAGAAAAACAAGCGTGATGTTATGTAAGTAATATTATAAACTGCTTACAATATGGGCAGGTTACCGTAAGGCAGAAGTTATGTTATCTTAAAGTAAAAACGATCGTCAATAAACTCGCAACCAGAATTTTATGACCATCAGAAAAACAGCTTTATTTTTTCCTTCCATTACTAACTTTAGTACAGCCAAACCACATTTTATCAATGTTTAAACAGCATTATCAAATGAAACCGTTCGAGGCGAGGGTTAGAAAAACGCAATAAGTAGAGTACTTAGACTTAGCGGTCTTGTACCACGTACCGACTTAAGTGAGCTGCTACGTGATCACGGCTGTACTTATAATGTACTTAGGTAGGAATGTAATGTCACAGTCAAAACTTTTTATCGGTCAAAACTGCTTTTGTCTGCATTTTTTTATTTTTTTTTATTACTATGTACTGACTAGATGTATAGTTTTTTTTTGTCGAGGTTTGGACTTAGGAGAGGCATTTGCCCAACAGTGGGACAGCACAGGCAATTAAAAAAAGGCTTTAGTAATAACACGGTAAACATGTACGTTATATTTACTTGAACACAAAATTATGTGCAATAATAAAACCCAAAAATTCATCCCCCTTTTTACCTCCTTAAGGGTGCATTCCAATAACACTAGTATATGTAGCGTGATTTTTCCAACCATACGCTTCATAAATTTATTGATTTTTAGGTACAACTGAAGGAATTTCCATACACAACTTCGTTCTCTTTTTCAACCCTTCGAGGGTAGAATTATTAAAACACGCTGAGACACATATAAAATAATATTAAATGGTCAGCCTAAATACAAAATTTAGAGGCCCTAACATCGAAACTGACGGGCTTTCATACACACTTTCATCCCCTATTGAATGAGGTATCTATTTGAAAAAATTCAAGCCCCTTAGTCCGGCGGTTTGGGCTGTGCGTTGATGTGTCAACCATTCACACACAGTTCAGAGTGCCCATTGCTAATATTTTGTTTAATGAGATCTCAAAATGGTTGGTTGACACTACCCGTGTCCCAAGTCTAGGATGTTAAGTATTGCCATGAATTGCGGCAATGCTGCCAGTCTTTTGGGCACGTTACCAACCTATTTCTATTTGTTATTAGGATTAGTAAAAAATATGTATTGATTCTTTTATATTTATTGAAACAGTTACTTTATTGAAGTAGTACTTAATAGTTAATTGAGTAAGTAAGATATCTCAATGTGTACATTTTTATTTTTATCAATCGTTTTCATTACCTTAGTGAAAAGAAGATTTGACCAGTTAAGAGTTTTGACTGTATCATGTACACGGCCGGATGTGGGATGAAAAGAAAGAATCTTGGAGGATTGTCTTTTTAAAGGAGTTAAGTATTTTTCAGAAATAAAGAACTTGGTTATCAGTAGCTTGTCTGGTTATCCTGAAAAAAAAATCCATTATTTTAACTTTGCTGACTTACTTAGAGTCCTGTACTTATAAATACTTATATATGCTTATATACAATACTGTGCCTCATATATCATTAAGAGGTCAAGCAGGCCTCTGCTCGTTGGCTTTGGGCCCTCGTAAGCTTTCCAAAAGCCCATGACCGAGATATGTCGAAGACATTTAAAAAATGATAATACCAGCCTGTTACTATCCCACTGCAGGATGAAGGCCTCTTTTCATGCACAGAAGACGGCAAAATTAATATTGGCATGTTTTATGAAAATTGGTGTTCCATCCATTTGCTTGAGTACTAGGAATTTCTCCTGTATCGTGGGTGCTTTTACAAATATTTAAACTCACATACACAAACAGCCAGACCCGGAACAACTACCTGTAGGTTATACAAATATTTATTCCGTGCGGGGATCGAACCCACAACACGCGGCGCAGCAGCCGATGGCTCAACCACTGCGCCAACCGTGTCGTCAATTTGTGTGTTTGTAGTGTGTCGTTATTATAGTGTTGTTCCTAAAGGGAAAGATGTTGGTTCATGTTAATGAATACTGTGTTGTATAAAGAATGAGAGTTAAAAATAAACAAAATAATATAAATAAAATAAATGTACAATCAATAACTACACCCACTGTTTAACATGTCGGCGCTCATTAGAATGGCATTGTCTAGAGTGACAGGTTGTCAACGTCACTCTAGCAGAGCGTCGATTTGATGGTAGCGTGGCGGCCATCTTGGGATTCCCTTCTTGGAGAGCGGTTGCCAGCGCACCACGTCTCTGATAAATCGCTATCCATTGGCTTAATCATAGTGTATTTTAAAGTGATAAGTGTTGATCAGAATATTAGTGATTACCATTTACGCAATTGTAGAATTATTTTAATTTTATGGGAGTAAAATCATTTAAGTTTCGATGACGTTTAATTTATATAACCGTGTTTGGACTACCTACATACCCACGTTGCAAGAGTGATTCCGATGAAGGCCGTCCTGAGCTTACTAACATAAGAACTTTTAAAACCAACAATCAATAAACTCGTACATACCATAAATTCCGCGGAACTCCGAACACAAAACAGCCAATAAAAATAACATCTATTTTATTGTTTTATCAATGACAAATAAACATATTCTCGATTCACAGTCAATCGAGAGTCGAGACGAATTCCTCCGTCTCCCTGTTGTCTATACATCGGTAATTTACCCTTTTTTACTAACTCAACCAGATTTCTCAGGGTAACGGACGTGTAAGGCTGTGTTCGTATGTGGCGTTTTTTTTTCTTTAAAATATTTAAATTATGTACTTTCTTTTTGACACATACTTTGGTCTCTTGAATGTCATGATGGTCCAGTGGTTTGGCCTCCCCTATTGCACACGATTGTAGCAGGTAGGTTATACTAATGTGACTTTTTCAATTCATATGTACCCACTTTCTAAGTTTGTCTTGCATATCACTGACATCGATGAAGGAAAAACATTGTAAGGAAACAGGAAATATTTAATATACGTCTAAAATGCCAATCCGTATGACTTATCTGCGTGAGAAGAGGCCTTAGCCGTGCAGTAGTGGTACTGCACGGCCTGTTATTGTGGAATAACAGGCTGGTATTATTATTATTGTTCTCGACTGTTATTTTAGGAGCTTGTGGCTAAATAAAAACAGCCGCACGGGTTGATCGAAGGTTAAGTTATGCTTGCTGAGGTCAGTCTGTGGATGGGTGACCGTTTGTTATATATCGAGACTCCTCCGTGCCTCGGAAAGCACGTTAAGCCGTTGGTCCCGGTCTTCATTTGCAGGTCTTTGACAGTTGTTACGGGTATTAAGAAGACCGAAAGTCTGACAACCAGTCTTACCAAGGGCTATATTCTGGAGGTCAGATACGGAGAGCTTTTATGTACAATATTGTTATTCAGCTGCATCCCGTTGGATTGGAAGCTGACTCCCATTACATTGAGAATATGTTAGAAAGGTGCTGATAATGTATTTCTAGCTCACGCAGCCAAGTAGTACAGATGATTATGATCTTTGTAGAAAGTTACCAAGGTGACTTCTCTCCAAGCTTTAATAAATGGAAGTTGCAAAAAATCCCTTCATAACAGTATCTAAGGAACTGCAATTTTAACAAAATATTTATATAAAAGAATAAAGGTAGACCAAGACAAGGAAACTCTTAAAAATCATAAATAATATAAAAACAAGCATCAATGGTGCCCATCTTTCAATAGCTCAACCTTTTGGCAAGAAGATTGTATTTCTAACATGAAAATTAAGTTCAGCGTTGAATGTTTTGACAGGTCAAAAAGTTTGGGTATTTTTTTATATCTATACACGTGCACGAAGTAAGGATTGCCCCATATTTATTGGCACGTGTAAAATGACTTACTCGTGTGATAAATGAGCTCTGTAAGAACGTGGTTCATTTACTGAACCACGTACCATGAATAATTTATTCTATTTTCTTTAAGTACAACACTTTTATCATTTTAATTTGTCATTGAGCAGCGGGGTCTTCTAACACAGGTATATCTTTTGCTTAAAACGAGGTCACTATGGAAGATTTACTGTAAAAGTTGTACAAGTTTCTGCAATAAACATTTTTATTTTTTAATTATTTATATACAAGTTTATGTATGTGCAGGTAACAGACAAATACGAGTAGGACTCGCGATCTGAGGGTTCCGCCTTAAAACTGCACCCGGCAGTGCTTTTCTATAAAATTTACCACGTGAAAATGTATGTGAAATCAAGGTGAGGTGAGATTTCATGTGGTGGGATGCCGAGGTGGGATGACGATCTGTGAAATACTGCAGGCAGATGCTCGATGCGGCAAGCTAAAGACAGGGCGCTATGGCGCTCATTAGGAGAGGGCTATGTCCAGAAGTGGAGTAGTATAGCATGATGATGATGATGATGATGAGATGTCATTCCATACTAATGCTAGGGATTGACAGTTCACTACATGCTATTTTTTCGTTCACAGATTGTAACAGAACGTTTGACTGCTGCACATGGCATCGCTGAATACAAATAACACGGCCTATAAATTTCCGATGACGTTGAGTTCAAAGTTGGAATATTTCAACTGTGCAATGAACCACAGGCCTTAAACCTTTAGTATTTGTTGTTTATTTCACCTTGATACCTTATGCCATTCCTAAGAAATATCCTATCAAATGTAAAACAGAGTAATTCTATTATTATTCTTCTTTTTCCTTTTGAGGTACGGGGAATCCTTAAAAAACTCATTCAAACTTACATAATTATGAACTTTATAAGAAAATATTAGAACGGATGTAAAAGTCTCTGTGTGCAAGATTTTGTAGCGTTTATGACATCTATAAGAAATTTAATAATACATGGACGTCTTACAATTACTTTGACCATCCTAATTTATAAAAAAGCATTATAAAGCACATCAGGCCTGTATTCTCCAAAGCGTTTTTTTTGCATTTCATCAGTTACTAATAAGGAAAGCGCCTATTTAAAATCTTAACTCCAGGTTACTACTGAGAAATTTCAGATCGAAAAACCCGATGACACTTTGCGAGACCCAGGATCTCAAGCGCAGCAAGAACGCTTGCGACCATTAACCCAACGAGGAAGTAATTATTACCTGCATAGTAATAATTACAATGATGATGAATGAAGGATGACGATTTACGAAAGACTGCAGGCAGAAGCTCGATGCGGCAATCTGAAGACAGGGTGCTATGGCGCTCATTAGGAGAGGGCTATGTCCAGCAGTGGACTAGTATAGCCTGATGATGATGATGATGATGAATAATTACAATCCATGCAATAATAACAGACAGCAGATTCTAGAGAACCCCGTTTCTCAACAATATTCTACTCATATCAATATCTGAAGCCAAACATATCGTAATATTCCTAACTTAAATAAAAATAATCAAAACATCGGGAAGCCGGTAAAAGTGAAATGAAATATTCGTAATTTCTGCGTAAGCTTAAGGCTTTGCCATGAGGGACGTGACATTTAGGAAACTCATATATAAGTGGAAAAGAAATGGCTTGATTTAGGAAATTGTTACCTGCTAGATTAAAACTACTTTTCTCCAAAGAACTCTTCTTTCAAAGAGTGTGCTGTAACAACTTATGAACCTGTATTATATTATTATTTTCAACTTTCTTTTGTAAATTGTATTTTTTTTCTTCTATTTTGATAATGCGTGTTTACAAGTTTTGTTTATTTATTTACTATTAAGCGTTAAAGTAAATTCTCAGGCTACAAGGTTGTGTATGTAAGTCCTGTATCTTAAGAACCACCAACTTCCAAAAAACGAGTACAAGCTTGACTTAGTTTGGGAGTTGGTAGATTATCTATTAAATATGTGCTGTTGTACAACCAGCAACCATCTTTATAAATTGTTACTCAAATATTACTTAATATTAAACACAATGACAATATTAAACACGATGAATAATTATGATACGATGAAATATTATATAATGCGTATAAGTTCATCCATGTATGCAGCACGTCTAATCATTATCCCGAAGCATGCAGACTATACGCAGGTGTGCTAGAGAGGTTTGTCGCCACTGATCTTTCAGCAGCAAAAGAAAACCTTTTCTTAGTAAATTTCCCGGAAAAATAATTCTCCCGAAATATCCCACCGAAAACTAGCAGAACTGTAATTTCCTGTCGGTAAATAGACAAGAAAAGCTCTATGTCAGCCACTTTCAGAGTACAAAAAGAGAACATACTCGTACACAGCGCGCACCATAAAATTCACAGCGTTTTCCCGCCAAATCTATAACTGGACTAAACCAGTTTCGTCCCGTCACGCCCGTCGAAAACGGGACACAAAGGGGCACTCCGCAATCACACTGTTTGTAAATCTTTCACGTAGGCACGTGAGCCGGAATATTGAGTATTGACTCACACGGCTGCATACTAAATAATAATCGTGTTGCCTTCTAAATATTGTGGTTGGTGGAACTAATGTTATTGCTATCACGCTTAATTTCCCTGAAGGCGTAGGCAGAATTTATGGAAGTGGCTCATGCGCAAATATTGTGAGGTACACTTACGGTTAGTTCCGACTATAGAATAGAGAATGGAAACCCGACTGCTAACTGCCTTCGACATCCCAGCTACTGGGCAACTCGATAACCCTTGGTAATACTGGTTGTTAGACTTTCGGGCTTCTGACTACCAGTATTGTCAAAGATCTACAAATAACAGCTAACGGCTTTATGTGCTTTCCTAGGCACAAAGGAGTCTCGATATATTATAAACGGTCACCCATCCACAGTCTGACCTCGACAAGCGTAGCGTAAGCTACGATCAACACGTGCGCAGCACCTCAAAGCTCTACCGTATTTGAGCGAGATACAATTTCTCTTCAACCTTCGCGCAAGTTCTTTAAAACAGATTAACTTTTTCAAATAAAGATATATTTACATAGATACAGGCAACATCAAAGTATGCGAGAATTTGTCTCCAAGCTTATTTAATGAGGGTTACTCATTAATAATTAAAAGTCGGACGATTCGAGGAGACTCGAGCAGAAATTACTCTGAAAAGTTAAGTCGGAGCCAAGTTTATTTATTTGATGGAAACATATTTCCAAACGTTTATCACTGAGAGTCGGTGAGGAATTTGAAAGATAGAAGCCTTTTTCTTTATTTACTTATTTACATTAGCCTTTAGTGAGCATAGCACGTGTGCAGTGTCCAATAAGTAGGCAAATAGTTTGGACAGGGTAAAGAGAAATGATACGAGAATAAAAGCTAAAAACATATAAAGGTATATAAACTCACGCTTTTTCCCATGGGGGTAGGCAGCAACTATAGAACGCCACCTGCAGCGATCCTTACATAGGTACTCTTTTTGCTTCGTTTACGTTCATACACGAACACCGGTTGAGAGTACCTGACCTTTCTGAAGAATATCACCAATAAGGTCAGTGTATGTCCACCTAGAGCGTCCTCTGCCGGTGTTTCAGGCAGTAAGGCTGACGCCTTATTAATACGTTTTGTTAGTCTTCTTTCATTCGTCCTCTCAACGTGACCAAACCATCTATATATTTCAATAAATCGTTTTGTTGGTATTTTATTAGTACTCGTATAATGCATATGTGGGCGTCTCCGATTTTCTGGACTGTCAATCAACTGCATCCCTCTTAATCTAATTGGTCTATAATTATTTTGTGAAGTGTTTCATTCAATTATTGAGGATCATAAGTGATGTTGCCAGTCGCTCCATGTAAAATACTGGTATTCAGCTGCATCCAGTTAGACTGGAAGCCGACCCCAACATAGTTGGGAAAAGGCCAGGCAGATGATGATAAGTGATGTTACCAAGTGTTATTTCATTGAAATACTGCCTTCCTACCCGATAATACACGCCTACCTGAACATGGAGAACACATTGATTGCAACTCGATTCACTTTATATATTTAAGTATTACTTTCTACAACAATGCCTCTGAATTCTAAATTGGAATATTTTCCTCTTTTTTTCGAAAATAAGCACGTTCTGATTGACAAACCAACATTTCATGATTCTTTTTTTTTCTTAAATAAATATTTATTTCTGTAAATTGGTTCACATAATTATTTTTACACAGAAAAAGGAAAAATTAAAACATGGTGTTTCCTATCTGACTACTCTAAGAAGGAACAGTGAAACAAACTCTGTCTCTTATAAAGTCCAGTTATCTTGTGAGGACCATGCAGATTAAAGTCTGAGGTGGTATTTTGAGGCAAAAACCACACAGATATAAGTGAACCTGTCCAGGCTGATATTTTCACTATATACATTCACTATATATATATATACTATACAGGGTGGAATCCCTTTCATCCTTAATACGTATGTCGACGCACTAAGGAAAAAGCCAACGAAAAATTTCAACTCCAGGGGGTCACGCACTGGGCTCATAGAACCAGCTCGTGCTTCGTTATTCCTTCTACTCTGTACACCTCTAGCTACTTTCACACCATATTTATACAAAGAAAAACATAGCACTGCTAGGAACAATTTTTCAGAATGGTGATAGCACTTCCATCGTTTTCCGTGGAACTGCTTATCTATCCAAAATCTCGCATAAAGAATCTTCTTCTTTCCTTTGTGCAAACCATAATAATTAGGATTGGTTGTGGGATCCCATCAAAGCAAGCATTGATGTGAGTTTTTCAAATAATATGTGGGTACTCTCTAAGTTTATCTTAGATCTTACTGACGTCATTGGTGGAAAACATTGTAAATAAACCAATTCGCGACTTCTTCTGTGTGGATTTCATACTTTTATAGGCAAAGACTTTTAAAGGCAAATTGTTGATACCTTCGTTTACATTATTGTAACTTTCGTATGGATCGTTGATTCTTGAAACTAAAATACAGCGTATGTTACTAGTTAATAGCTTGTTGAAGTATTCTATAAGTGAAAGAATTTAAGAAGTTGGTTTAGGAGTTTTGGTGTGTATCCATTACAAAAAAAACAAACAATGAAATGTTGGTTCGGTTCGGTTCGGATCGGTTCGATAAATCGGTTGGTCGGTCAGTGGAGGGGAGATATAGTAAGCAGCTCATATAGATAAGCAACGGAGTATGTGTACCTGTACACACATAAGGCTGCGGTCCTACTACTACGGCGCATGAATTAACCCATCACAATGTCTTATCTAAATCGGAGCGGAGATTTCGAGCAATGCGATTGGTTAGGGCACGCATCACTAAACTCCGCTTCGCACAGCTCCGCCTCAATGGAACCGCAGCCTAAGAGAGTCAAGACCGGTGGCGTAAAGGCGACGTTTCACATCAAAAAGATACACAAGCTAGCCAACAAATTCAAAATAACAACCCAACATACGTTTGACTTACTAAACTATCACCACACGCAAAGTCTCTCTAAAAGCACCCGACTACGAGGAAACTACAATACTTTACCACTATAACTAGAAAACTATTAAATGTTTGACCAAACCGCTTCCAAACACAACTCGAGCACAAGCAAACACAACTACACCCTTTGAGCAAAACTTTCCGTATAGAACCTGACCGCCGACACACGTCACAAGCGACGATTAATCAATTAGCTATCGACTTCAGCGGAACCCTTGTTTATTTCGCGACGACATTTTAGGGGCCTGCGGTTTTTTGGATTGTAGATTTGTGTGCGAGACCCGGATTTGGGATTTTCGTAAGGATGGGGCAATTAGGGCACAATGGTACCTACGTGTGGTGAGAAGTATCTACCTGTGATGATGATATACAGGGTGGGGGACATTGACGTACAATCTGACACCATGTGTATAGTACCTACCTACGTGATTCTGGACCCCTAGTGTTGAAATATGTTCAGATATGTGGCCTTTAAGATAGAAAGAGCACATTACATTATAATTATGTTTTTATATTACCGTCATCTTATGCTTTGCTGAGCCGTTTTTGACATGTTACTGTCGTATCTAAATGCGACCTGTTTATTAAGTATATTTTGTTTTGCTGGGTTATATAAAAAAGTAAAATATCTGTTGTGTGGTCCATCGTCCTCGGCTGCTTGCAGCGTATTGAAATGACGGTAAAGTGCACGGATTAATTAACTCCTATTATGTGTAGTGTATGCGTAATAAGGCTGGCAGCGCAGCGTTGGAAACAGGTTTTTTTATTAGATCTGACATTCACTAATCTGTTCGCATGCGCCCGTTACAATATTATTATTTTTTATTCTCTCTGATCATCACACACATACACTTCACATTTTCACTCACATCACGCTGTACCTGTGTAAATTACATCATTATTTTACTTCACATACTCACATCATACTATAGAACTGTTTTACGTCCGTGACATCTCACAATCTCAGGTCCAGTTGAAAACCAGCGTCAGGCACTAGTTGTCTGGCATTTTTGCTGAACTGGACCCTTTTAGCGCAGCCGTAATGCACATACTTAATAATATATGTAAACTTACTCGTATTTATTGTTAATGTATTTCTTGTTACTCGTGTTTTTGTTTTCTATGTTTAGTATTGTGTCGTTGTGTGCCTGAGCCTGTGCTGAATAAATGTTTTTTCTTTCTTTCTTTAAATATTTCATATGTTTTACTTAATCTATACATTTTTTTCCTATGTTTTTTTTTCTTTACGCTGTATATTAAATCAATACCAGTTAGGTACATTTTGACGACCGATGTGGCGCGGCGGGCGAAGGTCCGCCTGCGACGCAAGAGGTTGCGGGTTCGATTCCCGCCTTGGTACAAATGTTTGTACGATCTACAAATATTTGTTCCGGGTGTTCTGGGTATTTGCTATATATAATAAAAATATCTATCTACGTAATGTATTGTATTAAGTATATCAGTCATCTAACACAAGCTCTGCTTAACTTGGGGCTAGATGATGCTGTGTGGATTGTCCAGCAATATTTATTTATTTATTATTTATTTATTTGTATAATACTACCATTTTTAACATATCCGGTCGAATTTCATAAACCAAGCCGTCTCAAAAACCTTGTCCATAAAATTGCGAAATCTTAAATAAAACCAGCTTAATCGGTCCAGCCATTTTCAAGTGAAGATCTATCATAGATGCGGAAATTGACTATCATTAAATCCATTCCGTAAAACGGGGTGAGTAGAAAGAAACCTTTGGAGGGCATTTTCGCATCAGATTATTTTTTTTTACGACGAGGACTCAACACCTTGACAGTAATTAATAATGTTGAACTTTTAAATCTCACTTAAAGTTTTGTTTCGATTCAACCTGGCATTCGATTAACCCCTTTTTTACGTCTTTTTTAATACTTGCCCTAATTGTCACACTAGTGAGCAAAACCATCCATTCCTCCCTTTTAAAAATTCATAAAACACTTTAAATAAATAAGCGATCGTAAAACGATTTCTAAATGCTCCACAACAACAGAATTTGTAACAACACTAATGAATCGCAAATAAACGACTAAGTTTACGTTCCCGATGCATAAAATATTCGCCATTATTCCTATTCTGTTTACGAAAAACGGTGCAAAAGAATCAGTATTGAAAATAGGTACTCGATTTTCGTCCGTGTAGAATGGGCCATTTTAATTTTAGCAACAGTGTATTGGAATGCTCTTATAATGTTTGGCGCATGTGTTTATAAGTCTTAATTTATTATACTCCTAAAATATTATATCCGAGCATGGCGTCAAGAACTTGACTTGCACGATTTTTTGTTTTATCTGACAAACAATTGACAACTCGATATCTACGTAACGTTTCTTTCTCTTAAAAAAAAAAATCCTTGCCCCACACTAGGAATTTCTCCTGTATCGTGGGTGCGTTTACAAACATTTAGAGTCACATACACGAACAGCCACACCCGGAACAACTACCTGTAGGCCATAAAAATTGTTGTTCCGTGCGGGAATCGAACCCACGATACGCAGCGCAGCAGTCAATCGCTCAGCCACTGTGCCAGCCGTGCCGTTAGAGATATGGCATGTGACGGTATATGAATATTTCGATAGCTGTTTCATCTTAGTACAAATTGTTGATGTTTTTGACGGTAAACTTCTCGCAAAAATTCGTGCTACTACTATTGAAGGCTATAAATAGCATATTTTAAATATTTTCATGGTATTTTTGCTGAAGCCTGTGAAATAAAATGAAATGTTAAATGGATTTGTATTTTTATAACTATGACTACCTTGTTGGTCTAGTGAACGCAAACGCGACTGCCAAGCATGAGGTCCTTGATTCGATACCCATGCCGGGCAAAGCGTTACTGGGATTTTTAGTTAGGAATGCTCAGCAGAGCGAGGCAGTTAATAGGTTAATTTTCGTCACAAAAGAACTCTTGTTTCTTCATGTTTCTAGACCCATGAGGCTTATGCTGTGCTTTTTTGTCAATACAATCTTGCTTTTCCAATCCAGAGTTGATTTGTATGTACCTGCGTTCTAATCAAATAAAGATATTATATTCTATTCTATTCTATTCTACTCTGGATTGGAAAAGTAATCAAAAGTAATCAACACTACACTTCAAACAAAAAACATGAAAAACAAAAAATATCAAAATAACATTTCTAGTAAAACATAAATAATATAATCCGTACAGAATAACAATGTAACTGAAACTCTGAACTATTTTTGTTACCGTTCGTTATATGCGGCGTATTGCCAAAATTCAACGGACTTCAACCAACTTCAAACCGACTTCAAGAGGTTGTTTGTGAGCACGCCAATGTGGCGTGTAATGAACTGACTTTGAATCTCGGCGGTTGTCACGAAGTTTTGTATTCTTGTACCAACTGAACTGGGTAAACAAAAATAAAGTAGAATATATTCAATTGTGTGTAGATTATTAGAAGTGAGTGTGAAGTAGCTGACAGACATTTTACAGAGATTACCTTGCCTTACAAAGATTACCTAAGACACCAGTTGGTTTTTGGGGTTCATCATCATCATCTTTGGTCCGTGGATGTATGGCCATACGTTTCATATCGAAACCCCTCAGTGCCTAGGAAAACACGCTAAGCTGTGAATCCCGGCTGTCATTTTGTAGATCATTGACAGTCGTCACGAGTCATCTGAAGCGCGAAAGTCTGACCACCAGTCTAATCAAGTGCTATCGTGTTACCCCTGTGTGATCGGGTTGTGGGGATTAGATAGGCAGTCGCTCCATGTAAAATACTGGTATTCAGCTGCATCTGGTTAGATTGGAAACCGACTCGACATAGTTGAGAAAAGGCATGGCAGATGACATCTCAAAAACATCAACAAACTTCTCAAAAACTCTTGACTTGCCTCTCGCACTTAGACACAACTAAGCAAAGTTGTTGTTGTTTATAACCACTTCTTATCAGGTGAGTCATCGCCCTATTCACCAACCTATAACATGGAACTCGAAGTTGGGTTCAGTGTTTGGAAACACTTGCTTCTAGGTTAAACTAACTTTAGTTTATCCTGGACGTAAACTTTCAAGTAACAGGATGATTTAGGTCATACAAATATTTGTCTAAATGTGTTTATCGACCATGAACAATATTGAAGTAGGGCACGCCTGCTGATTTACCAAGATTGTGTAAAAGTAGAAACCTACAGAATTTAATTTTAAACATATAAAATATCTACCTCGTTTGTGTAACATGTATAATACCTCGTTAGTCACTTGCATTGTGTACCAACATGATCAGCAACAAAGAGTACTTACTAACCAACAATACTTTTACATACCAAATTACATCATCATCATCTTACATTATACAAATAAATAAACAAACGGAGAAGGTGGTGCTATCAATAGGGGACAAATTCAGCCCCCGAGCTGCGACTTAAAAGTTCCTGATGGAATAAACCAATACTACTTTACCCAGCCCGTGAATCGAATCCAGGACATCACGCTTAGTAGAAGAGCTTGTGACTAGCCTGGCTGTAGACCAGCGAGGCAGTCAGTGAGATAAATTATGTTAAAAAAAAAACAATAACTCAGAGAAGCTAGCTCAGAAATTTCGAAAAAAAAAACGCAACAGCATTCCCAGTGTATTGCCAAACCAAATCTTCGAAACTTCACAGCAGTTGTTTGCAGCGAACTGTTCCGAATAACGAACGTCTTCGACTGTAGTCTGTTTGTCAAAAAGTTTACACTTTTGCCAGTCAAAAGTTACTGTGGTGGTACGCAGACCGTCTATTGTTTTTATAGTCGTGATTTATTGTTACGTTCGTTGTTTTGTTGTGTGACTCAACTGTGCGACTGTGAATAACAGGATACTGAATCAGTCAAGAAGGGGCTCGTGGCTAAGATTCCAAATTCAAATTTGAATTTTCAGATTCAAAATATAGGAAATTACATTAAGTTGTTAAAAATAGATATACGAGTAAGTCAAGATATATTAATAGATAAATTAATTATTGCATTAATCACAATCACATATTCCCAGTCACACGGGCTACTTTTTATAGATTAAACGACGCTTGACGTGGTGGGTCCTTAGATGGCTGATCATCCTTTGCATACCAAAAATCCTACGTGACTCGGATAGCACGTTACACCGTTGGTCTTTTCTTTTAGTCATAGATTTTTGACAGTCGTTACGGTCGTCAGAAGTCTGACAACCAGTTTTACTAAAGCGTATGGTCAAAGTCAAAGACTTATTTGCAGTAAAATGTGGTTACAAAAGTTCTTAAAATGGTAGGTAATATTAGTGTAGCTCAACATATTTAATCATAACATAATGACATGCAAATTTTTGTTATAGATAGATACAATTACATTATTAATCAGATTTAAATTGAAAGAATAATTTTGTACTATAGAAGGGATTCTCAATTCAGAACCTACGTAAAGCCCTTTTGAAGCGAACCATCATCGTGCTACCCATCATCATCAAAATCGTGCTACCCAGTACCTGGTTTGTGGAGGTCAGATAAGCAATCATGAGTACTTACACCTCTTGAAAGGTTGTTAGTGTTTCACAAATAACCCTGTTTAAGGCAGGATTAGGTCGCACATAAAATTGTCTCCTAATTATTTCCCGGCGTTCCTCTAATTAAGATAATCCTAAACCGTTTGTTTGCATGAATAAGTAATAAATACCTTTTTGACCTTTGAGGACGAAATAAATTAATAACATCGACAACCACTTATGGGCAATCGGTAAATTATTAAAGAAAATATGGCGCCGAGGGATATGCCCCGAAAATTACAAAAGAAAATAATAACTGGCGCAACACAAAAGCAATCGTATTTATTCCGGTATTACGTCTAAATAAATATATATGGATGTCGCGGCTGTAGTGTGAAATCGTAGTTTTCTAGAAACTACTAAGCACATTAAAGTATGTGTGAGCAGGTGGTGGAACTTTCAAGATTGGGAAAATAAATTATGTAAATAAATATTGCGTGACAAAGAACACATAATTTCTTTAGAACATTTTAGTTTTTAGCAGCTAAATACGTAGGTACAGTTTTTGTAAATATACGAGTGATTTTTGCTCCGTGCACGATAGAACCTGCTTTACAGTTTTACTGTCACATAGGACACTCAGCTGTTGATAAAAAAAAAAAAACACTAATTGATAAATAAGATAATTATTATGATTTCTTTTCACATACTTGACAGCTCTTTAGAGAAAATGTGAGTCCTGTTTAGATAAAGTAGAAAATATTAAAACTGACAATAGTATTAGCAACTCGACTGTATAGTGTATATACTGCTTTACAACCACGTAAAGAACTAATAACTACTAAGTGAGGTGCGACACACTATAATTTTAAATCATAATATTATTTTTTTATTTTATCGTGTTATTTAAGAAGCCGTTGTCAAATAAATGTTTTACTCTCTTTCTTTCTTTTTTCTTTCTAACTCGCGTTAAGCTGGTGTTAAAATACTACTGAAATGAAATACGGTTATTTTCTGTTCATTTTATTGTTTTCCATTCCATTTATCTACTTAATGCCTCATTTTTACTATCAAGCAGAAAACTCCAGAGACAGTGTACACCAAAGTATCTATAACACGGGTACTTATAAACTTATCCTTTATAGTTTTATCATTATTTGTAAGTAGTAAAGCTCGTGGCTAAGTTATTATTTCCGCACGGGTCGATCTAAGGTTAAAATACGCTTGCCGAGGTCAGTCCGCTGATGGATGACCATCCATTAACTATAGAGACCTCTTAGTGTCTCGGAAATCACCTTAAGCAGTTGGCTCCAGTCTGCTGTAGGTAATGTGAAGATCTTCGACAGTCGGGAACGTCAATGTTTATAATATTTATATTGAATTAAAAATAAATTCGAATCCCCGTAATCAAAAACATAACCTATAATAAACCTTCATCCCAAATACATTACAGGGACTCATGCAATTTTAATAAAACCTTATTCGCACCATCGCCGTCGCCCGTCCAGTCATTTCACTAATGGTCCGAAATCACACTGACACCGCGACACGTACCTAATAACATTGGCTGAGGCAATAATAATGTCCAATAACGCCCTTTTATGATTTACTTTTGTGGGGCAACATACGAAATAAAATCGTATGTGATATTTCCTCGGTACATAAACTATGGTGATGGAAAACCATGATAACCGGGCCTGTAATGGGAGTTAACTTGTATATGTTCTGGGTTATGGGGTTTCAATGGGTGTGTTTCGCGAATGGCATGGTAAATTGTATCGGAAATGGAGCTGGTTTCGTTCCCATGGGATTTCCGGAAGTAATGTTATTACGCAAGTTTTGCTCGTAACTGCATTAGCGGCATTGTTTTGATGACTGAATTTCAGGTACCTCTTCTGTCGACATACAAACTCAAGCCTATTTCTCATGGGGGTAGGCAGAAACTACAGAACACCAGCTGCTACAAATCCTTACATACTGATACATCTGGTAATACCTACACGCACGCCGGTTGCGAGTGCTACGCACCTGACCTTTTTGAAGAACATCACCAATAAGGTCAGTGTATATCCTTCTAGAGCGTCCCCTCCCGGTGTTTCCACTTACATCTGCTTTATAAATACCTTTTGTTAGTCGCCTTTCCTTCATCTACAACATAGTAATACGTGAGGATAACTTCGGATCCTTTTGAAGAGTATTTCGTGCACGGGAGAAAGTGAGATTGGCATTCTTCAAGTTTGTATGGAGAAGTAGTGTACAAAGCTGAAACAGTTGAATTTCGACTACTGAGCTACTACTAGTACATATTACATACATGGAGCGAGAACGTCTAATCCCTTTTTAAGAATATTGCCCGCACGGGGAGATTTTTAGATATGTCATACTTAAAGTTTATATGGATAGTGTTGTACCAGCCTATTATTGTCCCACTGCAGGGCAAAGGCCTCTTCTCATACAGAGAAGGCATGAGCATTAATCACCATGCTTGCTCAAGAAGGGTTGGCGATTTCAGACTTATAATAATTATATGAGTCCAGGTTTCCTCACGAAGTTTTCCTTCACCGATGTCAGTGATGTCTAAGATAAACTAAGAAAGTACATATGAATTGAAAAACTCACATTGGCACTTGCCCAGGTTTAAACCCACAACCTCGTGCACAAAGGCGAGGCCTAAACCACTGGGTCATCATGACCTTGATAGTGATACAACGTCAAATGTTCAAAACTGGTGACCACCTAGGAAAGCAATGGCCACTTAAAAAGAACTTAAAGTTTATAATCTTGTAACAAAGGTTTTATTGAGAAACAAAAAGTGCTCCAGACGAAAAAATATATTTTGTATCCCTTTCTCCCCTGGTATAACAACTTTTGTATCAAGAGTAAATCGATATCCATTTCAAACTACGAACTATCACATCTGTTTCACATGTTTGCCAAAAATATAATCCTAACCGGATATGAAAAATGAAATCCAATAAAATTCCTACCCAATAAAAACACATTTGAACAAACAACCATAAACAATTGAATGACGCGTACAGCATAAAACTTGGATCGTACTCACCGAATCGAGTACGAATCTAGCAAATCGACTTAAATTCACCTTTTATCGGATTAGGTGCCGATATCTGCCGATTACAAAACGAAATGCTCCCGGGGTTTTGTCTATGCCCCGATCTCAGCCGTAATTCTTCGCACAGCATCGTTAATTTAAAACTAAATGCTCCGAGCTCGAAACAATAGATTGTCACATAAATAACTTTAAAGGAAAAAAGGGGGAACTCGAGAGGGGGGCGAAGAAATTTATACTGCGCGTAACTTTGCCAGAAATTTCGGGGCCAAAAACTCGAAATTCGAGTGGAGTACTCGGTCCGATTGGTAATTCATGAGGATTATACAGCTTTCGCGTAATTCAGGACCGTATATACGTTGATTAGTTGGAAAGATCTATATAAAAAAAAGTTGAATTATTCATTAATGTTAAGAATAGATTTGGGTAGGAGTAATCCCGAAATTGAATGTAGCTTAGTAAAAATGTTCGAATTACATAAAGTAATTTGTATTACTGAAAAGGTAGCCTTTTCTTGTACTACCTGGGTTCTTTTTGTGAGTATAGATTTCATTTTGTTTAATCAGATTCCGTTTTTGCCCTGTATCATTTTACTTTGGAGCCGGTTTTTATTTGAGATGGAGGTGACCTTGGTCCGGTGTTCTGTTTTCTTACGATGTGATTTTAAAAAGGTAGTTGATGAGGTAAAAGTAAATTGCATGTTCGTCCGTTCTACAAAATTCAGACGAATAAATCAGAAAATCATAACTAGGAATATAATATAATTTAATTTTTATTTCATTAAAATGATACAATTATTAATATATGAAGAAAATAAATAAAATAAATAATCACAGGGCATCGAAAAATTCATCCGCATCGTTGTCAACGGGAAAATTGCCCAGTAGGCTGGCAGCATTGCCACGTTGAATGGCAATGCTGATTCTTTGGCCAAAAAAAAAGGCCAGTCCTCTGGTCACGTGAAGAGTCGACCAAACGCTTCGCGATTTCTCGAAAAACTAAATGGGCACACGGATATTATTATAATATAATATTTTAATAATATCCCGGGGCCTATTATAATAATTCTGGAAATTACATCTGTTAGTAAACAAATGCCACTACTCTACAAAAGACTTCCTATCAAACAAATCACTGCTCCAATACAGTCTGCCCCAGTCATGATGCATTCAGTGGCCCACTGATGTGTTCTTGTGTTTTTTTATGTTTTAATCTGTATGAAAATTTAATAATTTGGTTAAATATTGTATTGTAATTACACAGGTCTGCAATGGTTTTCCTCTCTGAGATCTGATTAACGTTTTCTATAGTTTCTGATGTGCTGATTACGAGAAAAATAATAAAAAAATTCTATCACGTCAGGATTCTTTGATATTGAATATTTAAGATTTTAACTAAAAATGTCTGAGCGCATACATTTTAAAATCTATAAAACGTCACTTAATTACTTCAGCTTAATTTTTATTGCATTTAATTAGTTTAAGACGACATAGAAATGAATGCAAATCAGTAATTTGTTAATTACTACATAATAAGTGTAAGTAATTCGCATTAACCATTTCGAAAACGGGTCATTTTGGCTTCATTTAGTAATGAGCTCATTAATACACGATGTTTAGGTGATATTGCCTAATTGTTGTTAATGTTGTTCAAAAAGGGTATAATGAAGAAAACAAAAGGTTTTTTTTGTATAAGTACCTACTCTGAATTAGAAAACTAACAGTCGAAGTGCGCATCTTGCAACCTAAACTTTAAAATGTCGTCGCGAAGTTGTTTAAACTCTTCGAATTGTTTTTGTTATATTTGCGGGAAATTCATGGTGATAAAACAACGAAACAACATTACAGACTATGTGAAAAATATTTACAAAAGTTATTTTGGACATTCTATAAGTAACCAAGATAAAACTTGGACACCTCAAAACTCAATGATGTCGAGTTACAAGCGTGGAAATCATTTAAGGAAGTGGTAAAAAACTTTTTGGGGAACAATAAAAGCTCGGACTATAAAGAAATAGTAGCCAAAATGATAACGAATTTTGGTGTAATGGGTTGTAATATGAGCGTTAAACTTCATTTTCTGAATTCGCACATTGATTACTTCCCAGAAAATCTAGGAGCCGTTAGCGAAGAACAAGGTGAAAGATTTCACCAAGATTTAAAAGAGCTTGAAGTCCGGTATCAAGGAAGATGGAATGTCAGCATGATGGCGGACTATTGTTGGTTGTTGAAGCGTGATGATCCAAACCGGAAATATAAGCGAAAATCGCACAACAGAAGCTTCCAGGAAAAAAGGACCAGGTTCCAAAAATAAAATTTAAGTGTATTTTAACCCAGCAATAAGTTGTTATTACGTGTTAATAGTTTTTTAAGTTAAAAATTAAGTACTTTTTTAAATATATAATTTTTTAAGTGAAAACTTGTCTTTTTTCTCAATTTTCTATCTGTAGCTTTTTTGAAAAATCAGGAGGTGATGGAGAAAAACTAAGTACATATTCGTAATCAGCGCATCAAAATACTCCAGAATCAGCTATCAAATTCCAGAGAGGAAGTTATGACCTTCATTTTGCAGGCCTGTGTTATGTATTTAATTCCTCTCCTCAGTAAACAACTATGGTATGCCTAATGGGCGGGACATAGCTGATCTCAACTTAATTATTTAAGACCTGTTTTTTGTACCTACCTATGATCCACAATAAAGATATTGATTGATTGCAGTTTCACTTCTTAGCACGGACAAATTCATAAGTTTTTTGTTTCAATGACATTTTAACAACTAATTTGTTGGTTATTACACCGATTCATAAAAGTTCCGTCTTAAAGTTTGCCAAAGAGCGATGGATCACAGCATTCAGCATAATTTAAGCAAAATATTTACTGGGAATATCCAAACTTACCAAGGGATATCGTGTTGCCCATTTACTGGGTTGTGGAGGTCAGATAGGCAGCCGCTCCATGTGAAATACTAGTATTCAACTGCATCCAGTTAGACTGGAATACGACTCCATCACAATTGGGAAGAGGCTAGGTAGATGATGATGATTTACTAGGAATATCGCTACGAATTCCTTGTAGAGATACGTATATACGTACGTACTTGGTCGCAAATAAAGAAGAAAGAAAGAAATAACATTTATTCAGCACAGGCTCAGGCACATAACGACACAATATTAAACATAGAAAACATAAAAATTAAAATATAACATGAAACAGAATTAGTAATAAGTAAAAAAATATTAAGTATTCAGCAATAATGCCAGACAACTAGTGTCTGACGCTGGTTTTTAACTGGACCTGATAAACTATATAAATAATGTAAATATTTTTTATCTATCTTTTTTATTTTATTTTTATTTATCTTGTAGATGTCTGTTTCTTTATTTATGGAAGGATAACAGTTTCATATACGTACTATGGCCATACCCTTCATGCATGACGTAATGATTATGGCGTACCTACATTTTCCCATACCACTTAGGGCACTGCCTACCCCATACAAACGAGAAGCCCTTATTAATAACTGAGCACAATGAGATGTAACCACAACATCGCGTTAAGGGTACTTGCACACGATAGTGCTTCTCATAAAACTCACTGTGAAGACAACATTACTATACATCGCTTGCAGGGAGCCCAAATTTTGGGGTTCCTTGTGAAAGAAAAGAAAGAAAAAACATTTATTTAGCACAGACACACACACAAAGCAAAAAGCAGAACATGTTGAATTTATTTATTTATTCTTTTTAAAATGTTGCCCTACCCTAGGAATTTCTCCTGTATCGTGGGTGCGTTTACAAACATTTAAACTCACATACACAAACAGCCAGACCCGGAACAACTACCAGTAGGCCATACAAATAATTGTTCCGTGCGGGAATCGAAACCACGAGACGCGGCGTAGCAGTCGATCGCTCAGCCACTACGCCAACCGTGTCGTGTTTGTCGATAAATAACACATAATACCTGCCTACCCTGCCTGCTTGTATAGCCTGTACTCCCCGAAGGGTTAGGCAGAGGTGTAATAATTGAACACCCATATTGCATAAGTCATGTTGAATTCCCATGGAATAAGGGGCGAGCTTTTTGACATAAACCGGGCGTGACTCCGAGGAATCCAAGATAGACAAATTACCAATAACACTTTTCCCGACACAGAAAACATTAAAACAAGAACATCTATAGAAGAAATAAAAGGTGTTAATTAGTTATGAATAAGTGCCTATAATGTGTAACATAATGCGGATCATGACAGGAATGAGCCAAGCAATGCCCCGCAGACACAACCCTAAACAAAAACTAAATTCGTACGGAACCCGAACAAAATCCAGACAAACATTCCCATCTCTCTTTTCTCACAACAGACGGTAATAAGTATTTATGGACCGCACACAATAACCCATTAGTTGGCCATGTTAGCACGGGCCATAGCCCATAATGGCCTTACCTACGTACTTACTAATTACGTAACAGCTGGCTATATATCTGCTAGTCCTCTATTGTGATTAAAGGATTTATGAATGGTTATATTAAGGAAAGTGAGCCGATTCTTCAGTTTGCTCCACAACACTCCAGGTTTTTGGTGGAGACAAACTTCTTCGAAACAATAACATAAGGTCAGGCTAGTAATATCTGAAGGGTTACCCAGTGGTGTACTCTATAGTTCGCCCACACTTCACCAGTTATGTTTAAGTTCCATGTAAAAGGGAGCGAGTCTATTGGCATCAACCAGGTACAAATCCAAACTCTGGGCAGCTGAGAAATTACAGATGAAATAACACTTAAATCGAAATCGATTTCTAAAGAATAAATGCTCAAACATGAGAAGTTTAACACCTCATACATACTGTCTCTACGTATAGCTTAGAAACAGAATAAATTAAATCGATTTAAATAACGATAAAATGTCATGATGACCCAGTGGTTTCGGCCTCGCCTCTTATGCATGAGGTTATGGGTTCAAACCTGGGCAAGTACCAATGTCACTTTTTCAATTCATATGTACTTTCTAGGTATATCTTAGCCATCACTGACATCGGTGAAGGAAAACATCGTGAGGAAACCTGGACTTATAATTATAATTAATATAAGTCTGAAATCGCCAACCCTTCTTGAGCAAGCGTGGTGATTAATGCTCGTGCCTTCACTGTATGAGAAGAGGTCTATGCCCTGCAGAGGGACAGTAATAGGCTGGTATTATTATTTATTAAAGAACGAACAATCTACTTAATAACAAAAGTGGTGTTTTGAAAATTCACCACCTATAGATAGGGAATGAATGTTTGTATTGAAATCCGTCATTTAAGCAAATGGAAAATCTCATGGGACACCAATAATATTGATTTGTTCTTAAAAATATTGTATTTTGTTTTACCGTTTACTTGGTCCTGTTTGTATTTATCATTAATCAGAAAACGGATGACCCATGATTGTGTAATAAGGAAAGCTTTGATGTATTTAATTTTAAGCCTTTCGAGGATCTCTGCTACTATAAACATTATTTTATTTTGTTAAACAGGTATTTCATCTACAAATTAATCTGTAATTTTATCAGTAAACGGCAAAAGAGGCCCTCAGGGATGTTGTGAAAATATATAATTTTAGCTACTGAGTTAATACTCGCAAAATTTAATGAGAGCGGCACAATATCAATTATATTTTTTCTTACAAAACCTTTTTCTTGAAACAAACCTTTCGTTTTCCTTGACACACTGGCCACGAAAATGAGGAACAAAAATTCCAAATTCAAAAATGGAACACATCAAAAAGCGCGGGAAACAATCGCTCACTTTTTGTTTATTTCAAAACAAACAAAGGGGGTTTGTCTGCTGCGGGCGATACATGTCTTCGAGTTTTACTCGACCAGGTTCAGAAGCCCTTCACTTCTTCGTTGTTTTATTTTACTATGTTTCTTCTTAAAATGGTCGCTTACCACTGCTTCAGACATGAAATACTGAGTGTTTTCGTACGAAGCGTGTGTCATGTATGCGTCCACAGCTGTCAGTGTGATGCCTTTTGATCGTTGTTTACTGTTGAGTGTTTTAAGATGTTTCAACGTGTTGAAATGTTAAGGTTTTCTAGGTGTATATCCAATCTTTGTTGGATGAGAAGACTATTGCGATAACAAGAAGATTACTTGGAAAAGCATGTCTTAATAAAATATTCATAGACAGTTCATTGGCACCTACCAAAGTATAATAAAATACAGCAATAATTTTCTCCAACCAGCGCACCATTAAAAGCTAGAAATATCGCGGCTCAAGTCGAACATTTCACCAAACTATTTAGCACTCAACCACAACTTCGAACTTATTTCTTTTCCGCAAGTCATCGGCACTTCTGACCGTCATTTTCCTAACTAATTAGTTTCAAACTGTCAAACAAAACATTTTTGAGGCCCCCTAATGAGTGGAACAGAAACTTGGAGTACAGTTAGTGTGGAAATCAAGAGAACAGTGGGCCTAGTTCAAACGCGCGGAGTAAACGTATAAAACGTAAATAATGAATTCTAGTTTTATTTATTTTTGAAACTTCAAGTATTTACATATATACAAATCACGACACGGTTGGCGCAGTGGTTGAGCCATCGGCTGCCGCGCCGCGTGTTGTGGGTTCGATCCCCGCACGGAACAAATATTTGTATGACCTACAGGTAGTTGTTCCGGGTCTGGCTGTTTGTGTATGTGAGTTTAAATGTTTGTAAACGCACCCACGACACAGGAGAAATTCTTAGTATGGGGCAACGTTTTTTTTAACAAAAAAAAAACAAAAAAAAATACCTATGTCATAAAACTAACTACATATTTACAAAAATAAAATAAAATAAAAAGTCGACCAAGACATTCTGGCGACAAAATACTCCTCCGCATTGGTGTCATCTGGAAACGTGCCCAAAAGACTGGCAGCGTTGCCACGTTGGATGGCAATACTAATTCTTTGGGAAAAGAATGAGCCAGCCCTATTCTCTTTCTTATAAAAATTAAGAAGATGAATGAAAGGCGACTAACAAAAGGAAAACCATAGGCCCGTGAACCCATCTTCCCAGAAACAGTGGGATGAGCCGCTCTGCAGGTTGGTAAGCAATAATCTTAATAATACGTACACCAATACTGCTGAGCGTGCCCGCCTACTAGCTGTGGGTGCGTGGGAGTCGGGCTATAGTATTAATAGTTTTATCATTCTGAAAGGAATATATCTTCATGTACAAAAGGTATTCATAACGCAGGTGTAGGTGGAAACGCTGGGAATGCCCTAGATGGATATACACTGACCTTATTGGACCTTACTCTTATCTGACCTTATTCTTCAGAAAGGTCAGGTGCGTAGTACTCTCAACCGGCGTGCGTGTATAACGAAATGTATGAACGTGAACGAGGCAAGAGGAGTAAGGATCGTAGCAGGTGGCTTTCTGCATTTTCTGCCTAGCCCATGGGAAAAAAGCGTGAGTCAATGTTTATCTGCATTGTATGATATACCTTCATGAAAAGTTTCTTCCAAATCCTTCCAGCCGTTTCAGCGTGACGAAGTTACAAACATACACACATACTGACTAACAAACGCATCAAAAAAAAATGTGTCATGCTAATGATGCATTGTGAAAGTTGTATTTTCGATTAAAAAATAGTTTGAATTCATGTAACGTTTATTTAGCGCTTTCGTGCTAGAGCCTCTGAAGTGTCTGCTAAAAACTTGGGAACTGCAAAGTGTGCGTCAAAACTTATGCCATCTGTAGTGGCGATAGTTGGAGACCATTTCTCACTTTTGATTTATAAACGCAGTTAAGAAGTGTGGCTTTTCAAATGGCGAACGAAAACGGTCTTAGAAGCTTCGTGATTTACTAAAATATACTACTGTGAGCACTCGAACCTTTTTGGATTATTTTTAAATGATGGTAGCAATGAGAAAAACACTTATTCATATTTAGAAGAGTTAAGACAGCCGTTCGCTTTTTGAAAAGATTATGATCGCGATATTAATGTGACAAATTTTGAAAATGCGCGTGAAATGCTAAAGTTTGTTGAATATAATCAACAGTCGGAGTATGGATTTGTGCCCAATTTATGGCAATAGGCTCGCCCTCTATTAGTAACACATATCTGGCGAAATTTGGGAGTACTAATAGGTACCTTGGCCTTACTTTTCCGGGAATCCTAAGTAATATTATGTTAGGAAGCCAATCGCTTTACTTAAATTGAGTTTAAATTGTGCCGCGTCAATAATTTAGGTCTAAGAACCGGATTTTAGGCTTCTTCTAAAATACTTTTTATACGCTCTAAGTATAATCTTTGACCGACCTCAATGTTTTTTAATTGTTTTTGCCTATTCTACGACTGGGCAGAGATCCGAGCTTGATAACGTTTTCATTAGAAAAAGGATTTTAATGTAAATTAATTGGGGGTGCTAATTGGTGTTGTTTGATCTAAATCATCAACATAAATTAGAATAGATTTCCGCTTCTAAAGATTTTTAGGATTCCGTACCTGAAAATAAAAAAAACAGAACCCTTATAGGATCACGTTGTTGTCGTTGTCCTTCTGCAAGTCTGTTAAGAACCTTTTCTTAGGAAACGCGTGGAGGTATCAAGTTGAAATTAAAATCAAATACGTAGGTTTTGGAGTTCTAAAAATATCAAGCTTGTAAATCGGCGCCATAAAACGGAACATAGTTTGATACTTGAAAATAAATCAGTAGGTACCTACATATAGGGTAGTACCTATAGGGTACTTCCCGTTAACCTAGATTCATGAAATTTGGCAAGAAGCATGGTCTCGCAACACAGGTAGACGCAAATATCAGAAAATCTTAATTTTTGGCTTTCTCACCTAAAAAAAATATTGTCATTACAAACTTACCTATGCAGTTAGAGAATCGACTGTGACGTATGTATATTGATGTATGGGTGCATATTTTCAACTACTAAGCTTTTTGTCCTTCAATAGTACCTACTTATCTTTTTGTCAGAGCAATGCTCGATGCTTTCATAAACACATTTTTTTTTTGTCGGCTTTTCCTGGTTACTTCTTTTCTGATTCTATGTTTATATTTCTGTCTAACACAGTGTAACATTTTAATAAAGAAGTTGATTATTTACTTTTATCAGGTTGTGCGTCAATTTCCTTCCACGTATCTTCAACCCTTGGTGGTACTCACCAAATTCCTTTCCTCATTCCATCACGTGATGTAAATACCATTAAAACCTCACAACCTCCCGAAATTCCTCTCGCGGTTTTCGTGGCTACTCGTATATTAACACTTCAAGGAACGCCGGGGGCTACTCAAGTATGTGTGGGCTATTTGGGGCTTTTTGCCACAGTTACTGGCTTCGTTAGTCTAGTGGTTGCAAGCGCTACTGCTGAACATGAGTTCCTGGATTCAATTCCTGTGTCGAGCAAAGTGTTATTGGGTTTTTCCATTACGAATTTCTCAGGAGTCTGAATTTCTGTACGGTTGGTAGCAATTTGCTCGCTCATAGTTACATGGGACTTAAACCTAGCTGGCAAAATGTGAGTGTAGGTACTATGGATACAGCTCTACCTAACCCCTCATTGAATACAGTTATGTTATTCGTATAGTGGTTTTTTTTTTTCAAACATTGCCCCACACTAGGAATTTCTCACGTATCGTGGGTAAGTTTACATACATTCAAACTCACATACACAAACAGCCACAACCGAAACAACTACCTGTAGGCCAAACAAATATTTGTTCCGTCCGGGAATCGAGCCCACGACTCGCAGCGCAACAGCCAATCGCTCAGCCACTGCGCCAACCGTGCCGTAATCAAACGGTTCTGCTGAAATACATACTTCATTCTCATATTTAAGTTTTTGTTACGGATGTGTAAAGGGATGAGAATGGATGTCATTATTATGGACGTTATTTTGGATTATGGAATGGATGTCGAATGCATTTCAGAATAAATGACAGTGCCTGATTTATGATCGCATTTTACGTTTTATTCTGACATTGATTTTACTTTAAGCTGTATAAAAACATAATAATTTCTACCTAACCCAGTGAGATTTAAAAAATGTAATTACTTAATATGTATGTGAGGAAATAAAGGAAATAATAATAATTTTTATTTATCCAAGTGATGCACACAGACAGTTCCAAGCAAGGTAGCAGAAATATAATAAGCATATTTTAGTATAGATTTTGTGCACTAAGATTTAAATCTACAAAAATTCCATGCATCCAAAAATAATAATGAACCCTGCGAAGTTAAAGATTAAAAATAAATAAATAAATAATGTTGGACAATCCACACAGCATCATCTAGCCCCAAGCTAAGCAGAGCTTGTGTTATGGGTACTAGATGACTGATATACTTAATACAATACATTACATGGATAGATATTTTTATTATACATAGCAAATACCCAGAACACCCGGGATAAGTCTTCTGTCGGGATCGTACATACATTTGTCCCAGGGCGGGAATCGAACCCGCAACCTCCTGCATCGCAGGCGGTCCTTCACCCGCCGCGCCACGTCAAAGAATGTCCAGAAGTTGTTTCCTATTTACTTACACGTGCCAAATATAAGTCAACCAATTCACATGTAAACTACACACTTACCATTTCTATTTGAATGTAAACTAAAGTAAACACGAAGGACGGTAGCGAAAGCTTCTTAATGTAAGGTACTTGGCAAACTTTTAATATACGCGCTCTAATAGAACACGCGCCAACTTTTACACGGAGTTAACCTTAGTATCGTACATACGGGGGAGGAAAATGATGAGCAGCAGATATACAACTCTCTTTAAACCACACACCACACTACACCACTCACCTCATAACACATCACACTCTGTATACCACACACACCTCATTACACCACACACACCTCCTCATACTTCATCACACATCACACTATACCATTCATAGTATAGCATTTATTCCTTGTTTGGCCTTGCACAAGTCCTTTTATTTAGTTTTTTGGTGTTTATATTACCTGTGCGTCCCCCAAATAAATGTGTTTCTTTCTTTTCTCTCTTTCCTTTATCACGCACACCCCATCACAGACATCACACCTTGCACACCACATCCCACATCACTTCACATCACACCACCAGCACTACACCTCATGCCTCACCACACACACCACCACCAATCTGTAAGAAAACGTGAATGTGTGTGTGACGTGTTTGTGTGTGTGTGTATGTGCGTTTTCGTGAGTGGATGTGTGTAAAGTGTGATCAAAGATCGAAGTTTGTTGCTGTTAACAGATAGGTCCTAAGAGTATAATGTGTCATCAGGACTAAATAAAAATGTCTGTAGTCACTTTTGCGTAGCCCAATCCGATATTCAAAATAAACATACACGTTGGTGAACCATCACGCCAGTATGTACATTCAGTTAGAAAAGTGGCCCAACTTTGCCACGTGTTCACTCTTTTGGAAATTAAAAACATGGCTTTTGAAGTTCTAAAGAGGAAAGTTAACTGCCTATGAATGTAGCTACACCTTAAAGGGTTTAGGGTATACCCCTGAAAAGTTATTATCCTATTCTATAAACAGGAAAAGGATTTCTGAAGTTTTGATATCAGGAAGGAGAGTTAAAATGTTGTTTTTTTAGGCCATAGGCCCTAGCATGTAACCGTAACGTATTTGAATTCGAACGATTTTTGAATTGAAAATAAAAATATCTTGTAGATTTATGGTTTAAATTTATGTGAAAAGTTTTTTTGTTGTTTTCGATTTTTAGTGTGCCTGATATCATTGTGTGTCTGAGCCTGAGCTAAATAAAAGTAGATGTGAATCAAGTTTTAAAAATAAATGGATAATAAATGTATAAGTTTGAATTTACTTCAATCTAAGCATATTGATTTTGGTCAACCAACGACCGTAAAAAAAAAATAACTCTCAGCTAACTTCACCAAGTCTAAGCATTATTGTTATATGTACAAAGAGGCTTCTTTATTGTGGATTTCATATAATTTTATTTCTCACTATGATTTCTATCCCAATAAATTAGACGGCTTTCGCAACTACCCATTCTGTAAGTAGGATAGACAAACCTACGTTTGTGTGGTACATCATAGTCTTCGCAATGTTAGCGTAACATAAACACAACTTCAACCACTAATTGATACAAAAACACTCTTTGATGATCCTAGTTTTTAAAAGATTGACCTACCGAAATAAATATCATTTCACCTCACCACACACCACCCTATACCATGCACTCACCACATATCACACCACACCACATACAACAACAGATGTATCTATGTGTTGTTATTACTGTTTAAATCTTTACTGACCCTTCTTATGCCACCACACTCACACTATGCCACAGACACTCACATTTACTAGCTGTATACGTCAGAGATATGGAAGAGCGGAGTCTCCTAATACAAGTATAATTTCGCTAAGAAGGAGACTCCAAACATACCTTAACACTTTAAATGTCTGGTGACCAACAAACAATACTTTTTCTATTCTATTGTGTCTCTTTGTCTGGCAGTTAAGGCGTTAATGTTTTTTTCTTAATGCCATAGACAGTGCATGGTTTGTAGAATCTCACCTCTTGTTACATGCCAGATTTATAACCAGCTACGAATAGCTTATAAACCGATCACGAGATCTTAGACCTTAGCCCATAGTCTAGCAAATAGGTTTTATAACAAAATCTCATAAATAAAGCTTACTAAGTGCACATTACAGTTTCACGTTACATAATTTACAGGAATTCTAGTTATTCGCCTCACGTTCGTAAGACTTGAGCTGTGGTCGCGTTTCTTCCTACTTCGGTCATCTGGTTGTTTGGCTAAGAATAGATTTGTAGGCCTCGAATAATTTTTGAGGTGTCTGGGTAAACAAGAAGTTGAAGATCAAGAAGTTTTTCCATCTTGATTTTCAAAGTAGCAGCCTGGAGTCAGGATTTGTGCCCAGTTTATGGTAACAGGCTGACCCTCTTTTAAATGGAACTTAAATATCCGTAACCGGTGTAATGTAGAAAATTACAAATAATCATGTGGTCGGAGAAAAACAACCCAAAAAACTCGAAATCACACCATTCTCAAATAACATACTACCGAGTCAGGACCCTACCTTAAACATTGAACGTCATTCATCAACCTGTTCGGAGCAAATCTCTAGACGTGTCCTCTCCCTGATCCCACCGGACCGAGTCTACAGACGCCCCGTACGCCCCGGACACCCCGTACGCCCGGTTTTTCCCCAAATTACGGACCCGCTCAAATCC
This sequence comes from Phlogophora meticulosa, assembly GCA_905147745.2. Taxonomy (NCBI): domain Eukaryota; kingdom Metazoa; phylum Arthropoda; class Insecta; order Lepidoptera; family Noctuidae; genus Phlogophora; species Phlogophora meticulosa. Next base: position 13,236,788 of record LR990531.1, on the reverse strand, counting down.
ACGTTGAAATGTGGATGCGATGTCCTAATAAGCTGGGTGATGCCGCTTTTTGTCAGACGTAACTGTGATTTTAAGGAATTAAAGGGTATTTTCGACAGTCCTACCTGAGATATAAGTCTAGAGTTTTGGCTAGGTTTTACTGTGAAAATATAGCAAAATTTGCGAGTTGAAACTTTAATCTTGAGATTAACTGGGAGACAGTTGTTGACTGTAAAGCTTATTGACTTCAAGCTTTTTCAACTTATTCGAGCGCAGAAGATGTAGCAAAAAGATGTAAGCTAATCTAAGCGAAATCTTAGCTTAAATCTTTTCAGGAAATGGACATAGTACTCTCCTGTAAATGTGGTCGTTAAAAATCGCTGAGTATCGTTTTTCACCTTTGCTTGTAATCTGTGATGGCCCAGTTGTTACGGCCTCGCCTTTCATGCGTATAGTTCTAGATTCAATTTCCGGCAAGTACCCCTTCTTCTCCACTTTCAATTCGACATCAACATCGGTGAAGGAAAAATCAATAAAACCGGGACATATAATTAATATTAGTTTGAATGCGCCAATCCACCTCGAGCAAGCGTGGTGATTAATGCTCTTGCCTTCTCTGTATGAGAAGAGGCCTTTGCCCTGCAGTGCGACAGTAATAGGCTGGTATCTTTATTTAAATAAAAGTATTATGAAGGTAAAAATTACGAATTATTCCGCAAACCACTTCTTATTCAAAAGTCAGGATCAACACTAATTTTCTCTTTCCCAAATTAATATAATTTTGTGTTTACTCAGTAATTTGCTACCCCATAAACATAGAACGTGACGAGAAAACTTGATTATTTATTTATTTACCTGATAAACTTGGGGTTCCATAAAGTATGGTATTTATCGTAAGTTATTTCGAAGGATTTTTTGGGTTGAGAAGTGAATTGTGCATGCTATTATTATGAGGTTCGGTGAGTATTCGTAATTCGAATACGAAATTTGAAATAAGGGTATGGTAGTAATCTTGCTTTTTTTTTTATATTTCCTTTTTGAATGTTATAATATTACTAAAAGCCAACGAATGTATTCCATATTCAAATAAATAAATTATTGCCATTTAAATTAAAATGAAAGAAGTCATGATGGCCCAGTGGTTTAGGCCTCGCCTCTTGTGCACGAGGTTGTGGGTTCAAAACTGGGCAAGTACCAATGTGAGTTTTTCAATTCATATGTACTTTCTAAGTTTATCTTGGACATCATTGACATCGGTGAAGGAAAACATCGTGAGGAAACCTGGACTTATAATTAATATAAGTCTGAAATCGCCAACCCGTCTTGAGCAAGCGTGGTGATTAATGCTCGTGCCTTCTCTGTATGAGAAGAGGCCTTTGCCCTGCAGTGGGACAGTAATAGGCTGGTACTAGAAATTAAAATGAACTTCATGTTTATAAATTAAGTTGCTTTCACAATGTCTAGTAAGTACAGAGGCCAATTATACATCATCTACCCCAATCTGGTCAAATTTCTTTGATAGATTTTCAACTTTATCACGAATGTATAAAGTTCAGGTTCCATTAGTAAAATTTGACAGTTTGGGATAGTTTGATGTGCTTTCGTTTATACTAATCATTCTAAACATCTTTATGACTATTTTTTCTGGGTTGCAGTGGTTTTTTTTTTTGGTTAAAAATGGGTTGATTTTGTCGCAAAATCAACCCATTTTTAACCACTAACTATAAGTTCAAGTTTTTTTTTTAATTTTAAATGAATAATATTACCTTCGTACATACGTTACTCAATTTCAAAACGTAGCTATCGATCCCCCAACCAGCTTGACAATATCACGTCGGCAAATTTCTTGAAATCCTTTGAAATATTTAAGTGAAATTTCTAGAATAATGTTACTGGACTTTACATGTAATCATGATGCCTGAATAGGGTTGCCTGATACAAATTTTCGTGAATTTTAAATTTAAAACTTCTTGATTTTATCGTCACATCACAATCAAATTAAGAGAGATTTGTGAAGACAGGGAGTCTGTTGTTGTTTGGAGTCGAGCCACAATATTTATTTCAAGTCTTTTGTGGCGCGGGTTCGAACACACCATCTTCCAGGCTTCTTCAGGCTTCCAAATAAATGTAACATATGACGGCGCGTAGATAAAGAGGTCGGAACGAGATTTGACTGCTGTCAGTCTGGCGGAGCGTCGAGGTGATGGCCAGCGCGGCCATGTTGAACGGGCGATCATTCCAGAAACGTCAACGGCGAGTGCACCACACATTCGACGAATCGCTTTTGTTCCAAATATATCAGATTCTGATGATGAATGGCATTTGCCTATACATATTTTATGTCAATAAATATTATTATTATCTCTATATACTCAGGCCTTCTGAGGTCTTAGTAGATGCGCAGCGTCAACGAGGGACTAACTACACAGTAAGCTTTTTTTTAAACATAACTAGTCAAAAGTTTTCATGTTACATTCAAAAGTTCTTTTTTTGTTGACCAGTATTATTTTATTTTTTTAACTAAATCATCAACATCATCATCCTCCTGCCCTTATGCCAATTTATTTGGGGTCGGCGCAGCATGTTTTCTTCTTTCATACATCTATCTCTACATGCCGCCATCTAAATAGTCACCTCTTTTCTAGCCATATCATCTTTCACACAATCCATCCATATTTTTCTTTACTCGTTGAACTAAATGCGGTTCAAAATTTCGAAATGTCCGTTGCCAACCCTATCACTCACGAAGTACGATCATTTTATTATTAACGTGTGGCCTTTCGGCCAGGGGCTTACGACTCATACATTTTATATTTGGCCACAAACAAACAAAACAGAATATTTTGACCAAATAAAGGTTTCCAGACATTATTCAATATTCCTTGGCCTTTAGTCTAGCCTTGGCGGTTATGACAATTTATTTCGTGAATTTCCCCTTTTTTGTGGTATCGAGCTTTAATAAATAAATGTTTTGGGTTAAATTCTCTTGTGTATATTTCGTGTTTTGATGAAAAACAGGAGCATTTTACTTCGTTATGTTTCCCGACAGATCTGGGGCAATAAAGACATGCCCGAACCGAAATAATAATATTTTAAGACACAATATTATGGTAACGGTTACTGGTGGCGAAGGTTAAGCTACGCTTACCGAGATCAGTCCGTGGATAGGTGACCATGTATTTATTTATTTATCAAGAACCATCCATATCTCGGAAAGCACGTTAAGCGGTTGATCCCGGCTGTTATTCGTAGTTGCTACGGTTATTCAGAAGACCGAAACCAGCCCTATCGAGAGCCATCTTGTTACCTAGTTACTGGTTTTGGAGGTCAGATAGGCAGTTACTCCATTTATAATCAGTATTATATGGTATTCAGCTGCATCCAGTTTGAATGGGAGCCGACCAGGACGTGATTATGTATTACTTGCAAAGAAGATGCTACTTCTCATTTTCTCTAACACCTCAGTACTGTAAGATTTGCCGACGATAAGACGACCTATGTGGCGCAGCGGGCGAAGGTCCGCCTGCGACGCAGCGGGTTAGCGGGTAGCGGGTTCGATTCCCGCCTTGGGACAGATGTTTATACGATCTACAAATATTTGTTCCGGGTGTTCTGGGTATTTGCTATGAATAATAAAAAATATCTATGTATGTAATGTGTTGCATTAAGTATATCAGTCATCTAGTACCCATAACACAAGCTCTGCTTAGCTTGGGGCTCTAGCCCCAAGGACACACAACATCATCCACACAGCATCATCTATGATGCTGTGTGGATTGTCCAGCATTATTTATTTATATATTAACAAAAAAGCCGGCCTTTACCTGTCCAAAATGTGTCTGAAGTCTTGATGTTCTTAGCGTCAGCTGCATCTGGTAGTCTGGAAACTGACCCCAACATATTTAGAAGAAGGCTAAACAAATGATGAGCTAATCGACAGTGAAAAAAACGTTTTTTTTTTTTTTGTAAGGAACCCTGGCTCCCATATCTATGAATGCCAATACCCCAATTTGAATATCTAGTACCTAAATCCTAGGACTCTGAACATAAAAATTCCGCGCCTAGCAATAAAACAGTCTAATAGAATTTCCCCACAATATACGCCTAGGTATACAAATAGGGGTAAGAAATAATAAAATCGCGGCTAGGTAGCCCCATAGGGATTGTTTCGGCAAATTTGGACTAAGGAATTTAATATAAATCCGGGGTGAAAAGGGGTTGGACCTTGCCCCATGATTATTAGTCTTGGGCACCTAAAACTGCGCTTTGGGATTTTCATTTATGGGATTAAAATAAAATTTGTTTTATTTTCACATTCATTTGTAATAATCAGTTGGTACCTCATAGTTAGATGAAAAGGTATTTTCGTAATGTTTTCAATTAAATATGAAGCATTTTTATATTACAAGATCATTAGTATTTAGTAACTCATTATCATTGATCCCTATGCTATTTGTAAGAGTATACTATTCTATTTTCTTTGACGAACACGAGGAATGAAATTAATATGAAAATAATTAGACATTTGTCTTACTTTTATGGATATTTAATTGCTTCCACGCAAAGAGAAATATTGGTTTTTCAAAATATAGGATGACAATCCGTGTGCATGAAAGAATTTTCTAAAAATAAATAATGATCCACCATGCAAAGTTTTATCCCCTTTCCTAATTGAACTCCTTCACGGGATAATCTTTTCAAAACTTTTCCAAAGTGCCCACCTTCGTTATTATAAAGAGATCATTTGCAAGATTTCATGCTTTTAGGATGCGGTCTCGACTGTGCGTTCTCTGTCAGAGAATTAATGAATTTTAGATGTCCAGTAAGTAACTGATTATGTTTTGTGAATACGTCATCGTGGAGTTCAACTCGTGACATCCTTCTTAAAGTCTAATTTTGTCGCACTGTAGCTCAATTCACTACACTATACCGCGATGATGATGATGCTCTACGGACTCTTGTCAATCAACCCTGGATTGGATTAGTTTTCTGAAGAATAGAAGGGATAATTTTGAGAATATTTGTGGCTCTGTGAGAAGACGGCATGGATTAACCTAATTTCATTTTAATGGCTAATTTGATGTACTTAATAAATAAATCATCAAGAGAAAAGAAAAAAAACACGCTCAGTACCAGTACTGACAAAACAAAAGAATTTCCGAAACACTAAACAAAAATATTGGAACAAAAAACATTTCGGAGACAAGGACTGTATACATTTTAGGCCCACTCATACTAAGTACCAACTAAATGTAGAAATTACAGAGCAATTTCCAGCAAAGACTTGGGAGGCAATTCGTTTTATCTGAAACATTAGCTGTGAAACATCTACGCTTTCAGTGTTATATCCACTCAATATCGAGCATAATCTTGTTTTTTTTTTACATAGGATAAGTTAGTTGAAAGCCTTGGCGTATTTAAGAGTATGTTGACGTATTTTTGTTTTAAGTATTTCTTGTAGACCTGAAGCTACTAATAAGTACGTAATGTCGTGGCTAAGTTATAAGAGCCCCACTGGTCTATCTTCATGGTTAAACAACGCTTGCCAAGGTCGGTCCTTGGATGGGTTACCATCCAGTATGTATCGAGACCTCTCCGTGCCTTCGACAGCACGTTAAACCGTTGGTCCCGACTGCTATTTCTAGGTTTTTAAATGTCATTACGGTAGTAAGAAGCCCGAAAGTCTGACAATCAGTCTTATATGGGGTATCATTTTACCCAATACTAGGCTGTGGAGGTCATATAGGCAATCGCTTCATATCACATAACTTGTAGTTAGCCCTGGCTGGGGGCCTTCTTGTAAGGTCACCACAGGATCGACCGGTTAAGAAGTAAACAGCCTTATAGTGCTGAACTGCGAGTGGCCCTACCTAAAAAAAAAAAAAATCACATCACACATCATCAGGCTATATTAGTCCACTCCTGGACATAGCCTTCTCCTAATGAGAGCCATAGCGCCCTATCTTCAGCTTGCCGCATCCAGTGCATCCGCAATCGCTTCATATGGAATACTGGTATTCAGCTGCATGTTTGGTTTGGGAAGCAGGAACTAAAGTAGTTCGGAAAAGCTCGGCCTATGATGGGAGTAGGTAAAGGACTGAATGCTGAAGACTGCTCGTCAAGCGTCTGCTGAAGAGATTGCCTTATCTAAACGTTTTCTCGACAAATTTTCGTTTTTCCAACCCCTTCTCACGAAGAGGGCTAACACCACACCGTTTAAATCAATTCTAAGCCCTGTTTCTAAATTAATGTTGATCAAATCTACAAAGATTTACTCATAATCTAATAAAGAAAATCTTAAAACGTTTGGTTGAAAGTTTCCGTGATCCAAAAGCTGGCTACTACCTGGGCTAGAGGCTATGTATTGCCATAAAAATGGCAGTGCTGCCAGTCTTTTGGGATCATTCATTACCAGTCAACAACCTGCGGTGGAATTTTTCGAAGCCATATTTTAGGATATTTACTTGTATTTTTTTTAGACTGTGTAACTGTCTTGATAGTTTAGTACATAGGTACTGTAGAGGTTGTATATAATAACAAACCTTATTGCATACAGGCTGGTAGAATGTTAGTTCTCTCTGATTTCTAACAGTCAAGCAATAGTTTAGAATGTAGAATATATCACTGGTCTAGCAGATTCTTGATTGTAAAATAGTGATGTGAGGTTCTATTCTTATTAAACGCAAGCCCTATTATTTACAATAATAAAATAACCCGGTAAACAGTACGTAGTGTACATAGGTATGTAGCCATCTATCTCTCCACATACGAACTATATCTGCCGTATCCTACATCGCGATATGAAAGCTATCCAACTGATTTGACGACACGGTTGGCGCAGTAGTTAAGCGATTGGCTGTTGCGCTGCGTGTCGCGGGTTCGATCCCCGCACGGAACAAATATTTGTATGGCCTACAGATAGTTGTTCCGGGTCTGGTTGTGTGTGTATGTGACTTTAAATGTTTGTAAACGCACCCACGATACAGGAGAAATTCCTAGAGTGGGGCAACGTTTTTAATAAAAAAAAAAAAAAAAAAAAAAAGATTGAACATTACATATATCTACAAGCATCCAACAACAACCGTTGGGCAGTAGCCCACCATACACAACACTCGTCTGGTCGGAGGATCCTCCTATTTCAATGGTGGATGAGGAACTTTACACCCTGTGCCAAATCCCCAAAGATATTTCCATTTTCTTCTATAAAAATATGTATGACATTCAATTTTTATTTCAATTCTGTTTGAAATTTATGTTCAAAGATGTCTGTAACAACCATCGGGAAATGATAGCATGAATACATTTTCTACCATCAATATTTCTGATCGACAACCCATTTCAACCCAAAACAACATTAAAAAACAAAAATAGTGTTTCGTAAACAACAAAATAAACAAATTCAAACCTCAAACGATACCGTTGTAAATAATAATGGTTTTATAACAAGATAAGGGCGCATTTTCTTTAACGCGATCTCTGATACTTCACGAAAGTTAATCTGAAAACGAGTTCAAGTTTGTTTGCACTGCGTTAAGAGAATGGGGTGATAAAAATAATAACACTGAGAGTAACAATGTTGGCAGCGTCTTGATGAAACTTTTACGTAAGTTGAATGAGTGAAACTATAGTATTACAGTGCACTTAGAAAAGTAATGTGAATTTTGAATAGTCTGCTAATTACTTCTACAACAAGCCTGTAATCCCTGCAGTGTTAAGCAGAGATGAACCAATAGTATACTCACATTTCACCAGTTATGTTTAAGTTCCATGTAATAGGGTGTCAAAGTAACGTGTCATCACGTATCATAACGTGTTTTTTTCTTATTATGTTAAAACTATTACGAAATAACATAACATCACGCCTGTATTCCCGGCGGGGTTAAGCAGAGGTGTACCTATAGTATACCCGCATTTTGCCAGTTATGTTTAAATCCCATGTTATATAGGGCGTGCCTATTGCGATCTTGAACTAAAATCCAGACTTCGGTCTGCAACTGAAAAATGCCAGATGAAAAAACTCAATAACGCTTTTCCCGACCCGGGGAATCAAACTCAGGACCATGTGCTCAGCAGTCACGTTTGCGGCCACTAGACGATCTTTCACATTTCACATTGCAATGGAAATTAAAGACTGCTTTTTTTCTTAAGGTAGATTTTATAAAAAAAACTTAGACGACTTAGACGCGTTTGCAAGAGATTGGCCGTAGAAGACCGCACGAAGAGAAGACTGGAAGGCTATGGGGGAGGCCATTACCCAACAGTGGGACAATATAGGCAAATTATACCTATATAAAGGAGGAACGTCATAAAACAACCAACATCTGTATCTTGTGCCTACTCTCAGTGAAAACAAATAACCATTATATTATATTCTAAGACGTTCAGTAGTTATCAGATGCTGCGCCGCTTGTCGTGGGTTCGATTCCCGCATGGAACAAATATTTGTATGGCCTACAGGTAGTTGTTACGGGTCTGGCTGTTTGTTAATGTGTGTTTAAATGTTTGTATACGCACCCACGATACAGGAGAAACTACTAAGTGTTGTGTGTTTTTTGATAATAAAAAAATAAAATAATGTACACACACACAGGTGACCCGTGTCTTACTTAAGTTGGGTGAAACTTAGCCCAAGTTATCACTAGAAGATATTTACAAAATATCATTGTGGGTTATCTCTCACAGCACATATGGTTAGTTAAAATTACCTTTTACAATGATTCACACATCAACTGCACCTACATTTACTCCGCAATCCAATTACTAAGGAAAACCGATATCCTACGATTCGACGGGCTGTCAGATTTTCGGGCTTCCGACTGCCCAACGACTGTCATAGATATAGGAATGACATTTGGGAGACGGGAGTTTGGGACCAACGGCTTAATATACTCTCGAAGGGGTCTCGATATGAAAACGGACGGTGAAGCTTTGCTATGAAAATCAATCAACGAACAAGGGCGCTAGATGATAACTTTATCTCACGTTCAACAACTTATGAGTTCACAAAAAATGCATTGTTTGTGTCTAGTTACATAATAATTTAATATTTTTATTGTGTGTACACAATACTGGGCTAGGTTCATAGGGTTAAAATAGATATTAACTATCTGTAAAGATAGTCGTAAGATGGAGAAAAAAAAAAAAAAACTTGGTTTAGACAAACAGGACATCAGCGCCGCCTATGGCTTCTGCAGCGTTATTATGTAAAAATCAGAACTTTTATCCCATACTAATCCTAGGCATTGACAGTTCTTCTCACGCTCACTTCACCTAAGTTAGGTGAGTGAGGACATCGCAGAAACTTTGTCATCCCGGTAACGATTATTATTTCTCATGCAATAAAACACTACGAAGTGGTGAAGGGTGGGCGTTTTGGGGGACTGTCTTTTGTAAGCGTTTTGACGTTCAAAAAGTGATGATTCTCAGCCTAATTTGAGTAAATGAATTTTGATTAATACCGACACCAGATACCCATCAAACAACGCAGCACTACTATGTATGGGGTCTCTACGAAATTCTTCACAAAAGACTTCTTTTACTACGGAGCATAATATGACGCCTATATTCCGAGAAGGGTTAGGCAAAAATATACCAATGGTACACCCACATTTCGCCCTTTATCTATAGGTCCCATCTAAAAAGGTGCGCGCCTTTTGCCACCAAACAGGCACAAATCCTAACTCCTGGCTGCTACTGAGAAATTTCAAATTGAAAAACCCAATATCACTTTTTTCAACCCGGAAATCGAACGCTGAACCTCAGATTTTCATCCTACAACCACTAGAGCAATGAGACAGCTTACCTACCTGACGTACCTTTCCCTACTCAATTAATATAATTTAATAAAACAGTTGCATTGTCTTTTAGAGACTGTTAAATCTTACCAAGCTTTTAATTACCACTCCTAATACTTCCCATATATTGTTTAGATCCTTTAAAATATAGCATAGAGTGCAAATGGACATTAGTACGGTCATACCACTTAATATACTGTTAATGATGTCTTTATAAACAAACGTATCTACTAGGAACTACGTTAGATCCATCTGTAGGGTAAACGCATAGTTTTCTTTTGGGTATCCCAAGGATTTCAGGGTATGTCGAGGAACACCAATCCTGGAGTATCCAGGTAATTCGTATTCATCCAGACACCATCACCATGGTCATCCTCCTGCCCATATCCCAATTTAATTGAGGTCTGCCTAGGCGGTCTTCTTCTTTCATTTATTTTTATTTGCCCGCATCACAAAAGTCACCTCTTTCCTGGCCGTATTATTTTTCATGCAATTCATCCATCGTTTTTTTCATCTTCCTTTGTTCTTATAATATATACATATTCATACTCAAAATTTTCAGCCAGCATCGACATAAAATGAAACAAAACATAAATTCACTTACTTAGTTCGTTTTCCTTAACCAACCTCGCGAGCAAACCAGTGTAAAGTTACCAGTATCTTGATAAATTTTAATCAAAATCTTTCGGTCGTATTTGCATAGCCCTCTAAATATCATGAAACCCTTGAATTTGCATCGAAATGAGCGTAAAATGACCAAAACCCTCATTAAAGGGCCGCGAGGAGAGCCAGACCTTTATTCTTTTGTCTATGCTTTTGTTAGGCAGCCATTTTGTGCCTCCGCCATTTTGTGACGAGTTGTTTATGAAAAAAGTTCTATTGTATTATTTCATTGTTGTTTTTATGATGGGAATAAGTTTTTTGTAGATTTAGCCATATTATTAAAGTTTTATGTATAAGTACGTTATAGTAAAACTTAATGTTTTCTCGAGAATACGAGATTTTTACTGTTTATTTTAATATTTTGGGCCGTTATTAAATTACATACTATCACGTAAAAGGTTTTAATAACCTGTAAACCTCTTTTATAGAGCTCGCTAAACTTATTGCGTTATTGCTAGAACACTTTTATAGACACGCAACTTATAAAACTTAATAGATTTAACTTAACAGGGGCCTTACTTTTCAAACTAATTTCAATACCAATCTGAAGTCAATACGATTCCGATGTTAATTTTTCGGACACGTGATTATATTATTTGGCTAAATACACACACTACAAGACAAATAAATAATAATACAAGGGTACGAAATATCTAAATTCCAATCGATCGATCGGAATTAAAATCAAGAGTTAACGCGCTGGTCTGTGTGGTGTAAAAACTCTTTTGCATTGTTTAAGTTCATCATTCAAAACAAATATGGTATCTGACTAGACAGGGACTCATATCTGTGTGGTTATTTCCATAAAATACCATGTCAGACACTAATCTGTACGTACCTCACAAGATCTGACTAAGATAACGTCCGGAGTTTAAAATAGATTGTGATCTCTGAGTTTGTTTTAGTGTAGAAACCACTCATAGTAGTCAAGTTGGAAACTCCAAAATCACCACTTAAATATTTTTGCCTAAAGTGTTAGTACAAATCAATTTACAGAAATATAATATCTTTTATCATAAGATCATAATTCTCTGTCACAGCTCTGTCTATCTGCATAATTTATACAATAAAATCATATTTCACAAATGGCTTATCTATTACTTTCGGCTTCTCTCGTATCAGTCTGAATATCTATTGATTAGTTTGAATGAGTTTTGTGACCTGGAAAAGAGTCTTAAAGACAAAGGTGACTTTTACTTGGTTTAAAAAAAGAATCAGGTTGTAGCGACATCTATGTCGCCACATACGAATTAAATCTTACATATCCCACATCGCGATATTAAAGTTGTCCGCGCGATTGACGACCGATGTGGCGCGGCGGGCGAAGGTCCGCCTGCGACGCAAGAGGTTGCGGGTTCGATTCCCGCCTTGGGACAAATGTTTGTACGATCTACAAATATTTGTTCCGGGTGTTCTGGGTATTTTCTATATATATAATAAAAATATCTATCTATGTAATGTACTGTATTAAGTATATCAGTCATCTAGTACCCATAACACAAGCTCTGCTTAGCTTGGGGCTAGATGATGCTGTGTGGATTGTCCAGCAATATTTATTTATTTATTTATTTATTTATTGAATATATTTACAAGAATAACAATCGGTAGTAGCCCATCAGACACAACACCCATACATAGAAAAGGGAGGATCCTCCCTTTTCTATATAGGATGAGGAGCTCTACACCCTGTTCCTCATACCCCCCAAAAGATGTTAACATAATCCATCTACTGAGACTTAGGTTGGTACCTATTACCAAAATTCTTAAATAAAATTAAAAAGTTCTTCTATACAAGAAGATTTAGAATAGGATGTTACCGGTCAATCCCAATTACAGGCTGACATCTTACGTGTGTCAAGATATATTAGTTTGACTTTGTCTAACCTAACACAATCAAGTTTTGCCTACGCTGAACTGATGAATTATTATTCAAATAAATTAAAGGCCAAAATTAAATGAACTCATAGATTAACAATTTTTATTTCAACATTTTGTCTTTTAAATAGTAACTTTTTGGATTGAAATTAGGTAAGGGCGATATCATATATAAATTCAGATATTTTTGTAATCTTTTCGATTGTTATAATAATGATAAATGTGATTTATATATAAATAGATTGTAAAAAACTAGCTAGCTAACTAGTAATGGTTGGTTATTTGTCAATGTCCAGAATTCTGTACTGAACTTGTGGGATATAGAGGAGTACAGTACATGATTCTGTACTCCCTAGTGTTGAATTTTTTTATCGGCTTATTATATTTTATTTTTTTCTTTGAAAACGTTGTCCCACACTAGGAATTTCTCCTGTATCGTGGGTGCGTTTAAAAACATCAACTCACATACCCAAACAGCCAGACCTGGAAAAACTACCTGTAGGCTATACAAATATTTGTTCCGTGCGGGGATCGAACCCGCGACACGCAGCGCAGCAGCCAACCACTTAGCCACTGCACCAACCGTGTCGTCAAAATCGTTATTATTCCTAATCATACAATTAAAAATTAGAATAAGTAATAGGCTCGGCCCCATTACTTAGGACTTAACTGGCGACATATAGTTGTAACTATAAGTACACCTCTGTCCAACCCTTCGGGGAATACAGGCATGATGTTATGTTGTTTAAAATTAAGTAAAAATCATGATTTCTATCCAACACAATGAGATTGGTAATGAAAGAAGTAATTATTTACTATTTCATTAAAATAGTGTTGGGTTAGGAACGATTCACGATTTTTTAACAGTAGGTATATAGCTAGTAAAAATAAAAACATCTGAAAAAAAACGTAGAGATTCATGTGACAGATGAAGACGTAAACTGTCGATCGAATATTGACCTAAGTGGTGCAGCGGGCGAAGGTCAGCCTGCGACGCAGGAGGTTGCGGGTTCGATTCCCGCCTAGGGAGAAATGTTTGTACCATCTGCAAAAAAATGATCCGGGCGTTCTGGGTATTTGCTATGTATAATAAAAAATATCTATCTATGTATGTATTGTATTAAGTATATCTGTCATCTAGTACCCATAACAGAAGCTCTGCTTAGCTCGGGACTAGATGACGCTGTGTGGATGGTCCAGCATTATTTATTTTATTTTAAACAAAGACGATGATTTTTCAAATATTTATCTACTTAACGTAGCTTAGTAATACAATTTTAACTTTAGCCTGAAACATCTTTATTATGTCATAGATCAAATTACCTCTAACACCTTTGATCTTTGCACAAATCCAGGAAATTTTTTTTTAGTTTCATGACTGAATTTCAATATTGGAGAACAATAAAATCCACCTCGTTCTAGTAACTAAAAAACCTGCTGATGTAAGGTAGGTCATGGTATTTCTTGGAAGTGAGAAAATGTTAATTACATTGCAGGTACACTTCACACCACTACAGTGGAAAAAGTCTAATTCCTACACCGTTTTTCTTTTCGGAAACCGTTTTTAAAGACTCCAAATAGTTTGGGAATTTTCTCTTGTTAGTGGGTCATGCAAACTTAGGGGTGCGTTCCAAGTGATAGGCGGCAGCGTTGTAGTGAAATAAATCAGCATCTTAATAATTAGTTTTGTGTGTTCACCGATTTCTCAATCAATTGCAAACACACTATGACCATCATCATCATCTGCCTAGCCTTTTCCCAACTTCGTTGAGGTTGACTGACAGTCTAACCGGATGCAAGTGAAACCTGTATTGTACATGGACCGACTCCCTATATGAACTCTCCACAACCCAGTTACTGGGCAACGAGATACCCCTTGGTAAGACTGGTTGTTAGACTTTCGGGATTCTGACTACCCGTAACGACTGTCAAAAATCTACAAATGACAGCTGGGACCAGCGGCTTAACGTGTTTTCGAGGCATGGAATGAGACTACGCTATGATTTTGAACGCTCGCTTCAGATCATGCATTCGATCTTCCTTTTCATCTACAGTCTATAACTCAGAGTAGAACGCAATAAAGCACGCAGTGGGACATCGTTCCGCATTCCAATGTTTCCTTCCAGTTTACTTTCAGGGAATATATACAGTGGAAAAATGCGTTCCAAATGCGACCACTTCGCTATTTGACACACTGTATAGGATTATCCTAAATTACACTGAAAGCAGAAAAAACCAGTTACGATTAGTTTTTTTGAGAGAGAGAAAATAGTTTTTTTTTAATGGAACCGTCTGACATATTGGTGAAACAAGGCCCTCTATCTACTCTCATATCGTAAGGTCATAATTATGAAATAAGAAGTATTGCCGTAACGGCAGACTTGAGTCACGCGATTTTTTTTGTCATTTTCCCTTACAAGATAATGCTCGGAAACACTACTTCATCTTAACTCATCCAATTTGATCAAAAATGGTACCCTAGACCACCACAGATTTACGGATTATTCTACTGTAAAAAGAAATTAACAAAAATATTAAAGTAAAAGAGATATTTCAAATATCTCTCTATACTGTAAAGTGTGTCCAAGCATTTTGGTGGTGTCTGTGGATTAGGCTAGTTGGCTAGGATACCATTTTTGATCCAATTTGATGAGTTAAGATGAAGTAGTGTATAAAGCTGCACAAAACTATATTAATACACACTCGTGTGTTAGTCGTAAGATGGTGAAAATAAATAAATAAAAATAGTTTCATAAACTACTATTAAACTAGCGAGGTAGCTTGAACTGATCATTAATAAATAGCTGTTCAAATAAACCACTTTTTCTGGTTACCGGTAAGAAAAACACACGAATTGAATTAATATTGCGTAACAATAATGACATAAATTAATTAAATAAGAAACAGAAATGCACCCTGAAGTCGGGATTTTCAGTTCACCCAACATTACAAGGGGCTTAAAAAGAACTGGCGAAACGTGTGTGTGTGTGAACGTGTGACTATAGGTAAATAATACCCCTTCGAAAATACAGGCCTTAATAATATACTTAGTACAACCACATTTCGCCAGTTATGTTTAAGCCCAACGTTATATGAGGCGAGCTTACAAGCCATGGGCTTTCTTATTACATCTTTTCATTCTTACGCCATCCAACATTAAAAACATAAACATCTCTCATTTTTAATTAGTTAATTATAAACTGTTATAACCATTATCTTTGCCAGATGTTACAATAAATGGTTAAAGTATTGCTTTCACCTTTTTACTGCACATTTTTATCATTCGTTAATGTTAAATCCTCAATTTGTGTAATTAATTTTTTATACCGCCACAGACTTGAATGGCCAAATTGGGTGGTATCGATATTACGAGTATATTTCAACCTTTTGCAATTATTTTACGATATACTGTGACTACATTTTTTATGCAGTATTTTGTAGGTAAATTCAGTAATTAAAAATATTTTTCCGTGTGCAGTTTTTGATTTCCAAAAGCCCCGGGCAAATTAAAGGCTTTTTTAAAGCAGTAACCTAACCATGCGATAAGTAGAAGTTTCTGCAAAAAGTATCTTATAAAACAGAAAACGCAATTATACTCTTGGAGTAATAAATGTAGACGAAGCCCCAAATACGTCGGCGTGAGGAAACGCCCGGGTGTCACCACTGCGAGGATCGCCCTGAGGACACGGTGGAGCATACGATGGAGGTTTGCCAGCTCTGGCAAACCACCGTATTTCGCCGTCCGATCAGAGACCAGGCCCGAGTCAACGGCGCGTCGATTCCGCGCCTCAATGAGCCTTGTCAGCAGAATTGGTGGAGACCTTTAGGAGGCCGAAGCCTGCCCGGGTTGCGGGATGTTCGAAAGAGTTACCGTGACCCCGGAACGTAAAGGGCAAGGACGTAACACGGATGGGTTTTAGTCAGTAACCGTAAGACACGCCTTCCCGTTCCACCCAGAACGGGAGAAGTCATTGGACGGTTCCCCATCCTTAAAAAAAGGCCCAAGTGCGTCATCCTCTTGCAAATTCCACAGAAAAAGGGATTGATTTTTTTCTTGAATTTGTGCCACATTCACTGCAGCTGATTGAACTTAGTAGGTACTATCATACATATCTTAAACACCGTACAAAACCTAGCTATAGTTCTTCTTCTCTCTTGCTCTCTCTCTCTTAGATACGATATAAATTGCAACCTCGTAACTGTCAGTTATCTTATAATTGCGGAAACTCAATGGTCTATTAAACGTGCAGACGCGACGGTTTGAATATCGACGTTCAAGTTGACAATAATAGGTGTATTCGTTAACTCAGCGGGATTTTAACGAGAATAGATGACGTATTGGGTTAAAACATAGCGGTTTGAGTTTTCATATTTTTGAGTGCAATAGATTTCTTTACTCGACTGCGCTAAGCAGTAGAGGGTTATGTGTTAAGAAGAAGAAGAAGAAGAAGAAGAAGAAGAAGAAGAAGAAGAAGAAGAAGAAAAAGAAATTTTATTTGCGCAAACATGTGTACACAAACAAAATTAAAATAATAGATGCATGCAAGGTCGTAAATAAGATTAGCTCACGACATGTTTGCCATTTCTCATGGCGTGCAAATATCTTGGAAAAAATAAAATAAAAATAGTATTAATACATTGATTTTAAAATGTTACAATTATACATTAATTAATGTCAGTTAAACAAATATATTCAATCATTTACATTATCCAATTATTCATTTTATATTTGACTAGTCCAATAATACAAATTACATATAATAAAATTATATTATGAAGATTTACAATAGGAATTCAATTAAATAACATTTACTATGGCATATTTAAGTTATATATTTTTATCACAATGAGTCGTTTAAAAATTCTGCAATACTATAATATGCTTTTGTGCCAAAAAAGATGTCATTGTTTGTTTAAGTTTAAGTATTGTTAGCTCTCTCCAACTTTTGGGCAATTTGTTGTAGACAATTGGTGCCATGCAAAAAACACTCTTGCGCATAAGTGCAGTTTTCAGTGTATGTCCACATAGTTTACTATCAGTTTGTTTGTCAGTGTTAATCAGTTTGTTATGTAAACAAGTGCACTGTCCAATGACTTCAAAGAAGTTAGATTTGTACCAAACTCATATGTCCATGACTCTATTTGGAGTCATAATCCAAGAGTAAATTTGATGTTTTTTATTTGACTGGACGTATGAATAAGAAGAAAAGATTTTCATGGACGTATGGTTAAATAACAAGGCTACCAAAAATTTAAAAAAGCCGCCGTAAAATGTTTTTAAGTTCGGGCGAGATTGTAGGTGGACGTACGAATATATTGTATAACGTTGTACTGGGACAGGGAACGTGTTATTCCTTTTTGGCGCTCTAGAGAAGAATTGATAAATAAAATTACTTATCGACGACGACTGCAAATAACATAAAATAAAATAAAAATTGGATGACTTTTTAAGCAGTAGGTATGGTTCAGTTATTTTAGTTCTATTTAAGATTTCATGCTAGGAAGTTAAATATACTGAAAACGAACATCACTAAATGTATATATTAAGTAGTTACCAGTATAACATTACCGTGCAACGTCTTGACCTAATTAATCATTTCACAATTTCAAATAGGCCGTATTTTCATGCATTCCACATAAATATAAGGAGGGTATAAGTCAATGCTTCAATACCAACCTCAATCTATCAAAAATACGTGTAATTTACACTACATTTAAAGCCGATCTTGTGTGATTTTTCGTAGTGTTCTGGACTTAGGTCTACTGGAGACATTTTTTTCTTCTTGCGACGAATATATAATATTATGTTAATTGTCATGCATACCTGTTATTTGCATAGTCACTGAAATGTCTATTTTTAGATGTAATTTTACCAGAATTGTAAGTGATTTTTGCATTTGGTGTGCTTATTATTATAAACAAACTAGCGGCCCGCTCCGGCTTCGCACGGGTATAAAATATATTTCAATCTGTACAATACTTAGTACATTATTTTGATAAATCTCGTAGGGTTCAGCCTGCGTTTGCAGTGTAAGCGGAAAAAAATAAATTATTTACGACATCACATTAGAAACCTCAAAAATAACAGTATTTCTCCGCTATTTAATGGATGTTATTGTACATATAAAAAATCCTCTTCAATCACTCTATCTATTAAAAAACCGCATCAAAATCCATTGCGTAGTTTTAAAGATATTGGGACAGACAAAGCGACTTCGTTTTATACTATGTAGTGATGATAAATATGCCGACAACATTACAGAAGAATTGAAGTTGACATACCAAGAATAATCCAAATATATCTCCAAAAATAACATCAAAAATACCCAACAGAGATACAAAAATCGAGAAGCGTAGTTCAATAAAACATTATGGCAGGGCGAGCCAGAACCTCGAAACCCAGCGGCATAAAATATAGATTATGTGTTCAACCCCCACACTTCAAACTGATCCTGGCTTTATCACACCATGAATTCGTATTGAAGATATTAATGTTCGAATTATGTCTCGTGATATTGAAAAGCGATTTTTTATTAAAGAATTACTTATTTTTTTGTAAGGACATTTATTGCGTACGTGAGCTGTGGTGTCCTAGTGCCTACACAGATGTATATAAGTAGGAAAAGAGAAATGAAAGCAGAATAAATGTGGCGGCAATACGTTCCTTACGAAGTATGTATGGTGTAACGTTGAATGATTGAGGAATGATGTTTTAAAACAACGTTGTGGTTTACAAGAAGATGTACTAACAAAAATTTAAGAGTATGCTCTGATGGTTTGGTCACGTTGAGAGGATGAATGAAGGTCGATTAACAAAGGTTTTTTAAAGGCTGATTTTGATTGGTTATGTTCCTCAGGACGGTCAGGTTTAAAGTACACGCAACCAGCGTGCGTGTATGACCAGATGTATGTAGTACGTATCCAAAACAAAAGGAGTATGTAAGGATCTCTAGCTCTGTAGTTTCTGCCTATCACCCAACGGAAAAAGGCGTTAGTGTATGCATGTACATATTATCATCATCATCAGGCTATACTAGTCCACTGCTGGACATAGCCCTCTCCTAATGAGTCAAATCTGAACTGTGAAACTTAAAACATCATCTGTCTAGCCTTTTCCAAACTGTGATGACCTCATCGCAGTTTGGAAAAGGCTAGGCTATAGATGTGGTAAAGAGTGGGTGTTTTGGGGGCTTTCTTTTTTGAACGTTTTGACGTTCAAAAAGTGCTGATTCAGATCAGATCAGCCAATTCGAATTAATGAATTTTGATTAAGACACGACACTCGTTTGGTCGGACGATCCTCCGTTTTCAATGGTGTATGAGAAACTTTCACCCTGCTCCTCATACCCCCAAAGATCATCACATTAAGTTACAAGCCACACATCATAACCGTCACCCACAATTAACTGCATAAAGCGCCCTCGTTAACATCCGTCTCCTATTTAAAGTTCTAATTACAAAAATAACTGTCTGAGTATGGGTTCATCAAAATTCCGTGTTCGTTAACTTTTGCCGCGAAACAATTCCACCCCGATGCGAGTCTGCTTATAAGATTCACTCGCGATACTGTCACATCATTCGACCCTTCACCCCTTTATAGTCAAAGGGGTGAAGAAGTTTAAAAAAAAACTATTTCGGAAATCTGACTAAGGTGGTTCTTAATCAGAATTCTGAAATGGTTTTTTTTTTTTTTTAATGTTGCCCAACACTAGAAATTCTTCCTGTATCGTGGCTGCGATAACAAACATTCAAACTCACATACACAAACAGCTAGACCCGGAACAACTATCTGTAGGCCACACAAATATTAGTTCCGTACGAGAGTCGAACCCGCGATACGCAGCGCAGCGGCCAATCACTCAGCCACTGCGCCAACCATGCCGTCAAAAAAAATGTTTAAGACCATGAACACAGTAATTATACTAGTCCATATTATTATGTTAGTAAGTGAATACTTACAACTATGTTAGTAAAATTTTAAATGATAATTATTTTGGACATGCATGAGCGAGCACTGCCTCAGGATTTGGCTGTCCACTCTGTCCGACAACACGCTCAGAAGCGTGTTGATGTTACCATTCACCCGAGACCACTGGCAGGTCGTTCTTTTACTAAGCAATGCCTGAAAGCTATCCGAGCTGTGGTCGACGAACATGTCTTAAGCACCGGCGGACCAGCGCCACGGGAGCCCCAACAGACCACTGAACGCGTTGTTTTACGATTTATCCGATAAATATTTTCGTTTTCATTCCGCCTGCGAAAGTTTTCAGTTCGCGGGTGTATGTTTGTTACTCTTTCACACGTAAACGGCTGAATGAATTTGGATGAAATTTGTAATAAAAGTAGCTCGCACCCTGGAAAAAATTAAATATTCCCGTAGGAATTTCTGATTTTGCATCGCCTCTGATGCACGGGGTTGTGGGTTCAAAATAAGGCTTGTAAAATTTTTGCTTTTTAAATTTATATGTACTTCCTAAGTTTATTTTAAACACTACTGACATTGGTAACGGAAAACATCGTCACGAAACCTAGACTTACAATTAATATAAGTCTGAAATCGCCAACGCGCCTTAAGCAAGCTTAGTTTTTTAGCTCGTACTTTCTCTTTGTGAGAAGTGGTCTTTTTACTGCAGTGAGACAGTAGCAGACTAGAAATACTATTATTTGAACCGACTTTAAAAAAGGAGGAGGTTCTATGTTCTTCTGTATGTATTTTTATGTGCATACTCACCGATTTCTTGTATTCTTTTGTGCAAGTTACAGGTATATGTGTTAATGTTTGTTACTCCTTCACGCTGAAACGGCTCAACGGATTTCGACGAAATTTGTTATAAAGATAGGGCATACCCTGTACATACCAGTCTAACCAAGGGCTACCGTATTGCCCAGTGACTGGGTTGTGTTGTGGAGGTCTGATAGGCAGTCGCTCCATGTAAATACTGGTATTCAGCTACGTCCGGTTAGACTGGAAGCCGACCCCAACATAATTGAAAAAGGCTAGGTAGATGATGATTATGGTAGGGCATACTACATACATGCAGGTACCTGGACTAATACATAGGATACTCTTCATTCCGAAAAAGTCTCGTATTCCTGTATAAATTCGAATCGTCTCCTGTTGACTTCTTAATCCACTCACTTGGAGCGCTGATTTGCAAGTCGTTGCCATTATTATTTGTCTTACAAACCACCCATACATTTAACCGTCTAGCCTTCTTATCCGAACATCAAACGCGGAAACATTAACTGAAATACACAAAAGGAAACTGTGAACCGAGACTTTTTGAATGTTAACAAAGGAAGCGACACAACGCCAACTGCTAACTCTCACAGTTATATTGCTCCATCGCGTAATTAAAATACCACTTATTTATCGTCGTAGTTTGGGAGACCAGGCTTGCATACTTAACTTAGAATAGGCTTGTGTTGATACACTATTAATGTGCTTATACGCAGTCAAAAATTATAATAGTGATGTACATCAGACGTAGTTTTTATAGGGTGCTTGTGTATGGAGACGAGGCTTTTTAATAACAAGTACTTTGATACTTCTAAAAAGGCTGCCAAGGACCACGCATGATGGCCAGCCAATTTCAATAACGTATCTCAATCCGCGATCTAAAACTGCTGCTTCTGATTTGCTCTCCCAAGGTTAAAGATTGCAAACTCAGCCGTTGATTGGTTAAAAACAAAAATCGATCCCTAGTTTTGAATTCAGGTACGTTATTAAAATTGGCAGTAAGTGCGGAAACCTAATCTCGACTGTTACATATACATACTTTTGAATGGTATTACAGGGCTACGCAAATTCCACGTAGGTATATTTTAAACATATAACATCATGTATAATATTTATGAAGGCCAATACAACTTAAAACTAAAATTTACCGAAACTAATGAACTTCCGCCTATCTTCCTGAAGTGCTTAGTTGTTGCGGATAAGTCACAATCACGTCCTTCTACCAGTAACCCTGTAAGCAATCCTGTTATAATATGAGAGAAACGAAAATAGTCAGTGATAAGATAACATCCACAAATTAAACCCCAAATAGAAAATTAACCGAACGAAAATAAACCACTCCAATCAAAAACCCACCAAACGAACACACGGAAGTAACACAAGTTGCGACACTAAAAACCAAACTTGCAAACCATTAAAATGTTCGCAACGTAACCCTCATTATTCCATGAATGCCGCCGTTCCTTTCATAAAACTATCCCATATGCTTTAATTACGACACCATCATTAACCATAGGGTTATTACCGTTCGGTTCCCGCCACTAATTGCACAAAGTTCATTCGGATATTCTTGTTAAGCCGTGTACAGACACCGCGAGGCATGCGCCGCGAATGCCACACAATAGTGTCCTAAAAAAATCTGTTTGGTCCGAAAGTTGGATAACTCAAAAATACTGGACACGTATTTTTTTTTTGTCGCGAAAACCAAAAATTACGACGATATAGTACGTTGAAATTTCGCGTGACGTCACGCCGTGCTACACCTTTTATGTAAAAATGACGTCACAAGCCCCTTCTTCTTAACTTGGACGTGCTATATCTTTGTCACCTTTTATTGAGTTGAGTAAGCATTAAGAAGTAAGTAAAAATACGTGTCCAATATTTTTTGGTATTGTAACTGACGGACCAAATAGACTTACATATTATATTTTTACCTAGGACACATCGCTATTCTTTCAAATCAATTCGTCTGAGGTATACGCAGTAAACCATATGCAGCACTTGCCACAGGAGCTATTATCTGCCTAGATGCAATAACATTCGTGCAGCAACGCATGCTCACAGTACGTACCCGGAAAAATTCAACGCTAGAGTCCAGAATCATGTATTGACATTATGGTACGAAGTTGTGCGTTGATGTCCCTTCCAACCTATATTTGTATGCAGCTTGAGGAATTCCCAATAAATTGCAACACAGCTTCTAAAGTGCTCAGTGCACATTGGCGAATGCTCACGTATGCCTCAGGGTGTACGGACAAAGCGCTTAACCCCGGATGCTGACAGAGAACATCTCATCAGTACAGTCTTATACTGTTTGAGCATTGCATCCGATCCGAATAAGATAGCTACCCAAATAAGATAACGTTTTCCCGAATCCAAGAAATGACAGTCCGAAATGTCAAATGTCAAAACGTCACGAACGGCCAGTGCGAGGCATACGAACGCGAACCATTTGCGATCGCGGCACATGCCTCACGATGTCTGTACGCGGCTCCAAGTTCACTCGGATATACTCGTTAAAAGTCGTCAAATTTCGTCGAGACGTCCACGTAGCCGTCGTCAGCCCTTTATGAACAAGTTCAAAGTTGCACATTTCTCGTGTGGTTTTTGAGTTGACTTGTGTGATGTGTCTTTTTGAAAGATGGCGTCGGGAATACGAGGGTTTTGTTTTGTTGTGTTTGTATGGGACTATGTGTGGCTGTCTGAAGAGATTAGAAAAATATAAGGTAGATGTTATAAAGATCTAGATGTTTGAGAAACATCTAAGCAAAGAATACTTACCTATGTATGATAAAGTAAGCTTTAAAAAAAATCTATCGACAATTAATCATCTCTTTTTGTTTATGTACAGTATATCCAAGTGGTTTTTTCTGCTGGTTGTCAAGTCTTGCTAACCGTAACTTTTTTTTCTATTATAAGAATTTACAATGGGATATTAAATTCTTCTCACTATTAAATTCTTGTTGTGCCTGAGTAAAACAAGATAATCTTATTGGCGTGATAAAGCTTTTTTATAAATTTGTTAATAGTACCTATACACTGAAAAGTCTTAAGAAGTCCATTGATCTAATCTTTCCTTGAAATAAATTGTCCGCTAAGCTTTATAAAGAAGTTTCAGGCTAAAGTTAAAATTGTATTACTAAAGAGCGTTAAGTAGATAAATATTCGAAAAATCATCGTCTTTGTTTAAAATTGCGATAAAATTAGTTACTTACATTGTTGATTTTTACATGTATTAGAAGGGGTTTGAGAAAAACGAAATACTAAGGAATTAAGAAAATACTATGGAACAAATGTTTAAGGATTCCTAAATTCATAGCTCATTATTATTGCACGTCTCAACGCGAAGCGTTGAGTTGTGCTTTACTCTCACTCTCTCAAGGTCAAGCAATTATCTCGGCTTAAATTGCTTTTATCCGATCCTTTTGGACTTTGAGTATTAAATGAGTTGACAAATATCAACAATAACACTTTTTTATGACAGTAGATACTTTTAAAAAACACTATTTTTGCTTGCTAAAAAGCACTATTTTAGATAGTAAATAAAAAACCGTTTTGAAAAACTATTTCAGTGGACGTCGGGTTGTCTGTATGTTCGGATGATGTATGTGGTCACGATATCGCCCAAAAAACTTCACTTTTTGAGTCATTTTTTTTTTCATCCGCTTCAGTATCATTCTGAGTAATAGCCTATTGAAAATTACCATCTAATTCAATCAAGTCATTTTTGTCATAAAATGAGCGTTGAGACGTGCACTTTTGGATTTCCCAAATTTTTTAGGTGTACGGAGCTGTGTTTAATATTGTTTGAGATTTATTAGGTAAAATCAATATCACCCACAAAACCAAAATATTAGTTTAATTGAAGACTAATAATGCTCGTGCCTTCTCTGTATAAGAAGATGCCTTTGCAGTGGGACAGTAACCGGCTGGTATTAGTATTATTATAATATTATTTTAATTCAAGACACAGTCATTTCTGTCGCAATAGGTAACTGAGATGAACGAAAATATTTTTATTATTTTATGTTTTTGATTTCCTGAAGTAGAATTATAGCGTGATGTCCATGGACACATTTGTAGTTGATTGGGTGAAGACAGTCTGTAGTCCAGAAATTCTGGTTAGCTACAACGATGGTATTCTAAGCTACAAAAAACTACAACAGTTATTTTAGGCTGCCATCTAGCTTTTAATCAGAATTCTTACACTACGGTCATAGCCTACAGACGGTCTTAGTCTATATACGGTCTTAGCCTATATTCGGTCTGACCTTACAGACCGTCTTAGCTTACAGACTGTCTTCGCCAATAAACCGTCTTCACCCTATCGACCTTACAGGAGTTTTCATTTTCCTATAAATAAAAATCGTAAATAATGCTCACGTAACAAAAAACCTTACTACCAAATAAACCTAAATTCAATCCACCAAGCAAACAGTACTAGCGATAAAGATTTAAGGAACATAGCGACGTTTATCGAAGGCGGCATTATCATGCATTAAAATTCGGCTCCTCAGCAAATTGTTATCGTTCGATCGTAATGACGTATTTGCATGGGAAAAGAGTTCCACTCGCCGGCGACGAGGTCACAGTATAGAATGGCACAGAAGATCGACTCCATACTACGATTTAAACGCACGCACGCAGCGGGGTGAGCGTGGTTGTACAAGATGTTTTGACAAGAAATTATTACAGTAGTTTGCTACGGGTTAAATCACACATCATCATCATCATCATCATCATCCACTTGCCCTTATCCCAATTTACTTGTGGTCGGCGCAGCATGTCTTCTTCTTCAATACATCTCTATTTCCCGTCATCTCAGAAGTCACCTCCCTCTTAGCCATATCAACTTTCACACAATCCATCCATCGTTTCCTGGGTCTCCCTCTACTCTTGTAACCCTCTACATTCATACTCAAAACTTTGATAGATGACAGCCGATTTCCACACAACTTCTCTGTCACGGGCGCCACTTTCAGACTTCCTCTTATATACTCATTTCTTATTCTATCCATTCGCGTAACACCACACATATTTTCACACAAACTGTGACAAAATGTTTGACTCAAGTCATGTCATAGTAGCCGTTCTCGCCACGCAGGACCCGCTTCACCTACAGCGAGTGTAAGCGCACTCGCGACTCGCATTTGTTTGAGATCACCGATTAGCCATGCGTAAGCATCTGTCAGATGTGACCTATCGAAAAATTATCGATTGATAAGTAGAATAGAATCTATATTATATTTCGGTGTAACGTTATAAGTATTTGCAAAGAACTAGAACTTATAAAAAAAACACCATAGTTGAATATGTTGGAGTTCATATCCAAATGAAAAATACAGC
Organism: Phlogophora meticulosa; assembly: GCA_905147745.2. Taxonomy (NCBI): domain Eukaryota; kingdom Metazoa; phylum Arthropoda; class Insecta; order Lepidoptera; family Noctuidae; genus Phlogophora; species Phlogophora meticulosa. Next base: position 13,210,391 of record LR990531.1, on the reverse strand, counting down.
ATACTCTATACTGAAAAACGTACCCATATGACGATATTATTTTGTAATATATCCATACTGATATTAACACACTTTACAAATATCGATATGAAATATTTATCGATACTTTTTGACACTTCCGTCATCCCTACCTTGACTCTTTGTATGGAGTGGGACTTCTGTACCTACTTATCTATTTTGTGACGGAAAGTTGTTAGGAAAACACTGCAAGGAGTATCGAGACTTATATTCTGATTTGATGGGTGTTTTTAAAATTGGTTTTGTATATTGTGTATTAAGACGGTTTAGTAATTTTATAAGAAGCGGAAGTGTGACAGGTTTTGTGTGCTTTTTAAGCTTTTATTTGGTCTAGCAGGGTATACGGGGTTTTTTTATCAAACAGTAGTAATCTTTCAGGCGGTAAAAGTAGTAAAAGTTGGTTATAATCACGAGTAGTTCACCCTCTGATAGGTTATTAGTGTTTTACAAATAACCCTGTATATCTTTTGTGTGTGCTATTTACACACATACATAAACTCAAGCCATTTTCCCATGAGGGTAGCCAGAAACTACAAAACGCCACCTACTATGATCATAACATACTAAGAAGTATGTTATATATGTATACTTCTTTTACGTTCATACAGCTGTAGGCCTTTGTTTTGTTTATGGGAGGAATCCTTCAAAAGGCGCCTGGACTTTTGTGGAAAAGACCAGCTGGGGAGAGTGGGATTCTAACCTCACTAAAACCACCCCGGTGATCACCATCAGCAGATGGAACACACTTCATGGAGCACATCTGCAGTACTACGCACCTTACCTTTTTGAAGAACATCACTAGTCTTTTGTTATAATCCCTTCTATCAGCATGCAGACGAATAGAGATTAGCTATGATTACATGGCGCGCCTCTCCATACTTATTATAATGAACAAATAATAAAGCTCCTAGTCAAGCAACAAAATCTTGGATATAGATATATATAATTTGTCGGATGTCTCAGTACGCACAAATATCGTGAGTATTGATGGCGCTTTGTAAATCCTTTCAAACTTGTTGCATATTGGCGTACCATGTTATCGTAGTTAACACATTAAACGCCAAGTTACCGACAAATAATACATTTTCTATCGTGTCTCGTTTTCTGACAATTAAAGTGTTAATCTCTACAGTCCAAGAGGTATCCCTTAGAATCTAAATAATAAGCTTATGCTTTAGAGAGAGAGAAATATATGAAACAAAACTATAAAAAAAAACTTACACATTTTAAAATTACACAGTTTAAATACCGTACATTACACAACAAAACTAAAGTACATATAGTTTAGTATTAATTTAATTTGTTCATGATTACAAATAATAATAAAAATATGATCTTACAACTAAGTATGAGACACTTATCTATAAATAAGTGTGTAATTGCGAATTGTGTGAATGGAGGATACTACAATAAAGGATTACTCAGACAACAAATGCTAACTATAAAGTATAAATATTTGTTTGGATGTTGGCCCGCAATACGAATTCCACATTTCGCTGGTACTGTTTAAGTCCCATGTAATAAGGGGCGAGCCTTTTGCCATCAACCGGGTACAGGTCCAGACTGCGGGCTGCTATTAAGAAATTAAAAATGGAAACAACAAATAACAGTTTCTCCGACCGGCCAATCGAACCTAGAACCACCTAAATTGAAATAACCAACAAAATTAAACCTTACAATGCATTTCTAAAATGGTAGGATTGAGACGAGCATTTTTTATAAGTACATCACCTTTCTCTTATGCAGAAACTTTACACATAAAACACGCCTGAAAGATTAGGTGGAGGCGTACCTTTAAAAGTACACCGACATTTCGCTAGTTCTGTTTAAGTCCCATGTAATAGGGGGCGAGCCTATTGCCATCAACCGGGAATCTGACTGCTACAGAAAAACTCAAATATTTCATTGAGAATTCATTTATTTTACTTATTCCCTTTACCTCAACATGGATAATTCCCGGAACGTCTTGTTTTTCTCCTTTTTTTCCTAACACACAAATCTCAATACACCGCAGTGAGGCTTGCTGATGGAGGATGGAAGTTTATGGTGATATACAACCATAGATCAATGGAGGGTGAATAAATCAGCATAAACGTCTCGGTGTAGGCGGGAAAATCAACATTGTCTTTGGATTTCTTTCTTTTACTATTTAGGATGCAAACGATTATTAATTGGTGGTTAAATATATAACGTTTTTTGTTACTGATTGATTGGTATTGCATATCAAATAATAAAATAATTAATAATTAAATCGATTTGTGGAAATGGACTCAGCAATCGTTGTATCGATAGTCGTTTCAGCCAATTGCTTGATGGCCAAGAGCCTTGACCAACACCTGAGGAGGCTCTCGTTAGGCAGCTGGAACAAGGGTTTGATTCAGAGAGCAGTACTTCTGGACACGGTTCTTATTGTTAGGCGATTCCTCTCTCTCTGGAGCCCTGAAAATTGCGGCCCACCGGTATCGGAAACAGGGTCCAAGAGACCGGGGGCTTGGACCCTGTTTCCGATACCGGCGGGCCGCAATTTTTATATTTTAAAAGGTTTTTGTGTTTTTCTTTTATATTGAAATATCTAAAAATATAATTAGTAAGTAAATTTTAGTGAATAAAGGGGAAAATAAATAATATGGTATGTGCCCTAACAGGCGTTGCACAGAGGGGGTCCCGGAGTGGTCTCTTAAGAGGTAACGGGGCCCCTTCCATGTGCTGATGGTAATCACCGGGGTGGGTTTAGTGATGTAAATATCCAAAAAAACTGTGTGGGCGTCATTGAGACCTTAATATATTCTATTACCTAACTTATATATTGCATAGATCTCAAAGGCCTTGTATGACATTCGGAAATTCAGCAATTTTATAATGGTTAAATTTTCCTTTTAAGGAACCCTAAAAACTACCAGTATTTTGACATTTGACGACCGATGTGGCGCGGTGGGCGAAGGTCCGCCTGCAACGCAGAAGGTTGCGGGTTCGATTCCCGCCCTGGAACAAATGTTTGTACGATCTACAAATATTTGTTTCGGGTGTTCTGGGTATTTACTATGTATAATAAAAAAACATCTATCTATGTAATGTATTGTATTAAGTATATCAGTCATCTAGTACCCATAACACAAGCTCTGCTTACCTTGGGGCTAGATGATGCTGTGTGGATAGTCCAGCAATATTTATTATTATTTATTATTTATTGAAAACATCCTCTATTGCAACCAGAGACAACCATTATATCAAACTCTGGCGCTCCAAAAATCCACAATGCATCTCAACAACAAGTCCAACTAAATGATTGATCTATGTAGTAACAACTGATGTTGGGTTGCGCTAAAGTTCGGACGAACCAATGCCATTGAAATTGGAACAAATGTGTTGCGGAGTTTGTTGCATTGAATGGAAATAGAGAAAGCGAAAAACCAATCTGATGTTACCTTGGTACATTACACAGTAGTAACAAAGGTATTCTATCTTTTTAAGGTAAAGGAAGGGTAAGTACTTTATAAATAATAAATAAATTGTTTATTGGGTCTCAAACAGTTACATTTGCAGATGTGATTGAGACAGCCCCAGTAAGTAATTAATAATACTTGTGTTGGGGTTATCTCGCTCTTTCCCTTAATTGATAGCTTATACACTATTGAGACTCTGTAACAATTAAATTAAACTAATAAAACTAATTCAACTAATTTAGAAACAAAGAGAAAAAAAAACAGAAAAAAAAATTGACAAAAAGTAATTAGCTGCTCTGTGTATTGTGCAATTGGGAGTATGTGTTAGTGTGACTGTAGTAGTGTGTGATCGTGGGTTTGTCTGTGTGTGTGTGTTTTGTGTGTGTGTGTTTTATGTTTGTGTGTTTTAGTGTGTGTTTATGTATGAGTTTACGTGTTAGCTGATAGTGCCATTATAAATCGAAGATAAAGATACGATTAGGTGATCACAATGTATAACATTATGATAAAGAAGAGAAGGGTTCATGTTAGTCTGACTAGAATATGCTCTGTTTCTTCATAATTTAGAGTTTTTAACCACCCTGTTATAACTTTTTTGCATTGATGCGAGACCTCATGTGGAACTTAAGTTTAGCGTTAATTTTGTTGTATATGTAGGCTGATTGGCATACATACTGACGCCTTGCAAAAACCGTACGTACCGGCGTAGAGGAAGCCACAATATCTTTTCTCCTCCTAGCTTGGCTTTCTGAGTTAACTGGAAGGTATTTATGTAAATATAGAATGATGTTTAAAAGGTATAGTTTCCTGACTGATAGTAGACCACCAATTTTATATAGATCGAGTGTGGGATATCTATATGGCTTAAAATAGATCACTTTTAAAAGTGCCCTTTGGGCTCTTTCTAACTCTAGAAACTTAGTTTTGGTGGCCCCTCCCCAGACAGGTAAGCAGTATGTGATTACTGACTGCGCGAGAGCTATATAAACGTTGTTGAGTATCTTTTGAGGCATCACATGTCGTAGATTTTTAAAAATCCATATAAATTTTCGAACACGCGACATAATAACCTCGACATGCGAGTGCCACGTCAGACACTCGTCGACTATAACTCCCAAATATCTTGCAGACGGTAATTGTTTGATGGGTTTGCAGTCACAGCTCTGCCCTATGCTGTTTGCACACATATGTATACGAATATTGAAGTTAGTAGATGCTTTAGACCTTGCACTTGGAGAGAAACAAATGTAATTTGTTTTAGCAATATTAAGAGTTAGCAAGTTAGCTTTGAGCCATCTATCTATGACCACTAACCCTTGTTCGGCCTTACTACGTACCATTTCCCAAGTGTCACCAAAGTAGACAATAGCCGTATCGTCCGCATATGAGATGATTTTCCCACCACTGTTACGTAGGTTACAGAGCTCATTAATATACACTAGAAACAGTGGCGGGCCGAGCACGGAGCCCTGCGGAACACCAAAAACAACATTTTCCTCACTACTGCACGAGTTACCCAGCTTAACCTGTTGTTTCCTACCCCGGAGATAACTGTCAAAGAGAGAAAGAGCCTTACCTCTAATCCCTATAGCCTCAAGTCTCTGCACAAGGATAGGAACAGATACGGTGTCAAACGCCTTCTTCAGGTCTAGAAACACCGTAACGCATTTATATCCCTTGTCTACCTTATCTGTAATTTCAGACGTTAACGCAATAATCGCGTCCTGAGTTGACCGCCCCTGTCTGAAACCATATTGTGAGTCGGAAATAATATTATATTTATTCAAGTAATTTGTAAGCCGTTTATTTATAATTTTTTCTATTATTTTTGAAAGTGACGGTAAGACGGAAATCGGTCGGTAATTGTTAACATCGCTTTTGTCCCCATCCTTGTGCACAGGCGTGATGATAGATCGTTTCAACGCATTACAAAATACACCCGTTTCAAAACACAGATTGGTTAGTTTGCAAATGAGAGGAACTACAAAGTCTCGAGATAACTTAAGGAAACCAACTGATATGTCGTCCCACCCTGACGCACTTGCTGAATCAAGTGCCATGAGTGTAGCATCTACTTCTGCCGGATCTGTCTCCAACAGCACAAAGGAGTTGGATTGTGATGGTGTTTTTGAAGTGCTAGTAGCAGGTCTGAATCCTTGACCAGTTAGAGTCATAATTTCCTCCGCCAGTGATTTCCCAATTGTTACAAAGAAGTGGTTTACGCGGTTTAAAGAGTCTAGAGGATGCGGTGTGATTTGAAGTAGGTGTACACTGGATGTTTTGGGTTTTTTGTAATGGGTTATGTCGTTAATTTTACTCCAGAGTAGCTTGGGATTTTTTATAGAAGTTAAAATTTGGTTCTTATGATAATTTCTTTTGAGTTTTTTAATAAGATTGGAGCAAAATGTACGATAACGCTTATACGTTATGATCAAAATAACATTAAAAGGGTCTCTTCTCGACTGTAGCTGCAATTTGTTTCTAAGTCTGATACATCTTAGAGCCCCCGTTGTTATCCAGGGCTTTAGAGTACGTTTAGAACTAGAAAGTGAGACAACCTTAGTGTTTTGGAGGAGAGATGACTTAATCAAATCTATCATAGCATCCACTAAAGTGTTTGGGTCTCTGTATGTATGAAGAAAAGAAGTTTCCGTATTTACAAGTTGTTCGTAGGCATTCACCAAATTAGTCACGGTCTTAGTTTTGACATAAGACTTGCTTTGGTACGAATGGGATATATTAAGTAGTACCATTGCATGATCCGTTACAGATGTGTTTAAGACTGCCACGAAAGCCGAGTTTTTAGATTTATCTAGTTTAAGAATCATATGATCGAGGCAGCTGTCATCTCTGGTGGGCAAACAATGTCCTGGGAGGAAACCGTGCGAAGCCACCATATTTAAATAATTTAATCTATTAGTCCGGATTTGTGATGTTTCTGTTGGTTTCCCTATTAAGTTAATGTTTATATCGCCTGTAATAATAATGTTCCCATGCGAGTCGATAGTTTGAAGGTATTGATCAAGCGAGGCAATGAAATGATCTGCGGATACAATCGATGGAGACCGATAAATACCAATAATGGTGAAATTAGAGATTGTGATTTGCAGAGCTGAGGCATGTGTCAAGTTAATTTCTATGGCCTGGGGTGAGTGGCAGTTTTTTATGTAGGCTACTACGCCATCGTTTTGATTTAATTGTCTAGATGTGTTAAACGAGATGTAGTTATCTAACAGTGGTATTTGTTTGTTAGCGTTCAATCTACACTCTGTTAAAAGTAATATATCCACTTCAAAGCCAATTTGAGACAAAGTTAATTGAAGGTCATCAATATTACTGTATATACTCCTTATATTTTGAGTCAAGACGGTTAAGTTATAATTATTATGAAGTAGGTAAGTATTTAAGTGTGCAATATCAAGAATAGCAGAATTAGCAATCTCAGCAGTATCCAACTCCTGCAAGTTACGTAAGTTACTATCCATTATTGATTAAAGTAAGCAATTGTTGTTTCTTAGGTTTTGAACCATAGCATAATAGTCTTGTGACGTCTGTCTTCGCATATCTACGAGTATGTTTGTTCATATATGTATAAATTGTCACAACAGGACATGATATATAAGGCACTAATTGGATTGGGTGTGTGTGTGGGTGTATTGATTGAGTTAGTTGTATATTTTGTGTTTTTTGTGTAGAACGGGTTGTGTGAAATATAGTGTTTGAATGTGTAAAAGCAAGCTGACCATACTTACAGTTATAAAAGTTTACAGTAAATCCATGCAGTTTAAAATTAAAGTTAAGAAAAACATCAATTATAAATATACTAACAAAAAATGACAAAGTTTTTAGTATTAGGAATATTCCAATGAGAGCGTAAGTTAGTCATGCTTCTTGCATTAATTGGTGCACCTGTGCTTCACTTTTTATAAGGATCGCTCGAGCATTCTCATCCTTCTTGACTAAAATTCGTCCAAAAGCAGTCCAGCAAAATTTGTATTGCTTAGTTTTAGCCAGGTCTCGAGCCAGGAAAAATAGTCGGGCGCCCTTAGGGGTCAATTGTTCGGATATAAACACAGGTACCTCCTCGTTGCTTGTTATTCCAAGATGTTTCGCCTGAAGTTTACTTCGGTTTTTGATGTTAAACGACTTTGCCTTTTTTAATAGATTAGTTTTCAACATAGTAGAGTTCAGTTCAACAACTATTGGAGTGTTTGTAATGCCTTCTTTCTTACTTGGCAGTCGGTAAATGTCTTTGAAGTCGCGTGAGTCCATCTCGAGGCTTAAGTGTTTTCCTAAGTTCGTGACCATATTAATTAAGTCAATGTTATTTTCTTGGGGCTTTTTAGGGACGTTCTTTATTTCGATGCAAGTTTTTTTACTATTTCTTTGTAGGTCTTCGATCTTATCCTCTAGCAAGACAATGTATTCACGGTCTTTTTTACCCTGTACCTCAAGCATTTCGATCTTCTTACGGAACTCTTCATTTTGACTAGATAAGTTAGAGATGGCAGCTTCTATGTTATTGTTTGTTGTCTGAATATCCTTGAGATTCGAAGCAATTGATTTTAATTCCTTTCCTTGAGTTGAAATAAACGAAGCTAACATCTCTTTTATTTCAATCTTGAAATTAGTAAACTCCTCTGGTAAATCTTCTTCCCTTGCTCTCTTATTACGCGTAGAAATATAATTAGGGGGAGTTATGTCCATCAGTCCGCTGATATTTGGATCAGAGAGAGATTTGTCCATTTTACCCGTTGTACTAGGCTGTGATGAGTACAAGGAGCTAATTAGCTATCGGGCCCAGTTATCGGACTATGCAAATGTGTACGTATAGACACAGCTGGTAATTAACGCAAGCGCAGGTCAAGCGACCAATGCCACTTTATTGGGGCAGGGCTTATCCTTGAGGTAGGCGGCGCTTAGCCTTGAGTGGGTGACGTCCTTGAGCTAGCGTTAATTAGTGGGCGCTGATTAGTGACCCAAATTGGTACTGTCTCCTGCGCGTACGCTGATTAGTTGTCACAGTCTTGTGTACCAGGGCGACAGATCTGTTGAGTAGTATCGTGAACGGTACTCACGCGCGTCGAACTTAACCGCACTCCTCCTGCTTTTCTATGTTGTCTTATTATTTCACTGAATTTAAATTTACTTTAAATTTGTGATTTTATTTATTAATTAGATTATTACGGATCTAGTGCACGTCTACACCTTGCGGCGGTCCGGGGGAAGAGCAACTTTACTTCCAATCTTTCTTTTCTTTTATAAAAAATGTTTCCCACACTAGGAATGTCTCCTGTATCATGGGTGCGTTTACAAACATTTAAAGTCACATACACGAACAGCCAGACCTGGAACCACTACCTTTGGCCATACAAATATTTGTTCCGTGCGGGAATTGAACCCACGAAACGTGGCGCAGCAGCCGCGCAGCGCCAACCGTGTCGTCAAAATCTACCGATCATCCTGGCTGACAGAACCACTAAGGTTATCTCAACCAGATTAAACTTATTGATATTGGAACGGAAACTGCATACCAAGTTACACATTCATCTGCCAAGAGGAAACTGTAAGCGATTAGTTTGCCAAAATTTGACGGCACGGTTGGCGCAGTGGCTGAGCGATTGACTGCTGTGCCACGTGTCTGGGGTTCGATATTCGCGCGGTACAAATATCTGTATGGCCTACAGGTTGTTGTTCCGTGTCTGGCTGTTCGTGTATGTGAGTTTAAATGTTTGTAAACGCACCCACGACATGGAAAAAATTCCTAGTGCGGGGCAATGTTTTTTTTAAAGAAAAAAAAATCCAACCTGTTAGTAACCACCAGCAAAGGCCCACGAGGGCAAAGGCCTCTTTTCATACCTGACAGATAAGACATGAGGCCTAATCAAAGTGCATTGGCGATTTCAGACTATCATTAACCAAAAATCCCGATTACCCTACAATATTTTCCATCACCAGGGACAGTACGGTCCAAGGTAAACTCAAAAAGTACATAAAATTGAAAAAGTTACATTGCATTGATTTGTTAGTCGCCCAGTTTCGAATGTACAACTAGTGCATGAGAGGCGGGCACCTTATTTTTTAATTGTTTATTTAGTGTATCGAGTATATCATTTGAGGAGCTCGTGGTTAAATAATAACAGCCGCACGGTTTGATCGAAGGTTAAGCTACGCTTGCCGAGGTCAGTCTGTGGATGTGTGACCGTTCGTAACATATCGAAACTCCTCCGTGCCACGGCAAGAACGTTAAGCCGTTGGTCCCGGCTGTCATTTTTATATCTTTGACAGTCGTTACGGGTAGTCAGACGCGCGAAAATCTGACAACCAGTCTTACCAAGTGTTACCCAGTAACTGGGTTGGGTTACGAGGAGGCTAGATACGCAGTCCCTCCATTTAAAATACGGGTATTCAGATGTATCCCGTTAGACTGGAAGCCGACCCCAACATAGTTAGGAAAACGCTAGGCAGATGATGATGACTATATTATTTAAAACCAATGCAACTGCAAATTGTACTATTGCTCTTTCCTACAATTTATCTCTTAACAGATTTATAATGTCTCGCCTGTATTTCCCGGAGGGTTGGGCAGAGTTGTACCAACAGTACACCAACACTTCACCAGTTATGTTTTTAAGTCCCATTTACAATGTAATATAACTCTGTTTGGAAAACATGTGAGAGCACTGGTGCCCATAACACAAGTTGAATCTTAGCTTGGGCACCAGAGTCCAATATAATCTACTTACTTAGTTTTATTTAGTATTATTTTATTAGAACATTAGTTTATAAGTGGTACTGTACATCTTTCGGAAAATAAAATATATTATTATTATTATTATTTAATAGGGAGTGAGCCTATTGCCATCAACCGGGCACACAGGCCCGGAGTCTGGACTCTATTGAGGGCTACTATTGAGAAATTCCTAAAGAAAAATGCCAAAAACACATTGCATCCCTTAAAATATTTAACAAATTAAATCTCTTCTCCATTTTAAATGCTCACTTCAACATCACGATGTGAACTAGGTCAATTTGGATGTACTAGATCTTCCGAGAGTTAAATATATATTTAAACCGCGGTAAAGGTATTCCCTAAAGAGCACAGGTTTTGTACATAGCCGTACTCACATTAGGGATGGGACAATTGAGGCTTTTGTCGAAAAAATCGTGTCTGGATTTTTGAAAGATCGCTTGCTTCTTTAATGTAAAGGTTTAATGCAATAACAAACCTTTTTGTATACAGGTTGGTAGAACACTCGTTCTCTCTGATTTTGACCACTCAAGAAAGATTCGAAGGGTCAAAAGTAAGAACGGGTCCTGTGTCAAGGGCATAGAAAATTCTTGATTGTAATTTAGAAAAGTAAGGTTACTTTCTTGATTAATGCCACAAATTCAGTGAGGCATTATAATTTACAATAGTTAAATAAACTGGTCTACAATAACATAACATCAGGCCTTTATTCGCCCTAGTACTGGTAGTCGGTTAGGAACCGACTGCCAGAACTCAAGTTGTTTAACCAAAATATGGGTCCACCCCGATCACCCCTACAACTGCAGATTCAGGTCTCTCTGCAATCATCCTTAGGATTCCGTTGCCACTTCCTCGAATTCGGCGAATTAGTGAGGCTGAGTCCATCTGTTGGTGGGTTGAGGAAATTGTTATTTTTCTTTTATTTCAAAGGATGAACTTACCAATAAATCTGTAGCTACATCTATCTCGCCACTAACGAACTAAATTTGATGTATCCCACATTGCTATATTAAAAGTTAAAATAATACGCTAGAACCCAACTACGACCGCCGAGCAGTAGCCCACCAGACACTACACCCTGTCCATGACCCATGTCTGTACGGAGGATCCTCCGTTTTCAATGTTGGATGAGGAACTTTGCACCCTGTTCCTCATACCCCCATAAATCTAAATTAATACTGTAGGAGGGAATATTTGACTGATTGTGTGTTTTTTTGTGATGGATACGCTCAAAACTACTCAATCATTTTTTTTTATATATTTCCCATATAGAAAGCTACTTTATCAGCAAGGTACATAGGCTAATATTTAATAAAAACATGAAGAAATTTTTAATAAATAAATGCTACAATAATGTTGACGAATATTTAAATGATGTAATTTAGACAATTGTATTATAACTTTTAATTTAATATTATCTGTTTATGTATTAGTACGCCTTTCTAGGCAAAACATGTTGAAACTTTTTTTGATTTTTGTAATCGTTCCAACTGATTCCTAACCTACACATGTTTTTGACAAATAAAATTATCTTATCGTATCTTAAACTTTGATTTTCAATAATACTTTTCAGGAGGGACTTTTGAAGAGAAAAAAGTACGAAATCTACGCGGGCGAAGTAACCGGCTAATCGATAGTAAAAAATAACTGAAATCGTTCGAAAAGGTTTAAGACTGAACAAATTAAAAAACGACAAATAGACAACCTCCACCTCCTTTTTTTGAAGTCAGTGAGTAAAAAAAAAATCGCAAGTCGTTCCAGCTAATTACGAATCCTTTTCCCCACACTACCTAGCTTGTTTACCCTCCAGGGGAATGCTAGCGACACTACATGTGAGCTTATTTCCCGCTCGCGTTTGTTAACGATTAGATACCACCGACCGGCGTTGTATACTACGGCAACATAATAAATAGATACAGAAGGTTAACTCCATACAACATTTGAAATTTCACGCACACATAAACACGCGTTACATATGTTACATTTTCATGTTTGAGTTCGAGAGAGGGGAAGAGGTGCACGTCTGTGTCATCTTCCTGCCCTTATCCTAATTTATATGAGGTCATCCCAGCATGTATACTTCTTCCATACATCTCTAAATGGCTTCTCAACGTCAAAGTTACAATAAAAAAAACTAGAATGTTTCATGGAGAAGATTCATGGTGAAGAATGGTCAAGAAACTCCACACTCTATTTGCCGCATCTCAATATTACCATCTCAGAATTGTCAGTTTCTTTCAAGTCACTTTTACACTATCCATCTGTTTTTTGTTTCGTCTTCTTCTACGCTTATAATAATAATAATTAATTTAAAAGATCAACACGGACAACAGAAATCCATGGTGTTAGTAACTTACCTTATATCTAGTGTTAGTGCATAAATACAAAAACTGTTTAAAATTGAGTTTTGAGAAGTATTTTGCATAGAAGACGAAAAAGTTTTACTTGGTCACTCTACAAAATGCCTCTATCATATAACCATCCACATTCACACTCCATAAATTTATTTATTCCTGTCTTTTTTCATACCATAACACCTTCAAACGCAAAGGTTTCCTCATTCCCTCGCATCACATACTTATACCATGACAACCGATTTCCACACACGTTCTGGGTCACCAACGCGTACTATGTATGCAACTGTCATTGCTTATTCTATCGATCCAGCCTTCTGTGCCTGTCTATTTTGTGCTGCTGCTTAGGCAGAATCGTTACATAAGCGCCTATAATCGATGCGGGGAATAATTCGATTGCTGCGGAATCGATTATTGAATTAAGGTTATTGTACTCGATGGGTTTATTGTTAGCGACTGTTATTGACGACGTTTTTAGGTAATGGGGATTTAACATGCCCATGGGGTCTGTAATAAGCGATGTATACTGGAGCACTGATGACATAATCAAGTTACAGTCAAAGAAAGATAAGGTGAAGCAGATTTATTTCAATTATTTGCTTGCACTTATTACAAACTACGCTTTGCAAGATTACAGAAAAAAAATATAAAAAGAATTCTTAAATGAGTATGGAGGTGGACGTATACGGTCTTCTTACAGAAACAAAAAGCATTAATGATTTACATTGAGAGAAAATCTTTGAGTACGGACGGCTCAAAAAAAATCTCACTAGCCAACGATCCTGTGTTAAGATTTTATAGTAAAATAATTTTAACAATAATATGTTGACAATGATTGCATCATAATTATATTTCCACTGACAGGCACTGACACTCAAATATAAATAGGAGGAGTTTTATTTTAACAGTTTTAAATAAAGAGAATCAAATGTGTTAAAAAAATGCTCGACTTGTTTCTACAATCACTGTCCATTGTGCTGACATCATACCAATTATTTTACCACTGCAGCGCAAAATCCTTTTCTCATACAACAAAATCAATTAAATTACTGTTTACAAAACCAGGTTCATCAGTACGAGTATTATACCCAGGTACATGGAAAAAAAAACGTAACTTGGAACAGGAATAGCTAGCTAACGATTGAAAGGTCGTAACTTCAAAAACTCATTCTTTGTACATTAGATACAACTTAATATTCAATAATTTAACATTACGCTTTTACTCTACAAAGAGAGGTAAAGGTGTACCTATACAGGATTCCTACTTTTCTTCACTTATGTTTACGTCACATGCAATTAGAAGGGAGTTAAAGGAACCTCCTTTTTTAGCAATTCTTTGTAACTAAAAAGAATCGCCATGCGACCAAAGATAAAAGTTCTCTTCTATTTATAACCAGACTTAATTGAGAAGCACTTCATGAGTTCCCAGAAAATATACAAGGAAAATTAATAATCAGATCTTGTTGCAAATGAGTTCCGGGTAAAGGAAGATGATTTTAGAAAGTGATCCAAACGCGGTGGTGCGGGCGTACGTCCTTTGTTTTTATCTTCTAGAAGCTTCTATGTGTCCTGATTGGTCCACCCGTGTCGCGAGCTCGTGTCCTTTAATTTTAATCATATAGAAGCATCAATGCGCCCTGATTGGTGCACCCCTATCGCGGGCGCGTGTCTTTTGTTTTTATCTTCTACAAGCTTCAATACTCCCTAATTGATGTACCTATGTCGTGGGTGTCTTTGTTTTAATCTTCTGGAAGCTTCTCTGCGCCTTGTTTTTTGCAACCGAGTCGCGAGCTCGCGTCCTTTGTTTTTAATCTTCTAGAGGCTTCAATACGCCCTGATTGGTGCACCTATGTCGTGGGTGCGTGCCTTTGTTTTAATCTTCTAGAAGCTTCTATACACCCTGGGGCCTTACTCTTCAAATTAATTTCAATTCCGATCCAAAACCCAATACAATTCCTATGTTAATTTAACAGTCACGTCAATATAATGTTTAGCGAAGTACACGGTGTGATAATAAACTCAAGAGTAGCGCGCGCCAAGTCACGCCAATTCCCGAATTTTGCGCCAGAGTCGATCTCAAGTAGAAACGCCTAAATCGGAATTCAAATCAAGAATTAGCGCGCTGATCAGTCAGCGTTCTGATGCATTCCATAATATGGCCACGTTGTAACTCTAAATCGAATGAATTCAGAAATCTGTTTACACTTCAACAACAGTAAAAAATAATACAATGTAGCTTCCAAATGAAAATGCATAGGAAAAAGATGTCATTACCATATTTTATTGGCAAACAAAGAATAAATGAAGTATGACAGCAATAATACTGAAAGCGTAAGAAAAATAGTGTGGTTACAGTGTTGACAAGTTTACGATGGAGACAGACGTAGAGGTGAGCTGGATGTGCCATGTTATATATACCTATTGTCAGACACTGTACACGTGTAACCTCTGGACAAACTGTACGCAGAAAGCCATCAATGCTCTTCGAATTCAATACAATAATGCGTTTAGGATACTGCTGGGCCTGCCACGCTTCTGCAGTGCGTCGGAAATATTTGCTGATACACACACTGATAGCTTCCCAAAGATCAGACGTAAGCGTGCTGCATCGCTGCTGCAGAGGGTCCGGGGCAGCTCGAGCAGCCTCTGTGTTCTCAAATGTAATTGCGGGAAAATTTGATTGCCCTTTTTTTTAGAGTAAAACGTTGCCCCACACTAGGAATTTCTCCTGTATAGTGGGTTATCGGGGTATCGTTTACAAACATACAAACTCACATACACACAGACCCGGAACCACTACCTGTAGGCCATACAAATATTTGTTCCGTGCGGGAATCGAACCCACGATAAGCGGCGCAGCAGTCAATCGCTCAGCTACTGTATAATGGCCGAAATAAAATTATTATTATTATATAACACTAGCACATTGCCCGCGACTTCGTCCGCGTTTATTTCGTACTTTTCTTTTGAAATTTCAACATCCCCCGTAAAATAAAATAAAATAATATATTTATAATGCGGTAAAATTGTAAGGTTACTACAGTTTATATGGAGTAAGCCATCAACCGGGATAAATACAGACTGCTACTGAGAAAATTGTCTTCTTCTAAAGATAAAAAATAAATTTTCGCAGCCATGTAATTGAACCTAGGACCTCGCGTTCAGCAGTCGCTCTTGGCACCACCAGACCGACGAGACAGTTTAGAAGAAACTTTTGTTTCAGTTCCAGTTATTATAAATCTATTGTCTCTTCGCAGTCCGAGCAGGACATTGTTGTTTATGCTATTCATTTTAGTTTTTATCGTCGGAGGCCACGAAATCTGCTGCCTACACGTAATACTAAAAATAATAAAACACAAATACTAATATTTGTCTGTATTAGTAACACAACCACAAAACAAGCCCCAACCAAAACAATGATAAAATCAACAGACAATGATTTTAGCAAAAGCATTATTTTTACCACAGTATTTAACAAAGGATTTAGTAATGTTTACCAGAAATATTCAAAGAACATGCCGCAAATAAATTTTTAAATTGGAAATAATTATGACGACACGGCTGGCGCAAAGGCTGCTGCGCTGCGTGTCGCGGGTTCGATTCCCGCACGGAACAAATATTTGTATGGCCTACAGGTAGTTGTTCCGGGTCTGGCTGTTTGTGTATGTGAGTTTAAAAGTTTGTAAACGCACCCACGATACGGGAGAAATTCCTAGTGTGGGGCAACGTTTTATTTAAAAAAAACATAAAATAGATTTTTCTTTGCGCCTACATCTTCTTCATCTTTGTGGGTGTACAATAATAAGTACACCTCCACCTAACTCTTTGGGAAATACAGGCGTAATATAACCTTAAGATCTTCAAAGTCAAATACTGTATTTAAATTAGACGACCAAAAGGCAATTTTAACGATAAATTTACAGGAACATTAATGAAATATATTCTAGTTTCGACAAGAATAATAATAATAATACGAATAATATTTATTTTAAACGTATATAATATTTCGAAAACGCAACGTAAATAATAACTACTGATGTGCTTAGGTAGACGCTAATACAAATTAATAGTAGTACTTAGTCATGAAAAAGAATTGCTTGTTTGATGTGTTAAACTTATTGTAAAAACCAATTTTCAGTACTTAATAAAAAAAAAACATGTGTACAATTCACACGTGGTAGAAATGAAACCTTCCATATTTTTTTTTTTTTTTGGAAGAGGATAATTGTAGGTTTTAGTAATGATCATAATGATACAAAGTTTGATAATTATTTTATAAAATTTCCACTACATAAGAAACACTGTATAATGCTTCCTATATCATTTTCTCCCACGTTAAATCTTATGAATTTATGTATGTGTCTATCTCTTTTTACTGTCGCTTTTTCGTTTCATAAATTTTCAAATCACAATTATTAAGAAGTTTTCACTTCAAAAAAATATCATAAAATATTATTGTTAAGGTTTTTATTATAATTGACAGACTTGTATGACATAGATAAAGTTAGGTCATCATCTTGCTGAAGACCAAACCAACCTTTTTCGATAAATTAAAGAAAAGCCAAAAAAACAACACTAATCGCTTTTCTAACAGCTCCAAACTCAAAACTAAAAAATGTGACGGCAGTTTCAGGACGAACGAGCTACGTTTTTGTTGTAACAATTGTGCGCAACGAACGTTTTAGAACGTGTATATTGGCAACTGTTGCCGACGCCATTTTAATGGAGTTTTACACTCTGTTGCTGAAACTAAGGATGAGTTAGCTTGGAAAAATATAACACTGATTTGCTGTAAGAATGTTGCGGATTTTATAAATTGCTGTGTAATATGTGTTTACTTTCGACGGCAAGGTTGGCAGTTGCTGAGCGATCGACTGCTGCGCCGCCAGTCGTGGGTTCGATTCCCACACGGAACAATTATTTGTATGGCCTACAGGTAGTTGTTCCGGGTCTGGCTGTTGGTGTATGTGACCCACGATACAATAAAATTTCCTAGTGTGGGGCAACATTTTTTATAAAACAACAAACAACTTTAAATTAGTTACACTTTTTGCAGCCTCCATCTAATCTAACATAATAAAATAAAATATTTTTATTACAGGCATATTTGGCCCATAATCTTTTTAGTAGTAAGACTTAAAAACTATGATAGGTACATTTCAAATATTAATTTAAGTATTTGTCGCACTCTGGGGCCCCGGGCACACGCTTTTGTTCTTGAACCCAGTGCCCCAGAAGGGGGCTGTCCAGCTTGTGGCTGAGCACGTTCAGGATGGTGTTGGGGCTCCTACGCGTGCTAGCTGTCGTGATAGCCACCTGTGTGCGAGCCCCACCAGCACCCTGAATATAATAAGAGGAAAGATTTGTTTTAGAATAGAATAGAATAGGTAATTTATTTGTCATTAGTATACACACACATGGTGTTACATAAAATTGCACAGCTTAAAGTATTGAGTCGTCAATTATTTAAAATTATGTTCGTATGTTTAATTTTTTTTAATGGATAAAATCAAAAAGTACCGAACCGATTTTAAAAATGCTTTTACCTATAGAAAGCTACCTATTAGCAAGCTACATAAGCTGTATTTTATATTCAAAACTACGGCTTAAAGGGGTGGCGGGGCTGTGAAACCTCGAAAGGAAAATGACAAAATCCACGCGGACGGTGTCGCGGGTGAAGTGTGTAGTGTAGTGTTTATTATAATAATAGTCATAATAGACAGTCCTCTTTGCAGAGTATGTATGGAGGCTGAGGAAACAGAAGTGTAAGTGTTCGTCGAGTGCGCAGGCGTTACCCAAACACGAACGGAGACACTTGGGTCACCAAAGTCCCTTAAGGATGCTCTGAGCAGTTTGGGGAAGTCTCGCCAGGTAGGTAAACTTTAACACTGTTTCGCAGTACAAAAACAGCTTTTATTTTAGACATTTAATGGCATGGTTGGCGCAGTGGCTGAGCGATTGGCTCAAGCATTGCATGTCGCTGATTCAATTCCCGCACGGTACAAATCTTCGTATGGCCTACAGTTAGTTGTTCCGGGTTTGGATTTCGGTGTATGTTAGTGGTAATGTCGCACCATACAGAAGAAATTTCTAGTGTGGAGGAACGTTCTAAACTAAAAAAAAGTTGGTGTCCCCTAGTATCAGTGCAAACCTATACAAGTAAAAGTTCCCTCTAGGTAAAACCCGCTATTGGCCGTGCAAGAGCAACTCCGAAGTTATCACGTTGGGCTGTAACTATTCATATTTTTCATTTGGTCGCTTATTTATGTTCCATACAATAAAACAATTGCATGCTTAATTTCCTTTTAAACAAAGGACTAATTCCAACCTGTATTCTCAAACCGTTTCTTAACACTATCTTACATCATTTCCTCGCCTCCACATAACGTTATCTACATCTCCATTATGTAAATCAGAATCAAACGTCAATAGAAATTAATATCATACCATGATAAAAAGATTGACTTGCTGACAAGCAGATTGATTGCGTTTTAGCCACCTAACCCTTTCATTTCACATCACAGCCATGGCTTTGGGTCGCGTGATTACAAATACGGGTTGAGATGTGTTGAAATTGGATAGGTTTTATATTTGACTGTTTCTGTTTTGTAGAAACATGTTTTGAGCAGTGTTTTATATTTTGGCTTCTGAACAGAACGATTTCCATCGAGTGTTACGTTTTGAAATCAATTTAATTCAGTGATTTCAGTAGTAAAATTAACTTAAGAAAGCAAGGTAAACAATATTATTACGTACTTATAATAGTATAACCTTTCAGCGCTGAGTACCACCTATTATGGAACTGATTTATGATGGTACAATTTATTTATAATAAGCACATCAATAGTACGATTATTTCATTGTTTCTACCTAGTTATTGCAGCATACAAATCGTCTTGAAGTTGCGGACTTACTAAACCTGTTATAGAGCGCGGGCTTATACTGTAATTCAGCATATAAGCGCTTATGACACAACATTAGCCAGTTGTATAATGATTTTCGGTAATAGTTTATTGCTGAGATGGAAACCCTTTTGGCCTCGCATAGGTCATTTTTTATTCATAAACTCTCGTTTTTATTTCCTAAATGAATATTTTGCTATCATTTATTTTTATGTTTTTCAACGATTTCATACATTATCCATCTAACCACCCTAGAAGCAGCACGAAATACATTTCTCTAAGTAATTTCACAACAAATCCTAATCATTTCCGCATCACTCCAACCGGAGTTCGCTTATACGCCTCCAGGAAGCACGTGTCATCAATCACGACTCGTCTGTAAGCGTCTTGGCCGGGGTAAATCTCTCTTTTTTACCCCGTGACGTCATTCGGGGTAAAACCTCCCTACACCACAGATACCCGCATTATCGGGCCTGTTTGTGTTTTCTGATTTTTTTTATTATTTACCTCTTCTTCGGTAGATGTGTGGAATAGATTTTGGGGAATTGTGTTGCAAGGAATTTGCGTGTGATGTATTTTTGCGGTTAGACTTCGCCCGTATTTTGTGTATGAAGGATTTTATGGGGGAAGAATGCATACACAATTTCTAGTCAGCAAATGATTTTGATTTTATTTAGAGATGGGTATTGGCAACTGATTTGTTACTTTCTGCCAATACAAACGACTGCTTACTGGATTTGTGCAAGATAAATATCTGTTTTTGGGTTTTTCTGTCTGGAATTGCTCAGTGGCAACCTGGAGTCTGAATTTGAGCTGGGGGCCCCATTACATGGGACTTGAACGTAACTGGAAAATATGGGTATACCATAGGTGCACCTCTGCTTAACCCTTTTACTATTAATTTCTACTGACGGGCAAAGGCCTCTCCTCATACAGAGAAGGCAGAAGCATTAATAACCACGCTTGCTCAGGATGGGTAGGCGATTTCAAACTTATATTAATTATAAGTCCAGGTTTCCTCACGATGTTTTCCTTCACAGATGCCAGTGATGTTCAAGATAAACTTAGAAAGTACATATGAATTGAAAAAGTCACATTTGAACCCATAACCTAGTGCACTAGAGACGAGGGCCTAAACCACTGGGCCATCATGACCTGCTCAGCTAAAAAACTACTTCATAAAAATAATAAGACAAATATACCCCCATCCTAAACGAATTTTGTGAGTAATCAAGACCTTTAGAATAACGCGCATATATAAAAGCAAAAGCGGTGCAATCACAAAGAGAGTCCAAATTATTAACTACCCGACTACAGGGCCCCCTTTCATAGGATGAATGAAGCCCCCAAATCAGTCAGAGACAGTAATCAGGAGCAGACACTCCCCCAGAAGTAGATATTAGAAAAATAAAAGATTCCAACTGAATGAAAGGAGGTTTAATTTGAGGGCGCATCTGCCAGTGAAATAAAAACAAAGATTGTTTCCATAGATTGTCAGAGGGGAATGTACGATTAGTAGTGATGAATATTATCTGCATTTATGGTTTCTTTTTTTTAATATCTTTACTTATTTTATTGAGGTTTTTATCCCAATGGATACGCCAACTCCATCATGCCTTATATAAACTACTACGAACAGCGCTTTTAACTTAAATTAAATTAAAAGTAGAATCTTAATCAATATGGTACACCAGCTTGCTAAATCTTTTCGCCACCTCTGACATTGGTTGTGCTAAAATTGATTGAATTAAACCTACTTGTGTATTCTCCTTTCCTCTTGGTTATTGACGCGTATTTATAGTCAAAGAAAATTATTTCTTTAATCATTGACAAATTACAGAAATTTCACTTAACACGTTGAACGCCAAATGACCGACAAACAATACATTTTCTATTGTGTCTTGTTGTTTGGCAGTTCAGGTGTTAAGTACTTGAAAACATTTTGGAATTAAAGATATATTGTATAAAATTTGACGTACATACAAACTAAGTGCATAATGTTTTTCTTTAAAACAAATCTTAATTTTTTTTTAATGTTGCCCCACACTTGGGATTTCTCCTGTGTCGTGGTTGCGTTTACAAACATTTAAAGTCACATACACGAACAGCCAGACCCGGAACAACTACCTGCAGGCCATAAAAATATTTGGTCCGTGCGGGAATCGAACCCACAACACGCGGCGCAGGAGTCAATCAGTCATCCACTGCACCAACCATGCCGTCAAATTAACTGAACTTTACCTTGACATGTCTTTAGGGTACCGCAACTCTAAATGAAAAAAACGGAACCTTGTAAGCTCACTTCGTTATCCGTCCGTTGTCGGACCGTCTGTCTGTCAAGACCCGTTTTTCTCAGAAATACGCCTGGGTATCAAGTTAATTGAAAGCAAATACGTAAGTCTACGATCCTTTAATAGAGCTATAAAACAATAAAGAACTATTCAACTGTATAATAATCTTTAAACATCTCAAGTAAGTACTTTTTAAAACTGCGAACTGTATTTTTTATATTCAAAGAGCATTTGTTAATGGTTTAATTTAAGTTAAACGATTTTTTTATGAGGGGTTAAACAGCTGTTAAGAGGTTAAATTTACCTGAACTTATGGTCGTCTACCAGTACCAGTACCAGCCTATCACTGTCCCACTGCAGGGCAAAGGCCTCTTCTCATACAGATAAGGCACGAGCATTAATCACCACGCTTGCTCAAGACGGGTTGGCGATTTCAGACTTATATTAATTATACAAGTCCAGGTTTCCTCACGATGTTTTCCTTCACCGATGTCAGTGATGTCTAAGATAAACTTAAAAAGTACATATGAATTGAAAAACTCACATCGGTACTTGCCCAGGATTGAACCCACAATCTTGTGCACAAGAGGCGAGGCCTAAACCACTGGGCCATCTTGACATTCGTATGGTCGTCTGAATACATCAAAATAATTCCATTTCATTCGATCCTGTGCATTGAGTGCAATGGACTTATTTTGTGTGTTTTCGTGTAGTATTGACGTGACGTGTGATTATTATATTACTAGTTAAATAACTGCCAAACTGTGGTAATTACGAAAATGAACTCTATGACTCATGGTCTGCCTACCCTTTTCCCATCTATGCTGAAATCGGCTTCCAGTCTAACCGCATGCAGTTGTATACCAGTATTTTACTGAGCAACAAGATACCCCTTTGTAAGACTGTTTGTCAGACTTTCGGGCTTCTGATCGTGTGTAACGACTGTCAAAGATATTTAAATGACAGCTGGGACCAACGGTTTGACGTGCTTCCCGAGGCACGGAGGAGACTTGATATGTTACGAACGGTCACCCATCCACACACTGACCTCGGCAACCGTAGTTTAACCTTCGATCGTAGCCACGAGCTTCTCTTCCATGACTATTTATTTAAAAAGGTTCACATTAGCAAAAGTTGATTGACGATGTGATGCAACTCGGGTGAGTTGCAGTCCTCACTTATCAAGTTAGCAGCTCAAAATACAAAGGACAATAAAGCCATTGCCTATGCCAGCCTTTTGGGTACTTATCCCGTTGACAGTAATGCGAATATATTATGTACTACTTGATGCTCTGTGATTCTTTTTTTTTGTGTTCTTTTGATGTACCAAATAGTTTTATTGCTTTATTGAATAATTCAATCTTACAACACTCTAAAAAAGTTCAATAATAGATTAAAGATGTATACAAGTTATATGAATAGCGATAGTCTGCAGAAGATCGTTATCCTCACGAGATCAGCTCCAGACCTTATCATAAAGCCAAATGCTTTGTCTCGAGTGCCTAAAAACTTGCGAAAACTTCAACTTCATATGTCTCGATTTCTTCAGCAAACACTTAATGATCAGAAGAAGCCTTTTTGTATGTACAGAGGCCAGCACATCAAGCTACCTCACTCTGTCAAATTTCTTTGATAGTTTTTCAAATTTATTACAAAAAAATAAGGTTCATGTTCAATTGGTAAAATTTTGCAGATTGATAATTTGATGTGCTGGCCTCCGTACCAAAAAAAGTCGTAATGTTTTTGCATCCAGACATAATATATTCCAAACTTAAATGATTACAATCACGCCTGTATTCTCCGAAGGGTTGCGCAGAGGTGAGGTACACCTGTGCCCAACCCTGCTCATCCTCAACCTCCCCTGAAATGTGGGTGTACTATAGGTACAGTACACCTACATTTCACCAGTTATATTTAAGTCCCATGCAATAATGGATGAGATTATTGCCGTAAATCCTACACACATCCATACTCCGCGCTGCTGTGAAATTCCAAATGCAAGATCCCAATAACACATTGTTCGACTCAAGAATGGAACCCGAGACCCAAGCTTAGCGGTCGCATTTTCGAACACTAGACAAGAGTCTTAATGATAAATGTTATATATTTCTATAAATTGGTTTTAACAAACACTTTTACAAGTATCACTCTATTAAATTGAGCAGTTAGCCTTTTAGCTAAGCTTTTAGTGCCCATTTCTATTTGGACAAGCCCGCCACTCTATTCTTAATCACTAAAATTCCTAAAAATCACCATAAAAGCGTCAAAGCAATAAAGCTCGACGAGTCCCAGAGATACGACTCAACTGTCTTGGATCCCGCAACGACATAATCAGAAAATAACAGCCTAGGAGTTAAATGAATATGTTATTTTCATTTCCTATTTTCATTCAATATGTGACCTTAAATATTTTGACGACCTATGTGGCGCAGCGGGCGAAGGTCCGCCTACGACGCAGGAGGTTGCGGGTTCGATTCCCGCCTTGGGACAAATGTATGTTTGGTCTACAAAGATTTGTTCCGGGTGTTCTGGGTATTTTCTATTTATTCTATATATAATAAAAAATATGTAGGTATGTATGTAATGTATTGTATTAAGTATATCAGTCATTTAGCACCCATAACACAAGCTCTGCTTAGCTTGGGGCTAGATGATGCTGTGTGGATTGTCCAGCAATATTTATTTTATTTTTATTTATTTAATATAATACGAAAAACGTGTTAGATTTGATTCAATGATAAAACAAAGTAATTGGCCATAGATCAACAGACCTCGAAACACAATCACGAAATACCTATAAGCATAGTCTAAGCAATACAAACACTGTGTAACGCAATCAAAGAAAATTCTCCGTAACACAGCGAGTTCTAATAAAGACAGTGGTAATTAAATAATTTCATATGTACCTAATGAACTTTATTTATCCTTGGGCCTAGCCTGATGTTTATTATGGAAATCCTACGACCCTGTACCACGTTTTAGTGGCTTCTGATAATACAATAGGCTTCTGGAATTTCTTCATATACATTCCGAGAATAATTTATAAAGGTATTTTATACCAACATATATGTATGTAGGTACTATCTACAATTAAATAGGTCAAATTCTCAGAACTAGTTAAAAACTCTAAGTAAAACGAAATGAAACACTCAGAAGTTACTAGAAATTCTGAAATGTAATGAAAATGTCAACCCCAGCAGACGTATAATAAGGTTTTTCCGCGAAATAGATGGACATACATATTTAACACGTAGGGTACCGCATACCGGCTCCCTTCCAAAAATATCTTAACAAGACATCCAATAAAACTGACTATACCGATATTTCGTATCGTTCCACCATCTTGGTAGTGAGGCCTGAACCTAATTATGGCGACGCTCATTTTGGCGCGAAAATGTGACAGTTCGTTAGATGCCGACCGCATCTTGGCGGGAAATGGAATTGTTAGGTTATGAGAGAAATAAGTTTATACTCGCAGACGTTTTAGCTGATCCTTGTTATTTCTTGTTTTCGTAAATGGGAAGCGTAATGTAGAAATTTAGCTGTGTGTACTCTGTTTTAGGAGCAGAATATTTGGTTATTTAGGCGGTGACAATGAATGAGAGTGTCTGTTAATGTATTTATAAGTACATTGTTTGCTGGTAACACGTGAAAAACATTATTTTACACTTAACAACACGTTTTGTCCGTTAAAACAGCTTTTCACTAAAACAAAAACAACGAAAATCGAGTCAGTAAACATAATTACTTACTGCATAAAATGGCGTCGCCCGGGAAAATCTTAAATACGAAACAAAAATCAAATTAACGACAGACGCAGCCAGGTAGCGACTTGACGATATTTTTAAATTAAAACAAGATTAAAACAGGAAAAAGAAGTAGGTATTTGGCTGTGAAATAAGTAATCTCGGGACAGACAAAGACACTTGATGAAAAACATGAAGGAGACGAAAAAGAAACATTGGAAATTAATTTTGTCGGCTTTGAAGTTTGTCAAAATAATAAGAGATTTTGTCAAAATATCTGTGAATGTACCCGAGGGTTCTCAAATGTTAGATTACTTACACATTTGGCTTTTTTTTGTTTTTTTTTTGTTTTTGTAAATATGTATATACCTAGTTAGTTTTATAGTATAATTGTATATATGTGAATATCTAATTTGATGATATGATATAATAATGTGATGCGAAGGAATGAGGACCATGTTGTGAGGAAAGTTTTGAGTATGAATGTGCAGGGTTACATGAGTAGAGGAAGACCAAAGAAAATATGGATGGATTGTGTGAAAGAGGATATGGCAAGAAAAGAGGTGACCCATGAGATGACGGCAAATAGAGATGTATGGAAGAAGAAAACATGCTGCGCCGACCCCAAATAAATTGGGATAAGGGCAGGAGGATGATGATGTGAATATCTAATTTATGAAATAATAAAAATCTTACACAGTTTGTCTTACTTTTAAAGATGCGGTTTTTTCATCAACGCAGAACTAAAATTTATGTGATTGAAATACTAAGTATGTAAATATTTTGCAGGAGAACCATATTATAACAAGCTAGTCTCTCGTCATCACTATCAACCTTCTGCCTTTACGGGCCTTTACCCTAATTTATTTAAGGTCGGCGAAGCATGTCTTCTTCTTCCAAATATAGATCTCTATTTGCCGTCTTTCAACCATCATCACCTTTCTAGCCATATCCATGCATCGTTACTTTGGTATTCCCTTCCATGTCCCTCCACAATCATACTCAAAGCTTTGAAGTCTTTCATGGACTTCTAGTTAAAGAATTTTGGCCTTATTGATGTTACTGTTGGATACTAGATGTATCTAAGTAAACGAAGCAAAAGGAGTATGTTAAGATCGAAGCAGGTGGCGTTCTGTAGTTTTTTACCTACCCCTACGGGAATAAGGCGTGAGTTTATATTTGTATGTTTGTATGAAAGGTTAAAAGCTGTTGGATATAATTTGTAGATCTTTGACAGTCGTTACGGGTAGTCAGAAGCCCGAAAATCTAACAACCAGTCTTACCAAGGGGTATCGTGTTGACCAGTTGTTGTGGAGGTCAGATAGGCAGTCGCTCCATGTAAAACACTGATATTCAGCTGCTTCCGATTAGAATAGAAGCCGACCCCAACATGGCAGGGAAAAGGCTAAGCAGATGATATAGGCATGTCAGAAAGGTTTGAGAAAATGACATTGTAGAGATTCTCTGAAAGACAATGATGAACCCATATCAACACCAGCAGCAGGAGTATCATAAAAGTACAGTAAAAGTTACACATTTCCAAATCATATCAACAAACAAATAAATATGTACAAAAAAAAACCATATCTTACCTGAAACCTGAAGGAAATTACGTGGAAAATAATGACGTTGACAATAATTTGACGCCTCCGAGATGTGTTGAGAGACCCTTTTCACACCCTTTTTACAGAAAACCCCATGTCAGTTGAACACGAATTGGCTTATCCGAACCGTAAATATAACCGGGCGATACATTTTTGAATACAATACAATTTCTGGTTGAATATTTTGCGTTGAGTTTTGGAATGTTTTCTAAATGGATATATGATATTTGCTTGGTTAGTTCGGAAGCATATTTACAGAAGATTGTCTGTTATACTTTAAAATCTTCTTTTTTTTTAATGGCCATATCCTGTAAGATTTAGATATGTCTAGAAAGGAACCTCCAAGACTGAGTATAAAAATACATTATAATCTACACCTATGTATAATTTAGATTACTTCAATGTCGTGATGGCCTAGTGTTAAAGGTCAAGCCACTAATGCATAAAGTCGTTCGTATGTACTTGTAGTTTCCAAGTTTATCAGTTACAGCGACAAAGGAAAACGTTGTGAGGGAATCTTTTTTTTTTTTTAAACGTTGCCCCACACTAGGAATTTCTCCTGTATCGTGGGTGCGTTTACAAACATTTAAACTCACATACACAAACAGCCAGACGCGGAACAATTACCCGTAGGTCATACAAATATTTGTTCCGTGCGGGGATCAAACCCACAACACGCGGCGCAACAGCCGATGGCTCAACCACTACGCCAACCGTGTCGTCAATCTGGACTTATAATGATTAGATATTAGTCTGACATTGCCAACTCATCTTGAACAAGCATGGTGATTTTTGCTCTTGCCTTCTCTCAAAAAAATGGCCTTTGACAGTTACATGCTGGTATTATTACTAATTTTAATCACCCCAAAAGCATGTAGGTAAGTTTAATTAACAGTTTAAAAAAGAATAGAATATCGACATGTGACAACCGAATCACAGATTAAAAACTAAACAGAGTAATATGTAATAAATTTTAACAAAACATTAAATTTAGGCTTTACAAATATTATTTGAAATGTTCCAAATGCGAAATGTTATTTTATTCACGTTCTCAAACTGTCACATAAGTTTGAATCGCACCTGTGTAGGAGCGAATTCATTCGCAAAAAGATTTGAAAGTAACATTCAAATTGCATTATTTTAATTTCATCTGCAAAGAAAATGAAATGGAGAAACATGACAGTTTAAAATTTATTATAGCAAAGCTTCTAAAATGAGTAGAAAATAGTAAACTACTAAACTAATAGTAAACTGTAAATAGAGTCGTTACGGGTAGTCAGAAGCCCGAAAGTCTGACAACCAGTCTTACCAAGGGGTATTGTGTTGCCTAGTAAGTGGGTTGTGTAGGTCAAAATAAAATTCATTTATTCAAATTAGGCTGAGAATCAGCACTTTTCAGGTCAGATAGGCAGTCACTCCATTTAAAATACTGGTATGCAGCTGCATCTGGTTAGACTGGAAGCCGACCCCAACATAGTTGGGAAAAGGCTAGGCAGATGATTTATTGTCGGATGGTGAATTTGTATAGAGTTAAATGTCCTCCTTTTTCGAAACATTTATCGTCAAAAACTACAAGTCCATTCTTTTGTCATCCCCCATCTAGAGAAATATTATATTAATAATTCATAGCCTGAAAGAACAGCAGCGTTTAAAAATAAGCTTCCATTACTTACGAAAAAATATAAATAGCTACATGTAACGTCGACATAACAGTGTGCCTAGCACAAGTGCTTGACGTCGACGTCAAGATCCAAAATCCTCGTCTAGAATATATTATTAATTTATCTTGACACTGGCAGAATAGTCGACATCGGCTCGGTCAAAAAGGAAAAAAAATATATATATCTGAGCGAGACTAATTGTGATTGCCTCATAAAGGAGACGTTTCATTTTTGTATGGGACTCCGGCCATAACATGTACACTTTAGAAAACCTGGGAAACGAACCCCTGAATACAATAAAGTCATTTTTTTTTCATAATATCTAATATTTTTAGGCACTAAATAAAAACCGAAAATGTTTGACGTTTGTCAGGACTCGGGAGAAAAGACCATTGACAGCCAGCCATGACAGGTTGGTTGGACAGATGACGTTTACATAACTTAATTAGCCTAGAACTGTCAAAACTGAGTAACTACAATCCATAAAAGTAAAATATATATTTTTTTAATGATGAATCACACTTTCTAACTTATGAAAAAAGTTTTCTAAGGTAGCTCTATTATCTTATCGTAATAGCACAGAAATACAAGCTTTTCATATTTATTTAAATAGCGTCAACGTGATATTATTATGTTTTAATGTAACATGATTTCTGGACGATAGCAGTATGCAAGTAAGGCGACGCCATGATCAAAAGAATATGGCAATAATTTGATAAACTATTATTTTTTGTGCCGAAGAATTAGGGGGAATATTCAGGAAAGAATATTTTTCCTGAACTCGTGGATTTTTTCCCTTTTTTTTCATTACCGTACACTTTATGGCCGAAAATGAAACATCTCCTTTAAATCTAAATGCCACATATTTAAAATATATTTTCAACTTTATAATCGTTCAAATTGGCGTTACGTCAAGCATTAATGCTAGGGACAAAGTTTGATATGCAGGCGTGAAATGAACATATTTTACCTAAGCATACTTGCTTAGCTAAAATATGTTCATTTCACGCCTATAAATATAACTATATACGAAATACTGCATGCGGATTGACTTTTATAATAAGACACACAGCAGAACGCGTTTATATTATTATTCAGTTTTTGAAATTAGTGTAACTATCTTGACGACCGATGTGGCGCGGTACGATTTGTACGATCTAAAAATATTTGTTCCGAGTGTTCTGGGTATTTTCTATGTATAATAATGAATATCTATATATGTAATGTATTGTATTAAGTATATCAGTCATCTAGTACCCATAACACAAGCTCTGCTTAGCTTGGGGCTAGATGATGCTGTGTGGATTGTCCAGCAATATTTATTTATTTATTTTTATTATTTATTTATCTTTCTATTTTCGGCAGACGCATAATATGATATTAAAACAAACTTATTGATTACCATTCTCTTTTGCCGACTGTACCTAAACGTTAGTAGGAATGCGAAGACAGTTCCTTTGTATAGTAAATATTAATATTACGTTTATACAGGCTGAATCATGCCCGTAATATTATATGGAGACGTTATTTGCTTTTTTTGCTTAATTCATCATAACGTAGTAGGGTTGCCACTTCTCTTTGAGATATTTTTATGTTTACACGAACCAAAATAAAATAAATATTTTTTTAAATAAACATAACATTACGCCTGTATTCCCCGATAGGCTGGATAGAGGTAAACCTATCGCAACACCCACATTTCGCCAGTTATTTTTGAATTCCATGTAAAAGGGAGCAATCTAAAGCGATGAAATAAACAAAATTGAAAATAAAGAATACTAACATAACTTCTAGGATAACGCAAAGGAGTACTCGTAGTACACCCAAGTTTCTCTTGTTATGTTTAAGACCCATTACTTGTAATGGTGAACCCATTGCCATCTAGCTGGCACAAAATAAAATAATAGTAATCAATTTCTATTATGCTGACAAGTATCCTTCTTTAATACTTGTCAACATTTTAATTCTTTATAAAAATCAATTCGGTGAGTTTATGTCGCTAAAGCTTGAGAATGACTTGAAACAAAATCTTTAGATTCAAATTCGTTTAGATTCAAAATTAGAAACGGTAGATGGCACTGCGATCGCAGGACAGCGTCTGCCGGATCCACCAGTATGTTATTCTCAAATCATCATCTGCCTGCCTTTTCTCAAATATGTTGGATGCAGCTGAATATCATTATTTCACATGGAGCGACTGCCTATATGACCCCCACAACCCAGTTACTGGGCAACACGATACCGCCAACCACGATAAGACCAACGGCTTAACGTGCTTATTGAGGCGGTCACCTATCCACAGAATGACCCCGGCAAGCGTAGCTTAATCTGCGATCAACCCGCGCGGCTGTTTATGTTTAGCCACGAGCTCCTCCAATATATATGTATATCATTAGTGTACTAATAATTTCATATCCAAGGTGAAAATGCAGAAGTATTTTCGACTCAAATGTCAGTAAATGACAATGAAAGTTACATGTCATAAAAGCAGTCTATGTGGCAACCCTGAGAGTGCGGCAGCCAATCAATTGACTGAATTACATTGTTGGCCATTCTGTCGAGTTGCTAACTACAACGCAACACAATCTCGACTTTTCCGATATTCTGGTGAATACCGGTTTTGGTCAGAATGTTTTTTAAGAACAGCCGGAGTTATTTTTTCCTTATACATTCTTTGATTAGATATTTTAGTTGTAGTATAGGTACTAAGTAGGTTCTACAGGGTTTGATATCCGGGTCGGATGTTTTTTTTTTTAACAAAGACGTTGCCCCACACTAGGAATTTCTCCTGTATCGTGGGTGCGTTTACAAACATTTAAACTCACATTCACAAACAGCCAGACCCGGAAGAAGTACCTGTAGGTCATACAAATATTTGTTCCGTGCGGGGATTGAACCCACAACTCGCGGCGCAACAGCCGATGGGTCAACCACCGCGCCAACCGTGTTGTCAAAGATGTTATAAGCTTAAAGTGAATCTATTTGCAATCAATGTGTTCTCCATGTTCAGGTAGGCGTGGATAATCGGTTAGCACTAGTAAAATAACACTTAGTACTCTCACATCACTTGTGATTCTCAATAATTGAATGAAAAACTTCACAAAATAAATATAGACCGATTAGATTAAGAGAGATGTATTCAAAATATAACGTCCACCGAGCACGTGGTTGCACGCTCACTTCACCATGATCCAAAGTCAACTGCTCGATTTACAAGATGGCTGCCTCACCAATGCTCGGTGTGCGTTCTTGACATTGACAGTCGTATCAGAAGTCAATTGACAGTCCAGAAAAGCGGAGACACCCACAAGCTTCTACACTTGTACTTTTTTAGGAATACCCCGGAGTCTGGATTTGTGCTCGGTTGTTTGCAATAGGCTTGCACCCTATACCATGGCACTTGAACATAACTGGCAAAATGTGGCTGTACTACGCCTAAGACTCTGCCTAAGCCTCCGGGTATTATAGTCCATTGATTCCTTTCGTACTAATTAGTTAATATTTACAAATATATACATTAATTTATAAACCCAGATAAAAAACAAAATACTGTTTGTCAAAACAAAAGTTAGAACTTAATGGATATTATACTGTGTATACAACAGTATAATCTAATACCTTTAAACGAGTAATTGTTGTATATAAATATGTACATATAATCTGAATCTCGGAAACGGTTCCAACGATTTTCATGAAATTTTGTATGCAGGGGATTTCGGGGGCGGTAAATCTAGCTAGGTTTCATTTTTAGAAAACGTCGTCTCAGTCAGCCAGGTACTATCCACTAAGCGCAAACAACAGAAAAATCTATCTAATTAGTGTAGTGATCGCTGAACATGATCAGTTACTTATTTATTTAGTATTAAGGCACATCAACATCATAAACTGAAACATTAATAAGAGACACGAAACAGAGACAATAGCTGGTGTTTACGACTATTACAGACGTGCACAACATTTAAAACAAAGTAGAAAAATCATGATTGAGCATGATTTTCCGTCTGGAAATTCTCAGTAGCATCCCGGTCCGATTACATGGGACTTAAACATATCGGGCGAAATGTGTGCGTGTTCCATAGGCACATCTCTGCTTAACCCCACAGGGAAATACAGGCGCGTTGTAATGTTACGATCAACCAACTGGACTCTGTCCCTTTTACACAAATAAATCTAATTACCGAAGCGAGGACAAATTATTAACATTTAGTAATTAACAGCAAAATTCAAACTGCGGCGGTATTGGACGGACGCTATCGTGAACTGCAGAAACGTTTTATAAATTTACAGGACGCTCCCTTTTAATCCGCACTGATATTCCGACTAGGGGGAGGGTCTAGGGATAAGAGATTAGCGATTAAAAACACTATTTACCACTTTTGAAAGAGACTTTGCCCGCGTTTTTGTAGTAAATTGTATTGCTTTCTTTGTTTTTTCTTTCTATTAAGTAACATCAAACTTCTGTTTGTTTGTATAGACTTTAACATTTTTGTAAATTGTGTATTATTATTACTCTAAAAACCACCACTCCACTGGACCACTGTAAAAAGTTTTTATCATATTTACTGTTCTTAAATTGAAAATATTTTTTCATCATTTGGTTTTTCCTAATTGTTATCTTAATATAATAATAGGTCTTTACCTATGAAATTGCCGTTTTGTATGAAAAAATTTAAATGAATTTTTTTCATGTATTTTTTATTTGTATTAATCGAAGTAATCACCCATGCAATCAATGCATCTTTGCCAACGCAGTGGCAGTTTATTGATGCCCTTCTTAAAGAAATCAGCTGGACGGGAGGCAACAAATTCTTCAAAGGCATTTTGTACTGCCTCTCGAATATTGAATTTTTTTCCCGCCAAGAAGTTATCCAAATTCTGGAAAAAGTAGTAGTCTGTAGGCGCAAGGTCTGGTGAGTAGGGCGGATGACGGAGAGCTTCCAACCCCAGTTCTTGCAACTTGGAGACCGTCTGCTGTGCAGTATGAGGTCGCGCGTTGTCGTGCAGGAGCAGCGGAGACGAGCGATTGACCAATGCTGGTTGGAGATGTGCCAGCTTCTCCATCATTGTGTTCAATTCTTCACAGTACACATCTGCAGTAATGCTCACCCCGTTTGGTAAGAAGCTGTGTTGAATCACACCGGCGCTAGACCACCAAACAGTGACCATCACTTTTCTTGGGGTAAGTTTTCGTTTAGGGCATTGTTTAGGTGCTGAACCAGGATCCAACCAACTTGCTGAGCGCTTGCGGTTATCAAACAGAATCCATTTTTCATCGCAGGTAACAATGCGGTTCAAAATTCCTTCATTTGTGTGTCTGTTGAGCAGTGCAAGGCACGTCTCGACGCGTACTTCGCGCTGGCGATCATTGAGTTCGTGGGGCACCCATTTGTCAAGCTTTTTTACCTTGCCAATTTGACGCAAATGGACCAATATTGTTTTGACGCTAACGTCGAAAGCTGCTGCTAATTCAGCCGTAGATTGTGTATCATCAGCTTCCACAATCGCCTTTAATTCGTCATTGTCGACCAAAGTCTTCGGACGACCGCGAGGTTCATTTTTCAGGTCGAAATTTCCAGAACGGAAGCGAGCAAACCAATAATAGGTAGTGCGTTGGTTTGTAGTGTTAGCTCCGTAAACGTCGTTGATGTTGCGTGCCGCTTGTGCCGCGTTGCTGCCACGACGGTACTCATATTCCATAATTACTCGAATTTTTAACGTATCCATGATGACGAAAAAGATTTAAATGCGATGAAAATGTAACACTAATCAATAAACAAATGACTACTTTTGGAAAAAAAAATCCATGTTTTTTAAATAAAATTAATTTGAAATTAGAATTCTTAGCCAAACAAAAAATATTTTGATTTGAAATGGCCAGTACTGCAGAACGGCAATTTCATAGGTAAAGACCTAATATAATTATATAAGTATGTAAGCGTCTCCGCTTTTCTAAACTATCAAATAACTTCTTATATGACTGCCAATGTCAAGAACGAACACCGAGCACTGGTGAGGCAGCCATCTTGTAAATCGAGCAGTTGACTTTGGAACATGGTGAAGTGAGCGTGCAACCACGTGCTATATTTTGGATGCATGCATGCAGAACGGCAATTTCATAGGTAAAGACCTAATATAAGAAGTTATTTGATAGTTTAGAAAAGCGGAGACGCTTACATACTTATATAATTATATATTATTTGCACAAGCAAAAATAATAACTTCAATTTTTGTTTGCTTATGTTTAACAGCTACCATCAGATGCGTTATCCTCTTCCAAATAATTATTAACAACATACCAATGTCCTAAGATTATAAATATATATTGGTCGTCGGTCATTAGTACGGACGCAGAACGAATCATAAGCGCGCCAGCCCTGCAGCGCACTCCTGCAGAGTCGTGAATTCAGTATCTGATACGTGTTTTGGGGAGTTTGTTCCGCCACTTCTTCTTCCCAGCAAAAGCAGGAAGGTAGGAAGTGGTGAAGGGTGGGCGTTTTGGGGGACTGTCTTTTGTAAACGTTTTGACGTTCAAAAAGTGCTGATCCTCAGCCTAATTTGAATAAATTAATTTTGATTTTTTATTTTTTGATTTTGGTCACATCGGAATTAAGAAGTCGCGGAGGTGCAGTCGATTCGCTGTATAATTGTTCAGTGTTAGAAAGTGTAACTATAGTGGAAGAAATGGTGAATCGGTCTGATTAGGTTTTTCTGGGTTTTCCCTAATCCGGAGCAACGAATGTTGGACTTGATAATAATATCCAGAGAGAAGTAAAAAGAAAGTGTGTTATTCGTTCATAACTGGTGACATTCAAAATATAACGGTTAAAAGCAAAGTATGTTAGGAGTTTCATTCTTGCTCATTACCCATAACGCCCAAAAGATCCAACCCTGAACCAGCATCACCCTCCAACATATTAATATATCAGCTAATAAATAATAAACATCATTATCATCTGCCTAGCCTTTTTCCCAACTATGTTGGGGTCGGCCTCCAGTCTAACCGGATGCAGCTGAATACATAATACAATAATTTTACATGGAGCGAATGCCTATATGACCTCCACAACACAGTTACTGGGCAACCGAAAACACTTGAGAAGACGTTGTCAGACTTTAGGGCTTCTGACTACCCGTAACGACTGTCAGAGATCTATAAATGACTAATAAACAAAGGTACTAATTGATTTCTTTATTCTTCATATCCGTAACGGTTGTTCAAAAGATGTTTTTAAATAAAGCATAACTCGCTCGTATGTTATGACATGAGCCTAATCTGTTCCGAAATAGATTTTAATTCAAATTATCGATTTCTTTCCAAGTTTCCCATTGACAGTCTGTAAACTGAGTTGTTTTATTTGTGACTGCTTTTGGATACCGATACTTTGATGTGTCTTTATATGCTTGCTCAATGCGGACTGACGATTACAGACTTATTTTTTAACTTAAGATTGCGTATTGAGTAATGGAATAATATATTTTCAACTTACATTACTAAAAAATAAATATAAATATCTGCCTAGTCTTTTCCCAAATATGTTCGGATCGGCTTCCAGTCTAATCGCATGCAACTGAATACCAGTATTTTACATGGAGTGACTGCCGATCTGACCACCACCCTGTGCTGCCACTGCGCAACACGATAAGTACCCCTTGGTAAGACTGGTTGTTAGACTTTCAGGCTTCTGACTACCCATAACGACTGACAACGATCTACAAATGACAGCCGCGACCAACGGATTAACGTTCTTTCTGAGGCACGGAGGAGTCTCGATATGTTACAAATGCCACCCATCCACAGACTGACCTCCGCAAGCGTAGCTAACCTTCAATCAACAAACTAGCCACGAGCTCCTCCTAAATAAATAATAAAAAATAAGTACACAACACAAAAAAAAATAAGAGAAAAAATAAAGATTATAAATAAATAATAAAAAATGAGTCACGACGAAAAATCTTAAAAAAAACTGTAAATAAAACTCGAACTCGCTTCTTTGTGCATGAGATGAAAAGCGGGCTAAAACCGTGCCCTTTAGTTTAAATAATAACACGTTTTTCTTCGTATTTTGTTCTGCCATTCTCCCGTCTCCAATGAAGACAAAATCCACTTAATTACATCTTAAAAGAAACTTGTTTGTGATTTAATTCTTTTTAACACAAAAAGGGAAAAATAAATTAAGAAGTCCTGGAAAATCTTGTTCCAACGAAGTTTTTAGTTGACGTCAACAGTATAAGGCGCTGTTCTGATAGAAAGCGATTGTTGCCCAAATACTTGATTTTACCCAAACACGATCTCTGATGGCGCGCAGAGGCCAAAAAAATAACGTACCCCGACCTAAAGCAATTGTAATTTGTATCTTTGCAGTAACTATTTGAGGGTGAGAGGAACTGGGCGTGAAGTTCCTCATCCACCATTGAAAAAGGAGGCTCCTCCGACCAGACGGGTGTTGTGTCTAGTGGGCTACTGCCCGACGCGACGGTTGTTTTCGGGTTCTTGTAAATATGTTTAATCGCGCGGATAAATATCGCAATCTCTTAAATCGTTAATATCGCAATGTAGTATATGACAGATTTAGTTCGTATTTGTATCATTCGTTCGCTACAAGTCATAATTGTAATTAAAATCTGTTGTTATGTTACTATTCAGTCCAGAATTTCTTAGCTGATAATTTAGTATAAGTTTGTATTTTGAGCCAACTGCGTACAAAATTACATACCTAGTTATAATAAGGCAGAATTTACTTGGAAACGCTAACAAACATCTTGTTAGAGTTTCACCAGTTTTTCGAATTCATATATATATTCATATTCTTGGCAAATAAATATAGTGTCTATTCTATTCTCTATCATTTTGATGGCGCGGCGTGAGAATTGAAGAATTTTTGATAGTCATACTAATTGCATGCAGCTGAGATGAGAATGCTAAGGGGGATGTGTGGTGTTACGCGAATGGATAGAATAAGAAATGAGTATATAAGAGGAAGTCTGAAAGTGGCGCCTGTGACAGAGAAGTTGTGTGGAAATCGGCTGTCATGGTATGGACACGTGATGCGAAGAAATGAGGATCATGTTGTGAGGAAAATTTTGAGTATGAATGTAGAGGGTTACAAGAGTAGAGGGAGACCCAGGAAACGATGGATGGATTGTGTGAAAGTTGATATGGCTAAGAAGGAGGTGACTTCTGAGATGACGGGAAATAGAGATGTATGGAAGAAAAAGACATGCTGCGCCGACCCCAAATGAAAAATTGGGATAAGGGCAAGAGGATGATGTGCACAATATATTGTGTAACATTTATTATTAAAGATTAGGAGTTTCTTACCAACTCTTCACCATACGAAAGTACCTTTTGGATTGAGAAAAAAGCGTCGTGGGTGCGTTAACAAACAATTAAAGTCACACACATGATCAGCCAGACCCGGAACAACTACCCGTAGGCCATACAAATATTTGTACCGTGCGGGAATCGAACCCATGACTTTATTGTTCAAAAGTGTGCCTTTGAATGATTTACTGGATTTAAGTTTGACTTTTACTCTGACTGACATGAACGTACAGAGGCCAGCACATCAAGCTACCCAAGTGTCAAATTTATTTGATAGATGTCCAACTTTATTGCAAAGGCATAAGGTTAATATTCAATTGGGAAAATTTGACAGTTTGGGCTAGTTTGATGTGCTGGCGTACATAAGTTCTAAACAATTCTATAGTACCTAGTAGGTCCAAGGTGATCCCAACTCATCCTATTCTAATAGCAAGTATAATAATATTGATTATCGTTCCTAAAAAATCTAAACTACGACGAAACTGAAAAATACATAAAGGAGTGACCACACACAATCTCTCATCACACACTAACACACACACAAACACGCACATTTTACTTATACTTTAAAAACTGTAGTTATTGTTATATATTGGTTTCTATTCTACCTACTACTTACTATTGTTACTCATCTCTTACACGTACACATATTCAACCCTAAAAACAGGGGATTGGAACTGTATCTCTTAAACACAGGCAACCCCGTAGCCTATCTAGGACAGCAGCACTCCACCCAATAACTAGATTAGGAAATATGTATGTGTCTGCCTTTGCTACTTTCAATGTATTCAACATAATCTGGTCCAATTTAACAATAAATCTTTATTATTATTATTATTGATTAGTCGCATAGTTCAACATATTGTAAGTTATGTTTATGTTGCCAACATAACTAGTGCTTTAAGTTACCAAGTTGCAACATCCAAAACTGTTACGCAACCCTGGGGTCCAACTTTCTAGTGCTTACTGGATACTTAGTTAAATGTAGCTTGTAATCGTCTCACAAATATATCAGAATATCCGTTTTGATCAAATCACACACAATTTGTCACCACTTTATTTATTTTATTTTTTATTCATTTCCTATGTTACGGTCGGCTTCCAGTCTAAACGAATGCAGCTGTATACTCTGGTAAAATACTGATTTTGCATGGAGCGCCTGCCTATCTGAACCCCACAACCCAAATACTGATCAACACTTTACCCCTTGGTAAGACTGGTGGTCAGACTATCAGGATTCTGACTATCCGTACCGATTCTCAAAGTTTTAAAAATTATAGCCGAGACCAACAGCTTAACATGCTTTCCAAGGAATAGAGGAGTCTTAATATGTAATGAACGGTCACCCATCCACAGACTAAAGTCGGCAAGCGTCAATCTTCGATCGACCCGTGCGGCTGTTTTGGTAGGCTTTACCAATCAATAACTAAACACAATGAGATTTTAATTGTAAGAACTGAATTGTTTACTTTTTAAATTTAGTGAGAAATCTCATGTGGTCACATACAAATCCTGATTTTTACAGTATAAGTAAAAAATATATTTTTCATTTTTTAGTTGATTTTTTTTATGAAAGCGTGTTTTTTAGTTTTTTAAACTATATTTGGTCTTTGACAGGTGTGCAAAATTTGAATGAAATCTGGTCGTTTAAAGTGGGTCAAAATAGCGTCCAAAGGAGTCGGTTACAAACATACAAACATACAAGTGAAGCTAATATAAAGCGTGTAAAAAAAACAAATATTTGAAAAAAGCCGATAAACATTTTCAACGATACGCAGTCCAGAAACATGTATTCATGGTACCAGGTTGTACCTCAAGATTCCTTCCACTCTGTACGTAATATCACCATTGTCCTACAACAGATCAAAGGTTTCGACTTATAAAGAGAAGAATCGAGTATTGGAACATAGCCCACTTACCTCAGAATTCTCAAACGGTACTTAACTTGAAGGCTTCTTAAAAATCTATTTGTCGCTACAGTACATACTAATGTGTAGGAGATCGTGGCTACATAAAAACAGCCGCACCGGTTGATCAAAGGTTCAGCTACGCTTGCCGAGGTCAGTCTGTGGATGGGTGAACGTTTGTAGCATATCGTGACTCCTCTGTGCCTCGGATAGCACGTTAAGCCGTAGGTCTCGGCTGCCATTCGTTGATCTTTGACAGTCGTTACTGGTACTCAGAAGCCCGACAGTCTGACAACCAGGAACTTGGGTCTGGAGGTCAGATAAGCATTCATTTCATGTATCTAACTGGTATTCAGCTGCAGCTGGTTGAACTGGAAGCTGACTCTTACATAATTGGGAAAAGCCTATAATGAACGCTCAAATTAAGAAACTAAATTTTGTCCTTCTGAATGTATTTATTTTGTCCTGTAACTTCTAACGTTGCTTCGATAGTAATTATAGTGTAATTACCGCTTAAGGGACTGCTTATCCATCTTAATCATTATAAAGTTTAAACGAATTTTCTCTTGTAATATTTATTAACAGCATGTTTTGAGGTTCCGTACCTCTAGGAACTAGGAATTTCTTCTGTATCGTGGGTGCGTTTACAAACATTCAAACTCACATACACAAACAGCCAGACCCGGAACAAGTACACAAGTACCTGTACATACAAATATTTGTTTCGGGAATCGAACCCACCAAACGCTCAGCCACTGCGCCAACCGTCAAATTGGTGGCAACGACTAAAAATATTCAGTATATACATTGTAAAACCTACACTCGCTGGTTTCGCTTTCATATCAAGCATAACTTTTAACGACACGTCAACAATTCAGAGTTATGTGGCGTAATATTGGACCGAACACATTCTAAAAGACAATAACATACAGGGCTATAATAAATATCGCTTTCGCTCATTTCCGATAAACGGGCAACACTGAGGCAGGCTGGTCAGTCACTAAATCAGTCATAATTACTGCTATAAATGTCGCGAGCGCGAACGTTTTGTATGGCTAAGCTTGGTGTTGCCAGTATAAAGTATAAAAACTCCCATAAATGCTTAGAAAGTTCGTGTTTCTTACATTCCTGTTTGTATTGCGACTCTGTTATATTTGAGGCACCAATTACCTTGTTCACAAACTAAACTTAAATTAGAGAATTGACATTTCTGACAGATAGCTCGAGAAAAGTACGATGACAGTTAGTACTAAGTTAGAGATGGCAAATTAGTTTATGCCTTGAACTTGACCATGTTAATGGTCGATGCATTTTAAATGCCAACTACAATTGTTTGTAAGTTTCAGTTCAACTTAAATTAGAAGCTCTTTCTTATATATGTATATCTGTCGCTTTTTTGTTTTATAAGAGAAAAAGTAATCTAAATTTAGTTAAGCTTGTCAAGAAGCGAATAGGCACCATTTTGTAAGTCTAGTTTTTTCAAAGAGAGAGTCCGTTAAATCTAATTAAGTGTCCAAATACCATGTCGCCTTATGTATGATAAACCCCTTCTATGTAGCGTCATACGTTGATTTTGAAACCGAGCTCAAAAATCACAAAGTTTCCCCACATATAGCCAAAAACAATTTTTAAAACTGGCAACCCAGCACTAACCCGGCAAATATCAGCAACAAATAAAACGCACGATATTGGTGCGATAAAACAAATGTTATTGTTGTTGTAAGTATTAATACTGCCGTTTGGGTTATTCGGTACGTATCTTTGGTGACCTATTCAAGGTCACGCAGTTAACCTCTGCCTGTGGATATCGCGAAAGGAGATTAAAATCGTATGATCAGAATATGCGCACAAACACCTTGATGCTGAGAACTTTAAAATATAAATTTTCGGG
This sequence comes from Phlogophora meticulosa, assembly GCA_905147745.2. Taxonomy (NCBI): domain Eukaryota; kingdom Metazoa; phylum Arthropoda; class Insecta; order Lepidoptera; family Noctuidae; genus Phlogophora; species Phlogophora meticulosa. Next base: position 13,168,501 of record LR990531.1, on the reverse strand, counting down.
TGTCTTTTAAGTATTGCGACATGTCCGCCACACTATTCCCAAACCACTGCAACTTGTGAAAACCAGAATCAACAGTCGACCAGAAAAAAGATTCAACTGTCTTGGATCCAGCAACGAAATTAATCAGAAAATAACAGCGTAGGCGTTGGAAAAATAAATAATTTCCACTTCCCTCCATATCAAGAGGATTTTTTTTTTTTTTATCTCCTCCAACTATTCTTTGAAGTATTTGGTAGTTTCTTGTAGATTTTATGGGTCTAAAACTGTTAGTCCTTAACAAGCATATCAACTATATTTACCCTCTTTAGTTCAGGTGATTACCAACATAATCACCACGCTAGGCAGACACATATTGGTGAACGAAGTTTGATGTTATTAGCAGATAGGTTACTTATGAGATTCTCTTGACATGTTTGTTCCTTAAACATTTCAAAAAGATACCAAAGGGCTGAGTCATTTATTTATGTTTAAGTTCCAAGCAATTGGGCAGAGACCCAGCTCTCCACCAGGCACTTATCCAGAATCCGGGCTGTTACTGAGAAACTCCAGACGAGATATCTAATAATACTTCGCCCAACCAGGAGGTTAAGGTCGTTATGCTCATCAGGAGCGCTTGCGACCACTTAATCAACGTGGGACAATATCGGGTATTGTGTCAGGATTTGATGGACATAGGGCCACCTGGACATATAGTAAATATAAGTTTGAAATCACCAGTCCACTTTTAAAAAGCGTGGTGATCAATGCTCGTGCCTTCTCGGTATCAGAAGAGGCCTTTTTAATTCAGTGGGACAGTTACAGGCGGGTATTATTATTACATTAAGTATAATAAAAATAAAAAATAGACCTGCATAGATTTATATATTTTCTATTAATCAGTTATTAGTTTAAAATAAACGCCGTAATACTTAACTGTATCTGCTAATAACAACCTATTCACGAAATAAATATCCCATTTTGAAAATCTTCATCCACCATTTTCGCCGCAAAAATACACAAACACTCACATAAATAGGTTTTATTGTAAATAAATCCCTAAAAGGGATTTCTAATATCATTATAGGATGTCACACTGAAAGTTATTTGGTCTACATCAGTTTGGAAACGCGTTTTCTTTTACAGTTATTTTAGACACGTGATACATATTGCTAAGAGGTATTGAGTTACCCAGTAACTGGGTTTTGGAGGTCAGACAGGCTCTCATTGCGGCTGGCATTCAGTTGCATCTGATTAGACTGGAATCCGACCACAACATGATTGCAAAAAGGCTAGGCAGATTATGTACACTCAAATTAAGAACCTATGTTTTGTCGTTTTGCAAAAAGCTAGACAGAAGATGACCTTTTATGCTTCTGTATGGATTAGGCAGAATGTATTTGTTTGTTTCTGTGTCTTCTAATGTTGCTTAGACAGTAATTATAGCGTAATTACCTCTTTAGGGACTGCTTATCCATCTTAATCATTATAAAGTTTAAACGAATTTTATCTCATAATATTTTTTATCAGCATGTTCTTAGGGTTATCGTTCGCCTTCGTTTGTCTCTTTGCCTATCGGTCTGATATTCAGCTGTTATTTATCCAGTTAGACTGGAAGTCGAGCCCAACATGAAGCTAGAGGAAAAAGCTAGGCAGACGATACCCTAGGCGGCCAATACCTATTTTGTATTGTACGAAACTGATAAACGAATGTATAATAATGAGATGTCACATCTGTTTTCAGTATGTCAACTTTTTTTCCGATAATAACGTAGACTAATTTAAAAAAAAGTGGTCCTTCTTTACTTTTTAGCAAGAAAAACATACAGAACATAAATAATCCGACCAAACTTATGCTAATTGGAATTTAAAACTATAACCATGCGAATTTGTGTTACATTTCATGTAACTTTTCACCAATTTGTACCGGGCATTAGAATGACGTACAGTCTTAGATACTGCACCTGATAAACATAAAGATTAATTAAATATCGTACTCCGTTAGTCCTCGGTTCACTCGTGCAAAGTGACGGAGGAATAGATCGGACTGTCAAGCACAGAATAAACACAGGGTGGATGAAATGGCGGCAGGTAACGGGAACAACTTGCGATTCCCACGTTCCCCTTAAACTTAAAGGGAAGATCTATAAATCAATGATAAGACCTGCCGTCTTGTATGGATCAGAATGTTGGGCCACAAAAGGACTGAATGAAAGGCAGTTGCATGCAGCTGAGATGAGAATGCTAAGGGGGATGTGTGGTGTTACGCGAATGGATAGAATAAGAAATGAGTATATAAGAGGAAGTCTGAAAGTGGCGCCTGTGACAGAGAAGTTGTGTGGAAATCGGCTGTCATGGTATGGACACGTGATGCGAAGAAATGAGGATCATGTTGTGAGGAAAGTTTTGAGTATGAATGTAGAGGGTTACAAGAGTAGAGGGAGACCCAGGAAACGATGGATGGATTGTGTGAAAGTTGATATGGCTAAGAAGGAGGTGACTTCTGAGATGACGGGAAATAGAGATGTATGGAAGAAGAAGACATGCTGCGCCGACCCCAAATGAAAAATTGGGATAAGGGCAAGAGTATGAAAATGACTCCATTAGGCAAAATAATAATAAAAAAATAAAAAAACCCCAAAAGAAAAACAAACAATTAATACTATATCATTCAGAAACAAAGGGTGATTCCGCGTAAAAATGTAAGAAAACGCAATAGTATTTAGCTAATGTAACAAGATACGGACTCAAAGGACCAATTAGGTCACAGTCAGTGCTAAAAATCTAAAAGCGAAAAACAGAGCCAACCATAATAGAAAGAGAAAGGTCCCCAAAGCAATAACAGTTTTAATTACGTTAAAAATTACGTTTGAACCAACTTTTCCGGTTGGTATCTTCGCCAGTCCGTTTCATTTTACGGTAACGTTTATTTCTGAACGTAACGGTGCCCGCAATTTGATATTTTTTAGTGTAATATTGAAAATGGAGTTTTGAAAAAAGAAGAAAAATGCGCCCTCTTTTCGTGAATTAGTTTCGATGCCCCTCTTCTCCCCAAGTGTGTTGATAAGATCTTTTATTAAGAAAATGGTTGTATACAATCTTTATGTTTCTAAGTTAAGATGACTTTGTTAACTCAATACGAAATATCTAGATGCTTCGTCGAATGTAGCTTACTGGTTCAATCGATTCTGTTTGGTGGGGATTGTTAAAAGACATATAGGTTTTTTTTTTTTTTAATTCTTTAATTAATAAGGGGTTTTTATCCACACGGATACGTCAACCCCATTGTACCTTATACTTAATTAACACTATACATCTATAACAACACTTACAATAGTCTTCTACAATATATATTATATGTACTATAAAATTGAGAAAGGGAATTACTGCCTAGACTTTTGCATTAGGCCACAGACAATGCGTTTAGATTTCTCTGATTTGGGGTATGCCAAAATACTTTGGATAAGTCCAACATCCCACATGTTTAGTTTAAACTCCCTAGCCAAAGATTCCCTTTCATCTTTGTTCTTAGCACACTCCATCAGCAAAAAGACATATCTGGTGATTCTTTATTTTATTTTATTTATTCATGTTTTAATAGTTGTATCACTTTACATAGGTGAAAGAGTGACAATAAGGAGGGATTACAGTTATCCCCGATGGGACGCGGAATGAAGTGACCACCATTATATTTTAATCTGCTTTTATTAATATGGAGAGGTAATGAATTTGTGAAAAAGTCGGACTCAAAGGACCAGTTTTTAATAAAAATTAATGATTCGTCTCTTGAGCCCTTTTATTCCCTTAAATTTTAAAAATAATTAGGTTAAGTATCCTATTCAATTTCTACTATAGGTACCCAAGACACATTACTAAAATTGAGACTATTAGAACTGTCAAAGTAATATACCTAATACACTTTATACCGACAATCACGGGCAATAATACTTCGGAATTCCACAAGCGAAAATCAAACGAGTTGCCAATGGGCAATATAGCCTGAAACAATCAACATTGCCAACTCTTGAGCAGTTATCAGCAATTAACAGACCCTACAGAAGTTACCGACTTGATAATCGGCTGAAACAAAATTAACACAACTTCAAAATAAGTTCCCCTCACTCTTTCACGACTTTTGGAGCGTCCCTCTTTATCGATTTTAATATTAACAGCTCAAATCTCTTTTCTTTCGAAGTTTCAGTGAGTTTTCTTGCTTTAAGTTTCAGTTTAGGACTTGGATTTACTTGATATTAGCTGGGTTGTATGTCTTGCAGGATAGGTAAAGGAACGCAGGATACGAGAAAGTATAAAATAATAGAGAGAGAGAGGATAATATGTGGAGCATGTATAAATAGTAGCATGATAGTCAGAATTCGTATTATAAATTTGTCAATTTTAACAAAAATACATCATCACTGTAAAATAGGTTGATAGTTATGAGTCATTGAGGGTGTTAATAAAAAATGTTAGTACAAACTTGTAATAAAAATTGTCATAGGAATCAGCGAAGAATTTCTTCAGAATTTTATCGTTAATACTGCTGTGCTTGCATCACAGAGCAAATTCTATCGTGAATGGAGGAAAAAAACAGACCTAAAAGTAACGAATCTATTTTTAGGGGTATCAGATACAGGGTGTAAAGTTCCCCATCACTATTTTACTGTGATGGAACATTTTCTCAGTAAAAAAACCCAATCGAAAACACAGTCTCAGAACGGTTGCAACGAGCAGAAGGTCATCAAAGATGGCTACCGATCTTATCTGTGGCTGCATACAGTGCCAAATATTCGCAGTTTTAAACTTAATTTCCTGACTGCAATCATCTTGGTTGGGCAGCGTGGTCCAATTGAATATTATAGCGCTCGTTTAGACGTGAAAGGAGCCTAGGGAAAAATGTAAACGATGCTCAATTGTTTTTTTTTTATGTTTTCAAAAGATGAATCTTTTATTTTTTATACAGTAGATACCTATTTAGTCACATTGAATATTTTTATACACTATGGCATTTCGTGAATGTCAACTACATAATGACATAAATACGAGTATTTACTTTGTAGTATATTATCGAGTATGGTAATTTAATTCTTTAAAACGATATAACTATTTACCAGAAACGTTGAATGGCAATGCTGATTCTGGTCACGTGATGAGTACGAGAAAAACCTAACCTAACGCTTCGCGATTTCTCGAAGAAAATTATTGAGGATTATAGATTTTTTAATGATATTTTAGTTTACTTTTTAAAGTATTATATTTGTCGTATGATGAGGAGCTCATGGCTAAATAAAAATAGCCGCACGGGTCCATCGAAGGTTAAGCTACGCTTGCCGAGGTCAGTCTGTGGATGGGTGACCATTCGAAACATATCGAGACTCCTCAGTGCCTTGGAAAGCACGTAAGCCGTTGGTCCCGGCTGTCATTTGTAGATCTTCGACAGTCGTTACGGGTAGTCAGAAGCCAGAAAGTCTGACAACCAGTCTTACCAAGAGGTATCGTTTTGCCCAGTAACTGGGAGTTGGAGGTCAGATAGGCAGTATTCAGCTGCCTCCGGTTAGACTAGAAGCCGACCCCAACATAGTTGGGAAAAGGCACGGCAGATGATGATGATGATGATCTTTGCCGTCGATCATTTTTATTTTATTATTAAATCTAGTATATTTAGTATTGTTCGTTGAGTCGTTTAGATCCTTAGGTTCTCAGTTGAGTTGTACAATTACTGAAAAATACTTTCACTGACTGGACGTGGACGAGTACTTAATCTGCATCACATGATCTGACCAAGACTTTAAATGAGACTGTGACCTCTGAAATTGTGAAGGAATCACCAACTTACTTTTAATTATTTTTTTGCCTGCAAACAGTTTACGTGTATTTATTTAATACTTGAAGTACACAAATGTACAGAGGCGGACTTAATGCCATGGGCATTTTCTACCAGTCAACCTTTGGGTGATGCAGACACAAACAGTGGCAGGTGCAATTTCTTAAAAGAAAAGTAAAATAAATACTATATATATGTACCTATATATATATATGTATATGTGTTTTTGAAGTATGGAGGCCAGGGGTCTCGATAATAGACGCACCTCGTACCTACATAAAGTAACTGAAGGTACCTAATTTCAAACATAAACACTCCTATTTTTCCAAAAATATGAAGAAATTCAAGGAAACACTGCGATGCAAGTATTTTCACTTCGTCACAGGCAGTTCTCCGTGCTCACTAAATATTTTTGTTTGACGAATGCTGGGAATGTCGCTGCAAAATGCCGGCTACATACCGACGTATATTGCGTTCAGTATTTACACGTGCGCTATATACGAATAACCTACCAGACGGAGTAGTTTGTACTTAGAGGATGCCTTTGAGTGTAAATTATGTATCCCCATGCAAGTTGCGTTGCAGCTTCTTTATTTAAAAAATAGCCATAGCTGTGCCCATAACTTCGTTCACATGGAATTTGACAAGATTTCATGTTTTTTCGCTGAACCTTAATTCGTTTTTTTTAAATAAAACAAAATAGCCGTTAAAATCGGTTGAGCCGTTTCCGAGATTACCTCAAACAAACAAACAGACTAACAACAATATTGAAAATGGTTTTTTGGTATAACTACCGTAATAACTTTAATATTATGCATTTAGTAAAAAGCTGTTGTTTTAAAATTACGAACAAACATTTCAATTTTATTGATTTCAACAACAGAGACCTTTCATTTCCTTCTGTTTTTGTTTTATGTCCAAATTAGATTTTTTAACACTGTAACAATTACGTTTCCCAGGTACTTATGTGACCTTTTGTTAATATTAGTGGGAAAAATAAAATAAACGACAACCTGTCGACCATCAAAGAAAGGTTACGTAAATTTACCACTGGCAACCCCGAATTGGTCTACTTTATAAATTCCAGCCTACGTGTGATTCTGAAGTTATCCATACTTACTTAATTAATATAAATAAATGGGAAAGTGTGTGTGTCTGTTTGTCCGTCTTTCACGGCAAAAGAGAGCAACGAATTGGCTTGATGCTTTTTAAGTGGAGATAGTTGAAGGGATGGAGAGTGACGTAGGCTACTTTTGTCTCTTTCTAACCCCCCTACTTGCTAACGCGAGCGAAGACGCGGGCAAAACCTAGTTAGCCATGAATACTGTAAATTTTCATCAATATTTTGGCTTTGTAACCTATGCGTCTATTCTGATGTTTTTTTTACTATAAATCGTAAAATAAACATATGTATCTTTATACCCTTTTGAGATTAAGCAAAAACCGACACTATTTTTGTCGCTGATGGGTCCAGAATACCGCAACCTAGTACCTTGAGTTCTGCTGTGCTCAGGTTGTTTGTCGAAGTCCCCTTACATCCTGTATAAGTAGAATTATATACGACTTTGACGACCGATGTGGTGCGGCGGGCGAAGGTCCGCCTGCGACGCAAGAGGTTGCGGGTTCGATTCCCGCCTTGGGACAAATGTTTGTACGATCTACAAATATTTGTTCCGGGTGTTCTGGGTATTTGCTATATATAATAAAAATATCTATCTATGTAATGTATTGTATTAAGTATATCAGTCATCTAGTACCCATAACACAAGCTCTGCTTAACTTGGGGCTAGATGATGCTGTGTGGATTGTCCAGCAATATTTATTTTATTTTATTTATTTATATAAGTTACAATGTAACTGCGTCACATTGTCACAATGTGTTATCGTCCACGTTCAGTCAGTGAAAGTATTTTTCAGTAATCGTACAACTCTACTGAGAACTTTAGAAGCTAAACGACTCAACGAACAATACTAAAGAACGATGATTTAATAATAAATAAAAATGATAGACGGCAAAGATCATCATCATCATCACCTGCCGTGCCTTTTCCCAACTATGTTGAGGTCGGCTTCTAGTCTAACCGGAGGCAGCTGAATACTGCCTATCTCACCTCCATCTCCCAATTACTGGGCAACACGATACCCCTTGGTAAGACTGGTTGTCAGACTTTCGGGCTTCTGACTACCCGTAACGACTGTTGAAGATCTACAAATGACAGCCGGGACCAACGATTTAACGTGCTTTTGAGACTAAGCAAAAAACAGACAATTTTTGGTCGCTGATGGGTCCAGAATACCGTAACCTGGTACCATGAGTTCTGCTGTGCTCAGGTTATTTGTCGAAGTCCCCTTCCATCCTGTATAAGTAGAATTATATAAGTTATAATGTAACTGCGTCACATTGTCATAATGTGTTAAGTAATCTGCATAGTACCTACTCTCGTGATTTGACCAAGATCATGTCTCGACTTTAAGAGAGACTGACACTATGGCATCTGACTTTATTTCGGTGTTTCTTATCAGACTATTCAGAAACTCAAACACCGACCTCGTATTAAACAAATATTTTACTTGTTGACATGTAAAAGTGTCTGTGAAAACTAATTTACAAAAATAAATATTATTTATCACATTATCTGAAATCGCCAACCCGTCTTGAGCAAACGTGGTGATTAATGCTCGTGCCTTCTCTGTATGGGAAGATGCCTTTGCCCTGCAGTGGGAGAGTAACAGGCTGGTATTATGTCATCTTTTATTATCTATTTATCAAAATTTTCCTTTTATTTTGGTTGAGACGAAACCCACCAGCATTTATTACTTGGAGTGGATCCTTGACACCTCCGGTATACCTACTACAAGATCTCCCATCACTATCTCGAACATTCCTCCAGCATCAATCATCTCGATTCGTCTTCATCAACAATGTATCACGAAGGAAACAAGCAACTAACAATTATTCAAGTTAACTATAGAACAATGTTTGTTCCGCACAATATCGAACTTTGACTAAGGTGGTATAGGCAGGGTGCACACTGAGGGCGCGGTGTCGACAAAGTCTGAAGCTAGTCTTACCAAAAGGTGTCGTGTTATAAATACCAGCACGGATTTCGAGCGGAGTTGTCGATTTTAGTAAAAGTTCCAATGCGCAATTTATCCCCATTATTGCGTCTAGCGCCGAAACAAAAAGAGTATGTATCGAATATTATCGTAGCGGGTGGCGTTTTGTAGTTTCTGCCTACCCCCATGGGAAAAAGATTGAGTTTATGTATGTAGACTTCTTTCTGGACACTGGCATTTCATTTACCACCTTCTCCAACCACGACAAGTAAGGTTTCAACATAGAGTTTGTGTTATCAATCCGTCTACGTATTTTTGTTTGTACGAGTATAGCGCATCAGAATGCATGTAATGACCTTTATATGCCAATAAAAATCAAACTCATTAGAGATGCCGAAAGATTGTTTACAAAAATACATATAAAGATTAGATACATCTAACACCACTTCCACAGAAAAAAATGACTTATCAATACTAAATAGGTATTCAGAACTGTTAGTGTATACATTATCTCGTGTGATGTTGTGTGACACCACCTTTACCCTGTGTAGTGATACCAGAGTCAATTTAAGTTGGCAAGTTAATTTATACAAGTTTAGCCATACCTGCTCGAGACTTGCGGCCATTGTTGAACATTGCCCGTCTTAGCTAAAGCGAACAAATTGAGCACCCAAATGCTTGAACAATGTTGTTGGAAGTTTTTATCGCGTATTGTGAAGCTATTTGTATGGAAAGTGGGTTGATAACGTTGATAACAATAGGGAGCTTTGATAAGAATACACCGGGAAAATCTGTTTCGTTTTCAGTAGAGTAGTGAGTCTGTATTAGAAGGAGTATCGATTGGTTTATTCCTATACTTGGACGCATAACATCACGGTTTTATTACACAAAGAGCTAAGCAGAGATACATCTCTATAGACAAGTATACTCACAGAACGCCAGTTTTGTTTAAGTCCCAATTAACAGGGGGCAAGCCTATAGGCGCTTACCAAGCTGGAAAAACACAATAACACTTCGCGACCCGAGAATCGAACCTGAGACTTCATGCTCAGCACTAGTGCTTGCGACTACTGGACAAACGTGGTAGTACAAAGCAGGCTATGCTTTATTTCGTGGTAAAAATACTAGGCCATCTGTAAAGTGGTCTTAGTTCGAATTGAGCTCTAAAACCTAAGTTTGATCCTGGTGTTAAACAAAACATAAGTACCTAATAAAAAATATATTTCTATTACTCATCAAAGAGTTTTTAAATTACCTTAATATTGGATTTTTGGGCTGTTTTAACTGTGTCAACTTTTTGTCAAAGATTGATACAATGCAAATCATCAAATTTTAATGATAAATGATATTTATTTTCTTAAGTGTATGTATGTGTGTGTGTCTAAATCCAGACTACAGGCTGATAATGAATGAATTACTAAGTAAACAGGAAAATAAGTACAAAAAAATAATAAACGATGAATAATAATTGATGGAATTTACACGCATCTTTATTGGTTCGAATAGCAAGAACAGTGTTCCTATGTACCCAATCTTTTCAATGCTCAAAATTTGTGAAGGCGTATAACGTAGGACGTTTGTACGTTTGTTACTATTTATCGTAAAATCTAATAAAGGACGAAACTTAACATTATTATAACTTACTTAAAATAACAACCTAATTGGGAGTTGTATGTTTGAGCCTTTTGGGGTTGAAACACTAGGGCCATGGGGCCCATTAAGTTTTTCGAGACATCGCGAAACGTTTGGTCGACTATTCACGAGACCTTTTTTCTGGCCAAAGAATCAGCATTGCCATTCAACGTGGCGTGACGACACGGTTGGCGCAGTGGCTGAACGATCGACTGCTGCGCCGCGTGTCGTGGGTTCGATTCCCACACGGAACAAATATTTGTATGGCCTGCAGGTAATTGTTCCGGGTCTGGCTGTTTGTGTATGTGACTTTAAATGTTTGTAAAAGCACCCACGACACAGGAGAAATTCCTAGTGCGGGGCAACGTTTTTTTTTGTATAAAAAAAAAGAAAGAAAAAAAAATTGCCAGCCTTCTGGGCACTTTTCCCGTTGACAGTGATGCGGATGAATCTTTCGATGCGCTGTGATTATTTATTTTATTTTTTCATGTATTAATAGTTTTAGCATTGTTAAAGAATTACGACAAGCAATAAACACAACAAATAAAATACTCGTAACAAAAGAAAACAATTGATTTACAAAATAACGATACATACTCGTACCTACGCCGACGAAGTCGCGGATGGCTGTTATTATTTTTACAAAGTGAATTTACTAATGAAACGATTTCCAGACATCCCAAACACTAAATGACAAAGTAAGTAAACTAATGGGTTAAAAGGTAAAAGGCACGTAACGTTACTTCATTAATAAAATTTCCGTCAAAAATATAAAAATACAAAAATCGAAAAAGACCTAAAACATGCTTTAGCGTTTATCCGAATGTCAGAAAATATTCATAAATATAACATCACCAGTCAGGCTGTGGTATCGCGTTGTACAAAGCCCACAAATCTATTTTTGGCAAAATATTTTGATACCTCCCGGCAAACGAGTCCGTGAGGTTTTTCCTACAAAACGATTGGATGACTGTCACACCGAATTGTAACAAAAGCAAGAAGGTCAAGCATAATTAAATTTATTTTAACCTTTTTATTTTCCGTATTCTTTATTTGTACATTTTTTAATAAAAAAAAATACAAAAGGTTTTTGAAAATTATTGCTCCGCTCGCAGCGAGGTGGCAAGACCTAAGCGAACAGTGGTTAGGGATCTAGAGATAGATAAATAAAATAAATCAAAGAATAGAATTAAGGTACGCTTTTTAACACTATGGATTTTTGCTGTCCAATTTAATGAATTTTAAATTCGAATTAACAAACTGCGCCCCGCGGTGTTACCCGCGGTCAAGAATCCGTTCAGCCGTTTCTGTCCAGCCGCGTATTTCTGCAGAGTTCATGGCAATAAGATCGGCCCCTATTACCTGGGACTTAAACATAACTAGGGAGGTGGGGGTGTAGTTTAGATACACCTCTGTTTAACCCTATGTAAAGAAAGCAAGAAAGAAAAAACATTTATTTGGGACACGAACAGTTAATAAAAAACACAAATAGAAAAAGAAACTTAAATCTAAACAAAAAAATACAAAATAAAAAGACCTGTGTGTGGCCAAAAAGGCTATATATGTGGAATACAGGTGTGATAATATCCTCCTTCTGAGGTTTCAATACAGCACGAAACACCAAAGATCTTCAGAGCTATCCGAGAATGCCCACCGATTACTCCACTAGCACCGTTAACTATTGACACACAGACCCACCTGAATGAACTCACCCAACAAGTAAACCGGTACATCATTTTCTAAACAGTAAATTTGAAGATTAGTTGACCATGTCAATCTAGGACGCATTGACTGGCTGATAACACGGCCATTAAGAAAACTAATGCATTTGTTACTGTTAGTAACGATAACATTAATAAGTTCCAGTGGGTAAGAGATGAGATGAATAATATAAAGAAGGGGTTCCGTACAAATGCGGAGAAAGTAGAGGACTCTAATGCTAGGCTTATACGTGGCGATTCGTAGGTAATTTTAAAATCTGACGAACATCCATACATTTGGCATCGCACATGGCGGGCGAAAAATCTGCTGTCAGAGTCCCATATAAAAGAGGGGCAAGCCATTTCCCATCAAGCGGGCACAAATTCAACTGAGTTGCTGCGTATAAGTTTAGCGACATCTATCTCGCCACATACGAACTAAATCTGACGTATCTACATCGCGGTATTAAAGTTATCCGAGCGATTGAACATATATACAAGAACCCGACAGCAAACGGGCAGTAGCCCACCACACACATTACCTGTCTGGTAGGAGGAACCTCCCTTTTCTACGGTGGATGGGGAACTTTACGTCCTGTTCCTCATACCCCCAAATAAATTTAAATGACAATTTACCCGATCTGGGAATCGAGCCCAGGATCTCTAGCTCAGTAGTAGCGTTTGCAAACGCTAGACTAATGAGGCAGTCAATTATTTATATAAACTATTAATACGTTTAACCACTGAACGATAAGGGATCCCTAATTACAGTTTCTAATGACGCAAAATTAGATAACAGGTAAAAATATAACCGCGCACTTGGCAATCACCATTCATGTTACTGACCTCGCAGTGTCGATCAAAATTAACAGAAACTCTTCAAACTTCCGCCAAAATGAAGGTGTACACTGTAGTGTTGTTGCTTGCTGCCGTGGTATTTGTAGAATGTGGGCACACTTTCATGGGGACCAATGTCTTGCGGCCTTTAGCGTACCACAAGGAGGCTCGCTACTCGTCGAAGATTTTCCAGAAAAGGATTGAATATTTCAACTACACGCTGCCCGCTGTCCCTGGCTATGCAAGAAGTATTCAGGTAATGGACTTTTTGATTTCTGATCCCTCTGATATACTTGTAAAGGTTTTTGGACATGGGACATTTCCGTGAAGCGTGTTACAATACGCAAACCTTAGCAGAATTATCATAGCCGTCACTAACATCAGTGAAGGAAAACATCGTGAGAAAAACCTGGACTATTGATGAGTCTGAAATCGCCAAATCAAGCATGGTGATTAATGCTTGTGCCTCCTCTGTAAGGGAAGAGGCTTTTGCCCTATAGTTGAACAGTTACAGCCTGCTATATTTATTATTGATCGAAATCTATTACCGCATGCCTCTTGGAATTAGGATTCTATCATGATTTGTAATATGATTAATTGAGGAGCTCGTGGCTATATTAAAAAAGCCACACGAGTCGAATAGTCAAGCTACGCTTGATGATGTCAGTCCGCGGATCGGTGACAATTCATAACGTATCGAGACTCCTCTATGCCTCGGAAAGCACATGAAGACGTTGGTCCCGGCTGCCATTTGTAGTGCTTTGACAGTCGTCGCCTGTATGTCTGGACAGCCAGTCCGGAACTGGGTTGTGAAGGTCAGATAGGCAGTCGCTCTATGTAGAATACTGGTATTCAGCTGCATCCGGTTTGACTTGAAACTGACTCCAACATAGTTGGGTAAAAGCTAAACAGATAATAATGCGATGACGATAATGTAACATAGTTACGAATTGGTGATTGCATCTTTCCCAAGCAATCAGTGAACATCTTCTTAGTCTTCTGATTAATTTCATAAAATTTAAATCAGAAATAAGTAGTTATAACGTACACCTGACGTTTATCGAATATATAGCGGCTAACACTCTCCATCAACTTGGACTTCCAGTGTCATTGCCAGTATTTAAATGTTTATGCTTTGTTTTCAGGGTATCTTAGCTTACGACCTGACGCACTCCGGCGCATCGGCCAACGTGACGCTGGGTGGTATCGGCTTCAATTTCGTGAGCCTTCGGATGAAGAGCGATCGCTACAAGGAGTTGCACTACGACGTCTATATTTATGCTTGATTTGAATTTACTGTGTAAAATATTTGTTGCAATACACTCTTAACCCTCAGTTACTACGAGTATGTTTTTATATTTCTTTGAATCAATTAACTAACAGATCGGTCTAATCGTTGCAAACGCTAGTGTGGGTACGGTTCTTTGTGCGATTCTACTGTTAATTAATGTATCGAATTTCTTCATGAACTAACGGTACGAAAAACAAATGAAAATCACACATTTTCCTAATTTGAATTTGAATTATCTTTAAAATTTAAACTTTCAATGATACCAAAACGATTTATAACAAACGAACGACAAAGAGATTTTATTACAAGTTCATACATACTATAATGCGAAAAGACCTTTTTCCCCAACCCAATACGTATTGACAACTCGGGTTCTGTATTTAAAACAGGCCAATATTAGGCCTCGTTGGTCTAGTGCTACTGTTTGAGGTGAGTTTGAGAGGGTTTTGACATTAGGAATTTCTCAATAGCAGCCCAGAGTCTGGATTTGTGTCCTGTAAATAGCAAAAGCCTCGCTCATTATTACATGGGACTTAGGTACACATAACACCCGAAATGTGAGTGTACTATGTACAAGTGTACCACTACCTAACCCTTTTGGGAATACAGGCGTGATATTATGTTATGATAATTAATAAACTTATGGCCTTGTAACTGAGTTGCAAAGGTCAGCAAGCAATCTGTCTGCGAAAATAATAAAAATATTCAGCTCAGTACATTTATTAGTCTAGAAGTTGACAGCGATGTAAATTATTAATTGTTGTAATCATTTACTTTAATGGTACAGACGCCAGCACATCAAGCTACCCTTAAGTGTCAAATTTTCCCAATTGAACATGAACCTTATTTCTTATCAGATAAAGTTGAAAACTTATCAAAGAAATTTGACACATTGGGGTAGTTTGATGTGCTGCAGCCTCTTTAACTTGATATAGATACTGCGTTTTTGAGTTGAAAATGAATATAATCAGAGATATTAAAATATTACGTAACCTGAAATTAAGTTAAATCATCCGAGTGTATGAATGACGAATTTTTGTAAAATCGTGCTAGACCGGTTTGTATTCATCAGACAGACGCTGCCAGATGGAATCTGCTATAGGTACTCATAGTTGTTCGATAGCAATATCAGTTTTTAGCACCACACTGTATAATAGAGTAAATAAACAGCTAAATATATTTCCACTTACCACGACAATGTGGAATGATCACGGATACAAGGCTTCAAACTCTCACGAATGTACATATAATTAGTACCTTATGTAAAACCCTAAACCTCTATTTAACCTTTTTGTGCCAAGTAAAATATTTGTATTTGTATACACTGCACCTAATTATCAATCACCTTGTATGCATGAGGAAAATGGCTGGTAAATCATCAGCTGATATTTGCCTACAGGTAGTTGTTCCGAGTCCGGCTGTTTGTGTATGTGACTTTGAATGTTTGTAAGCGCACCCACGACACAGAAGAAATTCCTGGTGTGGGGCAATAAAATGCACCTAATTATCAATCACCTTGTATGCATGAGGAAAATGGCTGGTAAATCATCAGCTGATATTTGCCTACAGGTAGTTGTTCCGGGTCTGGCTGTTTGTGTATGTGACTTTAAATGTTTGTTAACGCACCCACGACACAGGAGAAAATCCTAGCGTGAGGTAACATTATTTAAAACAAAAGAAGAATACACTTCTATGTAAAGGCGGCCTCCCACCGTCGCGTCTGTCGGTCTGTCACACGCTATCAGGTGAGGTTGGTTTTTTACCATTTTGTTATTTGCAAGCCAATCCGGGCCGCAGAGACTCCGTACCGAAGCCCTAGTGGTAAAACTAAACTGACGGGACTTGTGATTTTGTTTTATTTGCTCTTTAATAAAGGAGATTTAGAATGACAGGAATTTTTTGGAATTTTCGTCATGATGCCGATTTTAAATGCACCGTGCAGTAAAGGTGTCCACTGGAATATTAAATGGTTTAAAGGGAATATTGTCAAAATGATCACTCATGGAATACTACTTGATGATCACAGTGATCGTCGATCGAAGGTTACCGAAGTCGGTCTTTGAATGGGTGACCGTTCGTAATAAATTCGAGACTCTACTGTGCCTCGGAAAGCACGTTAAGCCGTTGGTCCCGGCTGTCATCTGTAGATCTTTGCCAGTCGTTACGGGTGCCCAATAACTGGTTTGTGGAGGCCAGATAGGCATTCGCTCCATGTACACTACTGGTATTCAGCTACATCCGCTTCACCAATTATTAGTCTGGAAGCCGACCCCGACAAAGTTGGGAAAAGGCTAGGCAGATGATGATGGTGGTCACTGTGTGTTAATTTTAGCAGACGGGTTCGAAGCCGACGGTTATTTGCATAGCCTAAAAATAAGTTTAAATTATTGTACACGCATCCACGATACAAGAGAAATTCCTAGTATGGGGCAACGATTTTTACATAAAAAGAAAAGAAAAAGAAGACGACATAAGGAACATAATATTTTATTAGTATTATAATAGTCTTTGCTTAAGAAATTTTACTACTGAGGAAGAGCAGTTATTGTAGAGGAATTATAAGATGGAATCGAAAACATGACAAGCAAACCCTTATTTTACGCGTCTCGTGAGGTATTCACAATAAATAAAAAACCGACCAGAGTCAACTAATTTAATTACACTTCAATTGGTATACAAACGTACCTACTTCAAGCAAACCTAAAATTAAAAGTAATATAATATCTGATCCATATCTGACTTTTTTCATATCTGACATTCTACGTATCTGGGTTCATTCGTATCATCCGTTCATACGTTCATTCTGCGTTCCTGACATTTTGCGTATCTGACATAAGGCGTACAAATCGGTAAGGTTACAGTTACACTATAATCTAAAACTAACAGAATATAAGGTGAACTTAATTTAAACCTGACGCGTGTCTCACAACGGGCGATGAACCAGACTGCTCCTGCCTTGGGAAGAGTCCCTGCGTAATCCCTCTTTGTGTTGCCACTTGACAGCGCGCCGATATTTATATTACACGTGACGCCACGTATACTTATGATACGTGACGCCACACATTAAATCCTTATATCTAATTACATAATAATTAACCCGCGACGTTGATTTCCTCATTCTAAACGGGCAGGCTTTTTGCTCGAACAGTTATCTTCGATAACTACCTACTTACCGAGAACCAAACGAACCAAGTAAATAATCAGACTTTAAAATTTCGATCACAAACAAGCTTAGCGATAAGCCGTACCATAATTACGAAGATAACAATGTTACAAGAAATTATAATTAAGTAACCTATGAACCCAGATTTATCACAACAAAAAAATCATACATTCATAATGCACAAAGTTTCGGTCCATTTTTGTCCTGCACGTCAAATCCTTCGGACGTTCTTACTCTTTTGAATCAAGAAGCGTCTCTCTATTCTATTTTTAAAATGAAGCTGTTTGCTTTAGCCTTTTTGCTGACAGCGGTAGTGTTAGTAGAGTGTACCAATATTTTTATGGGTACTAACGTAGGTAACTCATTGGTATATCGGCAGTATACCAAGTATGATGCTATAGCCTTTAAGAAGAGGGTGGAAAATCTGGACTACACGTTGCCGCATTCATCTTCTAAGCCCGACCGTGTAATTCAGGTGAGTTTTTTATAAAAATATTAGCTTCCATTTCGAACTCTTTCTTACAAACTTTAATAACGATGATTTTGTTTTTTATGAGTTTCTTCTGTGATCTTTTTTTAATCTTAACCTACATATTTTTGCTGGGGACCACTAGGCCAAAGTAATGTATGTGTATGTGTATAAATCCATAATGTGCACCCATCTGTAATGAGGAACCGTGCTTGAGCCATAACACAATTAATTGTACGTGAGCCTTTTACTTCCTTAAAAGGCTCATGAATAATATAAGGGATATAACAATAATAATTAAAAAAAAAAATTTGTTTAAAGGATTAATTTTCTTGCAATTCACTATTAGGTTTATTTAGTTATGATAGTTCATTGTTTTTATTTTAAATGTGCATACAGTAAACGTCAAATAACAGAGGGCTTTCCCTTAAACTCATAAATCTATACCATTAATAGATTAAAATAAAAGTATCAGCATAAAAAAAAATATTAGAAAAAAAATATATAAAAAATGATTGAAATGTCATTAAATTCGAAAGATCTTGTTTAATATCTAAACACCTATTTAGTAGCGCGCGTATCCGGCATAATATATATATATTTTTTTTTTTTTTTTTTTTTTTTTTTTTTTTTTTCGGTAGTAGTGGGAAATCCTCATGGACGCCCAAGCTGCCTCACAGACGAGCCAGTCTGGGCAGTGTCAGACTCCTACTGACTAAAACCGCACTCCTACCTTACATTTAACCCACGGACATGACGTCCGTGCCCTTGTTTGATAATTATACATTGTTTGCTTCTGGGCAACTCCACGTGCAAGTGGCGTCACTCCAGAGCACCTTTTAGCGATCATCACAATAAATCCCGTCAGAATTTCAGGGTTTAGAGGCCACCAACCCGAAGCGATACCCAAGCGATAACGACCCACATACGCATAAAAAATCAGGAATCTCCCAACCTTCAACACACAAACAAGCCTTCGCCGCCCGTACTGCCGCACCAAACAAATGGCACCTCAACCCCAATAACTATACTTAAAGCTAATACTTAATAGGTACATTAAATAATCCTGATAATACATTTTACGTCCTTAAATTTAAGTGATACTATGATAAAAATTTACTTATTAGTACTCTCTCCTCAGTCGCGGATTTCCACCTAGCTATTCCCCCGTTTTACCCAAACGGATAACATATATTACAGCATAATATATATTACAGCAGCCCGTCATTCATGAATTTCCCGTATTGCCGTACTTTCACGTTACAAGACAAGTGATTCATTTATTCAAATTAGGCTGAGAATCAGCACTTTTTGAACGTCAAAACGTTAACATAAGACAGTCCCCCAAAACGCCCACCCTTCACCACTTCCTAGAGCTTTTGCTGGGAAGAAGAAGTGGCGGAACAAACTCCCCAGCAAGAACGAACTCCCCAACAACAATTTTTTATGTATCAATTGAATAAAAATAAAAAAATACGTGTAAGTTAAGTATACGGAGGCCAGCACATCAAGCAATCCCAATCTGTCAAATTTGTTTGATAGTTTCGCAACTTTATTTCAAATGAATAATTAGGTTTATGTTCAATGGGGAAAATTTGACAGTTTGGGGTAGCTTCATGTCCTGATGTCTGTAACTATAAAGATATACTTTTGCGGGTTTACGGGAGCGCCTTTTGTTAATAAGCATGGTGTGTACTAGTAAATAAAAGTAAATTTGAAATAAAAATGAAATGTTTTGGGTACAGACCTTTTTTGCCTTAATTTTTGTAAAGTGAATAAAACCTAACCTTAATTTACTTTTCTAACTAGCGAAAATGTATCTGACGTAAACCCTCCGTATTGGTAAAGACGAGAAAACATCAACCTATCCCAAGCTGTAAAAAAAATCCCAATTGAACATGAACCTTGTACTTTTGCAATAAAGTTGAAAAACTATCTGTTTGATGTACTAGCCTCTGTACCCAAGATACAGGTTTGCCTAGTTTGGGAGCACTGTCAGTTTTTTATAATATTTTTTTGGTTATATTTTTTTTTCTTTTTTTCAAATTACAGGGTATTCTGGCATACGACGTGACGCACTCAGCTATCGTAAACGTGACACAAGGCGGCCTCGGGTTCAACCACGTGAATCTCAAGTTCACGAGTCGAGTTGGAGGGAAGATACACTACAACGTCTACATTTACGCTAAGTAAATACTCTTTGCAGAATAAAAATGAAAAGTGATTTTCTGTTTTTTTTGTTTGCTTTTAGTTACTGAACTTATTCAGTTTCTGGTAGATACTATAAATAATTTTAGTAAAATATGCCTAGAATATCTGCCTTAGGAGGTTCGGAAAAGCGATTCTACCGCCAGTGCCTCGCGATCCCACATCAAACTTGACACTCAAATTATTTTTACAACAAGGGATGTCTTGCCCATATGGATCTCGGTAAATAAAACCAGCCATAGTCAACAATTTCAATACAAACCAAGCGTGTCAGTAAGTGCCATTGCTATTTTAACTGAGCCTGTGACAGCTGACACTTGCGTATCTTACATAATTGTAACATAACATAAAATGTACATAGCATACATCCATATAGCACAACAAACAAAATCAACTGGAACTGTTTGTGAGGTATCACCTTCGATCAATAATATTATTGATCGAAGGGTATCACGGACGTAAATAAAAAAAAAGGAAAATATTGTAATAATACCAGCCAGTTACTGTCCAACTGCAGGGCAAAGGCCTCTTCTCATACAGAAAAGACACGAGGATTAATTTTGAATAATTAATTTTCTTTCCACATGTTTTCCTTTACCGATGTCAGGTAATGTAACCGCCTGCGACGTAAGAAGTTGCGGGTTCGATTCCCGACTTGGGACAAATGTTTGTACGATCTACAAAGATTTGTTCCGGGTGTTCTGGGTATTTGCTATGTATAATCAAAAATATATATCTGTGTTACGTATTCTATTAAGTATATCAGTCATCTAGTACCCATAACACAAGCTCTGCTTAGCTTGGGGCTAGATGATGGTGTGTGGATTGTCCAGCATTATTTATTTATAGTCACACCATCGCGAAAAACATTTTCAATGACATACCTACTACCTTGCTCGCACCTATAGCCTACAATATCGTCAATGGTGTTCTGACATCTGCGCTCTGTCCTCGAAGTTTTTCGTCCAAACTTGGATATGCTAGCCACTTGAGAGCACATGAAAGAGCAACATACCGAAGCTCTCAACAACCACCCTATAAAGTCGTCGTATACAGTCTCTGTGACCGTAATCGGCTAGATGGCATCATCATCACGTATCGAGAGTCCTCCGTTCTCCGGAAAGCACATAAGTTAGTCCTGGCTGTCATTTGTGAACTTTGACAGTCTTTACAGGTAGTCAGAAGCCCGAAAGTTTGACAACCAGGTCGTGTTGGCCTATAACTGGGTTGTGGAGGTCAAATAGGCAGTCGCTCCATGTTAAAAACTGGTATTCAGCTGCGTCCGGTTAGACTGGAAGCTGACCCCAACGTAGTTGGGGAAAGGCTAGGCAGATGATGACTTACTAATACTGAGCTATAAATTGCAACTTAAGTTTTTTTTAATTTAACGGGCTGTCAACACGCATTAGACCGTTATACCGGCCAGGAGACTTAACCTAACACCTTCAAATATTTGTCTAGGTGCTACCTACCCACCTAAACCAACACAAGATTAGTTATATGTAACTCGGGTTATGTTTGTTACGTTATTTACATAAACACATAAACGTTAACATGGACAACTACAGTTTGGACTTAGTTACAACTTGGTGAAACTTGAAAAGTTTTCATTGTCATAACCTGCATGGTGCTATTAGGTGTAGTTCTTCTTGTATGGAATTATACAATTTATTTTATTTTTAAATGAGATGCGATGACAAAAGATGAGATGACATAATGTGACATGAGATTAGATGACATGACAGAAGCAGATAGGCGTCGCCAAATTGAGACCAGGGCATGAATGTGATGGTGTATTAGATTGTATTTATTTCTCATTATATGGTACATTGAGATCCTACCATTGAGGTGGCCATTCATACACCAAAACCTTAAGAATCATGAGTATTGCGACATAATGTAAAACATTAAATTTTTAGAATGCATTTTTAAAGTAGTTCAAGTGTACCCGAGCGCCTGACCATAATGCGTGAGCAAACACAAGCGATGCACATTGCCTTACTTATTTGCAAAATCAAATTAAGACTTGCCCACTATAATATGGTTGGGCAACCAAACGCTCATATCCTATAAAAAACGGAGTTATCTTGAAATCAATGTAACCTTCAAATTTCTCATACGTTATTCGAAGATTAAACTCATAACTAACTTGATCAAACATAACTCTTTGCTAAATAGGTACTTCTTAATAAAGGGATCACAGATTATGTAAAAAGAACAACCTTCTCAATTTCCCGCGTCAAAAAAAAGTTTCATATACGCCTTCGTTGAGCCAAAGGCCACAACAAAATAGATCTCACTTACACAAAGATCGACACACAAGTCGTCAGAGGGCGACTCTTTACCAGGAAGACAGTCCTCACTGGAGTGGATATCAGGAGGCTGTAAGTGTGCTTCCGGCGAGGGCCCGCGTCAAAGCGCCCGCCGGATGTGTCAATTTGAAGCCGGCGCCATCTTGGAATCTCGTTGACTTCGTGATGTGTGGGATTTGAAATCTACTTTTATGGAACTTGACCTAGATCTTAAGGATATTGTGAAATATTTTTCGTGTAGATACTACAGTTTATTACAGGAAGCTCTTCAATATTACCTATTTTTTTAGGAAAGAGAATATTCTGTGACTTGTGTGGAGATAAATCCTGCTGCGCATTACCTACCTTCTAAGTAAACATAGGTACGTTTCATGTCTCTTGTCTTCATTTTTCCACATCGCGCCCTACAAATATTTTTACTATATTACTATGTCATTCTGGCTTTCGCTTCTACAGTGATGTCTGCGCAACCGTGCTGTAAACCATAAATTATCACAATTCTATAATACTCATATAATAACTATTTAGCATACATTGCTTCGACCATCTTAGCACACATATTATTATGTACTTATAACTTGTCTATAGAAACCATAGATCACGAAGATGCATCGGCGGCCATTGCTAGAGGTGGCACTGCCAGTACCTTGGCACTATGATATTAATAAACCTATGAACGAAGTAGACAGATGTGGTCGCGATACGAATTTTTAATACCGGCTGTCATGACATTATAAATTATTACCAATGTGGTTGTTTCTCGGTAAGGTTTTTCGTTCTGAGCTACACGATTGCTGAAAACAATTCACATCCACTCATGTATATGTGGTTATTTCCTTTAAATCCATCACAGACATTAATCTGCAACTTTCCTCACATGATCTGACCAAGATATTGCCTGCAATGGACCTGAAGAGACTGAGTCCTCTGAGTTTATTTTGGAGTATTGTTTTTTCAGAATAGTCCGATATAAAAAATTGCTAGTTAAAAGAAAAATATTTGCTTGTCTGACCTAATGTGAAAAGTGCTTGTAAAAACCTATTTACTGAAATAAATACCACCTATTTATCATTGGTCTCAAGTTAGGCGAATACCTTTAGTAAATATACTATTATTGCCCAGTGTATACAAGAGAACAACACTATCAATTCGATAATTGAATAATCGATTTACTTTATAGTCTGTGCACGGGTTATCGCCATTAAACCTCATTCACTAATGAAGTGTGCGACCATTTATCACGGAGAGGCGGCCGCACTGAATTTGTTGGTTCACGGGCATTTGTTGTCCAAATATTGTGACAGGGGTATGACAAGCAAACTAATTACTTATCCGCATCTTTACACACAGTGTCCGTATTGAATTTTAATGGTATTATATTATTATATTTTCTAGCGCCTCGTTGGTATAGTGCTCGCTAGTGCTATTGCTAAGCGTGAAGTCTTGGGCTCGAGCCGGGTCGGGCAAAGTGTAATCGGGTTTTTCCTTTAGGGTTTTCTCAGTAACAGCCCGGAGTCTGGATTTGTGCCGGGCAGGTAACAATAGGCTCGGCCCCTATTAAATGCAGTTGCACTAGGACTTTGACAGTCGTTACGGGTAGTCAGAAGCCCGAAAGTCTAATACCCAGTCTTACACGGGAGTACTGTTTTACCCAGCAACTGGGTTGTAGAGCTTAACTACGCAGTTGCTCCACATAAAATACCGGTATTCAGCTACATCAGATTAGACTGGAAGCCGACCCCAATATGGTTGGGAAAAAGCTAGGCAGATGTGATCAATGCATTTATGTCAACAATATAAGTAGCTAAACTACTCTTGCAGACACACGAATATGAGATTAAAAGTCACCTAAAACAGTAAAAAGCAATAAAAATGTTATTCAAACAAAGATACTCCTGCGAAGTTTGGAATAATTTTTCTGCACGTAGGTACTAATATTCAGTGGAGCGGAGTTTTATTTAATTTTTTACGTGACTTCCTTACAGCACCTTGGAGTCTTGAATAATGGGGGTCATGTGAGGGTAAACGCGTTTTAACTCACCTTTAAATGTTGGATCATTAATAAAGTTCAGTACTAAGAAGCATAGAAGACGGATTGCTATCTTCTTAGCTTGCTGAGTATCGGTTTCAGTTAAGCTCCTGCCTAATCTTGAATAGGTTTAATAATACCAGCCTGTTACTGTCCCACTGGAGAGCAAAGGCATCTTCTCATACAGAGAAGACACGAGCATTTAATCCCCACGCTTGCTCAAGACAGATTGGCGATTTCAGACTTATACTAATTACAAATCCACAACAACATTGTGAGGAAACCTTTCGTCACGATGTTTTCCTTCACCGATGTCAGTGATGTCCAAGATAAACTTAGAAAGAACAACAAATCAATGTAAAAAGGCACATTGTTACTTGCCCAGATTTGAACAAATAACCTCGAGCACAAGAGACGAGGCCTATTCCACTTGGCTATCACGACATTTTCATCATTTGAATAGGTATTTATTAATTTTGTTGAAAGATAGTTTCTGGATACTACTCCACAAACGATGGTACACTTGGTAACCTGCCCTGCGTGACCTGCATGCTATAGGATTTGTGGACGCTGCCGATGGTGTCAAGCTCGTGGCCGATTTCTGGGCCCACTCTGTATAGACAGCCATCGACACGCTAAGGAGAAGAATCCATAGATGGGCGACACATCACTTCACCGCTTACTTTATCCATGTTTTTAAAAGCTCTTCTTTTACAGAGTAAGCACTGCACTGCAGCCGAAATGAGCGATGAAGTGAGCTGGCTTTCTTTTTTGGAAAAGGCATCTCGCAGTTCGACATTGCGGTTGTCTACTACTTAACCGGACTTTCCTGTGGGGACTTATTTAATTAAAGCCTCCAGCAAGGTCATAAAACTTAAAAATCTAAGCGACTACACACTAAGGCTGCCTGTCTATCGAAGCGGAGCGAGGCAGAGCAAAACGGAGAAACATAAACCAATAGGATTGCATAAAATCTCAGGTGGACACGAAATATTGGTTTATAATTACTCCGTTTCTCCGCTTTGCAGCCTCGCTCCGCTTGAATGGACAGGCAGCCTAAGGGTGCCCTGCGGGGTACGGACCTCGGCTTAGTTCGTCACTGGGAGAAGACAGCAAAAGGACAGGCTGGATCTGATCGATATTATTTAGGGATGAATTTAAAACTACGGGCTCAGCGTCACGGGCTGGCTCGAAGGAGGGTGGAGGGTGAAGTGAGCCTCGCAGTGTCACTTAGCTTAAGTAGGTATCTCTGACAGCTCACTTCACCGCTCATTTCTACCAAGTTCGTATCGTTCAAATGGACAGGCAGATACGAACTTATGATATTCTATCATTTGTTTTTTTTAACATACTCGTATTTAATGTGTTAAAAAAAACACCATCATTACACCAGTAGTCTTCAAGGATACGGCAGTGGTGTATTTATCGTACACCCACATTTTGCCAGTTTATATATAGTATTGCACTTTTCCCGTTGACAACGATGCGGATGAATTTTTTGATGCCCTATTATTATTTATTTTATTTCTTCATATATTAATAATTGTATCATTTAATTTGAATTGTAAGTGACTGTGCTGCTGTTGGTGTGCTTATGATAAATAAATAAATAAATAAATTTCAGATTAGAACATCGCACGCATGATACTTCGCACCGCTTCAGAAGTTTACGTACACTGCCATCTGTTAGAAACTAATGAAACTTATTACAGGAAAACGACGCGGACGGCAAGGTTGATGCAGTGGCTGAGCCAACGACACTAACAAATATTTAGATCAATTATCAATAAAAAAACTATCTTTTGTTCTAGGTATCCAATCTTTCAAGTGTGACCAAATTACACACTGTAATAAAAGAACCACATTTCATAAGTTTATCTCGAACAAACATCGCAACGCAAGAGTTTTTGCTGATAGAAGGGTGAAAATTAAGGGTTGTATGTATTATTAATGGCACAAAAGATAAGAAAAAAAAAACAAAACAAAAAAATGTTTGGCCACCCCAAACATTTGTTTGTCCCACCTATCCTACCATCCCAACCATCCTTATCACTTAGGGGTATAAAAAATAGATTACGACCGATTCTTAGACCTACCGAATGTATGTACATTTAAAATCAAGCCATTTCGGAGGAGTATTAACTATTAACTGCGTTGAAATAAGTTTTTTCTGGCTCAATCTTAAATTAAAAGTAAGGTACTGAAATTCAATAGTCAATAATGTACCAATTTATTTCAGGACTTGCTGAGTTTGTTCGTTACGCTTTTATGCCTTAAGTGCGTAACCGATCATGAAAGCAGGTTGTCAGGGATACAGAAAAGGAAACTGTATCTAACGTTATCGGGGATATAATAATACTGAGCAACAAATTGCAAAAAAACCTATGAGATATAGATATTTGTGCTGCTAATACGCATTCACCTTAATGCGAGCAAAGCCGTCGACAAAAACAAGATAGGTCATTATAATTCAAAGTCAGTGATCAATATTACAGATAATATATTTCTTAAGTACATTTTGATAGTAACCTAAGTATGATTTTATCGGTTCAACGTTTAGATTCGATTTGATGATTAGGATTTATTTTATGTCAATGTGAATATAATTTTGCAGTCAATTTAATTATGATAATGGTAGGTGGAGCCAGTTGGGAGTGTGCGAACGGTACTACCAACTTAACAATGCGGGCGGGAAAACGCAGAACGAAAATAAAAGTACCGATATTTCAACTGTGATGCATTTTTCTTTGACAAGCAGCACCATCCTGGAATGCAAACCTAAACTGGGCTTGCTGTGAAATGTACTTGTGTCTCCTGGGCCACCGAATCTTGATACTGGTAGAAACCGTGGGGTTTTCGTCGGTATGACTCCGATATAACCTTTTGGAGGTGTGAGGAGCAGGGTGTAAAGTTTCTCATCCCCCATAAAAAAGGGAGGATCCTCCGACCAGACGGGTATCGTGTCTGGTGTTGTTAGTTTCTTGTATTCATGTTCAATCGCTCCAGTAAATTTAATATCGCAATGTTGGATACGTCAATTTAGTTCGTAGGTATGTGGCAAGATAGATGTCGCTACACGAGTTCTTGACGGAAAAGAAAGATGGCGCCGTTCAGTAAAGTTTAAACCTTTTTGTGTACACAGCAAATTCCTCTCCTCCTCTTTTGGATTTTAATAACGTTACATCTGTCGCACACGGCTCTGAAAAGAAACAACGAAAATCTTTATTGACACATCATCATCTGCCTAGTCTTTAACCAAATATGTGGGATTAGGTCCCAGTCTAACCAGATACAGCTAAATACCAGTATATTTCATGGAGTGAGTCCCATCAGACCTCCACAACTCAGTTACCCACTGGTTACGTGACACCCTTTAGTTAGACTGGTTGTCAGACTTTCGGGCTTCTTCTGAGTACTCGAAACGACTGTCAGAGATTTACAAATGACAGCCGGAACCACCGGATGAACATGCTTGCCGAGGCTCTGAGGGATATTGGTTATATTTTTTTTTATTGTTTATTATAATTTTCTTTATTGATTATAAAATAAAAAAAAATAGGAATTGATGGTCAGGGTGACCATCAATTCCTATTTTTTTACTACAGACTGATCTCGGCAAGCGTTGCTTAACCTTGAAAATCAACCCATGGGACTGATAATACTTAGCCATAAGCCTCTCAAAAATATAAATCGACATTAAAAATCAAGCATGGTGGCATATCTACGAAACGTTTTTTTGGAGGCTATTAAATAATAAAAAAACAAAACCATTAAAGTTACCTAAGTAATGGACAAATCGTGTTATAATAGGGAAAAAAGGCTGTAATACGTGTATTACCTATAGTTTTGCCGAGCGGCAAATAATTTTTTCCATTTTCCTTGCGCAGTTTTCTTTTATTTTTCCTGTAAAACTTTGCTAAGCTTTCAGAGCCCAGTTTAATTGCCATTTCAAATTTGTTGAGTCGATTTTTTAATTTTTTGTTAGATAGTATAATTCGCGCCCATAGCTTGTGCGCGCGCGCTGCAATTTGTAGTGACGTGTCATCTAGGTAACTAAAATAAAAAAAGAATTATTCCGCCTTCGCCAATATTATACATGCAAATATTCCATTCCAATTTCCGTTGAAATAACATGACATTACCCCGAAGGATTAAGCAGAGGTGTTCTTATCTCAATACACCCACATAATATACATAATACACAAACTCACGCCTATTTCCCATGGGGGAAGGCAGAAACTACAGAACGCCACCCGCTACGATCGTTACTGATCCTGTCTCTTCGCTCACGTTCATACATCTGGCCATACACGTCAGTTGCGAGTACTACGCACCTTACCTTTTTAAAGAACTTCACCAATAAGGTCAGTGTATGATCTTCTAGGGCGTCCCCTCCTGGCGTTTCCGCTTACATCTACCTTATAAATACTTTTTGTGTGTAGCCTTTCAGTCGTGCTATCAACGTGACCAAACCATCTGAGCATACTTTTAGCCACATTTCAGTCAATGCAAAAGGATGCGAGCCTACTACACAAATCCCAATTCAGGCTTCTACCGAGAAATATCTGGTGAAATAACGAACAATATCTCTCACACAAACTCACAATACCTCTGACACACAAAACACTCTCGAACTAAATCTATCAAGATTAACAAGGCCTTTTTATTGGCCAGTCATTACGAGTTTATAATAAGTATTTTCTAATGGACAAACCCAAGTAACTAAAATCTTTGGTTAACCGTGGAATCGAACCCAGAACCTTACATTTGTGATTAGTGATTACTTTCCAAGGCAGTAAACTATTTTAGAAATTTCTTAATATTTTACATTTTTCTAAAAATTAAACGGGCAAAGGGCGACTTGGACTCACCCACCGAGAGAGATTGATAGAACCTTGATAAGACAATATTTTTTCCATTTTCAAAGTCAAAATATGATTTATAATGTGCAAATGACGCCTTTTATATTCTTCCATATAGTTACGTTACTTTAAAATTATAACCACCCATTTCGTCTCCTATTACAATGAAAACATCAGTATTTTAACAATTATTCCACTTGATAAACATGCGGACCAGTATTGTTTACTATTATTAATTATAAATTGATAGCATTAGTAGTTCCTGAAATAAACAGCTGTGACTGACAGACATACGAAGTTGTACTTTATACGGAGTGCCCGGCTACCGTCTGTTAAAATCACAGAACAGATAAATGTATCTGTTCTGTGGTTAAAATGGTAACGATACCGTTGAAATATTAGGTATGCATAAAAATTGTTTTCCAAACATTTGGTCGTGTTAGTATCACACTTTTGTTAGAAACAGCTGATTTGTTTCTAAAACAAATCAGCTGTTTTGTACCAAAGACGAAAGTTGTTTGAGTACTGTGTTCTGTAAAAGTTGTAACAGTCAGTAGCTGGACATCCTGTATAGGTTCCCTTTTTTACTATTTTGGTACGGAACCCTGAACATGCAAGCAAATGCAAGCAAAAAAAACCACAATTAACCCCAGCTAACTTATAAAATACGACCTTTGTCGTCAGTAACTCACGAAAATATTTTCCAAGACATCTCCAGTGGCAAAGCAGAAATGGCATCCCGCCTCGTTTCTTTGTAGAATGTTTTACCGCCAAAAGTGAAAATACCACCGCTGTACATTGTCAACAAATTGCGAATAAATTACAACAACAACGTGGGTATTTTTGAAAATAATCAACATATTGTGTGGGTATTTGTATTAAAACACAACATTGGTTTCGCGTGTACACAGTGGTCCAAGCTGGCCGTGTTTGAAGTTTAGGTCAGATAATTAGGTTTTTGGTATCCAAATTTGATCTAAAACCTTAAAAGATGTGTCGCTCAGCGTTATTAGCTGGCTTTCTGTGTGTCTTTCTGGGCAGGGCGTCATTGGCCAGTTCTACTGAAGTGAAGACCGGAGACTTATCTGATAGTGATTAGGTTTTTCATAAAACTCTGGTTAAGTATTCAGAGATATTTATTTTTAGTGTTTTGGACAGTTTGATTTCAAATAAAATAAAAGGCTGTTCCGATCTTACTTGTTTATTTCATAAATTGGCGCCATGTAATAAATAAAAAAAAACTTTTAAGGTCCTTGATCGGCGCCTATACACACACAAACTTAGCTAAAAAGAGAGATTTGATGTCGCCTTCTGAAAGACGGATCGAGAAAAGGACCATGACGGATAAGAGTTCGGTCAGAGATGTCAAATTAGTTATAAGTACTTAACAGTAAGCCATGTTTTTAATCGATGTGTATTGAAATGTCAACTTTGCTTAGGAACTAAAGTTCAGGGCCATAAAGCGTCCTTTGTTATCATGTTTTTGAAAGAGAGAGTGACTACTCTCCCTTTCTCTTTTCTTTCTAGTTTAGCTTGTTCACAAGGGAATCGACACCATTAACAAATTGATCATAATTACACTTAGAGAGGCTGTTCAGGCTAGAGAGGCTGAGCATCTAAGGGTCCAAACAGAAAACTGCGATGCAATGTCGCAACGGAAGCTGTTAGCTGTATCTGGTTAGAATCTTCGGCAGTTTCCTTAAGAAATATTTCTGGTAACGATTGTTGGGACGCGACATCGCAACGCAGTTTTGTGTTTGGACCCTAATAGTTTCTACACCGAGAACATTAAAAGTTATACTTCTGTATTGATCTAACCACTAGACAAATACAGCAATAGATCCACAGAACAATACCGTTTTTATTGTTCTGTGAATAGATCAATTGAAAAGTCTGGGGCAATTGTCAAATATTGTAAGTTATATTAATTATGTGGTAATAAAATTTATTTCTTTCTGATTTGATAATTTTGTACATTAAAGTTAAGCAGTATAAGGGTTGCTATCACCATAAATAACTATAAAATAGTAGTTATTAAAAATCCTAATTAACCATGATTTCTTAGTCACTTTTGTTTTAAAAGCGTTATACAACACTATGTATTAGTTAACGTTACTATGGTTTCATTTTATTTTTCGTATACATCAAAACCTAAAACCTCTTTTACTATTCCCTGGTATTTATCCTTTGCGGTCAGGAACGAAGTGGTGCCTTTTGCCAAAAGTGTTCCTTGGTCATTATGAAAGTATGTTTCCACCACTGAAGACATACCGCTTTTCAATGACTTGGTAACCACATTTATTTTTTCACCATCAGCAGCTAATCCCACATAACTGTTGACAGAAAAGTAATCATGAAAATATTGAATAAAATTCCATAATACATTCAGGTGTGTGTTTCCTACTTGTTTTATTTATCTTCGGGTTCCATTGAAACAAATTCGAAAAAAATTCAAGCAGGTACAACCACTTACTTCACATTCATGCTGGTGGTCCAGGACAATCTGCCATCAGTGTTACTGACTTGTGTGTAAAACGATAACACGTCGATCACGGACGCAATGTAGCCTCCATGCAGTGATCCTCCCATGTTGCACATAGTTTTGTCTACTGTAAATGAGCCTTGAAATGTCCCATTCGAAACTGACTGCAATTTTATCTATAAATTAAAATTGTATCAATGAAACTTACTCGGATTTCGTAAAATAAAACAGGTTCAGGTTCTGTAATTTGTCATAATTTTGAGTTGGGAGACCAATGGCAAAACAAAGTGTAGTCTTCTTCTTAGGGTGTCGACAGCAATATATATATTATGTCGGCCCAGAACTAAGCTAAGTGTTTGGCGCACTCAATGGGGTCCAATAAACCCTACAAAGTGCAGTCTTCAGGACGCGCAGGACACAGGTCACAGGTCATATTATTGGGTTTGAAGCACCACATTTGCACTCTCCTTCTCAGTAGGTTTTGACTCATACATAAGTGCAGAAAATTGAGCAATGCAGTGTTGTGCAATCAACACAGTTGATTTACTCGTTCTTTTAAGTACTTTGATTTAACTTGTGATGAGTTGTGAGTTGTACGCTGTACTCGCTGTACTACTACCTTTAACTATCAGCAGTAACTGCAAGTAATTGCTAGACAGTCCAGACAGTTATAAATTTGCATAATATTTTATTTATTAAAAAAAACATCATCGTGTCCTTCAGTATGAATTGCCGTCATTAAAGGTTGTTTGTTTTAGGTACCTAGCGCATACAGCTTTACAAAAACCCAACCGGTCCTATTCTATCAAGTAACAAGAACCGTCGTTTTGGCGGTTTCCCTACATTTTAGGACCCACTGACCTGCTGAGTTTCAGTCTCAAACCTCGAGAGTCGTAGTATTTCATGACTAGGACTAAATATGTCTTCATAAAATTACTTTCTTAATCGAAGCTTTGCTTTGCTTGAGTTAATTGTCGATTTTGGTATATATAACTTTTTATTTATTTATTTTGGCATATTGGTGTGTGCTAGCTAACATGTAGCAAATTATTTAATTTAATGACGTATAAAGATGATTGACATAATTATTATTTTTGACATAATGTGTTGTATAGCTTCAGGTTCTTCAAACCTATCAGACAGACGTGTTGCTGGGGAGTTTGTTCCTCCACTTCTTCTTCCCAGCAAAAACACTAGGAAGTGGTGAAGGGTGGGCGTTTTGGGGGACTGTCTTATGTAAACGTCTTTGACGTTCAAAAAGTGCTGATTCTCAGCCTAATTTGAATAAATGAATTTTGATTTTGATTTGATTTTGATTTTGAAGAGGCTGTTAACTTGCAAGGACATGTCCGGAAAAAACTAGAGCCTATTGAAACTATAAGCAGCAAAAACCTATATATATCTATACAAATAATAAATAAAGCTAAAGAGCTTGTTCGTTCGTTTGTTCGAATGCGCTTATCTCTGGAACTACTAGTCGGATTTGAAAAAATATTTTTGCACTTGACAGCCCAATGCTTGAGGTTATATGACGGGATACGGCCCTTAGGAGTAGGTGAAACCGTGGGACACCTCTAGTAAATTATATAATTGTTATATCAATAAAGCTGACGCTGATAATTATTGACGGTTTAAGTTTATATTTATGTAACGATTATGTCGCTAATAAACAGTGCCAAGAGACTTGTGGCGAAAAGACTAGCTTGTGCGTGACTTAGGTACTTGTAGAATCATTCGTAGATCTTCGACATTGTTTACGCGCAATCAGAAGCTCGTTTGTCAGTTTGACAACCACTCGGGTATTACCTAGTGTCTGGACTGTGGAGGGCAGATAGGTAGTCGCTAAAGTACTAGTATTCATCTTCATGCATTTAGACTGGAAGCCGATCTCTCATAGTTGGGAAAAGCCTAAACTGGTGATGAGACTGAGTTTTTTGATAATAATACCTATACTATAGTATCAAAATGTGGACAATTCACTTTCTGTTTTTATATTGTTACGTCATACGCTTACTCGTAGATAAGTCTGCGGGTCTGGGCTTTACGGCTTTATACCCATACTTTCCACATGAAATGAAAACTGAATGATAATACTTTCTATAGGTCCGTTTTATCTGTTTTGATATCCCATTAAACCGATTAAAACCTGCCTTATACTAGTAACAGGTTACTAAAGTACCACTAAAGTATACATATCGTAATTTCTTAGGTATATTTCAAAAGTGTATTACATACTAATATATTAACATTAGCATTTTATAAGAATTCTTATACTAAACGCTATTTATCTGATAACATGCGAAAAAGAATTTGATACTTATCTAAATTGCATCATTTTAAGATCAGTATCACAGTAACATTAAATCCCAATTCAGCACCTAAAGTAATCTCTCATGACATTGTATTTGTTACAATGTCATGAGATTACAACGTAAAGAATGAAAAATGGTCGTTATTTTTATTTGATGAATATTTACCCAGGAGTTTAAATTGTATCCTTATTCCTTGGCTAGCCTCCAATGTTAACCAGTTAAACATATTTGTATTTTCTTCAAAAACTAAACAAGTGCGAGTTGGATTCGCACATGAAGGGTTCCGCACCATTGCAATCTTCGATCAATTATTGATCGAAGATTGCACAAGAAAAGAAACACAACAACTGTCAAGGTGGAGCAAAAAAACACCGAAAACATGTTTCTTGCCCCCTCAATTTAAAATGAAATTGAATATTTTATTATTTGCTGTTTCAGCTATCCTATCCTATCCAATAGAAACAGTCAGGCAGACAGTCACAGGCATAGTCTGTGAAAATTCCAAGTAGGTATGAAACTATAACGTCCAAAAAGATATAGCTTTTAAGATCAAGCGTAAACTAAAGTTTATTGGATATGAACCCCTGTCATTTATAACTTTATCTTATTATCGGTTGTTATAGCAACTATAGTATTACTCATTTTATAAAAAAAAAACCATATCTCTACCTTTTAGATTCATATCTTTATCTTTTACGATACAGCGATTGTTAAGTTCGAGTAAAAAACGCCCTGGAACTAAATGGGACCCCCTTTTTATTTTATTTTTATTGCATGTTTGTTGTTATAGCGGCAAAATAAATCAAAACAGTGGAATTTCAAACTGTCTATCCATTATGGCTCATGAAAGAGCCCGGTGACAGACAAACGGATGTTGGGATGGACGGACGAACTGCGGAGGCTTAGCAAGACGGTTCCGTTGGCACCCTTTGCATATGGAACTCCAAAAAATATTTTCGATCCCTTAAAGTATGTAGGTACCATAAATGCTAAATATCTGTAACAGAAGACCTCCGTCTTCCATATCTACTTATATATAACTGGGAATACAAAGCCTATTTATAACAAAATGAAAAGAAAGTCAGTACAATGAAAAATAAACTAATAATTAAAAAAAAAACACGAGATAGGCATTTCAATTTGTAATCTCATGTCCATCGAAAATTATTCGGCTGTCTACTCCATCGTTGCATTGTAAGTTGAACTTTTTGGGTGCGTTAAAATTTTTGAACATATATTACCTACGTGGTAAGCTGACCCATCGTATAAGATTTCCATACAATAAGAGGTCAGCTTATACTGAAAATGTATAGCTTGATATGTAGCCGTGTATACTAAGTTATTCCAAAAAAAAACTAAACACCTAGATAGCCATTTAAGTGACATAGACTTTTGCTTTATTTTAATATTGACATTCTAAGTGAGCACTAATTGTCATGAATATTATAAAACATACTTATGACTCTTTTATCATGCACTTGTTGTTTTCGGTAAAATAAAATGTAACTCGCTGACCCGTTTCTTTTCATTCTTATCAAGTTTGATGAAGTAGATAGCTACTGAAAGAAACTTGATAAGAGTTTTACCTTAAAGAAAGAGACATTTTCCTTTGCATATATTACAAACAATAATGCTTGTTGCTATACGATTTGAACATTGAAAGACTATGCACATGAATAATTAAGTCTGATGAACAATTATGTTAGCTAGTACAGCTATATATATCCTGATTGAATTTGACGGCACGGTTGGCGCAGTGGCTGAGCGATCGACTGCTGCGCCGCGTGTCGTAGGTTCGATTCCCGCACGGAACAAATATTTGTATGACCTACAGGTACTTAGTTGTTATGGGTCTGGCTGTTTGTGTATGTGAGTTTGTATGTTTGTAAACGCACCCACGATACAGGAGAAATTCCTAGTGTGGGGCAACATTTAAAAAAAAAAAGAAAAAAAAAGAAAAATTGTACAAAAACTAACACAAAATTAAATGAGTTAAAATGCAAACCCTATCTTTACTGTATTGCCTTGCATGACTAGAGGATTTAGCTTTAATATTAATTAAAAATAATAATAATTTAGATAAACTCCTATAGCTACCTACCATACCGACCTAACTTAGAGATGAAAAAAAAAAATATCAAATATTTAAATATTATGAAAGAAAACCGACCCTAAAATCACTAAAACATAAAAATTAACGGTTAATGAGATCATAATAATAGCGTCATATTTTTATTAAGAAATACAAAATAATGTGGTCGTATTTGCGAGAAGAGAATTGACTTATTCAATATACTTACTGAACTCTCGTTTATAACCATTAATAATAAAATCACAACTAATTAATTTCTAAAACTCGAAAACGCGTGAAAAAACGTTGTTCTCTTATTAATAAACAGTATAAACAGTAAATAAAATATGATTTATTTTTAAAACAAAAGAATACCTTGCTGAGAACAGTGTTATAATCAAATGTAGTCTTGTTTGCCAGAAGATCCATTGCCTTCAGGAGACGAGCAGCCCTGCCGCTTACTGCCATTTTTGTAAGCACTTCAAAAATTAATGGGTGAAGATGTTAACCATTTGCGTTTTCGCGCTCTTTTATATTTTCCAAATCGAAGATTTTGGTGTTGCTGTTTTATGTAGGATATTTAAAACTTATTATCGAAAGAC
Organism: Phlogophora meticulosa; assembly: GCA_905147745.2. Classification (NCBI taxonomy): domain Eukaryota; kingdom Metazoa; phylum Arthropoda; class Insecta; order Lepidoptera; family Noctuidae; genus Phlogophora; species Phlogophora meticulosa. Next base: position 13,131,677 of record LR990531.1, on the reverse strand, counting down.
TAAGAAAAAGGCAAAGGAATTATCAATTTACAAATAAAAAATAATCAAGTTTAACAAAGCAATTTCTTAATTTTATAAACACTAATAAAATAACGCGAATGGTTAAGTAGGAATTATGAGTTCACAGTCTGGCAACACTAGCCGGATCAACAAGCGAGCGGTCTGCTTATGTCGGTTTGTTCGCAAAATTTACAAAATATAATTTTCCACGTAATTTTCCGCGTTTTGTTTTAACCTCAGCGTGTATTAGATTCAGTTATTTCACTGTGTTATTTCTATATTTATTTATATACTTAGAAATGTTCAGAGATTCAGCGTAATATAAGTGACAGATGTTACGGTGTTAACTCGCGCCACTTTTGGATCAATTACTTGTTGTTGATTGATTAGAATATGGAAGAAAGCAAGGATACCGTCGTTAAAATGGAGTGTAACCTACCAGAGTCAGGTAACGGTAGTAATTCATTTAGTAATTGCCTATTATTTTCACTCATGTTTGACGTTCGTTCGTATAAACCGGCTAAAATAACAATGTCGTCATATAACTTTCGATCCAATAAGAATTATCTTATATTTTCGCCGATGCTAAGGACTGTAAATAAAATTTATACGCTAATATAAAATTTGTGATAAAATGTCTTGTTCTGCTTCCGAAGATATTCATAAAATAAGCAAAACTAATAGATTAACATAAATATTGCTTGCCCATGTATCGACCTATTTTTCTTGGTCGGATTGTAAGCCAAACATCAATAAGGTTTTGTATCTATTTTTGAGTTATAAATACATTTCCGTTTGTCGTCGCTTTTGTAATTTCCTCTGCGAAAAAGCGTTGAATATAAGAGTCGCATGAATGATTCGAGATATAATGCGTACTTCTAAACCAATTCAGTATTAATGTATTTTTTATTTATAGGTTAGAATGAAAGTTGGACTCATTGTGCCATTACTGTTTTATAGATTTGCATTTTGTTTAATGAAATTGACCTTTATACAGATTAGGTATAACGAGAATTATTTCTAATTCCGAATAGAGTAGTTATTATTAACAAAAATACACACTTAATGTATGACTTTCACTCAATACTATGTGCATGTATATGCTATGTGCCCACTTACATTAGCACAAGTCACAAGATGCTATACAAATTAATGGCTGAATACAAGCATCATTCAAACATCTCCCTAACACAATACTTGTGAACAAGGAAGAGTATTGAATGTCTGTATAGAGCCATCAAACAATAAATTGAACAGAATTTGTAATGAATATGGTACATGCAGCCTAGTTCAGTATACTGTTCTACAATATGGCCTTTAGGAATGACCCATCTACCTGCAGACAAGGAAATATGACAGACACCATACATTGTAGAATTGACACTCATACATACATAGATAAACATTATATTATTATTATAAAATAAGTTCTAATTTAATCTTATCTAATGATGATTATGTTGTGACTGATCTCAATAAAAGTAGTTGTTATAATCTAGTTAATTAATATTAAGGACACTTTCTGAAAAGTGGTTTTTAATTTTGTTACAATATTAATTTTATACTTTTTGCTGTGCCCTACAGGGTCCATAATTGCAACACAGCTTTAAGTCTATTGTAAGATCCTCACACATTATGGAATGCAAATATAGCTATGAATATGAATACAATTTTGGACTTGGCATTCATCATGTTCAATTACTTACAAATACTTACAATAAACAGACTCAAAAAAAAAATCAATCAATAATTTGGTTATTGATTGATTTTTTTTTGTTTTAATTTTTTTCTTCAAATGTTTTATAATTATAGTAAAAAGTACTGGTACTGTTGCCAACCATGATATTCCTGAAATTATTAAAATTAAAAAAGTAAATATGAGTATGTACTTAATAAATAATAAGTATTTAAGTAATTTTTTAAACAATGGCCCATCCATTTGCCTGTCTTAAAAAAATCAATTAACATGGACCTTGAATCTAGAATGCCTCACCTAGCAGAAGCTCTATTGGGCCCATATCCAGACAAGTTACAACATGTCTACATAGAAACTAGTTTGGTCTAGACAAAAGTTATGTTAAACAACTTCTAATATCATGGGCCTCTTGAGTCCGGTATCCTTGGTAGCATCTACAGAGACGGGCAAACCACTTGTGCTTTTATTATTCATATATAAAAATAGTACATTGCTTTTGGCTCGGGTCATAATATAAAAGTAGAAAAAAAAGAATAAATAAAATATTTTTTGATAAGTATATCAGTATTGTGAATTATTTGGATAAGTACCACTATTTATTAAGGTTTATTTATTAGTGTATATACCTATGTGGATAGTATTTTCAAGAATTACCTAAGTAAACATAGATTATAGCTTAGTAAATACAAGTTAGCTTAGTCCCTTCTGTCAGAATTACTTAATTTATTTGATATGCTAAGAAATAAAAGTACGCTATATTAAGTATGTACATTGTATCAAATAAATATTCATTCTATATTTTTGCCAATTGCACTACTTCTGTTGGTTTCTGCATAATAATCCAAGGGTTGACTGTATATGTATTTGTGTGCTTAAAGTATAAAAATAAAAATAGCTGTAACCATACTTTACCCTTTACGCAAAATACGCGCGGAGTCGTCGAGTTGCGGAAATTGGCCCATCTAACAATACAATACTTTACCATAGTATTTGACAACCAACATATACATAGGATTTACTATTATTAACCAGCTGTGGCCCATGTGTGTGATGTGTTTGACGTTGACGGTGACATACCAGGATGACAATCCTGGTATGTCACCGTCAACGTCAAACTGACGTAAGCTGGACCTCAATGGGTAAATGTGGGTCCATCTATTATTTACAGTTTTAAACCCTGGCGACATTGATATTTTTTTGATTGATTCAAACTGTCATCAAACATCAGCAAAAATTGGTAATTTTAAAGTTGAAAAGTTTTCTTTCCCTTTCACAGGATTTTAGGTCTTATGGAACAATAGTGGAGGAATGATAAACAAGTATTTGCCATTATCAATAATTTTGAAAATTAATTATGTTTCAGAACCAGCCCCTCAAGCCCCTCTTGTGGATGCCACAGGAGACACTTTGGGGACAAATGAAAATAAAGATGATTCTCAAAATCTTTTCCCAGATAGTCCAGTTTATGAGCCCGATGATGACGTAGTGGTTTGTTTGCAGTTTATTTTACACCATAATTATTGAAAATAGAAAATATTCTGAAGTGTTTTTTATTTTTCTTTAATGATTTTAATAATGTCTGTCATATTTGTAAATAAAATTAAAACATTTTAAAAATGTCTAAGGTTGGTTATGTAACATAAATAGATATAAAAATACCACCTTTTTCTAAAAACGTTATGTAGTTAATTTAGTTCTGAGTAATAAAATATCTGTGTCTGTAACATTTATTCTCAGACTATTAGCAGTGAAACTGACGACGTCATCGTTATTTCGTCAGACACAAAAGGTACGTCTCATTCTCATCTTCATTCCAAAAACAGAATTCTGTAATAAATGACTATCACAAATACTAAACAAAATTCAAATTGCAGAAGAACCGACCGCCCAACCTAAAAGAAAGCTGTCAGATGACCCCTCAGACAGCAGTGCTAAGATCCAAAAGCTAGAACTCACCGACGATGAATTTGCCGTATCCACTCAATCGCTGGACAACGAGGTGTCTGAAATTACAAGCGCAACCAAACGGAAGATCGAAGACTTGGAGCTTCCATCCACCTCCCGCGTCCGCACTCCTGTCCGTTCCAGCCCTAGGAGACTTAAGAGATCCAACAGCGCTGAATTATCCAAACCAAATACGCCAAAGACCCCGAAATCCAGACCAGCAAGTGTCGACATCACTAAGTCGAGAAAAACACCGCGCAAAGTACAAATAGAACTGGCCAAAGATGAGCCAAAAGAATTCTTAGTTATCTCCGATAGCTCCAGCTCGCAACCCAGCATAGAATTCGTATTAGAATTACCGCCCCTGAAAGTCCCAGAAACTATTGCCGAAGAAAATTCCGAGTTGAACGATTCTCAAAATTTCCATCTAGAATTTTCACCGACCAGCGACCAAGAAAGCTCAGAAAATCGCGATAAAGCAAATACATCTCCGAGCAACAGCGATCCAATACTTATCAGGGATATGAAGGAAGAAATAAATCCTGAAAAGAAAAGTGAAATTATAAGTGAAGGGTACAACTACTCTGATCAAGGCAACTTCTCGGAACCGAAGTCAAAGGATTGTCATATAGAAAAAACTACGGACCAGGAAAGCACTGATAGCGTGGGGTCACTTAATTTGGAGAGCCCAGAACACACTATGCCAACTGTTGCATCCAAATTGATCTCGAAGCTTTCCAATGGAGACTCATCTACTCCTTCTGAGATTGTAGAAGGCAAAATCAATGCTGAGGACAGTGACAGTACTCCCGATATGGCGAAACTTAACTCCATTAAGAGCAAAAGAGGGAAGAATGAGTCTTTTAGGTCCAGCAACAATGCTACTCCATCGACGATCTCGCCTCTTGCGAACGGCCATTCCTTGCCAATCAACACGCCGCACATACCAGTATTTGATGTCCATATTAGTCATAATGAGGAGAACGAATTCCTGTCTCTGTATGTCGTACGAACCGATAATGACCTCGGTATGGACATGTGTCGGGAATACCAGCGGATCTCCAAAAGGTTCACGATAGATCCGTACATGGCTGATGTGTCAGTCAGCAACTCTCCGTCAAGCGTGACAAGTGGCGGCATGATTAACTTGCCGAATAGAACCTCATTTGCATCTACAGTCAGTTCGACGTCAACTTCTAGCAACCGGACTAGTGACGGTGCGTTCGTCGTACCACAACCGCCGCGCAAATCTGTCGCGAACCCAACAACATCAGTCAAGGGATATGAAGCATTAATGAAGAAGCTACAAGACATATTCTCGCATATCCGAGAGTCTTCTGTAGATGAGGGTCTGAGTGATGATAAAGTCTCAGTCGGCATTCAAACATCTGTTTCTAATGATAGTACTATGAGCAACGGCAATGCTAGCCCAGAGGAAGTGAACAAATGCGATAAGACGACGCCAAAGAGCTCATTGAAGAAGACTCGCGTTCGTGGTCGACGGCATATAGCCGGGAAGACTAAGCGAGCTTTGCTACCAACCCAACCGGAGGAACCGGAGTACATGCACGGGATGAACTCTCCGGAAATGGTGCCAACCAACGGTGAAAACGGAAAGGTATCGCCAGTGAAATCTCCCAAAGATGAGAAACCTCTATCCTCATTGGTTGCTACGCCAAAATCTGTGAACAAATTGAAGACGAAACGTCGACCAACGTCCCCTCGCCCAGCGACTCCTGTAGAGAAAGCTGTTGTAAAGTCTGAATACCCAGGGTTTGCGCCGGAAACTGTGGTATTGGCCAAATGGGTGGACAAACGTTACTACTCAGGAAAAGTGTTGGAGATAACTGAGCCAAACAAATATTTGATCAAATTCGATGATGGCCAAAGCAAGGTGTTGTTGGATGATTTTATAATATTCGGAGATATGAAGACGTTGCCTTTGGAGGGTCAGTCGGTGTATGCTATGGTTGATGAGGAGCAGAACTATGAACCTGGGTTGGTGCTTGGTATTGAGGAGAATGATTGTGGAACTGTCACATACAAATGTACTACTGATGGGTGAGTTAATTTGTATTTTATTACACATTATATGACAAAGCATTCATGAGGTTAATTATATTTAAGTATAATGTGGTGGATAGAATATGGATTGTGACTTGCAATAAACTTCCTACCTAACAAACCTTGTAGTAATATTTTTACGTTTTTATTTTGACTTCAAATCGCCATATTTACACGAAATGGTCTTATTTCCAGCATAAATGATTTCGAAAGCTGTTTTGATGTTTCAAATTATTATAATTTACTTAGTATTTTATCTTAATTACTGAAAAATGAATGTGGATCATGCTACAACGAAAGCAATAAAAGTGATATGTCCCCCAGCGACACGCTGGTGATGGTGACGGCCAGCGAGCTGTACCTGACGGAGGACCAGGCGCGCTCGCTGAAGGAGTCGGGCCGCGCGCGCTCGCCGGCCGCGCCCAGCACGCCGCGCCGGCGCCACCACCGCGAGCTGGACCTGGACAACATCATACAGGTGCACCGAACTTGACAATAATAACTCTAAGATATCCTGCAAGATTATTCATATTCATATTAATTTATTTGCATTCCACAAGGTAAAATAAGATATCAATAAAAGGCTTTAAGTTAAAGGCCATTGTGACATTGTGACCCTGGCAGGGCACAGCATAGATTAAGTGTTAGTGTGTGTAGTGTTTAATGCAATATATTTTACTATAAGAAAAGTAGTTAGTAATAATACTGTTTGATTATAGCTAGCTTGAGCCCATTTCTGTACGCACTTAAGATCTCATCTCATCTCGAATTCTTCAAATGAAATAGCTGTATATTAAATTTATTTGTTGCTCAGATTCATTACTAAAATATTTTATTTCACAAAAACCTACATAGGAACTTATGAACAATGGCGCGCAGTCCATACAACCAAATAAGCACTGCATACCCTGTGATCCCATACATAAGTACATACATACATGAACCTCTAAATGATAAATAACTATAATTGAAAAATAACATGGTAATTTATCCTAGGTACTTACTTGTTGTACCTAACGTAGGTACAAACTGAAACTGGTTAGTTTTTTTTGTGCAAACTCTGTCTGAAATCTCTGTGCACTGCTTATGAAAGTCAGCAGCTATGTAAATGCATGGTTACTGCTAGTTTTCTATTTAAGAGAAACGGCGAGTTACTCTTTTAAAGTTTAAGAATTTACAGTCAGAGTTGACTTGTCAATGGGATAATAGAAGTATCAGGTACCTAAAAAAAACATAAAACAAAATGGAAAATGGAAGTAAAAAGGAAAAAAGGAATGAAGTAACGAGATCATGAACAGGTAGAGGTAATGGTAATAAGTTATATGATAAATAAAACAAACACTGATTAATTCTACTTGACAGAAAAAAAACTGTCAAAAGGTGTGTTACTTGTTTGTTTTCCTCAAAACTTCAATGATAGGAGTATTATTTTAAAATCTACAACTTGTATCTTGATTGCAGGGTCCACGCAGTGCTCGCAGCCGCGATAAGGGCAGTTCGAGTGCACGCAAACGTGTGACTTCACCGAAGAGTCCAAAAGCGTCCACTTCCGGTATTTCAGGTAATACACGGCTTTCTTTGGTTACTTTCTTCTTTTAAAAATAAAACGGAAGGAATTTCTCCTGTATCGTGGGTGCGTTTACAACTATTCAAACTCTGAGACATTAACAGTCAGACCCGGAACTACTACCCATACAAATATTTGTTCCGTGCTGGAATCGAATCAACGACACGCGGCGCAGCAGTCAATCGCTCAGCCAGACACATGTCTTCAAGCTATTTCCCATCAATCGGGCACAAGAATTTCAAAATGGAAAAATCTAGAAACATTTTGGCCTACTTGGGGACTGAACCTGGAGCTTCCACTCAGCAGTCTAGCTCAAGACAATGCTTAACAACACACAATACATAGTTCAGTATTCTTTATTTATATTTTGTTCGATATAGACGTCTATTTCGACGTGTATGCCACAGCCCGGATAGCTCAGTCGGTAGAGCATTGGACTTTTAATCCAAGGGTCCAGGGTTCAAGTCCCTGTTCGGGCGACCTCTTTTTTGATGTTTGGTGTGTGATTTTTCTCAATAGGTATAGTTTTTTCTACATTATTCAATAATTTTCGAAAAGTATAATGTTTAAAAATATATAATCAATTGGTAAGTATAATTCCAAACGGCCAAATTCGTTAAACAATTTGTGTTATGTTTTTTTACGAAATAATCTGTATGTAATATAATAGACTCACACCCAGTTCCTGGAACGAAAATAATTTCAAAATATATGTGATAAATTATCAAGCGTAAGTTCACTGCTACTGAATGAATTATCAACAGCCAAACAAATCACTTGAATTGTCTTTAAATTGTGATTGGTCGATAATTTCGTTTAAGAAACCATGACATAACCCCCCCCCCCCCCCCAGGTGTTGAATGGACGATTCCGTACTAATATTATCTAATTCAGCAGATATCCATAAAGCAAAAGTAAAAACTTTCAAGAAGGTTTATTTATTTATAGTATAGTATATTAATAGATAGATAAGCATCGGTCTAGGTCAATGGAACTGATAAGCTGATAACATTGACATGGCAACAGAATGGTAGTAACATTAAGTAGTTTTCAAGTGGATGATATATGTGTGTAAGTAAATATTACATAGCCATACACATTTATCAGTTAATCTATACTTATAAAATAAACTGTAACATTTTCATGTTTTTTATTTCGTACTAGCTGCGCCCCGCAGTGTTACACACGGATTTAATTCACATTCATCAAACGCGCGAACTGTCAAATGCGCGAAGTTAAAATAGTCCTTAAGTTTTCTAATGTTCCTCGCAACTCTCTTATTTTTTTATTTCATAAGACCCTTCTTGCAAAAGAAAACATAACAAAAAAAGAACTAGCGAAATTTGTCCAACCGTTCACGCATGATGCCTTGACTAAGGGAAATAGGGATTTATTGATATATACAACGTGTCCCAGAAATCAACGTCAAGCCGAAAACGGGCAATAGGCCAAGTCGTGACAGCTATTAGAAAAATATAAAAAAAAATCTTGGTCGTGTACTTTTCGAATTATAAGCATTCAAAAATAAAGCTCAAAAAGTGACACCCTGTGATGATTTTTCAAGTCCTGTGACTACATTATTAACATTTCGGTAGTTTTTTTCTCTGTGATGTAACCATGAATAACCCTTCTGTAAATTACAGTTAAAAGTTAAAACGTAACTGCCTCAGTTCTAAATTAAATGTTAGATTTTTGCCCAATATTGAATTCAAAATAATGACATCACCCAACTTTAACCGACTGTACTGAAAAAAAAATCTACTACACTATTTTGGCAAGTAACTTTAAAAGATGGCGCGTTTAGTCAGGATTCCAAAATGGTATAACACATACTAATTGCTACTTCTTAATTGAGAAAAAACATTTTTTTTTTATGAAGCCGTATTTCATAAAAGTTCGATTGAGACGAAGAGTGACGTTATTTTGACTAGTGTGAGCGAGAAAGATTCATTTTAACTAATGTGAGGTGACGCTACTTTGACAAGTGGGAGCGAGATAGATAGTGACGCTACTTTTATCTAACTAAGAGGGAGACGGATTGACACATCATTTCATATGTGTGAGTGAAACAGATAGAGACGCTACTCTGGCTAAACAGGGATGCGTCGGCAAATTGTGCAATACTGCAGTACGTTACGCTCTTTCGTTGACTGCACATCTTTTTGTATTCGTATTGACTTCGTACTTACAACTGTGGCTTTGTTTATTGGACTTGATTTGCATTGTGATTTGGATTTATCTGCACCGTTTCTGACAACCCCGGACTTGTTTTAATCGCAACCCCGTGTTTGTGTAGTGTTTTATCATGCCATCTCGATACACCGCACAGGAATACGCCAACATGCATCTCATTTATGGAGAATGCTTATGCAACGCCAATGCTGCAGCAAGAGTGTATCGTGAGAGATACCCGAATGCTGAGCGTCATCCCGATCATCGAGTATTTATTAATGTGCATCGGTCATTATCAGAGGGTCGATTTCCTAGCCAAATGGTTAAGGGAAGACCCGTTATGCCCTACGAAGCCGAAGTCTTGCAAGCAGTTGAAGAAGACAGAAGTATCTCAGTACGTGGAATTGAACAGAGCATAGGAGTCCCCAAAAGTACTGCACATCGTATTTTAAAAAAGAACGAGTTTCACCCATACCATGTACGACGAGTACAAAGTCTGCTACCCCGAGACTACCCAGAGAGAGTACGATTTTGTCGAACGATGTTGCAGAGGCACCGAGAGGACCCGCGATTCTTTGAAAAAATCTATGGTCCGGTGAATCAACATTTAAAAAGGACGGTTACATGAACCTCCACAATTTGCACGAATGGCACGTGGAAAATCCAAATTTGATGCGGGAAGATAGATCTCAGTACCAGTTTAAAGTAAATATGTGGACGGGAATTTTGAATGGTCCAATCGAGCTGCCGGAGAATTTAAATGCCCAGGGTTATTTGAACTTCTTACAGAACCAATTACCAGAATTATTGGAAGAAGTGCCACTGAACATTTACGGCAGCATGTGGTATCAACAAGATGGCTGCCCAGCGCATTATGCTCTCACTGTACGAGAGTTTCTCAATCGAGAATACCCCGATAGGTGGATTGGGCGGGGTGGTACAATTTCGTGGCCTGCCCGTTCACCCGATTTAAACCCCATAGATTTTTTTTACTGGGGTACGATAAAGGATAAAGTGTACTCTAAACCAATTCAAGATTTAGACGAGCTGCGCCAAAGAATTGCAGAAGCCGCTGAATACATCAACTCAAGAAGATACGCCCGTCTTATTACGCGATCATTTTTAAAGAGATGTAGAACTTGCATTGCAGCTGAAGGAAAACAGTTTGAACATTTGTTATAAAACTTCGTAAATCTGATTTAATAAAAATTATAATAAAAGAAATCCAACGACTGAATTTTATTTCAAACGCACCTAAAACCAACAATGTACTTTTTTTCCTCAATTAAGAAGTAGCAATTAGTATGTGTTATACCATTTTGGAATCCTGACTAAACGCGCCATCTTTTAAAGTTACTTGCCAAAATAGTGTAGTAGATTTTTTTTTCAGTACAGTCGGTTAAAGTTGGGTGATGTCATTATTTTGAATTCAATATTGGGCAAAAATCTAACATTTAATTTAGAACTGAGGCAGTTACGTTTTAACTTTTAACTGTAATTTACAGAAGGGTTATTCATGGTTACATCACAGAGAAAAAAACTACCGAAATGTTAATAATGTAGTCACAGGACTTGAAAAATCATCACAGGGTGTCACTTTTTGAGATTTATTTTTGAATGCTTATAATTCGAAAAATACATGACCAAGATTTTTTTTATATTTTTCTAATAGCTGTCACGACTTGGCCTATTGCCCGTTTTCGGCTTGACGTTGATTTCTGGGACACGTTGTATATCGATGTCGATTTGAAAAATAATTCGTACTGAATTCTATCGTATTACCCAGTAACTAGGCTGTGGAAGACAGATAGGAGTCGAAGTCGCTCCATGTAAAATAAGTATTTTATGCAACAGAATACAAGTGTATTCCGCTGCATCCGGTTAGACTGGAAACTGATCCTAACGTAGTTGGGAAAAAGCAGACATATGATCTAAGCCTCGGCGCGCATTGGTGACTTTTTGATACCCAGTCGAGTGCCATGAATATATATGAGAGTGCGCTGATTACGGTGACGTCACAATACGGTGACAAATATTTCATAGCGACCGGCAATACTAGCTGACGTCACTGTCACCCCGCCTGTACAAGGAGTCCCGTTCATGTATGAGGTTTTTTTTTTCAAACACCTGTAAAATGGGTTGTCAAGTCAAATAACTATTATTTAGAAACTTTCTAACTCCCAATTCTTTATCCTAGGTGCAAAAACTAAGAGCACACCTATTGCTCGCAAGCGCTTGGCGAGTGAAAGTAGTGAAATAAGCGAGAGCAGCAACTCGGCGCCGCCAGTGCGGCTGGAAGAAGTGGCCGGCGTCGAGCCTGAGGTACAGCGCACCCCGCGGAAGATAGACGGCGTTAAAGGTGAGATGCTAAGTGAGAAACCAGTTCATTACTGTTAGTGTACTACATTGGGATAAGGGCAGGATGAAAAATTGATGATTGTTGGTTGTGGGGATATTTTATCCCGTCCTTTATTCAAATCAGATCAAGTTTTGATTTAAAGAAAGGCTAAGAATGTTCAAAAAGTGCTGAATCTTTTGAACGTCAAAAATAACAAAGACAGTCGGCCAAAACGCTCGCCTAGCCACTTTTTATTGTTTTTTTTTTCTGGGAAGAAGAAGCCCCAGCAACGCCATACATCTGCTACCGAAGTATATAGGAGCTCTTTCTGTAGCAAAATTCATATGAAAATCTAAATATTACATTGTATACTAGTAGATATAATCGACGGTTAAGCTACGCTGACTGAGGTCGGTCCGTGGATGGGTATGTCTTTTATATATCCAGACTCTTCTGTGCTTTTGAAAGAAAGTTAAGTCGTTGTTACTGGCTGTAATTAGTAAATGTTTTAGAATCATAGTCAGTAAAGGCACTTGCTCAACCGGGGATTGCGGAAGGATCGTATGTTTCCGCGACCCCCGGTGTAGTTGTGAGCTGGAACACCGGGGTGGTTTTTAGTAAAGTAAGAGTCTAACGGACCCCTCTGCCCCTTGTCTTCTTCTTGTTTGCATTGAGAGAAGCTTGCAGTGGTCTACACCCATCTATAACTTATCTGTTTCTCAGCAGTGTCACTGACACAACATGAAGAACTCTAAGATCAAATAAAAAGCTGCTATGAAGTTAATCGGTATTTCTTTTCAATCAATAATCTTGCTTATCCTCAAGGAAATAAGTCACAAAATTACTTAACATCACTTTTATCCCCAGCCGGTCCCCTGCAATTGAAAGGTGCAGCGAAACAGAATATTGGCAAGAAGAACTCGAAGCTGACTAAGTTTGAGAACGATGAAGACACGGTATCTAAAATGGGACCGATACCAGGACCGGATTCCAAGCTGTTTGCGGGACTGCACTTCTTGCTGACCTGCACTGAGACGCCCAGACGGCCGCGGACTGCTGCTACTACTGATAAGGTAACTTTATCGCCACGCCTTAGTTCCATCAAGTTGTAGAAAGGTGTATGGGTACTATGCATACACCTGTTTGTGCCTGTACATAATACACTTAAATATAAAAAAGAAATATCGATGTTTTATCAAGTCGTAAAGACCTTGCAAAGCAGAGACGTCGACGGTCGCTAGTGTATTAAATATAAAATATAATGTATTACACACCACCAAGCATATACTCAAACATACTTGGCTACATAAATCAATAACTATCTCATTATGACAGTTTTACAAACTTAGTTTTCCAAACCAGAAAAAAAAGTGTGAATTATGATGACTCCAAAGTTAGAAATTAAAAAAAAAAATAATAACAACAAAAACATGATAGCTACAAATGTTTTAAACTGTACATAAAATAAACATTAAATAATAATAATAATAAAAAACTTTACTATCAGACAATATGTCCTAAATATCGCCTTACCCCCTTCATGACATACTAGTTAATGTATTAATCAAATCTTCATTCCTGCAGGCCACTCAAAGCGCTGAGACCCGCCACTACTCTTCCGAGGAGGACGGCGAGACAACTTCCTCAGTAGCCGGCACAGACACTGAAGACCTGGAGTTCTGCGACCGACCCTTCAACAAGGAGCGTCTCAAGGAGCAGCTGGAAGCCGGCGGAGGGACCGTGTACAGGTAAATAGAGAGAACAAATACACACACACACACACAGAAAACAAGACTATGTACAGAAAAGATTGGCCAAGAAAACGAGATGGTAAGATTTAAACACCAAAATCTATTATTATAGATTTCATTTTTTTTCTTGTCAGCCACATACGCGCGCTACTTGTTACAGGTTTTAAGTCCGAAGGCGGGCCGTCGTAAGTACGTGTTACCTTTTTCATCATGGGAACTAGGCCTTTTAAAAAATGTTCCGTTAAGTCATTATTTTTGATGTGAAACATCTGCCGGCGCGCCTCGTGCCGCCACGCCCCTCTACGTCACCGCTCGCGGCTCTCTTGTGTGTGCGCCGCATGCTATAGACTTCGTTACATTTCCTGGGGAATTTCCTTTCACAGGCAGACTAAAAAAAACTACTGAAATAAACAGCATTATAATAATGCTGTTTATTTCAGGCAAGCCCATATGTCGTGATAGTAACATGATTTATTTATTGAAGCGTGAAGTTTCATCCAATGTGGCAGCATCGGGGTACTCTTGATTCTAACACGATTCATCAATTAACACACTCAAGATAGTTTTAGTACTACAGCGTACGAGTGTGAACAAGGAGGCACACTTTTTACGTATGATGGATGTAAAACCATCTAGATACGTCTTTCTGCAAACATGTTCGAGGCATTACAATTTAATGTAATGTATTGTATTAAGTATATAAATAAATAAATAAATAATCCTATAATCACTGCAAAGAAATTCACTTTATTTAATAATTATAATAAAACAAAATCTTTTTTTTTCTTCCAGCCACTTCGACGACGTACCCAAAAACAAATACACCGTCTGCAAGCTAATCGCGCCTCGGCCGTGTCTAACCGCTAAGTACATCCAGTGCCTCGCCGCAGATATCCGATCAGTGTCCCACGGCTGGGTCATCATGAACTGCATCGATAACTCTCTGCACGACGTCGACTCGTTCGCTCTGCCGGCTGGCTGGTCTATCCTCAAGCAGAGGTTCATTAACTGGGTAAGAAGGGTATGGTAAAAGCATAATATATGATCAAACAACAGTTGTTTGAATATGCAGTGTGACCAACAATGTTAATGGATAGTTGAATGCATTTTATTTTACTGTAGAATATGGATTTAATGCTAAAAAATTACATGATTTGAGTTCACATTGAGAGAATGAATGAAAGGCGACCACCAAAACGAAGATCTAAGTGGAAACGTCTGTACGGGACGCCTTAGAAGGATATCCTTAGGAAGGACCTCATTGGTGATGTTCTTCAGAAAGGTAAGGCGCATAGTACTCGCAACCGGCGTGCGTGTATCATCAGATGAATATATGTAGTATGTTAGGATCGTAGCATGTGGCGTTCTGTAGTTTCTGCCTACCCCCGTAAAAGACGGTGAGGTAATGTATGTAAGTATGTATTTTTTTTTAATACATGACATGTGATTACTGTAGTTCTAGTGAATTTTTATGGCAACTCAACTTTTTGACAAGGCCGTCCTCTTAATAACTTACATATTTATACTAATATTAAGTTCCACCATTCCACCAGGTGCCGCCTTCAGGCCGACGCAACGCAACATTCTTCAAAGACAAGATCATCCTGCTATGCGGTGACCAGGACACTTTCGTAAAGTTCTGGGAGCGCGTGTGCACGCTGGCCGGCGCTACCACCAGAGTGGTGAACGAGGAGGACCTCAACATGTCCGGCGCGCTGGCCCTCGTCACCGAGTGGGACTGTCCTCACGAAGTACAGAATAAAGCGAACCAAGATAACATCCCCCTGGTGTCCACCACCTGGGTGGTGCAGTGCCTAATAGAGGCCCGCGTCATCGCGCCCACCTCCCACGAAAAGTTTTCATTTATGTTCGCGGAGCCAGAATGATCCTGGGACTTTAAAAAGATCCTCATAATACGTGATCATTGACACTTGAGGTGACGCGACAGTGACGCTTAGTTTTAGTGAAGTGAATAGACGAATAACTTACTGTACCAATGGTTTAGGCACAATCGCGGTACGAAAATGTTGGTCACTTTTGAAGTTTGTCACATTTGTTGATGTAGTGGTCTGTCTATGTGTCGACGCGCCGCCATTATCATAATATGACAAGTTCCTAAGTCTGGTCAACGATTTCATACTCCGACTGCAAATGGTTGTTTAAGTACAAAATATATTGGTTATGCCAGGCATATATTTACAGAGTAAGGACAATGTATGGTGGCAGCTAACAATGTTAAGAGATTTATAAAGTATAACAAAATACATTAAAAGGCTTTGGCTTCAAATGTTAAAGCGCTATGTTGCTATTTTTGTAAGCGAAAGTTAAACAAAATTAAATATTTTATTCACAACCAATCACAGTGCCTATACCACTGGTGAGTAAGCTTATGAAGTGAAATAACAAAGCGTTAAAGTGTAAAAACTATGCAAGCAAGTGCAGGTGTAATGACTTGAGAAGAGTGTTTCTATAAATGAAAGTCTAGGTGTTAATAGTGTTTAAGGATGGATTCATAATTGATTTACAGTGGTGTCGCGATAATTCGGCCTATAACGTATCTGTGAGCCCTAACACTAGATTCAGAATTTCCCATAAGTCTGGTTGATGCTAAGGTAACATTTGCCGGCACTTTTACATAATAGACTGGGTTTCGAGCACCCAAGTGTGTTTAATAGTATGGCGGCTATCACTAAACGCATTATCGCGACGTGGGTAACCTTCTGATTGCCATTCGCCAGTCAGTGTGGCAATATGGCGTGGTCTATGGTAGAATCGGATTGGCCACAGTAGTCAGCGGGCTATCTGAAGTTTGGCTGTCTAACTAAAGTCATATACTAAGATTAAATCAATTCTTAACTTGTAAACTAAAATGTTCATACTGTGACTGATTTCATAACTGTTATCTATAACACAAATATATATTTACTTAACACCTTAACTGCCAGACAACGAGACACAATAGAAAATGTATTGTTTGTCTGTCCCTTGGCGTTTAACGTGTTAATTTCTGCTCAAGACGTAACTAACTGTTTTTCTACAAAAAATATTGCTTGATCTCATCTTGAAATCCTTGGGGGGTAATTCCAGAACTTTTAAAAGCAGTGGCATGTCATTTGCTGGCTAAAATAAAGATGTCGGGATGAGATCTAGCATAAAATAAAATGAGTTGAAGGAATCATGTATTTTTTTAGGAAACAGACACTAAAAAGTTCAAAGACTTGCTGACTTTAAAAGAATGATAATATAAGTAGCTAAGTATAATCTAATAGAAATAAACTTGTATTCAATTGTATATGGTCTCATTAAGCGTAAGAGTTTATATAAAATCGTAATTATTTTTGAATATATGGTTGGTACAGTCATCAATTAATAATGTGTCGATTTAAAATCGATATTTAGCCAAAGTGAGCTAATATTTATGTTTAAATGAATCTTGAACAATATAATAAGGATCACATGTTTTGTTAATTATTTTTAATTGATTTCAGTCTGTAGCGCATAGGGGCATTGAATGAGTTTCCAAAAAAAGAGTTTGATTAACACCTTAACTGCCAGACATCAGAAAATGTATTGTTTGTGGGTCACCTGGCGTTTAATGTGTTAATAAAATCATTTAGTGTTATTTCTTCTTAATTTTTATATAAAATTGACAACCGTTCCTTTTTTTTATAAATGATTGAATCATGGATTTTCTACAGTATTTTGTTTTTGTACAACTATTTGACATGTAACTTAGGGTGTCACAAAATTAGGATTAAAGTGGCTCGATGTTTATAATTTTGTATTTGTAATTCACACTGACATTCTTTACTATTTGATTTATCAATTTTATCATTGGGTCTTTGATGTCGTTCAAATAAGGCTCTTTTTTACGCTTTGATTTAGTGCAAGTATTATTATAGAAATCTTGTTAACGTCTATGAAAGTAGGACGATTATCAAAGAAAGGATCCATGGGGCTAGGGCAACGAGACCGGCATCATCACAGTGGAGATTCTTATCATTTTTGTGGCAACCCTGGCTATATACTTGCACTTCTCAAATTGTAACAAATCCTAATATTTATCTTGTAAATTATGAATGATATTATATATGAAAGAGTGTAGAAGTCGAGGGATAAGCAGATGCTAAGAAATACCTCATGTGCTAAAAAATTAAACCTATCAGTGTAACAGTACATGGGTGTATGTATTATTAAGAGTTCGGTGAAATGTTCACTTTGTTGATCTCTGCGACGTAAGAAAGTATTGTATGATTGGTCGTTTAAATCTTAAGGGGAATACTGGAAATTATGTACAAGTAGGTAAATGTTGAAATTTAACATAACTCGATCTGACTTTGTACATAGTAATTGTGATGTTTTTTCTAATTATAGCACACACTAGTTCTTAATGAGTTTTGACAGCTGTCTAAGTATATTATAATGGTGTTTTTGTATGTATGAATAGTATTTTTGCGAGAATGTTGCGTGTGCAATTAGACATATTAAGAAGTTAAATTAATCTGTGTACCAAAAGTGTCCGTATGTACTATGGTTCGTTGTTAAATAATTAAATTTAGTAATAAATGTTCGGTATAGAAAAGATTGATATCATAGTTAAATAATTGCCCTGCCAAATTATTGTGCAAATTGTAATAGAAATGGTAAATTATGTAATCCTCAAATATTAATGCCTGGTCTGCTGGTATAACGACAGTATAAATAAATCTTGTACAGTAAAATATAATCTATTATAATCCAGATGTGTATATAAAACTAGTGTTTGAATGTTTTGAAACTTATTAGGCTAAATACACACAGTATAGAGAGTATTCCTGTTAAGTATGTCCGTTCCTGTCTGGTAGATATTGTGTAAAATGTAATGATGTCTAGGTAAGTATAATAACATGGGGCTAGTGTGTGCCAATCAAAATGGATGTAAGATTTCTTGACCTTTAGTGAGTAAGTGCATTTTTTTTAGTCTGTAACTGGATTTTTTTACTACGTACATTTTGGCGTCATTTTGTGCTGCATTTCTCTTTTGATGTTTGTTTTTTTTTGTTATTCTATCATTGTATCTTCGTTGTTAAGGAGTCAGATAGACATGTAATGTGTAAACTATGAATAAAATGATAGAAGTAAATTCGGTTTTGTTTATTTTACATTATAACCGTCCTGCTTTTTTCTTTGAATGGACATCTCGCAGTTTAACCTCTTTCCTGTGGGGACTTAATAAAAATAATTAAGGCCTCCACGCTAGGCCTAATTACTTACAAGCTAAGAGACCACACGCTAAGGGCACCCCTTGCGGGGTACAAGCCTCGGCTTAGTGCGTTGCTGGGAGGGGACAGCAAAGGGACAGGCTGAATCTGATCGAATAAGCTTCCTGCCTGCCCCTGCATCGCTAGGGTGCGATATACTGTTCAGTATAATCATCATGTCAAATTGTTAAAACAACAAGGTTTCCGTGCGTTTAAGATGAATGTATGATACATACACTAATACACATAATCTTACTGGAATTAATCACCTAAATGATGATGTGAGGCAGGATTTATTTGTAGGTTAGGTTACAGCTGGGCACTAGCCGCCTAGGTACATCCCCAGTAGCTCAGGAATCTGTAAAAGATACTGTCTGTGTTGTGAGGATAGGTTTTACCAGAAGGTGACTCAATTTTCAATAAAACTAGTAAATGCTCGTAGAAGTGGATAGGATATTGCGTAGATGTACGCCCAATTTCCGTAATGCGCGCGCAGCTATGAAGAATGTGAAACAGCGCCATCTTGTGTTATAGAACTCAAACATTAGCGACATCTAGTGAATGATGTACTTACTAACTGAAAATACATATACACAGTCCTAAAGTTAGATTTTACAACCCGCTAGATATTGCTAAGCGTCAGCTTATACCAATAGATGGCGTTGCTGCTTGGTTTTTTTGCGTTCTGTAATGATTTAACACTTCGTATTTCTTACGATTATTTATGTTTTCAGCCTTATCCATGGGCCTTACATCTAGCCTTACGTCAAAAGATTGAAGGTCCCAGCTTGGTCCTGTTCCAGTTCCAGTGGGTACCTGTACCTACCTTATTGGTAAACTTTTGTAGACGAGATAGGTTAGGTAGGTAGTTAGTACGATTTCCAGTTAGATGCTCAGATACTAGATAGATCTATGATTACTTAAAATTGTTCAAGCTATCAGTGGCAAAGTGTGGGATGAAGACCAACTCTACCGCCATTGAAAAATGGCACAATCAATTGTCTCTATTTTCGCCAAATTATATAAGTAGTTACACTTTTTACGTGTGTATGTGTGTACGGATGTTTACAGCATATCCAAGGCCATTCAAGTTATAAAAACTGAGTGAAATGAAACCTAGCTAGATCGATTTATCACTCGATAAACCCCCTGCATGCTAAATTTCATGAAAATCGAAAGAGCCGTATTCGAGATACAGACTATATATTAGCATATGTACATATATATACAAGAATACCACGTTTAAAGGTATAAGATCATATTACTAATAACTTTCAGGTTCTCTCTGACAGAAATGGTCTCCTCGCCACTGCAAGTTATGCTGTTTTCGTACAAACTTAGGTTCTTACAGTAAAATAGGTATGTGAGGACATAATTATGTTCTTACTGCTTATTTACTGTACTAGTACAAAGAGACCCTTGTGCGAGTCATTGACATGAGATACGGAGCGATGAACCACTCAACTACACCTACCGAAGTATTACGTATTCGTAAGAAGAATATTATGTAAGTGACTAATCTGTACGATATAATACTAGTTCTTATATATTTAATCGGTATATTAAATAAATAAATATGCCTAGCCTAAGCAATAGCAAAATCGTTAGCATATGAAAATCGTAAGACATAAAAATCTGATCTAATAATTTTTCCGAGAACGAACTAAAATACCTAGATAATTGTAGATAGTAGGTATAGATATACCTTAGTACCTACAACTCTCACCTGGAAATAACGAAATAAACACCAATTAAAACACTTAAAATCCTTTCATAAACAACAACGACCTCATTGAAAGATAATGAATAAAAAGCAAAACTCATTTATCACGAAACAATACAGTCAGTATGTTTGACCTGGGGTTGAATGGTTGATACCGTGAACCCACAGCAAAAGTGTATCGTTATTAACCCTAGGCCAGCATAGGGCCAAGCTTAAGGTTACCTATATAAAGCATCTTTAGAACGTTTCGTCAATCCAGTTAACTTGAAACTCACGTTATTGGTGGTCGTTCAAGGGTTGGTGGTGAAACATTTGTCAATCATAAAGTTACATTAATGTTTTGGAACATAGAAAGGCTTTGGTGACAATATACTGATGCTAAGAAACTTCTACCGGAAAAAAAGTGGTGTGACCTTAAAGTGTGAAGGATTCTGTGGATCTTTAATCAAATGGATTTTGGTTTTGAAGATATCTTACTAAGATATGCAGGAATTATTTGTAGGAGTAATGTTTTGGCATATAGAAATACTTTGGTTGAAATATACAAAGATCATAAGTGATGCTAAGATCATTGTACTGAATGAAGAGTTGAAACGAGGAGTAACTTGAAAGTGTAAAGAATTCTATTAAGTGGTTTCTTTAATCAAATGGATTGCAGTGCGTAAAGGTTTTGAAGATAGCTTAATAGGATATACAAATATTAAGTGGGAGTCATGTTTTTTGATATAGAAAGACTTTGGTTGAAATATACGAAGTTAATTAGTGATGCTAAGATATTTTATTTTATTTTATTTTATTTTATTTATTTGGGAAAATAAACGGTTACACAATACAATATTACAAAATAATTAGAGCTAAGTAAAGAGTGAGCAAATGTATAACCCACGACATTTTCCACATAATATTAAAACAGGATATTAAAAATTATTACGATGTGCGATTACAATTACATCATAATTGTATGCATAATGTGGTTTAATGTTAAATCTAAACAGGCATGCAAAAATAATAAATTAATAAATACAGTCTATAGTTTAAACATTATGGAGTTAAATCTATGATTGTGTGACCAAACGGTGTCGGCAGTGTTGTGGTTGACCATCCCTCAAGTGTATAATCAGTTAAAAAGTGGAGTCACATGATAGTGCAGATTCTGTGACTTTAAATCAACTGGATTGCAGTGCGTAAAGGTTTTGAAGAATGCCTTCTTGGATATACAGGAAGTACGTACAATATTCCTTGGATGTACACTCTTAAGATGCTCTCCTTGCTTAACCTTAAAAAGCTGCTTGCAATTATGCAGTAAAGATTTAGAACTTCTATAGATAAACGCAATAACAAGGCAAGATCGGGTCCTTGACTTCTAATTTCACAAAATACAAAGGTATGTACTTAAATTAAAAGCGGATATAATCCGAGAACCAACATTTTGTGGAAATATTTCTGTAGAAGTCGATCTCGAGGCAGTGACGGGAAAAGCTCTTCATATACAATTAAGTGATATCTAGAGAGTTTTATAGAACTAATTCTAGGAAGGTACCTTCAAGATCTGTATTAACCACTAGATTAAATAGATAGTTGATTGTAGCGATTCGACCAGCACCATAATTGCGAAATAAGGAAATTCCTAAAGCATTGCTTGGTACGTTTGAGGAGCTCGTGGCTAAACAAAAACGGATTGATCGAAGGTTTTTATTATATTCTGGAATAAAATATGTATAATATTTTGACCCCACAAAATTTTCGCGGATACAACCGCGGGGCTCAGCTAGTAATCAATAAGCGTTTGTCTCATCTGAAAAGGTTCGACTGCTACAATAGCTACAGAGGCCAACACGTGAAGCTACACCAATATGTCAAATTTCTTTAATGGTCCAGTTAAACTTTATTACAAAAGAATAAGGTTCATGTTCGATTGCGAACATTTGACAGTTCGGGATGGCTTGATGTGCTGGCGTCCGTAGGTACCTTACACATTGTCGCCCGGGCTTGGTCCCTACCAAGGCCTGAAATGTGGGATTCTTACCGCTCTATACCAACCCGGTGGTCACCATCAGCCCACGGAAGAAGGCACCGTGTCCTAGTATCTACCTATTTAGAGTACTTTTCAAATTGTTAAACTTTTATTTTCAAAATTGCATCTAAGTACCACTGTTTGTGTCTGCATCACCCAAAGGCCAAAAGTCAACTGGTAGAAAATGCCTGTGGCATTAGTCCGCCTTTATACAAATATTGTACTACAAGTAGGTAATAAATAAATAACAAAAATGTTCAAAATGAAAATAGGCAAAGTATAACTACAAAAATCCAAATAATGTAAATTAAAGTTTATTATAAATTTATTAGTAATATTATCGGTATATATAAATTAAACATAAATTCGATTTTTATTGTGTTTTTTTTTATATTTGCAGCTTAGTTTCACGTTATTGTTATTAAAAAGCAAAAAACCTAAGAAAATTTGAATTCCGCGGGCCGCCGCTATATCTTATATATAAAATTCTCGTGTCACAATGTTCGTTCCCATACTTTGCTTGACCGATTCTTATGAAATTTTGTGTGCATATCGGGCAGGTCTGAGAATCGGCCAACATCTATTTTTCATACCCCTAAATGATAAGGGTGGTCCACCCCAAACATTTTATATGGCAAAACAACGTTTGCTGGGTCAGCTAGTATACTATATATACCTAATATCCATAAAAAATCTTCAAACTTTCGGCATATTCGTAACATATTATTTTATATTATCTTTCCTAAGTTATGGAAACGTGTTCTAAATAAATGCGTACGCGCAGCACATATTTCTTACATAATTATTTACATTATATTATACTGTAGGTACCTACTGGTTGCTATCAGGCTCTTGTCAAAGTTTATCGTCCGCGTTTATTTAAACATCACTCATGTGAGCTGTGGCTATCACATCTGTGTTTTAATTGGGACATTTTATTCTTGCTCTCTTTACAAATTAACTTTTAAAAAGTTACAAAATGTTTCTGTATTATTTTACTTAACAAAACCAAAAGTGATCCTATAAGAGTTCGTTTTTTTTCAATATACATAAATGTAGGTATGGAACTCTGAAAACACTAAATTATAACATCAGTATAGTTTTCGAAATCATATTTGCTGTTAATAAAAGGTATGAGCATTAATCACCACACTATACAACTGATTTACGTCCGTGACATCTTACAACTTTAACTCCAGTTGAAAACCAGCGTCAGACACTAGTTGTCTGGCATTTTTGCTGAACTGGACCCATTTAGCGCAGCCGTAAGGCACATAAGTACTTAAAATTATTTACCTTATTACCTACTTCTGTTTCATATACGTTTTTTACGTTTTCTATGTTTAATATTGTGTGGTTGTGTGTCTATGCTAATAAATGCTTTTTCTTTCTTTCTTTTTCACCCTTGCTCGAGGCTAGTTGGCGATTTCAGTCTTATATTAGGTACTCGGATACTTCCAGTCCAGTTGGTAAAGCAAACCAGTTAGTACCAAGGTGACTTTTTCAATTCATATGTTCTTTATAAGTTTATCTTAGACAACACTAACATCGGTAAAGGAAAACTTTGTGAGGAAACAGTAACAAAACAATACAAAAAATATATACAAAAGTGAGCAGTAATGGAGACTGCCACGTGCGGACAGAAGTGTATACTTAAAACTTTGAAAAATTCTGTTTTAGATACACAACACTACAACTTATCGATCACGTCACGGACATGCCAATGTGACATGTCTGTGACGCGAACCCATAACTTTTGCGCCTACCAAAAATTTACCAAACTAAATCAATTTTCTCGTCAAAAAAAAGAAACAATCCCCAGGCATCGCCAAGGGACATATTCAAGCTAGTGATAAGCACAAGACATGTCAGTGGCTAGATAAAGTTTTATGAACGTGATAAATATTATAAATGAGCAGTTGTTTACGTCCTGGTATCGCTGGTGATAAAGAACGCTGAGATCATACGTCCAATATAATATTATTGTACTCTAGGTATTTTAGGTAAATTATGTTTCCTTCGTGAGGGGCTCGTGGCTCGATGAACAGCTACACAGCTTCGCTTGCTATGGTCGGCCCAAGGTGACCCTCTATAAAAGTAAACGATTTAATGTAAGTTTTATATTTTTTTCAGTTGAACTTATACGCCTTACGTAAAGGTTTATTTTTTATTTCGTATAGGTATGGTACTTAGACGTTAACATTTTAAGTTCAAATGTTGTTCATATTATTACATGATATTGATTAAAAATAAAACGCGTTGATTTACTATGAGTTTTTTTGTTTTATTTTAAATATCTCTTAGCCAACCTAAGACGGATACCGTGTTACTATCTGGTACCTTTCACATCGAGACTCCTTCGTGGCTAGTTGGTCTTGGCTGTCATTTGTGGTACTTTGACAGTAGGTGGTAACTTGTACTTAGTCAGAAGCCTGAAATTGCTTTGAGGAAATTTGGGATTGGGAGAACAATTATGATTGAGTTTTCACTAATCATTATAGCTGCCTATTATGTCTAGAAGAAGAAAGATACGCTTTACAACAAGTCTACAACCATTTTCTTTTTTTTTATGATAGGGAAAAAAACGACATTAAACAAAAGAAGTTCTTGTTTGCTTTTGTTTTTTTTTCGTGACCATAACTTCAGTTTTCCCTCTATAAGCATCTAAGTCATAGACAAAAAGACACAAAGTATACAGCGTCAACAAACGCCGTAGATAAGAATAATATGGTGTTGAAAGTACCCCCAAAATCATATTCTGAGGGAAAGATTCCCTAGGGTACAGTGCCTACTATCTTCTACCATCCTGAGTGCCGAAATATATAGCGGTTGAGATAATAAACGGTTTTTTGTTGATATCGGAAATGATAATAAGTACTTACCTACTTTGATCAACTGTGTTCTTTTTTATTTTTTTCTTTTTCAGATGAGTGTAACAGTGAGTGTAAACTGGTGAAATGTGGGTGTATCCTAACAGTACACACACACAGTTTTGACGTTCAAAAAGTGCTCATTCGCAGCCTGGTATGAATTATGTTTTTTTTTTTAAGTGAAAACTTCTTTAGCATCGTGATTTGAAAGTTTATGAAACTAAAAAGCGACAGTAAAAAGAGACAGACATATAAATTCATAAGATTTAACATGGGAGAAAATGAGATAGGAAGCATTATACAGTGTTTCTTATGTCGTGGAAATGCTATAAAATAATTATCAAACTTTTATTTTTTATCTTTTATTTTTAAACAAAATATTACATTCGTCTGATTATCTTGAAGCCAAAATTTTTGAAGGTTTCTCTTCTACCACGTGTGAATTGCACACATGCTTTTTTTTATTTTAGGAACACACATTACAACTTACAACACAATTGTTTAAGAATACAGGTTTCTGATATTGAAGACACTTTTTTGAAACTCATTAGACACACATTTTGCCACTTATTTTTAAGTCCCATGTAATAATGGGCGAGCCTATTGTCAGCAATCGGGTACAAGTGGGGACTCCGGGCTGCTACTGAAATATTCGAGATGAAAGACGCCAACAACATTTCGCCCGACTCGGGAATCTAACCCAGGACTCTATGCTCAGCAAAAGCGCAATGTCTATAACTAGTGAGTGAAAATGTCTCGAATTCACTCAATTATACTACTATTACATATTATTTCAAACTCTGATCAAATCAGAAATTGAAATAAATCAATTTTTAGATTGTATTTTATTGCTACTCCCTATGATTACGCACTTTGGTAGTTTTTTTTTAACATTTGAATACCTACATACCTAATCTGCGTTTGGCATTTAGCTTCCAAACATTTTAATTTTCTTAATTCACGTCACTACTATGAATTTGTTTAAAAAAAATGGCATTCCAGAATTCCATTTTCAAAATCATGCATTTTTAAAATGGAAGAGATATCTGTAATTTGGCAAATTTCGCAAAACCTCAGAAATATACCACAATTTCAAATTTCTTATTTTACACATAAAATCTCTGCACCTAATAATCTTAGGTATTTATAAAATGTCATACGTTGTCGTAATCCTTGTCTGTACATGGTCGTAAATTTGTAACTGAAAACATAGCTGAAATCCCATAAAATAGCTGTCAATGTGTGTGTGTCGTTTCAGCCAATGGTGACACGGCCCGGGTCGTGACCCCACGTCATTGGCGGGGTCGCGCCTTTTGTAATTACTTACTGAAAGCGTGTCATAGCTATGTCTCAAGTTTGTAGAGGATATACGTACTATAGGAACTTAATGGAGCTGTTTTGAAACAAGGGGTACTTATATATTAATCGACTGCCTGATTGCAAGCGCTACTTAAGCATGAGGTCCTGAGATTCAACTCCCAGGTCAGGCAAAGTGTTATTGGGTTTATCCATTTAACATTTTTCATTAGAAACCTGGATATTGCAATTTTTGCCCGGTAGATGGCAATAGCATCGTTCCCTATAACATGAGACTTTGATAAACAGAATTGGCGAAATATGGATGTACCTACTATAGCTGGACTTCTGTCTAACCCTTCGGGGAATACCTGCGTGATGTTATATTGTGTTATATATTAATGGTACGATTTATTCCTATATTGAGTTTCTTGTATATTACAAACACACCGCTTGTCTGCCAACGGTTGTCTATTTTATCTCTTCTTGTTCTAAATATAAATTATTGTTTCTCGTAAAATGCCAGTAAATTTTTAAAAATCCATGGAGGTTCTAATAATGCTGTTCGACGACCGATGTGGCGCGGCGGGCGAAGGTCCGCCTGCGACGCAAGAGGTTGCGGGTTCGATTCCCGCCTTGGGACAAATGTTTGTACGATCTACAAATATTTGTTCCGGGTGTTCTGGGTATTTTCTACATATATAATAAAAATATCTATCTATGTAATGTACTGTATTAAGTATATCAGTCATCTAGTACCCATAACACAAGCTCTGCTTAGCTTGGGGCTAGATGATGCTGTGTGGATTGTCCAGCAATATTTATTTATTTATTTATTTATTTATAATCTACAGTATCTATGTGGATTGTATAAAACGAGTCTACATCGCATTTTCTTTGCCGTAGACGCTATAGTGCACCAAATTAAAATGAATAAAATAAAATATCGTCGTCTGCCCAGCCTCTTCCCAACTATGTTGGGGTCAGCTTCCAGTCTTGCTGGATGCAGCTGATCACTAGTATTTAAATCACCTCCATAACCAAGTTGTTTGGTAACACGATACGCCTTGGCTAGACTCGTTGCTGGTATCGTGAAAAATAAGAATTTAACTCCTAATGAAAATTAGGCACAGTTTTGTGAGGTTGGATGAAAAATCCTTCACTTTACATGTCTATATATCTTCTTCTAAATAAAAACATAAGTCTGATTGCACTCATATGTACCTACTTAGATGATGTATATTAACGTTAAGTACGCACCAGGAAAATGCACAATCGTATGGAAATAAGCAGTGTCAATGCAATTAACTGCAGTCAACCTTATAGAATTGCTATAAGGGCTATTTTAGCATAGCTACTTAACACGGCTTCATTCGGTCTTTGACCCGCTACGCACATAATGAGTGGTAAAAAATATATTGAATAGGCACCTATATACCTAACTACTCAGTAATGTAAATTAATGTAGAATCCTTATTGTTTTTGTTGTCATTCAACTTGGAAATGTTGATCGAAACAGTGGATTCGAAAGAAAAACAAAAAAACCTATGATTGCGTCATAGATTTCTTTTGTTTTTTAAATAAAAAGGTTGCCCCACACTAGGAGTTTCTCTTGTATCATGGGTGCGTTTACAAAGATTTACACTCACATTCACAAACAGCCAGACCCGAAACAACTACCTGTAGGCTATACAAATATTGTTCCGTGCGGGAATCGAAACCACGACACTCATCGCAGTAGCTGAACGGTCAGCCACTGCGCCAACCGTGTCGAGCAATATAGGAAAGCTTGGTAAGCTTGGATTCAATAGACTTCCTTGGGATCTTAATGTCGACTAGTGTGGCGACCTTAAGACGGCTTTTGGTACAGTTATTTTTCAAGGATAGTTAACTCTCTTGCGAGTAACTAATTATATTAACTTAACTTCGTACTTTCTTTCTCTCGAGTTTTTTTTTCTTATATCTATGTGAGGAGGCTTGTAATTAGCGATTTGTTAATATTACGTTCTTTCCATCCATTTGTTATTCTGTAAGCCTTGTGTAAAATAAAATAAATAATACTGGTATTTTTTATGAACTGTTGTGGTGAAATCCCTCTGATGTTATTTGGCGATTAGCGGAACAGGGATTAAAGTTCCTCATCCACCATAGAAAAGGGAGGATCATCAGTTCAGACGGGTGGTGTGTCTGGTGGGCTACTGCCCGACGGTTGTTGTCGGGTGCATGAATATACACATGTTCAATCGCTCGGATAACTTTAATATCGCGATGTAGGACACGTCAGATTTAGTTCGTATGTGGCGAGATAGATGTCGCTACAGTTACACCATTCTAGGAGTAATGCAGACTCCTTTTGTAGGCACGCAAAAACGGTTTTAACTAAAAAATTCAGCATCGGATGAAAAAAGCGATTCGCACGAGTCATATAATCTAGACTAAGACTGGAATAATCCCAGTTGCAAACGCCCTTTTGTTTGTGTTGTCTCAGCCAAGCTCTGTAGTCTCCTGTATGATAAAGAGGGAAGTATAAAAAATCTACTTTTTGTAAGTCGTCAGCTGTTGTAGTCTTCAAAACAGTTGAAACGTTTCTCTGAATTTTCTGGTGGTTGTCAGCAGTTGCAGTTGTTAGAAGTATTGGAACGAAGTTCCTTATCGCGCGTTCCGAAAGGGGGCTAGACGGAAAAAAATAAGACGAAAAGTTGTAACGACACTTTTTGCTATAGTTGTAAGCCGTGCGGCCTGCGCGTGTTTCTCTGTCTGTCTCTCTCTCTCTCTCTCTCTCTCATAGAAAGCAAGCCAGTTATTTTCGTTTCGTCTTTCTATTTCGCATTGAACAGTGTAGTGTCGCGACGACTATTTTTGTTGAGTGTATACAGGTTTTTTGTACATAATAAATATTCTATATTTTTATATTAACTTAAAAAAAAATCTTAAAAAAATAACATTTTATTATAATTCCTTCATTAATTAATCGAAAGGAACTTCGTTCCATCCGGGTGTCCCTTGATACCTCTCAAGTTTTTGGAATTATCTAGTGTAGCGGGCATATCCCACAAAATCATCATCATCCTCCTGCACTTATTTTCTACCTTTGGGGTTGGCGCAGCATGTCCTACATCTCTATTTGCCGTTACCTCAAAATTCACCTCCTTTCTAGCCATATCATCTTTTACACAGTCCATAATAAAGGAAACAGTAATAGTGTGGCGGGCTTGTCCCAAAAAAGAAGTCCATCCATCTTTTCTTATAATATAATAAACGATTTAAAACCGACAGATGTCATAATAATCTCAAATCAAATCCTCCTTCATAATTCAGCATTGCCTTAGAATGCCTATTATATTTAACTATATGTACTGAAGGCGTCAATTGAGCTCGACCTGCAATGTCAAGGTAGTGGAACTGACCGCGTGGGACGCGGGGCGGGGTCACCACCCTCGCTCTATCGATTTTCAGCTGAAGACGCCGCTTTCTTGCTACTTGCTCTGAAAACCGCTGAAAATTCGCAACCTCATAGTGCGGGAAGATTACTCAAGTTTGGAGGTTTGGTATAGTTTTTGAAAAGGTTTCAAGGGTTTGTTCTGAAAAAGTTAGGTAGGGATAGAATAAGTACTGTAGGTATTTTGAAGTGATATTTTAATTACATGTACGCCTTACCTAACATTCTAAATGAGCTACCAAACGAAATTGCCGATCAATTAAAAGACATAAAATCTCAACAAATTAAAACCTCTTCAAAGCCTACTTAACCGCGGGGAAGTATAGAATGGACGAGGTTCGTGTAACCTACAGCATTAATCTTATTTCATACTAGATTAAGCGCTATTTTCTGACATTTGTAGATCTTTGACAGTCGTCACGGGTAGTCAGAAGCCCGAAAGTCTCACAACTTGTCTTACCAAGGGGTACCGTGTTGCCCAGTAACTGGGTTGTGGAGGTCAAATAGGCAGTTGCTCCATGCAAAACACTGGTATTCAGCTGAATGTGGTTAGACTGGAAGCCGACCCCAACATAGTTGGGCAAAGGCTATGCAGATGATGCATTTAATAAAAATCGGTTATTTTTACTGACAACTCTGACAGACAATTCTGTTTATTTGCATAGATTCTCAAAACATGTTTTAAGTACAACAAAAAAAACATTATTTAAATGCAAACACTCACTCAGACACAAAAAAAACCATAAGGCGTCACCCGAACCAACGTTTACAAAACACGCAAACGCTCAAATAATAATAACAGCTCATTCACAAATGAGTCTCAACTGACATCAAACACAGCGCAGAGCACCCGCCCTCATTAGACCTTCTCTTTGATCTCGACCTGCTGAATGTAGGCATAGTGCATCTACCTATGTAGAGCGTTCATACAGCGTGTGTGGGTAAAGCCTATGTGCGTTGTATTTACTTTGTGAGCCGGGGGTTAGTTTTGTAAAAGGGAACTTGGTTGACTTTTTATACACTAGAGCCACGCAAGAACACAAGGAAACAAGCATAGAATGCAATGTGTGATGGTATTTACTATTTTGTTGTGCTTGTGATGGATTATTAAAGAAACACTGATTACCAACTATTTAGTCATTAATTTAATATTAATGAAAATGAAACAGAGATACGTGTTCGCTTGATGTCACAGAGTAGAGAGAAAATAAAATTGCGCAAGAGGTAAAACACCACAGACTATATAATTATAAAGAGGCGCGAAATTCAAATATTAGTATAACATTCAACAGACTGACTGTAAGACAAAAGAATCGCCTATTGAATGACGTCACGGCAATTCACTGCAAACGTAAGTGTGTAACAAAAAAAATGTGATAAAATTATAAAATGTTCGGACTTTTTCCTTTACTTGGACGGTGAGACCTTGCCTTTAGAAGTTTTGATTTATTTGCCAGTATCAAAATATGCCGATAAATAGCCGTATTGTTTATTGCGTTGTCTTAGAAGCTTGATTTCTTTAGAGCTCCAAGAGATCATCGACTTACATTTTGGTATTGATTTGTACGTTTTGTGTCTTTCCTTTTGTTCAACGGAATCCTAAAAAAAATATGTCATGGTACCTGCTATTTTGTTTTGCCTTAGGAATGAGGATGTTGTGAGGAAAGTTTTGAGTATGAATGTGGAGGGTTACGAGAGTAGAGGAAGATCAACGAAAAGATGGATGGATTGTGTGAAAGATAATATGGCTAAGAAGGAGATGACTATTGAGATGACAGCAAATAGAGACGTATGGAAGAAGAAGACATGCTGCACCGACCCGTAATAAATTCGTATAAGGGCAAGATGGTGATGATGATGATGATGATGATGATGTTTCATAAGGAAAAATACGAAAACTGATTGTTTCGACTTTTAAATAAAGTTTAGAGTCACTACGAGAGGTAAATCATTAACTTTCTACTACATATCTCTCACACAAAGAAACTATACTGACATCTATCACGCCACATACGTACTAAATCTGACGTATCCTACATCGCGATATTAAAGTTATCCACGAGATTGAACATATATGCAAGTACCCAACAACAACCGTCGAGCAGTAGTCTCTTCAGAGGATTCTCCCTTCTCAATGATGGATGAGGAACTTTACACCCTGTTCCTCATACCCCCAAAAAACAGTAAAACAAAACTGTATAGAACATGCCTCTCATTTAAACTTGATCATGTCTGCAAACACCAAATTTCAATAATGAAATCTAGTTAGTTACTGTATTAAAAAAGTTAAAAAGATAAATGCCTATATTTTAATCACCTCAATCAGTTCCGGTAACAGGCAAGCGAAGGTTGTAAGGGGATGATCCGCTTTCATCCCCTTCGTCCTCCATTCATGCCGTTCATCCGGGCCGTCCTTTGATCCGGCACTGCTCTACCGTTGACGCAAATTGTAGCTAGTGGGCTTATTGGAAAATGTTGAAGGAGATGAGGATTATCTGCGAGCTTTTGTAGTGTTGGTATGTAGCTTTATGTAACAATATTTTGTAATTGCAGTAAAACAGAAATCTGATTGGTTAGCGAAAGACTAAAATCAAAATTAAAAATCATTTATTCAAATTAGGCTGAGAATCAGCACGCCCATCCTTCACCACTTCCTAGTGTTTTAGCTGGGAAGAAGAAGTGGCGGAACAAACTCCCCAGCAACACTTCTGTCCCATAGGTTTGAAGAACTTGAATCTATACAACATATGTCAAAATATATAAATATATCAATCATCTTTGTAAAACATTAAATTAAATAATTTGCCTCATGTTAGCTAGCACACACCAATATGTCAAAATAAATAAATTTAAATAAAAAAGCTACTATATTCCAAAATCAACAGTTAATTCAAGCAAAGCCTGCTAAACTGAATAAATATAAAAGCCTCCAAAGCAGTCGAAGCGAACTAAAACGAAATATTCATAAAAAAACTTAAAAATGACCAGCTCAAGATTCCGGCGTCGGGCAGTGTTATCGGGTTCTTTCGAGTAGTTACAGCTCAGGATCTAGTTTTGTACTCTGTTGATGACAATAGGCTCGCCCCTAGCAGTTGGGACTTAAACAGAACTGGCGAAACCTGGGTAACCTATAGGTACAACTATCCCTTCGAGGAATACAAGCGTGATGTTATGTATGTTCACGTAGTAATAATTGGAAAAAAACTGTAATATGAACATCAAGTTACAAAAAAATGCTCGACTACGAAGTTCTAAAACAATGTGCTACGATAAGACTACGGCGTAGCTCGAGCGCTACGCGAGTCAATGAGAAATTAAGGATACCGTCTATTTTCATCAAGTCTCTTTGTAAGTGGCCATCATATAGTCATGCTAACTTAGAAATGTGCTTGGAGTCATCACGAAGTAGAACCAAAGTACACAATTTTTCATCATAACATCACGCCTGTATTCCTCGAAGGGTTGGGCAGAAGTGCACCTTTAAAAAACTAAATAAAAACCGCCGCACGGGTTAATCGGTTAATCAGTCTGAGGATAGGTGACAGTTCGAAACATATCGAGACTCCTCCGTGCCATCGAAAGCACGTTAAGCCGTTGGTCCCGGCTGTCATTTGTAGAACTTTGACAGTCGTTGCGGGTGCCCAGTAACTAGATTGTGAAGGCCAGATAGGCAGTCGCTCCATGTGAAATACTGGTATACAGCCGCATCGGGTTACACAAACATAGTTGGGAATAGGCTAGGCAGATGATGACTATAGGTGCTCCTGTTGTATGGTGGTGTGATGTCATTAAAAAATAAATAAAATATGCTGGACAATCCACACAGCATCATCTAGCCCTAAGCTAAGCAGAGCTTGTGTTATGGGTACTAGATTACTGATATACTTAATACATAGATAGATATTTTTATACTACATAGCAAATACCCAGAACACCCGAAGAGTGTTATGTAATATTAATCAATGCACATACGTACCATTCATTGTATAATATTAATTAAAGCAATGCTCGCAGTTAATTATGGGAAGTGAACCACGGCTGTGGTATAATTAGCGAGACAGGTTGACGCGGCACAAACACTGCTGTTGCGCCGCCATTCTAAATATTGCCACAGTTATAAATGCAGATGAAGTAGTTAGTCGGACACGGCAAATAGGGATGTGTCCTAGGTAAAAATATATTAAGTCTATTTAGTCCGTCAGTAAGATTACCAAAAAATATTGGACATGTATATTTTGCTTACTTAATTCCATAAAGAGTGACAATGATATAGCACATCAAAGTTCAGGAGAAGGGGCTTGTGACGTCACGCTGTGCTACACTTTTAACGAAAAGTGTAGCACGGCATGACGTCACGCGCAATTTTAACGCACTATACCGTCGTCATTTTTGGTTTACGTGACAAAAGAAAAAATACGTGTCCAGTATTTTTGAGTAATCCAACTTTCGGACCAATGAGATATTTTAAGGTCACTACCCTATTGTGTTTAGATAAATGTTATGAAATATTTTTATCGGAACTTTTTTTAAACTCTAAGGGTGGACGTTTTGGAGAATAGTCTTTTGTAAACGTTTTGACGTTCAACAAGTACTGATTCTCAGCCTTATTTGAGTAAATGAATTTTTATTTTGATTCTGTGACATAAACTCATGCCTGTATTTCGCAGAGGTGTTACTATAATACACTAGCATTTCCCCAGTTATTTTTAAATCCTATCCATTCCTTATAGGCTGACGCACATTAGAGCCGGACCGCACTTTTCATCATAAGACCACGCCTGTATTCCTCAAAGGGTTGCTCTGAGATGCACTTATAGTAACACCCACAATTTGCCAGTTTTGTTTAAGTAATAGGAGGCGAGCCTATTGCCATCAACTGTTCACAAATCCAGACTCCAGGCCGTTACTGAGAAATTTCAACTAGAAATACCCAATAACACTGCTTGACCCGAGGATTGAACCCAGTAGCAGTAGTGCTTGCGACTGTCAGACCAACGAGGCAGTCATTTTATTTATGAGTATAATACTCATGTATGTTTGTGTTACACATCCGTTACTCGTAACCATAAAAAAGGCAAGGATTCATGGTGATATTATATTCGTTACCGGTCCGTCCATGCAAAAACGCCACCTTCATCAAAAGTATAGTGCCCCACCATTCATACTGAAGTCTGCATCCCACGCAAATATTAGTTAATCCGGCTAAATAAGCGCGCAGTTAATTAGCGGGATTGAACCGCGATACCCGCGCTAATTTACTAACACAACCTGTCGACGGACTGACCGACCGACAAACTGCAAATACAGTGGTAGAACTACTGAAGCTAGGGACTTTTACAACGACTGAAAATCATGTCAACTGAGTAATTTCTATCTATGTCAATCATCACTATTTCAAGCAAAAGATGTCTGATAGAGACTGATAGACAAATGCCTGCCCCAAGATTTCCACAACGATTGGTACCGCGCTGCTCTCGTTCATCGGTTTCCTGAAATCTATACCAGATCGTCGCTCCACCTCGTAAGGACCTACACACGCTGCGACTGCTGGATCTTAATACGGAAGAGTAAAAATCGATTGAAAATCATTAATACTTTGATAGCATGTTTACCTTACAATGCAACCAAAACGGCTAAGTTTTTCAAAATGGAATCGTTTTTAAAAATGGCTTCGTTTTTTGAAATGGCTTTGTTTTTTTAAAACTTGTCTCTTAAATTCTGGCTGCGATATTGATGAGCCGTGGCTTTTAAACCTGCTTTCAAATATATCCGAAGTTTTCCCAGCCGACTTTCAGTACACGTGGTTACTAATTGAACGAATTGAGCTCTTAGCTCTTGATTGTGATGTTAATTTGTGACTGATTATTGCCAATATCAGAATATAAATGTTACGACTGCTTAGCATGAGGTCCTGGGTTTCATTCCCGGGTAGTGTAGTATAAGTGGGCTTTGCCAGCTGGCATTTTTCAGTAGCAGTTGAGATTTGTGCTCGGTTGATAGCAACAGGCTCGTCCCCTATTTCAAGGGACTTAAACATACGAGTACACTGGCGAAATGTGGGTGTACTATTACAAACGTAGACCTCTGCCCAAGCCTTCGTCTAGTACAGGCGTGGTAGTGGTTGTGCTAAATAATTTAAATATTGCTGGACAATCCACACAGCATCATCTAGCCCCAAGCTAAGCAGAGCTGTGTTATGGGTACTAGATGACTGATATACTTAATACCATACATTACATAGATAGATATTTTTACTATACATAGGAAATACCCAGAACACTCGGAACAAATATTTGCAGATCGTACAAACATTTGTCCCAAGACGGGAATCGAACCCGAAAACCTCTTGCGTCGCAGGCGGACCTTCGCCCGCCGCGCCACATCGGTCGTCAAAAATGTTATGGTCTTAAACGTACTTTTGTTTCACAAACAATATGATAATGACAAAAGGTGCAGGTACCGGGCACATGATGCCGTGGTCGACTTCAAAATCTCTAGGAAACTTTTCGATTTTCTTTCTTTTTTCTTGTTATTGGACTTCGAACCCAAGTCGGTCAGAGCAAAGACGACTGTCTCTGATGACAACTCATCTATCTTACGCCGCAATTTTTTTCCATAATACCAAACCATCGAGAAACACGCTTCTATATCGTTTGAAGACCCAATTGTTCGTGCTCTAGTTAGGTATTACGTAATGCTTTCACCAAAACAGCTCCAATTTAAAAACCCCAAAAAAGTAATCACAAATAACTCGAATGAAATCCAAACATTTTAAGCACAAATAAAGATCGGATAACAAATCGGAACGGGGTGTCGATAAGTGGTGTAAAACCCGTATTATAGCATAACCATTCTAATACTACCCCCGCCAGCCCACCAAATTACCTTTTCACTTCCTTTAAATTGCATAGCAGGAGGGACAGGGGAGGTCATGATAAAATGGTTGTCGATTACGATTCGGATTGTCAAGTCTTCGAGTGGCAGAAAATCGCATCAGTGATCGAATAGGGATGGGACTCGCGATTTTTTCGGATCTCGTTTGCATTTCGATAGTGAGGGGATTATTCGTAATGCGATCCGATTGCCGGTGTTGTGTTTGTGTATTTATGTGTGTGTTAATCTAGTGCGAATGTGTGGTGATGTGATTATGTTTGTTAGGTGTTGTTAACGAAGATTTGGGGTGGGCAGAGAAGTAAATATTAACTACCTTTCTCCTTTTCTATCAAGTTCAACCAAAGATTGTCAGTAAGAGATCGCTTTGAGCGATAATTCTCTCATTGTAACACCATATGCTGCTCTTAAAGTGACAATTTGTAAGTTTTTATGGTGTACAATAAAGAGTATCCTATTCTATTCTAAATATTGTAATTTGTATGGTTACTGCTCTAACAAGAACTTCGTTATCAAGTCCTTGCTTTAATAAGAATAAGTAGACCAAATACGTACGCTTTCAGCCTATTCATATACACATAGAAGGTCATCATCAGCTTAC
The DNA here is from genome assembly GCA_905147745.2 of Phlogophora meticulosa. Lineage (NCBI taxonomy): Eukaryota > Metazoa > Arthropoda > Insecta > Lepidoptera > Noctuidae > Phlogophora > Phlogophora meticulosa. The sequence continues at coordinate 13,094,071 of LR990531.1, read as the reverse complement.
CTTTTTCTTAACTACAATAGAATGGAATAGAATAGAATATATTTATTGTAAAACATGAGTATACATCAATAGAATACCTTCTATTTATTTTACACTGTGAAGAAAAACACAAATAATGACCAGCTTGGTCGGCTTCTAGTCTAGCCGAATGCAGCTGGACACTGTAATCATATGGAGCGATTATCTATCTGACATCCACAAGTCAGTTACTGAGTAACACGATAACTTTTGTTAAAACTGGTTGAATAACTTTCTAATTTCCGACCCCCCTTAAAAAATGTCGAAAGATCTAAAAATTACACCTTGGACCAATGGCTTAACGTGTTCTCTGAAGCACGCAAAAGTCCCGATACTATAAACTTACTCGTAGAAAGTATTCTTATTTATTTATTCGTGCAAAATAAATGTCACTTCACCGTTCTGTGCTTACCCCACGAATTTAGCCGTCGTGATAGTATAAGTCTTGTAATCTGCAGATTAGCGGCTGTTCAACAAACGTATCGGGGGAGTGGTTAAGCCCTTCTTATCTTAACCCTTCGTGATGACAGCTTAGAAGAATGATAAAGTAATTTTTAAATAAAGAAGTTGAGTTTTTTTTTAATATCTAACCATTTGAAAACAAACTTTTGTAGATAAAAAAAGGAATTGTTTTAAAAAGTTTAAAAAGGCTCTTGGCTAAACAATTAGTTTCTTATGATGAGATGGGTGACAGCACATCGAATCCTCTCCAGGCAACGGAAAGTACGATAAGCCGTTGGTCCCGATTGTCATTCGCAGATCTTAAACAGTCGTTACGGGTAGTCAGAAACTCGAATATCTGAGAGTCAACCTTGGCGTGGGTATCGTATTAGCCAGTAAGTCGCTCCGTGTAAAATACTGGTTTTCAACTGCATCCGGATAGACTGAAAGCCGACGCGAACATAGTTGAGAAAAGGTTAGACAGATGGTGATCTTATTAACACCTTAACTGCCAAACAACGAGACACAATAGAAAATGTATTGTTCTCATTTGGCGTTCAACGCGTTAAAAGTTAAGTTTGCCGCAATTTTACAGACATACACTATCAGATGTTGTTTCAAAATGCTGTTAATTCTAGAATTATTTCCATTGATAGAAAAATAACCTTTTCTTAAATAAACATACAGTTTGAAACAGCATGCGAAACTTCTCACAAAGCGCAATTAGCGACATTCGTAAATACTAGACCCTAACGTCAAATTGAAGAAAGTTATTTTCAATTCGGAAATCCTTGAACAGAGAGCGGAATTCATACAAAAAGTACGGAATTCCGAGGGGCGGAACCACCTGTGCATAATCCGCATACTTTCACGGCAATCTTTGTGATACAGGCCGGTTCGAAAGTTTGAATTTGGAATTATTTTAAATTTAAACGTCATTCCAATAAGAACACTTACTGGAATGCCGTTACAGATCTTTTTTTTTTAATTAAGTATAAGTTGAAATTATCCTACACTGGTGATCTGAATAGAAAATATTGCAAACAGAATAGTTAACTTCATCATCATCAGGCTATATTAGTCCACTGCTGGACATAGCCCCTAATGAGCGCCATAGCGCATATAGTCTTCAGCTTGCCGTATCCAGCATCTGCCTGCAGTCTTTCGCAGATCGTCATCCCACCTAGTCAGAGGGCGTCCTACACTACGTTTGCCGTTAACTTGCGTTTTCTTATTGTCCAGCTACCAACGCGTGATGGTAAATGATAATATGTTATTGTAAATTGGTTTTAGCAACCACTATTACACGACAAACAAGTAAACAATTATTAAAACCAGGTAAGGTCGATAATTTCCTATCTTACTACTATGAGAAGAGAAACACCGAAGTAAACTCAGAGGTCTCTAAATCCAGACACTTTACTATTTACCCTTTAAGGTATACCTATCTCAAGTGATGTATTATCTAAAAGTAAGAAAAAAAATGTATAATCAAATCTGCAATTATTTTAATTTTATTATTGTTTTCCTATCTCTGAACTGTGAACACGCTGTATCTCGCAACTCGATCCCGTGGGAGCGGCAGACGCATCATTTCTACCAATATACCTTAACCAGGAAATAACTGTTTTTGTTGGCGCACTGGGTAGAGAGTAAATCATATGAGTATACTTACCTTAACTTGTGACTATTGGTAGTTGTGTTCAAGTAAGTATAGGGATAATATTGTTGTTCTTATTATTTTTGAGTGACTCTTTGGTCTAGTGATCGCAAAAGTCCCGGTCGGGCAAAGTGATATTGCGTTTTTCAATCTAACATTCCTTAGTAGCGACCCGGAGTGTGGATTTTTGAGTTTGGTTGCAATAAGCTCGCTCCCTATGACATGGGAATAAAACATAATTATCAACTTAAGGGTGATATAGGTGAATGTCTGCCTAACCCCTCAGGGAATACAAGTGTGATGATGATGACTGTATTCTTTCTATGAGAACTACATACTAACTTTTTAGGTACCTGGTAGGTACGCTAAGGACAAGGAAGGTCCTACCTAATAAGTTAGTATTTTAAGTAAGTATGTATTATGGTAATGTTATTATATTATTATTTTATGATCTGCATAAATACACGGAATTCTTTCACTAAAACTTTGTTAATCGTTTCGCCTACAATAGAGCAATGGACATCAAAATAAGTTCTACCTCTAAAGGAATACAATTAACACTAATAAGAAAAGTAACATTACAATTTATTAAACAATAAATATCTACCATTACACACTCAATTTACCATAACCAATAATTAGTAGTCCCATAACAATCGCCACCCCACTTATTAGCCACTCTACTTGTCTATGGGAATGTTGTCCAAACTTTTTTTCCATTTCCTGATGCGTGATTTGTACGCTGTCAGCGAAAACATTTGGTTTTCGAACGTCACCTGTTCACTGGTTCCCACGAAATGGGTCGCATGTGTTCCAATTACAAAATCTGCATAGAATTCGATTATTTGAATGTCCTTACATTGTTTTACTTTTGAAACGAAGTTAAATAAATACGAATATTGTGATTCGGATTTTAAATTTGGGTCAATGGTAATTAGTGGTGAAGATATTTTTTACTCAATAATACGATTTGTTCTGATATCAATTATTCTAACAGCTTTGAATTAAATAACGTATAAAAATAAAGATCTAAATTATTTTTATTCGGTAATTTTAATTTGTTGTTCATCTCTTAACTATGCGAAATTAATTGTTTACTTATGTGTTTTGTTGATTTAATTTGTTCTTCGATTACTGTAAAAAGGATATGTATACATATTTGACTTTAGCGAGGACAAAGTCGCGGGCAGTAACTATTCTTTTATAATAATTTATACCTATTAGGTAAAATACACATCAATACACCGAAAACAGCGATGTCCACAACTTTAAGACTTGAAGATATGTGTGTAAACTGTATGGTCATATTAACCAACTTTGTAAGGTTGTTATGTAAACTCTTTTGTAGAGCTCAGTGTCCGCTTCCATAACTTTACTTACCTCTTTCTTTGCTTGACTTGTCTTATAGTGAGTTAAAAGCAAAAGTTAAATCTAACCTTTATGTTCAAAGGCGTAAGCACTATTCTATCAACGACTACTTAGACGATAAGAATAGTTGGTTTCTGTATTGAACACAAGTCAATGTTACATTGTTCTTTGAGTTCATTTAAAAACTTTTAAACCTACTTTGTTTTTACGGCCTCGTTGGTCTAGTTGTCCCTGGTGCGACTCCTCAGCGTGAAGTCCTGTATTCTTAGGCCAGTCAGCATTTCCAATAGGAATTTTCTGAATAGCAACCCGGTGTCTGGATTTGTGCCCGGTTGATGGCAATACGGTCGCCCCCTATTATATGGGACTTAAACGTAACTGTCGGCAAAATGTCGGCGTTACCATAGGTGCACCTCTGCCCCACCCTTCGCGGAATATAGGCGTGATGTTACGGTATTTATTTAAAACTTTCTTTCTTCTCCGATGTTCTTTTCTGATTAGTTTCGTTGAGGGATCCAAGACAGTTGATCGTTTCTCCGGGACTCGTCGGAATTCATTGTCTCGAGGCTTTTCTGGTGGTCGCCACTGCTGATTCTGGTTTTCAGTAGTTGCAGTGGTTTGGGAATAATAAAAAAAAAACATTTAAAACTAAAAGTTCTGCTGGGGATTTTGTTACACCACTTTTTCCCAGCTCAAACACTAGAAAGTGAACTAAGCCGTAAGTTTTGGGTAATTAGGTGTGTCTTGTGTATTTTTTGACGTTTAATAACCGCCATTTTTTTTATATTCAAAGATAATATTCCAATTCGACTTAACACAGTTTCGCTATTCGAGCTCTAAAATCTCACCGCAAAGTTTTTGCCTATAAACATTTTAATGGCCCACAAAATATATTTAAGTGTTTTCCCAATATTTCAATAAAATAAGTCATAAAACTTAAACAAGGTGGTTTGTTACTGATAAGGAGTGTTAAAACTTTATTTATCGCTACGTTTTCTATGAAGGCTTGAAAACATAATTTCGGTGATTTTTAGAAGGCAATTTAGTAGCAAGCCAGAAACTAAGATAAATGGGACATATAACGCTGAAACCAGGAAAAGACTGTGAAAGAGTTTTAGGAATATTAAAAAAAGAATGTGTCTTGTATTCTTTTTTTAAATATTCCAAAAACGACTGTGAGATTGTCAGAGATTTGGACTCTGGCAGTCTCACAGTCGTTTTTCACACTTTTGAAGGCACGAAGCGGTCTCGATGTGTAATAGATTGTCACCCATCCGCAGGCTGACCTCGCCAAGCGTACGATTACCTTAACCTGCGATCGATCCGTGTGGCTGTTATTATTTAGCCGTAGTAGAATGTATTTTATAATAGACAAACCATAAACAAAGACAGTCCAAGGAAACTCAGGTACGATAATGGCTACTAGAAGTGTAATAAATCACTATCCAGCTGATTTCAGATTAATTTCACACCGCGCTGTCAACTTGGTCTTATCTATTCCATGTTCATCCATATTTCCAATTGATTTTATTTTCACTGAAGCGAATATCAACTTTATTCCGGTGCAAAATTAAGACGATTTTACAAGGATATGAGTGCTACTGAAAAGTCAAAACAAAATGCAGTGCTAACTGAACTTTGTGTGGCTGTTAAAGTTTATATTTCCGATAGCAAACATTTGTTTATATTTTTGGTGGCTGAATTGCAAACGCAGAATACCTACCTATATTTAAGGGTTAATAGTACCATTGGTTGTAAAGTCAATATTGCTGAAGATCAACTCTGTTACAACAATGAAAATGTTTTAGAACTTCGAGTTTTGGTTCCTAATTCTTAAAAATCTTGTCTACCTTTTTCTATCTTCATATTTTCAGTCATTTGCCATATTCACTGGGACATCTCACAAAAGATCATAACCTGATCTTTCTTTCAAAATATCTTATTAGTAAACTACATAGTGGAATCCAATTAGTTCGAAATAAATATTAACCAAGAAACAGTTGTCTGCTCTTCATTCATTCAAGTTACATTATCTGTGCCAAGACATCAAAGAAAAAAGCACCGGAACACAACCCACCCACATGTCCAGGATTTCCACGACAATTGTACAGAAATATCCATAAAATTAATTGTTACTAATGTAACTACTTTCACACGACACACTGCCAGAAATTACTGTGACAGTACTGTAATGACCAATGTCTCTTTTATCTCAAATTACCAACTTACTTTTACCAACAAAAAACAAAAGAGCACTGTAAAATTTACCCAGTGGCTAACACATTAAGAGTCAATGCTAGAAAAGACTGGCCGCAAATAAAACGTTGTCCGAATTTTGACGTCTCAATACTTATTGACAGCTGCGGTCAGCCATTTTGTATTTTTTGACAGATTTACGATGTCCACCCACAGTTGGCATGCGACCAACTTTTTATGAGCATATTACATGGTCATTAATGGCTTCCTATTGTGGATTGTATTGAAATGTCATTATTATATTGTAGAGGAATATTGTGCAAAGCTTGATAGGCGTTTAATGGCTTTGATGCTTTTTTGTCTATGATTTGGTAGTTGTATTAAAAAGACGTCATGGTTTCTTTACGTTACAATGGCTCACGTGCCGTGTTAGCTCATTTCTTCGTTCCATTACAGCTAATATATATTAATTCTCCGTGCAATTGTAAAGTCGCCGTAAACCACAGGTAGCCTAAGGGATTTCTCTTGGCAGTTAGAGCTGGATACTGACGCCGACGTCAAAATAAATAATAAAAAGTTTAAGAATGTTCTTTCAAACGAATTTGATCGGACTAGTAACTTTTAAAGCAAATACTACTAAAACTATATACATTTTTCGATCTCATCCCAAAAAATACACTGGCAAGAGAAAGAAACAAAGCTCATCAAGTAAAATCGTATGACTAGGTCTACAAACATATACCAAGTTAAAATATTAACTCGGACAATCCAAATCCCGAATTCAATTATAAGGAAGCCCTAGTAATTATCACTAGGGCACGGTACTCACTACCCACTCGCGCAACTATCTCTCCAATAGAAAAAGTTACAATTTAGTTTCCGTCTTTCGTGACTTAACTTCCGTTTGCTTCGTGGCTTCTTATTAGGGTGACCAATTGACAATAATAAGGAATCCTATTTTTTTTTTAGGTGTTGTGCCTACCTTAATCTATTTGTCTGTGTATGAAATTGTCTGGTCATTAAAAGAAACTGTGACCCCTGAATTTGTTTCGATGGTTCTTCTCAAAGCAGTCAATGAGAAGCAGTATCTTCACTCAGTTTTAACACCGTGAACGCCAAATGACCGACAAACAATACATTTTCTATTGTGTCTCGTTGTTTGGCAGTTAAGGTGTTAGAGATTTGTTTGCTTGACGTGTTTGAAAATAATAATTTATCATTTAACTAGGCAACCAAAAGAAATCTACAGAATGTATCTAGATAATCTGTCTAGTTCCACGGCCAGTTAAAAAATAACGTCTGGAATAAAATAGTCGTGAGTTATAAAGAGCATTTGTTCAAAAGAATTTGTGACAGAAGCTTTTCGCACCCTACTGTATCTGGTTAGACGGCAAGCAGACACACACCAACCTTATAGGGAAAAGGCTCAGCAGATGATAAACACACATTCAGAGAGCATCCGCAGTGCTACTCTATATATATTCACCTAATGCTAGGGATTGACAAAGAATAACATTATTACAATCATAATCGATCATCAAGATTACCTAATAATATTTTTAATGCTAATGCTATGGAACATTTTAAAGCTAGTATTTACTTGTCATAACATTACTCCTTTACCAGGATGACACTGACAGCTCACTTCACTGCTCATGTCACCCAAGAAGTACTCACGGGGAGATTTTTACAGAATCGAAAGGCTGTCGTTCTCATCGTGCATGGTCACCTTACAATCACTGGAGTAGTCACCGCAATAGTATTACATGTCAAACGCAATCCTCTTACACCCTCCCCCTCTCACTTCCTCCTCCCTCCTTACGTTTGTCCGTCTTTAACCACTATTCGTAAGGCTTCACGTAAAACTTGAGGAATAGTGGTGGTCCGAATATTTTTTAGATTTGGTGAAGGTGGATTCTAGGGAGTGACTCAGATTGCTTTTCCCGCGGTTTCATTCGTCCTAGGGGTCGTAGCGTGATGTTAATTTAGGCCTTCCTCGAGAATCGGACTTAGAAAGGCAATTCTTCAAATGTGGCTGGTAGTTTTTGAGATAACCGTGTTCAAAAAACAAACAAAGTCTTCAGCTTTATAAACACCTAAAACGCCAGGTGACCAACGAACAATGCATTTTGTATTGTGTCTCGTTTTCTGGTATTTAAGGTGTTAAATTTATTAGTTTATATATTAAATTTATGTTCTGGCAGTTTTTATTTGTGTTTTCGATTATACTACCATTAAAGTCTAGCTAATGTTTAACATAATTTTTTTTATTTACATTGGTTCACGCGAATATTACTTTCATCTGACCTGGTTCACCATCTAGGTTAGTAATTATTCGGCCTTTTTGCAAACCGTTAAAAACTCCTTCGAGCGTCATAAATCATATTTCTTTTTGTATTTGACGAATCCACGTTAAGTTCTCAAAGACAATGAATGTTCGTCATAATGTATTAATAAGATTAACTATGGATATCTATACATTTAATTTGAATATACAACTATTTAACTTCTTTCCAAAACTTACAACTAATTATTTCTACAAAAAAATATACTAAGCAGACCCAAAAGTATAAAAGATCGCTCCAAGAAGGGCAACCTACTAAGTTCTTTTACTGAAATTAATGTAAGGGGAAAGACTTTTTAAATGTTTATTTTATCTTCTTCCTGAAAATGATATATTAGTAACGTAATCACATTTAATTGCTTAATTTGTTTTGATAATCTTATCATCATTGGGCGTCTTTGAAACAGATGTATGTTTTTACACACTTCTTGGCTAACATATCCCATTATTTTAAGCCCTAACTGAATAAGGATACGAATCAAAGTCCTTTAACAATACTGCATTTCTAATTCACGTTTTTTTAAGAACGATTTTAAGTCTTATTGCTTTGAACTTAAAAGCTCAATATTTTATTTCAACTGTCTAACTCTATAATGAAGTGATTTTAAACCCTATCCAAAGCTTTAAAAGTCTGTTTTCAAATGAAATTATTTTTCAAGTGATTTATGAAGAAAATGAACTGAAACTTATTAATAAACTACAAGAATTTAAGGGTGGAAGTGAGGTTAGGGGTGAGTTCCGCCATTAGGGTGTTTGAACATGTCTAATGGGTCCTGAAAGATATACCTCGGGGTAGAGGTGACGTCGCATTACGCATGGAGAATACCCATATGCTGATAGGTATGTTCTGTGAGTTATGGGTATCGGAAATGCAAATTGTGAGTGTAATACTTACAGCTGATTCTCCTAATCAGCATAGCACCAGCGTCAGATTTGCTCTCAACGTTTTCTGTAGTGCAAAAAAGTGTTCGTTTATAAAAAATTAGCTCACACAACAATAATGGTGTTTTTATGTCAATCAAGACACAAATAGCTTATTTATTTAATACCTAAGAAATGTTAATTAGGTACTCTTTTTTACATTTTGCTGTTCCCTACAGGGTCCAAGATTGTTCTCCAGCTTTAATCCATTGTTTAAGATCTTGTAAACATTGTGGAATGCTAATAATTAATATGTTTTCTTTTTTTCAATATTTCAGAGTTGATCTCATAATATAAATTGTTAATATTACTTTAACCAGTTTTGTAAAGAACTCCATTCAGAATATATTTTATCAATCAAATTGATCTCGTACACATTATCCAGGTCACTTAATCAAAGGAAATGTGAGTAGCCCAACAGCAAGACACTCCCCGGAAGTACAGTGGTAACTCAACACTGATGGGGACACGTGCTACTTCCTTGCAGGACACTTGAGAACTGAGACCACTTCCACACTTCCACTGACCGAGGGCACTTCACCATAAGTCCGTAATTAGGCAACAGAAACACAAAAAAGTTTCTGTGCTGAGAAGAGTAAGCTCAGACAATAACAATATCGTTTATTATGAAAATCTAGGCAAAATCACTGCGTTAATGTGTGTCAGAAGCAATACTATATAATAGAAAAAGATTATAAAAACAATGGATGTATTGTGTGAAAGATGATATGACTAAGAAGGAGGTGACTATAGAGATGACGGCAAATAGCAGATGTTTGGAATAAGAAGACATGCTGCGATGACCACAAATATTTACATTGAGATGGGAGGATGATGAAGATAGAGCAACGTTTGAAGTATCAAAACATAACAGGAATGCGACCATCTTTGACGAAGTAGGGCAAATCTGACGATGCAAATCATTGCACTACTACAATATTGAAGATGATATTGTGAGTGCACTTGAGACTGAAACCACTTCTACTGAACAAGGGTTCTTCACTTTAAACCGTGATATAGTATCTAGTGGCTAATTGTCTGACTTCAAGCGTTTACAGTGCTCCTTGGAACAAAAAAAAGTGAAATCTCTTCTTAAAGAACAAGGCTATCCTCTCGTAGTCAGCTTCTAGATTAGAAGCCGACTCCGACATATTCAGGAAAACGGTAGACAGACGATGATATTTCAAAAAGAATGACAATTTACCAAACAATCTCAACGTGTATATTTCAGCGTAGCGTGATGGTTCATAGCATATAACCTTTTTCAAGATTTGGGCTATCAAATCCAAATATATACTTGTTTTCAAATCCGACTGATAGTTCCAGAGATAAGCATGTCCAAAAAAAAACTCTTCAGCTTTATTATTTAAAAAAACGTATTGATGATAGATATGATGTTTTTTCAGTGTGCAAAATTAATCCCGACTGCGTCGTCTGTCCATCTGTATGAAATATACGAATAATCAGTTAATAATTCTAATGCCGGGTGCAGAAAAACCGTACGAAGGGCCGAAGGCGAACGAATGCTAACGAAGGTAATCGCCGCCGGCGCCGATGGATATTGTTGTTGTGTTCACACACATAAGAAGCTTCTGCCCAGAAGTATTTTTATTACTTTCTTAATACTGACTGCTTTTAAATGTACTAAAATTAAGTCAATCGCCTTAATGGTATTTTTGATGGTATGAATTAATTAATCTGGTTTTCTCGCCAATTTAATTCCTACAAGCTTGAATGTCTCTAATTTATAGCCATTAAACCATGAGTAATTAAAAAATACAATCAGATAAGTCCGAGTTAGAATCGCATCCAGAGGGTTCCGTCTCAAAACTGTACTCGGCTGCTTGCGCTGTGGCCTCACTCAAGCAACACGGCTCATGAATTTAAAATTCCGTATTTGAAGGACCAACTTAACTTTCAAGTTAAAAATATAATTGCGTTCGGGTCTAATACATCTTTGTCGCCTTCGGCTTGTGATGCAATTCCGCTCAAAATCAATGGCAAACTTTAAGTTTAGATGTTATTCGGTCTCTCTTCTGCAGGATATGTTACCACCATCATTCTGAAATTGACATAATTTACATAACGCTGTCTACAGGTAAACTCCAACCTCCAATGTGCATACACGGCAGTATTTTAAAAATATATGACTTAATTGACTGTTAGGTACTTTTGGTTCCGTTGACTTAGATAGGTACTTGAATTTTTCTCCAGTCCAGATTGTATTATTTGATATTAATTTCAATTTGATACCTTTATCCGTTCTTAATCAAAAGTGTCTTGACCAACGGACTAACATTGAAATGATCCTTTAAAGGTCCCTTTCGAGGCACGGAACCCTAAATATGAACTACCTAATGTAAGTAATGGGTTCGATTTTACAAATCACATAAGTAACTATAAAAATCACATAAAACCTGTGGAAAATAAAAAAGAATCCTACAAAGAAACAGCATAACGATTTAGTAATAAATGTTGTCTTAAAAGCTGCCATTAAAATTCATTGCCACTGAACATATTTTCTTTTTACTGAGTTGCCAGTTGTGAAATTTGAAATTCCCTGTAGAAGTATATTAACTATTAGTGACGTTTAATAGTGTGAGGCTTAATAAAAGCAGATTCCTCTGTATCAAATCGTCAAAGAGTAAATATATAGGTACAAGTTATTGTGTATACGTCGAAGACACGTACGAGCAAAAGTAGTACCCACTCGTTATTTGTATAATACATCATCTTTCTGCATCTTAAATTAGGAATATCTCAGATTTTTAATAATCATATTGACAAGATATGATTATTAGAAATCTATGTTTCTTACCGAGAGACTAGTTACCTATCGCCGTACGTTGCCTATCTGATGTATGCTCCAATAAGATTTTTAAATTGTTTAAATTAGAACCTAAAGTTTTAATAATCTTACAGAATCAGTGTTATAATTGATCAAAATAAAGAATGGAGATTCTTACTTACTCACATGAAGAATTCAAATTATCCTGAAATTGCGTAAAATTCTTCAAAATTGGCAACACTCGTTTTTATAACAAGACAATTCGTAGTCTTCCCGCCATATTATTTCCATACTTACAGACACAACGACAAATTTACTGATGCTTTGTAAAAACAATATTTTTCTGCAAAATGATCTTTATTGAGTTGTGATAAGGAAAGTTTTGTGTTACGTTGGCAGAATTTTAAAAATTGCGTTTGTGTTGCGATATCAAAATCGCGGAGACGGGGGCGAAGACGAAATGTGTCAGTTTTATAACCACATTATAAGGGAAGTTGGAATAATACTGGCCGGATTTGACTTTATTTTGCTTTATTTTATTCATGACTAGATGTAGGTACCCGCAACTCTGACCAAGTTTCATGAGTTTTTTTTTGCACGGTCACAAAATAAAAGTAGCAATTACTTCATAATACATCAGCTATCTGTAAATGAAAGCCCCTTCAAAATCGGTCCAGCCGCTTCTGAGATAACCTCAAACAAACATACGGACAGCCAAAAGACAAAAAAAATAAAATTGATTTTATTTTATTTTTGTATTCTTTTAGTCTAACAGCTCTTGGACTATTAAGTAAGTATCAAATTTAAGTTCAGGGTGTAGGTGTATATAAGAGGTTTCTACATTTTATATTAGCTCTAACCTAGTTTTTCTTATCAGTTTTAGTGTGGCTGAAAAATACAGTTTCGGCTATGCAGAGCAAATTTTCCGGGCTCACCCATAGATAAAAAAAATGAAATGCTGGAACAATCAAGTCGTCTGGGCTTTCACAATCACCCTGGATGTCAAGTAAAGGCTTACAACCGAAAGCAAATACTCCACGGTTCCTTTTGCAAATATAGCAACAACACGAATACTATCGATTCGCTCAGCCGATTTTACTTGAAAGCTACATTATCAGCTATCCAAAAAAGCGCTTAAAGCCTAACAAAACGTCTGCATTAAATCGAGTTACATGCGCAATATATCGCGTTCCGCGCTCAATGTAGCGGAACGCATCAAATCCATACTTGTAATGGGGCTACGTTCCATTTTTAAACTTATTACGATTTATTACTTTATACTTGCTCGGTTTCTGAATTCAAATATATTTTTGTCTACCCCACCGTGAAGAATTGGCGGGAATTTAACAGATTTATTGAAAAAAAAAATGTCATAATTTTTGCATTGTCCACCATGTCGGTTGAAAACTGGTATTTTATGTTTATTTTTGTGAAATGTGGCACTGAAATAAGTAGGTGTACTTTTCGGGAGAAAAATGCTTTTATATGCAATATTAATTAAGTTCGTCTACTTCATTTATGGTTATGTTCTCTATTCAAACCATGAGCTTACAATAAACCGCGGTCGTTCCTAAAACTGTACCAGTATTCTGACCAGCTGTTTTCTAGATAACCCAAATACAGACAGCCAGACACAATCAAATTTAATATTCCACGAAGATTGTGTCTGAAACACACCACAAACTGCAGTAGCCGAAAGCTTTAGATAAGATTACTCGTATCTTAAAACATTTACTAAGAAAATAGCACTAAAGTTCAGATTTCTGACAGCTGGTATCGGTATTTGGTATCCATTAACTCCGGTCAAAAGTCATGAACGAAAGATCTGGCGGTAGCGCGGTTTATTTTTTTAAATTTAGAATGTACGAGTGGGATGTTTTGCCAGTGTCTTTTTATCAATGGGTTGGTCGAATAAGTATTTTATGTATTTAAATGGAATTCGAAGAAATTAAACTAAATTGTTTACTGTTTGAACTTGTAGGTTAATTACATATAAAATTATATCGTTTGCCTATCTAGTATTATGTTTTTGTAAAGCTCTTACGTTTCGATTTTGCTGTTACAGTCAAACACCGATATAGTTAACAATCTACTAAATAGTAGGTACCTACAACTAACAACATCACAAGACTTAGGTGACAAACTGTCTGTGACATTATTTCCCGTGTTCTTTTGTTTTGGCAGCCTACGTCGAACAGAAATAGACCGACTGTGATGCTTTCAACAAATCTATGAGCTCATCCTTCTATATTTTCTTGCACAAAATCCACCTAAAAATCGTATCTCCAGAAATACATAGCCCCATATGTATAAAGTCACGGAGTGAACATTATCCGGTCCGTTTCCTTAAACCCGGAGTTTATTTTTCCTCGTAAGATAAGACGTCCCATTAATAGCACTTCGGCCACCTATCTGAAGCTGAAAGATCTCTTACAGTTTAATGGGAGATATTTTTTGTGCATGGGAGGGGTTAAAGGTGACGGACCAATAGCGGCTCGTGACGTCATGCAGATAAAGAAGTTAAGATAGAGTGGGATGAGAGATTTCTATTCTTGGAGCGTCTGGTGGAGGTACAGGCGTGGGGAGATCGTTTGGAAAATAATTTATTATTGATTGGAAAAAATGGGGAAAGTGGTTTATCTTAGGTACTTACTAGGAACGTTTTCAATTCATTTGGTATTATGAAGAGTGACTGGATGATGGGCAGTAGCGGCAGATAATGTATCACGAATAACTAATCTGTCTTCAAAATCTGATCAATGATTGCCTTTAAATTATAATAATAACAAAAATGGCTTAATAGACAAGAGCCTCGTTAAGCAGCTGGATCAAGGGCTTGCTCCAAAAGGCGGTACTCTTAGATACTGCACACATAGTTGGGAATTTCCTCTGTCAAGCCGACCTTGGATTCTGTTCCCGATGCCGGTGGCCACTGTTTTTATATTAAATATTATTTTATAACTTTTTATAGGTATGTAAATATTTAAATGAAAACATGCACAGCATAGTGCTGATTTTCAGCGCTCACCAGTAACTGTCCAGAATCTTCATATTCTCGCATTGGTTTCTACTTCCTCCATTTCCACTCATGCACTTTTGTAAGTGACTGTACATCGGTTTATTCTCGTCGGCTGCACGTGAACGACGGAGTCGGGGCAGGTACCTACTGCCAGACTTTATGTTTTAGTTCTACGATATATACTTATAGGTTTGGCACCTATGATATATCAGTCAGGTAAGTAAATAAAACGTGTCAGGACATTCTGTTAGAAATGATAGCGTACATTCCTACATAACGTTACGACTGTGTTCCCCAAAGGGTTAGGCAGAGGTGTACTTCGTCAGTTATGTAATGTAATAGGGGACTAGCATGTTGCTACCAACCGGGATCATATCCAGACTTCTGGCTACTACCGAGAATTTCCAGACGGAAAAACCCAATTACACTTTTCCCGACCAGGGACTTAAACTTATAATTTATGTTTTGTGCTTTGAAACTGCTATATTTTTTTTTAATTAACCTTAACATCGTTAATACCTTTAGCAAGGTCATGCTATAAGACCAGAATCGGAAAAGATAAACAAAAATCTAAACCGAATCCTTCACTTTCAGGAACCTTAGCGATTTCATGACGCCCCATATAAACGTCAATCGTCAACCATCAAAAATAAAAACCAAAATAAATTACAATTGTTTTTTCAAAATTCTAATTCTGGCCACATTCATTTCGAATATTTCATCAAAAAATCTGTCCCTAGCGAGCCATATTTAGTAGTTCAAACGCTTATAAGAGACACTTCATTTACACATCACAGTCAACTGGCAATGGAGTTCCCGCAATATTTACTGTCGAACAAATCACGGTGGAAACGAAAATAAATAGAATACGCATAGAAAAAACTCATTCCGTACAATTAAAAAAAGCTCTCTGTTATTTAGATTTCCATAAATACTCTACGCCCGACTAAAGTTTTTGAGATACATCTTCCTGAATGGTTTTTTGAACGTCGACCGGGGATTTTCGAGATCGAGACGGTGTTGTCGACACTCAAAAGTTAAATCTTAAGCATTCGCTTCAGATTTTTGTGTTGTTTTCGTGAAATGGTCTCGTAAAAGATTACTGTTATGATTTTTTTTCTTCTTATTTAATGGCTACGTATATTTGAGGAGGAATAATTCATGTTAGGCGGGAAGTTTTGAATATGAATGTAGAGATGTAGAATAGTAGAGGAACATCAAAGAAACGATGGATAGATTGTGGCTAGGAAGATGGAAACTATTGTGATGCGATGATGATTAGGATAAAGGCAGGAGGATGATAATGATTAGCCATCGACACACTCAGAAGAAGAAGCACTTATATTATAAGTGAGTGTGAGTAAAGTAGGAAAAACTCAGCTGATCTGCAGCTCATAAAGTATAATGATTTTATTTTGTTAGAGTACATACGCTCTGTGCAAAATAAAGATAATATCGTCACTGGAAAGTCCGTGTTACTTAGACTTAGACCTGTAGGTCATACAAATATTTGTTCCGTGTGGGGATCGAACCCACAACACGCGGCGCAGCAGCCGATGGCTCAACCACCGCGCCAACCGTGTCGTCTCATTGTAAACTGCCTCTCATTGTAATATTAAGAAGTTATTAGTGTTGAAAATAAACACTGCCATTTTACAGATAGTTTTATTATCAAAATTATATTTAGTCTTGATGATATCTTTATAACACTCGGACATGAGCTATGTGTAGGTTTTACTTACTAAAAAAAGTGCTAATTTATTTTATCGTCTCTCATAAATTTATGACAAGTTTTAAGAATTTCTTATCCGTTTATTAGGTAAAATGTCAAAACATGACTTCTGAGTATCAAATTCAAATTTTTACGACTGCAAAATCTATCGCTATCGAAAACGCTCGGGCTTGTCCACATATCGTAGTCATTGTATTTATTTGGGTTTCAAATCCTCGCCACATTTTCTGTCAACATAAATCGTGAGCGCGACATTTCCGACAAATACGCGCTTTGCCACGCTAACGACGTTTTGTTCACGATTGTACTTTATTCTTTTGCTAGATAATTAAATGTTTAAAATTGTTTTGTGCGTGATGGTACTTTTTTGACGGGGGTTCACATAAAATAAAACAGTGTATTTGTAAATGGTTTTATTAAGCTTGCTTGCTTGCTTGAGGCAAATGAATTTTTCATAGATTCGTTTCAGTATATGGAACCTAACATCTAAAAGGTTTTTTGTTCTTATCATTATATGTTATTAAGCGAAAAACTCATTTTTTTGAGTACAAAGTACTGATGACGAAAGTAAATAAGGTCCACATCAAAATGAGTAAGTATCTACATATCTAACTAAAATTCGAAATATTGATACACGTGAATATTTTGAATAGAAATAGCCACGCAACACAACAATAGCTTGGAAGGTGTTACATGTCTGACTCAAGGTAGCACTAGACGCATTACAAAAGCTTGGCTGGACTGTGCGGCCCATTGAGGGCTTGACAGTTGAGCAATGTGGAGAAAATTGAACGGAAGGCGAACTGAGAGAACCAATGAGTTTGAAATAGGAACCTCTCAAGGTAGCGATGTCACATCCCTTTTTTATCTTTATACTGTAGATAAATAATACTCGTACAGTCTTGAAGTTTATTACGGCCAGTGATTACTGTTCCATATTTAAAATGTCATGAGAATGTGTCAACGTCTGAACTTATTCGGAGTGCAGTGTGTTTTTTTAATCACACGGGGTCAAGATAACAATAAGAAAATCCTATTCAAATCTAACGGACTTATAGGCAATTAATCATTTCCACTGCATACTACAAAAAAGAAACAAACCGGAAGGTCGACTCCACAATGGTCATTGGTCAACAAGTGGACGTAGTTCTCAAGGGCCCCTTATCAATATTCAAGAAATTCCACTTTTTCTATTCACGCATAAATTGTGTCCGCGGCCATTATCCGCGAATTCGGACAGAAGGACTTGCAGGAACATTAATTATAAATCCTTCGCGAATGACTAGAGGTCACCGTTTGATGCGTGAGAATGCGTCCGACTCAAAGGACCCTATTTGAATATGCCCTTCGGTGAAAGAAAACATGGCTTTGTGTGCCATCGGTCAGCTATTGTTGCGCAGTGCAGTGTCATCGTATTATTATTCAAATTTAAGCAGGTGATGCAAACAGAACTGACCTATGGCTATTTTTTTTATTATTCGCAGTAAATTTTTATTTACAATACGCAATTATTGGGTTGCGTGAATTTGAATTCTGGTTTTATTAAAATTTTGTAAATCGAATTTTATCGAAAACTTTCAAATTTCGAATACAAATATAAAAGTTCGAAATCGTTATTTTTATTTCTGATCGATTTCTGATAGTACTTATTAGTAATGCAAAATTTAGTCCAAGAGTCATATAAATCTAAATGTTATGTATGAGCACTTATTTTAACTTAATAATAAATAATATTAATAATAATACCAGCCTGTTACTGTCCCACTGCAGGGCAAAGACCTCTTCTCATACAGAGAAGGCACGAGCATTAATCACCACGTTTGCTCAAGACGGGTTGGCGATTTCAGACTTATATTGATTATAAGTCCAGGTTTCCTCACGGTGTTTTTCCTTTACCGATGTCAGTGATGTACAAGATAAACTTAACTTTTAAGTTATTGATAATATTTATTACGTATGAATATAGTCCTTAAAAACCTTACGTAAAATTTAGAAAACATATCTGATTTAATACCTTTTTCTCCTAAATTTATTCATACCACAAAAATTTCATATCGCGAACACAATTCATCAAATTTACTTCAGACCCGTACTTATTATGCCCGCCCCTGTTTAACAAAGATTTGGGAAAAAAATGGGAAATATCCGCTATCGGGCTGGTCATCAATCAATGTGGATTACCGGACGATCGCTATTTTAATCATTATACCCCTGAGGATTGAAGTGGATGAGGAGATATGGAGACGTTCTGTGCTGTATACTGTTATGGTATCTTTTGATTTTAACGTGTGGTGTTGTTTGAAAATGTTATTGTATGGTTAGATTCTATAAGAGGAGCTCGTGGCAATAAAAACAGCCACACGGGTTGATCGAAGGTTGAGCTACGCTTGCCGAGGTCAGTCTGTGGATTGGTGACCGTTCCTAACATATCGAGACTCCTCCGTGGCTCAGAAAGCACGCTAAGCCGTTGGTTCTGGCTGTCATTTGTAGAATATTTGACAGTTTATCAACCAAAAATGTCTAATAACCTAGTTATTGGTGAAATTCTGGAATTGTCACAATCTTGGTAAAAAATGTTGATTAATTCGGTTGGTAAACTTCTCGCAAAAAATGTGGCCTACAGATTAAAGTAAGTCCCGTGTGCCACAAGCATCTTTAATGTTATACGTCCAAAATTGGAACGGTTTTAAAATTGAAAATACAACTATATCGTAGAATTTAGGTTTAAATTTATGAGGAAAATACAATAAGTATCACCCATAGATATGAAAAAACATTTAAAAGTAAATTCATATTATATTCGAAACGGTTATTTTCAATTTTAAAATCGTTCCAATTCGAACGATTTTAAAAATGGAATGTTGTAAACGTTATACTTACGTCAAGCATTCTTGCCAGGCACACAGCTAGGGTTGCCAGATCGACAAACCTACATATATAGCCGGACAGACCAGCCAGTTTGGCCGGACATTCGGGTAGAAAGGCCCGACACCCTACATTATTGAGGATTTTGTCTCAGTATTAATAGGTACCTACGACAAAAAAAAATGTATGTAAATAGTGTTCGTATGGTTTTTTGTACTAATAGAAACGAAATATATGTCTTATCGTGTTGGGCAGTTGAGAAACATCGGTATAAGTATGCTAAGCTCAGTCTTACAAAAGCTGGACAAGCCGGACATCTTTTATTTTGGCCTGACACCTAATCAAAAACCCTACTTATGTCCAGCTTTATCCGAACGCCTGACAACGCTACTACACAACTAATACCCAACAAGTCTCCACTCTATCAAGACCACCTTCTTCAGATTTTTTTATAAACATCAACTTTACCATATTGAAGGGGAGTGTTTAGCTTCGGTTTAAGAGACAGTGATAAAATTTTACGAGATCTCTGAGGGAAGGAATCAGTCAAGCGCAGGATTGTGTCCATTATAGAGATTGGATGGTCGCTTTCTGTGGGCTAAAGTATAAGTAGCTTCATACCATACGTATTGGGATAGGATCGACCGGTTAAGCAGTAAACAGCCGTCTAGTGCTGAACTGCGAGTGGCCCTAAGTAAAAAAAAAGTACTAGAATAAGTTTAAGCTTCATTATGGAACTAAAAAAGAAAAAATATTAAAAATTTAAAGGACAATGCCGACTAAAAATGTCAGCGCTGGTCCAAAATCATGTTCCGAATTCACCATGAAGTTAAGAATATAACATAATATGATTAGGTTGGTAAACAGCAGCTCTTAAAGTAGGTACCAGTTGCTCAATTATTGTGGATTTGCCCTTCAATAAAGTGATAGTTTTTCTTCATATATTATTATCAGTAATGAATGAATTACCAGTCGATGTGTTGATGCATGGGTGAGGCCCGTGTCCAGCTCTGTACGGCTTTCAGCTGAATTTATGATAATGAATATATGTTTGTATAAAATAACAATAATGAATGATCATACTCATATTTTATGCCTTCATTCCCATCTAATGTGACGGACAGTATAAACAGTCGTACCACCATAGACAATGGACTCGAACCCCATTCTTTGCACCGTCAAAGGGTTGGCCGTTGATCCATTGAGCCGGCCTCCAATCGCGATGGCGTGAAGATAACACAAACCATATTTATGACACATTTATGCCACTTAGGCAATTTAGTGGATTTTTTGCCAGTTGCCAGATAGTCGTCAATTTTTATGGGATGGATAAGTTAACTGTGACAATATTTAACGCTTAGCATTGAAATCTGGCGAAATGTTTGTGTGCTATATGTACGTCTCTGCCTAACCCTTCGGGGAATATATCGATGGCGTTATGATGACAATACAGCTCAGTGATATTATAAACGAAGCATTTGATTATCTTCCTTACAAAAATAACATCGCGTAAACGTTCATAACATTTGAAATTTTGAATTTCGAAAGCTTCCATTTTTTTAAATTAGATTTATTAAATACAATAACGATCACAGAGCTATATTATCAGCTCAGTGATCGTTATTGTATATTATTATTTGAATCTTGCGTTCGAATACATATTTAAAAATGTAACTTGAAAATTTAACTCAGCTCACGAATAACTTACTATTATTAACTTATATGTAGAAATGAAATGAAATGAAATTGTATAAAATGCACATAGAGGAAGTTTAGCAGTATTCGATGGGTGGACCTTCACAATTTATATTTTGATATCCATACCGGGTCCGAGGGCTAGCTACCGAGATTACTATCCAACGGACCTGACCAATGGAAACTGTGGAGTGGCCTGTATCGAAATTATGTTTTAAGAAAGAGCATATTAGTTTTTCTTTAGTGAAGATCGTGTTTGTGTTTTTTGTACTAAGTTATGTTAAAAATCAATTTCAATATCGTGTTTTTTAATTGTTGCTTACTCATCAATTTAATTGGATAGTGTCATAATTTTCTACACATAATATTCTACTCATCCATTGGTCGAAATTCGACTGTTTTTACTTTCAGGACTCCTTTTCCATACAAAATTTAATTAAGTATGCTCAAACACTCCTTTGCGCGCGCAATTTGCTTAAAAATGTTTTATTTTCAGTTCATTAATATATTACTACTTTTATTCTTAATTCGACATAAACCCTCATTTTACCAATTCTTGTTATTATAAAAAAAAAAAACAAAAGTAATAATATCGTATTCAAGAGAATCCACTACCATCTTAACCCTCAACTACGTATGTCCAAGAAATTGTACAGTGCAATTTTATTTATAGCAAAATTATACGGTGGTCGCTATGTCCGTGAGAAACGTATAGCGGGGACATCGTGGAAGCCGGACAGCGGCTTATTCTTATAGATTTTAGGACATTTGAATAATGCACCCGATAGTTTGAAAAAAAATAGGGAGATTCGCTTTGATAGGGCGATTTTTTTGCTATGGTCGCGATTATAGGTGCGCGGGATATTGTATGGTTTGGTGTGTGATTCAATAATAGTGAAAGAAAAATTGTCTGCTAACTTTTATAGTAAATTGCAATAGTTTCTTGGTTGATGGCTGTTATATTATTTTACGTTTCAGACTTTCCTCAAGGCATACATGTCAGGAGTATTTCAAAATCATGTCACACTAATTCCCGTTTTCGGCACTGTTGTATTTTCAATTCACGTCACAGAACGCGAGCATTGAAATTCCAACACCGCTTTTAATATTAATAATATAATAGTTTATTTATCCAAGTAAAACATACACAGTTCAAAACAAGGTAGCAGAAATACAATAAGCATAATTATAGTTTTTTGTGCACCGAAGATTTAAGTCTACAAAAAGTCTATGCATACGAAAATAATGGATACAAAATGAACGCTTTCTCTTAAAGTAAGAGAGCTGTATCTTAAGAAACAGATAGAGACATTTATTGCTTGATTTTTACTCATTCATTATTACTTTAGTTAGATTAGCAGCATAAATCAGTCCTTCCAAACTCAAATGTATAGATTAATTTCTAAAAGGAATTTCTTTAAGAAAACGCTAGTCGAATGCATGCATACCTCCATAATGTATAGATACTAAGAGGGTCGTCTCTGTAAACATTAATCTCGTAAATTTTATGTCAATAGTTTCCCTCTTACCCTCTTTGATGGATAGGGGTACGATATTGATGTAATATATAATAATATTTGCACTAAAATGCCTCATTTTGGGGTTAATATATTCATCGTTGTACTTTATGATTTTTTTTTACGAAAATGGGTGAGTTGACGGTGTTTTGTTTAGATTGGATGCCTTTTTATTCGTAAAAATAAGCAAAAAAAGAACAATATATTTTAAGTAAAAAAACCATAGACTAGAAAAAAACATAATCCAACTCTTTTCTCATTAATTCTTTTAACTGTTATTCTCGAATACGAAAAAATAGAATCACAGCGGCTGTGTGAGTGAATCGAAGTTAACATGCTTTCCGAGGCATAGAGTCTGGTTATGTAGTTAACGGTTGCCCATCCATAGAATGACCTCGGGAAGCGTAGCTTAACCTACGATCGCCCCGTGCAGGATCTCCTCCTCAAAATATTTGTCACTAACAACAAAAAAAATATTACTAGAACTCTAGGATTTCTTGGCCTGAAAGGTAACGTTTTCTTTCACAGTGCTACAAAATGATCATTTTTGGTGCAAAACTTATGGGTACGACATGTTGCCGACGTGTTGAGAAAGACTGACAGTTATTATAGTTTTATGTTTTCACTTCTGTCGGCAGTACCCATCATGACTGCAGTTTTTTTTTTCAATAAGGTAGCCAAAAATGTTGACACGTATATACCCCAAATTTAAACAACCCTGACAATATGACCAGTAAACATTTTTTTATAAAAATCGCCATAAATATTTAATCCGTGGACGCACATCGAAGAAAAGAATACAAAAAAATGTTTTCACAGCCACTCGCAGTGAATGGCACACCAATTTGCCTATCTTTTGAAATCTTTTTAAAAAAAAAAGATATGGAGTGACCACTAACAAGCTCTATTTAAAAGAGAGCATCTCACGCCCTGAGAATTTTGGAACACTTTTCCATTTTAATTTAAGTTTTTTTTGTCCTTTCAGATTTCTGGACCAAGGGGCAGAAAAAATGTGCCAGCTGTGACCGTGCATCAAATATTCAGTCATTTGGACTTCTACTAGATTCTTAAACAAAATTGTGTTTAAATTCAAATGTAAAAATGGTTTGAAATGCAAAATAAACCTTATTTCTGGCGGATAAAGATCGTTTCTATTTACAAATCGAAAGTAGTGACATGACCTTGCTTTGTGGTTGACTTGTTTTATTAATTTTTGATATTTCTAGGTAATACTAATAATATAACCATTCTATAAAACCAAATTTATAATAATAAGATAATTTTATTACTGTTAACAGTGTAACTAGCCTACTGAGATTGCAATGGACGCGCCGTATTTTTTGACATGTCCCCTATTTCGAATTCCAAAATTCAAATAAACATTCTCGAATCGCCGCCAAAGTTTGAATTATAAAAGATAACGATCTTATGTTCCAAATTCGAAAGCAAAACACGTCGGCATAATAAAGACGGTGCAGACGACCGCACAAAAGTGCAGGCACGCATTGTCCGAACTCCTTGCGTAAACTTGGTACAAAATATAATTGCCTTGGCCCCCTCGGCCATTCACGCATTACGGGATTTAAGAAAAAAGTGTATGGAAAAAAAGTTTAGATGACATTTCGTATTCAAAACATATGTCATTTTCTGTATCGATGTGTTCATTGTTAGATCTGGACGTACCTTATTAGCCAAACCGTGAAGTTGCCGACGTTTCCCATGACGGCTAAATTTTATATTCGTATTATTTTTACGATTTACGGATTTCTGGACGACATTTCTTTATTGTTGTGAATTTGGTAGCGAAACGGATTAGTTCCGTGTATGCATCGGTGCATGTGTATTATTTGGATAGAATGCATTTTTGCATTAACGGAAGTAGGAATTTGCGTATGTTGACGCATTTATGTCTTATGTCTTGTGTCCAAGTGACATTCTTTTGTTGATTCAGACAGATGCAGAAATATACAAGGAAATCATTATAATTTTGACATATTACTAGTGCCGATTTGACATGGATGAAAATGTCAACAAGTTTCTAAATTATTTCACACCAAGATAATAATAACAAAGAATTACGACCTCGATTCAAATTATAAAAAAAAAATTATCATTTTTAGTAAGTAAAAGCAATATTTCACTGAAACCAAAACTATACCACTGCAAGTAATATTACGAACTACACAAACGCATGTTAACACATTCAAAAACCGCGTGCGGGTACAAACGACCCCATCAGTTAATAATCCTCATCGATATGGCTCTGATTACGTCGACAACAAAAGTCTAGATGTAGCAGATAACCCTGCACTGGGGTACATTACACCCCCAGGGTGATGTCGGGTAGGGTTGAACATAGAAAAATTGGTACATTCTCCATGTCCGCATCTTATAACAGAAATTTAAAACAAAATATCATCTGTTTAAAAATGATATAGGTATTTAAAAGGTAAATTGACAAGTTTGCAAATGTTGTCTTCCTCTCCATAGTTAATTCAAGGAATATTATTATAATGAGAGTGTTGTTATCAGTATGATTGGTTACTTTCAAAACAAACTTAAATGCGAAACTTTTTTTTCCTTTTACAAAATGATTTCAGTAAAAACACAGTTCTTTGATGGCAACCCTATTTCCACAAAAGGTGACTACACAGTGAGCCCACGCAATGAGTGACATAATAACCAAACTACAGATCACAGATAAGCTATTAATTTGGCTCAAGTATCCTTTTCTATATCGAAATTACGCCCCTAGCTCCCAATTTATATTTGCTACTGAAACCAATTCCAATACCCTTATTTCTATGAAATAAGGTTTATTTTTGTTTGTGTTTTGTTTTTAGCATTGCTTATTGTAACATGTTTTTTAATAACCAAGAAATTGATACGAAGCTCTTTTATGCGGCAACACAAAAGCTATATTGTTTTCCCAGCGTTTGAACCGCGAATATGTTACCCTTGATTGGGGCGAGATTGTTTTATATGGCAACCCTCTGATGATTGATTTTGATATGAATCAGTAAGTACTTCATTTGAGAATGAATAAAAGAGTTCTATACGCATGCGTCCTGTTCTATTTTAATTAATATGGTAATTATTAGAAATCTGAGATCGTGAGAGACGGCCATCTTGCAATTCTAGTTTACGTTGTCAGTCCCGTAAATGATGTTCAGCATTTGTTACAAATGATTTTTTTCGCATTTTAATTCTAGCATTTTACAATTATATTAGTCACGTAATTGAATTGAGGCTACAGGTTAACATTTTAATATTATCATACCACCATACTTGACTGTATTATTATTGACTGTGATTATTAGTCTGTGGAGGTTAGTTAGGCAATCGCTCCATGTAAAATACTGGTACTCAAATGCATCCGGTTAGACTGGTACCCGACCCAACATAATTAGGAAAAGGCTAGACTATTTCAATTATAATTGGAACTATTAATCTCAGGGTTAATAATTATGTTATGTTTGTATGTGGATGAACAATGTTAGTGGGGTCATCTGATTGGAGCCAGTTCAGAGTTATAAACACACTGTATTATGTCTAATAGTGTGCAAAGGTCTTACTTTATGTTTTGATAAAACGAGGTCGGGAGCTCCAATTAAATGTCGTAAATAGTATGGTTGTAAGACTTGCTGGCAATGCTATCTGTAAATAACGTTAGAAGAGATTAAACAATAAGGCCCATATCTCACTAGGACACCAGCTGCGAGCATGGCCTTACAAGACGTTTGACACAAGAAATTATTACGGTGGTGTGCTACGGTTTTATCACTCAAACTGTGGTAAAATGTGTGACTCAAGCCGTGTCATAGTAGCTAGTGAAGCCAGTCGCGCTACCAACAAAGTGTATACCAGCTCTATGGAGAGTACCTCATCAGTGTGCCACACCAATTCGAACGATTCAAAAATTGAAAATACTCGTTTTGAAATTATAATTTTAAGACTTATTGTGCTTGCCTCATGAAGACCAAAAAGGATATTTGTATTTTCGATTAAAAAATCGTTCGAATGATCGTTATGTTTACGTCAAGCACCAGTGCCATGAACACTGGTGTCTAATTGGTTGCGCAGCCAAACATATAGTTACGCCATCAGAGTGTCTTACAGAAAGTTAAGCATTCTACAACATCAAAATACTTCAACCCCTATTCCGATTTATTTGGTGTCGGCGCAGCATGTCTCGTTCTTCCAAACATCTCCATTTGCCGTCATCTCAAAAGCATACTACAATAAAGAAATTAAAATAGCACTACTATACATACAAACAAAGTTAGATGTTTCCAGCGCACCAAAATGTAGTTTTTCAAAATTCTGTTCAATTAATCAATAATGAATCAAATAACTAAACATTTTGTCAATTCAAAGCCATTTTGTCATACTGTAGTCAACTGTTTAGTGAGTTAGTATTTTTTATAGTTTTTATTTAAATGTGTATACCACATTTCGATAGATTAATTCCCATGTTATACGGGGCGAGCCTATGTTCAGCAACCGGGCACTGACCCAGACTCCAGACTGGTACTGAGAAAAGGTAGGAATACCATAACCCAAGGACTGGCGTCAAATATTCCTCCACGTCGTAAGCATCCGAAAAAAAAAATAGGTACACATACATAATCAGATCTTGGTATGATTTTTATTATTAATCTTGCAATATGGTAGTATTAATTATTATTATTGTATTTATTAATTAGCGTGCACGTCCTCTGTGGCAATTTTTGTTTCTTTCTTTCTTTATTTGAAAACTAACAATACAGACGGCCATTTTTGTTTCTTTCTTTCTTTTTTTGAAAACTAACAATACAGACGTTCCAGATCAGTCAGAACATAGTTTTTAAAATTCACCAAAATCCACAAGCTAGCAAGACATATCAACGCTTAAGTTTCAGGTATAATCTCTCAAATGCCACTCATATTCAAAACTAACTGTAAAAACAAACCCTCTCGATGCCGGGGCGGGTCACATTGACAAATTTACGACACTTTTTGCTAATTTTTTCCTCTTTTTTTTTCAAATCTTTATAGTTCCTGTAAGCGGCAAACGGTTTTGCGGCAAGTTTTTGTTTTAAGAGATTATCAACCTGTCTTGAGGTGTTAAGTCAATCTTATCGGAGCTCCGGTTCGGACTTGACAGGTTTTTGTGATAAATAACCTATTTCTCATTGAGTCTAAACAAAATTTATGGGGTAGGTTTATTTTGGGAATAGTGGGTTTATTTTTTTTAACATTAGAAGGCGTAGTAGGTACCTAAACTCGTAATTATACTTGCTTTTGTTGCGTGAATTTCGGTTATCGCAGATGCAGAAGGAGTCACAGATCAAAAACTATACTAATTTTTTTGCACACTGCAGTTTATTTACCAATAATAAAATCGACTTACTTACAAACTCCTAACTCCATTTTTGACGCAAAAACTTATTTATGAACCCACAGACGTGTTTTGTTACTCCGCAAGTTAATTAGAGACCTCAAATGGGTCACATGGAAGACGTTAAGGTCACATGATAGTCGTAAACTTGTCAAAGAAAACTAAATCTATTTCTACAGACTACTGTTCCGTTCTGTAACGGTATTCTAAACATTATTCTTAAATGTCAAAAAGTCATGAATCATAAAAACTGGTTTCTTTATAAAATTATTCAAATAAAATCAAAGCATCGTAACTATAATATCAAACATGTCTTTCAACAAATAACCAACCAAAAGGGGTAAAATAAATTACACAAAAACCACTTTTTAAATACTTCTTAACCCGTCGACTCGTGCCTTTGCGCAGCATCCCAACCCTACGGCTGCCTCTGTTAACCCGAGAACGCGTGCCGGGATCAATACGACCCACCTCCGAGATACCTCAACCCCTATTGTACCCGTTTATCTTGGGCACAATCCCTTTTTATCCCTTTACAGGGCTAAAGGGTACATGAATCGTGCGCAGGGATTCTGTAGCTATCGCGTGCGTATTGTTGAGATGGTAACGAGATGGTAACCCTTATTTTTTGGATTCGTTCTGTCCCTTTGTGTAGTACTTAGTTTTTATCTTTTATTTGGTACACTTTGATTTTTTTTACATAAACTTATTTTTTTTTATTAAACGACAAGCAATCTCAACGTTTTTTTACTAATAATAATAATAAATAAATTCCCAGTGATAGATAGAGTGGCTTGAACTTCTATCAAATCCAGTTTCTAAAGAAATTTCAGTTCAAATCAAGTTTGAGCGCGATACGCGATTCTCAGAACATTTGGAACACGTGAACCCACCCCGTGGGACCACACATGCGCTCTGAAAGGAACTTCTACAATCTTCAATATCCAAAACCAGATTCCTTTCTTCATCAATATTCACAATATTAGAAGAAGCCCCTTTTTTACTTATCTTTTTTTCTATAGGGTTGTTCGTAACGTCTTTTTTCTTTGAACGAAAAATACGATGGTGACCCATGACCTGGGGACCCTTTGAATGTTTCAAATCTAGTTTGTATGAAAAAAGCGTGTCTCGATGTTTTGTTTGGTGTTCACAATGAAGTGAATACATGTCCGTGACTGATTGTATGTGGTCGGGGCAGTTTGCGTTCTCCTATGTGACCAACAGACGTACTATGTGAATGTGTATGTAACAGAGACATTAGCCGTGTTGCGTCCTGTATATAATATTCTGAATGGAGCGTATGTAACGGTTTACTGCAAAGCAATGTTAAAGTTATTTTGCAATACAAGTTTGATACTAACAATTTTTGGTAATGTCATACTTAAAATAGGTTTGTAAAGATTGATTGAGAAGATTTATGAAAGTAATAAGTATTCATAAAATGATGAAACCGAGCGGAGTGCTAACCACGACCACACTGCGATCGAGATAATTTCATCATTAATAACAGCGAATTATCTAAGATCTATTAATAATATTTCTAATCGCAATATACTCGTGCTAACCGCCTCTTTGTATCACGTGTTCCAAACTTAAAAAAAAAGTAAATACATTATTGTTGAAACTTTTTTTTGCAAAAAATCCCCCACGACACACAATAGACTTAACGCTCCCGTTAAGTAACCCAATTTTTAAACCATAAATAAAAAGAAAAAAAAAAACGTAAAAGGTAACGGTCTTCCGTGTTTCTTTTTTAGTTAAAAAAAGGTCCGAGTATGTAAGAATTAATTTATGAAACGCCTCAATGCTTACACAGAAAGTGGGTATTGAGAGCGAAAATTAGGCCACATTCATGGGGTTTTTTCTTAAAGTTTTTTTTGCTTATCTTTTTTACCTGTTTCATAATGTTTTGTGACAATATTGACAGATCAGGCCCCGTTGAAGCTTTGACGTTAGTTCGAGGATTTGTAAATAATCTCATTGAAAATTAATACCGTTTTTGAAAGTTTCTGAGAGGCTGATTGGCTTCATTGTTGGATGTTTTTTGTTGGTGTCTCAAGTTTTCAGTAGCTATGAATTTTGATGAGATGTTTTTTGACAGCTTTTTTAGTAGGTTTGTAGGACAAATAATAATATTATCTTGTGAAATGTAATGTAGGTGTAGGGGGCTTAA
The DNA here is from genome assembly GCA_905147745.2 of Phlogophora meticulosa. Lineage (NCBI taxonomy): Eukaryota > Metazoa > Arthropoda > Insecta > Lepidoptera > Noctuidae > Phlogophora > Phlogophora meticulosa. The sequence continues at coordinate 13,063,954 of LR990531.1, read as the reverse complement.
AATAAATATGCTTCGTATGGCGTGACACCTTTTTCGGTGAAGGAATGACCGTTATTTTTAAACTACGCGTTCTTTTTTCAATATCTGTTTTTTTGTTATAAATACATATAAAGCAACTTCTCGAGACTTCTATTTATAAAACATTGTATGTTTTTATATGATTGTTACCTACCGACATTATTTTTTATCATATCTTAAACCCCGCCCTAGTCTTTCAACTCCAAAAAACGAGTTCTCATCAATAAAAAGTCGCAGCATCCGTAACCGTTTAAGGGTTAATAATGGTAATGACAACCATAACCCTTATCCACGTGCCGAGATGAGGGTTAAGTTAAAAATGTAAAGATGACAGAAAGGGTGACTTTACGTAATTGTTACTTAAACTTATCTTTGTAAGTTTTTTGTGGGGTAAGTTGAATTCATGTTTTCTCTTAGCTCTCGCTGTAGCCAACGAGCAAATATATCACAGGCGATTTCTTGAAACAAAAATTGCAAGTTTTGGAATAAGAAAGAAAGCAAGACGTAAGTAGCTTTGTCTATGTTTCAATCTGTCAAACCTTGCCAAATCTTTTCATCTATATATATCTTTACTATTTGCGAATTCTGATCTAAGTAGGTTTTAGTTCAATAAAGATTTTCTTTGTTTTTGTTGTGGGATCTAATACCTACAGTTGAACTGTTTTTTTTAAACAACATTGCCCCACTCTAAGAATTTCTCATGTATCGTGGGTGCGTTCACAAAAATTTAAACTTACCAACACAAACGACTCGGCAAACGTAGTGTAGGACGCCCTCTGACCAGGTGGGATGACGATCTGCGAAAGACTGCAGGCAGATGCTGGATGCGGCAAGCTGAAGACAGGGCGATATGGCGCTCATTAGAAGAGGACTGTGTCCATCAGTGGACTAGTATAGCCTGATGATGATGATGATGACACAAACGGATAGACCCGGTACAACTACCTGTAGGCCATACAAAAAATTGTTCCGTGCGGGAATTGAACCGACGACAAGCGGCGCAGCAGTCGATCGGTCAGCCACTGCGCCAACCCTGCTATCAAAAGTGTTTCTACGGGAATTGTCGAGCTCCACTGCGCCGAAGCTTTTTGGTGATCGCCATTGTTGATCCTCGGTTTCAGGAGATTCAGTGGTTGTTAAAATTGGGTTGGGATTGCCCCAAAAAAAAGAGTTCAAGAAACGTAGCACTCAGGGTTAAAATAGATCTTGAAAGTGTCTTTGAAATTGTCAAAGATTCCTATGTGGCACTAGGTTTCAATCATCAAAATGCATCCATTAAGTTTTATTTTTAAAGGTAGGAAATAATATTTTTTTAATAGTCGTAAGTTTTGCTTTAATCAGCCAGCGCCATTATTACGAATTACGGTAGTACGTTAGTGGTAACATAACCATTGTTAGCTGACCTTTTATTCTACTGAATCTCCGTACTATGCTAGACCAGATCATGATTTCCGGAACAACCGTACGTTCCTGCGACCCCCAGCGTAGGTATTGGATGGAACATCGCCTTGGTTTTTAGTCAGTAAGAGTCTGACTGACCCCTCCACCTCCTCAGGGCGGAGGACATCCATGAAGATTTTTCACCTCGGTACAAAAAAAAACGTTCCAGATCATAATGTGGCCTCCTTTACCAATCGATATTTATTTGTTTTAAAATATCGCAGCCTAGCACATGTCGAAGGATTTTTTATTTGAATACTAGTTTGTTGACTGCTTCGTAGGTCTAGTTCTTGCAAACGCAACTGCTAAGCATTAGGTCCTTGGTTCCTTTTCCTGGGTCGAGCAATGTGTTAGTGAGTTTTCTATTACGCATTCTCAGTGGAAGTCCGGAGCATGGATGTGTGCACGGTCGAATGCTCACCCTGAATTACATCAGGATTATTCTTAACATAACTTTAAGTAGATTGTGGGTGTTCTGTAGGTACACCTCTGCCCAACCATACGGGGAATATAAGCGTGATGTTATGATACTTGATTAGTGTGGTAAGTTTTCGTTAGGATTTCCAAAAAAAATAATTCTTTCTTTCTTTGATAATATTTAATCAATTTGTCGAACGAAAACATGGGATAAATCACAAGATTTTAATAGAAACACAGATTTCACATTATTAGACTGAATATTTAAGTAGATTAAATCCTCCTTTAGTCATTCGAATCGTATTATTAGAGAGTGGTCAAGTACAATAACTTTTGTATTGATTAATCCTGTCTCAAGGGAAATAAGAAGTTGTCAAGGGTGATCCGTAGAATTGGGATATGATTTTCTCCGGCCTCTTGGTAATAATACCCATAAGTATCCCTAGATATGTTTATAGATCTTAAGAAAGAAAGAAAGAAAGAAAAACTATTATTTGGGTCAAGCACAGTAAAAATAAACGCAAAAAATTTAAACTTAACAAAATAAAGATAGATTTGTCCTACCCGGAAATCGAAACCAGGATCTCATGTTCAGCAGTAGCACTTGCGACCACTAGACCAACGAGGCATTTATCCTATCTTCTACAGAAATTCGCGTTTTGTAAAAAAAAAACTATTAAAATAGAAAACCAGCTTTTTGAAAAAGCAACCGTCAATTACTTGCGCTCCAAACAAAGTCACACTTTTTAAATTCTAATTAAAATCATTCAATCGAGTCGCGAATCGATATGAAAGTCACATCGGGACATTGTGTCTTAAGAATATCTTGTCTTATAATACTTCTATTATAATTCTTAACCAGCAATAAGATGCCAATCATCAGAACACTTTTCAAAAGCCACCCAATATTGCTAAGGAGGTTTTCATCCCAAATCCAATAACTGCCGTAACTAGCACCTCTCGATGCACCCGACTGCCTCTCTTTGTGCTCAGCCACGAATCAACAGACCCCGGTTAATCGTTTAGATTAAGTGGCATTAACGCTCCCACACAATCCCATCACTTGCCAACAAATCTCATTTCTACTGCACTTTAATCCTATACCACAACCTGTACCATAAAATATGCATAAATTTCATTACGGCAACCAATGCCGAGTCCCAACTTTAGGGAGCCAAATCTGATGAAACAGATGCGGTAATGTATGACGGATGCAGCGAAATTGTGGCTGATGGGTATCGTTTTCCCCTAAAAGCTCTCGCTCGCTAGTCAATTAAGTGATCAGCCCAGGGGTTCTGCACAATTGGTCGCCTCCGCACAAAGCGACAGTGGCGCCGCGCTACGATATTGTGTACAACTCGCTACGGTTTTATTAGACGGATTGTGAGGGATGACGCTTTTTTGAAGGATTATAACTGAAGCATATTTGAGGTATTAATATTGAGGGTATTACGAAGCTAATAATGCACGAATTGAATAGAAGCTAATACCCGAATGCACATTAAGTAATTGCTGTGTTTATGCGAAACAGATTAATCTTTAATATAAACGGCTTGCAACTAAATAGCTACGGTATATTTTACGAAGAGTCAATAAACTCTCTGTTTCCAGAAAACGGGCACAAAGCTCAGATTTCTTACAGTAAACTCCGATTTATTTCCACCGCCCATCTTTCAGTGGAATTGAAACAAAAAAAGCTAACCGGATCTATTTTTATCGCAATTTTTTTCGCATTGCAGACGCGGCGAGTCGTCGGGCCCCGGGCGTCCGTGCGTAAAATCGGATCATGAACGAGTTACTCGAGCGCGACCAATAGTTGAGAGCCTCTGACCGAACCATGGATTTTAGAATTACTTTTTTCCGGGAAACTTTTAGAGTTGACGCCTCGAATAAAAAGTGCAGGCATAGATTTCCATGTAGACTTAATGGATTGTTTGTATGCTGTTAGGGAATAACTAACAAGGTTTTTATAGGAGAATTTCATCACACATCGGACGATACATACTGTATAAAGCTATTAAAGATTTAAAGTGATAACCAATGTATTCTAAAACTCGTTCTTTTATTTAAGAGGAAGATTGCGTTGTAATAAAAAACAATATGGGCCAACGTTCTACAATTAAAAGTATAAAACATCTTCCTTATTAATAAAATAACTATGCACAAGACATGGAAGAAAATACAACGACATTTAAGATAAAGCTTGCATGGAGCCACCACGTGAGGTTCACTGATAACCTTTAGACCAATGTCTTATCACTAAAGAAAAATAACTAACCGAGTTCCAGTGAGGAATTATAGTTGTTTAATATATTACGTTTTGTGATTTCGAAATTTTCGATACGAGTAATGTTTTAAAATATAAATTATATTTTATTTATTTCTTCATCAATGATAAAACTATTAATACTTACATGAAAAAAAAAATCACAGGGCATTGAAAAATTCATCCGCTTCATTGTCAACGGGGAATGTGCCCAGAAAGCTGGCAGGCCACGTTGAATGGCAAAGCTGAATCTTTGGCCAAAAAAAAGGACGGCCCTCTGGTCACGTGAAGAGTCGACCAAACGTTTCGCGATGCCTCGAAAAGCTAAATGGGCACACGGACCCCATGGCCCTAGTGGAAATATAATAAATGTGAGTGATAAATTGGATAAATGATATTTATTTCTGTGGTCTTTACAAAAAAACGTCAAATATCGAAAGGAAAAAACCTACTAGACCAAGTTCCTTCCTGGAACTGGAACATTCTAAAAGGTCTCTTTTAAAATATATGCATTATTTTAGTCAGATCATATGAGGACTAGTGTCTGAGACATTATATCGCAGAACCAATCACAGAGAAACGAGAGGACTTGTACAGCCAATCACGCATTTGTCAGCAATCTTGTAGCCCAACTTAAGAAGCTTAACGGTCTCAACGGAATGATCTAGAAGGTTGTAAAGAAGAAAGGTGATGATAGATTTCTGAACGATGTCATCAATGTATATACGGGTAACATAAATTCCCGTGGAAAAACAAGTAATATATTATACAATAGATGGATAAGAAATACTCACAAATTATTGGACACATTAAACATGTTTATTTGTTATTGGTATTATCTGTAGTAAAGAGGAGACCTCGTGGCTAAATAAAAACAGCTGCACGGGTTGATCGAAGGTTAAGTTACGCTAACCGAGGTCAGTATGTGGATGGGTGACCGTTCGTAACATATCGAGACTCCTCCGTGCCTCGGAAAGCACGTTAAGCCGTTGGTCCCGGTTGTCATATGTAGATCTTTGACAGTCGGTACGGTTAGTCAGAAGCCCGAAAGTCTGACAACCAGTCTTACTAAGGGGTATAAGCCCAGTAAATGGGTTGTGGATTCAGATAGGCAGTCCGCGCTCCAAGCAAAATACTAGTATTCAGCTATATCCGGTTAGACAAGAAGCCGACCCCAACATAGTGGGGAAAAGGCTAGGCAGTTGATGGTTATTTTCTGCAGAAAAATATATGTTAAAACTGTAGTGCTGATGAGCAATATACAGACTTCTCAGCAGTATGAATAAAACAATCCAATTGAATCCAACTCGGCTCTAAATTAAAACACACAACCCAAACTGCACACGACGGATACATTAACAGATGCAGCGCAAAAAATACAGAATAAAAGGCGATAAATACATCATTTTTACAAACACGACCTGACAAGACACATTGGCAGACGTTCTTAATTTATCCAGTAGCACACAAACAAAGAGACAAATGGACAAACAGACAAACAAAAGCACAAACGCGTGATTTAACGCTGACATATTCAGTTCTTGTACGTCGTTTTATCGTATCGATCTTAGTGTAAATTGTAATGGGGACTGATTGATTTATTCAGAGCTTTACTGGGAATATTTTAAATTGTTCAAGGTTTATTTTAGGGTTGTTTGTTAGTGCTTGTTTCGTGGTGACGTCAGGATAAGCTGGTTTGTCTTCTTTTTCAGTATCATTTACTCTTGATTCTGCATCTTATTTTTCTTCTTAATCATTAATAAAATGTCATACCTTGTTACTAGCTGTTGTATCATTATGTGCTCAATAGATATTAGTGAAACTATTATCTCTGATAACTACATTCTTGATTCCTATCATTCAAATATTTTCCATTATTAGAATCGTTTTTAAAGTTATTATTAAAATATACCTGGATATATCTATACTTACCATTAGTCTGAAATCTTAGATTTTTTATCTGAGATTAATAGACGTGCCATATCTGAGTGAGAAGAAGTCTTTGCCTTGCAGTGGGACAGCAACACTCTGGTATTATTATTGACATGGCATCCTGCTCTCTATTACAAACCCGTAGCAATTGTGTAAATGACACCTTTGGGAAAGAATTCCAGTAAATTTTAAGATCCTGCCAAAGCAGATGATAAAAAACTTCCGAACAAAATGTCGCTTCTACCATTACATTCCGTCGCGAGCAGCCGTTGAATGGCGAAGCCATCTCAAAGTCTGACGATTGATACATGTGACAATATACGACAAGCCTTTCTGTGCGTTTTATTTGACAATTTATGTGTCCCACAAAACGTAAAGTACTTTTGAAGTAATGTGACTGTCTTACAGTTTTTATTTTTTACGGTAAGTGAAATTTTTAGTGTCCCTGTCGTTTCGGTGAGGAGCGCTTTGGGCTTTAAGCGGCGCGTGGAAACTTGCATTCTTTTTTCAAATCTAAGGATTTAAATTGTCGTCAGGTACGGTCAAGTAATCGCTTTGAATAGCTATTTATGTGGTTAAATGCTTTCATTTATTCTTGGGGATTACTTTTTAATTTGGTGTTTGGGATTTTGTTCAGACGCGTAAAAGTAAACGACTATCACGACAAGCAAATTAATTATAGATCAAAGCCAAGTTTTTTTTTTTAATAAACCCAATCAGTGTTTCTAGCAGTACCTACAGAGCAAGGTTTTTTTAATGAGCTTTTAAACTTTAAATAGCTTAATTGTATTATACTAAGAATAACAAACAAGCCTCCTCTTATTTACCGACGGACCCCAAAGCCATCTTCTCCCAATTAACCATCTAGCCCCCAATCTCAAAACAGCTTTACAAAAAACCATGAAATATCCTGAAAAAAAGTAAAGAAAGAAAGAACAGCGAGGCCGGGGGACGTCTCGGGCACCCGGGTACCTGCACCCAATTACTCAGTCACCCAAATGGGGGGAATGGGGGATGGGGGGATGACATACAGACACCGCTGTCACGATCGATGATAACTCCGGAGATAAGTTTACTGCGGCAAGTCGGCAACCGCCTTGGAAGGAATGGAGAATATGGTTTATTTAAAGAATGAATCTTCTTTTAAAAGGCCTTCTTGGAGAACTTAAGAGATAGTAGGTATTTTAAAAGTATTCCTAAGTAGGTACTAAGACTTAGTTCTTTATAAAGTGATGTTGTAAAACTAACTTAATGTCTATTTACCTACATACTGTTTTTCATCGTTGTTGTAGTTCTTAGTTTTGTTCTTTATCAGCATTATTTTAGGACCACATTTGTTAAGATAAAGTATGTCTCAGTGAGTATTATTACTATTAGTATTATTAGTGGTTAAAGAGAAAACATATTTTTACCCTTCTAGTAAGTATGGAAGTTTTTCTGATATGAGAGGTTATAATATACCTATTTACCTCAAAATGCTTCCGATTGAAGGAGACGAAAACAAAAGGCAATCTTCTCAAATCAACTTTGGAAAAACTGTCAGTCTGGCGTAAGACGTCACATTAGCATGACAATGACGTGAACTCATAAGTGTTGCCCCAAAAAAAAATCGCTCAACAAAGCAAAAGAAGTTTTCACTTTAAAAATCTAGATAGAGATAATATTATTCTCAACTCGCGCAAACCCAATAGTAGTCTGTGCAGAAATATTCATATTAAAATACCCGGCTACCTTCTCGCAATGTGTTCCTAACAGTGGCTCATCCGGAACGGAATTGAACACCCGACTTCTTGATCGCCGGCCAACGTTTCAGACATTGAGCTATGATTATTACTGCAGGAAGTAACTACAACTGTTGTAATGTGGGTGTACTATACTCGTAGGTACAACTCTGCTCTACCGTTCGGTAAATACAGTCGTGATTTTATGATGCCTTGAAGTAGGTTCTCACAAAAAAAAAAAAAGTTGATCTCTTTTTAGGACTCTGTCAAAGTAAATTCGTTACTTGCAATATACGTCGCCGTATTTTGTTTTTCGCATCGTATAATATGACAAAGTTCTAAGTATAGCCAAGGGTTTCATAGACAGACTGTTCTCAGGACAATAAGTTTCGATGCGAAGGTGTCTCTTCAAGACAAGACAAGAATCCAGTCGCACAGTGCAAATTATCTGTAGACAATAACAATACTTGGTATACATAGACATGCGTAGGTGAGCTGGGCGGGGTCGACCTCTGACCCGCCCTCGCCACCCCCTCACCTCGCTCACTTCACCCCCGCTCTTTCACCTCAGGGGTGAAATCCCAAGCTTTCTTGTTATTTATTTTTAAAGGGAAAATTTACTTGAGGCTGTGATGCGGTAAATAGCTAGCTATGTAGTATGTATAGAGCTAAAAGGTTTTGTTCGTCTAGTGTTGAGTAGAGATGGCGATTTTAGTAAGTCATTTTGGTTGGTTATATTAGTGTTGACACGGGAAGACTGCAGTCTGATTATAAGATACTCCTTTCCGGAATCCATGTTCCACACAAAGTATAATGTAAATCTTTAAGGCGAGCGTGAATCGATTTTGTCTAGGCAATCGCGCTCGATCCTATACCTCAGCATCGCTTAACATCAGACGAGTGAATATAAGAAGATGGAAGTGAATATTTTTAGTCGCTCATAGTCTCATAAACATTTCTCCTCGTATCTTCTACGTCCGAGTCTGTAAGATAGTTTAGGAAGCAATATACCTATATATAATACTTTACTCCTTATTTTTACACCCCGGGAATTTATTCTACTGCTATCCATTTTGAGATTCTTTTATAAATATGTGTATGTGTACGCGCGGGCGTGTGTGTGTGTGTGTGTGTGTTTTTTAATTCTCAGCCACCATAAAGTGAACTTCCTCCTGAAAGCACCAAAATATTGTCCTCTACCAATGATAGTAAGCACTGGAAGGTTAGCACATCTATAGGTTTTATTAAACCAAACTTATTTTAAGTTTGACTACCGACCGGCCTCTGCTTCGCGCGGTTTTTACGACTTGACAAAACCTTGAGATTTACTTATTAAACTAAAGTTTCATACGACTGTATAATACACAAAACTATACGAATAAATTGTGTATGAACGGTGAAAATCGCATCAAAATCTGTTGTGCAGTTTAGAAGAAGAGCGGGCACACAGACGAACACAAGAAGAGACTTTGTTTTACACTACTTACAGACGTATCAGTATCTGTCACTCGTGTCCCATCTAAAGCTGGTCTTAAAATCGCAACAAAAATGTCACACTGGTATTCTCCGATGGCTACGGCCGGCGGTGTGCCCACAGTACACCATCACAGACGAATACACTAACTGGTTACCCTAATCAAGGAGTTATGAACAGGGGCATCCCTACCTACATCTGTCACGCCCGGGCATAGCTCATTTCGTCTGCGGTCATCTGAACTTAAGGGCTGCTAACTAAGTATGCCAACAAACAACTTACAGGTAGGTCATGAATTGTTTAGTTGTTGTAATATTGGAGTGTAGTGTGAAGTTGGTAAAAGGTACTAGAGTATTTGTGTTGGCTGAAGAATAGATTTAAACGCGGCTTTCAGAGATCCAGTTTTCAAATGAGATGCTATTGGAATCTGCAATGGTGCACTTGAGATTCCGTTGTCGGGCCGTGAAATGACACTTTATCCCTTATTTAAAATATAAGTAAATAATGCTGGACAATCCACATAGTACCTATCATCTAGCCCCAAGCTAAGCAGAGCTTATGTTATGGGTACTAGATGACTCATGATACTTAATACAATACATTACATAGATAGATATTTTTATTAAACATAGCAAATACCCAGAACACCCTTTCAAACATAGATTGTAAGTAATGCATATAGAAAATAGCAGTAGAATTGGTAGGTTTTATAATGACGACAAAGACCTTTAATAAAGAGATAAAATAAAGAATAAATACAATTCCTAGATCGTTACAATTCGCAACTAAATAAAATCCAAAAAGTTAAATCGGTAATGTCTCATTGCTTAGTGGGTCGTGAAGAAACTTCATAGTGTTTATTTCATAAAAATAGTCCTTAGGGACTAATTAATATTACGCCGGTATTCTCCGAAGTATTAGGCAGAGGTGTACCTATATATACTCCCACACTTTTGAAGATATGTTTAAATCCCGTCTTATAGGGACGATCCTATTGCCACCGTGCTTAATCCAGGCTGCTACTAACAAATTCCAAATAGAAAATCCCAATGGTACTTTGCCGATCTAAGAATCGAACCCCGGACCTCGTGTTTAGCAGTAGCGCTTACAATCACTACACTAACGACGCAATTGTCTATTGTAATTCGATCTTGATCAATTTATTAATGTTTGTGACATGCCTATTGCCTGCTAGACCAATTCAATCAAATTGGTCATATGTCAGAGTGACCAAGCTTGAAAATTCTACGTTATTTTTTTATGATTTGGAAACTAACCTCTATTCAGTTGATATTTAGTAAGTAAACATGTGGTACTGTGAAGTAAGAACTGCTGTATTGAATAAGATGGTGCAATAGCTTTAAAATTAATCGATTGGAACTGTATTTTAAGAACTATACTATCGATTAAGTATCTTACGTAGTAGAGATAGGATAAAATCGTATTAGGACTGAGAATTTAATACTGAAATCCTACTAGAATTTATTAAGTGAGAATTGTTTTTTTTGTATTGTTGTTGTATGTCGTATTGTTTTAGTCACTGAAAGCTGACTGAAAAAGTAACTGGTCTACTATTAGTCTGAAAACATAAAATGGAGGCATTAAGTTCTGAAACTAACAAACTGAAAATAATAAACCTACTCCAAATAATTCGTACCACCTGCCAATAAAGAATAGAAAAAATTGTTTCGTCTACACTAACATACAAGCCCAATCTAAAAACGGCATAACTCGTAAAATTAACAAAAAATGTCGAATCATAGTGTCGCGTCGGCGATGCGTCAAACTGTGTCGACGTCACGCTGACAAGTGCGCGGGAGTGCCGCCCCCCCTCGTCCCGCGCGAGGCCACGCCCCCTGCGCACGCGCCGCCTACCGGCCATCTAGATTGATCTAGATCTAAATAACGTAACTTGCGTCTGAATGTGAACCATTGTGCTTTACATGTATTGGTGTGGAAATACGAATAATCTTATTCATTGAACGAAGTGAATATTTATTAGTTCATGATGTGTTATACGTTTTCAATGTATTTCTAATGATTTATTTTTTATTGGGCCATTGACTTGTCCGTTCATTACACTGGAACGTTGTTTTAGCTTGTATATCAGTATATCTCCTACGTTAACTATATAACCGTAATCGTTAATGAGTTACCTAAAAACATAACCTAAATTCATAAACTCCCGCAAAGTGTAAGATAACCGCCATAATAATACATACATTACAGTTAAAAGGAGAGCCACTTGATCACCTGTATGTGGATAGTTAAGTATACGGAGTACCTATCAGCCCGCAGAAATATGGAGGCAGCGGGAAAGTTGATACAAAGTAGGAATTTCAGGTACCGTCAGGCACACAAGCACTGAAATGTTGGCGAGAACATTTTAATAACATATTATTCTAAAATACGGTGAAGAGATAATTGAAGACTTTAAGTAAATGTGAACAATAAGGTGCAGTGTGCATCATAAAATTGAGTAAGATAAAGTAAACAACTAAGTTGAATTGTAAAAAGGATTGATAAAGTGGAAGAAGTAAAGCTAAACATATAAATTACGATGAGAAACACACACAAACAAACGATACAATCGTTATACAAACGTCTAACCTATTACAAACAAGTTTGCTCTATTCATAAACAGAACCAGAAAGAGACAGTAATACATTGCATAATAAAACTCGACTCTTCTAAAAACGTTGCACAAATAAACTCGGAACAATAAAGTCCAAACCGCCCAACGAATTTTCTTACCGACGGTACTCGGCTGAAAGATTTCCACCCCGCGCCGGGGGGAGGGGGGCCGCGGTCGAGGTGGCGGGGCCTTCGCTCCCTGCCCCTGCAGGCCACCGGGCCAATGGCGGAGCGGCGCGCCCTGGCCCGACCCGGCTCAGTCGCGCCTGAACCGCGACCCTTGACACACAAGCGCGTCGCGCGGTCTCTTGCCCTGTGACGGCAACCGGCATCATCACGCACGGAGCGCTAGTATACGGCGGGGTCGGAGGCCCGGGGCTTTGTCCTCCGAGAGCCCCTGACCTCCCGCCTCTCGAACTCGGCTTTCGCGGTAGCTGGCGGGAAGACGAGCTTCTGCCGTCTACGCCCGCGAGCCAGGCTGCGTCGACGCAGAGCGGCTCTTCCGCGACGGATAAGGGCCAGAATGTGGAGTGTGTGGTCTGCGGCGACAAGTCGTCGGGGAAACACTACGGCCAGTTCACTTGTGAGGGTACGTAATCTTGTGTGAAGTGAAAGTGAACTAGTGTCTTAGCGACGGAAATTAGCCGTGTGCGAGTGCGGTGTCCGTTTGATTTGAGTGATCGAGGACTCTGGTTGTAGGCTCTTGGTTCATAGTGATAAGAAGTTCCCGCAAAGTTTGTTAGTAAAGTTTAGTTAGGATTAGGTTAGGTTATGGGAAAAAGGATAAAATGGCAAAAAACATGCCAAATTGTAGAGTTAGCCAAAGTTTCCAAGTCGCTGTCAAATGACGCGTAGTTAGTTAAACTTTTTGGAAAACTTAAAAAGTTATCGTTTTAGGTGATAACATTTTTAAATGCGCAAAATAAAAAGTCCGTCGATAGTAGATCAATGACTTGATACTAAAAACTAAACAAGTTACGATGCGGGACTATTAGTTAAGATGATTGATGATCGAAAGAAACGCCAATTATCGTATCAAACGGAATTATTACTATCTACGATTTTGACCAGTTTTACCGGCGCAGATACAAATTGTTTGGTACGCAATATTGCCAAATTGTGCGTCTTGAAAGAGTCTTGAGTTTGTAAGTTAATTTAAACATACACCAACACGCAATTAGATATTTTGTCATAAATGTTTCTAATCTTCTGATAGATATTATTTGAATTAACACCAAAATGTTGTTTAGTTAAATTTAATAAATTATAATGAATAAAACAAAATTGACAGTAATTTATGTTCCCCTTTTGACCTTAAAAATCTTAATTACCAGGACTCAACTCGACATTTGTAATTAGAATGCAATAAGACAAAGTTTTCACAAAGTGTCTGTCTTTAAAGATAAGGGGTTCCTCACTTTTATGCAAATTACGGGAATTTGTTGTTTTTTGACTTGTGCCGTTTTGGTTTTATGGTGAAATTGAGCGGTAAGACGACTTTTATTGCAGAATTTATTAATTAATCGCGTTTATTCGATTTTTATTAATTGTATACTTGTTTTGATTTTAACGTACCTATTTTTTATTTAAATTAACACATAGTTTTGAATAAACTAAAAATAAAAAAAAATAGATATTTAATAATACCGACCTCAATAGTAACATGAATAAAATATAATAAAAAGTTAAGACAGTAAAAAGCAATCTATCAAAAAAACTAAACTAAAAAGCAGGTAAAAACTAAAAAAAACATCTGACACGAAGTGAAACGTGCTTTCGTAAACCACAATTACGGGTGCATGTCACCAAATAATTATGTTCAAGTGTTGTAGATGTCCGCAAGCGATGCGCCCTGGGAACTCAGTCTTTACACCTTATTGTTTCAGAAAAACTGCTTTCTACACCTGATCTGATTACTTTGTTAACTCAAGACTGTTAATCTTTTCTAGTTATTATTGTTTTCCATGACAGGGTCTCGCTTTAAACGGTAAACTAATAAGAATTATTCATTTAGAGATGATTTTAGGAATGGGATTGTTTGTCTAGGCTGATGATGTTTTAGTCGTTAGTTGCATTTGGTAGTAGCTTAGAGGTGAGCCTAATATAATTAATGATGAATTGGATTTGAATAATGATAAAGTTATACTTCTTTATGATAATTCTTTTTGCTCTACTCTACAGCTCGTGCCTGGTTTGAATTGTAATTGATAGATATTATTTATGCTATTGCAAAAATATCCCAGCTGTCTTTTTTCGATGATTGTTATAGGCGCACACATAATAGATATGACGGTATACAGTTTACAAATTTGAATTTAAACACAAATAAGAAGATTTATTATAGTCCTGGATTGCATAAAAGATTACAATTTTAGCATTAAAATCTAAACATATAAAATTAAAAATTCACAAAAAAGACCCGCTAATACAATAATGAAAATTAAAATAAAAACCGCCAAAACCGCGATAGTAACCCGACCCGTTGATGACATAATAGTTGGCATCAAGTGTAGTCATTACATTGGTCTCTCAGCCTTGACCCTTGGTCCTCGGGTGAGCCAACCTGCATGAACCATACTTTCGTGATATGCGCTTGTAAACATAACGCTTTCAAAAGGGACGCTCGCTTTGTTGTTCATTTTTTGTAATTTTTAGTTGCATTACCTGTTTTTTTTTTAATTTTTACTTATTTGATTAAGCATTCACACAACAAAATGCAACTTGCAACTGGTATTTTTTCTGGTCTTTCATTTTGACACTTCAGTGTCAAATTAAAAATACATACACAGTAATAATATACGAGTATCATCAGGTATTGCAATTAAGGGCAAGGACGGAATATAGCGCAATGACGGAACCAGGATGGGTCAGTAAAAGTCGGACATGCCCTCCCGTTCTACCCAGAACGGGAGAAGTCATTGGATGATTACCCATTCTTAAAAATAAGGTATTGCAATCAAAGTTCACCCGCAACATGTCTAGAAACAGATGATTATTATTCATTTCTATCGGATAGGGCTTGGTAAAGGTATTCGTGCAGTAGGGACTTTTAAGTGTTAAGAAGGTACAGCCTAAGCTATGAAATCATCATAAACAACGCTTCTAACATTTTGCTGAACAAAGCGACTACTTAAAGAAAAGCTAATAAATCGTCTTGTGTTAATATTTACACTCACGGACTACCTATATCCATACACTTATTTTTAGCGAAGCTTTTGGTTGCGCTTGAGTATCTCCAGAATGTTGCAATATTTATTACTAACTAATAAACTGTCTAGTTTTGTTACATTAACTTTTATGCTCTTTTAATGTCATTATATACTTGAGAGGGTTTCATGTCCAGGGGAGGACTGATATACACTGAGCTGATTGAACGTAGCCTTAAAATACAATTCATAGGTAAGGAGGCTCTTGTGTAAGCACCAACAGTCACACAGTTATCTTCACGGCTAAGCAACTCTTGCCGAGGTCGGCCTGCGGATGGCTGACCATGGATGGTCAGCATATCGAGACCTCTCCGTGCCTTGGAAAGCAAGTTAAGCCGTTGGTCGCGGTTGTTATTTGCAGACGGTCGTTACAGTTAGGTAGTCTTATTAATAGGTATCGTGTTACCCTGCAACTGGGTTGTGGAGGTTAGACAAGGCGGTCTTAAGATAGTTGGAAAGGCTAGGCTGATGAGTCTAAGTAGAATTTCAATAATTGTACCAGTACTAATTTTATATAACATATATCAAGCGAGATATTTCTTACATACATCTACTCAAGGCATATACTCCATACAACCATTGCATTGTCTTTCTAACGTGTCAGAATTAAAATTGTTAATTCATACAATAGTTGTACTGTTGCCGTTGGTATTTCAGCTTTTGTTAGTTGCGCAATCATGATGGCCAGCTTACAGGTTGTCAGTCAACTTTTGAATGATGTTACGAAATGTATGAGGGATTTGTAAGTGAGTATGTTAAAGATTTTAAAGGAAATATGTGTCGATGTGATAGAGACGTATATACATACGTACATAAACTCACGCCTTTTTTCCATGGGGGTATGTAGAAACTATAGAACTGGCGTTCCGTAGTTTTGAAGTAAAGAAGAAAAAGAGTTTTTGTAGAAGCAAAAGGTTCGTAGCAAATGCTACGATCCTGTAGCTTAGTATTCGTTCATACATCTGGTCATACACGCACGTCGGTTGAGATTACTACGCAGTTGACCCTTTTGAAGAACATCATCAATATAATAATGTGATAGATAGTTTGTTGTAATAGAAAGAGAGACAGAAAATGCATAGATTTAGCACAAGTTCCGATACACAATACTAAATAAAGAAAAAAGCAATAAATTAAATCGATGCTGGTTTTCGACTGTAGAGGTTGTGAGTTGTCACGGCCGTAAATCAAGTGTGGTATTGCAGATTCTAGCTTATCTTGTTCTTTTTTAACTCTTTATCTTATATCGTCATTTTAGGGTGCTTCCTATTGCTTGTGTTTCTTTAATTGAGTATCTGATAAAATGGGGTATCATCAAACTCGTTAAAACTTGGTAAATTTAATCTCTTACAAGTATTTACAAATACTTCATATTTCTTTCGATGATTTTTACTTTGCTTTGAGAAGAGTTTTCAGTGTGGATGTGGAGGGTTACAAGAGTAGAAATGATGAATGAATTGTGTGAAAGATGATATGGCTAGAAAGAAGGTTACAATTGAGATGACGGCAAATAGAGATGTATGTAAAAAGAAGACGTGCTGGTCTGACCGCAAATAAGTTCGGATAAGGGCAGGAGGATGATGATGACTACATTATACTAACATAACAATTCCAAATACATTTTACTCCAATGTTATTTCATTCATTACTAATTTATAAACTTGATATTGTAATGTGGCTAATCAGCAAAACTTCAAACGTTTCCCCGCCATCCACTCCAGCGTTTGTATCACTCCACAACAGAGTTCAAGCTTAAATTATTCCAAAATAAAACTAAATATCCGGTATATTTTTTACTAAACTAATTGGTCGCAAACTATTTTCGTCATGTTATCGATGTAGGCAGACCTGGCGCCAGTGAGGTCCCGACCTTTGATATCAAACTCCTCGGAACCGATAAATGTAATTTAAAGTAGAAAATTTCATTACTCTTTGTCTATCAGGATATGATTACGTAATTCTGAAAATGTCACGCGTATTGTGAATGAAACTTGTAGGATGATAGTCTAATGATTGGTGAGTAAGCTTTGTAAGTTGTGAACTTATGACCAGTGATATGGGTTGTTTACGGGGAGTTTCTCAGTAAAAACTTAATCATCAATACTACTACTACGCTTACCGAGGTCTGTGGATGGGTATCCGTTCTTAACATCGTCTTAACTCCTCTGTGCCTCGGAAAGAAAGTTAAGCGTTGGTCTCGGCTGTCATTTCTAGATCTTTGACAGTCGTTACGGGTAGTCAGAAAGTCTGACAACCAGTCTTACCAAGGGGTATCGTGTTGCGCAGTAACTGGGTTGTGATGGACAGATAGGCAGTCGCTCCATGTAGAATTCTGGTATTCAGCTGCATCCGGTTAGACTGGAAGCCGACCCCAACATAATTAGGAAAAGGCTAGGCCAATGATGATGATTTAACTAAACTACTGCTAGTATCTATTCTTGCAGTACCTATGACGTTTAAAGCATAAGAGATGCTTTTCCACCACTTCTTCTTTCATCATGATCGTAAGAGGTTTTCCAAAACCCTATGTAAAGCTTTTACTTACCTATTAAAAACTACCAAGTAACCCGATACCATTTTTCTCACTCTCTCTTTCCATTTTGATACCACCAAACATTCTAAAATTACTCAAGACAGTGAAATTATGTGTTACGCAGTCTTGAACACCGTTAGTGCACGACGGCTACCATACAAATAATAAGATTTGTTTATCCACTAAATATGTAAAAATCCAACTAAATGCGTACGTTAATATACCACAAATCTACATAAGTTGTACAATATTTCAGCTGCGCTATCACATGATAACTCCCTGAGAGTGTATCGATAAAGCGCATTAGTGTTGTGCTCATAAAGTGTTATTTTGATGTCGACAAATCCACTTTATTAGCGCTTGGACCCCCCGCTGATGGAATTAGAACCCTGTCGAAGTCAGACCGTGCAGTCTCTGAGGCCAACTTGTACTAAAAGTGTTTATAGGCGTTATAACGACAAAGTCCCTGGCCGGAGCGCTTCTTTTGACTTAAATGCTCGCGTCCGTGAGCGACAATAGTGATCGCAGTTGACACCTGGGTGAAGAGATGTGTCGTGTCGATAAATAGGTTTTGTCGATAGTTTGGAGTTATTTAGTTCACTATTTCTGTATTGATTTTACTGTGTATCAAGATGACTTACTTCATTTTTGGCCGTACGGGTTCTGAGAACTTATTAAAATGTACTCTTTTCTACCACTACGGTAACAAACAAACTTAAAAACCATATTCGATAAATTCTAAATCATAAAACATTTAAATTATTACCGTTACTCCGATAACACACCTCATAGATCTTATTTCGAAAACACCTCTTTATACTGAGGCAAAACATGCAATAAATTATTATTTAAATTTCATTATACAAAATAAATATCGCAGCAATGAATAACGCCGTCGTGCTATCGACAAGCGGTGGCATCACTATCGACCACTACAACCGGTCAGTTTATGGTATGTTTTGTCCGGCGATACCGTGGCAGTTAACCCTATCTTTACGAGCGACTCTAAACATAAGTGTCTTTCCGAACTTATTTATTTTTATCTCATTCCACTTTTTAAATTGAATCCAAGTTCGGCGCGTGTGTGGTTCTCCTCTTTCCACTAAAACTGTCAATAAAACGCTCGAACGTCTTGAATCATGTCGCCTTTTAATGAAAATTTGAATCTTTTTAATATATTATTTATGTGAATTAAACAAGTACTAGCTACGCCTTAATAAGGTAAACATTCGACCAAGTGACGTTAACGGCCATTTTCAAAATTTAAAAGCCGCCATATTGTTAAAGTGTACGCGTGTTTGTCACGTCGTAAATCCAAAAATTTATATATTTTTTCCTTTCGATAACCGTGAGTAGTTTTATTGGGAATTTATTGTGAATTAATTTTATTGTTGATTTAAAAAGAAAAGTTAGATACATAATGTTGATTGATTAAGAAAATTATGTATTCAAGTTTTACGATAAAATGGATATCGAGGTCCGTTCGATGCTACATATATATGTAAATCATCAGCCCTTTGAGTTGCATTTTAAATGGTTTATTGTTAAACTGTATTAATATTCATTATTTGCTTCATTAAGCGCCGCAGGGTAACATATATTAAAACTGAGGTGCTTTTGTGAAGGAAATGCAAGCAATGAAAAAAAAACTAACGAACGACACTAAATTCTAATCTGTTTCCGATTCGAAAAACCGATATAGTCAGTTAAAAAAAGGAATTCATTTATAAGTTATTTAAATCAAAGTCATTTAACACACAGAATTTCAAAACTTAGTTATATTACTCGTATATCTAATCCACAAAAAAAATAAAAGCATAATATCATTCTCAACAATAAGTACAATACTCTTTTGTTCCATTTTCGATAATCCTATTCGAAAACCAGTCAAGTGTCCATCTGCATACGTTAAAATTAATAACAATTGTTCGCCAACGCAGGCCCCGTATGTTCGTGTGTGTGACGATACATTCTCAAGAACAGGACCTAGATCATTAAGGCGATCCGATGGGTCATTAAAGCGAGTAATTTTTCATTAGACTCCTTCTTTTGTGCATTCGTGTCTTAATGAAATGATTAAGGGAAGTTGAGTATCGATATGTATGTTAATGGCTATAGTTGTGTGTTCGCATCACTATTTCGTATGTCTGTCCATTTTTTTGCAATTACATTTTCGATTGTTCTAGTTTTTTTCGCGTTGTATGTTCATGTGATACTATTACCAAAATTAATGTTTTCTTCGTTGTACGATAGTATAGATACGTATAGCAGAAATGCTATACGTATCTAAGATTATAGGTTTCTGCTACATATCTGAGATCATAATCAGTCCATAGTCAACAAATTCTTTCGCATCTAAAACTACCATTTACGTTCTTTTTTCAAATCTCTCAAATCCCACAAGTTCTATTAAACATAAAATGACAGACACTTACACAAATAATTCCATATTATTTCGCACCTGTATTACGATGTCAAGGGCAAGTCTACCTACCTTACAATCGAGACCTTGGCCTGGCCTTAAAACCAATCGAAGGCCCTAACGATCTGAGTCCTAACCCAGTGATTGATGGACCTCATTAATGACCATCTCGAATAATTGATTTACTTCTAATTCAATTTTAAGGATCGTTACGATTTTAATAGTGCGGTGGGTTAATTAAATTTGTGTTTAATTACTAATAGAAAGAGAAGTATTGGGTGAAATTGATGTTAGATCTAAAAGCAAAGAAACCTGAAATTATGATGACGATATTTCTGGGTCAAATATAATCTAGAAATTCTTTTAAGCTTATGATGTAGTTTCATATACATATGAAGAAATAAAGTCTATAAAGGCTTAACGTGCTTTTCGAGTCTCCTCCGTGCCTCGGAAAGCACATTAAGCCGTTGGTCCCGGTGGTCATTTGTAGATCTTTGACAGTCGTTACGTTTAGTCAGAAACCTGAAAGTCTGATAACCAGTCTTACCAAGTTGTATCGTGT
Source organism: Phlogophora meticulosa (assembly GCA_905147745.2). Taxonomy (NCBI): domain Eukaryota; kingdom Metazoa; phylum Arthropoda; class Insecta; order Lepidoptera; family Noctuidae; genus Phlogophora; species Phlogophora meticulosa. Next base: position 13,043,329 of record LR990531.1, on the reverse strand, counting down.
TGCCCAGTAACTGGGTTGTGGAGGTCAGATAGGCAGTCGCTCCATGTGAAGCACTGGTCTTCAGCTGCATCTGGTTAGACTGGTAGCCGACCCCAACATAGTTGGGCTAGGCTAGGATGGTGAAGAAATAAAGAAAAATAGTATGGCGCCTTAATTTCTTCAGATCATATTCAAAGTATACACCATGAAGACGACAGTAAAGACGTCAGTGTATTCTTTTTTATTCTTTTATTCTATCTTTTTATTCTAAATACAATAAAACATTCAAGCTATCTACGATTAATAGTCTCCACTACTGCCACAAATCCATAAATCTAGAAAGAAAAGCGGAAACTCTTGTCTGACAAGACAACAGCACTGGCCACTAAATGAAGATTTAATGGCGTTTAGCTATCTTTATTTATTACACTGGCAACACCGACAGATGGTGTAAATACCTATTTATATCAAATTAGGCTTCTTTTTTTTTGTTTTCGTGTTGGTTTTAGAATTCTGATTTTGTGTACTGGCAGGTGATGTGTTGTTTAGTTTTTTTTATTTCGGGCTGTCAAACTACGTTCTTGCCAAATATGATTGGAACTTTTTAATTTGGTTTTTCTCTGAAATTGTATTTTTAGTTATTCTTACACAATTTTTTCCAAAAATAAAATGACGGATTGAGAAAAAAAATATTAGGCAAATACAAAATATGAATATACATGTTTCACATTAACTTTGTCACCATAAAATGGCAATGTTCGCGTTTAATACGAATGTTGCCTGTTACAAAATTGCCAGCAATACATTACGAGGTCACGTACTCATTATAGGCATTTGAGTAGATGACTGATATTTATTACTAATCATTATGATGGGATTTTTATGGCATACAACAAAACACTTGCATGACTATAAATTTAACATTCCACCTGATGCCTATTGATTTGCGTTACGCTCGTTTCTCTATCAGATTTTTTGTCATCTCCAGTGTTACAAAGAGATTCCTTATTATGTGAAGTTTTTTCCATAGCATTACTTGAAGTCACATACCGTGTCGCGTACATTCCATGTCTCAATGCTGTCTTTTTCAAATTCCTTTCCTCTGCAACTGGTATGAAATCTTTGACAGCTTCTTGACTATCTGAGCATGCATATGCCTGAGTATGCTTCTGATACTGCTCGTCAGCATTGTAAGAACCTTCATCACACAACATCACGCATGTATTTTTTAGTTACGCATAGGTGTACCTTTTTGACGGCACGGTTGGCCCATGGGCTGAGCGATTGACTGCTGTGCCGTGTTTCGTGGGTTCGATTCCCGCATGGAAAATTATTTGTATGGCCTACAGGTAGTTGCTCCAGGTCTGGTCGTTCGTGTATGTGACTTTAAATAGTAGTTACCCACGAAATTCCTAGTATGGGGCAACGTTTTTAACCGGGCACAAATCCGAACTGCTACTGAGATTTGCCAGATGCAAAAATCCCTTCAACACATTGCTCCACCCGGGACTTCATGCTCAGTAGTAGCGCTTGCTTTCACTTGACCAACGAGGCAGACCAAAGCACCTTCATCAATATCAGATGCTCGTTAGCAGAAGCCTGAATCTGAACATACCAATCCACTTGTGTAAAGTAGTGGTTCAAAACAACACTTCAATTTCTCGCCATGTCCAGCAGTGGCCGACAAGCCGTGGTACATTCTAAACTGACAAGCAGTAAATATTGTTACCGCTTCCCCGAACAAAACCATCCGTTACCTTCATTCTCTCACAAACTCCATTCATAAATCACAAAACAACGTATGCGCATAATTGCAATTTTAATGAACCTAAATTCTTCAATGAATCCCTTCTATAAATATCATCAGTAACTGCAATATTCAATTGTGTTTATGGTACAATAATGTCGCACGTATGCCCGGTCAGTCGCGAGTCGCATTGCGCAACAGCCCTGCGACTTTTATTGCGGTGATAACTCATTGTGGCTATAATATTCGCCAGTGAAGTCGTAAATGTGATGCATGATGCATTGGATGGTATACCGACCTGCCACTTACACTTTTTCGAACTTTGAACCCGACTGGTTATAAACTATATACCCAAGTGAGCACTGATCCATTGCTTTTTTGCTGTAGTTGGGATATTTTTGGTACAATTAGAGAGATCTCTTTTTATTTGCAGGTTTTTTTCTATAAACATCTAGCCTTCTGAAGCCTTGCACCCATAATAATATTATAAAGCAATTTAGTCTCATCCCACAGTGGTGGAGCTAGAACGCTATTATAGAGGCCTTAATTAACTATAAAATCAGTTTCATCTAAAAAGTAATACGAGTATGTGCGAAGACATATTTTTTTTTCATTTTAAATCTATATTTCAACATTTATGATGTATGCCTTTATAGCTCTTCTTCAAACCCTATCTCTAGATTCGATTTATGGCTAGAACTAGATCTATTTGTTTTATATGCCTAACTTAACTTTTTTCATCAACGCTTGGCATTAATCCCTGTTCCAAATCAGTCTCAGTAACACTCTCAATAATCTCATTCACCCCTGATTAACCGAACAGGTATTCAAGTGGCATCAACCTTCTGTCTGTTTCTAAATCAACTTAACCATTTAGCGTCTCATTAACTAGAAACAAAACCAAAATTTTCTCGTCTCCATCATCTAAGCCGCCATTACGGCCAAGCCAGTGTTACGTCATATCTCGTGATATATGTAGGTCAGCAGTAACCTGTAATCTAGGCGTCATTAGTTCGCCAATAATTGTGGACACTACACTTTACTGCCGATGGAGTTCCGCATCTGTTAGTAGTTTTAAAGTTTTGACATTTACTGTTGAAAACATTCTACTCTTGAGACTGTTCTTAGTTCTCTTCTTGCTCTTTTCATCTTGCCATTGTTTTCATCTCCAAAGATGTGTCCTCCGAAGTAGTCTACTTCTCCGTTTTTGTTTAATACAGCATGTTCTTCTCAAATGTTATTAGCACTTACAATATTTCTGAGTGCTTTAGAGAGTTTCGTATTTTACTCATTGTTATCTTCTTTCTTTTCAAAGCTTCTATTGAACACCTCGATACTTTAAACTGTACTCAAAACCGGTAGTTTTGTTTTGTTTCATATACTGAACCCAGCATAGCAGTAGTGATCGCTTAACGAGTTTATTTCTTTATAATGCGTCAACCATTGCCAAGTTGACATTCAAACAACCTGTCGGTTTATTCACATTTTGATTGTATTTAATATTATCATACCTGGTTTTTTATTTTACCTACTATTAGTCACCTGTCGAATATATATGTATAACAAAAATATTGTTGTTTTTGTATCGTCGAAAGGTCTTTGC